>CM034148.1:810312115-811692115 GCA_019776745.2 Taxus chinensis
ACTCTAAGCTTTTCCAACTTCCTTATCCAAGCAAGCTCTAGCTCCAAAAGTCTCCAAGCACCAAGCCAAAAGCTCCCAAAAAAAGTATCTTTTTCTCCCCCATGAGGGAGAATTTGAAGAGAAGCCAACAAATTTCCTCACCAATGAGGGGGTGACATGTGTCACCCCTCTCTTCCCTCCAAGTCAAATATTCCCAAAATAAAAAGAAGAAAAGATAAATTCACTTTAAACACTCCCTTCTCCCAAATTTCCCAAAATGAAAATAAAACAAGATTGTCTAACTTTTAACAAAACACACATACCAAATCCATCTTACATGGATGGTGACAAAAGAGAGGGAAAATGGGAGGGAAACTCCTCTTTATGCCTTGAAATTAAGCCCCCCTACCTAATAGGTAGGGTCCAAGGGCTTATTTTCATGCTAAGTGAACTCCCAAAACAAAAAGGGGTCACTTAAAATGCCATAATTAGCCCAATTTCGGGTTTGGCACATTTGGGCACAAGTGTAGAGGATTTGGGGCCCACTCAAGGGTTCACATGTGACCCTAATCGCTCTCTAATTAATACACAATTACCCAAATACCTAAACTTAATGCAAGTGGGAACCATTAAGTCCCCAAACCAAGTTTACTTAACAAAAAATCACAACCTAAACATAAATTAATTTTACATGACATACTACATTACAAATGAGGGTCACTCATGGTGCCCAAAATAATGAAATCTAATACTAAGGCCTCATATAATTAACATGGTTAGGACTTAGCCCCTCGTGGGCCACTTGTGCACAATTTGTGTAGCCACCCTGAAACCCACATTCTCTTGTGACTTGTCACCTACACACTCAATGCACACATTAAACGCACATGTCTGATACAGTGTAAATCAACTACTCAATAAGCGATCAATGAAATCTATGATATCATAACATCATCATGGAATCGTAAATGTGAAAACATGCACAATTACACACAATTTACCATGAGTTAGCCATAGAGATAAATATAAATGACATACATCCATATCAATCAATAAATAGACATGCGACTAAACTAAGTATCCAACATATATCAATTAGGTCCAAACAACATCAGAATAAGTTAGTATCCTCAACATCTAATGAAAAGGTGTTCAACATACTAATCAAATCAAATTGACGCTACACGCCCAAATCACCATACATGTCCAAGAAGATCAAATATCATAACATAATGTCCAAAATATATCAAATCCTTGTCAAATCATGTCTATGAATAAAGAAGTCAACAGATAACTGAGGCTATAAAAAATTTGGGCACTACACAAACTTCATAGTGATGCATCTTACTATACACTTGGTATATTAGTCATACATCATGGACATCCATTTTCATACTACTCAAATACATATATGGACATGGTTAAAAGGTACTCCATACATGAAAAATATTTGTATGTTATTGTGTAAGTAGTTAAGTATTGGTTCCATTGGTGTGTGTGATTTTCCTTATCATCACTCGAGGTCTTATCCACATCATGTGGTGAGTCATCTCACTTAGCAAGATCATAGGTCTCAAGAGTTATATGACACATGGCATATATTTTTCATAGAATATGTCATTGTCATATGCGTCAGTGGCATGTCATAGGAGTTACATTCCATTTTAGAATCATAACTCCTATTTCCCTCATGGAGGGAATGATTGTCTAAGACATGGGAGTTACACAACACTCCCATATGTACCTTCTGTTATTTTGATCTATGAGAATGAGTAGACATGTTTACCTTATGCATGATTTTCCATTGTTGTTCAATGATTCTTGCTGATTACTTGGAGCATTCACATCACATTAGAGTGTAACCTTCTTCGATGTGCATGGGGTTCTGTATTGATCCTTGTAGAACAATCTCACATGGTATCAGAGAAGTTGCGTGGTAAATGTGCACTCATTTATTTTGGTTGCTAATTAATTCTAGTTTTGATTTTCATGCTTCTTGTGTAAGTTTTTCATTCATTTTTTGGAATATTGCTAACTGGTTTTAACAATCATGTTTTGGAGTGTTTTTGCTGGTTTTCTGGTTGTGCATGTGTAATTTTCAGGGTTTTCTCCACCAAATTTAGCTAGTTGTAACTAAATTTGGAGGGAAGCTCTAGATTTTGGAGGTAGGTTCATATTTTATGGTTTTATCAGTTTTATTAATTTTCATTTAAAAGTACAAATTTTATTGAAAAATTATTTGTTTGAAACCTCCCCTTACCTCCTTCCCTACTGATTTACATTCTCATTTTTCCTATTTACCCCTGTTAGTCCTTCCATTCTCTATCTCATCTGAACTGGATCTTAGCTTGGTCGATCTCTCTAACAAGCCACCCACCTATCTAGCTATCTTGACGATTGTTGAGTATGTATAGTTTTTACATTGCATGAGTCAAGTTTTTCATGCTCCCTGTGTTGAGTATAGGTTTTGTCTGCTCTATCAGATTTCCTTTGTTCAATTTGGCATGAGTTGGGTCTCTATGATTTGCATTGGGTTTGATTTTGTTCATTATTCTTGATTGAGTTCAATTTCTTTCCCTACTTGCAGTTTTCTTTGATCCTTTGCAACTATTTGTGTGTTGGATATTCTTATGTCAAGATTCTTGCATTCGGATGTTGTAGTATTGTCATCACTGGTGTGTTGCTTGTATTGAGTCACTCCAGTCCCATAGGCGTTAAGACCATAGGATCATAGGTTTTCTCCTCGCTTATGTAGCGTTCATGCCATTTGAAACTCCCTTACCTTTTTCTCTACCTCCAATTCCATCCTGTGTGCTCATCTCAGACTGCCTTGCTCTATCCTGTGCGTTCATTCCTGCACCCTGTTGGCAATCCAAGCCCGTTCGTTGCATAGTCATTCCCCTATCCTGGCTCACTCGTTGTGTAGCATGTCTACATAGCTTGTGTGGATCTCATTCGAACCCTGTCTTCCCTTGACTCATGAGCAGCTCTTCCTCCGAGCTATTACTCTATCCGAGCCAATTCTCTCAATTTCATCCCAACGTGCATTATCTCATGCCGACCCAAGCTTGTCCTCTAAGCTTGATGTACATTCCCAACTAAGTCCTCCATGCTGATGTTCACGATCTTGACAGCTCCATGTGTCACCTTCTTTGATTGGTCTCCCACCTCTTACTTTGAAACCTCATTTGACCTTTAAAACAATAGTTGACCACCTTTGTTTTTTTAAAAGACTTGGCATTTTTAAAATAAGTCACGTTTTTAAGTAACTTAAGGTAAGGTTTTAATTTAAAAAGGCTTAAGGTTATAAATTAAAGGTCAAGGTTTAATTTTTTAAATTAGTGGTCTTAGGTTTTTAATTAAGGTGGTATTTAATTTAATCTAAAAGGTGGCTTAGGTTTTTAAATTAGGGGTTATGATTTACTTAGGTTTATTTTAATTTAGGAATTCAAATTAATTAATTTTTGAGATTTAATTAAATTTAATTAGTGGTTTTTTAATCATTATCATTTTTTAACATTTTTATCACTTTTTTAATCCCTTTTGATTTCTAAAATTAGATTAATTGGGAAAATTAAAAGTGTGTTTTTTAGTGTTATTAGACATGTTTTTTTTTGATAATTCATTTCTGGAGTGTGTAGCACCTCTCCTAGCATTTTTTACACCTTTGGGAGCCATTTTCTATGTGTCATGGAGGTCCCTATTGGAATCATTTTGAGACCTTTTTTTACATTGTATCACCCTTATTATTTCTTGCAGAACTAGTGAGCGCATGTGTCACCATAGTCTTGCGGGAAAGGGGGTTTCTACTGCGATGTGAGACACTGTTTTTTCTCACATAGGACTATGTTTTTCTCCCCTTCTCTTATCTTTTAGCTCATTTTGTGCTTGCTTATAGTGTCGAACTATCACGATCAATGGAAATTGATTTTGGTCTCCACTCTTGATGCATTATTACATTGATTATAAGGTGAGTGACCAAATATTTCATGACACACATTCACACATGATTATAATCAACACACTAAACTATAAAGTTCCAAAATTAGGGGGTGTTAATATTGATATTGGGTTGTAGTGTGTATTATTTCATTCATTTTTACAATCCTTATTTATCTCTCTTTGCGATGGATGCCTCTTTCAATTCCTTTGCTCACACCATTCAATTTTTTGAATGAAGATAAAAAATGGTAATGAAACTAAGGGGTAAGGTGTTATTTCAGATCACCATGGGAGCTGAGACTAAACTTAAAGATGAAGCCTAAAAAAGATCTAAGTGGATGAACTAATGTACGATGAAGCCTTGGGTATTCTCTATATGTCTATGTTATCTTGACTTGTTCTTCCACATTGAGACTTCTGACACACGCTAGATGAAGCATGGAAACATCTTAGATGATATGTTCATAGATAACAAGGATGACATGAGAGTGCATGAGTTGGAAAATGAACTACTAGGATTAAATCCTAATGACTTTGAAAACCTATAGGATTTCTTCTCAAAGTTTTCAGTCCACACTAGATTGCTTCTAAAGGAATGTAAAGTGGAGAAGAAATATTCCCAGTTTTTTCTTTTCAATTATTTCTAAGTTAGGTCCCAAATACTCTATATCCGTTTCAAATTTTTACGCCATAAAATCCGCCTTGGGAAGTACTTGGAAAATGCCCTCGTTTGACATTTTTTTCTTCCCAAATCATTCAAGAACAAGACAAAATAATTCAAATGGGGAATCTTAAATCCAAGTCACATGCCTTTGTAGCAAGTAATGGTAAAGGAAAAAAAATTAAAATAAGAAAGAGAAAAATGACCAACCCAAGAAGGAAACCAAGACTAACCAAAACCAAACCAAACCCAACATAGATGCTTCAACTTTTGAGCCCAAAACGAAGAAGGAAAATTGTAATTTTTATTATTGCAATAAGTTTGACCATGAGGAACATCAATGTATGAGAAAAACAATTCACCACTTAACTCATTTACTTTATAATAATAAAATAAGTGTTCCTGAGCCTATAAAAAAATACTCCGAAGACCGAGTCTTCCAAAGAAAAGGATTCCAAATATGAGAAGAAGAAAGGAAAGGTCCTTTTAGCTAGAACAACTCCTTCATCGACGTGGGTTATCAATTCCAGTGCCTCGCACCACATGGCCTCTTCACATGTTGAGTTCTCCAACATTGAACTATGTGACATGTCCTAAATCACATTGGGTGATGACAAGTTACAGTGTCGGTTTCCGGTAATGGATCGATAGAGATGGATGGTGGAACATTTAACGAAGTATTGAGTGTTCCCAATCTCTTTAGCAATCTCATATCTGTTTACCAAATCACCCACCTTGGTGAAGGAATGTGAGTGAAATTTGATCTTAACTCAATGATTATTATTGAGATTCACTCTGACTCCATAGTGGATGAGGGAAAGGATGATCAACTTTTAAGGTTGTATAACTTCTCACTTTACTTATGATTTGACACACCACTGTATTTATCACTCATACAGATGAGGTTAGAAATATATGACATGAGTGTTTTTTCCATCTTAACTATCGTTACCTTGAAAAATTGAGCCAAAATAAAATGGTGAACGGGTTACCCCATGTCAAATTTGATAATGGTATTTGTGAGGGTTATGCCCTTAGGAAGTACCCCCGAAGAAATTTTTCACAAAGGAAAATCTTGGATAGCTACTCGTCTTTTAGATCTTGTTCATAGTGACATTTTTGGACCTTTCCCATCTCCTTCATGGTTACTAGATATCTTTATATACTTAGCCTTCATTGATAAATTTTCATGTTACACTTCGGTGTATTTTTTTAAGCTAAAATTCTGAATTCTTTGAGATCAATTTCAAGACTTTAAGGATCTTGCTAAGAAACAATATGAAAGGTATATCAAGGATATCTTCAAACCAAAAATGGAGGATGAGTATGTGAGCAACATAGGTTCAAATATTTCTGTATCTCCATAAGGGATTACTTTACAGAGTATAGTTTCTTACAACCATTCATAAAATGGAGTTGCGTAAATAAATAACTAAATGCCTTAAGGAGATGGCCACTTGTATGGTTCACTTCGAAATCCATGTCCTCTATAGTATTGGATAGAAGTAGTTGAGTTGTGCTTGCTACATTTAGAACCATGTTCCACACAAAGATGTAAGAGGGGATGACAAAATTTGAAGGCTTGGTTTGGATGTAAACATGATGTTGAGTAACTTTCACGTCTTTAGATCCAATAATATGTCCCATGAATTCCCAAAAATAAACGTGAGGCTTTGGAACCAAATTCCAAACCTTATATTTTTGTAAGGTATATTGATGGCATGAACCTGGGTATAGATTGTTTATGATTAACTAAAATAAGAAAAATTATATCTAAGTTAACCTAAACATGTACAACAATGTAATGACTGATGTAAACTGAAGTACGAAGGCTAATTAATTTTATTTGATATTTAAATGGAATAAAATAATTGAAATGGGAGGGAAAAGGTACTAGCATTTAGATGACTTACCTCATTGTGTGTCAGGACTGAACATGATGATATGCAGATGGAGGGTAGTATGATGGAATGACCTAGAAAATTACAGCAGATGGTAATTTTCCCAGACCGGGGTGCCTGGAGGAGGGTTGAGGCACCTATGGGCACCCTGGTCTACAGTATGGGTGCTCTGGTATTCTAAATAACTCAAGATCTGAATTTAGAAGTGTTGTTATATATTCTAAATTATTTTCTCTTTGTATTAATGTCGCAATACCTTTGTTGATGATGTTGCAAATCTACAATGAAGATTCACATGCAAAACCCCATACAAAGCATCAAACCCCTAAAAAAGAAAGATGCATACGAAGGGGTCAGATTGACCTTAGTAGCCATAATGGTGGTCTTACAACTAAGCACTGTACTACATTCCATACCCAATGTAGTTCTATGTGCTTTGTGTGTGCAATTTTGTCTAGGGTGCCCTAGCGTCAATGACGCGGAGATAGGGGTAATAACTAGATGTAAAATGCAAATGGTGGATGGAATAGAATAAACTTCCCTCCTATGATGTGTGATGTAAATGAACCAACCTTATCCCTTATGATGGAGCTAGATGGATGCAAATGAGCTCTAGATGCCTTAGATGAATGGAACTCTAGGTGGATGATAGTAGTGACTAGTGCTTGGTCCCTCGTTATGCTCTCATATGTTTATATTTATATGATTCTCTTGTTCTAATTTTGTAATTAACCCTGAAAAGGCCAACCACCAAAAATATAGAAAGCTCTAACGGCTAGAAAGTGCCCAAAAGATGGAAGTAAAGTGTGAAAAGGATCAAGGCACCTTGACTGGGACCAGGGTGCCCATGGGCACCCCAGTACTAGCATGGGTGCCCCAGTAAAGTGTAAAATAACTACAGAATGATAAAAATAGACTGGGAAAGTGTGTGGTGAAGGTCAGGAATGCCGACAACAAGCAAAGGAAAATGGCCAAAAGACATGGGTTGATTAGTACTTTCTTAAGTCAAAAACCATATGAATAGTACGTATGAGACTGAAACTAAATATATGCCATAAAATGACATGATTTAGTGTCTGCTCTCATAAATTTATAATTTAAAGTGTGTTCTCTTGTTCTAATTTCAGTAATTAACCCCGAAAAGGTCATGACCGCCAAAAATATTGAGAGAAGCTGTGAATGGCTAGATGAGTGCATCTTCAAAAATGGCCAGTAAAGTGTGAAAAGTGTTTTCATTGGAGTAAGCTCCATGACTGGGACCAGGGTGTCATGGTTTGGTATGCGTCTCCTAGTAAGGTGTAAAATAATATCAGAATGACAAAAATAGACAGAGTGATTAGTATGTCGTGAAGGTTGGGAATGATGTTCTATCAAGTCAAAGGTGCATGATCTAGAGTAATAAGTCATAGTATGATTCATCCCAAACTAGTTGGAGGTTGGCATGAGGTCATACATGCTCCTAGTGGTGTGTTACAGGTGTATATGGGTCTGCATGCGGTCAACATGGTCAATTCATGGTTGAGTCAGGTCATTATAGGCCTATTCTTAGCCCTCAAGCATGCAAAATGAGGGTAGATATATAAGATTTAGACCAAATAAGTCATAGTGGAGCATGGTGGAATTTTAATGAGGTTTATGGTGAATTTCATGTCAGAAATAAGAGGTTTAGTGGTGTTTTAGGGTCCTTGGCAAGCAAACAGGTGAGAACAGGTTAGATTGCATAGGTAAATGAGATTGGATAGAGATTTTGAGATCTATGTGGATCATATGGTGAGTATGGATAGGTAAAGGATGGTTTCATGATGCTTCATGACAAGCTTCATGTCAAAGCACTGACTATTTTTGAAGATATGCAAGTTTTGGAAAAACCGGGTAAGTTATGCTATGTTATTAAAGCAAAAGCAGACCTTATGATGCTCGTTGTGAACTATGTTATATGCATGGGAGCTAGATAATTTAAAGGATGTTTTTACATGGAACTAATAAGGTTAAGAAAAATAATGAGGTGGTTTTATTATCACATTTTTATGAACAAAAGTTAATAAGATAAAGTGGTTTGAAACCTTAGCTAAACCCTAGCTAGGAGTTACTTGGAGAATATTACTTGTACCAACTCAGTTTTGATTGGTTTTGAAAAAGTGATAATTGGATGTTGTAGAGGAATCTTCTAGATTTCCAGAAAGGTGAATTAGAGCTCAAGACCAAATGTGGGTCCAACATGAATATGTTTATTTTTGAAGAGTTCTAGTTTGAGGAGAAGTTCACCAAAGAAGGTATGAATTAAATTGAGACTAGTTTTATCCCCTATTTTTTTATATGTATATGATTTTTTCAGATCATGGCGATGCTTCTAAATGGAATAGTGTGCCCTATTTATGAAGACTAGTTTTTTGGAGCAGTTTGGAGCAAACTGTGGTAAAATTGACATTTCAGGAGCTATAAGAGGAGTTCGGACTCCATTCAAGTTTTATTGTGAAGTTGGTGTTAATGCAAAATTATAGCACCCCTAATTGCTTCTGATTTGTGTGTGAGGTAGTTAGTGTAACCTACATAAAATGATATTATCCTACAGTGTGGGATGTTGCAAGTAGGATAATCCTTTGGAGAAAGTCGACTTCTTCTCCTAACCTATTGCCAACTTCCCCAAAGTGTAGAGAATGGAAAATTAATTTATTCTTAGCCAAATGCTTTCCAAGGAGATAGGGATAAAAGAAGGCATAAAATTAAATCTACTCTAAGTGAAGGTGATGCACCAAGAAAGGGGGTGAGACACTCTGAGTGAATGAACAATAGGGAGTGAGCAAGGTTAGAGAGGGCCAGTATAAGTGCCACAAGATAAAACAATATTCAGCTCCCTAGATTCATAAAGCACAACAAATTATAGGTCCTGCAAAGAGATATAAACATGCACAATATACCTGCAAACATAATGGAAGGTAAAAGATGAAATATAACCAAAACTAGGGCAAGATAAGCCACAAAACACCAATTTTATTACTTAGAAATATGCACAATCTGTTACAATACAGGCACAAGGAAAAATACTTTATAATAAGCCCAAATTCAAGGCTTTTAGCTCATAATAGCTCTGGAATAATTTTGACATAGTTCTTTTACAAAACAAAATGAATCCCCTCAAAATGAGGAAAATTTTACAATATATAGATGAAGAGCCTCAAAATTTCCTCACCAACTAGAAGATTTCATTAAAGAGGTATAGAAGGCCATACAAATTTGGTACTTTACTTGCACGGGTAGTCATGGGTGTCATACCTCATTAATATGGTAGTTGAACGAATTTGTACTACTTCCATTAATTCCTATTTTGTTCATGCGATCATCCAGTTACACGTATTTTATGCTCTCAAATGGTAGCATAATTATCTCTGGTGTTAGCCGGGGTAGCATAAATGTAACCGATCGGTAACATGTTTTCCTTGCTCCCATCTGATAGCTTCCAATCTGTTGTCATCTGGTAACATTCGTACAAATAGTATTGGCGATCTTGTTGTTGATCGACTGCTCCATCATCACCTCTATGCAATTGACCGGTAGCACTAAAAATTATACCGGCCAATAGCATCCGTACATGCTACCGGACGGTAGCATTTTGAGTGCTACCAGATGGTAACATCTAAAGACGTTATTGGCACCTCTGCATCATTTCTCCATCTGCGACCTTTCGATCCTGCTACCGGCCAGTAGCATAAAAATGCTACCAGTCGGTAGCATCCATACCTACTACCTTCTAGTAGAATCTTGAAATGCTACCGGTGGCTATTCATCCACCACTTTTCTTGCTAGCCAGCCCGGACCTTCACCGTAGCTCGCCAGCTCTCTGTAAGCTACCCTGTTTTCAAATCATTCTTCATTAACTGCCAATTCCTGTACATGTAGGTTAGTCCATTTTACAAGGGTGAAAAAAATGGATAATAGTTGGTTCATAGATATTTCCAATAATATATCAAACTTGTTTTTTTGATATGGTATGCAGAAGTTATGACCTAATATTTGAGAGTCAAGTTTGAAGGTTGTTTGTTCTAGTAGGGTGCCAAGTTACTTGATGAGGTAAGGTGATGCTTTTGAGTTTTTCATGCAACGTGAAGGTTTATGAGTGCTTAGGAATGATGTATAATGGTTTTTTATGCTTTGGTTGAGTGTGTAATTGTTTTTTGGTGTGATGGAGTATGTTGAGTCCATGTCCAGTTCTTGAGACCTAAAAGGCATAAGGAGTAGCTTGCAAAGATTTTCTTGGTTGAAGGCCTTCCACCTGAATTTGGAAGGATTTATAATATGTTATGAAAATTTGATTCATATATATTTCCATGTTTATAGGTTTTAGTGTCTTGGTGAGTTGATTTGATGGTATCTTTCAAGTCAGTTTGTGAAGAAGAAGGTAAGCTGATTTTTACGACAAGTTTTCTTAGGCTGAAGGAATGAGTTGGTTGAGGCATCAAATGGATTAGTTGATATTTTATATCACCTAGAAATTTAATAGGGGTGAAATTTTTTCCTATTGAAGGAATTTTTAAGTCTTGGAAATTGGCAGAAAGGCTGCAAACTAGTTGAGTTTCAAAACAGGTTTATGGGAAGCTTAGTCTGGAGAAGAGGAAAGTTGAATGTGATTTAAACATATGATCGTTTCATGATCTGTAACATGCATATAGGTTTTATTTACATGTCCTGAGGATTCCATATAGTATTCACATGCCATATTTGAGTTGATCTTGGGTGGTCTTGATTCCCAAAGGTGAAGACAGGGTGTTGGAAACAACTGTTATGGTGAAGGATATGAGCCATGTGGGCCCATGTTATGAAATATTTGATTGGTACAAGTAAAAGTGTGACCATGAATTATGTTTAAATGTCATATTACACATGTGTGATGAATTTTAGAGTTTTAATAATCATGGTTTTGTGATTGAATGGTTTTAACTCATCTTAGTGATGGGGTTTTGAGCCTTTTTGGTGCAAGATGAGTGGTTTTGGGCATGACTGGCCTATATGGGTCATATGTGAACATTGTAATGATTTTATTGGGATTTTATTAAGTCTTATTTATCATGTTATAGGATAAGGACTGACCTACTTCATGTTGGTGAGATGAAATGCATATAAAGCAAGGGTTTGAGTTCAAATTTGAACTAGTCTTCTAAGAGGGAAAAGTGTGACCCACCTAAGGATGTAAAGGAGCTTATAATACATGATTTTAGAGCTGATAGTGGGTGTGATATTTTGAAGACTCGTTAATTACATGCGTGAAAATAAATTTTTAGATTCAAGATAGGTTGAGAAAGAAGAAGAAAGAGTGAGCTAGAGGAATGAGTGTTTGAAGAAGATTGTGTGAGCTGAATTAGAGATATCTGTCAATTGTGGCAGAAAAAAATTTAGAGATCATCATCATCATGTGGATGATTTGGTTCTTATTCATCTTAGGGGGTTGTAGCCTCCTTGTGGAGTGGGTGCTTCACAAAATTAGGGGTTGTTGCTCCTTATAGGGTTGGTGCCTCACTAAATTTGAAACATGGATAAATAAATTTTATGTTTCAGTGGGTTTTCTTCCCCTTGATGGTTTCCCACATAATTTTTGTGTTCATGTGTACTTTCTTGGTATTGATCATGTGCATGGTTGATTCAATGCTTAAGTAAACACACATATGGTTGTAGTTTAATTTAATGGTGGTATAAATGTTAATGTATAATAAATGGAAATGAAATAATGCATTAATGGAATGATTCACACCTGGTCTCAGTCCCTTGTGCTTCCAAAAATTGGTATCAAAGTAGGTCCTTGTGAAGCAAGTTTGGTAACTTGAAGGAGATCCTTTAAAGCACAAGCAATGGGTAAGTCTTTTAATGTTGAAGTAACATTAAGAAAAAAGAATGAAGTATCTCAATCAGTTATTGATTGCTTACAAGTTAAGGTTAAGAATATGGAAATAGAGCATGATCAAGCCATCAAGGGTTTGAAATATCAAGTTGAAAGTTTGTATAAATCCCTAAAGGAGAAAGAAGCCACTTTTTCTAAGTATGATTAAAAATTGAAAACCTTATAATCAGATTTAGAGAATTCATCTAGTAGGTTGATATATGTATGAGAGACTTGAGGAGAGCTCTGAATCTCTTGATGGTATTTTATAAGGCCAAAGGGTGGTTAGTGACAAATCAAGCCTAGGGTTTGAAGGAAAACATGTGAAGAGTGATGCTGATGTTGGTCCAAGTACTAAATCTGATATGAAGGTGACTAAGAAGGCTGATTTGAGAAGTTCTAACCCAGTTAGACAACCTAATGCTATGAGATATGGTTCTTCATTAAATGGATATTGCTTTTTTGTCATGATTTTGGCCATAGAGCTAGACATTGCAAAAGGATATATCTAAGGATGAATGTAGGTTTCTTCAAATGTGTATCTCATTCATATTGTTATTATGGCCATAGAGCCAAGGATTGTGGATGGAATCTAAAATTATATAATCCAAGAAGAAATAAGGAGGTTGTTTACTATAACTGTCAAAAATCAGGTCATATAGGAATTTTTTTCCAAAGCAAGAAGAGGTTCATTATAATTTATTCTCCTATGGTTAAGAAGGAGGTTACTCAAGTCAAGGATGTCAAGAAAATTGATTCTCAGCCTCCCATGTAGTATATCAAGTTTGAAAAGTAGGATTCTAGTGCCATCAAGGTTGGAAACATAGTCAACAAGCCCAAATCGAGTCAAGGAAGCATGTTTGCACTTATTGAAGAAGATCATATGTGCCTATCTGTCATTCAAGCTCTAGTGCAAGAAAAGTTGAAGAAATTGGGTCTTTAGGACACCTCAAGGGTCATAAGGTATGTTAAGTGACCTATCTATGTATTTTGGAGTTCTTGTATTAATAGTTGTCTGAGTTTGTCAGGTATAGTCTAAGATGGTGAGAGATCTCTCTATGTCATCAGTCAATGGTCAAGGTCATATGAGTTTGAAGTCTATAAAATTACGTCTAGATGAGAATGCCTATGTTGAAGGTCTGTGTAATTGAAAATAAGTTGTCATGAATATCTAAATATTGTCATGTTGATTCAAGTATCTATGCTCAAAGGGAAGTCATAAATAATTATATCAAGTATATCAATCCATATGTTTAGTTCTTAAATCAGTGCTAGATCCATGATGTGTACAAGAAATAAGTTTAAATGTTTCAAGAGTATCTTTCTCTATGGTGTTCTCAAGAATTTAAATCCAAATCTTGGAATTATGTTTGTGTATTCAAATTACTCCTAAGGACTGTATCATGATATAAATTTGAGTATGTTCATGTCAAGATTGACCTTCAAGGTTTCTTTAGTCAATCATGAATCCTAGTCGGTTGTATGTTGGTCTTAGTTTATGTTTGAGGTCTGTTAGGAAGTCTTGTGTGTCATTGAAGCTTGTTAATCCCGTGTATGAAGTTCTTGAGCATCTTGTGAAAGTTACTTTCAAATATGTGGAGTATCTTGTATTGTTTTTAGTACTCTTAAAGGTCAAAGTGTAATCTTGCATCAAGAAATTTTTACAAAGTAAGTTGACATGTTCTATGTCAAAGTTGGTGTGTGAAGAAATGGTGTATCATGACTTTATTTCAGTCCTATGTGCATATGATGTTCCAAGTGGTCTACGTCGCCTTCAATAGTTGGATTCTTCTCATTCTATAAGATGTTAAGATATTTATTCTGAAATCAAAGTTATAAAGTTTTGAAAGTATTAAAAAAAGTATGTGGTTGTAAATTAAATATAAATAAGAGATAGTCTTGCAAATTCTCCTCAGTTCAAATGAAGCTACAAAGTTCTGAGTTTTTGAATGTAGTATATATATATCCCGAGTATGGCCTCATTATGTACCAAACTATGGAAGAAAGTGTCATTGTTTTTTAAGGATCTTATTAGGCTAGCTAAAGTTTGACAAGGTCACATAAGGTGAATGGCCATCACAAAGGACATATGAAGTCATGAGGACTTCTCAGTGGTCAAGGTCAGATTGTGATTTGAATTGTGAACCTATTGTGCAAAGGGGATCTCATTGATCTTTGATCAAGTACTCAAGGCATTCATAAGCTAGTTACAACTATACATAAGTGTTGAGGTTTATCAAGGATATTTGTTCAAAAGATGAGATGTTATTGGCACCCATGGTTTCTTCATTCTGAGTAGGTTGGTGTATGACTGGATCAAGTGAATGTTCATTAGTGCATATTTGTGACCTGAGTTATAAAGGTTTAAATGCATGGATATTTTTTCAAGAAAGAATGGTGGCATCTAAATTGAATACCATGAGTTGAAGAGGATGTGTGAAATATTTCTTTGGAATAGTTGTTGGTGTGCTTAGTGAACTACATATCAAGTGTTGTATTGAGGATACAAAGATGATGCATCTTACAAATGAGTCATAATAGGTCATCAATATATTCATCTGATAAAGAAGAAATATGATAAAGGTTGCAAATATGTGTGAGATTATTGTGGGCTTAATGTTGCTTTTGTCAATGTATGAATAGTAAATGTTTTCAGTATGTTTACCTAAGTTCTTCATGAAGAATGCTACTATGTTGATATGAGATAAGGGCTTCAAGAATATTATCATATTACATTTGTGGTATGTACAACCTAAGAAAGGGTATAGTTGGTATCTAAGTGCAAATTGGTACACTGTAGAAGTTTTATGTATTACAACAAAAGGTTTATAGGTGTGAAACCGGTTTGGAGCATGATGCAAGGTGAGTACTGTGACATACACCTTCAGGACTAGAGTGAAGATAAAGGTAGTGTTTCAAGCCAAAATAGAGGATATATCTATTAGTTTGAAAATGTGTCACAAGGAGGTGAGTGGTCTGTGGATAGAGCTTTAAGTTGTGATGAGGACAAGAAATGTATTTTTTTAAATAAGAATCTAGTTAAACCCAAGGTAACTTTGTATGAGGAAAGTATTTAAAGTCATATCTCAGGTCTAAAAAAAGAGTGAAGAACTTCATTTCAAGTTTTGAGAAGTCTATGCATAAGTGTGTTAAGCTTATGGTTGATTTGATAAGACTCTAAATGCTTGAACTACCAATCCTTGAAGTTCTCAGTCACTGCCTCATCTTGAAAGTGTTTGGACCAACATGAAACTAATGTATGTTTGTGAAGTGTAAAGGTAAGTCTTAAAACTATGATGAATGTACAAAATCAGTAAGTGGTCATCTCTATATCAAATTGACATGCTACAGGTATGCAAATGTGTTCAAGAGATAAGGATCATATGTTGGCCTTAATTCAGGTCTAAAAAGACTAATCAAATTATTTCTTTGCTGAGGTAAGTGTCTGAGATTGTTCATGAAGTAGAAATAATGATGCAAGGATATGAATAAAGTGTTAAAGGCTCAAGATGTCATTAGTTCAGTATGCTATCAGGCTCAAAAAAATTTCTAGAGTCTTGAAATTTTGTTTCATATGTAAGTATTAATGTTAGTGTTTGTAGAAGAGCATTGAGGGTTTCAAAAATTAACAAGATGCTTGAAATAGTGAAAATCCAATATACATTGTTTTGACTGTGTAACCTACTGGTCAGTTAGGGTTATCAGTGAATATAAAGGCTTAAAGGGTGGTATACTTGTCTATGGAGGTCAAGACTATTCGAAGATTTTAAATGTAATATTAGGAGTGAAACTCTATCTGATGAAGACCTATAGGTAAGGTACAAGTCTGAAATGAGGTAAAATGAATGTGAAGATGCTTAAAGGCATGGGGAGTTTGTATCTTCACTTTGATTAAGGTATAAAGGATACTTTAGAGGTTTGAATAGAAAAATGGAGGACAAGTTGAAGGTACACCTAAAAGGTAAGAAAATTTATTGTTCAAAACATTATGATATCATGAATGAAGGTTGAAAAACATTGAACAAGTGCTTTAGGATGGTGTGCTCATGATTGAGTCCCTTATAAGACATGTAATCATGGGATGAGATCAATTTTTTGAGTTTTTGAGTTAGAGTTTGATGGTATGAACCCTGGGGGAGTGATGATTTTGAACTTCATGATGTGAGTTGAATTCTAAGGATTGGATAAGTTTGCCAAGAATGCACTGAAGTTGGTGTTTAGGGACAAGTGATTCTAAAGGTTGTCATGTTGGGTTTAGAGGAAAAATGGTGATTTGATTATAAAACAAGATCTAGTAAGAGAGGTATTGCATGATTAAAGGAAAAAATGGAGGAGATCACTTTAGCGGGAGATTTTTTTAGGATCATTATAGGTCCATAGATCTTTATATGCTACCAAAGGAGTCAAAAATGAGAAATTTCAGTCCTAGGGGGAGCCATTTGAGTCAAGTAATCTGTTTTGAGCATTGTTGTCAAGTCTTTTGGTGTCATTTCTCATGTTGTGTCATCATAGTACCCTTTGTCATAGATGTCAAAGGGGGAGAGAAGAAACAAAAACATGGGAAAGTGTCAAGTAGGTGTGTTGGTCTTATTGGTTACCATTAATGTTTTTGAAGGTGGTTGTCATTGTAGTCACAAAATCACGTACTTACTATTACATTTGTACCACCAAATATGGTGTTTTATATATGGATCTCATGTAAGAAAAGTAATTACTCATTACCAATCCCCTAGTCCTGTTGTCAGTTGGTTGGTCATTGTCATCATTTGTCTTACACAATCGTTAGTTGTTTATACAATTCTAGTCGTCTCTTAGGAAGTATCAGGTGTTGTTATTTGATCTTTTTTCATCTCTAATATTTGACTAGGGCGTATAGGGTAGGATTAGGGAACCCATGGGCACCTTGGTCCTTAATTTTAGGCACCTTGGTCCCTGTAGCACTCGGGTCTAATTTATAGTTTCGAGGTCGGTCTTTATAATTTTTCCTCTCATTCCCCTAGGTACTAGTTGGCATGTTGGGTAATTAGTGTCAAAATTTGAGAAAGAGATCCCTATATAAACATAACATACTCACTATCTCATGGGTGGACTATTCACTATTAAGGGCTAGCTATCTACTAAGGCAAGGGACTGCATTTGGGCATCATTGTATCACACACTGTGTATAGGAAAGGGAACTCAATTTTATTCCATACACCATTTTGCATTACATATAGCTATTTCCCCCTATCTCTGCGTCATTGACGTTAGGGAACCCTAGGCACATCATTGCACACAAAAAGCACACAAAACTACATTGGATTTGGAATGTAGTGCAACAATTAGTTGTAAGTCCACCATTGTGGTTGCTAAGGTTAGTCTGAACCCTTCATATGCATCTTTCTTTTTTAGGGGTTTGATGCTTTGTATGGGGTTTTGCAAGTGAATATTCATTGCAAGTTTACGACACCATCAATGAATATATTGTGACATTAATGTGAAAATAGTGATACATTGTGAAGATCTAGCGACACCGCCAGATTCAAGTCCTAAGTTTTTTTGTAGATGTGTTATCCTGGAAAATTTTCAAGGGTAATTTGCAGGTAACCATACCCAAAAAATTTATTTTGGTCCCCTGAAGAACTCTAATAATGTTCGCAATAGCCCAAAACTCCCTTTCGAAAAATCAAGTTGTTTCAAGACTTGGCCATTTTTGGCCATTTCCAAAGGCGCTGACATTGTCGTGCTGACATCCAAAAATTTGCGCCAAAGGCGCTGACATTGTCGTGCTGACATCCAAAAAGTTGCACCAAAGGTGCTGACATTGTCGTGTTGACATGCAAAAGTTGCGCCAAAGGTGCTAACAATGTGGTGTCGACATGCTGATAAGTGCACCAAGGCGCTGATAAGTTCATGCTGACACGATGAAAGGTGCACCAAGGCACTGATAAGTTCTTGTCGACATGCTGATAAGTGCGCCAAAGGGCGCTGATAAGTTCATGCTGACACGATGAAAGGTACGCCAAGGCGCTGATAAGTTCCTGTCGACATGCTGATAAGTGCACCCATTTCCAAAGGTGCTGACAATGTGGTGTCGACATGCTGATAGGTGTGCCAAAGGGTGCTGATAAGTTCCTGTCGACATGCCGAAAGGTGCGCCAAAGGGCGCTAATAAGTTCATGTTGACACGATGAAAGGTGCGCCAAGGCGCTGATAAGTTCCTGTCGACATGCTAAAAGGTGCGCCAAAGGGCACTGATAAGTTCATGCTGACATGATGAAAGGTGCGGTAAAGGGCGCTGATAAGTTCTTGTCGACATGCTGATAAGTGCGCCCATTTCCAAAGGCGCTGACAATGTGGTGTCGACATGGTGATAGGTGTGCCAAGGCATTGATAAGTTCCTGCTGACACGATGAAAAGTGCGCCCTTTTACACTAAAGAGTGGTTTCTTCTTGGGATCCATTGATCATTCTTGTAAGATATTTAAAAAGCATGTTGGCATACACGATGACTTCATCCATGTTGCACCATGGGATGTTGCCATCCAAAAACTTGCCCAAGTCAACTGTTGACTTTTTAGATATTTTCTAGATATTTTGTAAGTGGTTGGTTTGCTTTTTCCTTCTTTCCTTCTCTTCTTCTATATATACTTGAATACTTGTTGTATTCAAATGAGTGAATATCTTTCAGATGAAAAATAGAAGTGGGGAGAAAAGACTTTGAGATTTTTGTAACCGAAAGAATTATTAATACAATATTTAGACTTTGTGCTGAATACCTGTGTTATATGCATTAGATCTTTCTTATGTCAGATCTGTGTGTTTATTCTGTTGGATCTGCTTCTGTTTTATTGTCATTTATTCATCAGTATTGCTTTGTTCATTTATGTAAGTAGGTTTGGCTCTATTTACTACCAATCCCAAAACATAAACCCTCTGACCTTTCTGCTTTGGAATTCATTTATTTTCTTTCTTCGGATCTGATCTTTCTTCATCATCTCTTCCATTCCTTTCTTTCCCCAATCGGAAACACCCTACTGGGATGAGATCCCAAACCCCTGAAGGCAGAATATTGTGAGACTTGCACAGATTCCTGCTGGTAGAATAGCAATAAACTAGTTTCGCTTTGCAGACTCAAAGAGGGGCTATGCCCTGCACACTGTTGGCTCGTTTATCCATAGATCTGCCCAAGCGATAGATTTTCATACCAACAAGATGAGAGTGCCCATACTATAGACTAGAGTGCCCATAGACACCCTAGTTCTCCTCCAGGTGCCCCAGTCTGGGTAAATCTTCATCTGCTGTAATTTATTGGGTTATGCCATCACACTTTTCTCTGTCTGCACATCATCTTATTCAATCCCAGCACACATCGAGGAAATTTATTTTTAGGTTAGTACCTTATCCTTCCTATTTAGTTTATTTCATTTCATTTAAATATAAAATAAAAATATTTAACATCAGTATTTCATTTTATATCAGTTATTACATTTCTATGATTATTTATATTAACTTAGATGGAGATATTATTTAATATTTCAGTTAATCATTTTGGTGAACCCATGCTTTAGAATATTTCACCCTAGGATCCACTTCAAACCCTAATGGCTAAGCATATTTCATCTTCTTTGCCCATAATGTATCATTTTAATGTTAACCCTATTTATGATGAGGTTGCCATCGTTGAGCTCACAACTCTCTATAGTAATCCTACTCCTATGCTAGCTCATATTCAACAAAAATATGTGCCTACTCATTTTGAATATTCTCCTATTGGCATTAGAATTGTTCAGGATCCGATAGCCTTCACTCGTTGTACACCATGTTATACAGCTACTAGTGATCCTTCTGCTTATCTTTCTAAGGAAATTCTAGATGACTCCCTTATTGATTATATGCTTGGTATTGATCATCATTTACATGTACATACAGATTCTTCTACTACTCATGAAACCATTATAGATTCATCTCATGTTTCTCCTACTTCTGATATCGCTTCTCATCCCATATACATCTCTTTTATACTATGTTGATGATCCTATTGATAGTATCCTTAGTGACATTTTCATTTCTCATTATTTATCTGATGTTGATGAGGTGGTTGATAACCATGTTTCTCCTTCTTTTCATAATTCCAAGTGTGATTCTCCTCTTCCATCATTATATTCTCTTGAGATTGCATCTAGCACTATGCATGAGTCACCTCCATCTATCACTTCTTCTCATACCATTTCATCTTCTCTTATTACATCATCTACACCCATTAGTTTGTCTTCTCATATAGATGTATCACCATCAACCACATCACCTATTAGGGATGTTTCTGATGCTAGTCCTACCACTGCTATGGATATTTTATCTACATCACTTGTTATAGCTTCTCCGATACCTACTACTAGTGTGCCTTTAGCATCGAAATATCCTTTGTCATCTCTATATATTCCTATGATCACTCACAATGGAAAATTATAACCTCTTAAATTTTAATACATTATTGCCATCTTCCACTAGTCCTTCACAGAATATCATCTCTCTCATGCATGTCGTAGGTCAATTAAAATATCAGGTTCAGTATCTTACTCTATAAAGTAGGGCTTACTATGCTTCTATTGATAACAACTCATTACATGGTAACCCTATTCCAAAGAATATTCATAATTCAGCATTTCCTAAGGACTTTATCATGCCAACATTCACTTTATTTGATATTATTGGTGATCTTCATGCTCATCTTCTACATTACTACCGCATGGTTATGACCTCTTATTCTAATGATAGACTATTACTTAAGGCTTTCCAATACAGTCTTATTGATGAGGCATTGCAATGGTACACTCATCTTCCCTTTCGAATCCATTAGTACTTACTATGACATGGAGGATGCTTTCCTCCATCGTTTCATCCTCAATAATGGACCTAAGGCTACTTACGAATACATACCTACTTTACATCAGGGATCCTCCAAGCCAATCTATTAGGGATTATATATTATGATTTAATGCTTGTATGCATTAGATAGTATTCCAACCTATAGACCTTGAGAAGTAATTCATTTTCTATCGTGGTTTGATTCCTACACTCAAAAAAATATTACAATATGATACATGTGAGTCATTTATTCTTCTATGCTACAAAGTCCTAGTCCTAGAGAAATATCTTCTTTCAAAAACTTTCATCGATACTCCACATACATCTACTTCTATTATATCATCTAGTTCTCCTCCATAAAAATTGGTTGAGCATCCTAAACATTCTCCACCTTTTCCTCACAAGTAAAGAAAACATGCTCAACCTACTCCACCACCACAACATACTTCTTCACCTCCTCTGTGATAGGCTACTCCTCCGTCTTCTCCACTTGTGTTGTGTGAGCCTTTACATTTCTCTCCTCATGTTAGACCTCATGATGTTCTATTTTCCTTACTTGAAAATTATCTCATTTGCTTACCATCTAGCCAACATCATCCGCAACATCGATTACAATGTCAGCGTGATCAACCTTATTGTAATTTTCATCGCATCAATGACATAGGGACAATGATTGTCTTTCCCTTCATGACAGATTGCAACAATTAGAGGAAAAGGACATCATCTCCTCTGGATCTCACTCACGTGAGTGATCCTTTTCTCCTCAGCCTTGTCAGCAAGTCTATACTCTAGTTGAGTTCTCTTCTCCATCGGGTTCTCATGTCATAGTTCATCCATCTGAAATATCCCTACTGGGATACCACTTAAAAATGCACAAAATATTGAAAACTTGCAGCCACATAAAATACTGATTTTACCAGATTTTTATAGTTGGGCCAACGAACTAAAGAAACTTAATATTTTCCAAAATGTCCACCCGAATTACTTGAAAAGTTAAATAGAGCTTGATTTTATTATAGAAGACATAATAAAACTATTTTTGGGAATTTTACAGAAATCAAACTATTGCCAGAAAAAGAACAATGTGCCCTAGACAACTAGAAAACTTCAGAGGTTCATGACCCTCTAAATACAAGAGCAGTAATAAGGGTCTTTGGAAATAACATTAACAAATATAGGTAGTAATAGTTTCACCTTCAGATCTGAAAACAACCAACTGGAAAACCCCCAAATAAAGGCTACAAGTCACCTTGCTTGGAATGGGGTCAGATTAATGATGGAGGCTACCTTCAATACATTTGCCACGCCCGGCCTCAAATGGCTGCCATTAAATCTAATCTGTTAGCCCCTCTGCTTATCTTCCCCATTTATGCCCCCAAGACCCTTTAGACTCCTTCCTGTTGAAACCTCATGTTAATTTCTCTGCCGCACGGCCCTGAAAGCGGCTCTATATCAATAAACACAGACTAGGGTAGATCATCTCACTACCGAAGAATGCCATGCTAGCTAGGGATGGGTCATCTAACCATATGAAGATATGGTCACAATGTGGGATTTCACTCCATAAGCTGTAGATGTGCAACAATAGTAGCTACACAATAAGGGGTCAATAAAAATGTATGCATCACTAGGTCCCTCTCCTTTCTCTCCTAGCCCCTTATATACTTTCCAAGGCAAAAAAGCCCTAATAGACCTAGACATGTTTCATTCCATGGAGGGGTCAATAAAATGAAATATTCAAATAACTTAAGTTACTTTCCCCTTTTGCGGCACCATGGTCCAAAATTGACCCTCAATGCAAAATTAGAATATTGGAACCATGTGGCCCCTTCCCAATTAGCTCTCAGCGTCCACAACCCCTTGGATCTAACCATGGCTTGGACTCGACTTGATACCCTCATGATTTTAATCCGTAAAAAAGGGGACATTACACCATCACCATCATATTTCACTCATGTGCACTCTACTACTTTGCAATCACATCCATTTGTCCACCATCAAATATACCGCATCTATTGCATTCACGTTATCCATTGCATCATGTTGCTCCTTTACATTGGATTTCATAGCCCTCCGACATTTGCGCATCCCAGTACAGCTCCATATGGAACATTTAGTTTTGCACATATTTGCACGTTGTTTCCATCCCACATGTTTCCACCGCTAATCACGCCGCCTTGGTCTCTGGTAGGTGATTCTTATCACCTTACTCCCTGATGACGCACTTGTTTTCAAGTATGGTTCTTACCTGACTGTTAATGGGTTTATTCTAAGAACCTCTCATCACACACTCTATCATTTAATCTAACACACTCAATCATTTCCCGATGATGCACTCTTGTTTACATGAATCATCCTTGAGTTATGAGAAGGGTCTTAGATAGATGAGCTTATTCATCTAGTACACTAGGGGGCATTGCTAATCTTGGCTCCCCCCTTAGTTTCATCAGGCTAAAATTTTATGATTATTTTACATTATCATGCATCCCAACACATTAGTTTTGTGATTAAAAATTTTTACGTCTATTTTACTAATCAACATTACAGGGATTACACGTTACACATTCTATCACCTTACATTTGTTTTATATCATCATTCACATTACACACTTTTTCTTCCATTATCAATATTATACTCTGAGTATACATCAATCAAACACAAACAATATATAACACATTACATACACTACAAAAATAAACATCAAAACATACATTATCAATCCTAACAAAATAAACTCATCATATAACACTAATATGTGTCCATAGATATATATTGAATACAAGTCACCATTAACAAAAAATGTCTCATCATTGGGGGGAAATGCCCCACATCGTATACACTAGTACAAGTCAAATCTCATCATCACTATCGCACTCGGGTACTATGAGAGATCTTGAACTAGATGCCTCACCACTAACACAACACTGATGTTCGCGGCCTCGATACCTCTCCACATGCCTCCGCAATAAAGTAATTTTTGTAGACTAATTAGACAACTGACGTTGCACATCCATGTATTGTGCAAACACATTATGTGCCAAGGGACCACCACCCACCGCCTCTTAGGCTCATCGATTCTCCTCATGTGCCTCATCCCTCTTTCCTAGCAACATAGTACACGTCACTACTGTTATGGCCACTGGATCAATAAAATGGCCATGCTTTCCTACTATATCATCCATATGCTCAATTATACCTCCACCAAGTACATCAGTAAACACGTTCTACGTCAATGTCTGGATGGATGTGTCCACTATCAGGGACTAATATGCATCACCTACAAATAAAATAACACAACACATTTGATAACCATCACTATCACATAGACCAACCACATACATAGTTATCTATAGGCACTTATGCTCAGCTACAACTTACTGCTACACTGTCAGGGGCATGGGCTTCCCCCTCTCCTCCTCCTTCATGTGGTAACCCCATTGGACCTGCAAATAATGGGAATAACAATACCCACCTATGTGCTGCCCACCACTCGCAATACTCCTCTTTACAACCTGCATCATCTAATTCTATCGGCTCTATCATCTCATCCACCTCATATGGCCCTGGAGGTACTAACTGCTCTAGTATGGGCCCTGGGTCTAGATTTGGCCCTCCTAGGTGCTCTAATATCTCTCAACCATATATATGGCTCTAAGGGCACATCCTGAGCCATGTTGAACTATCGTGATACTCTCTCTCTACTTGAAATATCTCCACCACTCCTAAAAATTGATCCTCCACCCACATAGTCCTCTGAATATACTACAACTAAGTACAACATCCTCGGGCAATCCCCCATAGTCACGATATGGCCTCCATGTAACTTCCTCAGGCCCCATCTTATCTATTAATGCCCTATAGGTATCTGTGTCCATCCTTCACCCATGAATATTAATCCACCTCCTTGCCTATACATCTATGGCCTAGGACACTCTCCTTGTGGACCTCCAACTGGTCTCAATATGGCTATGTGCTCATAATCCCATACATGCAAAAATTTAATAGCTCTTATCCCACCACCATGCTCATCGTGAGTAAATCAGGTATAGATCTTTGTATAGGTGAGCCAACACCCACCATGCCACATGCATATCTAGTACTCCTCCTCTCCTAGCATATACATGCATATTATATAATGCCTACACCTCCTCTCTTGTTATATATGAATCAATCACAACTGCTATGAACTTCCAGAAATGTGGAACCCCAAACCGTAAGATAGCATCTAAACTAATATGGGCCTCGGCAGGTACTTGAGTTCCCATAAAATAGCATCTAGAATCTCACATTTGCCTCTCCATATCCTCCAATAGCATAATGTGTACTCTCTCTCCAACAACTAGAAATCACAGTATATGATATACATCCTCCAAAGTAACAGGTCATCTCCTCCGTAGGAACCCAAATTGTACACGTATCCGCACACCACCTCTCACATAATGCAATCAACATAAACATATTATGGGGCACATCCCCCATTTGTGTTATGTTCCACAGGCCGGCACGGTCCATAACATCCCAACCATCATCTAACAGGCCCAATCTAAAAAAAGTACTCATGTGACATCCACCGTTGAAACTCCCTTGAGTGAATATCCCTCTGTACACCACAAAACAACAACAAACACCACATTAAACACACTATACAAGTCCAAATACAATCGATTATCACATTCATTTACATTAGAAATATTATTTTCATAGCATTATACACCAAATACACACATTCTGGACCAGGGCGGCCAGATGCAGGACTGGGGTGCCCAAGAGTAGGACACTAGCGCCTTGATCTGGGTGCTCCTGTCTTGGGGGTCACTAATGCCCTCACCACTTTTATCCAGGTCTAAAATGCTGAGAAAATTGAAAACCTCAAAATTTACAAAAATTAAATAGAAACAACTACTACATCATACATTTTATAACAATAAACACACTTACCAACTCCGTGGTCGTACGTGACGCTACGACGGTTGCCACCCTCTCAAATCCGACTAGGACGTTTGCTACTCTCACTTGTGGCATTTTCCGTCACTTACCCAGAGCTCAATCTCACAATCATGTAAAAGAAAAATGAAAGTGACTAATCACTTTTTAGTCTTACTACTTATAGTTACTTTTCATCAATCACCTTACTATGGTCATTATTTCACGCTTATTCTCACAACTAATACACACCACATGATTTTCATCATATCTTTAGAGTTTTTACTCCACTTTACACCCCATTTACAACATTCTTTTTAAAATTTTTCCTACCATCATATTATACACATTACGCACGCATTATCCTTCCTTGACATTGTCTTCCATCCAATTCATACACATTTTTGTGATTTTCTACCACTTTCTATCCATTTCGTGATTACTTTCGGTTTAGTGTTCATTCTTCTTATCACTTCCCCTTTCGCTGAAAGGGGGGAATATCATTGGGGTTCATCCTATAATTCCCCCTTATATTACCATGTGATTAATCAACACTATCAACTCATCATTTTCAAACATTTACTAAGTCCTCGCGTGACATCTCACCATTAATTCCCCCTAATGACCTAACTTGGGGGCAAAAAATGAACAATTTTTCTATATGTAATTCTATCACTTCCCCTTAATGACCTAACCTGGGGGAAACAAGAGATTAAAAATATTTTCATATGATTATTCACCAATTTATATCATTTCCCCCTAATGACCTAACTTGGGGGAAACTTGCGTAAAATCTCTCTATGAGTAACCAAACAAAACAATCAATCAGTCAATCTGTCAACACGTTTAAATCTCTAACAATTAAAATCAATATCATTCAATCATTCAATACAACACAATCAGCCTCCCTGATGACCTAACTTGTGAAGTTATTCTACATTTTGTGCTTGCTTCCAGATTACCTGACTTGGAAGCCATCATATATTTTTTACGCTTGCTTCCAGATGACCTAACTTAGAAGCCATCATACATTTTTACGCTTGCTTATAGATGACCTAACTTAGAAGCCATCATAAATTTTTACGCTTACTCGCAGATGACCTAACTTGGAATCCATCATACATTTCATGTTTTCTTCCAGATGACCTAACTTGGAAGCTATCACATTACAGAAACACCCGTGGAGTGGGGGTAAGAGTGCCTTTCATATAACACTCATATATCGGTCAATTGTTTGATCAAAATTATTTGGATCCAAAAACCACAAATATTTGATTTAATTTTGTCTGCAGTGGCTAGATCTTGAGGATGTAGTTAGAGATTAGAGAATAAAACACTTTTCTCCCTACACTCCTCCTCTAGCGACAAGATGCCCAAATCCTCCAGTCAATTATTCGCATGCACACGTTTGGGTTAGGAACTTATCACTCCCTACCCCATCTCATCTTCATCATACAATGTTTGAAAATCATCAATCATCTAACATTATAATCAT
Organism: Taxus chinensis; assembly: GCA_019776745.2. Taxonomy (NCBI): domain Eukaryota; kingdom Viridiplantae; phylum Streptophyta; class Pinopsida; order Cupressales; family Taxaceae; genus Taxus; species Taxus chinensis. The sequence goes on from CM034148.1 coordinate 810,339,733, forward strand.
CGCTATCATCTAGTGCATTTCATCACGACATTACGCTTTTCACAACATTGCATGGATCAACACGTTGATTTGTGGTTCAACATGCTATATGGTTCTTTTGAAACACTTTTACTACCACATCTATGTGTTCTACTACAACATGGGATTCTCTAGACTTCTTTCAAGTATGCATCTCTATCTACTTTATGTTATCGAGCTTTTCACTCACCAACATAAAGTGAGGAAAAATGTAGTCACAAAATCACACACTTACTATTACATTTATACCATTAAATTTGTTGTTTTATATATGGATCTCATGTAAGAAAAGTATTCACTAATGACCTATCCCCTAGTTATTTTGTCATTTGGTCGGTCATTGTTGTCATTTTTCTTACACAGTCGTCATTTGTTTATACAGTTCTGGTAATCTCTCAGGGAGTATTAGGTGTTGTTATTTGGTCATTTGTCGTCTCTAGTCTTGGACTAGGGCACCTAGGGTAGGATTAGGTTGCCCATGGGTGCCCCGGTCCTTAATTTTAGGTGCCCTAGTCCCCGTAACACTCAGGTCAAATTTAGAGTTTTGAGGCCAGTCTTTATAATTTTACCTCTCATTCCCCTAGGTACTAATCGGTATTTGGGGTCATTAGTGTTGAAATTTGAGCAAGATATCCCTATATAAACATAACATACTCAATATCTTATGGGCATACTATTCACTACTAAGGGCTAGCTATCTACTAAGGCAAGGGACTACATTTGGGCATCATTGCATCACACTCACTACATAGAAAAGGGAAGTTAGTTTATTCCATCTATCATTTCACATTACATCTATCTATTTCCCCCTATCCCTGTGTCATTGACGTTATGCCCCCATAGGCACATCAGTGCACACATAAAGCACACAGAACTACACTGGGTCTGGAATGTAGTGTAGCACTTAGTTGTAAGTCCACCATTGTGGCTGCTAAGGTCAGTCTGAACCCTTCATATGCATCTTTCTTTTTTAGGGGTTTGATGCTTTATATGGGGTTTTGCAGGTGAATATTCATTGCAGTTTTATGGTACCATCAGCGAAGATATTGCGAAATTCACGTGAAAAATATCAAGACATTGTGAAGATCTAGCAATACTGCCATATTTAGATCTCGAGCTATTATGTAGACCACAAAGGCCATAGGTGCCCCAGTGTTCCTCCATGCACCCCAGTCTAGGTAAATCTTCATCTGCTAAAATTTCTTGGGTTGTGCCATCACACTCTGCTCCCTTCGCACATTATCATGTTCATTCCTGACACACAACAAGGTAAGTTATTTTTAGGTTAGTACATTTTCCTTCCTTTTTCATTTCATTTAAATATCAAATAAAAATACTTAGCATCATTATTTCAGTTTATATTAGTTATTACATTGTTGTGCTTATTTAGATTAACTTAGATAGAGATATTATCTCATATTTCAATTAATCACCCATCAATGAGAAAGGGGGATATTATTAGCCATTGTGTGATTATGTTTTCATGATGTCAACTCCATTGATGGAAAATGGTATCATGGCGTGGTATGTGTCTCCATGAGTTGTTATTCAGGTGTCAAACATGAAGGGTGGTTAGTAGTGTCCATGTTTGGTGAGTTCTATGTAGTCCTAGTGCATGGTCTAGGGTGATAAGTCACAACATGAGTCCTACCAAGCTGGTTGGATGTTTTCATGAGGTCATACATGATCCTAGTGTTGTATTACAAGTGTTTATGGGTCTGTATGAGGTCATCATGGTCAGTTCATAGTTGAGACAAGTCATTCCAGGCGTATTCCTAGCCCTAGAGCATGTTGAATGAGGTAGAGATGTGAGATTTGGACCAAATCAGTCATGGTGGAGAATTGTAAAAGTATGGTGGAAGTCTACATGAGATGTATGGTGAGTTTTATATAAGAACTCAGAGGTTTGGTGGTGTTTCAGGGTCATTAGGAAGCAAACATGACAAAAAAATAGATTGCATAGGTAAATGAGATTGGCTGGAGAGATTGAGAGATATTTGGATCATATTGTGAGTGTGGATAGATATAGGATTGTGTCATGATGCTTCATGACAAGTTTTAGGTCAAAGTGCTGAAGATATGCAAGTTTTGGCAAAACCGAGTAAGTTACAGTGTATTTTTAAAGCAAAAGTAGACCTTCTGATGTTCATTGTGAACTGTGTGCTATGCATGGGAGCCAAATAAATTCAAGGATGTTTTTACATAGAACTAATAATTTTTAGAAAAAATAATGAGGTGGTTTGATCATCACATTTTTATGAACAATCGTTAACAAGATAAAGTGGTTTGAAACCCTAGCTAGTAGTGACTTGGAGAAGATTGCTCTTACCAGCCCATTTTTTATTTTTTTTTCAAAATTTATGATTGTATGTTGTAGATGACTCTTCCAACTTTCTGAAAAGGTGAATTATATCTTGTGACCATAGGTGGGTTCCACTTGAATATGCTTGTTTATGAAGAGTTCCATTTTGAGGATAAGTTTCCCATATAACGTATGAATTAAATTGACATTTTTTTTATCCCTTGAGTTTTTATAGATGTATGTGAAGGTTTTAGATCATGGTGGAGCTTCTAAATGGCAAAGTGTGCCTTATTTATGAAGACTAGTTTTTGGGTTAATTTGTAGCATCTTGTGGTAAAATTGACATTGTAGGAGCTACATGAGGAGCTAAGAATCCATTAAAGTTGTGTTATAAATATGGTTCAAATATATTTCAAGTGGTATATCAAATTTTTTTTTTTAATATGGTATGCATAAGTTATGAGTTGATATTTAAGGGTCAGTTTTGAAGGTTGTTTGTTCTAACAGGGTGCCAAGTGACTTGATGAGGTAAGGTGATGTTTTTGAGTTGTTAATTCATGGTTAAGGTTTATAAGTGATTATAAATAATATATAATGATGTTCCATACTTTTTTTAGTTTGGAAGTGTGTTTTGGTGTGATGGAGTATGTTGAGTCTATGTCCAGTTCTTGAGACCTAGAAGGCATAATGAGCAACTTGCAGATATTGGCTTGGTTGTAGGCCTTCCACTTGAAGTTGGAAGGATTTACAAAATTTTATAGAAATTTTATGTAGATATATTTCCATTGGTATATGTTTTTTTATGTATGAGTTGATTTGAAGGCTATTTTATGTCAGCTCGTGAAGAAGAAGGTAAGCTGATTTTCATGACAGGTTTGTTTAGGCTGAAAGAATGATTTAGTTGAGGCATAAAATGGATTATTTGATACTTTTTATCAAATATAAAGTGAATAGGGGTGAATTTAGTTCCTATTTAAGGCATTTTGAGGTCTTGAAAGTGGCAGAAAGGGTGCAAACAAGTTGAGTTTGCAAAACAGGTTTATGGGTAGCTTAGTTTGGAGAAGAGGAAAGTTTTTGTGGTTTGAACATATAATTGTTTCATGAGCTCTAACATTCATATATATTATTTACAGGTCCTAAGGATTAAATATAGTGGTAAAATTCCATATTTTATTTGATCTTGGGTGATCTTGATGCCCAAAGGTGAAGACAGGGTGTTGGAAACAACTGTTTGGTGAAGGATATGAGCATGTGGGCCCATCTTATGAAATATTTGATTGGTAAAAGTAAAATTGAGACCATGGATGGTTATTATATATCATATTACACACATGTGATGAATTTTAGATCTTGAATAAGCATGGTTTTGTGATTTTTGGTTTTAGATCATCTTAGTGATGGGATTTTGAGCCTTTTTGGTGCAAGATGAGTGGTTTTGGGCATGGACAACCTATATGGGTCATATGTGAAAGTGTAATGAGTTTATTGGGATTTTATTAATTTTTAATGGTTGCTCTAAATAATAAGCACTGACCTCATTCATGTTGGTGAGATGAGATGCATAAAAAGCAAGGGTTCAAGTTCAAATTTGAACTAGTCTTTTAAGAGGGAAAAACACGCCCTGCCTAAGGATGTGAATGAGATTATAATGAATTATTTCATATCTAATAGTGTGTGTTATAGTTTTAATACAAATTTATATATCCAAGACAAGTTGGGAAAGAAGAAGAGAGAGTGAGCTAGAGGAATGAGTGTTTGAAGAAGATTATGTGAGATGAATTAGAGATCTCCATCAATTTTGGTAGAAATAAATTCAAATATAATCATCATCAGGTGGATGAGTTGGTTATTAGTCATCTTAGGGGTTTTTAGCCTCCTTGTGGAGTGGTTGCTTCACAAAATTAGGGGGTTAATGTTCCTTGTAGGGTTAGTGATATGTTAAACTAGAGGTTGGTACTCCTTGTGTTATTGGTGCCTCAATAAATTTGAAGCATGGATAAATAAAGTTTATGTTTCAGTGGATTTTATTCCCCTTGAGGGTTTTCCACGTAATTTTGGTGTTCATGTGTAATTTCCTTTTCTTTTTCATGTGTGTGGTTGATTCAATGCTTAAGTAAACACACATATGGTTGTAGTTTAATTGAATGGTGGTGTGAATGTTAATGTATGATAAATGGAAATGAAATATGGTTTTATTGGAATGATTCACCACCCCCCCTCTCAATACTTTTTTCTTCCAACATCTTCGAATTATACTTCTCCACTCTCTGAGTTCTTTCTTCTCTTTGATTCTGATTTTGAATCTTTGAATGATGATGTTGTTGAGTGTGTTCCTCCTCTTACTAGTCTTCCTAATCCTCCTGATCCTCCCAAACCTCATGCTTCATAGTATTCAGATTATGATAGGAGTTATGAGGAAGAATTTTTCCCTTCTCTCTCGAGTGAAGAATCTACAGACTCTGATCCTGATCCTCCTAGTCCTCGTTGACCTAGGAAGACTTTGTAGAGTGCTGGAGAGTGGATTGGGGATCTTTTAGATGAGAGACACACTCACCTAGAGTTCATTGGACCCCATTCATTTTTTCCCTTTTCTTCTAACCCTCATTCTTTTTTGGGAGGATTTCAGGATTTGTGAGTTGGATTCTATCATGGATGAGGATTATTCCTCACTCATAAAGAACAATACTTGGGATCTCACCCCTCTTCCAAAAGGAATAAAAATTGTTCGTGTAAGTGGGTGTACCGGAAAAAGTACGGTGTCGATAGAGAAGTCAAGACATATAAAGTGTGACTTGTAGCTAATGGTTTCTCCTAGGTAGCTGGGGTTGATTACTTTGCAACCTCTTCTCCAGTTGCAAAGATAAATTCCATTTGAATGAACCTCGCCATCGATGTCATGAATAGATGGAAAATTCACCAAAATGGACATTAAGAGTTCCTTCCTTCATGGATACATAGAGGAATATATCGACATGGAACAACCTCTAGGTTATGTCCATGATCCTTCCTCATTTGAAATTTAAATAAGTGTGTCTATGGCATTAAACAAGCCCGTCGGGCTTGATATGCCAAGATGTACTCCTTTCTACTTGCATCAAGGTTCACTCAGTGTCACTCTGACCCAATTTTTTACATTCTGTGGTAGGATGACTCCATATTCATCCTCATTCTGAATGTTGATGAATTGTTGATCACAGTAAGATTTTCCTCTATCTTCAACTCTATGAAAGAACTCCTTGGTGAACAAGTTCTCCATGTTTGACTTGGGCTTACTTCATAACTTTCTTGGGAACCAAATTTCACAATCTGACTCAGGAATTTTTAATTTTGTACTCCCTTGATTTGCTAGCTCAGTTTCACATGTTTGATTGTAATCCTTATCCCACTCCATTCCTTTCTAGGGTTAAGTTGGTGTTATCACAAAAAAAGCACCTCTGATTTTTCATGTATGTGTGCATGAGCAATCAGTGTTTTTGGGTAACATGGGATTGTCTCTCAAGTTGTGGAACTTGCTACTTGAGATAAACCTCTAGAGAAGTTTGGTTCCTCTACCTAATCCTAATGCTAAAATAATCCTAAGGAAATGCAGCTATCTAATCCTACTCTAAAAATCCAAGGGACCAAGGGAAGAGAAAGATGCATGAAAAGGGAAATCCTACACTAACATTGGTGATAACACCAAGAAAAGGGTGTGGAAATATCCTTTCAAGGGAGAAGGGAGAAGGAAAATTCAATATGGAGAGGCCCAAAAAATGTGACACATACCCAAGGCATCATTCATCATTTGTTCTCCGTGAAACAAAACAATATAAACCTATAAACAAGAAATACATGCATAAAATATAATAACAAGAATGGAGAGGCAAAGAAATACAATAAAAAATGCTAGGGTTGAAGGAAACACCACAAAACACAAATTTATTGCTTTCATAATATTCACATTCCATTACCTATGAGGACCAAGTTCTTTAACTTATTCAGACTTGGAAACTGAAGAAGTTGAAAAAGTTGGTCCTTAAAAGAGTTGAAAACTATTTAAAACCATACCAAAACATTGATCTCTTGACAAGGATGAACATTGCAGAGTTCTTAATTCCATGCTAATGATGGATGCAATTGGAATTTTTCCTACCACATTTCTCTTTGTTTCCCTGTGAACACTGCTTCCTCCATTGGATATTGCAACAAAAAAAATCACCACAAAAACTATGTACAAAACATGAAAATCATACACGTTCCAAGTGGAAACACATTCAATTATTCATGTGTAATGGACTGTGCATATTCTACAAGAAATATATGTTTTGTAGTGTTTCCTTCAACCCTAGCATTTGTTTTATTTTATTGCCTTGCCTCTCCATTCTTGTTGTATTTTGTGCATGTGTTTCTTGTTTGTAGGTTCAGATTATTGTGTTTCATAGATAATAAATTACCTCGTGAATTGCCAAAACTATTATCACCAAAAAACAACACCCTCTAATTTTACATATATGTGTGGATGAGCAATCAATGTTTTTGGGTAACATGGGATTGTCTCTCAAGTTTTAGGACTTGTTACTTGTATTCATTTCTTCATATAGCTTCTTTCTACCCTAAGCACATTGGCGTATCACCCAGTGTGAGATGCATAGTCACCTAAGGCATGCGTGGGTGCCAAGCCCCTCATTTATGTGAGCTTCACGAGAATGATCTGCGATTGATGGAGAATGGGTTATAAGAATGGAAATATAGACATTCACTAAAAAATAGAAGATACAAATAACAGATCCATACACAAATGCATCGTAAATGGGAATGAACATTGTAAATAAGCATAATGAAACTAGATCTGACCCAGAATAATATGAAGAACATAAGGGTTTACACTTAAGAACATGAATAACAATAATTACCCACATATATTTATTTATAAACATCTCCAGTGGCCTAATTACATCATAAGGGTCATATAGACCGAATACATCAAGGAATATTATCTTAAACCCTCCAAAATACTCTGCAGAGAGAGTTCTTAGCTATTCTACCAATTATAACCCTTTCTCATATCCAAACCCATGCATATATTCTCAATAACATCTTTGAAAGTATTCCTACATCACCTTGTTTCCACTTAAAACCCTCTTTAACCCTTCATTTCCCCAGCACTTTGTTATCACTCTCATCTCCCTTATTTTGGACCCAAGCACTCCTTTAAATAGGATCTGGATGCACCTCCTTGGTTTCCTTCATGAACAGATGACATGCCAAGTGGAAGTGTGGCCCTCCATGGTTGAATGGTTATGCCAGCATGCAAAATCCTCCACTACGTGTAATGATCATCCTGGGAATATTCCTTATGTAGAATATTTTTTTCTTGACCTCCAACGCTTCAGGCTGACATCTTATCCATTTAGCATGCCTACTCAGGATTTTAAGATGTTTCTCCTCCAAGAAATCCTTCAAAATATGGATAAGTCCCTGAACCTTCCTTCTCCCATGCGTGCCAACCTCTTTTCCCGCACACCTTTCCCTTGCGCACTTTTTCCTGAGTGCCTTCCTTCTTTACTGCCTCCCACGCACATTAAATCCTTCATTGGGACTTATTTAATTTAGGGCACAACATTACCCCACACTACACATGTTTTCTATCCTTGAAAAAACTCTTCCCTTCCACCAAAGATTAAATAATAGAGGAAATGAAACAATCTACGATTGAAAAAGGAATGGAAGAATCCTACTTCTACTGCATGAGAAATGGAAAATCTTTCTTTACGTGGGCTTCGATATTAACCCAAACATCCACCTCATTTTATGCCTATTGAAGTAAGTTATCTACCATCACACTAACCTCGTCAAAACTCATCTCATCCCCCTTAGCCTTCAGTATATCTTCAATGATTTCCATCTACTTGCTAAGGTCTTCAAGAGCGTCCATCCTACGAGTGACTTGGGGGTACAACTCTTTCTGTTTATTTTTAATCAAAACCCTTAAGGTTTTGATCACCTCTGATTTATTCTCTACCTTGGCCAAGATCATTCCCTGCTCCTCCCTATTGCCCTTATTTATCTCTTAAAATTCTTTCAGATCTGCTTCATGGCGGGAAACTAATATGCTTGCTACTTTGTCCATGTCACCACAGTTGTCATTAAAAACTTATGCCATTTGTGTCATGGTATTCACTAAGGAAAGGAGCTCGGAGTACCAAGTTAGTATCTCCCCAATCTTCAACTTCTCTTCCTTATTATGGCATGCCATAACTTCTTTCTCTGATTCTAATGCAAGTGGTTTCCTTTCCATGGTGAGTATGTGTACTAAGTCTTCCAAGCAATGTGTGGTTGACTCGTACTTCTGCTTAGGAGGGGCTAGGTCTAGGAGCTTCAAGATAATGGCATCTGAAATGGCCTCTATTTTCTTATGAACTTTGTGCACCTTCACCTTTTCAGCCCTCAGCTCACGCCTTAACTATGCACTGATCAATTCCTTCTGTTTTATCTCCCTATCCCTCTTGATGATATCCTAATTCTTCTTTCCAAGTTCCTCCTCCAAGGATTTTATTCTGTCATTTCTCCCAAAAATTCTTGTGTCCACTTCTACTAACACCTTGTTGAGCACATTGCAAACTTTCTCATCCGGCAACTTTTGAGTATTTACAATGGGGTTCATTCCTTCAGTGCCTGATGTCTCCATCAATGCATCATTATTTACCTCTAACTCAGCCTCATCGATGTGGGACTCAAATGCCCAAGAAAACATTTTCCTAGTACACGGGTACGTACTTTCTTCATGAAAATAAGACCAAGATAGGAGTTGGTCTATTAGCACTGTACTCTGGAACCGTGCACACAAGAATTTATTTGGATCATTGCTATAAGTCATAGCATGTTCCTACGCTATTATTGTGCCCTTCCCACCTATGAGCACTGTCATTGAGAAGCTTATTGCTAAGTTGGGGTCTTCAGCCATGCTCCCATGCTCCTTTCCTACACTTGAACTCTCTTCAGTTTCCTTCAACACTTCTTCGGCGCTTCACTCTACCTTTTGCTCTACTAATTGTTGGATAATACCTGCCACCTCCCTCTTTACAGTGTTATCTATCTACTCCTTGGTCAGGGTCGAGTTCTTCTGATCAAACATGTTTACCTCCTCACTTCCCCCTTTGGTATGGGCACCCTCCTCATACTCCTTCTCATCTTCTTACCAGACTCATGTACATTATACACAGGAGGATTTTGAGCTTCCTCACACTCTTCATTGTCTTTATTTTCATCTCCTTTTATGATCTTTGTCTCCTCCGAGTTCGAACCTTGCACCACCCTTTACATTTTTTTCACTGGTGAATCCAACACAAGGGACTCCTCCTTCTTGGGGGATTGTTGTATATATCTTCCCCCTCGGGTAGATATGGGAAAAACAGAAGGTAAAAGGATGTCGGCACAAATATGGATGCGCCTATGGCGTAGGTAAAACGATGTTGACACAAATATAGATGCGCCTATGGCACAGGTAAAAGAATGTCGACAAAAATATGGATGTGCCTATGGCGCAGGTAAAAGAATGTTGGCACAAATATGGATGCACCTATGGCACAGGTAAAAGGATGTCGACACAAATATTGATGCGCCTATGGTGTAGGTGAAAGGATGTCAGCACAAATATGGATGCGCCTATGGCGCAAGTAAAAGGATGTTGGCACAAATATGGATGCACCTATGGCGTAGGTAAAAGGATGTCAGAACAAATATGGATGCGCCTATGGCACAGGTAAAAGGATGTTGACACAAATATGGATGCGCCTATGGCGCAGGTAAAAGGATGTGGACACAAATATGGATGCGCCTATGGTGCAGGTAAAAGGATGTCAGCACAAATATGGATGCACCTATGGCGTAGGTGAAAGGATGTCGACACAAATATGGATTCTCCTATGGCACAGGTAAAAGGATGTCGACACAAATATGGATGCGCCTATGGCACACCTTCAGGAGGCACAACATTCTGAGCGCTAACAGGAAGCAAACCCTGACCCAGATATTCAGATGGCCATAACTTTTCACAGGGAGCTCAGATTCATGCAAGGTTGGACTTTTCGGAAAGCTTATGAGGTCCTCTATCCAACTATGACTGGATATCTTTAATTAGGTGGGAAAATTTTCTTTAAAATGTAAAATATAGTTCACCACTTTTTGGGTTTGCTAGGGTTCTCACCTACCACCATAATGAGATGAATTAAATACAACATAGAGGTGGTTGGGGTAGATTTGGAATTCCTCTCTCTTCCCTCTCTCATTCTTCCTATAAATTGTAAGGAGGGGATTCTTTCTAAAGGTTGGACATTCTTGTTTTTCCCCTCCCTTCTTCTCTTTGGCAGGTGAGCTTGTGGAGTTCAAACCTCCCATCTAAAACTGTAATGCAACTTTGCCTCTTGGCACTTTGTAGTGTATTGTGTCAATATTTGGAGCAAATAATACATGTATGTGGATGATTCTCAACCCTCTCTATGTTTATTTGCATCCTCTTGATCTTTCACTGCAAATCTGGTTATTTGTGCATGATCTTGCATTGCATTTTAATGGTTTGTGTTTATTGGCAAGATAGGTGTTCTTCATTCCTCGGTGCATCACCTTTGTAGTTTAGGTTTTATTTTATGCATATTCTTACCTTGTCTCCTTGGAAAGTTAGTTTAGTTTTTGAGTAAACCCTCTGCATTTTTTACGTGTGCATCTAAACAGAGGAATAGGAAATAGCCTTCATCCGAAGAGCTTTTCTGATTTCGCAAGGTCCCACACTTGGGAAAATCTCTATGTTATGCAATTGCACTGAGAGTCTCAACCCATCAGGTTGTAAACATTCATGGGTGTTGTGATTCATCTTCAACAGTTTTGGCATGCCCGGTGGGACCAATAGGTCATTCCATAGGATTTGAAGGAATTTTCAAGAAATTTGGACTTAGAAATTGTAGGTTCTACAATTTCAGATTTTTCACCTTCCAGGCTGAACTTTGAAATCGATTTTCAAGGGCTTAACTTGCTCAAAACAAGTCAAAATTTCACAAGCTGATAGATCTAGGGGTAATATTCAAAAGGGTATTCTTAGATTTTTGAGATTTTGACTTTCAAAATTTCATGGTTTTTAGTATTTTGGGTTTTCCCAGTTGCCTTGCATGACCTGAGTTTCGCCTGTACCTTTCGGGGATTAGTAGCTACACAACATGACCCGATAACTAAATTGAAGAACTTTATATTTTGGGTCCTTCAAATTTTTAAATTATTTTTTAATATTTTTAGGTTTGGTGTGTAACTTGGCAGAATCTAGCATTTTCAGGCTCGTTCTCTAACACATCTGGCAACTCTGAAGGGATAGAGTTCAGCGGTGTAGCTACAAAAGTTTCCAGGCACATGAGAAGAATTCGAACTAGGTCTGATACTCGAGAAGAGGGGCTATTTTTTCACTTGCAACTATCACCAGGCAGAGGAAGGAGAGGAAGAGGACCACGAAGATCACCATCTCCACCTAACCAGACCTTGTCTGCACCTCCACCTGGTAGACCTTTTATTGCATCAACCAAAGTTCTTAGGCCAATCATAATGGCACATCTACCACCGAATCCCTTTGTCAATTTCACTTGCAGCAGCCCACTTTCCCTCAATGCACAGAATCCAGTTCCAATTGCAGCATTGAAGAACATTCCATTTTTCACTGGAGAAAATCATACCACTCCTGGTGATCATGTCAAATACATTGCTAACGTTTGTGCAATCCATGAGATAAATGAAATGGATGTTGCTATAAAATTGCTGGCATCTTCATTTAAAGGGAAGGAATTGCAATGGTTTAGGAGCCTTAGAGCTGGTTCTATCCAAAATTGGAATCAGTTATGTATAGTTCTCCATGAGAAGTTTCGGGAAAAGGGAGACAATTTGTCTCTGCTTGAACAATTGACAACTATCAAGAGAGCTCCCAATGAGCAGTTGACTGACTTCAACTTCAGATTTCAAAGGTCTTGGGAGAGGATTCCAGTGGCTGTTAGGCCAACAACTGAAGGTGAATTTCTATATTATCTTAAAGCTTTGAATTCTGATATTTCTATGTTAATTCAATCTATGGGAGGCACAACCTTACCTGCTTCTTATAACATTTCCATTAGGGCTGAAAACTATCTTATTCAAGCCAGTAAGCCGGCTCCTAGGCCTCCCATGCCCTTGTATGCAAACTTAGAAAATCCAAGCACTAGTCAAGCACCCACTTTGGCTCCTATTCCCACTCCTAGAAATCAAAGTTCAAATGAAACTTCTACTTCATCCTCTAGTGCTTCAAATTAACTCCAAGAGGTCATGAAACAATTGCAAAATTTGCGAAATGAGCTGGTTACACTCAAGAGGCAGTAGGCCCAAAGCTTTAGACCTTCTTATCAGCCTCAAGGTCAACCCAATAGGTAACCATACCAGCCCAATAGGCCACCCAATCCAGCTATAAATCAAAGCCAAGTAAGGCCTCCTGCTAATAGATCATTTCAGCCCTATAACCCCAATGTTTCATCTACTTCTAAAGCATTAGTGCCAGTGCAAAACAACATAGCTCAAGAGTATGATTGGTGTTTCCCATGCAATGAACCTCACAACCAATCTATGTGCTTCAATGGTGCTTTGAACCAAGCCTTGATGGTGAAAACTACTGGCATTGAGGGTGAAGTGAGTCAAGAAACAAATCAGCAACAGGGGACATCTCAGCAAAACACAGCTCCAAATGATACCGCACTTGTGAATTCGCAAGCTGAGGATTTTTGTGGCATGAATCAAATGATTTCTCATACTGTAGCAGCTAACACAAGATCAAAGAAGAGGAATATTGGTGAAGGGTAGTCATTGGCTCTAAGTGATCTACAACCTTCCATCACTCCACAAGGTGTTGGTAAGCAAAATACAGCTCCAAACATGCAAGTGCAGCCCAAACCACCATCTAAGCCAACTCAAATGACAGTTGTTGATGCCCATGTGCAAGAAAGGAATGTGTAGGCTAAAGGACAACAAAGAGATGTTTCATCCCCTTTCAACATCATCGATCAAATGAAGAAAACACATGTGAACATTTCAATGTGGGAATCTTTATCCATCCTAGGCCAAAGAGATCTTCTACAAGCTACCATGAAGAATTGGTCAACTTCGAACCAACAAGTACATATGCAAGAGAAGGTCCTCACGAATGTTTCTCAGCCTGAAGGGAATCATGGAGGACAACAAGCTAAAGTTTTGAATCCCCCTCCATTCTATGTTTCATTAATCATTGGGGATAAACTAGTACACAATTGCATGATTGATTTTGGGGCAAGTAGTTCTGTCATGCCCAAGCAAATAGCTGATCAGTTGGGTCTCCAATATGAAGTAATATCTAAGGGGGTAGTGCAGTTGGATGGGACAACAGTAGCAATGGTGGGAGTGATTAAAGGTTTGAATCTTATCTTGCATGCATGCCCCAACATTACCGTTTTGCAAGATGTGTCAATGATAGATTTGCCACCACTCTTTTCCCTATGCTTATCAAGGGATTTTACAACTAGAATTGGAGGCTACTTATCTGCTGACTGGTCACACATGTTGTTCAGAAAAAAATATGGTACTAAGGTCACAATCAGATCCGAACCAATTGCAAACTTTCATATTGAGCCTCATACTCCAAGCCAAATCAATGCCAACTGTTCAACATTTGATCAAGAAGATTATCCGAGCACAGATGAAGCTGACACCAAAGTTGGAAGCATCCTAGATTTTAATCTTGATGAATGGGCAAGCAAGGTACATGCTTTTGATCCCTACCAAGAAATAGAAGAATCTGAGCTAGGAGTCTATTGCATACATGAAGAAAACCAGCCTATTCCTAGCATCACCAAACCAGACCATAAGGATGACAATGAGGTATGGCAATTATTTTTCGATGGATCAAGGAGTAGGCAAGGCCCAGGAGGAGGAGCTATGCTTGTTTCACCTCAAGGCATCAAATATTATTCAGCTTTTTGTTTCCAGTTTTCCTGTTCAAACAACACAGCTGATTATGAGGCCTTGATTCATGGACTTCATTAGGCCAGGAAAAAGGGCATAAAGAACTTGCAGGTGTTCGGAGATAGCGAGTTGATCGTCAATCAAGTTAGGGGACAACATGCTACAAAGAATGACCTACTGAAGAACTACAAGAACAGGGTATGGGACCTCATTGAGGATTTTGAATCTTTCAACATCATGTCCATACCTAGGAAGAAAAATGAAGCCACGGATAGGCTCGCAGCAATTGGAGCAACATTTGATGTGGTTGAAAACATCAGAAGGGAAAAAACACAGCCACATATCCATGTGATTGTGAGGCCAACAATTCCAAATAATAACACAAGCTAGTAGGTGTTTGAGAACGATCAACAGATCATTAATTTCTTACAAGAAGAGGCTGAATTCTCAGCTAGGAATCAGGATAGACTAGAGCAACAATACAGTGATCAAGTAGTGAAGCTACGGACAAACAAGCTTCCCAAGGGTTTAGTAACATTGGAGTCTATCTTCAACCCTGACGACCAGTTCCATAGGGAAAAGGCTAACATACAGGTCAAGAGAGAAGATTTAGAGCCAATTCTGGTTCGGGAAGGCAAAACACTTCAAATTGGTAAAGTGGCCACTGAGCAGGAGAAATCATATTTCATACAGCTTTGCCAAGAATTTTCAGATGTCTTCACTTGGAGCTATGAATACTTGAGAGGATTCAATCCAAAGTTGGCACAACATACCGTAGAATTGGATCCAGATGCTAAGCCCATCAGGCAGAAGAAGAGACCAGTCAACCCCCACATTGAGCCTCTAATGAAGAAAGAGTTAAACAAGCTAATAGAGGCGAGCATTATATTCCCGATCAAGCACTCAAGCTGGGTTGTAAACTTGGTTCCAGTCAGGAAGAAGAGTGGAGAAATCAGGTTGTGTGTAGAATTTCGAGACCTCAACATGGCATCTCTCAAAGACCATTACCCACTTCCTTCACTGGAACAAATATTTCAAGTGGTATCCGGTTCGGAGAGATTCTCTCTCCTAGATGGCTACTCAGGGTATAATCAGGTAATGGTGAAAGAATATGACCAGTTCAAGACGTTTTTCACCACCAAATGGGGCACCTATGCCTACAAGAAGATTCCATTTGGGATATCAAATGCGGGAGCCACTTTCCAAAGGGCAATGGATATGGCATTCAAGGGATTGATCAATAAAATAGTTCTGATATATCTTGACGACATCACGTTATTCTCCAAAAATGCAGCAGATCACCTCTTTCATTTGAGGCGGGTATTTTAGAGGTGTAGAATATTTGGGGTATCATTGAATCCCAAAAAATGCATATTCTTGGCTCACGAGGGAAAACTTCTAGGCCATATTGTTTCAAAGGAGGGATTGCCGATTGACCCAGAAAGAGTTGAAGCAATTCAAGTATTGCCATTGCCAAGTCATAAGAAGGCTCTTCAAAGCTTCTTAGGAAGAATCAATTTTGTCCGTAGGTTTGTTCCAAACTTTGCAGCTCTCGTAAAGCCAATAATGTTGATGTTGAAGAAGAGCATGGCATTTAAGTGGACATATGAAGGCAAGGCAAATTTTGAGGCAATAAAAGAGGCTATATCTCAAGCTTCCACTCTTGTCAATCCAGACTTCTCCAAGGACTTCATGCTATATTCCTTCGGTGGTGGAGACACCATTTCTACAATCTTGGTACAGCGAAACAAGGAAGGATTAGAACAACCAGTTGCTTTCTTCAGTCAAGGCTTGGAGGAGTACGAAAATAGGTACTCTTTCATTGAAAAGCATGTCCTTGCAGTGATCAGGAGCTTAAATAAATTCAAGCACATAGTCTCAAACAACAAGATCCAATTGTCGGTCTCTCATGCGGGAGTCAAGGAATTCCTTCTAAACAAGGATCTGAATGAGAAACGTGCAGGATGGATAACCCGTGTCATGGAATCTGACATAGAGATTAAGGTCACAAAACTAGTACGTGGAAAAGGACTATGTGAACAGCTAGCTTTGAGTCAGCAAGTTGAAGTAGGTGATGAAAAAGAGACTGTCTTGGTACTACAGGATGGCCAAGACTAGGAAAATGATGATGTGTCCACTCCTTTTTGGACTCAGAATATGAAACACTTCCTACAAGTAGGCTTATGCCCTCCAAAAATGAGCAAAGCAAAGAGGAGATACTTTAGATTACAATCCATTCCATATGTGCTTGTTGATGGTGTTT
Source organism: Taxus chinensis (assembly GCA_019776745.2). Classification (NCBI taxonomy): domain Eukaryota; kingdom Viridiplantae; phylum Streptophyta; class Pinopsida; order Cupressales; family Taxaceae; genus Taxus; species Taxus chinensis. The sequence continues at coordinate 810,356,289 of CM034148.1, forward strand.
TGCTCAAGAAAGACATCAATGGAGTTCTATTGAGGTGCATTAGGACAGGTCAAATTGAGAGGGTGTTACGACATTTTCATGATGGAGATTCTAGAGGACATTTTGCCCCACGAGTAACAACTCTTAAGATAATGAAGGAAGACTATTATTGGCCCACAGTGTTCAGTGACTGCTATACATAGATAAGAAAGTGCAAGAAATGTGCACTCTTCATAGGAAAAGAAAGACTAACAGCGCTTCCATTGCACCCAATTTTGGTTGACCAACCATTTATGCAATGGGGATTGGACTTCATTGGGGTCATAAATCCAAACTCAAGCCAAGGCCACAAGTGGATTCTCACGACAACGGACTATTTCACCAAGTGGACCAAAGCAGTAGCGCTCAAAGAAGCAAATGAGTCTAACATACTAGACTTTTATGAAGGAATAGTGACCAGGTTCGGTGTGCCAGCCACTATCATATCAGACAATGCATTGGCATTCATAGGTTCCAAGATTACAGAATGGGCTGTTAATAATGGAATCTATTTGAGCACCTCTTCAAATTATTACCCGCAGGGTAATGGATAGATAGAGTCCACGAACAAGAATTAGCTAAGAATCATCAGAAGGACTCTGGATGAAAACCAAATGACATGGCATACCAAGCTAAAATCAGTATTATGGGCTGACATGATAATGCCAAAGAGATCTACAGGTAATTCTCCCTACAAGTTGGTCTATGGAAAAGAGGCAGTATTTCCTATATCATTAGAATTGCTAGCATTGGATCTCATGAAATAGTTGGAGTTGTCTGAGTTCAAACTAATGGAGGTCAGGTATGCAGAGTTGATGGAATTGGAAGAAATAAGAGAACATGCAGTTCTGATGATTGAAAGGGATCATGCCTTAGTAAAAAGATAGTTTGATAAGAAGGCAAGAGCAAGGACCTTCCAGGAAGGGGACCTAGTTCTAAAATGGGATGCAGATCGGGAAAAACCAGGAAGGCATTCCAATTTTGATGCCATTTGGAGTGGCCCCTACATGGTCATGGGATGTAAAAGTAGTAATGCCTTCCAATTGTCTACATTGGATGGAGAAGAACTCCCGATTCCGGTTAACGAAATCTACCTTAAACATTACTACTAAAAGGAAAAGGTTTACCCTTGTAAATGTTAGCCTATAATTCAATTTCCTCTAAGTGCGGATGCACATCGTCTTGTTGTAGTTAGGTTTCAATTTCCCTAAGTGCTTCAACACAGGTTTTGTTGCTCTCAGGTTGAATTTCTACGGTTCAGCATGCTCTCAGAAAAGGAGTTGCAGTATCAGGCTCGAGATTAGATATCAGGATGGTTTCAAGTTATTGCTTATGACTCCATGCCCAATGGATTGCTAAAAGGCAACTGATCTTCTACCTAGCAGGCAAGTGACCCCGTTGAGTCACCAAATTGTTGTATATATCTTCCCCCTCAGGTAGATATGGGAAAAACAGAAGGTAAAAGGATGTCGGCACAAATATGGATGCGCCTATGGCGCAGGTAAAAGGATGTCGACACAAATATGGATGCGCCTATGGCGCAGGTAAAAGGATGTCGGCACAAATATGGATGCGCCTATGGCGCAGGTAAAAGGATGTCGACACAAATATGGATGTGCCTATGGTGCAGGTAAAATGATGTCGGCACAAATATGGATGCGCCTATGGCGCAGGTAAAAGGATGTCGACACAAATATGGATGCGCCTATGGCACAAGTAAAAGGATGTCGACACAAATATGGATGCGCCTATGGCGCAGGTAAAAGGATGTCGACACAAATATGGATGCGCCTATAACGTAGGTAAAAGGATGTCGGCACAAATATGGATGCGCCTATGGCGCAGGTAAAAGGATGTCGACACAAATATGGATGCCCCTATGGCGCAGGTAAAAGGATGTCGGCACAAATATGGATGCACCTATGGCGCAGGTAAAAGGATGTCGACACAAATATGGATGCTCCTATGGTGTAGGTAAAAGGATGTCAACACAAATATGGATCCACCTATGGTGCAGGTAAAAGGATGTCGACACAAATATGGATGCGCCTATGGTGCACCTTCAGGAGGCGCAACATTCTGAGCGTTGACAGGAAGCAAACCATGACCCAGATATTCAGATGGCCATAACTTTTCACAGGGAGCTCGGATTCATGCAAGGTTGGACTTTTCGGAAAGCTTACGAGGTCCTCTATCCAACTACGACTGGATATATTTAATTAGGTGGGAAAAATTTCTTAAAAATGTAAAATACAGTTCACCACTTTTTGGGTTTGTTAGGGTTCTCACCTACCACCATAATGAGATGAATTAAATACAACCTAGAGGTGGTTGGGGTAGATTTGGAATTCCTCTCTCTTCCCTCTCTCATTCTTCCTATAAATTGTAAGGAGGGGATTCTTTCTAAAGGTTGGACATTCTTGTTTTTCCCCTCCCTTCTTCTCTTTGGCAGGTGAGCTTGTGGAGTTCAAACCTCCCATCTAAAACTGTAATGCAATTTGCCTCTTGGCACTTTGTAGTGTATTGTGTCAATCTTTGGAGCAAATAATGCATGTATGTGGATAATTCTCAACCCTCACCGTGTTCATTTGCATCCTCTTGATCTTTCACTGCAAATCTGGTTATTTGTGCATGATCTTGCATTGCATTTTAATGGTTTGTGTTTATTAGCAAGACAGGTGTTCTTCATTCCTCGGTGCATCACCTTTGTAGTTTAGGTTTTATTTTATGCATCTTCTTACCTTGTCTCCTTGGAAATTTAGTTTAGGTTTTGAGTAAACCCTTTGCATTTTTTACGTGTGCATCTGAACAGAGGAATAGGAACCGGCCTTCATCCGGAGAGCTTTTCCAATTTCACAAGGTCCCACACTTGGGAAAAGCTCCATGTTATGCAATCGCACTGAGAATCTCAACCCATCAGGTTGCAGACATTCAGGGGTGCTATGATTCACCTTCAACAGGGAATCTTCTCTCCTAAGAGACTCTTCTTTCTTTGTCAACTCCTTCCTGACGAGAGAATTCTTCCATCGAAGGTATGTGTTTGTACCCACACATGACTCCTTCATCCCTATGGATTGCACTGTATGCACACTTGGCGCTTTCCTTATAGGATTGTCTTCTCGTTCTCTCTTTTTAATCACTACTTTCTTATTTCTCCTAGTGGGGTCCTCAAAGATTGATACATTGTCTTCAACCTAAGCATCCTTATCAAACTTGGGCCTTAGCCACACGTACACCCTTTCCATTGTCCTACATGCAGTAGGAAATTTCACCAATTTTATCATGTGTACGTCATGAGATACATAATTTTCTACATAGGCGCACTTCTTAGAATGTTCGACGCATCTCATGGTGATCTTTATCTACAACACTTAGATCATATCTCAGTTTCTTTGCCTCTTTAAATATGTTTACCACACCTTGAAAATACTGTGTTATGAAGGAGAAGGGTAACTTACACCAAGGACCCTTAGTATCATCTTTCAAGGTAAACCTACTGATACAAAAATGTTGGTATATGGTGAATTCAGCTTCTCCATTCACTAGTGCAAGTAGTTATTTTGGTATCCTCCATTCAACTCTGAATGTGACACGCATCCATTTATACCATTTCTCCAAGTATGCCTTGTGAGTGGTCATCATGGTGTCACAAGTGTAATCTTTAAACCTCTTCGCAGGAGAGGGTTTCTCATCCGGGTACTCCCAAACAAACTTATCAGGTCCATCAGACACTCCAATCTCTGAAAAGACAATGGTAAGGAGGACATTACCAAACATGATCTTCTCCCTGTCGTGTGCAGCATCAATAATCTCCTCCACAATGAAAGCTGAGAGGTTATAAATGGTGCCCTCTGAGATCTTATGGAAAAAATTTAACCAACATTTGTTTATTTGTGTCCATCTCTCCTTCCCATTCAACTTTTTCACCAAGCGCAAGACCATCCTCATAACATGGTCGGTGATTGTAGTGATTTCAAAGTACCATGAACCCTTCTTATAATCATATGCCTTAACTGTTTTCTTGATGGCCTCATTTTTGCACAAGTCCTCATCTAGCGGCTCTCCCTCACAGATCAGGCTAGTGAACTTAGAAATCAACTGTGTGGTTATGTGCATCCACCTTCCTGTGAAATAGAAGTATTCCTCATGCACACACGACATTAACCACTTATATAGTCACTCAAGTTTTCCAAAATAGTTCAACTCATAAAGTTGCAAAAGCCCAACCTTTTCTAACTTCACTGTTACTTCATCACCACATATGGGTTTCCTATCTGGCATCCTCTTATCCATTGGATGAACCAACTCCAGGGTCATCTCCTTTTCTGTGGTGCTCATGCAATGATTGTAATCGCTCATGGCCATATTCCTTATATGTGACACCCACTCTTTCCCTAGCAGCACACCATCTGGCTACTGCATTTTCATGTACCATTCTTCATTAAAACTTGTTGATACCATGGGTTTCACTTTACCCTTTCCCTTTCCCTTCTTTGGTGAAACATTAGATCCTTTCCTTGGTACCATTTTTCCTATTGGGTTCTCTCAAATTCTTCTTTCCTTCTTTCTCAGACTCTGCTCAATCCATTAACCTTACGCCTCTAGGAAACCTCCTTCAAATCCCGTGCCCTAGTTCTACAAACCCTAACCTAGAAAGTGTTCCTTCCATAAGACTACATCACACTTGCGGGAATTCTTCAACCAAAATTCTCTGCTCATGTGCATGTACTCCCTTTTTACTCTAGTTCGCATAACAAAGCCACTGAATCTTCCACTACGCATGAAAATCTCCACAAATATTTCTTCGCAAGGATGCCCTTAATATGCGAGAACTTCTTCGATAACTTAAAATGCAAGGCAAAAGAATACTTCACCCCCGACCTTCTATTTATAGATTTTTTCTTTTTCCACTTATAAACCCCGATGCCACCTACCAATGTACAAATGCATTAAATTCAGATTTTTCCAATGCCATTCCTTCACGCATGTTCTATACAACACTTTTCCTCCACGTGTAAACCTACAAAAACACTTCTACAACATTCTGGTGTGCAACTACATCAACCATAGAAATATTTATGCTTTCTCCCATGCATCAAAGTCAATCTTCCTCTATGTGTCTTGGACTAAGTTATATCCACTTCCTACCATCATGTTGTTCATGCACTTCTTTTATCCTTGTACATGGTTTTCTCAAAGCCTTTTTGACACCAAGCTTCTCATGTTCACCTTTTCTACGCACGCTCTTTTTACCCCATTCACCTTTGACTTCACAATGCTAGGCCACCATACCTCTACATTACTCCAAGAAATTCTTCCAACTCTTACCATGTCCTTACTCGATTTCACCTTTATGTTCCACCCCACACTAAAAAGATGCACAATCCTCTACTGCATAACACCTTAATGATGTAATTAGCCACTGACACAAACACTGCACCCAAAACAAACCAAAAGGAAGAAAGAAACGAGAAAGGGAAACACAAAGAAAGGAGAATGCATTAAGGGAAATCCTAAGCTAACTGACAATACTTCCTTATTTACAAACACCCAGAAGCATTATTTATAGTAGGGGCTTCAGCCTACTTCCATTGAAATAACCAGGAAGTCATGTTCTATCCAGTGCTAATAGCTAGAAAGTACCTAAATCAACTATATGGGTAATATAATATGGTCCCAACCAATGGAACTTGAGATTCCTAGGATGGCGCAGGAACTTAGAATCATAAAGTAAAACCATTCTGCCCCAACCTCAAATTATTTATTCTTTATGTGATGATCATGTGTCAGACCTTTGTCTCACCTTCTCAGTCTTCTGACTCCACTTAGCAAGTGACCACCTCTCATCTAACATCATTAGCTTTTCAATGTTCTCTTGAAATGCTTGTTCATTAGGCCAATCCTCTGTGTGTGCAATACATAGAGAGGGTAGCATAAACTCTATCGGAAAAATATCTTCGACAGTGCCAAACGACAAACTGGAACGGTGTGGCTTTGTTCAATCTCTTGTAAGTTTTTCTATATGCCCATAGCACAGATGAGACTTTTTCATCCCAATCCTTCCTCCCAACATCAAAAATCTTGGTAAGTGTATGACTCAATATCTTGTTAAATTCCTCAGCAGTCCCATTAGCCTAAGGGTGATAATCAAGTAGTCTTGTGATGATCCACCAAGAACTTTCCAAAAATATCTTGATTGTATCATTCAAAAAATGAGTACCCCGATCACTAGTCAAACTCAGAGGGCACCCATACCTGCTTGATTATATTTTCCCACAAGAATCTTGTTGTTGTGGCCATCTTGTAATCCCTCATAGGCACTACCTCTCACCCACCATGTTAGATAATCAGTGTAAGTAATGATATAGCGCTAACCCTTCCTTCATGCGTGACAGGTGAAATAGGGCCTACAAAGTCAATTACCCATTTCTCGAATGGTTCAGCACTAGCTATTGGTCTCAATGGCATTTCATCCCTTTTTCCTAGGCTTACCAAGGTGCTGACAATGATCATAGGCCTTGCAATATTCAATACAATAATTGTAAACATGTCTCCCACCAAAGGCCAGCTAAGAGGATCTTGCACGTAGTCACATTCCCTACATAGTTTCCTCTTGCAATTCCACCATGAGCCTCTTCCATGATTACAGTGCACTCATGCTCTAGCATACACTAGTGCGTAAAACCTCATCGTGACCCAATCTTGTATAAGTCTCCACAAATTAACATATAGGGCATGACACGTATGGCTAACTTGCTTCCTTTCTAATTCCTTCATCCCTTCTAGTGCATCACACCCATTCTTAAGAACGTAACAATATCTTCCAAATAAGAGGGTGCACACTGTAATCTAAACATTTTTGCATCTGACATTTTATCCTCAATGCTTTGTGCATCCTCTCCTGATTCAATCCTTGATAAGTGGTCAGGCCCCAAATTATTCTTACCCGGTTTTACAACAACCGTAAACTCAAACTCTTGAAACAATAGGACCCACCTGCATATGCACCCTTGTAAGATGATCTTATTCAACAAGTACTTAATTCCATTTGGTCTATGTAGAATGTAAAGGGTGTTTCTTAGACAAATACTGACCTGAATTTGTGCCACACGTAAATCATCGACAATGCCTCGCGCTCATGGTAGTATAATTTTGTTTCTATTGGGGTTAGCTTCCTACTAGAAAATCACAAGGGATGGTCAACAATTCCCTCTCTAGGTTGTGCTAAGACTGCTCCAATCGTCCATCCTCTGATGCATCAAAATACATGTGAAAAGGCTTATCCCAAGAGGAAAAGCGTAATATGGTGCAGTAATGAGTCTATTCTTTAGTGTTTCAAAATCCATCTCCTATGTGCACCTCTCCCCAATGGAACATACTCTTGTGTTTTAGCAACTCCTCCAATGGCATGTAAAAATCTTGGCATATCCCTTCATGAACTTCCTGTAATACCCTATATGTCCAAGGAATTCGTGCACCCGTGCTCTGGCTGGTAGGGTCCCCCAAACCCACAATAATGGAAAATTTGGCAGGATCCACTAGCAAGCCTTCTTTTACATATGATATGTCCCAAGAGGGTTCCAAATGGAGTAGCAAAAACACATTTCTTAATGTTGAGAGATAACTCAACTGCCTGGCATCTCTCAAACATCAACCTCAGATTATCACAATGGTCCTTCACTAATCCATATAATCATCTAATCATCCAAGTAGACTTGCAAAAAATTGGGGATGAAGTCCTGAAACACCTGAACCACAATGTACAAAAAAAACAGGCGTGTTCTTCAGTCCAAAAGGCATGACCGTATAGGAAAAACTTCCCCATTCAGTGGTGAAAGTTTTCTTTTCTTGGTCCTCCTTTGAAATTCTAACTTGATGATATCCTGAGAATCCATATGTGAAAGAATATTATTTCGCACCCAGCTACTCCTTCCAGGATCTCCTCAGTGAAGGGGGTTGGAAAAGGATCAATGACACACACCATATTCAAATCCCTATAGTCAACATAAATCCTTATCCTCTCATCCTTCTTAATGTTGATGACCATTCGGACTTATCCACTCTGATTCCTCAACAACCTCAATTATGCCTGATGTGATCATCTTATCAATCTCCTCCTTGACTTTGATGTCATAGATTCAATATTCATTCGATAAGGTCTCTTCCGAATTGGTGCGTGCCCTTCTTTAGTTTGATCTTCATCTCTCCTAAAGAGTGGTGAACTCCTTTGAGTTCATGGTACCCATGTGGAAATAAATCCTAAAATTCACCCAATAGATCAATAATCTTTTAAACCTTACCTTTCTGTCTAGTAATCTCCAATAGTATCTTCTTTAGGTTCCACCTCTGAGCCAATGTTAACCTTCTTGGTTTTTAGGGGTTCATGGTAGAGTTACACAGCTTTCTCATCAGCACTATCCATAACCTCGTGTGTACCGAATAATATGGTTAACATCTAAGTTTTCCACCTCTTCACCATCTATCACAGTAGAACAAACTTTCCTTTCTCTTTTTCCATGCAAGCATGCTCAAGATGTACTTCCTCTGATTATTCCTCATCAAAGCATGCACTTCAAAGTCAATTTCTCCCAACAACTCTAGTATTCTTATCCTCTACCATGGAATTATCTCCCATAGTTAGGAACTTAACAACCTACAAGCACCTTATCCACTGATGGCTTAGTACTCCAGATACTCAAAATCTTGAATGAGATTAGCTTCGTCAACTCCTACCAGATTTCTTGTCTGATGGCACAACTCTAAATGAATGTACCACGCACATGTACATAACCTTGTAAGGTGGAGTAAAGTTTATGCAACCCATAAAGATGGAGGAAAGGCTTATGCACCTTCCATCCAGGCCTTCTCACATGCCTGAGGATGTGAAATGAGGTGGGTTCCTTCCCATGATAGTCTTGTATAGCAATAGGTGCATTACTTCAGAGAAAACCTAATAGAGAACGTGATTCTCACCTCATGCCACTCTAGAAGGTTATCTCGATGGGTCACCCACCAATGTGTTTCGGTCTTGAGAAAATTTATAGCTAAGCAATACTTCTCCTTTCGATCTCACATCTCCATTGGGTCTCCATTTCTTGTAGGAAAACATCAGGGTTGGCTCCCCTAGTGTAACTCGGACAACTGTTTTCCTCCTCAGACACCTGACTGAGCAACACCTTTGTTACTCTTATCACAGAGCCTCTTAACTACCTTTTAACTAACTCATATGTCTCGTGCGCCCAATTCTCACATGCCACACTAGTTGTATCACTTATAGATTGAGCATCTTCCCACTGAATAATGACTTTCTTTTGTTGGTTGCATAACCTCAGGGTCCCTGATAGTGCACCACATAGATTTTTTCTAGGTCTTCTTCTCCCAAGGGCTCAGTATAGGGCACGTTGAACTTTCCCATCTGTTAGAGGAATGATTAACATGTTCCTCCTTGTTCTAAAAACTTATATAACCCTTATTGAAATGTAAGTCAACATTGTTCTTATAGCACCAGGGGTGCCCAAGTAACACTGGAAAGTTGTCCACCTCAACAATCGATAAGACTTTGAAGTCTCCAATGAATTTTTCCCCTTGGATGGTAATAAGAAGCATCCTGTAAGAAACCAATGGGCATTGATCTTTGTCTTGTTAGCCATATACAACACATTTGAAGATGGTTGTAATGGGGGCCTTCCCATTTGGTTCCATACATCCAAGGTGAGAACATTAACTTTTGCACCCATGTCAATTAAATATTACTCAAGATCCATCCATCAACAACTGCATTCAAGGTAATCTCCTTATCATAGTCAAGACTGTGAGGAGGAAAATTAGTATGCAAATCCTACCTCTCACTCTCTCCTCTGGCACTTGGTACTTTTCCTCTCAGCCACTCTCCAAATAGAGGGATGATATTCTCTTGTCTCAGCATCTTGTCATACCTCCATGAATTCATCTAGATCCTTCTATGGAGCCTCAATGCTCTTCTTTCTTCTCTAACTGTCGTGACTTCTCCTTCAGGCACTGGATCTCTCCTTGTAGGCTTCGAATAACATCCATAGTTTCCTGATAAACTTCCTTCTAATGTGTAGGGTCTGGATACTTCCCATGCACCACTTCTTCTCTTGTAACTAGTGTTCTCTATTTTGGTATCTCCCTGGCACATGCAACATCAGCTCACGTCATCACCAGTACAGGTTCTAACTCTGACTCACACACCACCCTTGGCATCCACTACGGATAAGCTCTCTTCACACTTACTATCCCAGCACCCTTATCCTTCCACTGCTTCTGGCTAATATGGTCATATAACTCTGGGCACTCTTCATACTTGTGCTTCTTCCAACACCAAGAGCACTGCAAAAAATTGGGACACTTGTGCTTGTAATGTTTTGTAGATCCACATTTATAGCAGGGTTCACGAAGGAATTCACTCCTTCTGCCCCCATGATTGCTACGGCCTCTAAATCCTCCTCAAAATACTCTTCTATGACCTCCTCCATCTGTGTGCCCTTCATAATGATGACCATCATCCTTGGAATTACTAGAAATGATTGTCTCATGCACACCAGTATCAATGGCTTCATGAGTAGTAGAGGTAAAAATTTTGCAATAACATGACACATTCTTATGGATTGCGTGTTGTAGTAATGGGCATCTACTTGCATCATGATCTCCATATAAAATCTCACAGTCCACCGATATGGCACGCACACAATCTTTGTGGGAAACTATCCTTTGTATGCCCCTCTACTTCGCAGTCCATGCACTATATCCCATTGCGAGTCTCATGAGCTAAGTTCACAGACAGTTTCTCCAGTTGCTTTGTCATTACAACAATTTGGGCTTCTAAGAATGGACCAACTCTTGTATCAATGCTTTCTATGGCCTCAGCGCTGCAAGGCAGCCTCCAAATCCTCACGTGAATCTATGAAGGTCTTCTGTGAAAGCGCCTTCCTTAATGGTGTGATCAATCCTCCGATGAACCACTGAGCATGTTGCAAAGAGTGAATGTCATAAGGCAACTTGGATATGAGAGTCTTGAAACATGTGTCATACTCCTACACACTCTCCACCATTCCTTGTTGGATCTCCTTCAATGCACTGATGTTTTTCTGTTCAAACTTAGGTATGTGGAACTCTGCCAAAAAGGCATTACGCATCGCAATGTAATCTACCACTTGTATAGTGTGAATCATACTTCTTGTACTAGTTATGCGCGCGCCCTTGTACCGTGGTTACAAAATAATTGGCCTTTCATTCTAGTGTAGTGAAACCCTTCGCATGCCATAGAAACTCATATTTATGCATATGTTCCATAACATCTTCCACACCTTTGTAATTAGGAAAATGCAAAGACATCTCAAAAAATACCTATTGAGGTTGTTGAGGCCCTTGCCCACCAAATCCAGAACTTTGGCATCCTCCAATATTCCCACCACCCCTAACACCACTAGATCCACTAGTGCCAACTCCTCCTAATACACATATCCTCCTCTTATCATAGGTTAGTGGCCTAACACAGTTGCACCCTGTGATCCCACCATCGCGCTAATCTGCACGCTAACAATCTACGAAATTGACCCACTCCTAGATGTGTTTCCTATGACACTTCCAGATGTGATACCACAACTTTTTGAACCGACACCTTGCCCAAATGTCATACCAGACAGGATACCTTTGAATACAGTAAATGATTGTGTAGCCATAGATGTACGAAATGAAAAATTATACCTCTTAGGTGTCACTTAATCGCTAATACAAATACCAATTGGATTATCAAAACTTATCTCAGGAACTAGAAAACTAAGAGCAAGGGTTTGATCGCCATGTGGGTTAAGATGCACACCTACGACTCTCTTCCTTTCTTCATATGACAATCTCTCTTCAGAACCTGAGGGGGTTTCTCTTTCACGTTTTTCCAAGATGGTATAGCTCAGACTGATCAAGTTCCACATCCTCCCCGCGAACCTCAAATCCTTCCTGCAACGTCTACTTCCATAAATCCATCACTCGTGTAGCTTCACATTGTCTTGTCAACTCCCTCTCCCAATATTCATTACACTTAAGCCACCTCTCCTCTCTCTCCATTTATGCCACAAGGTCCACCATCCTCTACCATACCCGATTTCACATCCCACGCCTAACAGGAGTTTATGCAGCCATGGGCAAGGCTTCCAAACTTAACGTAATAACTGAGATCTTAATAGCCAATGGAATAACATGCAAGAATGATATTTTAGGTTCCCTCAAGAACTCAAACTCAGCAATCTCCAGGAAAGAATACACAAAAATAGTGTATTCCAAGGTATAACTAGTCAACACACCTCTCCACCAATGATCAACAACATGAGTCCAGGTCAGATCAACATCATGCAACTATTGATATTCCTCCTGGGTACAAACACGAGGTCTATAATACCAACTTTTCCTTGATGCATATGTTGAGAGCCATTCATACAACTCTACTGGGAAACATCAGAATAATTTCTCATAGAGTTCGTGATACAGGTTCTCCTCCACCCATTTTTGTGTATCAAACTCAGATCTAGTACTGAACCTATGAGAAAACTCATCCTCCATGATTTTAAGCCAAGTCTCGACACTGTCCAAGGTCACATGCTCCATCATCACACATTATTCTTACAACTTCAAAAGAGGTCCTGGCAATGGAACCAAAATGTAGTCATTTCTTCATATACGTTCTTTCTACCCTAAGCACGTCGGCTTATCACCTAGTGTGAGCTGGGAACTCACCCGAGGCACACACAAGCGTTGAGCCCCTCCTTTATGTGAGCTTCACGAGAATGATCTACCATTGATGGAGAATGAGTTGCAAGAATGGAAACATAGACATTCACTCAAAAAATGAAGATACAGATAATAGATCCGTGCACAAATGCATCATAAATGGGAATGAACATTGTAAATAAGCATAATGAAACTAGATATGACCCAAAATAATATGAAGAACACAAGGTTTTACACTTAAGAACATGAATAATGAGAATCACCCATGTATATTGATTTATAAACATCTACAGTGGCCTCATTACATCATAAGGGTCGTATAGACTGAGTACATCAAGGAATATTATCTTAAACCCTCCAAAAATACTCTACAAAGAGAGCTCTTAACTATTCTACCCATTACAACCCTTGCTCATACCCAAACCCATGCATATATGTTCAATAACATCCTTGCAAGTATTCTTGTAGCACTTTGTTTCCACTTAAAACCCTCTTTAACCCTTCATTTCCCTAGCAATTCGTTATCACTTTCATCTCCCTTATTTTGGACCCACGCACTACTTTAAATAGGATCTGGATGCACCGCCTTGGTTTCCTTTATGAACATATCGCATGCCAAGTGGAAGTGTGGTCCTCCATGGTTGAATTCATATGTCAGCTTACAAATGCCTCCACTACTTGTAATAATCATCCTAGGAATATTCCTTACGTGGAATATTCTTTTCTTGATCTCCAAGGCTCCAGGCCGGTACCTTATCCATTCAACACGCCTACTCAGGCTTTTCACGTGTTTCTCCTATGACAACTCCTTCAAAATATGGCTAAGTCCCTAAACCTTCCTGCTCCCCCACGTGCCAACCTCTTCTTCCGCATGCCTTTCCCTTGTGTGCTTTTTCCTTGCTTGCTTTTTCCTGAGCCTCTTCCTTCTTTATTGCCTCCCGCGCACGTTGACTCCTTCCTTGGGACTTAGTCAATTTAGGGCCCAACATTACTTGAGACAAACCTCCATAGAAGGTTTGTTTCTCTACCTAATCCTAATGCTAGACTACTCCTAAGAAAGGAAATGTAGCTATCTAATCATACTCTAACTATCCAAGGGACCAAGGGAAGAGAAAGATGCATGAAAAGGGACATCCTACACTAATAGAGGTAATAACACCAAGAAAAAGGGTGTGGAAATATCCTGCTGAGGGAGAAGGGTGTGGAAATAGCCCCCAAAGTTGTCCAGCCCCTAATAATAATGAGTAAGTCATGTATATATATGATTCCCTTGTTTGAATTTTGTCATTAAAAACCAAAAAGGCTGACCCAAAGTGATGGGTAGTATTTTAGAAAAGATAACAAATGATATGGCACCCCAAACTTGAAAAAGAGAGGGAAAAGGAAAGAAGTGTCCAAAGGGGACAATAGCGTTTGGGCGCCCCTGTCCCTAATGGGAGGTATTGTTTGAGATGCTAGGAGGATATAACATAAAATACATATCCAGGCCATATGTTGTCCATTTTCCAAAAGTAAAGTGACCATTCAAGAAAAGAAAATGTCAAGAGTATCAAAAGGGGTAAAGCAATGTAAAAACAAAACATTTTTTGTTAATGTTTAGTTTTCTTACTTAGGAATCATGCATATAACATCATACTTAGAGGTGTGATGTAAGTAGTAAGTGCATGATGTATTGAATACACAAAGAATGTCTTCTTAAAGAAAGAATTTAAAGGGTTTTTATTAATAGTTAAAGTCAACTAAGTCAATTAGTTAGTTGAAATTTTTTATTAATATGACATGTATATGTATAAAGAATCACGCGCCCATCCATAAATTTATAATTAAATAATGAGATTGCATCTTAAACCCTACAATAGTGTACACATTATTAGATACACTAATAAAAAAGCACAGAAACATTTAATTTTTTTATCAACATGTTCAATATATTCTCTTGTGCTCCCAACGACAGTACAAAGAGCACCTTGATTCACATCACACACCTCATGCATTCTAGTTTGGAAATAAAGTTTGGATACATCTTCAAAAGGAATATTGCAAGGGTCCACATTAAAACGTCAATCCTCTACACTATGATCCTCACATGATTTTACGTGCAACTAGTGAGAATACCTTGATTCTTGATCTTTTCCTATACTTGGGTATGAACACATATTCAACATGGAGCTTCTTAATAATTACTTCCATTTACATCTTTATCCAACATTGGTATTCCATCCTTCTAATTTAGATCATGAACATTTTCACCCTGTAGATAAGCATTATATTATTGAAGTGACAAAAACAAAAACCCATTATGGCACACATCAATTTTTTTGAGTGACTAAAGATGGGCAATAACTTGATCAAGCTACGTAGTATAACCTTCAATAAATTCAAATACAATTACCATAGCTTAAGATCTATATAATGAAGACCATTGATATTCAAGAAATGGTGAGTGATTGGTCGGTAGTTGTACATGTGTGTACACTTCTCCACTACAATCCTGTATAGCTTGTAAACATCTCACTTTAGATTTCACTACTATGTTCCCCTTGTATCATGTGCATACACAAAACTCATGGCTAAATTTTTCTTGGTTGTAATGTTACACAGAACTTGCATGCACACAAATTGTATGGCCTTTTTATGCTAACTTGCAAAACCATTCACAATTTACACCCTATTTAAAGCTTAGAGAGTTTCAAAAAACCTCAAAATACTTACACCCACAGCCAAATATTGCCTCACCTCATAGTCTTACACCACCTTTAAGGAGAAATCTTTCATATTTCCCCACATTTTACACAAAGGCATCTTTCAATATCCATGTGAAGACTCCTAGTTTTATACATATTTCCAAGTGGAAGCTTACAAATCCTACAATATGTCAGAGAATCTCATTGTGTACCCATCAAAGATAGAAGGAAAAATACCACATGCATATAGAGGAGGTTTAATTGTTGTATATGAAAGATGGAATGATTTGTAATCACTCCCTTTATACCATTTTTTTGTAATTTCCTTCTAGAATTTTTGTAAAAATATGTAACATACACTACTACCTAGGTTTTTGTTGTCTCTTGGTTACCCTTAAGATCTTAACCAAAAAGTAAGAATACTTGCATACTCCAAGTATCTTGTAATTATCATGTTATTCTATATGTCAATCTAGTATATGAATATTAGTTAGGAAGAATTACCTTACTACACATGGGATCTTTCTCTCAACCTTATTGTGAAACTGTACACCTATGTACTTATCTCCCTATGCTCTATTAATAAATAGAAATTGCATTAATTTTAAATAAGAATTTTGCTACATCATTTCCAATTCAGTTCATTGCATTCAATAACTTGTGTGCAATTTTTATAGTCCTTGCAACTCATACTACACTTGGTCTTGGGCTTTGTGATGTGGATCATCATCTCTTTTTTAGACTAGATAACTAGTGTATGATGCAAGTAAAAATTGCAAAAAAACTAACCTTACCAAGACATTTGCCGAGATATGATTCATTAGGGCATCCCACCATCTATGGCCTCAACATGAAAGAATAGATAAATAATATTGGTTTAGTAATTAATTTTAGACTAGATAACTAATGTATGATTCAAGTAAAAAAAAACTGTGAAAAACTAACCTTACCAAGTCATTTGTCTAGATATGATTCATTAGGGCATCCCACCATCTATTGTCCCAACATGAAAGTATATTTAGATCATGTTGGTTTAGACTCTCACTACCAGCAATTCTTGGGCCTCTAATATCCTTCGTTGAAATATGATGAAAGATTCTCTTCTTTTTATGGGGCCTTTTTATTTGCTCTACTGGTTATCAGTTGCATTGTGGATTCATCATACCTGTCATATTTTGGGATTAAATGTTTTGTAGTGAGGAGCATGAACTTTACTTGTAGGTGGGGATCTCTTCTGAGAACTACTAGTTTGTTATCTCTTGCCACTTTCTTAGCACAATACTGAATTTTAATAAAGTTTATAATTAAATTTAGGGATAAACTAACATCAAATTCTGGCTGTCATTGGGCGGTTCTAGAGCTGTTTTTTGACGGAGCTCTGTATTCTGTTTCTCTTTTGGTTTCTTTTTGAACTTGTCTCCTTTGCTCTGGATCTCTGTACGTTTAGATCCACTCTTCACCTTTATTGTAATATATGGCTGCTGAGCCTTTCTTTGTTGACTGTTTTGCCCTTCTTTGGGCTGCTTTTCTCATGTTTATTATCTGGCTTTTGAGCCCTTTTGTACACATGGTATAGTCCCTTCAAAACTATTTGCCCTTAATAAAAAAAAAAAATCTTACCTGGTCTATGTATTTTAGTTTGTAATCTTTCAAAGCATCTTGAAGATGAAATCGACTGTTCTAGCAATCCAATTATTTAGTCTCAAGATTCTTCAATGGCATAGACGAGGATTTATGGCACAATTACATAGCAGGAGTCTCTTCGAATGGAAACGATGCATTGCATTAATGGCAGAATGAACATACTCTGAATCCACTACATGTTCACGAATCACAAACATATCGATGTTCGAGATTTAAAGTTCGTAAGATCTTCATTAATTGACCAATTAAAGGGCTTTTTCTATTATATTCATACCTTGGCTCAATTATTAGAAGCACGATCAACACTAAAGTTTATAAATTCATGGTCAATGGAGTGGTTGAACACCCTTCCACTTATACGTAGAAACTTTCTCAATTGGTAGATTGATAGTTGGAAAATTTTCAGTTTTATGATAATGTTTGGCATCTAACTTGATTAATATATTGACATATTGACAGCTGAGAAGAAGTTTGATGAATAAATGGTCAATCTAGTAATGGACTATCCTTCAATTGATTACACAACAAGTTAAATTTTTATATCGAGGGCAAAGATTGAGTTTATGAAGATCAATTTCGAATCGAAAAATCTAACACCTAAGTGCTTGTATCACATAATCTCATTATCATCGAAGTGCTTGTATTATTATTGATAAGCACACCTTTATTAATGTAAAAAATATGATACAACGTCAATCTTACAAAAAATGAGTGGGAGAAGTCACACCCCAGAATATGTTAAATAGAGCCACATCATCGACTATTACATTAATGATGCAAATTAATTCAAATGGATCAATGACCAATTGAGTGATCTAGTATATTTTACCTCTAACTCAAAATGGTAGAATGATTAATTTACATGCATGATTGCATTATTGAAAATAAATGACTAATTAAAGAATCTAACACCATTATAACATTTATATCTAGACACTAAATTGATAGATTGATGTACCAAACCATTATAAGATATTAGTGACAATCTATTACTAAGGATCTTTTCTTATATGTTTACACACTCCCTAGACCATTCGATTCATGACCCAAATCAACTCTACTAGATTAATGGTCCACATTAAAACTTGATACATGCATTGTTATTTTTTCAAAAAAGAGCCTTGATTTACTAGCCAAGTTCCACCTTTTTTAGTTTATATCTTAAAATCACACATCTTCAAAATTCCATGTCATACCGAAATCAACCTCTGCCACACAAAATTGTAGATGAAATGCAAGGGACATTGGGATCAAAGAGTTACACACAACACAATAAACACTAGTTCACAACACATAATGGAGTATCAATGAATTTTTTTGAAGAGTCCTACCTAGAGCATATACAAGCATTAACATAAAAGACTAATTTAGGGATAACAACTCAATGAGCATGAGAATGTTTCTATTCGATTTTTTACTACACGTCCCTTCATAGAAATATCTCTATTACAAGATCTTACTTACTATATTTCTTTCCCCTTACTTTCTACACTAACTCCCACTCCAATAATTTGAATCTTTTAAGAAAAAATTGGCATGTTTGGATATCTCTTCGAGCTCCTAAGAGCCTTAAAAATTCTTTAAAAGAGAAAATGAATAATTCTGGGTCGTTATATTCTTTTTACACCCTTTATAGGAATAGTCATCATTTTCAACATGGCATCAATTGTGTAACCTCCATAGAGTTTACAAAACTACCATGGAGGTTGTGTAACAATTAACAAGAAGAACAAGCCCCCTACAAGCAAAAGAAGATCTCTTTTTAGAGTAAAATATTGATGACTCAAGTGAATCTTGAACTTTTTAAAGCGACCCTTGAACAATGCGTTCAAGAAGGAGAGAATAGTACAATTTATATGGGAGATCATTGAGTTAACAACAATATGTTGATTCCCCTAATTCATAGAGCTCTAAGCTTGTGCAAAAAAAGTAAACCTACAAAAAGCAAACACATGTAATTTTCCAACAATTCTATGGTATGATGAAGAGTGCAAGGGAACAAAGAGAATGCTAAGAAAACTCAAAATGGCCAGAAAATAAGAAGGCTTATGAAAAAAAATGGTCTTAAAAAGAAACCTACATGAATAGAAGAAGGGAAAAGCTAATTTCTCTCGGGAAACACAACCCCAAAGGCTTTTGGAGGGAGCTACACCAAAAGAGAAAACAAGCATAGAACAATATCATAGATAACCAATGGTTAGAATATGTAAAACTCATCTATGAACGGGTTTAGGATAAAAATGCATCCCTATTGTAATCAACACTACAACTGAGTTCTTTCCTAAGGAGGATAACTCAAGGCATACAAAGATTAACATGAGGTAAAACAAAAGATATAGACGGATTACACGTAGAATATCTAAGATGGGGTTTAGAATCTCTCACATCATACATCAATAGAATATTCAATTGTATCATCCAGGATGGATTCCGATAGAATTAATGAGTAGTGTTGTTATCCCACTCTATAAAAGTGGGGATGTCAATAACCCGCCCATTGTAAATCTATTTGGTAGCATGGTAGAGCATATAATTAGTAGTTGGGAAGAAACATAAGAGAAAAGAGAGAAAGGTTGAGCAGGGTTCAAGCTAAAACATTCCATTATCGATCATTGTGTTACTCCTAGGCACCTAATTGAAAATGGGATACTCAAGGAGAAGAAGCTTTATGTTATTTTATTCACTTCAAAAAAACATTTGATACGGTTTCTAGAGGCAAGCTCTACAATAGCGTGGAAGAGCTCGGAGTTTCAGAAGACACTGTATACAGTGGAAGTACATAGATTGTATTAGCAAGTTAGGGCCAAAATCAAAACAAATGAAGAAATGCCAAAATGTTTTGGAAGCAACATTGGTGTCAGACAAGGATGTCCTCTATCTCCCACTTTGTTTGGGTTATACATTGACAAATCGGAGTGGATAAATAAAGTTGGTGGAGGGGGATTCACCTAGACGATTTTATATAGATGGTTTTATTCTAATTACAAAAATAATGCATAGCATGAAAGAGCATTTAAGGGCTCTAGAGCTATTCTTCCAAAAGGTGGAAATGCAAGTAAACACTAGCAAGACCAAAGTCGTGATCTTTTCTCTACATAGAAAAAAAAGCAAATTAACATCGTTTTTGAAGGATGCATGTTGGAAGTAGCGAAAGAATACAAAAAGTTTAGGATTAAATTCCACAACAAGCTTAAAGTTGGGAGACCTACATGGAAAAAATAATTCAAAGGGGAAGGAAGGTTTTATACTGACTACAAAATAAGTGCATGACTACAAAATTATGGGACTAGAAAACCATGAGAACCGTGCTGAACCTACTTGTCACACCAGAGATCCTACATGGATGTGAAGTTTGGGGCAGCAATGTGTTTGACGTAAAGTGAAAGCAAATATAGTGAAAGAAGTAGCGAAGGAATACAAATAGTTCAGGATTAAATTCCACAACAAGCTTAAAGTTGGGAGACCTACATGTAAAAGATAATTCAAAGGGGATGGAAGGTTTTATACTGACTACAAAATAAGTGCATGACTACAAAATTATGGGACTGGAAAACCATGAGAACCGTGTTGAACCTACTTGTCACACCAGAGATCCTACATGGATGTGAAGTTTGGGGCAGCAATGTGTATGACGTAAAGTGAAAGCAAATATAGTGAATCCAAAAACATTTGATCACAACGAATTATTAGTTGCTTATGAGATTTGTTAGATGAAACATAAACTTTTTCGTTAGCAGTGTCGGCAAGATGTGAAGAATGTTATTTTCAAATAGGCTCAAAATATGGAGACTCCTTAGTGGCCTAGAATGGTGTTAGAGGAGTTAAGCAAAAGGAAAACCATGTGGATGAAACAAAAAAATAAGTGGAAGAGAAATGGGGAATCAACATGCAAGAGTGCCCAAACTCTAATGAAGAAAAAAAAATGAGAGATAAATTCATGATAACTATGTGGACAAGGCAGTTGGGGTAGAAGAAAGCTTACTATATCAAAAAAATTAATCCCACGTGGGACCATGACGTAATGGCATACATAGGAGCAAAAATTAAGTATAAGGCAAAAATGTTGCTTGTGCAGTTAAGGACCAGTTGATATAATCTTAGATGTGAAACTGGTAGGTGGACAATGCTTAAGGAGGAGTAGAAAATGGGAACTTAGCTTTTTATGACAAGGGAGTGGTGGAGACAAAATGGCACTACACCATGGAGTGTGCAACCTATAAAGACATCTATATCAATTACAACCTTGGTGCATACAAGCTAATTGACTTGTTTGAGGAAATAAAGCTAGACAAAACAACTTTTTTGATAAAGATCCACAGTAGAAGATCCACCCTTAAAAAGGGATTGGAAGTTTTGCAAGATACTTGAGGTGCAACCTATAGGGATATCCATATCGATTACAACCTCAATGCGGACAAGCTAAATGACTTGTTTGAGGAATCGAAGCTAGAAAAAATAACTTTTTTGATCAAGATCTATACACTAGAAGCTTTAAAACCTCAAAAAGGGATTGGAAGCTTTGCAACATTTTTAAGACATCCCTTGTGGCAAACAATTCGGTTTACACCAGTTGGCATTATTGCAGCTCATGGTCTCATAGACTATTTGGTCTCAAGTACATTACTGCAATCTTTCATTTCATTTCATTAACATGTGAATAACTCTACAAGAAATGATCTCCAAATGATAGGTGGCCCTAATTCAAAATTATTACGACCCAAAAAAACTCTACAAATGGAAATATGAATAACTCTACAATCTTTCATTTCATTTCATTAACATGTGAATAACTCTACAAGAAATGATCTCCAAATAATAGGTGACCCTAATTCAAAATTATTACGACCCAAAAAAACTCTGCAAATGGAAATATGATTGTTTTGACGGAGGGGGAATAGGATTGGCAACCACCGATCTTTCCATCTACCCAAAGTGATGGGAAAAGTTTGGAATATATATGTGTGAGTCTAGAAGTGAAGGTGAACAATTGAGAAACTATAAATGAACTTGAGAGTCTGGCAACTAGAGGTTATGACGGAGGGGGAATAGGATTGGCAACCACCGATCTTTCCATCTACCCAAAGTGATGGGAAAAGGATTGGCAACCACCGATCTTTCCATCTACCCAAAGTGATGGGAAAAGTTTGGAATATATATGTGTGAGTCTAGAAGTGAAGGTGAACAATTGAGAAACTATAAATGAACTTGAGAGTCTGGCAACTAGAGGTTATGCAAGTGATGCGGAACCAATTGAAAGGAGGAAAAAATATGCCAAAAAAAGTCTCAAGTAAAAACTGATATTGGTGTCTACAATACCATCATTTGTAGACAAAAACAGGGTTATTTGATGAATTTTTATAATCGAATATAAGAAGCCAAAACTGGGTTATTTGAAATCACTTTAGCTTTTCATTGTATGGAGGGCAAACTCGGTACGGGAAGAGATGGGTTTCAACCCGATTCGACTTGTGCATATGCTGGCAGGCAGTGGCATATAAATTTCACTCCAGAACTAAAAATTAAGCTGAAGTCTGAAGATTATAATTGAAAATTGTCCACAAAAAACTGCATCATTTAGATTTATTGACATTGAGATTTCTCGATCTGCTGCAATATCAGACTGGGTTTCTCTCAATCCCGCAATATTTGTTAACATGGTCTCATTAACTTCAAAAATTAAATACATGAAATGATCAGTACATTTAACACTGTGTTACAGACCTTATGTCCAATGCCTTGAAATAATTTTCAAGCCAAAATTTTGCCTGTATACATGTACACCACTGGAAAGAATAAAAAGAATCCCTGGATACTATACATTCAATATGTAAGAGTCCTGATTGTGATTATAACCAATTTCAGGGGAACTGAAATCTCCTTAGATAGTCACTGTTAGCATTGGGAGGGCTAATAGAAACCCATAGGAGTGAGATTGTGATTGCCAACAAACCTGACCACACAAATACTATAGTGGGCGTTCGTCCTCTCCTGCCCATGAGTCCCTTGGCAAAAGGATAGAGATGGCAAAGCACCCAGAAACTGAAGAAAACACCACCCAAAAGCTTGCTCCATTGTGGAATTTCACTGTAAATAGTCCTTGACATTCCCACTGCTATGGCAATTATGTTTACCATCATGATTGTGATGGGAGGGATCATGAGGCAGCTCCACTTAACCATGTAAAGCTCTGCAAATGCATCTTCATTGTCATCATTTGCCGACTTGGAGGTAAGTGTGAAAGATATATCTATTCCTGCCACCACCTTTAAAAGGCCTTGTAAAACTGCCGCAGGGTGAGCACTGGTGCCTCCTATCAGCCAAAACTGCTCATTTCTCCACCATTCTTCCAATGTAATTCCAGACCATTTGATTTCAAGAATTGCAAGCAGGCAGAGTGTGACAGTGATGATAAGCAAAAAGACAAGGAATGCAACGTTAAGTGTCTGTACTATGAACTGACCAGTAAAAAGGGATAGTGCAGGCAGAAAGCAGTAGACCATAAGAAAAATGGATGTGAAGGGATAGATGCCAACATTTATGTAGGCTATTCTCTGCAAAAACTTCATCCTGCTACTGCCAAAGCAAGCATTGTTGCGAGAAAAGAAAATCTCCACTGATCCAGTAGCCCATCTGAGGACCTGATGTAGACGATCAGTCAAATTGATTGGAGCAGTGCCTCTGAATGCATCTCTCTTTGTCACACAATACACTGATCTCCATCCCCTGTTATGCATTCTATACCCTGTGACAACATCTTCTGTTACTGATCCATAGATCCAACCTACCCTTTGTCCCCATTCAGTCTTATCCTCATACCAGCAAGATATAACATTGATTGCTTCGGCTACAGTGGCTGCATCCAGAGGCTCTCTAGGGCCTGTTAGAGCCCCTGCAGGCCGACCAGTCTTTACCCCTTGCTGATCTGCAAGGGGCCTTCCCTGATATTCTGCAATAGGTATAGATGCAGAAAGAGTAATAGAGTTGCCAAATCTCTTTGGGAGAAGCTGAGAATCTATACCTTCATCTTCACCGCTGGTACCAGTGGGTGATGGTGTACCTGTTTCGTTCTTGAACTTGTTAGAACCACAAGGATTTAAGTTTAGCTTTTTCTTTCTTCCACCGAACCAACCTCCATGCTCAGTGGCCCTCGGAGGATCAAATCCATAGAGAGCAATCCTCCTGAAGACACAACCTGTGCCTACATACATGGGGCCCTGTAATCCATCAAGGGCTCTCATGTTTACATCAAAGAATACAGTGTTGTGATTGGCATACCTGTCACTTGGGTCCACTCCTTCAAACCTCTGGGGAAATTGCACATAACAAATCTTGTCTCCACCTCTATCCATCAGGAAACACATTGCTTCCCTCAAAGCAAGGGAATTATAAACATAGTGATCGCAGTCCAAATTGAGAATGAATGGTCCATTAGACATGATAGCACTGGTACGAACCAGAGCATTCATGGCACCAGCCTTCTTGTTGTGATCACAACCAGGTCTTTTTTCTCTTGACACATATACCAGCATTGGCAGTCTAATATCTACTTCTGTTGTATCGACCAAATTGTCCTCTTCAGAACTACCCATGAGAGGTTCCGAGCTTGGAGGAGCGAGCATCACCTGCAATACAAAAAATCTCATTATTCTACAACACAAACAAGGCCACTGCTAAAACCCTTGACGAAAAACATTGGAAACCTATTCTCTGGTAAAACCAGGAAACTTATTGGCTGCTGACAAACCGTTTTCTTTTTCCAAGAAACTAAATATATTTTTAGTTGGAGCCTGATGGGTAGTCCTAGAACATGTTATTGAGAGGATCATTATATGAGGATCTTACCTGAATAATTCCTGCATGATCTCCTCTGGAATGCTCCCTGTCAGCAGAAATCCATGTACCAGGCCAGTGAGCACCATCTGCCATCCAGGTAGCCTTTAGTACCTTGACTGGTTCTGTAGGATCACCTCCTTTCTCAATGTGTGCCCTCTTTGCCCTAATTTCTTCATGGGCATTGTAAGCATCCGATCTTCTCCTAATGGAATCTGGCAATGAATTAATCCTCACCTTGAACTCATCATATTCCCTCTTCACCCTCCTGCGCTCCTTCACAAAATCCTGTTTCACTTTATTCTTGGTAAAGTCTCGCTTTACATTGAAATAGGTTTCAGGATTACGAGGCTCTATAATGTGCTTCCTGCAAAATGGTACCCAAATTCTAGCGAAACTTGCAGCTTCGGCAAGAGCTTCAAATGTAAGAAGAGCACCACCATCATCAGATAAATAGCAAGATAGTTTGTCTACTGGATATTCAGCTGCAAGAATGGAGAGAATGGTATTAGCTGTAACAAGTGGAGGCTCCTTCTCTGGATCTGCAGTAGATACAAATATATCAACTCCAGGAAGATCAGACTTTCCTCTTGGGTTCTTAAGAGTTGGACGTTCAAATTTATCCCTGAGAACATTGAGATCGGTTACTCTATTTACAGGGCAAAGTTTAGGAAGCTGATCCAGAATCCATGAAAATGCAAACCAAATTTCGCATACAACTGACATTCCCCAGAGCCACATTGCATCTCGATTTGGATGACGAATACGCCATGCCAGAAAGAAACCAAGAGACACAAGACGGATTACAATCAACAACCTGTACAACAGGAAAATGTAACTTAGCTCCTAACTTCCATCTTGTTTGAATAACATTGAACTCATTCATCAGATGCAATAATTTACAATTCAGGAAGTCCCACCATAAGGCAATAGGAAAAGGAGAATAAAAATGCTTGCAGGGCTCTCTATACAGGAAAACAGGGGAATTTGAAATATTTCCCACAAGATATTAAGTCACAAATATTTTCATCTGCACATTGTCAAAGGAAGTTGTAAATTGCTCTGTTTTAACCAGAGAGAATGAATTACACTGTTACAGAGATGATTGGATATGCCATGAGGATGCCCAAATGAATCCTGGAATAAATAACAATGTCGTTACTCTGAACTCAAGGAACCCTAATAAGGGGTTCATGCAGCTATTTACAAAAGGAACCCTAATAAATCTGCAAGACATTTGGGCTTCTGTCCCGAGTCTCATATGAAGGGTTAAAACGATTAAGTGTTCTGTATAAAGTAAAGCACAAATATGGTAAATGTCACCTAGCAATACCCTATAAGTGCCTCTAATGAATTCAAACTTACATAGAGCAAAGGATCCCTGACAGGTCAGAAAGTTGGTCATTCTCTAAGGAGGTCCTAAATTTATATGTTAGAAAGAGAAAGAGAAAGAACAAATGAGGATATCATCTTTCTGGTTCAAGGAATTGCAGAAGTCATCTGGCTATGCCCTAGAAGTACCTTATTGATTCTAAGAAATAATAAACCTGCAGTAGTTAGAGCCACAGAACAGAATCCGTGTGGCTTAAAGGAAATAGAAGTCATCTGGCTATGCAATAAGGCGCAAGGTGTTATCAACAGACGTCCAAATGATTCTCCAAGAAATTTGGGCATCCTAAAAATGGCCATAGATTACTCTGCTTAAGCAGTAGAAAAACTAAATCAATGAAAATATGATGCCATTGTCAAATGAGGCTATAAAGTGCTTTTCCTATATCATATTCATTAGGATAGAAGCGCCTAATTTAATTTAAAACACTAATAAAAAATAATAATAGTAATATTGCCCTGATGATGATAGGAAACTCAGGGTAGAGGCTCCTAATTAATTTGAAACACACACACACACACACACACACGGCATCCTAAAAATGGCCATAGATTACTCTGCTTAAGCAGTAGAAAAACTAAATCAATGAAAATATGATGCCATTGTCAAATGAGGCTATAAAGTGCTTTTCCTATATCATATTCATTAGGATAGAAGCGCCTAATTAATTTAAAACACTAATAAAAAATAATAAAAGTAATATTGCCCTGGTGATGATAGGAAACTCAGGGTAGAAGCTCCTAATTAACTTGAAACACACACACACACACACACACAGAAACTTAATGTTGCCCTAATAAAGATAGGAACTCGCTGGCTTTATCAAATGAGGTCATATATTCTTTTCCTTCTGCTTCTAAAAGTATGTAGATTATCTAAAAATCCTGTGTGTAATCTCAAAAGGAACCCTAATAGAACCTGCTTGAAATAAAAGAGTATAAATTTTCTCTCACAAGATGGCTGAAAGGAATCTAGTTATCCGCAAATATGCCTTTGTAAAGCAGAAGATTGTTTGAGTCATATCGAAATGCTCCCCTCACATATTTAAAATCCATTTGTGTAATTCTCAGATGAGTTTTTCTATTGATAATGAAAATCTTCAAAATCTAAGGGCAAATAGGGTACTAAAAAATAGACTGCCATATCAATTTCAGATTAAAATCGGTATCAAAAAACCAACATGAAATCAAACTTCATGGGTCGAAATATTTGACCCTTCCCTCAACGAGGTTATAATTTGGCCTGCAGTAACACAAACATGCCTATGAGCATATGGTCCCCTTGATCACAATTTTTCCAAAGATGCTGGAACTGATTAGATCCTATTCAAATATTCAAGAAAATGATTTTATGAGGATTCTTATCTATAACAGTGCAGCAAATAGAGTGATCCCTCTAAGATAAAGGACCTGGAAGGAATCTGGTTATCCCCAAAGTTGGCAACTTGGCAGCATAAATCACAAAATTGTTTGGATGATATCTAGATATGCCCTAAAAGGATTTTAAAAGCCTTTTTGGCATTTTAAGATAAACTATAAATTGTCTGCAATCAAACATAACTAGCTACCTTTCCTAGAACTTTAAAAATGCCTACTCTGACCAGACCTTTCTCAAAAGTCTAAGAAATCTAAGCCCAGAGGGCACACACTATCATTGTCATATCAGTTTCAGATAAAAATCACTGTAAACTTACTATAAACCATTTGAAATTCTATGAGTTCATAAATTGCCCTGCAAGAAACAACTATAGCCATAAGCCTATGTCCCTTTATTACAACTTGTGTAAAGATGCTAGAGCGTATCAGATCCTACTAAAAGACTCACAAAAAGTACTAGAGAAATAGTACATACCTATACGGGCTGAGGATTCCAGTAGAAATTAGAGCCTTCCTTGACATAGGCCTCCTTGACCGCTCCCCAAAATTTGGAGGATTCATACTTCCATTAAGCTCTTCTCCAGCATATCCTTCCTTGGGCCAGAGAGCGTTGCCATACCCATAAGTGCCTTTGGTCTCATAAAGCCATTGGTTGTGATCAAACTCAGGACCCTTGCTGCTCTTCCTAAGAGCCCCTTTCATTGATCTGACAAGGGATAAGCGCCGCTCTGGTTTGGATTCAGCCATTGGAGGTGGGGCAATAGGCAGGGGAAGGTTGTCTGCCTCAAAAGAAGAAGAAGTCTGAAGCATCTCTTCAGGACCCGCAATTCCCCTATACTGCTCTTTACACCCATGGCACTGACCCCCATTCTTCAAAGCATCCATATAACAGTCTCTACAGACCTTAAAATCACAGGCACATGGAATCAAATCCCGGCCTCTTTCATCCCTCATCACCCTCCCATCGCATCCTTCCACACCACAAATAAAAGCACTGCTGGAATCCTCCCTCTCTATCACCTTCTCCATCACATGGATCCTGGTCACATTGTTATGCCCCCCTGTGAAAATGTTGCAGGAAACAAATTGTTGCTCTGACCTTTTGGCATCGCCTTCCATTCCCTGCGGGGAGGAACCACAACCAAGATTAGACAAGTTGGGGTTAATGCTGTTGCTAATGTTGTGCTCCGGTGTTGGTGGAATCTGAACCGTGTATGAACTAGTAAATTCTGAATTAACTTCTTCTTCTTCTTCATCTTCTTCCTCCTCCTCAATAGACATAGACTGATGATATCTTCCTCCTCCACTTGAAACTCTTCTGTTCACAAGAGATGATGGGGTATTAGGATTTGGGCTTCCAATCCCCATGGCTCTGAAGGGTCTTCCCCCACTACCGATTGAGATGGACAAGGAAGGCGCTGGGGACGCCATGGGCTTCGATCTCTGAACCCGTGAGCACCTTACCCCAAATAACAAACTTACCCTCTTCTTTGTATGAGATATAAACGCTTTAAGGCTGCATGGGCTTCAATCTCTCCACCTACCCAACACAAACGAAATACCCTTCTGTCTATATAACAAATAACCCTTTAATGCTCCACTTTGCTACAGCATACCTTATCCTCTGCCCTCTGTACAGAAGATCAAAATACACCACAAACGCAAAACCCCCATTGCAGATTTCGCACTATGAACCATACACTTTGCAAAATTTTCTCATCTGTTAACAAAACAGAAATGCCCAAAAGTACACAAAAAACGCAGTGCTACAAAATTTTCAAAACCTGAATAACTAGATCTGAAAAAAAAACAAATGATACGAGACAAAAGAAAATAAGACTGATATTTATTTCTTTTTTTCCAGAAGAATAGGATGCCTCTGCAACTACGATTTTACGCTGAAAATGGACTTTAAGTGAAGATACAGGAGGATCCAATGTTTTTCTAGAAGAAAATTTTCGAACAAGGTGAGCATTTTCAAATACTGTCCTGTCTGATGTATGAGAACGGTTTTCATGCAACGGTTACATGATCGTGGGCGTTCGTTGTGTTTGATCGAACGGTTCAGTATGATTGGTAACGGTTGTTTCTTGGGAGCGGTACCCGTACGTTGGTCTATCTTTATCTGCCTTTTGAATGTATCGTTTTCTTTTTAATTTTCAAGGAAAAATGTGAAGTTGACTTTTTTTTTTTAAAAGGCTCCATAAATTTTGTTAGATTTTCTCGACAAATTTAAGAGAGGGAGGTTGGGGTTGGATTTTATTCCCGTGTTTAAATTAGAATCTGGCAATCCATGTGTAGAATGCAATGTGAACGCAGACTGGTATATGTTATTAGATTTAGAAAAAGAGTTATTATTTTTGTAGTTGATGTTAATAAGGGGTGTGATTGACAATACTTATTTTCTATTAAAGCGAGAATAAATGTTGCAAAATACATTAGAAGTGATGTTAGATAACAGTTAGTTGTGTAATAATTGAATACAAATGCAAGTGAGGCATGTAAGTTTGTTAATACTCACTCTCAATAATATAGTGAATGTGAAGTGTTGTTGTCAAAGTAGATTGAAAGAATGACTAAGTGCTTTAACATATTATCTCTCCATGAAACGAAAATGAGACATAATATATAATTATATATAAACAAATCTGAAATGGTTATGGTACATTCCAAATTTCTTTATTACCTCAACAAGTTTGAGAGCATCACTGTCAGAACTATTTTGTGCATATCTTACAATCATAACATTCCATGAGACCACATTTCTTTGAGACCATTTGCAAACAAAAAATGGTATATGTTATTCGTGTTATAGGGATAGTTTTTACTTTTGTAGTCGTATTTGTTTAAACTATGGGTGATTGATTTTGTATGTGTAGAAATATAGATGAGTCACTTCATTTAAAAAGCGCAAACATGAGGTCTAACCCTTAAAACTATCCAAAATGCAAAGAAGTTATATAATGTACAAAGCTTTGGATGGAAACAACTATAAATTGCATTGTTCTTTCTTGGCATTTTAAAATTGTAGGTATTTGTGTGCAGATGAAGACATTAAAAATGTGTTATTATTGGTCAACATAAAGAAACATGCAACAATAAAAAGGAAAAATTGAACATGTATGTTGAAAAGTGTAATTTTGTAAGTGTAGATATATAGATGAACCACTTCATTTAAAGGTTTTATCTCTTCATTTCAAATTTGTTACAAATTCGTACATATACATTTACAAATCTCATATCAGAGTGGTAGCATTTTGCGGACTATTTTATTTGAACTTAACATAAGAAGAATTATATCATGAATGGTAGCTTTTTGAGGGAAATTTTATTTCCGGTAAACATGAATACATTTGATACCCCTTGAACGACAATGTCGTCTAGGATAGAAAAAGTGTTGAGTAAAGTAGTAGCGGAGGTGCTATTAAAGTAAAGTGTAGTATCTATGATGGGTTGAGTGATAGTAGTCTTGTTTCCTCTTTTTTTTGTTCCAAGTGTTGGTACGTGCACCATTTTAAAGTACCTTTTGAATGAAAAAGGAGGTGTAATGCATAGATTTACAAGCGAGGGAACTTTGGAGAAATGTGTGAGTGTTCATACGTTTTGTCAGAGTCAATGGAACCGTCAATATCATGAGCTATAGACGCAGTTTACATTTGGGGAAATTCCATTATGGTCATGTTAAGAGACGAGGAAACATTTGATGACTCGGATGGCAGGGAGGAAAGGGTGTCATGGTCGATTAAGACATATTTGTAATAGGGATCGTGTTGGATTTTATATTGCAAGGTTTCCCAAACACGAGATCTACTGATGTAGAAATCATACTTTTTAAAATTAGATCTTCCCTTTGTATGAGTACTATGTCCAAATCTCCAAGGTGGTGTGGTAGGTACTTTGTTATTGAAGTAATGTTTTGTGGGAAACTTATGATGTGTCCTGAGTATTTGTATTGTCCTCCACGTACCCGGGTGACCTGCAGGAATGGATTGACTCATGCAATAAGCATCTCCTCAATTTGGGTTAAAGACGCAAGAATGATGGGCTTCTTTTTCAGGGTCCATGTTGTTCCATGAAGAGAAGCAGTGGTCATGTTTTTTAGATTTGCATCTGTTACATGAGGGAAAGCCTTCAAAGGAAATTGTTTTAATTCCAGGGTAATTTTCCAAACAAATTGAGCAAGTTTGGATTTTCGCTAACAAATCTATTCTTTTGTGAAACCAACATTGGGCTTCAATAATTTGTGATGAGGGTGAAAATATGGGAAGTCTTTGTGTATGGGACGGGGTGGGGTGTTATGTTTGGGTTGATTATGAATTGCAAGGTGGAAAGAAGTTAAAAAGAGAGGAGGAACTGGTTGTACATGTGTAAGGAACCGAATCAAGGTCGGTACTTGAGATAGCTTTATGTGGCATCCTAAGCAAATGGGGAGGCATGGCAGTAGTTAGAAAATATGGGTTCATACGGAAGGAATTTGTATGGTCGTGTGAATTTGTTTCCATGGAAGTTACTTGTGGAATGTTGGTTGGCAATCCTTCAGTAGTTGTATATGATGGCAAGTTTGGAATGTCAGGGAATGGTAGGTTGTTGGTCGATGTAAGTTGACAGATACTTGAGATAGTCGTTGTTCTAAGCTCTAGGTTACGACACCTCTGCTCAGAATTTATGTGAACTTTATTTTTTGCGTAGTTCTCTCTTCGTCGGGCTCGTTTTGCAAGAGTCGATATGATTACGAAGTGACACACCTATGAAGTACCACATGTTGGAAAAAACAGTGTCAATTAGTAATAAATGATGAATTGTTCGTTAACATACAAAAAAAATTATACAATAAACTATATACAAATGTAATGCATTAGGAGTTCCAATGGAAACTATGCGTAAGAGGTATCATTTTGAGGATTAAAAAACTACATTTGTCGCTTAAGGAAAATAATATTAATTATATGGAAAAATACAGTACGTTCCAATAGTATACAATGATGCAAATATGTACATAATATAAGTGCAAGTAATTATCATTTATTTTCTTAAAAGATATTTCAATCCACATAGTAGTACCTGAGGCAATAGTATGTCAGAATCAATAAACTATATACAATTGAACTACATGTGGAGTTCTAACGGGAGCTAATTGTAAGAGGTAACAATTTGAGGAAAAAAGACTTTTATGTGTTGCCTAAGGAAAAGAATATTTGTTATATGGAAAGATACAATACGTTCTAATAGTCTACAAGGATGCAAATACGCACATAATAAAAGTGCAAGTTAAATGCATTTATTTTCTTAAAAGTACTTGCAATCCACATAGTAGTAAGAGACAATAGTATGTTAGTTTATAAGGAACTACAATAGTTTTCTTTTGAAGCAAGGAAAAATGGCAAAACATAGATATGAAATAAGCAACATAGCAGTGATAGTTCAAAGTATAGAATGGGATGGGTGAGGGTGTAAAGTTTGAAGGGATAGGTACATTAGAAATATTTGCGTAAAGAATTTTATAGAGGAGTTGCATTGTTATCCACTTTCTTAGAACCAAGGATGACACATTTCAATCTATTGTTTCCGCAATATGTCTCTTTTTTCAAGGAAAGTGTGAAACAGTATTTGTTGCCAATGAAATTTCTTGTAATTTCACTAGTCGTGTCTTTGTCTATAGATAATAGGTGGAGATTGCTAGTTGCAACACTCATGATTGACTCAAATATCTCATCAAAAGTGGTAACTGATTGGAGTTCTCCTATTTAGTCCTTTAGATCAATCCTAAGTGCATATCTATTATCATAGTTCTAAAGTTGGGCATATGCACAAAGATGGGGGGCCAAAAAAAGGACACAAATCCATTTTTTGGCCATTTTGGCCATAATGCACTCGTGTTATGGCTCGGTCGCATTATAACACGAAAAGGGAAAATCTAGGTCACGCTATAACTATTAGGAAATTAGTGCTCACATTATTGTTTGTGATAGTAATATTCATATATTACATTAGTAAGTTATTGTGTTAGTATGATATTAATATTGTTATATTAATATCATATTTGTGTGAGAAAAATAAAAGTTTGTAATATTATTAATATGAGTTATTAATCAATTCATTATTAATAATATAAGATAATATGTATTAGTTGTGAGTTTGTTGAATAAACAACTCACATAGCTATTTGGGAGTTGTGTGAGAGATTGTTGGGTTTGGGAGTGATTATAGGAGAGATATGTGAGGATATTATGGGATTAAAGATTGGAGTTGAATCCTTGTTTTAAGGAGTTCATTCTCCTATATATTGTAAGCTCTCTCATCATGTAATTGCTCAAGTTTTAATCTATCAATTATTTTCGATATTTTATTTGTCTATGGATTTTTCCCTATTTTCATGTGCTAATCTCAAATTATTGTTACTAAATTTTATCATCAAATCTGGAGTTTTGTTATCATCTAGTATCAAAGCAAGTTTCCTTCTACAAGTGTAGAAGAAGAAGAAGAAGAATGTTGAAGGAATCCTGCAAGAAAATTTCCAGCAGACACATCACAGTAAAAAGAACGTAGTTTACTCATATGACATCTGATTGATGTCTTTTTTTTTCCCTAGAAATATAAGAACAAGGTGCACAATAATGCAGTTTACATCAGCTTCAGATTCGTCTTGTATCTATGCATAAAATTCAGTATAAATTGAGTGAAATTTTTTTGTTGTTTTTAAAACAAACGTTTGATATATTGAATGTATCTAAAAAACCCAGATTCAAAATATTACGAAATTTATTGGGATTTTTTAGTTAATATTTGGAAAACTTTGTTAAAATTTTACAAAAACCCAGTTTCTAGTTTAAAAGAAAAGTGGAAATAAAACAGGGATTTGAAAAAAAAAAGTGGTGCGTAATACATTTATGTAATTTTTTAATTGGACGCATTTTCACTTGCACGCGACGTCCATAGTTAGGGGGTGCATTATCAATTGAATCCGACACTCAAAAAAATTGTGTAATGAGCCTAAAAGCTTCATTTTCTAACTAAGTAGCATCACGATGGAGGAAGGAGGCAACAGAGGAAGGAGGTTAATCAGTGACCTCTCGCCAGCTACAAGTGAAGGAGCCACACAATGAATTTGTGGCACTTATTTTTTTGTGTTTAATTTTTATTGTGTGATGTAATAAGAACAAATGATTTATTCATGTTCGCTCTTGTAATAAGTGAGCTCCTATGTGAGCAATATTTCTTATATTTTCACTTGAATGTAAAGATGGGGGTGGGGAAACATGTACGCTGCTATGAAAGTGGTTGGTGGTCCACTAGAAAACCAATTTGAGAAAATTACATACATAGTGGTTAATGGTACTCTTTGAAAACCTGTTGGAGTTGATGGTACTCTTTGAAAACCATCTTATTGTAGAACATGAGCAGGTACTAGAAAGAACTCACCCATGTTCACACTAAGGGGGTGAATGTTAGGAAATTAGTACTCACATTATTGTTTGTAATAGTTAAATGTAATATTCATAAATTACATTAGTAAGTTAATTTGTTAGTATGATATTAATATTGTTATATTAATATCATATTTGTGTGAGAAAAATAAAAGTTTGTAATAAAATAATATGAGTTATTAATCAATTCATTATTAATAATATAGGATAATATGTATTAGTTGTGAGTTTGTTGAATAAACAACTCACATAGCTATTTGGGAGTTGTGTGAGAGATTGTTGGGTTTGGGAGTGATTATAGGAGAGCTATGTGAGGATATTATGGGATTAAAGATTGGAGTTGAATCTTTATTTTAAGGAGTTCATTCTCTTATATATTGTAAGCTCTCTCATCATGTAATTGCTCAAGTTTTAATCTATCAATTATTTTCAATATTTTATTTGTCTCTGGATTTTTCCTTATTTTCATGTGCTAATCTCAAATTGTTGCTAAATTTTATCATCAAATCTGGAGTTTTGTTATCAATAACGCGATCGCATTACGACTTGGGTTTACCAATCCAAAATGTGCTCTTGTTATAACCCACTCATGTTATAACGCATTACCGTTATAACACGCTTGCATTATGGTTTTCTATGTGTTTTTCCACATTATCCCTCCCAAATGGACATATTTCGCATTGGAAACAAGGACATGAGCGTGTTATAACACTAGCGCGTTATAACGCGGTCCCGTTTCATCTTGTTGGGGTTTGGAATACCCAATCCAAAGGCTTGGATTTCCAAACCAGAGGTTTGGACTATGTATTGCATGATTAAAACCGTGTTTGATAGAAAAACATCAAAATTTCACGTGTGCACTCCAATATCTTGTGCATTAAAATATAATATTCGAAAATAAATTATACTACGATGTCAAGCTTGTTTTTACCTTGATGACGATATAATTCTTTCTAAAATCTGATTAGTTTAAGGCTTTCATCTATAATTTCTTTTATTAGTGCCTTGTTTTCTTGCAAAAACCTAGGCATACGTTTTGGTGCACAATTTATGATTTTTTCATCCAAATTAAAAAATGTGGTTTTTTATAAACTCCATTCTACACGCATTAAAAAAAAACTAAAAATTGACTTTTTTCTCAAAGTTATGGGGGTGCACACACAAATATTTCATTTTCGGGATATGTACACTTTGAAAATTAATAAAAAATTATCTATTCATCCAAAAATTATGAAAATTTAGTGGAACCTCGTACATGGTCTTAGC
Organism: Taxus chinensis; assembly: GCA_019776745.2. Classification (NCBI taxonomy): domain Eukaryota; kingdom Viridiplantae; phylum Streptophyta; class Pinopsida; order Cupressales; family Taxaceae; genus Taxus; species Taxus chinensis. Next base: position 810,392,665 of record CM034148.1, read on the forward strand.
TAACTTTCTACTAAAGGGATTTGTAAAAAAATTATACAACTCAAAAAATGAGGGCGGGGGGGACGGGGGGGAGTGGGGCGGCGGGGGGGGCGCACACAATAGGTTCTTATCTTTTTTATACAAAAATAGACATACTTTGTGTGCGCACAACATTTGAGCCTCTTAATCTCAACCATTTTTAAAAATAGTATTTTAGAAACTAGATTCCACGCTCTACGATAGTTAGTCCTATCACTTTGTCAAATTTTGAGCATAAGCATGTTGAATTATTTGATGAAGTTCAGGTTTTGTTGATTTTAAGAAAAAGGTGTCCCTTTTTTACCCCCTTTTAGCCCCCCATCTTTGTGCACTTACCCAGTTATACGTTGCAACTCGAACAGAACATGAACCATTATCATTCTCACTCACCTTTTTCCTGCATTGTGTGTCACCTTTTTGAAGAGTACATGCCTTGTAAAAAAAGTTGTCCATGCTGATATTTGTGATTTATGTAGTGACCATGCCCCATTCATTTCTCACAGTGTTCCCCATTTGTACGACCTATGAAATCATTATTATGGAGGTCAAGCTTTTTGGAGGGCACAGAAATTTTCTTGTGATAGAGGGTACTGGAAGGGAGTAGTCATCAGAATCAACCCAGTCATGAAGTGTATTGGTTTATGAAATTAGAGGGTTGACGTAACATTTGGTTCTTGAAATAGTGTCAATTGAGCTTCCATTGAAACTGGAGATGTGAGTAGCTTTCAAGGCAAGGACCGGAAGAGGTAGTATAAAAAGCATGTATTCAAGTTCTTTGTTTATCTCATCTAAATGATGTCCCCACAATGTGACACTTAAACTGAATCCCAACATGTCCTTTAATTGTAGATTTATTCTCTTTGTTTCATACTTGTCATGCCTACAAATTTTTGAGCATTGTGACATTGCAAGAATAATTCCAATCAAATAGATTGTAGAACCTACTACGCTTGCAGGTATGTCCTTGATTTCGGTGAAGTGAAAGTGATGGGAAGGTATTGTATCCTCATTTGCTATAAGTGGAGTTATGGTTGTAGGAAAATATCCAAAGCATTGTTCAAATGGTTGTAACATAGCCTTGCATCAGCAATCCTTGCAATCCTCCTATTAGAAATTGTATATAGATTCCCATTTTCAATCTTCTCATAGAATGCTTCCGCGACCTCATTGAAATAGGTGATGTGGATTTCCCCTCCTTCCTGATCCACAAAATCAAACCTAAACACAAAGCCATCTCCCCTTGGATTGTGATATTTGCGGAGGGTTGTTTTTGTTAGGGCACGACCCTCTACGGACCACATGCGCATAGATGTATTCAATCCACTTATTTGAGTTGGTGTTATTGTGAAATATTTTTTAACCTGATTTGCACTTACATCTGTTTGTGTAAACTGACTGTCTTGGAGATCATTTATTGGTAGTCAGGTTGGAGCACCAATTACCAAATGTGTTTCAGTAACAACATCCATTTCAATGATAAGAACAATCCTATAATGGAAAAGAAAATCGGGATAGAATTAGAACTGAGCAATGGATGGAAAAAACAAATGGAAAGAAATTATAATTAATATAGGGAGTTTATATACATTGGTAATCGAGCATGAGTTGAAGCTTATAGTTCACTTTTGATCATTCTAATGCAGGATTTGTGAAAGCACACAATGGAGCCTTCTTGTATTGATTTTTTGGTTACATAGCTTACAAATTTGGATGGTAGAAGTGTTTTCTGAAAATGTATCCCATCTGAAAGGTCAACACGATGTTTGGCACCCTTGTTGAGCTTAGACCTTAGAGAGGACAAGTGCAGTATCTGAAATGTGGGGTCAACATTAGAACCAACCTTAATCAATTAAGAAATGCCTTCGTGTGTCAAATTTATTTCCATGGCAACTAAAAGATGCTCGAGATAGTGGGAGTTCTATAAATATATGGTGGAAAATGTAAACTTGTAGTGTAGTCAAACATGAAATGAAGGATGTGTTCAGGAAATCGTGCATTTCTAAAAAATGAGAACCTTTAAAGTTTGCTTCCTTATTCATTTATATTTTCTAAAAAGTGCAAACACGAAGTCTAACACTTTAACAATTCAATATGCTAAAAGTGATATAATGTACAAAATTTTGGATGAAAACAACTAAAAATTGCATGGTTCTTTCTCGGCATTTTAAAAATATATGTTATTGTGTGCAGATATAATGAAGACCACATTAAAAATGTGTTGTTGTTGGTTTACATAAAGAAGCGAGCAATTTTAAAAAGGAAAAATTGAACACATGTTGAAAAGTTAGATTTTGTGTTCCATATGTTCTGTTGCAATATATACATGCATTTATCAGAAACGAATTACAGGTTAATATGTTAAATAAATATAATGGAAAATATTAAGAACAATATGTACACTTCAAGTAAGAAAACTATAATGTACAAAGATTTGGATGAAAACAACTAAAAATTGCATGGTTCTTTCTCAGCATTTTAAAACTATATGTTATTGTGTGCAGATATAATGAAGAATGCATTAAAAATGCATTGTTGTTGGTATACATAAAGAAGCAAGCAATTGTAAAAAGGGAAAATTGAACACGTATGTTGAAAAGTTAGATTCTTTGTTCCATATGTTCTACCGCAATATATACATGCATTTATTTGAAACGAATTACAGATTATTATGCTAAGGAAATAGAATGGAAAACAATAAGAACAATATGTACACTTGAAGTAAGAAAACTATAGTTATTTGTATAGAGATACAATGATAAAGAAATTAGAAATCCATAGTTGTTGAATTACAAAAACTAAACATGTGTTTAAAAAGTTTGATTCTCTGTCCGATATATACTGCCACAATACATTCATGGAATTATTTGGAATGAGTTACAGTTTGTTTCAAAAACACTTATAAACTAACCACTACAAGCTATTTTTTTAAATCAAATTTCTTGCTTTTTGCTTATGTAATTTTCTTTGCACATTTCTTATATTTTTCTCCACTTGCAAATGCCTTGATTGGTATTCCCATTCTCCTCAATTTTTGGGGTAGTTCATATTTTAGTGCATCTTCATTAGAATAGTAAATCAAGTAGAAGCCTCGTGAATGATCTCTAATCATTCAGATTTTGGAGAGAAAATTAGGGATGTTGACATTAGGTGGAGGCAATCTCTAATCATTTTAGCTATCATTGTTTTAGGTGGTTTTGGTTGCCTGCAATGCAAAAAATTAATAACACATTGTAGGGAGGGGAATTGTGTTTCTATTCTTCATCATAATATTACACTGGAGAGGGAAAAGAAGTATGTTAGTCCAACAAGATGTTCTTAAGTATGACGTGCAACTTAAAAATCCTTTTCACTTATCATTCTAACGCCCAACTTGAGACACTTCGAAATGGGCTCATTAGGGAATGAGCCCCTCAACACATAACCAATCATGTCATTGATGAAGGCACATGCCCCCACATGTCACTTCAGAAAAAGGATTGGAGCTAACTATAAATATAAATGTAACAATCCAAAGAAAATAACATGAAAACTCTCTACAATAATTTTTTCATCCAGAACATGTAATAAACAGAACAATTGAATAAATACTTCAATCAGTAATGAAACCCACCTAAATTTCATCTAGAGACAACAATTTTTTCTTTATTGCCAGAGAAAGAGAATCACAAATATCCTACAAAAAAGTGAAAGAAGAAGTTAATAAAACTAAAGTATATATACTTATTCAATTAGTTACATAAAAAACAACCCTATTTTCGAAGAGATTATAAATTGATAAAAAAAAATTATGAATTGTTGGTAGTGGAGGTCCTAATAGAATTGATTGCATAGGTTATGCATCTACTCTTAATGACTTCCCTCACTTTATTCATACTACCGCTCTTAATGTCTTCCCTCACTCCATTCATAGTATTGGGCCCCATAATACCCATGGTTGCTATTAGTTTTGTCAACCACAATCTAGTTTCATAATTAATCACAACCATGCTGCTACGTCTTTTGACCACAATCTAGTATTCTATATCCTAGCAAAGAATTTTTAAAAATTATAAACAACTGAAAATTCAATTTAAAAAAAAGTTATAATTTATAGCTTTAATCTTATCATTTATGTAAGAAAGAAAGACTTACATCATTTATTTATTAATTTAATTACAAACCATTAAATTTATACAACCTTTTACAAAATAAACATTCACAGGTTAATTGTCATTCCTACAAAATTTGAAAGCATTGATACAATGCATATCTATCGTGCAAGAGTATAGTTTACACCCAAGATACAAATTATGAAGTAATCCACCAAAAACCAGTTAGTCTTGGGAACCAAAATATAAATGACTGAAGAATTTAAGAAAATAATAAAGCAGTCATCCTTGCTCTCTTATCTCTCTCAGTTTAAATTACTCTTTTCATCACTACTGTTAATGCACACATAAAACAAGCCTTATGAAATGCTATTTAAACCCCCAGTATTCGCTCTTTTTACAGCCAACTTTAACCGATTTTGTTATTAAGATAGAAAAAGATCAATATACACACATATAAATCATTTCCAATCTTTAAAAATAGGAAAAAAATAATTAGAAAGTTAGTGAGGGTAGGGAGATACTTAAATTTATTAAAGCTCTCATGTGGGCATCAACACCTTTGTTCATTATTAAAATGCAAGATAGGTTTAGTTACCTTCTATTGGCCTGGAATATTTATATTCTCGAGGATTCAAATCCAACTCATATATGGACAATCTGATTGATCCATAAATGAAAGATAAATGTCAATCTTCCAGGTATAATAATTATTTGATTGTTTAATGTGGAGATCCTTACACCAAGATTGTTATCTTAAAATCCACAGATAGAAGATTTCTCCATTTTTGAAGCCTATTCAAAGTTGAATCTTTACTGAGAAGAAAGGATTTAATCAAATCACAAAGAGAGATGAGAATATTATGGAAGCTACCAAGTGTAAAGCAGAAACAACTTTAGACATCAAAGGAGGGGACGAAGTCTCAAACTCCTACAGGGCTGACGTGTGGAGTCAAAATTAAGAGTATGACAACAAGCCTGCGAAAGATGCCAAGTGTCCACCCAGCTCTTAACCAGGAACCCTATAGAAAAGTAGAGTCATAAGGATGCATAGGCCTTCCATGTGGATCTTACAAAAAAAGGACTCCCTTTTCAAAAAAGACCATAAAAATATGACAATCCATCTACCACGTATAAGTGATTTAAGGTCTTATCTGTAATATTTAATTCTCAAGACTTTTTCAAAAGATTAGACGTGAAGGGTCATTTCATTACAAAATACGCATCGTTTGAATCAAGAGCTTGTGAACCAATGCAAAAAGGGTCAAAATATCTTTTTATGTAATAAATAGCCAAAATGTTTTCTTCTCAAAAGGTGATTCCATCTCAAGGGATTCAAGTTGGTTGCATGATAATTAAGATGCATTAAATAGGCATATCTCTCACTCTTCCAAAAGGGCCAAATTGTGAGAAACATTTGATGAAATATATTTCTGTCACTTCATATCATTTATCATAATTGAGGGGTAGTTGGGAGGGAGTTTGAAATTTATCTCTTACCTCCTCCTCCCTCTGTAAAATTGTAATTGAAGTTTGATAAGAGAGATATTTTCTTTAGTTAGATACTAGGAGTGTCAATCTTTTCTACTCTATTGCAAGTTTCTCTTTTGTAAAATACTGAGGTCTTGGAACTCTAGCCTTCTACTTGGGTTTTATAATAACAACCATGCCTCTTTTCTAAATGTAATACTGTGCACAATTTTTGCAGTAATATATATGCCTTGTGAATTTTTTTGTTCATCATTCACATAGCTTTATTGTCTCTAATCGCCTTTAATTTCACTTACAAATTGTGCATCTCTCAATGTTATTACTATCTTCGAAGATGTTCTTAAGTAGTTTGAGGTAGTGTTTTGTGTGACCCTTCTAACCTATGGTGCATTTCATCCACCCTTCTTTAGTTATTCATTGTTTCCTTTCTCAAGTAGTTACGGTCTCAATTGATCTCCTAGCGGGCTTGTTTGGCACATCGCCTTAGCTTATTTTATGTTTCTATTTAATTCTTCTCACCCCCTATCTCCCCCTGTAGAGAAGATCAAAATTCTTTATAATCTGGAGGTATCCTTAGGGAACATGTCCCACTAACCTAAGGATTCCCACAACTCTGATGGCTCTATCCACCAAGGATGTTCATCAACATATTTCTTGGCATGGCCGGTGGGACAAATCATAGTGATATTTTATTATGGCACCAAATTAGTCAATTCTACATAGAAATCAATCTTCAATGAAGATAGTTGTGGAGCACATCGAGAAAATCCACATGTTCTGACCAAATCATTACAAAGGCTCATAGAGCTCCCTCTCATCCGTCTTCATTCATATGTCTTTCCATGTCTCCCATTTCTCTTCATCCTATGAGGTCGTGTAATCATGACTTCATTACCACTAAGGAATCATCTCCTTGTCCATCACCAAGCCACCCATTCTACACTCTCCCTTTCTTTGAACAACTATACCGCTCACACCAACAATCAATGGCTCTAAATCCAAAAGAAGAGGAGCGTATGGTGAGAAGTGATATGTGCTCAGGAAGTTTGTGTCACCAACTGAGCAGAAAAGAAGCTATAGAAGTTGCCTCTATTTTTCCTCCCCACAAGTAGCTCCCCTAAAAAAATATTTATCAATAAGCTTCATTCTGCAAAATTTAGCCATATATGATGGAGAATATGTAGACTCACAAACCATCATATCAAAGCATAAAGCTTTGAAAGAGGAGGAAGAAGATAATCTCAAGTGCTTATCAGATCTAGGGGAATGGATCAATAAAGAAGGGCTTGTGGAAATAAAAATATTCACCGCTTCATAAACTCCACAACAAGGGTAGCATTCCACTCACAACAACTCCCCTTGGACTAATCCTAGGACTCTAGAAGAAAGTATTATTGAGATATTTTTTCTTTAGATCTAAGAGCCTAAATTCACTGGTGAAGCTGCTAAAAATGGAGAAGGAGAAGATAGGTATGACACCCGTCAGAGAAGCGTGTAAGCAAGCCTTGTTCGAAATTTTTTGATTAAGAACCATGGGAAGGAACACATAATCAGACTGACTCCCACCAGAGAATGGTCCTCATTAAGACCAAGTAAAACTTTTGTACCTATCATGCTCACTTTAGGGCATGAGGATAATTTTCAAGATCCCGAGGGTCAGCTACAACACCTCAAACCAAAAGATGAACAAGAGGAGGTATGCATATTGTTTGCTAATACCTTGAGTTGAAGAGTGAAGGATAATTTTTCACTCTTATTACAGGCCATATAAATAGCCAAATTGATTGCATGGCCACATTTTATAAGAAAAGGAATTTATTTTTCCTTTCCTATTTTAGGTTTCGTTTAGCATGCATCAAGCCAATTGGATTAGGAGTAGGAGTAGATTATTTTTCAGCATGATAAGTGCTTACACACACTCTACATAACTCATTTGAGGCATGTATGTTTTTTTATAGGCATGCAATTATATTAATCCATTAAGAAGTCACTAGATCTTAAGAGGACTCTGGCTCAATGAAGAATTCACAATTGGGGAACAAACAATTAGGTTGAATCCCACTAGAGAATGGTCCTCATTAATACCCTAAGAGTAAAAAACCTTTGTACCTGTCATGATCACTTCAGGGCATGAGGATAATTTTCAAGATCCAGATGGTCAGCTATAACACCTCAAACCAAAAGATGAACAAGAGGAGGTATGCATATTGTTCGCTAATACCCTGAGTTGAAGAGTAAAGGATAATTTTTCACTCTATTACAGGCCATATCAATAGCCAAATTGATTGCTATGGCCACATTTTATAAGAAAAGGATTTTATTTTTCCTCTCCTATTTTAGGTTTTGTTTAGCATTCATCAAGCCAATTTGATTAGGAGTAGGAGTAGATTAGTTTTTAGCAAGATAAGTGCTTACACACACTCTACATAACTCATTTGAGGCATGTATGTTTTTCTATAGGCCCGCACTTATATTACTCCATTAAGAAGTCACTAGATCCTAAGAGGACTCTGGCTCAATAAAGAATTCATAGTTGGTGGAGATGGTTGCAAGTTTCACTTCGAGCAAATGAAGAGAAACTAAAATCAGATAAGGGATTCCATTGACCATCTTTCTAATTTTCTACTCTCAGAAAAAAATAAAACTTACCAAGTTTCATTATGAGATTAGGAAGATGTGAGAATCAAATGAAAACTATGAATGCTCCATAGAAAACTAGAAAGTTCCACAGGCTCTGATTCAGAGTAGCTTCGAATCATAGTAACAAACCAATTTGATAGCGGGAGATCATGGGTTCTTTTCATTTAGTAGGATAATGGTCCCAGTGAGTCACCAAACTATTATTTTAAAAATCCAAAAACAAGAATATTATTGCATTTTTGAAGCCTATTCAAAGATGAATCTTTACTGAGAAGAAAGGACTTAATCAAATCACAAAGAGAGATGAGAAGCTTGTGGACACTGTCAAGTGTCAAGCAGGCGTAAATTTAGATGTCAAAGGAGGGGACGAAGTCTCAAACTATGGTAGGGCTGACACGTGGAGTCAACAAAGGAGTAGGACAACAAGCCCATAGATGGTGCCAAGTGTCCACCCAACACTTTCCCAGGAACCCTAAATAAAAGCATATTCATAAGGATGTGTGGGCCTTCCATGTGTATCTTGTAACAAATGGAATCCATTTTCAAATCATACCATAAAAATATGACAAGCCATCCACCACGTATAAGTGATTTGGGGTCTTATCTTTAAGATTTAATGCTCAAGAATTTTTCAAAAGATCGAAGGTGAAGGTTCATTTCATTACAAAATATGCACTATTTGAATCAAGAGGCCAGGAACCAATGCACAAGGGGTCCAAATATCTAGTTATGTAATAAATAGCCAAAATATTTTCTTCTCAAAAGGAAAGTCCATCTCAAGGGAGTCAGTCGAAGGATCATTAAGATGCATTAAATAGGCATGACTCTCACTCTTCTGAAAGGGCCAAATTATGAGAAATATTTGAGGAAATATGTTTTTGTCACTTCATATAATCTATCATAATTGAGGTATATTTGGGAGGGAGTTTGAAATTTCTCTCTTACCTCCTCCTCCCCTTATAAAATTTTAATCAAAGTTTGATAAGAGAGATTTTTTTTAGTTAGATACTAGGAGTGTCGATCTTTTCTACTCTGTCACAAGTTTCTCTTTTGTAAAAGATAGAGATCTTGGAACTCTATCCTTATGCCTAGGTTTTGTAATAACAATCTTACCTCTTTTATAAATGTAATAATATGCACAATTCTTTGAGTAATATATATGCCTTTTGGTGTTTTCTGTTTATCATTCACATACATTTATTGTCTCTAATCACCTTTATTTTCACTTAGAAATTATGCATCTATCAATGTTGTTACTATCTTCAAAGTTATGTTTGAGGTAGTGTTTTGTGTGACCCTTTTTAACCTATGGTGCATTTCATCCACCGTTCTTTATTTATTCATTGTTTCCCTTCTCAGGTAGTTGCGGTCTCGATTGATCTCCTAGCATGCTTGTTCACTGCAGTGCCTTAACTTGTTTTGTGCTTTTGTTTAATTATTCTCAGCCCCTATCTCCCTCTGCAGAGAAGATACAACTTCTTTAAAATATGGAGGTCTCCTTAGGGTGCATGTCCCACTAACCTAAGGATTCCCATGACTCTGACGGCTCTATCCACCAAGGATGGTTCTCAACATTTTTCCTGGCACGCCCAGTGGGACAACTCAGAGTGATATTTTATTATGGGATCAACTCAATCGATTCTCGATAGAAATCAGGTTCCAATGAATATATTTGTGGAGCACATCGAGCAACTTCACAAGGTCTGACCAAATCATTACAAAGGCTCACAAAGATCCCTCTCATCCATTTTCATTCATCTGGCTTTCCACGCATCATATTTCTCTTCATCCTATGAGGTCGTGCAACCATGACTTCATTACCACCAAAGGATCGCCCCCTTGTCCATCTCTAATCCACCCATTCCACCCTTTTCCTTTCTTTGACCAGCTATACCACTCACACCAGCAAGTAATAGCTCTAAATCCAAAAGAAGAGGAGCATATGGTGAGAAGTGATACAAGCTCAGTAATTTCGTGTCACCAGCTGAACCAAAAAGAGGCTACAGAAGTTGCCTCTATTTTTCCTCCCCATAATGCAGCTCCCCTAAAAAAATCCTTATCAACGGGCTTCATTATGCAAAATGAAGACACACGTGATGGACAATTTCTAGATTCAAAAACCATCATATCAAAGCATAAATCTTTGACTGAGGAGGAAGAGGATAAGCTCGAGTGCTTATCAAATTTGGGGGAATGGATCGATGAAGAAGGGCTTGTGGAAATAAAAATCTTCACCACTTCATCAACTCCGCAATAAAGACAGCCTTCCACTCACAATAGCTCCCCTTGGACTGATCCTAGGACTCTAGAAGAAAGTATTATTAAGAGTTTTTTGCTTTCAATCGAAGAGCCTAGATTCACCGGTGAAGCTACTAAAAGAGGAGAAGGAGAATATAGGGATGGCACTTGCAAATCTATATAATATTTATTTTAAAAATAAGAAATTAAAGTAGAAGAGTAAGAGAACTTTGGAGGTTCACTTACAAATCTATATAATAGCAATTATAATGTGAAGAGTAGAATTATAGTTGCAATAGTACGAGCAAAACATAAAATTAATATTGTAATTGTTTCATGTGATCCTTAATCTTATCAATAACCACAATTATGTCTTAGATTTGTGTGGTTATATGCTCAAGTGTGTAGAAATAGAAGAGCAGAGTTGAGCTTGTTGAATGACTAAGACAATACTATTTCTAGTGTAGAATTATTTACAATGATTTTTCCAAATTTAGAAAAGTATATACTATCTATTAATATTCCAAATGAGTATGAAGGAGGGGGCAAGGAGGGGATGGAAGGGGGGCTATGAGGGGTGGGGGGTGGTGGGTCTTCTCTTGATATTTAAAATATTAAACATTTTTCCTTAACATAATTATAGAAGTTATTGAGTAGGAAGAAATTTGAAAGCACAAGAATACATATCTTAAATATTTATTGCTAAAAAGGATACATGCTTACATATGCATGAAGAGGTACTCCAACATAAATATGAAATCTAAGGCTAATACATTGTAGAAATAAAACAAGAATTTTGGTGTTTTCAAAGAGTATTAGTGATAAAACACAAATAGACTCTCTATTTATTACATGAAGAAAAACATTGTTGTGTAAGTCATCAACCTAAAAATAGGTTTCTCGTCTCAAAACATTTTTCCACTATAAGAGCCATGTTTTTTAGTATGAGTCAATTGATTTTGTTTTTTCTTTTATCCTTATCTCTGAAATTTATGGTTGATAATTTATGAGAACCTTTAAGTAGATTCTAAAAATGAATGCATTTAATAATATATTTAAAGTCATGGTTGAGAATTAAAAATAGTACATTCATGCTCCTCTTCTACTTATAGGTTTATCTTCAAGTAATTACCCTTAAAAAAGAATGTATCCAAAATATCATCCACTTGAGTTCTCTTGTTTAATATTAGAAGCTTTAAATAAGATTTTAAATTAAAATTGGTGCATATCTAAATATATTAAAAGCTTGAAAATTATTTGAATTTAACATCAATTAAGGTAGAGATCCCTGATGCACTTACTCTTTCACAAGTTTCTAAACTTGTCTTGACACAACTTTATAAGAGTATTACCTTACACACAATCTCATAGTGACAATAGGACTCAAGACTCATAATATTACTAGGGTTCATTTTAAGGGCGAATATTCGTACATGTACTAATATTAGGATTTTTTAAGTTTGAATTTGGAGATTTTTTTAATATCGTACAATAGCATGTTCGCCAAAATTTTATGGGTCATAAAAAAAATTGACCCTAATTTCACCTTATTGTTTCTGATAAGGGCCAACCAATGTTGGTATATTCACCATTATGTTATAATATATGATTAATTCACCATAATGTAGTAATACGATATAATTCCAAGTTTTGTTAATTTTGATATGTAGAGTCAAGCCCAAAGGTAAAAGTGAATAAGTATGTGAAAAATCCAAAAGTATAAGCCAAAAATCGAAGGTATAAGCGAAAAAGGTAAGCAGTAAAGTTTGAATTGTCAAGGCATTATGCAAAACTATTACTGGGTGACAACATAAATACATGATGACGCCCAATAACATGCATGTACAATGTCAAATGGTAGAAAATTTCATGTTACTGGATGATAACCTGAATCTGGGTCACCGTTCGGTGGCGTGAATGTATATAATTGAACGGTATCCCGATAGTGTGTTCACATATCCTTGTTTGGTAGCCTAAGCCATGTTACCATGTTATGATGTAGTATGAGGTTTATTTTTCACAATGTCTTGAATTTATTTTTTACAGATTTTATTTTAAACTTTTATATTTTTGTCACATGTGAAGACTTCAAAATCACCATACAATGGCCCCTAGGGCAAATGAGAAATGAGCTCAATGAAAAAGAAAACACGACATGGACATTTCAAAATATTTCAGTCATCCCACAATTACACTAGTGCTAGCAAGTAATTTTGAATCTTATTATGTGGCAAGTGTACAGAGATGGGGGACCAAAAATCAGCCAATTTTTTTTTCTAAAATAAAACACGAGTGCATTTTGGAAAAGCACGATCGCATTTTTTATTATTAGGATTGGTAATTACCAAGCCTAAAATGTGAGCACATTATAAGGTGCTCGTGTTATAGCATGAGCGCACTATAACATGCTCGTGTTCTAGTTAGTAATGTTGTATATGTGCATTTAGGAGGGATGTATTTACAAAAATAAATGTTTAACTATAATTTTTTCATTTATTAATCTTTATACTTTATTATTTCTTATAAGAATAAGAAATAATAAAGTATAAAGATTAATAAATGAAAAAATTATACTTTAAATTTATTTTAGTAAATATAATAAATTTGGGTCACTCTGCACCTTATGGAACTAGTCTCACAGCTCCATAAGTCACATTTTAGAAGATGGTTTTTCATATTCTAATTTGGTCAGTACATATGTATTTTTTCAGGATTTCAACATTCAACCTAAAGCTTTTAGAGTTTAAATTCTATAATTGTTATCTATTTTATGAAATAATATAGTCATTTTTTAGGTTTTGGGTCCTTAGTGGTTGGTTATTGACATGTTGCCATCTAAAATCTATAGCATGCAAAATTGAAACTTTGAGCATGACAACCAAGCATAGGATTGAAAATCATGTTTCTCTATTATTATGAATCCTTACTCTAGAAAAATTACCCTCATTTCAACCTTCACCCCAACTTAGAGAAAAGTATTAAAAAGGTTTTCAAGTTTGTTTCAGTGTGCAGGAATATTCACCCAAGATGATTGATGAATTCATCGCGACTTGATGAAAGAATGCTTCCTCTTGAGGCCTAAAAAGGCCATTTTTGGCCATTATGTAGCCAGTAAACATCATTTGAGAGAATTCAAGGAAAATCCAAAGCATTTAAGGGTGATTCCGGAGAGTGTTGAAGATGTTTGAGGCAGTTTAGGAAAAATTAGGAAAGAAAACTTGATTCAGGGACAACGTGTACAAGGTCAGGTTTTCTTGGTGCAGGGAATGAATGTCCTAACGGTGAAAGCTAAAACCTTCAAATGATTCCAGGAGTTCTAGAAGGATTTTGAAGGAAAACAAATTAAAGGATTAAATAATGAACATTATTATGAAAATGAATCTTTTTCTTTTCCATTTGAGGAAGAATACCTTCTCAATGGTGAATGTATGAGTATGAAAGGACTCAAGTCTTTTGAGGATGATACCACTCATGAAGAAATAAGGGTGATATTCAATGAGATTTGGGAATGTTTTTTTATTAGGGGTAAATAGTTTTGAAGGGACTATACCCTATTACAAAATGAGCTCAAAAGAAAAATTAAGCAGAAAATAATAGTCCATACTTTTGAAGGGACTATACCCTTTTACAAAAAAGTCTCCAAAACCAGATAAAGCAGTAAAAACATCAAGTTTGGATCAACATCTAGAAAATACATGTATGCCTAATTATAGTTAGCTAAGGAACTACAACAAAGGATCAAAATAATAACAAAACTACAACTAAGCAACATGAAAACAACCTCCTGACAGCATCAAAACAAAAAATTTGTAGTAAGAACCATTCTCCTCACTTGTATGCTTTTTCAATCTTTGACCTCACCTTCTACAGAGAGGTGAAAAGTGCCAAGGCAGTGACATGGGTGGGATCCTTCTTATCTAACTGTGAGAGAGTCAATTTCCTTATTGGTTCTAGCTCCCAAATGGCAGCAGGCATGTCATTAAGTACACATACACTTTTGTCATGTTGCTCCAAAAAAATTTAAATAGCCTTAAGCACAAACATGGTATATTCATGCCTTCCTTTTGCATTTCCCATCCTGTTATCTAGTGAATTAAGCTTCTTAAAATTTTCAATAATCTGGTCATTATCCTGCTCAGGGTCATTGTGCATCTTCCTCTTGCCTTCTCTCTTACAAACCTGCTTGAGTTCTTGTTTCAAAGCCCCAACCTCCTTTTCCAGATTGACAATCCTATTAACAAGGACATCCTCCCCTTCCATAGCAGAAGCATCAATAAGATTGCTGATATGGAGCAGATTTTTAGTAGACTCAATTTCTTTGCTGCTATGAAGGATTCTTTGGGACGGGAAGGGATGGTTTATGGGGTAAAGTGGATTTTTGGTTCTGATTTTCCTTCGACCAGTAGCAGTGATGGGGGTAGTGGAGTTAAGGTAAGTAGGTGTAGGGGTAGCATGAATTTAATGATGTTGAGAAAGGTAGTGGTGGTGAAGTAGCAGAATGAGGCCTTGGTGAAGGGGGGTGGCATGGGTGTGGTTTTGAAATTCAGAAACAGAGCATTCTAGTGAATTTAAAGATAAAGCGGGAAGCAAACATGCAAATTTCTTATAAAATGATTTAGGAAAACCAAATGTTTGAGAAGAACTGTCACATATCTTCCTTCTAAGGTGACATACCTAACAATCATCCATGTAATTTCATCGAATAGCTTTGAAATGGAGGTCACTTTTATGCATGTCGTAATAAACTTGAGATTTTATCCATATGCTAGGAATTTCTTGGCTTCGATTTTCTTGTCAACCCTCTTGCTGAAGAATTTAACACCTTTGAGACTCAGCCCTGTGACCTCAACAATAATATCTTTAGTGATTTTAGTACTTATCTCCCCATATTCAACCGTTCTTTGCTTCCACCCAGTCATGAATTGAAGAGAAATGTCTTGATCATGACCCTAACTTTTTTCAATGAGGTTTGAGATCCCACCCATTTATAAATAAGTCCATAGAGTCACATCCTCTTTCCAAGATAGGTCATAGGTGGGTTCAGTTTGACATGGAACTCCATCCATTATGTTGTTGTTGATTCTTTGTTTCCCAATGGTAATGCTTTTCCCCCAAAACCACTTCTTGGCAACATCTTTGTATACCTAGAAAGTGTGTGAAGGCTGAGTGAAATTATTAGTCATGCTTGAGGAGATAATCACTCTCAATATAGTAAAGGGTTTCTTAATAATAGTTTTTTATTTCATATTTATCATTAATGATGTCATTATGTACCTTTTTAGGGAGGATGTCATCACTAAACCAAGTTTGCATGTTATTACTAACACCATAGTTAGCAAGACTATCCGCCACTTTTTTGCCTTTACGATATGAGTGGATGATTTGATAGTTTGTAAAGGATTTACAAATCTCAATAGATTCGTAAAGAAAATCCTTAATGGTCGAACTAGGGGGTTGTGCTTGATTTAAAAGATTTATTATATTTAAAGAGGCCCCTTTAATTATAATATTGGAAATATTACAAATTCTTACAAGTCTGATCCTCCCTAGTGCTGCTAGGGCTTCTGAATAGTGATTTGTTTGATGGCCCATTTTACCAGCAACAAAGTAGCCTTTGTGATCCTAGATCACCCCACCTCCTCTTGATGCCCCTGGGTTTCCTTTGGATGCCCCATCAAAATTCAACTTGTACCATAAGTTGGGTGGTTGAATCCAATGAACTAAAGATATGTCAATGCTATTTTGATCATTCTTATGTGCATTGTCAGTATCAATCTTCCAAGCAACAAGTATATGTTCTTCATCCTTGGGGTATGGTCTATTTTTTGGAGGCCTAAATATTTCAAAGTTATCTTTTACAACAATAACAATTTCCTTAAAGATATTGTTGCATACATGTCTATTGTTTCTGAAGATTATCCCATTCCTAGTTTTCCACAATCTCCAAATGGTATGAGGTAGGACCAAATTTCATAATCTTCTTATCATGTAGTGTTTATAAGGTGGATCCCATTGCTCCTAGGCCTATAAGAAGGTATTAGCAAGGGTCCAATGAAGATTAAAATTGGAAAAGATGAGACTCCAGACCTTTGAGGTATATTCACAATGCAAAATAAGATGTTTGATGTCTTCAGCCTCTTTTTTACACATACAACACATATTAGGCATAATGAAACCCTTTTTAATTAGGTTATCATTAGTAAGGATATTTCCTTTTAAAAAAATCCACACACAAAAATAACTCTCTGGGTTAACTCAGGCATCTAGATTTTACTCCAGTTTATATCACTTTGAATATTTACAAAATGAGCATTGTATCCCAATTTGACAGTATAGTCCCCATCAAAGGAGTCAAACCATATAATCTCATCCTTGGTATCCTTTTGATTGAGAGGGATGAGTGCAAGTTGTTGTTGCAGAGAGGAAGTTTCATGTCAAACTCCATCAAGACAAGAAACTCTAGCAAGACCATCAATTATACCATGAGTGCTCAACTCCTTCAAATATTTGCAATTGAGATGTCCAAATCTTTCATGCCAAAGCTTAATCTCTTGAGAAACCAATCTTATCCCTATAGAGGAAGTTTCATCAAAACCCTCAAAGTGATATAGTATATAACTATGATCAACAATCCCTTGAACAACAAGTGAATGAGAATCCAACAAAGTTCGTACTTCTGCCACATGTGGTGTAAAAGTCACTATTTTTTCTTAACCAGAATGACAAATTTTATATACATAAAGAAAATTTGTGGTGATGTTAGGAACATACAATGCATCTTGGATACTACCACCATTAAGGTGTATATCACCTTTTCCCTCAACAGAAAGGAAGGAAGAATCTCCAACCTTAATTTTGGAAGTAGAACTCAAACCTAGAGAAACAAAAGACTCCTTGGAAGTAGTCATGTGATGAGAAACACCAGAATCTATAACTCAACTATCTTCAAGTGGTGATTGAGATCTCCCAACAACATTAAGTGCTTTGTCATACTGATTAGAAGGAGGTGGAGTGGAGATAGAAATTTTGTGTTTCTTAACTGCATCCTCTAAGGCTTGCATTCTCTTATAACACCTATGTTCTTCATGACCATTACCCCCACAAAAATAGCATGAAAGGCTAGGATTATTCTTAGATTTAAAAGACTCCTTGGGTTTTGAGTTGTTTTCTTTGGGTTTAGGAGCATTTTGAGATGGAGAAGGGGTGGATTTGGTTTTACTTTTTGGTTTTCCCTTGCCCTCAGGATTAGATATAAATAATGCATTTTAAGAGGTGGAAGACTCAAGGTTAGACAATTTGGGCTCTTCCCTAGTAAGTCTTTCACAAAATGTTTCTAAGTCATGCATTTTGAATGTGTCACCTAAGGCATCCATACTAGAAAAAAAGGTAAAAGAAAAAATTTGGAGTTGTCCTCTCAACTTAGATAGAATCAAATAAGCACACTCTTTATCTTTCTTATCTCGTCCACTCCCCTTCACCTCTGTCAACAAATGCTTGAACTTGGTAAAATAGTCTATAATTGTTGAAAATCCTTAGGATTAAGAGAGATGATCTCAATTTCAAGTTGCATGGCTCTCGTATGATCCACCTTAGCAAATAAATCTTCCAATTTCTCCCATATTTTGAAAGGAGAGTCACATTTTTCCAAATGAAATAAAATACTGTCACTTACACAAGTTCCTATCAAACCTAAAAGGAAAGATACTAAGATTGTTCCAAGTCGTGATCTTAGATGATAATAGCACACCACATTAGATTTTTAAAACATAAGAGCTAAAATACCATATATGGAAATCCATCATAATCCATAATGCTTAATACATTACAATACAATGACTTGAATTACTCCATAAGAAATATGTACATATAGGAGGAGGGAAGTGAAACTACTACCTAAATCAGTGGTGAAGAACTACCACTAACTGATACTGGTGGTTAAGTTAACTCCAGAAGACTAGTAAGTTAACTCCACATAACTGATAAGATAACTCAACACAACTAGTAAGCTAACTCCACACAACTAGTACACCTAAGCAAGCCAACCCAAAAAGTGTAGGACTAACACAAGTGTAAGAATTATCCTAATAAATAAATAAAAGGATAAATAATAACCTACACTAACACCCTCCCATAAGCATAGCTTATGTGGGTGAAAAAGAAGGTGGGTCTTAACAACAAGGCCTGATGAGGTACCCTCATAAAATAACTACGAAAATTAGACACCACAAGGTACCCAAAACCAGTAATAACAAAGTAGAGAGAGAAAAATATCGCTGCAAGATATCCTCATAAGCTTGGCTCCAAAAACTCATACAATGTTGAAGAAGTTTGGTGCACACTATGGTCTAAATCCACTGCTTGATCATAGAACTCAAAAACAACTGACACTGGGCTTCACTAGAATAGCTCCATGTAAGAATATTGTCAATGGAGTGATGTCAAAAATGTAAAAAAAACACCAAACATAATTTGATCAACCGCTACAAATAAGTGTGCCACGATCCAAGAACAACCAAGGCAACAAGGCAAGGATAGAAGATCCAAATAAATAGGAGTGCCACGATCCAAGAAAAGCCAAGGTAACAAGGAAAGGACACAAAACCCAAAGAAGCAGTATCAACATGTAATAAGGTAAGGACACAAAACCCGAAGAAGCAATATCAACACCAAACCCTCCCATATTGTTGAATGGGTAGAGTGACACCACAGATCTGTATGAAATGCCAAAATCAACAACTCGAACACTGACATACTAACATGGGGCTTCACTAGAATAGCTCCCCATAAGAGAGAAAATGGATGTCTACATCATCTATAGCTCTGATACCAAGAAAGGAACGATAAGAAGATTTTTCCAAGCCATGATCTCAGATGATAATAGCACACCACATTAGATTTGCAAAATAGAAGAGCTAAAATACCATATATGGAAATCCATCGTAATCCATAATGCTCAATACATTACAATACAATGACTTGAATTACTCAATAAGACCTATGTACATATAGGAGGAGGGAAGTGTAACTACTACCTAAATCATTGGTGAAGAACTACCACTAACTAATACTGGTAGTTAAGTTAACTCCAGAAGACTGGTAAGTTAACTCCGTATAACTGATAATATAACTCAACACAACTAATAAGCTAACTCCACACAACTAGTACACCTAAGCAAGCCAACCCAAAAATTGTAGGGCTAAAACAAGTGTAATTATTATCCTGTTAAATAAATAAAAGGATAAATAATAACCTACACTAACAAAACCCATATACTCATCAAATTTGCACTGGTACTAAAATTTCTCATATTCTCTACTGAACACTGGTTGTTCTGAAGAAGTTAAAGCCCATAATCCTTTTCGCTTGATTATTATTTCCATTATTGGTTTCCATGTGTGGTAATTATGTGTTGTTAATGGCTCAACATGATCTAATGCAGAAGTAGATAAAGACGCCATTCTCAAAAAATCACCAAAATAAATGCAAGAACCAAACAATGCAACAAGACCCCCAAGTAATGCAACAAGAGCCCCCCCATATTTTGGCACTTTATAATTAGTGTGTGTTACAATATGGAACTTTATAATTATAGAGTGATTCTCAAAATAAATATTTCCAATAGAAAGAGCACGAAAAAATAAGCACTTTTGCAAAAAGAATGAACTCAAAATCAAGTTACCGATCAAAAGATATAATCTTTTCAATTTTATGCTCTGCTATTTATTTTAGTTGCCACTAAAATAAAATAAAATGATCTTGCCTTCACCACACAAATAAAATTAAAGGGGTTGGAGTTAAGCACCTACTAGTAGGAATCACAAACTTAAACCCTCATATGACCATACCATATGACCAGGGGCTAAGGATATCAACATCCTATGCAAACTCCAAGGCTAGACAACCTAGATAAGAGTGTTGTAAGAATGGTGTCATAGTCTCTATGTGGTTGATCTTTGGATTTGGGGATGAGGTAGGAATATTGGGAGCTACACAAGAATAATCTTCAAATCTATATCATTATTGGAGGAGAAACCTTTAATGTGAATCCAAGGTACGCATGCGTTCCATGAAGGGTATTTCATGTAAGGGAGTTTATCTCATCTAAGAAGTTACACCTAGTCTTGGAATAGCTTCCATAATGATACCATGGTACTGACACAATGGAAGGTGCATCCAGATAATATTCAGTTAGAGCCATATTATTGGAATAAGGTGGGATATGGTCCTTACTTGGTACTTCTTTTGACACCATAGGTAGAGGCTTGACTGCGGGAGCAGGCTCTGTCGTTAGTGGGTTCTAGGAAGTATCAAGCAATAGTGGATTATTGGAAGATTTATTTGGTTTTATGATGGTATATTTATGGTCAGGTTTATGCTTGTAGTTTACCTTTATCACATTGATATATTGAGATTCTATGAGGCTTTGGTCATATGTAGGTTCTATGGTGCCTAAGACGTTGTTCATGGGGATCTTATGATGTTTGTTTTGTTGGTTGGAATGGGAGATCTCTAAGGATTCATACTTCTCATAACATTCTTGTATGATGGTAGAGTAGTCAAAAGAATAACCAAGGAAGAATTCCCTATAGTGGCATGCCACCAATAGAATAGATCACCCCTAATGTTAGGAAACACCTATTTTGAAGGAGAAACTATCCGCGGAGTTGGAATCATTTGAAGAATTGCAGTGTGAGATAAGGGAGTATGAAGGGAGGTGTAAGAAGAATCATGATGTTCTCCTACTCTTTTCTCTCTAGAAAGATTTTAATGGATGATTACAATTTTTTGCTTTTGAGTTTAGGTGATGAATTAGAAGCACATCCAAACTCACACCTAAGATGATCTTGTCATTTAGCTTGCTTATGGGCTTCTTCCATTGTGTTAGGAGAGAAGGACCTGAATTTATATTAAAGAGTGGGCATAAGGGACTCAAGAAATATTTGGCATACACTTTGATTATCAAGATTATGATTAGATTATATAGAAAGTGTTTTCTATTTCTTAATAAATCTTTAAGCAAATTCATGAGTTTCTTGCTTAAGGTTTAGGAAATTTTATACGGTGTTTTTGGGAAGGCATTATTGTTAAAATTCCGCAATGATAGCTTTCACTAAGCCTTCTAGATCAACTATTGAGCAAGGAGGAAGCTGGTTGTACCATTCTAGTGCCTCACTTACAAAAGTCATTTCTAGAAGCTTAACAGTTGTATAGGTATTTGTTTCAATCAATTCTTTGTAAATATTTCCAAATGTCTTAAAATAGAGGTTTGGATCTATAGAACCATCATAGGAGATGGTAGGGACATTTTGTTCTAAGTCTATGGCAGCAATGTAAGGAGCTAAGGGTTCATTTTCGATAGTTAATAGCATCTTGCTCTGAACTAGTGGATGATGAATAGGATTCCCATGTGCATCCACCAATGGAGGGAGGTATAAGAGGGAAATCTAGGTGCCACATTTTGAGATTCTAGCTGCAACATCTAATTTTACATTTGAAGGATGTTATTTGTGGTGGTAGCTTGGTATAGGACCATCCGATCTATCAGCTTAACTATTACCATGTTAGGATCTATAGAGGAAGAGTGGATTTTATTTGTAGGTGATTTTTCATGATTATAATGTTCATTGGTGGGGTCTTTGGGAGACTCATTCAGATCAGTCCTACTGGGAGGAGTCTAATCGTGGTATGATAGTCCCTGATTCAAACAGAGCATGGTCATGTCCATTGCATCAGTGGATATATTTCAAAAACCTCCATCTTTGTCAGGGGTAAAGTATTCTTTGTTGTTGATATTTTTAATGATGGATCCATTATCTATTTTTTCTATTTCAGCCACATTACACTTTACTACATGACCTTGATCTAAGAGATCAGAGGGGAAAGGTTTGGAAAATAAAGTTTCACAGGTGAGAATGGAGTAAATAGGAAGGGTAGTTCTTTTAGGATGAGAGCTAGAATACTTAGGAGTGTGGAGAGGAGATGTAGGCATAAATGAGTAACCAATGGAAAAGTTCATGGGGTTCAATTTTGCCAAAAATATAATCAGAGGTGACATCTTTACAACTTGGAAGCTGAAAATCAGACTCTAGAAATTTGCACTGCAGACAAAATCGGCCAAATAAAATGTTTACACGTGAGCCGGGTAATATAGGGAGACACATTTAGAGGGATAGATAGGATTGGTTGTTCTAGAAAAGTTTGCACATGGGTCGAAGGTTCCTAGAAACAAATGTAACAAGAAAAAATAGAATCACCCCTGAGCAATGGTGTCTTTGCAAACATATTTTTAGGATTTATAAATGCTTAGATGAAGTCAAAATAAGAGATGGGTGATTTTAACGAGATATTTTTGATCAGAAGGTCGATAGGATTTACATTAGGTTCACTAGAGAATTTATGTGGGCCCAAATGTCTCTTGACAACATGTACACTTACTCATCTTTTCAAATAGGGAATTCGAGGCAACGAGTAGGAGACGTGCAAGTACCGACATATAAGGGGATAGACTTAAAAGGGATAAAGTTAGCACTAAGGTTTCATATCTAGAGGGAAGTAACCCTTACACTAGGTCAACCTAGGGTTTCCAAGGCCTATCATCAAGATAGAGGTTAGAACCCTACTAAGATATTGGTGATTGGGTGTGGAGAGGTATGGATCAAAAAATAAAGGAAAGAAGCATGTAATGACTAAAATAAAGGTAACTAAAGAATTGATATGTAATAAGAGTGTTAAGATAGCTAGCATTAATCATGCATTAAACTAATCTAACATAACATAATGAAGATGAGTTTAAGTAATCTATGAAAATTGACAAAGAACGGTTAGAGAACTTACCTTTTACTTATAGGGTGGTTGTTGATGCATCTATCTCCCCTAAGAAGTAGCACACAGAGAGATATTAGCTATTAGGTGGAGTAGGGGAATACTATTCCTATCCTAGACTCACTATATGTTGAGCCAATAGTGCAAGGAATCATCCAAGAAGAGAGGTTTCCAATCCAATCCAAGCATAATGTAAGATGAACCAAAATCTAGATGAGCAGATGCGAAGATGGCACAAAAGACAAAAGTAAGTGGCGATTCAGGTGTCTTATCTTCCTTTTTTCCTTTGCTTATGAATGTTAAGTGAAGTGAAGGCATATATAGGATTCCATCACACGTGGGTGGTGGTATAGGCTATGAGAAAACACAACACTAACACAATTGCCCACAAGAGATTGTGTCGGCCAAGGATGCAAAAATGAAGTGGTCTATTATGAAAAGTAAAAATAATGTGTTGTGAGTCATGAAAGAGGGGTGAACAAGGTGTAAAATGGTAGAATGCAAGCAATATATCATGAGTATGATATGAATGATACCTAGAAGGAAAATGATACCGAATGTAAACTAAGGCCAAGACCAAACAGGGACACTCTCTCGGTGTACTATCTCTAACCCATCATGGTTTCATGAATAACCATTCCCCATTCCTGGAAATCCCCTTAAGGCACTCGTTCATGAAATAGATGCATCAACAACCCTTATCTGCATAAGGACAATTATTAGTAACAAGTATGAAAGATGAAAAGTGAAAAAGTGAAAAATTAGGTGTATATAGACGAATTCGCCATTTAGGGATTAAGGAGAGGTTGTTGAATATTCATATGAAAGTGCATAAATCCATATGAGAGTGGCTAAGTAGATATATTCCATTAAAACCAAGTCAATAATTGTTTTCAATCTAGGTTAATTCCTTAGGGAGAAACACCATTGTTTATAAATCTCCATGAGAGAGTTTGTAGATCCGTAGAGAGCAGCTACATGTAGATGTTTTCAAGCCCATTGAGTGAATAGAATAAACCTTTGAGTTTCGTTCCATTGTGTGAACTCTACAAACATCTTGGGGTTGTCTTGATCCCTACATCATTTTCACAATTTTTGAGATGTTTATTATCTAATAAATAATCAAAGTGATCCTAAGATAAGTAGTGATTACCTTAATTACCTCAACAGTAATAGCCAGAGACAACGATTAACTAAATAATAAGAGCCAGATACCACAATATATGGATCTTACACCACCTAAAATATTTTGCAAGGGAATAAAACATCTCTTTACATACTATGGTAATATCACACAAACAATATTTTCTAGATGTCATTTCACACATCAATTCTAACCTATATATCTAAGGTCTTATAATATTTCAACACATCGCATTTCTAAACCATGATACTATAATAAAATTTAAAACCATTTTCACACTATAGTTCCATCATTTCAACAAAATAATAGAATCTAAAAGATTGAAGTCAACAATAATGGTGAGGGAGAAAACCTACTTCACCTCATTCATGCTAACACACACACCCCACATGGTTTTACTAAAAATTCCCACATAGGTTACCTCATAACTTAAACATCCAATATGATACCTATTAGAGTCCCACACAACTCACCCAATTGGAAATTAAAAACTTTGCATGGTGCCCTTTCCATGCCTCATGCACTCTTTCCTTACATTCCTGAGATAATGACTCAAGACAAACCTTTTCCTATTATCTCAATTTTCCTACTAAGTAAGAGGATTAGAATAGTTCTTAATAATTTGTCGAAGCCAGAACCAAACAATGTTCCCTAGATTTCTCGATGTCTCAATTAGGATCTAATACCAAATGTAACACCCACTAACAAAACACAAGGAAAAATAAACATATTTTTTTAACATACTTAACTCAAGATCCTAGTACACACTTCCATCATAGTGAAAAGTTCAACCATAAATGTTGTTCACAAAATCCCTAGTTACTAAATTGCTAAAAAATTATGAAGCTTCATTTTAAAAGGTTGGTAACTATGATCAATATCTTGTTCCATTCAAAATGATATCCATATGAGTATGCATGTGTGCATATGCATCTATACTCTACTCACAATACAACCACGCTTCACCAAATAAGGATCTGAAAGGATGATACATCTTTTACTTGACAACCTTAACACATGCATATTGGTATACCTAATCACATAGAAAAACACATATAATAAACCGCTTACAAGGTAAACAGTTTTCACTAGGTACATACCACCCCATTATCAGTTAATTAAAAATACAAAAATATAGACATATTTTATTTATTTACTTTATGGAAAAAATATTAAATAAAGTTTTGAGGAGGGCGCCCACTCAAACTATTGCCTAGGGCGCTCCCGTTAACAGTTACCTTGTCTCTATAATAAATGACAACATTAAATGCATTGAACAAAATTAGCCAATGGTATTAATGTGTGTGTGTGTGTGTGTGTGTTTGTGTGTGTGTGTGTGTTCCTAAAATCATACTGACCTAAATTCTTAACTAACCAAATATGGGAAGCTAACATGAATAAGAGAATATTGATATGTATGCATAATTACATGTAATTTCAAATGGCCAATTTTAACTTCCAAAAATGAACACTTTTAGTCATAAGTAAGAGTTAATTTGAACGCTACAAACTCATTCTCAGTAATAAGAAAGAGTGTTAAATGTTATTCCAAACATACCTTTAATTGTAAGAGAGTCAATGTGAATGAAAACAAACCCACTTTTAACTGCAATAAAATTGCTTAATTGAATATAAAACATGACTACTTCCAGTTGTGATAAAGATTCAATTTTGAACACAAACCTACCCACTTCCATTACTAAGAAAGAGAACATAATTTAATATTAAACATGACTACTTTCAATTGTAAGTAAGAGTTAATTCGAATATAAATCAAACCCATTTTCATAATTTCACAAAGACTTTATTCTCTACTTTCTCTTGTATGTACGGACATCAAAATAACAAGAAAAACACATATAATTTCAACATTTCAATAAGACGTCATTCTCTAATTTCTAATGTATGTGAGGGCGTCTCAATAACAAGAGAAACACATATACTTTTAAAATTTTAATAAGACTTCATTTTCTATTTACCTAGGTATGTAAGCGAATCGAAATAGCAAACAAAGAACATTTACTTTCAACATTTCAATAATAATCCAATTTCTAATTAATCATGCTTGTAAGGGCATCAAATTATTGAGGAAGAACACGTGTTTTTAGTAGATAAAGAAGATTTTATATTTTACTTTCCCATGGGTGTAAGGGAATTTAGTCATCAAATGAGAAAATTTTCATTTTTAGTAGATAAATAGAGAGAGAGAGCTCTATTTCCCATGAATAATTTAACCCAAATCATAAATTCATATCAACAAATAAGAGAATACATCTAGGGTCAATTTAATCTTTCCCATGAACAAATCAATCCACATAATAAGTTCATAACAACAATACAAATAATTTCCTCGGAGTAGACTAAAAAGATAAAAATACCTATCAAAGCCACATATTGTATTTCTTATGAGATTTTATTATTTCCCTATCATCCCAAAGAGGTTGCAAGGTGTCCCACTCCAAAATTTCACCCATTTTAATCACTGTGAAATTATTTAAACAACTTCTTGAGCCTTTTAATGATTACATGTTCCTACACATGAGTCAAATAACCTTGAGTTTTCCATCATTCATAAGCTTTAGATGAGATCTTTCTAACTAACCCAAACTCATAGTCTCTCATGTTGATTTATGGAAATTGATCCCCTTTAAAGTTTTCCCTTGTGTTCTACCATCATTGTGGATGGTTAATATTTTGAGCTTATGTGTGATTATTATGTGTCAATATCATGGATTACTTACGTTTAGTGACTAAAATAGTTGCCTATCACATTTGGGCACTGTGTTCAAGGCACAAAGATTTCATTTTATACTCCATGGATAAATAAATAATTTGTGTATGCCTTTGATGAGCTTTAAATTCAAAGAAATATTAGGCCTCATGTTTCACATATGGATTGAGTTTGAATGTGACAATGCTCGGGGTCGCGCACTCCTTTAGTCTCTGTGAACTCTATTGGGCTCCTAATTTTTAAAGAAATTAGGGTCCAAATGCACAATATGTCCCCTTTATACTCACTTGGGATCTTGTATCCCCCCTTTATTTGATTTTTTGGGCTCAATTAACTTTCTACATATCAAGGGCCCCAATAAGCTTATACACCATGAACCTTTTCTATAAAGTGAACCTGAAGTGTATAAATTAAACCCCGATGATTTAAATAAATCCTTATATATGTTTTACTTAACTTACTGGCTTATGAGATCATTTTTTTAAACACTTAATAAATTACTTGGAACCCTACTATGTATTTAAATAGCTCAAAGTGACCACCATGATACATGTAACTACTATGACCCCATTGTGCCTTCATTGAAAATAATAGTCTAAATAATATCTTAGGGTTAATTTTGATTGCAAAATTGTTGATAAATATATCTAGATAATCAAGGTCATCAAGATCAAAGTGCTTCAACTTAAATAAATTTACTAATCAACCTTTATCAATAAATTAAACACTTCGAGTTAGATTATTTGAGAACTAATACTAAAAGGATATAAGCATTTGATTGATTTGTTAAAGTATTTTATTTGAAATAATAATACAATCAAGCATTTTACTATAAAGGCTATTGACACAAAACTTGTTGGCAAGGGTCATTTTATTATCTTCCAATCAATAACCAACTTCTTATTGTTTACATAAGACCAATGATCTCAGGTCCTGTAGACACAAAATCATGCACTTTGGGTAATTATCTAGTCTCAATCACATACTATTGTTTGCATGATTCCTAAGTAGGAAAAGTACTAATTAGCCCATGTCTTTGGCCACCTTTCTTTGCTTTATGCTTATGATTTCAGTCTTGCACTCTTACTTGTTCAATGTGTCTTTTCACCTTTCAAAATTTGTCATTCTAGACACTAGTGCCCAACCAGGATGTCAGCGTCAGGCGCCCCCGTCCCCTCTAGGCACCCTTGTCCTCTTTGTACTTTGGTCACACTTTTTGAGTCCTTTCTAGCCGTTTGATCATCTTATCATTTTGGTAGTTGAACTTTTTGGGGTTAATTACGAAATTCAAGAAAGAGAATCTTATAAATATAAAGTTATGTGATCATAATAAGGGACCAAGCACTAAAAATCTACTATATCCACCTAAGTTTGCACCCATAAAAGACATTTATAGCTCTATTTGCATCCATCTAGCTCCATCACAAGGGACACAAGGATAGTTCATCTGCATCACACTTCATATGAGGGGAGTCTATTGTTTCAGTGAACACATTATTTACATTCTACATATAGCTACTTGCTCGCTACTTCACGTGTGACTCGAATAAGAGAAACCTAGGGCAAAATTCTGCACACACACATAACTACATTGGGTTTGAGATGTAGTGGAGAACTCAGTGATAAGTCCATCATTTTGGCAACTGAGGACAGTCTGACCCTTTCATTTGCATCTTTCTTTTTTTAGGGTTTGATGCTTTGTTTGGGGTTTTGCAGGTGATTCATTCATTTCAGATTTACAGAGACATTCAGAAAAATTCAGCGACATACACATGACAAAAGGCCAATAAGTGTGAACCTCTTGTGACACCTTAGAGGATATTTTTCAAGCATCCACATAGACCAGGGTGCCTAGAATCCAAACTAGGGTTCCCACGAGTGCCCCTATCCCTCTCCAGGTGCCCCAATCTAGTCAAATCTGCTAGATCTACAAGTTTTAGGGCTTTTGTGTGATATTCCTCCATTTATGTTTAGCCAGTCTCCACTGTGACACAATATAGCAATCTCTATTAATCAACTAAGGCTCTTCTAACCCTCTTTGCACATTAGGATTCCATATTTTTATTTCTTATTTGCTTGAGTATTATTTCAGTATTTTAGTATTCATTTATTTACTGCAAACTTGCATTAGATTAGGCTATTATCTTACATTTTATCATAATCATTTTGGTGAACCCCACACTCAAATCCACATTCTTTCTATGTTTTTTTTTCTTATGCCCATCACCCATAGTGGTCGATTTGGGTCTCTTGAGCCTCTTGATCTTCCTCTATTTTCTTGTAGGGTTTCTAAATCTATGGTTGAGATATCTTTATCAATGGCTACAACTAAAAATCCCTTTGCTAACTCTCAAAATGTTCCCCTTCACGAAATAGAAGCATCTAATAGTGAGAAATCATACGATGAGGCTACTAATGTCAATCAAGACCAATTGAACATACTTATTGATTTTCAACAAGACTTGTGTAATAATCCCACCCATCTTCTACATATTATGCATGCTTTAGTCACTGCTAAAAATACTTGTGATGTTGTCACAGCTCCACTTATTGCTAACTCTTCGGATCTTATGGCCTCCACTACACCTCTTGCTCCAGTATCCATTCCTATCACTACCACTCCTATCAGTCCACCTAATACTCTCAATGCACAACTTGGTTCCTCTTCGAATATTCCTGATTTAACTTCTTTAAATCATGACCTATAGCTACAACTCACCACTTCTCATGTATCTTCATCTCTTGACTCTGTTTCACTTCTCCATAATCCTTTTACACCTGCCATTTCCATGTATCCACTACCACTAAACTTCAAATCTCTTAAATTTCCCACCTTCAAAGGTCATGGTGACCCACAAGAGCATCTTCAAGCTTTTCACATAACATTTCTTGATTATGCGGATGATCACACACTTCTAGCAAAAATATTTCCTTGTAGTCTCTAGGAGTATGCCATGCATTGGTTCTATGGTCTACATATTCACTCTGTAACATCTTTTACGCATTTTTCTGATGTTTTTATTACTCACTTCTCATCAATATCGACTCTAAGATCTCATATGCCCAACTTGCACAACTTAATCAAGGACCTAACAAAAACTTAGTGAACTATGTCTTACGACACAAAAACAATTTAGCTAAGATGTCAAATGTACTTGCAGACTCTGAGCTTCAAGACTTATTCATTCATATTTTATTACCACCTATCTAGGAGAGTGTTATTTTTGATACATCTCCCTCATTCGAACACCTGCGTCATACTCTTAAGATTTGTAAAACCAAGCTTGTATCCATCGGAAAGCTTAAATATTAAGAACAAACATCATCTTATACACGTTTTCAAATAAATTCAACATTCAAACCTTCATGGTCAACATGGTATCTACCACCAAAGATCTTCACTCACAGCCACCTCAGCACACATTCACTAAGTTCATTGTCCCCCCACATATTCTACTACCATAACTTATCGATAATAACCTCATCACACTTCCTCCTGGCTCTAAGTAGATCCATCTCAACCAAAAGGGCATACTTACGATGAAAATGCTCATTACGAATATCATCAGTGCATAGGGAATTACACAAATCATTGTTTCAAGCTTTGTATTCTTATCCAAGGCCTAATTGACAATGGTAAAATTGATGCTCCCCAACCTACGGTTTCTTCACCTATCAACGAAAATAATAAGCTTAAAATATTTAACAATCCTCTACCGAAACATGACACAAAAGCAATTGAATCCTTGGCTAATTATATATATCACACAATGCCTCCTCCTGTGTTAAGGGCCCTTGATTTCTTGGTGGCTAACACTAACATTACTCCACCAATTATCTCTTTCTTTGATCATAATTAACATGTCACACTTTCTTCTAATCACTTACATATTAGTGCCTCTATTGGATCTGTCTCTATCTATAATACTGAGGCTGACCCATCTTGGCCCATCATTGCATGTTATAATCCTCTTCTCATCGCTATTGGATATCCACTATCACAAATTTCATATCTAATGAATAATTCATACGGTGTTGTCAAAATTCGCATTACAGTAGGTCCTCTCACTATGCTCATTCCCTTTCTTATGGGACAAGTAGTTGACGTGTGTGACATGCTCTTAGGTCTCAACTAGATTTGAAGGTCTCATTCTATAATATCCATGAATCATTTATGTCTAAAATCCATCCATAACAATCAAGTAATTTCTATCAATGGTGTACCTTCATCTACTCTATGGTTACAACCACCTCTCACAACAACTAGTGTATCATCTGCTTCATCTAGTACGTCACAACCCATAGACTATAAAGCACCATATACCCCTAGTTCACCTATTCACATACAACCTACATGGTCACATCACTCTGCTAGTCCAACAAAGAAATATAGGCCCATTCCTCTGACAGTTACTGTAACTTGTCGTAGATCACCACCACATTTTATTTCAAGTAGATGTCCACCACCACCGAGTTTTGCTTCATGTAGGTATCCATCATCTACACATTTTGTTACACCATGGTACCCACTATATGATCATCCATTACATGCATATAGCCTTCACTCACCTACGTAACATTTATTTGTTATACCACCACTCCTAGAGCATGATCACACGCTTTCGTCACCACAAATCATTGAGTAGTGGACCATCATCCTTTTCTTTCATCGGATAGTTCACTCACCACTACACACTTGGGGGGCATTATGTGTACTCCCCCCCCCAAATCAACAACATGCACGCCTATTGACACACCCTAGCATCAAAATTACCCAATGATGCACTCTTGTGCTTCAGTTCACAATTGATTGTTGAGGGCATCATTTACACATGAACCTCACACACTAAATTATAGACACTACACATCACACATCTTCACACATCTTACATACATACATCCTACATCATACATCTTACATCTTACTATGCATCTACATGTCTCATATCAGCCACACATCTTGCATTACATATATTATACCTCCTACATTACACACATTTACACATGATGAATTTCTCATCACCACATCTAGTACACATATCACACATTTTAATCATCTACTTATATGCGTTGCGGTCACTACCCTATGATGCACTCTAGTCTCATGATCTATACTGGACTGTTGATGGTATACAAAATCGAATGGACCTCGTACCACTCGCACATTACCCCATTCAACATTTTTTCTCATGTGACATTCCTAGATTAGTGATATATATTATAGGCTACATGATCACTTCTTATAGCAATCCTTTAGTGATATTCACTTTAGGATAAATTGTTTCACCATTTTCTTTAAGTTTTTAGATGAAACAAATAAGGATATGGGCCAAGGAGGAATACTTGTTGAGATAGTTAGTTTGAAGGTTGTTACGCACATTCTAACTTCTTGATCCAATACTGACTGTTAGAGTAGGTATTTACCTTAGAATCATGTTCACCTAGGTACTTTATTTACCTTTATATTTATTCATCCTCACCCACTTATGTGTGTTGGATATTTTCTTTTATCTTATTTAGATATTAGGAGATATTATCTAGTTATTAGGTATAGTTCTTTCCTTTGATCTATGGTATTTGACTAGATCCTTGATGTCTAGTTCTCTCTTAAATCTATGGTCTTGACTAGTTATTTGATGACTAGTTATTTCCTTGATTTATGGCTTTGATCTATGACCTTGACTGGTTCTTAGATTGTTATTCCTTGCCTATTTAAGTAAGGCTCATTCTCAATGTATTATATTGAGTTCCATTATAATATATGATAGTGTTGCTCATATTGTTTGCAAAGGTTTTATGTAAAGCTATTCTGGAGAATTACTTTCATCTTATCGATCATGGTGTTTGATTAGCATCTGTGTTCTTGGCTTGGTATGATTTGGTTATCGTTCCTTTCATGGTATCAGAGCAGGAGATTGCTGTTGACATTCGTCTGTAAGTTTTATTTTTACAAATAAAATTCATCGTATATTCATATATTTTGGGATTTGGTCATATTTTGTTGCTGTGTGCATTCTTATGCAAAATGGAGGCTTCCATTGGATTCGAAAGGGTGGGAAAACCCTAAGATCAACTGTAAAATCGACCATTTCTAAACAGAGAAAAATATTAAAAAGCTTGTATCTTTTGATCAGTAACTCGGTTTTTGAGTGCCATTTTTTGTAAAAGTGCTTGTTTTTTTACTGCTCTTTATATTAGAGTTATTTATTTTGAGACTTACACTATAATTATAAAGTGCCAAACATGGAGGAGTGTTGTAATCAATTGTGGATGCAATTTCGGTTGAGCCCAGACATCCTAAATTTTTTTGGGAGTTGCAGTTTGTACCTATCATGGATTCTGAGAATGATATTTCTCTAAAGTATGTGGACTTCAAGAGGATATTGTAAAATTTTTGGAAGAAAATAGATCGCTCGAGAAGTGAAATTCTCTTCTACAATCACTCGTTCACGATAAGGATACAATAATACACTCCTGTAGAACAAACTTGCTAGCCTACAACATCACCATCAGATTGTGGACAACCACAACCATTCTCCTAGTCCACTTGCAACTATTTCTCTTGAACCCACTGACATTGATATGTCAGTCTTTGAGTTAGTTCCTACTCTTGATGTGCATACACCTATGAAGCTTGTTTATTACATGCTCTTCCACATCTGTGCCTATTACAATACCCACATGTATATCCTATTTTTGCTCAGTTGCATGGCTTTTTTTGAGAAGCATACTACTGCATTCAGTTCTCGCATGCTCCATTTTATGGGTCTCACTAGCAGATTCATTGGCAGACATTCATAGAGTATTGTTTTCCTCTATTCCACATGCTAAGTGGAATTCTCGTCATGATATTAGTTTTCGAGCAGATACTTCATTGGGATCACAAATTGATAGAGCTCATTTTTTTGTCTGCTCGACTCTTTCTGAGGATCTTGAGTAACACATGAGTTCTACATCTTCACTCAGGCTTGAGAAACTTGAGATTTCATCTGTCAGAAAATGATCAACCTGACACACATTCTGATGTTCTTTTGCATTGCACCCATTGTGCATTTTGCACCAAGTCATATGCCATGCATCTTCTTCATCCATCTGTGTTGATTTTTGGGGTGGATATCTGATCACTCGTGGTGGAAACATAGGAATTCATTGAGAGGACTCTACAGGTGTGGCTCCTCCACCATTAGGCCTCTTTTCTCCACTTTTCTATACCTTATGCATTGTGATGCTTCTTGTTTTTGAGCATTTTTCTTTAGCAGGGTGTAGTGTATCTCTCTTGTTTGTTGAGATATTTTGTAGCTATATTTTTGACACTTTTGGCATGTTGACAGTATCTCTTATGGGGGATCTATTCTGGTGAAGTCCAGTGTTATTTTTTTCAGTGTTCGAGTAGTTGTTTTGACAACTCATACAAATTTTTAGCGCCACTCCACCCATTCAGCAATATGGGAAGGTGTGGTGTTGATCCTGCTTCTTTGGGTTTCATGTCCTTGCCTTGCTACCTTGGCTTTTCTTAGATCATGACACTCTAGAGTTTGTGTCCTTGCCTTGTTGCTTTGGTTATTGTTCTTGGATTGTGGCACACCTATTTGCAGCAGTTGATCAAATTATGTTTGGTGTTTTTTTTTGCACTTTCGACATCACTCCGTTAATAGTCTCCTTGTATGGAGCTATTCTGGTGAATCCCAGTGTCATTTGTTTTTTAGTTCTATGATCGAGCAGTGGATTCAGACCATAGTGCACACCAAAATTCTTCAGCATTGTATGAGTTTTTTTTTTAGCCGAGCTTCTTGGGATTCCTTAGAGCGGGTCTTTACTCTCTTTACTTTGTTGTTACCGGCCCCTTTTTTTTCCCAATGATTGTACATGAGTACCTCATAAGGCCTAGTTTTTGGGACTCATAGTGTGGATATGCCACTTCTATTTTGGCCCCTAGCTTCACTTGAGGGGGGAGTGTTTAGAGTAGGTATTTACCTTAGCTCATATTCACCTAGGTACTTTATTTACCTTTATTGTATTTATCCTCACCCACTTATGTGTGTGGATATTTCTTTTATCTTATTTAGATATTAGGAGATATTATCTAGTTTTTAGGTATAGTTCTTTCCTTGATCTATGGTATTGACTAGATCCTTGATGTCTAGTTCTCTCCTAAATCTATGGTCTTGACTAGTTCTTTGATGACTAGTTATTTCCTTGATTTATGGGCTTGATCTACGACCTTGACTGGTTCTTAAATTGTTATTCTCTTGCCTATTTAAGCAAGGGCTCATTCTCAATGTATTGTATTGAGTTTCATTATAATTTATGATATTGTTGCTCATTTATTTCCAAAGGTTTTATGTTAAAGCTATTCTGGAGAATTACTTTCATCTTATTGATCGTGTGTGTTTGATTAGCATCTGTGTTCTTAGCTTTGGTACAATCTGGTTATCATTCCTTTTCAGATATGGGCCAAGGAGGAATACCTTTTGAGAATGGTCGGGTTTGAAGGTTGTTGCATGCGTTCTGACTTCTTGATCCAATACTGACTGTGAGAGCTTGCTTTTGGCTAGGAGGAACTACCTGAAATACACAACAAGACCACAAAAAGCGGATTAAATAATATATGTTAGTGGCTTGCCTAATGTATGCTAGATCCAGGAAGTGTGATACTTCCTCGGTGGTAGTCAACCCACTATTTAATACAATTTAATGTGAGAAATAACGTAAGTAAATAGAATCCTATTGTAGTTGATATTATTTAGGTATCTCATCCAAATGTAATAAACAAATCTAACATAACAGGATAGGTTATGATCAAATCTGGAAAAAAGGTAAACAACTAAGGTGTTGGAACAAGTCAGCATCATATTCTAGGTCACTTGAATCACTTAAAAAGGGTTATTGGAATATGGTATTAGCATGACTAAATACAGAGACTAGATCGGTCTGGTATGACCAACGTTGGTCTTAGTAATGACCAACGACGGTTACTGCGGGATGGTAATAACTCAATAGTTCAAGTTTTGGGGATTTGTTCTGAGACTGGATCAGAGATGGTGAGGAGTCGGTTTAGGTCTGAAGTGATGTTGGTAATATTCAGAGGTACTTAGGGATAAACAGAGGTGATTAAAAGGGTTAGGAGTGATGGGAATGGTCAGGTTCACAAGAAGGCAATAGTGGTCGGGGTGAAAATATAGCCGATGGTTGATAAACAAAGATGAAGAAATCTTATAAACTGAATGGAAATGAAGTGGTGTAGGTTAGAGACACACTCAATGGTTGTTCAGGTTCAATGGTTGGGTGGTGGTGATGGTTGATCAATGAAATGGTGATCAGATGTCATGGAAGTGCTTCCTAGGAGTTCTCCTATGAATGTGAATACCTTTTAATCAATGGTTGTGCTGGTTATGGCTTCCTGGATGTGTGAAAGAGCTATGGTTCTTTCTTGCATGCAAATCTCCTTTGCTCCAAAACTTGAGAATGTGTCTAACCTCTCAAACAAGGTTACCAAAATGGTTATATGGTAACTGACAATGGTTTAGGGTTACCGGTGTCAGTTTCTGGGTTGACCGATGCATCGGTTAAGGCAGGATATCCTAGGTTTCCTAAAATAACAGATCTTGGCTATCCTCTGTCTATCTTTTGCTCATTGTTTGTTCTAGTTCTAAATGGAACATTGCACTTAGATACACTGGGAATGTGGTTAGAGGGAAGAATAGGCATGTGCTTTTAGGGTTGATACTAAGTCTTAGTTAATTAAGTTAGGTAGGGCTAAGTCTTAGTTAGTTATGGTGAGTGGATATTGAGTCCTAATAAAAGTGCTAAGAATGAATAGGTATATGGTGAGGTGTCTAGGTGAGGTGGAAATTAGTTTTAATTAAGGTAATTAAATAATGAATGAAGTGAGTATGGGTATTAATTTAATTATAAATAATTAAATTAATATTAATGTGGGGTAATAAGGTCATGGTTAGGTGAAATGTTTAATTTGGTTATTCGAAAGGGGGACCAAGGGGAGTGTGACCCAATTTTTGGTGTCTACATTTTACCCCCTTTTTTGTTGCATAGCTTGTATTGGTAAGTGACGTTGACTCAAAATTAGGAAGTGATTGCCCCATGTTGTGGGTGAGGGTGATCCCCCTCAAACTTGGCACTAATGAGGTGTAATACGGAATTGGTGAGTGGTTTGATAAATGTGCAGTTGGTGAAGATAGGTGGGGAAGGGTATGAGTAGTATGGGAAAGGGTGATGGTCAACAAGAGTAATGGGTAGTAGGTCATGGTCAAAATCAGGTCATGGGTAATGGAAATCAAACATACACACACGTATAGATTAAAACAAGGTACCAGGTGGAAAATATTGAAAATTATACATCGTCCAAGTTCGATAGGTTTATCTAAACAAGGGTAAAGTGATTTAGGTATCCAAGGTATAGGATATGGTCAAGAAACACAATGTAGGTTAGGTGCATGAATGTTTAGGTATTCTTTGGTACACCAAATGTTTTTTCGGGATAAATGGCACATGGACAATAGGAAAGGTAAGGTTGTTCAGGCTAAAACAAAATAGGTAATAACATCATAAGGTATATCGATTACATAAGGTCAATGGTTACACCAAGTATGTCAAGTTCAGTAAAATAGGTCATGGCACAGGTAAGGCCAAGGTATAGGTAAAATAATAACTCCTAAGACGTAGCAAAGGAAATGTAGGGGTAGGTTGGGTTTGTAGGTATGGTTCAAGGGGTGACCAGAATGATAAAAATGGGGTGAGCACGAGTGGAAAAAGGTGAAAAGGGAGCGGGGTAAGGGTAACTAGTTTGAAGTGTGACTGATGTTGGTTACATGTTGAATGATGATGGTTTACTAGGGCACTAATATGACTGACATCGGTCACAGCGGACTGGGATCAAAAAGGAAAATTTCACTCTTTGTAGAATCATTTATCATTTGTCCAATAGTAGAAAATGACAAACGAGTGGTGGAAAAGTGGAAAGTGACAGATTGAGATGGAGAGTTGAGTTGGTAAGCCTCGAAGTAGGTAATTGGTTCATTTGATAGGTAGGTCCACGAGATTGAGTGTGATTCAATTTGATTGGGTGGTAGGTGAGGAGGGCATTCAGTGATGGCAGAGGTAGGAGAGGGATTAGGTGGACCACTGGTGTAGCAGCCCTAATGTGCCACCACACAAATGGCATGTCGCAATGAGCTAGGATTCGGTCCCATTCTACGTTTGTTAGAGGAATTTGTTTGTATAAATTGGGTTTGGGTAAAAATGGGTTTGGGGGGGGAATTAAAATTAAATTTAGGGAAGGAGGATTGATGAAATAGGAATAGGAAGGTGGTATGTAGGTAAAAGGGGTGGGGTTGGGTTGAGGGTGAGATTTGGGTAGGGAAGGGTAGGTAGGGAGGGTAGAATGTGGGATTTTTTAGAGAAAAAAGGGTAGGGTTTTGGTGGATTTGTGCCATGACAGTGACCAACATCATTCAAGGGTTGGCGACATCGGTGGGAGTTATTTGGCATCGGTCACAAATGAGGTGAATGATGCCAGTTTTTGGGGGACCATTTCTCGTTAAGAGCCGATGATTGGTCAATAAAAATGGGCCAAAAAATGAGAGTGGGTTGGGTCAACATTTAGATAGGAAAAATGGGATAGTAATGGGTAAAATAGGTATGAGAGGATGTGGGTGGGGGAGATAGGTCATGAGTAGGAAGGATATTGGGAAAATGTGGAAAATAGCTTAAATGCAGGTAATGATCGAGGTTTAATCATGTATGGTTTGTTGGATGCAGGTGAGGGAATAGTTGCGGATGTAAGATAGGGTACCACCCCTTTAGTATCGGTATGAGGGAGCATGAACAGATAAGGAGTGAGCACCATGTTGTAGGAAATTTGGGAATATCTTGATTGGGGTCAGACGCTACCGGCATGTAGTTTGGGAGCCATAGCCTAATGGTGACCCTCATCGACAGATGGGATTAAGGTGACTAACACATTTCATCTGCCGACAGAGTGAGATCAGAGTCACCTTATGGAGGATGTGTATAGGATCCTAGTTACCATAGTGGGGATGATAGGGTATTCCATTACCTCAGAGGCATCTAAGGATTGATGTTGATAGTGTTCGGGAGGGACTATGGAGGAGTTATGGTGCCATAGTGCCAACCTAAGTTATGGAGACATGTACAGGGCCCATCCTGAAGGAGATGAGGTTAGTGGCATGTTGATCTATGGAGGTAGTTTGTTGTTTTGCGCCCTCTAGACAGATGGAGGGTGGGAGATTACCATGGGAATTGATGGGGGTTCATTCATGACATGATAGAGGATATGACCCAGTTTTGCATGGGCACCAACATTCTTGGATAGTTATATAGAGAGTTACGGACCTATGGGAGGTTAGTGAGGTTCATCTTGTGCTGCATTCCTACTTTCCTGGGCATACAAGCACATCATGTGTGTGTGTCCAGTTGGTATGCCCTGATAGATGCATTTGAGGTGAGGCTTGGTTCACGTGGCTACAGGTGATGGGTACCTACTGTTGGAGAGTGTCAGGCTGTCAGGGCTACACACGATGTAGCATATTACAGGCCTGCATAGAGGGTTTTTTACGGTGTGGACATCATTTGGAGGTGTATGTGGGCTTCCCATCATAGAGGAAGATGGTTAGTGGAGCTGGATGAGGCTACATTTCTTAGATGGATAGCCTCCACCATTTGCAGGGAGCATGAGATGATACCTATAGACAGGGTCAGATGACAGTTTGGGTTACCATAGGATGGACCTCCACCCTTCCCATAGTATAAGAGGGACCAACATGGAGAGGCCTATGCCTCTACCATAGCTGACAATGCCTGACAGGGCAGGAGGAGCAGGTGGTAGACGGTGGATTAATGATGCCAGTGGTGACATGATAGATATAGACAGTGGTGGGACAGCGCAGCTATGAGGCAAGTACCACCAAGGCAAGCCTAACTTAGCCACTATCACAGTTCAGAGGGATGCCTTATAGGGGCAGGTGACTATTCTAGTGACATAGTTGGGGATAGTGCAGGGGTAGGCTGATAGGTCAAAGGCACAGGTTACTACTCTATTGCATAGGTAGTAGCCCTTTAGGCCCAGGTTACATAGGGACAGGCACCCACACAGGGTGAAGATGGAGATGGGGTATAGGTGGCCACCCTACAGAGCGGGTTACAGGTTTGGCATGGCCATCATTTAGCCACTGCACAGTGCATAGATTATGGCCCTTCAGGCCTAGGTAGAGGCATGAGGCACCCTACATAGGCTTAGGGATAGGGTCCCATTTTACAGAAGGGAGAGACAGGGTCCCATGATACAGGTACAGGGTCAGAGGCCGATGGCACCACCATAGACAGTACCATGGCTAGGTTCAGGGATGCCCTAGGTGAGGTGAGATACTATCAGGATCACCTGATGGCTGTAGGGATAGATGTCCCTACCTATGCAGAGTATAGAGCATAGCAAGCCTCGAGTGAGAGGATTAGGTCTCACACTCACACTATGTGGAGAGTATAGGGGGCGATGAGCCCTGAGATAGGGTCAAGGTGAGGCCACTAGTTCATAGAGGCCAGCTCCAGGTGAGGTACCAGCAAAGGTCAGGTTGAGGCCCATGGAGGGTGGTGAGATGCTAGCGGGATGACATCACATGGGAGCTAGAGGAGGAGGAGATAGGTGAGACAAGCATGGAGGATATTAGTGATTGATATTTTTTTGGGGTGATTTTTTGCCTATATAGCTACACATACGTGCTGAAGAGAGTGAGGATGTACACAAGATTTTTGATATATATACCAGCCTGCGTGCCGAAGATAGTGAGGATGTATATGTGATAGTTTTGAGATTTTGATATTTATTTGTATTGTGTACATATGTATGGATACACAGAATTTCTATATTTATATAGATGATGATATTTATAGTATGATGGTGTACTTGTTTTAATTTCCATTATTATTTGTGTATGTGATGGAAACTAGGTGAATTAGGCATGATGATTGAGTTAGGTCAATAGGC
This sequence comes from Taxus chinensis, assembly GCA_019776745.2. Taxonomy (NCBI): domain Eukaryota; kingdom Viridiplantae; phylum Streptophyta; class Pinopsida; order Cupressales; family Taxaceae; genus Taxus; species Taxus chinensis. The sequence goes on from CM034148.1 coordinate 810,433,858, forward strand.
ATGATGGAGTCATTGTAGGCATGGTGTACTTGAGTTAAGGTCTTTATTATTTGTGCATGTGATGGATTCTAGGTGAATTAGGCATGATTGAGTTAGGTCTTGTAGGCATGATTGAGTTAGGTCAATTAGGCATGTATGATGGAGTCAGGTTATAGGCATGATGGAGTCACGTCATAGGCATGATGGAGTCAGGGTTATATCGGTTATGGGAAATAAATGATGATGTATATGCATGTTATGGTTTAAGTTTCCAAATATTTTCTATAGTGGAAATGTGAAAATGATAAATGAACGATGTGATGATGAGGTAAAAATGTTTATTAATTGTTGCTTGTTTGGTTTAATTTCCAATTGGTGATATAAAATGGAAATGAACTAAGGTAGGATGTGAATAGGGAAATGAAGGGGAAAATAGGTTAGGGTGAAGAGTGGTCAAGCTAACCTTCAAGGCCCCATGCCATCGAAGTGTTGCCTATATGTAGTTCTCCCAAGCTAGGAAAGAAAAAATGGGTTGGTGAATTTTAGGCCTGATCGAATGTAGGTCATAGGCATGGTTGATTTTAGGTCATAGGCATAAGTTTAGGGGCATGGTTGAGTCATTTTAAATTTTAGGCATCGATGATCTAGGCCTCTATAGATAATCAATAAGTAACGAGGAAGGCGAATCGTAAGAGGTGGAAAAAGTCCGCTTAATTGATAAGAACCCTAATGAGTCTACCATACCCATGGGATTATGAACGTAAGACCCTAAAGGCAGTGCATAATGGACTATTCCAAAAGTGAGAAAGTCACATGATCATGAAATGTCACATTTGTGGCAAGTCCCTTAAGCATAGAGAAAACTAGGCACAAAAGGTATGAGGCAAAATGGATGGAGAGAGTGTTGGTACAACTGTATGTTTAGGCAAGATGACCCAAGATCAAAATAGGTCAAGATACCCAAGATAAAAATGGTTGAGTTTAGGTCATAGGCATGGTTGAGTTGAATTTTTAAAATTTAGGCATCGATGATCTGGTCCTTATATAGGATAATCAATAAGTAATGAGGAAGGCTGAATGGTAAGAGGTGGTAAAAGAGCCACTTAATTGATAAGAACCCTAATGATTCTACCATACCCAAGATGGGCTTATGAATGTAAGACCCTAAAGGCATTGCATAATGGACTATTCTAAAGGTGAAGAAAGTCACATGATCATGAAATGTCACATTTACGGCACAAGTCCCTTGAGCAGGAGAAAATTAGGGTGCAAAAGGCATGATGAGATGAAAATGGATGGTTTGAGCGTAACCTAGTGTGAGACAACATGTTTATTTGGCAAGAGACCCAAGATCAAAATAGGAAAGTCCATGATGAAAAATTTAATTTTTTATCTTTTTCTTTTACTTTTGTTTTTGTTTTGATAGACTGATCGATGTGGGAAGTCTATGTGGGATGAGTATATTTTCTCCTTGAGGTCTTCATGAAGCTGATCAATGTGGGAAGCTTCTGAACATTTTATTATATTTTGGCAATGAATTTATATAGTTGTCCTTCAAGGGAGTAGTCTATTTATAGCAGCTAGATAGAGAGAAGAGATGTCCCTTTTTTAGGGAGTCATCTTTTTCTAGAAGTTTGACTCAAGGAGTTGAATCCCTTTTTCTTCTTTTTTTTTGGATGTTTTAAGTCATGGACAAGACTATAGAGGAAGATTAGGTTCTTGTTTAGAAGAAAAAACCGATAGCACATAGAGGTTAACTATGAAAGAGGTAGTTTCAAGTGATGAACGACCATGGGATTCCATCTTTTTAAAAGATGAAAAGTATCCATGAAAATCCTAACATGAGTAGAGCATGGTACTCATATTGAAGATAAGGTTGAAATGTGATGGGTAATCACATGATTCTTGTTTAGTTCATTGATCCTCTAAAAAATGGGTAACATGGAAGGTGAACAATGCTCAAGGGATGAGTGATCAATTGACAGAAAGTGATATAGGACTTGATGTCAACAATAAAATGGTTGAAGATGCAAGGCATTGAGAGGCTCAGGTTTGGGTTTACCTTCAAGTGAAGACAAATGATAAGCACCTAATCCATAGGCATGGGTAATGATATAGGGTCCAAGACAATTAGGAGAAAAATTTTCCCTGTTTACTTTTCTCTTCTTTGGTTACATGTTGATTTTCCTTCAGGACGAGGTCTCCAACCTGAAAGGTTCATTCATGGAAACATGTTTTTCATAGGCACGTTTGATACATTTTTGGTAGATTTGGAGATGGTCAAGAGCATTGAGATGACTTTTATCTAATAACTCAAGTTGTGCCAAACAATCCTGGTGAAATTCATCATCATTGAGCATGTCTTGTAGTGAGATGTGGAGAGATGGAATATGGACTTCGAGAGGCAAGACAACCTTGGTACCGTAGACCAGAGAAAAAGGTGTGGCAGTAGTCAAAGTGTGAATACTAGTGCGATAAGCCCACAAAGTGAAAGGAATGTGTGAATTCCAATCCTTGCCAGTATCGTCAACTACTTTCATAAGAATTTTGTTCAAGGTTTTATTGGTTGATTCTGCTTGGCCATTGGTTTATGGGTAATAAGGTGACGAGAAACTGAGTTGGATGCCAAAAGCATCACACAACTTATGTAGGGTTTTTTTTTGAATTTCTTTCTATTATCAGTGATGAGACGGTGAGGAACACCAAAGTGACAAATGATGTGATGGTTGATGAATTCACATATTTTCTTGGCTTTTGTAGAAATGAGGGGAATGGCTTCTACCCATTTAGTATAATATTTATGTAGTGGTTATAATCCATTGATGGCATTGTGAAGAATGGGGATTGATCTCACCAACAAGATCTAAGCCCCATTGAGAGAAAGGCCAAAGGTCTCGTGCGACCTGTAAGGCATGACTAGGTGTGTGATGAAGATTAGCATGTTGCTGGAATTTTACACAACATTTGACATAGTCACAATAGTCATGCAGTTTAGGGTTGGCCAATAATAGCCAAGGTGAAGAATGCATTTTGTGACAGCTAAACCACTAAAGTGACCTCCACAAATTCCATCGTGAACTTCCTTGATAGTGTAGGGAATTTCAGAACTTGTAAGGCATCGTAAGAGAATACCATCGAAGCCGCACTTATAAAGGAGACCACCCATGATGACATAATGAGAGACACTTTTAAGAAAGGCACGTTGTCCATTACAAGTGAGATCAAGTGGGTAGAATGGAAAGGGAAAGATAGTCTACAAACTACTTATACCAAAGGTCACGTGGGTCAGGTGCAATGGTTCCAATGGAGTAGACCTCATGAGGTAAATAAGAGGGTGATTGTAACCTTTGTATTGTGACAAATATTTTAGAGTCGACAGGTGAAGCGGGTATCTGAGAAGCTAAGTAGGCCATGGTATCCAAAAATTTATTGGTAGAATGTGGGGTGGTTTGAAGTTCGTAACCGTCAAAGGTATTCAAAAGTATGTCTACATGATGTTTATACTTTTGAAGTATTTCATTACGACACTGGTATATACCATTGACTTGGTTTACGACCAGCTGGAATCACCAAAGATATTGATTGACTTAACATCTAAGGCATAAGTATCCTGGAGACCCAATACAAGTGCTTTGTATTCAGTAATATTGTTTGTACAATCAAAATCTAGTTTGAAAGATAAAGGCATAGGTTCACCATCAAGAGGAATGAGGATAACACCAACCCCACCTCCACACTGACACTTGGAGCCATTGAAGAAGAGTGTCATTTGGTAAGTGGTTCATCTAAGGAGAGGGTAGCTATGGATTCATTTGGGAAATTGTTAGAGGGTTGATTCCTAGGAAAGAGGTACATCTGCTAGTTGGTCAGTGATAGTTTGGCCCTTGATGGAATTTTGATGAATGAATTCGAGGTCGAGGTCAGCAAGAAGCATAAGCCAATGTGCAACATATTGATGTTGATAGGGTTTGGTGTACATATAGTGTAAGGGGTCAGTATTGGTAACAACAAAGGTTTTGTGGTTGAGTAGGTAATGGAAAAGTTTGGTGGCAAATGAAAAACTAAGGATAACAAAGTTTTTTGGCATGGGTGTATCTAGTTTCGTAGTCCATAAGGGTACGTCTTATGTAATAAACCTGCTTGCTCTTTGTGTTGCTCATCGTGAGTGAGCATGGACACCTAAAGAATGGTCAGTGGTGGAAATATATAGGTAAAAGGGTTGGTCATCCTTAGGAGGAATGAGCATTGGTGGTTGAAGAAGGTATTGTTTTAATTCAAAGGATTTATGGCATTCATCATCCCATTTGAATGAAACATCCTTCTTGAGAAGATGATGAAATGGTTGACAATGGTTAGAAAGCTATGAGATAAAATGAAGAATGGATTGCAACTTACCTTGTAGGCTTCGAAGTTGATGGAGATTAGTAGGTGGAGGCATTTCTAGAATAGCCTTTACTTTAGCAGGATCAACTTCTATGCCACGCAAAGAAAGATGAAACCAAGGAGTTTTCCTGAAAGTACCACAAAGACACACTTCTTTGGTTGAAGATGAACACAATACTTGATGAGGTGGTCAAAGATGACCTTAAGGATGGTCAAGTGTTCGGCTCGATGTTTGGATTTGGCAAGAAGATCATCTACGTAATCTTCCAATATGTGATGCATGATGTCATGGAAGATGTAAGTCATGGCTCGTTGATATGTAGCACCAGCATTTTTAAGGCCAAAAGGCATGACTCGATAGTAGAAGGTCCCCCAAGGAGTGATGAAGGTAGTTTTGTGTTGATCTTCTGGAGCAAGTAATATTTGATTATAACCTGAGAAACCATCCATGAGTGATAGCATTTCATTACCGACGGTGAGATCAACTAGTTGGTCAATGCCTAGTAGGGGAAAATCATCTTTGGGACAAGCTAGGTTGAGGTCATGGAAGTCCGTGTAAATGCAGAGTCCCCCTGTCACCTTTCTGACAAGAATGATGTTAGAAATCCATTGGGGATAGTCAATGGGTAGGATGAAGGAAAACTGAGAGAAGGTGTTGAAGTTCTTCTTTGACCAGAAGAGCAATGCGAGGATGCATTTTCAGCATAGCTTTTGTTTGATGGGTTTGGCATTAGGAATGGTTATGATATTATGGACCATGATTTTTGGGTCAATACCAAGCATATCGGCATAGGACCAGGAAAAATCATTGCTATGGTCCCGAAGGAAAGAAGTAAAAGCTTCCTATTCAACAACATCTAAAGACTGACCTATCTTTAGGATGTGTGGGTCATCCTGAGTATTAATGTTGATTTTGATAGTCGATTCGTTCAACATGGTTTGTGTCTCAGAGGGTAACGACCGGTGAATATAAGATTCTTCCACACCAAGGTAGGTGAGGATGGACTCATCATCCTGACATTGAATGATGTTAATAGAAGGTGTATCATCATCGATCATGTCAGGATATAGGAAGGGGAGAGAAGAGGGAGCCTCACCATTGCATTGATAGGTCAGAGGTCCCAGGGAAATTGTGTTTACAAAAAAAAAAGTTAGGAGGAATAGATTCAGGATCTATGGACTCCATGGGTGAAGATGGTGACATGGGTGAATGAGGTGGAGAAGGTTTTTCTTCCTCAATGAGGTTGACGTGGGCCTTCTTAGGAGGTGGTGTGGTAAAGCCAATGCCACTACAGTCATTGTGTTTACAGGTAGTACAGGAAATGATAGTATGGCGGACCTGTTCGTAAAAACTGAAGCCAAAGCCTTTCCATGCGCAATGGTGGAGGAAAGTATGGGTGAAGCGGTGGTTAGTAAGGGATTGTAGGTCAGATGAAAATGGTCATGTTTGGGATGGAGGTTCGAGTGAATAAGTGGCAATATCAAGTCCCCCATACATTAGATTAGTGCGAAGGTGGGGAGGACCATAAGGAAAAACCTCGCCTACGTGGTAGTCATAACTAGGGTGCTAGCACAGGTTCCCATACTCTTGAGGAGTGAGGAATGTGTCGATATTGTATAGGCGGTACTCCCCTAGAGTGAGGCATTAAAAAACACCTTCTAAGGGATCAGTAGTTGATATGTGGGTAGCGGGGATAGATGACTTGCTAGATGATTGGGAAGCAGATGAGTCAGCTGTAGAGGCTGCGGCAGCAGTAGGAATAAGTAGGGTTAGATGTGGGAGAGGTGGTGGCAGCATTGGTGGATGGGCTTGTGGGTGAAGGAGAAGTGGGGGTAGTGGCAGATGCCTTGACTAGTACAAGCACATCGTTGGGCCGGTACAACATGTTACAGGTCTTGAATGGTGATAGGTTGGTGGGGATGGTGTAGTTATGTCCCTCATGCTCAAATTTTACATAGGTGTAAAGTTGAAGGGACACAACCCATGACATGAATCCAGGGTCTGTCGAGCAATAGGTTATACTAGAATTCCCCCTCTAAGACATAGAATAGTTTCGGGATAGTGTGAGGGCCTATGCGAACATGAAGGATAATAGTGTCAAGGGTGGAGGTGATGGCGTCATTGAAGGAGCACAACATAACTGGGTTATTATGCATACAGTTAGAAGGAATACACATTTGATTGTATCTGTGGGAGGAGATGATGTTAATGCTAGCACCACCATCAATCATGACACATTGTATGCATATGTTATTGATATAAATAGAAATGAATAGGGTGGGATCAGGGTCATCTAACTGGAGAGGTACAATCTCCTCATCAGAGAAGCTGAGGGTGGTGACTTGAGGAGTGGTCATGGGGGTAGAAGGAGTTGATTTGGTTAGTGAGGCCACATGGTGAGGGGTGATAATTGAGGCCACTGGTGTGGGGTCATTGGGTATAACTTCAATGGATTGTAAAACCTCGATAAGGGCTTGTCTGTGGGATTCAGAAGTCTAGATGAGATCATACAAAGACATCTTTAGAGGAGACTGATGTAATTGTTTTATCATTGCATGATGGGTGACCCCATTAGAGATAGGGTATGTAGGTCCACAGATGGTGATTTTGGGAGTGGGTGCAGATGGTATATTGGGTACAGGGTTGGTTGATGGGCTAGTTACTTTTTCTTTGCCTTTGTATTTCTTGAGCACGGGTAGCAACGTGAACCATGTTAATCTGAGGGGAGGTGGATGGAGAGGGTGTGTCATGAAAGGTATAATGGCATGAGGGGAAAAATCCTAGTGGTGGATAAGAGCCTTGTGAAATGAGTAGGGCACACTGACATTTGGGTGGTGGTTTGGCCAACTCTCTAATACGGACCATGTTGATCTCAAATTTTGGAGGTGGGAAAAATGGTTGTGGGGGTGGAGATAATGGTCACTGAATTTTTAAAGGATGATGATGTATGGTGACAGGTGAAGGTGGAGCATGGTCCTCATCAAGAAGGTTGTCATTGTCAAAATTTTGTTTAGGAGGAAAAAGTTGAAGAAGAACGGTCTTCAGAGCCTTACAATTTTCAACATCATGTCCTAACACACGATGATAGGCACAAATCTTGGTTTCATCAAACCCTTTTGGTTTGGGTTTGAGAGGATCGTAAGGTTGAAGCGGTGGTAATGTGATGATGGAAGTCTCCAAGATATTGGTTAAAATGTTGGTGTAGGACCCCGCTAACGGATCACAATGGGAAGTGAGTGTGGGTTTGGGTACAGGTGTGGTTGATTGTGAGGGAAGAGGCTTTATAGGAGGGGGAATGGGTTGGTCTACTAGTTTGGTATGTGGAGTGGTCTTAGGTCTTGCTGGCATCTTGCTTGGGTAAAGGTGGGGTAGAAGAGCTGGTGATGGAAGGTTTGGTTGGTTTGACTACCTTATTGGAGGGTAGTGGATTCTTAGCTTTGGGTTGCACCTTCTTGGGTAAAGGTGACATGGGAGTATGAGATGTAGAAGGAAAAGAAGATGGTGGAAGAGGATGGGTTACCCATAGGGGCAACCAAGTTGCAGTGGAGGTGGTTGGTAGAGGTGGGGTAGGTGACATTGGTTGGAAGTGTATAGGCAAGGTTGGGGTTATAGTAACTGGTGGAGGTATAGGTGGCAAGAAGTGTATAGGTGAGGGTGAGGGAGTTTGGTTTTTGGGTGAATGAGGTGTAACAAAGGCTCATGATGTAGTAGTAGGTTGTTTATCTTTTGACTGGCCTTGGGTATGATATTGTTTGGTCAAGGTTGATGGATGAGGCCCTAGGATGGACGGAAGGGGGGAAGGTGACAAAGGTGTGGTAGGCGAGACCAGGTGTACATGGCCTAGAAGGTTGGTTTTCCTTTTAGGCGGGAGGATAATGTTGTTGCGTACTTGGAAGATGTGGCTAAGTCCAATCTGACAGGTGGGTGAGTAAGGCTTGATGTTAGCATGACACCCAAAGTAGTGATGGGTCTAGATACGGGTGGGGGGATAAGTGTGGGTAGGTTTTTAGGTTTGGGAATAGTTGTAGTGATGGGTAGAAGTTTGGATGGAGGTAGGGATGATGAAGAGGAATCCATTTCAATTGGCATGGTCAGTGTAGTTTTGGTTGCCAAAAATACCTTTGGGTAGATCATGGAAGTATCTTCAGGAAACATTTGCATTTGGGTCGAAACAGGGAGCCGAAGACGTCCCCAGAGCATGGAATGATCAACATAATCCAAATGATTGACCAACCATGAAAATGGGACTACTGAAGAAGAGGATGGAATGGATTGGGTGGCAATCCCTGTAAAATAGGTCTGTGAGATAGGGAATTGGCTAGCCTTGGATTCTGTAGGTAAAAGAGCTGAGATCATGTCAATAGGGTCCTGGGATGCTAGGGGAAAAGTATCCCCAACAGGTAGTGACATGTCTAAAGAATCTCCCATGGGTAGGAGAGATAATAGGTTGGGTGAGGTAGACTTCTCTCTTGGTGGAGGAGAAGGTGATGATGATTCTCTTGTGGATGGGAGAATAACAAGTGTTGACGGTTCAGAAGGTTGGGAAGCAGATGATGACATGACATCGGTAGAAAGTGTGGGTTCCTTTGTGAGAGCAAGGGGAGATGAGGGGGACTCCTCTGTGGGTGGAGGAGTAGAAGAGGTATGCTCCTCTATGGGTGGAGGATCTCATGCCAAGATTTCCTCAATAGATGAAGTAGGTAGGTTTTGAGGAACAATTGGCATGATATCAAAAATTACGTGAACCTCACAGACATTTGTTATCGCTAGATGAAGGTTCACTATTTTGATTAGATGATGGTTTATGATTAGGGAATGGATTTTTGAAGATGTGCAAATTCTGATTTACTAGCATTTGGGTTGTCTACGACAAGGTCTCCATCTTCTATCATCTCTTGAACAATGTTTTTAAAAGTTATGCAGTTACCATCACTATGTCCTTTAACGTGATGATAATTATAGTAGTCGTGTTCTTTATACCATGCGGGCATGGGACGAGCAAGATCAAAACTTGTATGAGGTTTTATGGGAGGAAGTGTAATGGCTCAGACTTTAAGAAGTTTTTCCAAGACTAAAGAATAGGGCTCTCTTGATCGAAGTGTACTTCCACTGCTCCCACCAAAGCTGAAAGGCCTAGACAGGAGAAAGATTGGAAGAAGGTTGGGCCTGATTAGAAGGATGAGGTGGACCCGCCTTGAGGACTACTGTGTTGGTAGATCCTTTGGGCTTTGAATAGTTATTTTGAGGTTTTGAAGATGAAGAAGAATCATTTGATTTGAATGGGGTGTTCTTGTTTCGTAATTGGATCTTCTTTTCTTCAATGACATGAATTTCTAGTTTTTGGGCCATGGTGAACACTTCATCAAAGGTTCGGAAGGTTTGGACTTGCAAAGTTGGTGAGATGTGTCTAGCACAAGCTCTAGTGAACAACTCAATAAGTTCAGTCTGAGGTAGTTGGAACGTCAATTGGTTAATAAGACTCCACCAGTGGGCAACGAAATATGTGATAGATTCATCTTCATACTGTGGGTTGAATAGAGATCGGTCATGGTGACTTTCTTGGTAACATTGATTGAAAAATGATCTAAGAAAGCTTGGGCTACTTGATTAAAGGAATAAATAGAATGTCGAGGTAGTCCACTATACCAATCCAATGTTGGTCCTGTCAAGGACATTGGGAAAGTTTGTAGGAGCAAAGCATCATCATGGGTGATTAGGTAACACCCATGTTTGAATGACCACAAGTGTTGTTGTGGGTCTTCTTTACTATTGAAGTGATTGAATTTAGGCATTTCCCAATGCATTGGGTAAGGATGAATGGGAATAGATGGATGGATAGGCTTGTTATAGATTTCATCATATGTTAAAGAATTACGGGAGCCAGAAACAGATGCTTCTAAGGTCTACATCTTCTCCATCATCATTTTAATGAGGTCGTTAGTAGGTTGGGATGAATGGGTGCCCCCTGCAGAAAAAAGGGGTTGATGTTGAATGTATGAAGTGGGTGGTATACTAGTGTATGGTGGCACTGAGTATGAGAACTGTGTAGGAGGAATAGATGTAGGTGGTCACATAGCTAACATAAGTGATAGATGAGGTCGGGGGTTGTTGGTAGTATGTGTAAGTGGGTGGGGTAGTCGTAACGACTCTAGTGGTGATTGGGGGTAAGGATTGTGGGATAGAAAGGATGAGGTTTTGGAAAGGGGTGTAAGTTACTGACACCAGAGGTGGTTGCGATGCAATGGGTATATGTGAAGTGGTGGGTGCAGATGAAGCTATACTCATAGCGACTATCAGAGGGAAAATCGATGTCACGGGTGTGATCGATGACGTAGATGTTGCAGTTATAGTGGGTGTGGGATTTATCTGAGACACCACAGGTGATAAAGTGGATGACGGTAGCGCCGAACTGGTGCTAGCTGATGTAAAGTGGGGGCTAGAGTAGGAGGGATAGATATGGGCATGTCATATATTAACTGTCTTGAGGAATCCCGAGTGGAAGAAAGAGCAAGGTAGTACTAGAGGGAAACAATGGGATTCTGGTCGAGGAGTCTCGCAAACTCCTCATCACCGGTGGCGATGGGGATAAGCTGAGTCGGATCCATAGGTGACAAAATGGACGACAGTGATGGACTAGGTGGGAGTGGCTGATGGCTAGCATGAAACATGAGGGCGTTAGTTTGGCTATGAGTCAACACCATGTGAATCAACATATATCAGGTGAACTGTACTCTGTAAATGACACAGGGAACAACAGAGATGGGACAAAATAAATTTTGGGAGGAAAAGTTGGTAAATGTTTTGATTAAAATCAAAAACAGAGTGACCGATGTCAGTCTAGAACCGACTGATGATGGTTAAGGGGTGACCGATGTCAGTTACAAGAACTGATACCGGTTACTGTGAGAAAATGATAGTTTCAGCAAATGAGGTAGAAACTGATGATTATCAGATAGGGAAATTGTATTTGATGACTGTTATTAGAGTACAGAGAGTACAATGATACATAGAGACTCTAAAACAAAAGAGAAGATGAGATAAGTGTCTTTTGGGTAAATTAACCAAAAGAAAAAGGAACTGACGTCGGTTAGGTAAATCGATGGTGGTCAGATGTAAACTGGTGATGATGGTCGCTGGACCGATGCCAGTTACTGTGAAATCTGAAGAATGAAGAAAAATGAAATTTTGTGAATTTAGATTAGATGAATAATCAACCCAGAAGTCTGGGGATGATAAGATGAGGTCCTGACACACTTTGAGAAAGTCAGAATACTCCAACTATGATGGCGGAGTGTGAAAGGAAAAAATAAAAATGAAGAAAATGTATCCTCACACCTCAAAACGCAAGTCAAGCACAAAGCTATGAAAAATACAGTAATCCAACAAATGATTTTAGTGTGTCTAGCTTATGCTATTTAAAATACTGACTCATGAATTTAGAGTAGAGTTTTTGGTTGGGAAGGCTTCCTAGGAAGAAGGAAATTCTAAAGGTGAGGTTTCAAGTTATGTTATGGTGGGGGTGGGCCATCCTTTGATGGTGGTACTGGACAAAGATAACCAGTTGGGTGCCCACTATCAATCCTCTGATCATGTGATCGTTGACAGCTTCTTCCAGGTGGGATGTTGTTTTAAGAAGATGTATATATTCCAAATTTGTGTAGTTTGGCAAAGAGAGAGAGAGAGAAGAAGTACTTTCTACGGTTCAATTGTGTCAACCATCAGCTGGGCATGACTTCCAGTGTATAGGTTGCCCTCATTTTTAATGTGAGTTATAATGCAATAAATCAGAATGATAATGCAAGTGTTTTAACCCCAAATCGAAATGTGATATTCGATGTAATAAGTGATGAACAGGAAGAGGGATGCTCTTTCACTAATGCAATACAATGAAAGGAAGAAGCAGTTTGTTTTAAGCACCAAATACAAATGTCGTTTAGATAATTAGAAGAAAGGAATATTACCAGGGAGAAGATTAAATGTGTATTTTTTTTAAAAGAAAGAAACACACAAGAAAGTTTTTCCCTATATGAATAAAATTGCAATGAACCCAAGAGAGGGTCCCACTGGGCATGCCAAAATGTTTCACCATTTTCTTTAAGTTTTTAGATGAAATAGATAAGGGTGTGGGCCAAGGAGGAATACCTATTGTGACGGTCGGTTTAAAGGTCCTTTGTGACTTCTTGATCCAATACTGAATGTGAGAGCTTCCTTTTGGCTAGGAGGAACTACCTAAAATACACAACAAGACCACAAAAAGAGGATTAAATAATATATGTCAGTGGGTTGCCTAGCATGTGCTAGATCTAGGAAGTGTGATACTTCCTCGATGGTAGTCAACCCACTTGTTTAATACAATTTAATGTAAGAAATAACATAAGTAAATAGAATCCTACTGTAGTTGATATGATTTAGGTATCTCATCCAAATACAATAAACAAATCTAACATAACAGGCTAGGCTATGATCAGATCTAGAAATAAGGTAAACAACTAAGGTGCTGGAACAGGTCAGGGTCAGATTTTGGGTCACTTGAATCACTTAAAAAGGGTTATTAGGATTTGGTAGTAGGCATAAATACATAGATATGTAGTCTGGTATCGACCGTCGGTTTAGTAATGACCAACGACAGTTACTGTGGGTTGGTAATAACTCAATAGTTCATAGTTTTAGGGATTTTTCTGAGGCTGGATCAGAGATGGTGAGGAGTTGGTTTAGGTCTGGGGAGATGTTGGGAATATTCAGAGGTACTCAGGGGTAGACAGAGGTGATTAAAAGGGTTATGAGTGATGGGAATGGTCAGGTTCACAAGAAAGCAATAGTGGTGGGGTGAAAATATAATTGATGGTTGATAAACAAAAGGTGAAGAACTCTTATAAACTGAATGGAAATGAAGTGGTATAGGTTAGAGACACGCTTACTGTTATGCAGGTTCAATGGCTGGGTGGTGGTGATGGTTGATCAGTGAGATGGTGATCAAGTGATCATGTGGTCGTGCTTCCCGGAGTGCTCCTGTGAATGTAAATACCTTCTGATCAATGGTTGTGTTGGTTATGGCTGCCTGGATGTGTGAAAGAGCTTTGGTTCTTGCTTACATGCAGATCTCCTTTGCTCTAAAACTCAAGAATGTGTCTAACCTCTCAAACAAGGTTACCAAAATGGTTATATGGTAACTGACGATGGTTCAGGGTTACCGGCGTCAGTTTCGGGTTGACCAGGCATCGGTTAAGGCGGGATATCCTAGGTTACCTAAAATAGCAAATCTTGGCTATCCTCTTCCAGCTTTTTCTCATTTGTTCTGGGTCTAAATGGAACATTGCACTTAGATACGTGGGAAATGTGATTAGAGGAAGAATATGCATGTGCTTTTAGGGTTATACTAAGTCTTAGTTCATTAAGGTAAGTAGGGCTAAGTCTTAGTTAGTTATGGAAACATGTTATGAATAGGTCTATGGTGAGGTGTCTAGGTGAGGTGGAAATTGGTTTTAATTGAGGTAATTAAATAATGAATGAAGTGAGGATGAATATTAATTTAATTGTAAATAATTAAATTAATATTAATGTGGGGTATAAGGGTCATGGTTAGGTGAATGTGTTTAAGTTGGTTATTCGAAAGGGGGACCAAGGGGAGTGTGACCCAATTTTGGTGTCTATATTTTTCCCCTTTTTGTTGTGTAGCTTGTATTGGTAAGCGATGTTGACAAAAAACAGGAAGTGATTGCCCCATGTGTGGGGTGAAGGTGATCCCCCTCAAACCAGGAACATGGATGAGGTGCAATACAGAATCGGTGAGTGGTTTGATAAATGTGTAGGTGGTGAAGATAGGTGGGGAAGGGTATGAGTACTATGGGAAAGGGTGATGGTCAACTCGGGTAATAGGTAATAGGCCAGCGTAAAAATTGGGTCATGAGTAATGGAAATCAAATGCACACACACGTATAGATTGTAACACGATACCAGGTTGAAGAGCTTGCAAACTCTACATCGTCTAAGGTCGATAGGCTTATCCAAACAAGGGTGAAGTGATTCAAGTATACAAGGTATAGGATATGGTCGAGAAACACGACGTAGGTCAGGTGCATGAAGATTTAGGTATGCTCCTGGTACACCAAAGGTTTGGTCAGGATAAACGGCATGGACAATAGGAAAGGTATGGTTGTTAGGATAAAACAACATAGGTAACAACCTCGCAAGGTATAGTGAGTACATAAGGTCAATGGTCACACCAAGTAGGTCACTTTATTACACATGCTAGATAGATATATTGTATGTCATTGTCTTTATCATACACACATGTGTGTTTACTTGCTTTCTAGTTGTGATCGCATATTTGTATATCTTGGTAACTAATCGTATATGTTCACTTTATTACAAATGCTAGATAGATATATTGTATGTCATTGACTTTATCATACACACATGTGCATTGACTTGCTTTCTAGTTGTGATCACATATTCTACAGGGCCATTACAGGTAGCATGGATGCTTGGCACAGTACCTATGACCAGTCCCCTAGTGGCTCCTAGGGGCATCCACTTTCGTACACTACAGGTGCTATCGTTTCATTTTAGCACAATACTTTATCATATTATACATGCTTTGACATACTTTTTATCTTTCTAAAATGCTAACAGGTTCTTCATGTGTAGCATTTTTTATGCAAGGTTATTTATTTCCATAGTTATTTGTTACATTGTTTGTACTTGTTTGTCATTGTATACAGGCTTCGCCCTTTGCCTTATGTGCACACTTTTCTATTTGGGGCCATTATGGCCTTGATTATCTTATGACACTGCATGAGTGGTGTCTCATGTTTGCAACCCAATTTTCACAATCTATGTTGTCTTCTTGTGTGTTTACTTGCATCCTAGCTTACACATTGTCTTCATACTTTACACTTCGTATTATACATGCATGATTTTTTGTACTAAAATTTGTCTCCTAGCCACTTGTTTGCATGTTCCTTGGTTTCTACCAAGCACATCCCCTTCCCCTTACAGGGCACGGTTTTAGCAGTTGGTCCTCTTTTGGTCTGGATACTCCTTATGTGATTTTGTATGTGCCCCTAAAGAAGGGGGCATCATTTGGGTGAATTAGTCACCCCATACAATGGCCTACACACAATATTCAACACAACACAGTATCGGTATAGTACATTTTAGGGCTCGCAATCAAACTTGGGTCCTTAGTATAGTGATGCCTTTCCTAGAGTGCCTATAACCATGGGGAAGTTACATAGTGATTGGGTTCAACACAGTCTACAGAACTCATACATAGCAGCTTTTATATGGTGGGTTTTCCTTAGCACATGTGTTGGTACACATCATCTGTAGTGGTAGTTTTATTCTAGAGGAGTAGTTAAAGGTTCGAGGATAACACCATACCTTCCTCTCTACAATACTTTTGTCATGGCATCAGATCGCCCAAAAAAAACCAAACAATACAAAGATCTCTACATTTTGGGGATGATAAATTAGACTTTCCTCCCTATACTTCTTTGGCCAGTGGCATGAGATCACCCAAAAAGCTTGTGTTTCATCCACAGTATCCTTGCTACACTCTTTTCCTTGTCACAGATCAAGTGCACATGTTCCTTTTTCACATTCTTTGACATTTTCTTGTACATACTTCCTTACATTTTTTTTATACATATACATGTGTATTTGACTACTTGATCATCTTCTCTTTTGTAGGTTCATCTGTATGGAAAGTGAGCATCAACAACATCACACACATCAGCATTTACACACGTGTTTTCTGTCCTAGGTTCATTTTCATCACCTTTTACACTTTTGATATCTTTAGTCTCCACGCTCCATCTTTTTATCACTCCACGCTTTGTCTAGTCCCTCGGCATGCTTTCTACATCAATATACATGGATATCAGATACACATCTCTATCTAATTTATGTTACCAAGCATTCTACTCACCAACATAAAGTGGGGGAAAATGTAGGCACAAAATCACACACTTTGGGTAATTATCTAGTCTCGGTCACATACTACTATTCGCATGATTCCTAAGTAAGAAAATTACTAATTAGCCCATGTCTTTGGCCACCTTTCTTTGCTTTATGCTTTTTGATTTCATTATTGCACTATTACATGCTCAGTCTGTCTTTTCACCTTTTGCCATTTTTCATTCTGGACACCAACAGCCTAGCTAGGACGCCAACGCCAGGCGCCCCCATCCCCTTTGGGCACCCTTGTTCTCTTTGTACTTTGGTCACACTTTTTGGGTCCTTTCTATCCATTTGAGCATCTTATCTTTTTGGTAGTCAGCCTTTTCAGGGTTAATTACAAAATTCAAGCAAGGTAATCATATAAATATAAAGTTATGTGATCATAATAAGGGACCAAAAACTAAGCATATACTATCTCCACATAAGGTTGCATCCATCAAAGGCATCTATAAGCTCCATTTACATCCATCTAGCTCCATTACAAGGGACACAAGATCGGTTCATCTGCGTCACACTTCATAAGAGGGGAATCTATTATTTCCACACATACATTATTTACATTTTACATCTAGCTACTTGCTCGTTACTTCACGTGTGACTGGCACAAGAGCAACCTAGGGCACGATTCCATGCACGCACACACACACACAATTTTACATTAGGTTTGAGATGTATTGCAGAACTTAGTGATAAGTCCATCATTTTGGTAGCTGAGGACAGTCTAACCCCTTCACTTGTATATTTCATTTTTTAGGGTTTTATGCTTTATTTGGGGTTTTACAGGTGATTCATTCATTTTGGATTTATAGAAGCATTCGGTAGAATTCAATGACATTCACGTGACAAAAGGAGAACAAGTGTGAACCTCTTGTGACACCTTAGAGGAGGTTTTTTGAGCATCCATGCAGACTAGGGTGCCTACAGGCGCCCATATCCCTCTCTAAGTGCTCCAATCCAGTCAAATTTTCCAAATCTACAAGTTTTAGGGCTTCTGTGCAACGGTCCTCCATTTCTGTTCAACCAATCTCCACTACGACATAATCCAGCAACCTTTACAAATCAGTTAAGGCCCTTCTAACCCTATTTACAACTGCAAACTTGAATTAAATTATGTTATTATTTCACATTTTAGTTTACTCGGGTCCTTGAAATGCTTGAAAACTTACCACTAAAACAAAAATATTATTGGTATGATCAAGAGCCATGAAGGCAACACAACAGATTTACAGAGAAATAATAAGTTCTTCTCTTTGATTAATTCAAATAATAAACTTGAGTTACAATTATATAGGAATATGTATTCCTTTAAACAAGGAGTTATAGTTTTGATTCTTGTAACCATTCCAACAAACTCCCTTATTTTAACTCATAAATTCCTATTCTACGTGAGTTGTTTAAACGACACAAACAACTCACATAATATATATTTATTCTTTAACTTTTATATGTTCACACTAATAATGAAATATAGTTTTCCTAACATTCCCCCTTAGTGTGAACATGGGAAGAATGCACATCTCTAGAAATAGAAACATAATCGTATGTCTCCATATACTTTTAGGTCTGCATACTGCTGGCTTGGATATTGTTCTCTGGATCTTACTACACATGACCAATCCATTTCACCACAGTGAATCCCATACCAGATGATCACACTTCCACTGATTCACCTACATACGTGAACTCAATAGTTCCCTCTGTCACTTCCAGTGAACACTAGATTTCACTAGCCGATCGATGTTAGAAGTATGACAGCTAAAGAATCTCTGTAGTCAAAGGATCACTCAATTTAGCTTCCCTCCTATACAACTATTCATAGCATCTACAATGCATATTCTCCTCATTTCAATATTTAGTAGGGACTGAAAGCCATGTTTTATTTCTGCACACACCACTCAAAGTAAACAACCGAAGATATTATAAAAATATGCCACCAGTGCTATCCACGACCGCATCGTTGGTGACTGACCAGAGGCATTCATCGCCCTCCATCCTCTGTTGCCTCCGACCTCCAGTGTGATGCTGCTAGCTCAATGGAATGTGAACATGAAGCTCAAGTTTACCTATTAGACGTCATGTTCAAGCGATAATGCGTCCGTAAGACAATTTTTTCTTAATTTTTTGGACTTTTACAATAACTCAATTCTTTTGAAAACTTTACTATTAACTTAATTTTGACTATTTTGTCTTTTTTTGACAAGACGACTTGACACACAAAATGACTTCAAATGCCATTACTACTTTTGGTTATACTTTGACACAACAAAACAATACCTGAATTTATAAATACAATAAAGAAAACACTATGTAATGACCATAATATTTTAATATCTCACACAATATACTCGAGGAAAAACTCTTATTAAACTAGGTTTGAATAGCATGGAAACTAATAATGACTTAAAACTAACATGATCACTAATCACCTAAACATCCAGCCACACCTTAAAAAGAATTGACAATGAACTTATTGAAAAAAGTACCATGAATGAGTGACAATACCACGAATTTGTCCAAAGTGCGGCTAGACTTTTACTTGGCACGGTGGGACGAAGCAATTACAATGTTAGAAATGTTAGAGTTGTTTGCAGGTGTGTGTGCTCCACTTGCAAAACGTACGTTGGAAACAACTTTTCTTTTCTTTTCATCAATCAGCTGTGGTAATCACTCTTGATGCAGAGAACCAAGGAATTGAATACAATAATAATGTGATGTCCTCTTATTTGTTGGGTCCTTGATTCATTGCGCGTTTCACAATGGATGAATCATTTCAATAAATTCTCTGAATAAGGATGAGATTTGTTGGAGGGAACAGACTTAGAATCTGTGGATCTTCTTTAGAGATGCCTCTTCACATCCATCTTCCCACTTCTTTGCTTCAAGCTTAACAATTCCACACTATGGTCTTTGGATGCACAGTAAAGTCTACCAGATCACAGACCATAGTTTTCCTGATAAGACATATAAAGAACAAAATTAAGAATGAAAAAGCAATAACACTTCTTGAAAATGTGGTGAAGGCAACATGATAGTTTCATTCATAATAGGAAACCTTTAAGTTAAGAACATTGCAATAAACAACTAGTTTAACCACACTCAAAATGGGAAATTCCAAGGTTCAAAGAGAAACCTAATATGCTAAGACCATCTCTGACATCAAGATTGATTCTTCATTTAGAACCATACTAAGGGATAAAATGGGCATTACAAAAGGTTTTTCATGTGACAATATATATGGTTCTGACTCCATGCCACCTAGCTATGTCCTTCGACAATATGACAAACCCAAGGAACTTCCATTGCATGATAGGGGCAAATGAATTTTCTTGTTACAATAATTTTCTGTTATAGAATTTATTATTTTCTATTCACACTTATCTATATAGGAAAGTGGTTTTACAAGTTACAAGATTCATCATTTTCAATTCCAAATATCTAGATAAGCAATATCCTTTTGAAAACATTTGTACATTCTAGTTTGAAGTACACACCTTTTTGTGTATGCTTCATGGCTATGCACATACATGGGAAATGTAGTATTCTAAAATGACTCCATATATTTTGTTGTGTTCACTTATGTAACATTTTCAAAGTATAGTTAGCTTGCTCAATATTAAGTGATATTAGTACTCTTATCGAGCTATTAAGCTTGAATCCCCAACTCCGATTCCTTGAATCAACATCTGTATTATATTTTAAATATGCAATCTTATTGTTTGGGTAAAACCATATGATCATAACGTATTTTTGGACAAAACTATATAGTCTAGGGGTCTCTTTCTCTCTCCTCATGTTCAGGACAACCCCACCAAAATGTTTTAAGTTGATATGAACATTGATATTGTAAATTTTGAACTCAAAGTTACCTATACATAGATGAGTATTGTATGTAGTTTTACACGTAAGTACCTTTTATTATCTAGTTGGCATTACACTTTAAAGCACTTGGGGGCATATTATAAAGTTATTATCATAATATAATTTACTATTGTTTAATGTCATTGCTCCCATCTCCGAGTTATGATAAATCAACATCATCGCATTAAACATAAGCCCTATAATTTTTTTTCCCCCCTTAACTATTGTAGATACGTAAGATACATAATGCAAGATCGAAACTAGGTGAACAAAACACATTAGTAAGCTTTCAGTTTCATACACCTTTCAAATTGTAAATTTTAGTCCAGCCACTATCCAAAGTGAAATGTATGGTCTTGGTAACAATCTCTTTTCATTTCTAAATTTTTGTGTTGTGGTGGTCTTAGTTTTGGTTGTATGTTCCAAGTTTTACTATTGGAACTGCCCTTTAAATTAATTAGAATAAAAGAGAGTTGTTTCAATAAAAATAAAAGAGACTTACATAGTAAGGGGTGACCGAAGAACTCACAGTCCCACAAAACGCCACAAGTGTACCAACAAAGTAGAAAACATCACAAGGGCTATGTTCCAATTTTTAATTTCTATGAAAAGTCTTCAATAACATTGTACACACAAATGTTCCATCTATATCCTTATGTATTTAGTGTATTATAGTTATTTTATTAATTGTTCATTTTATTTTAGGGCATCTGTTACGAATTCTTAATCAGAATGTAGTTCATTTATTTAAATATATTTACATGCCCATTATAATGTTAAAGGTGGGTTTTTAGGTCAACTTCATGCGAGACACCAATTTCGTGTATGATAACCCCTACTAACAAATACTTGCAATGTTTGTGTAGTAAGTGGTTTCTCTTACCTTGTAGTTATTACAAAAATTATAGAAGAAGAAAAAGGTCATTACAGTAACGAATACTCATGGAGGCCATCTTGAGATGTTAAAAATGCATAGGTAAAATCCCATAAAACTAATAATCTAATGAAATTTCCATTTAAATTTATATATGACTTAATTTAATTTGAATTAAATCTATATTGCAGAGTAACTATTGTAATAAATAATGTATGAATGCTAAAATGCAGTAATGACACAAGAAAATAAGCATGTAAATATAAAACCCTAAGCAATAATGAGAGATAGGAAGACTCAGTTGATTTTGGAGTGAACAAGAAGTGATCTGGACAGGTAAAAGTGTTGAGTAGGTTGTAGACAACACCATTTAGGAATGAAGCAGGATAGGAGCGCCCACAGAAGGGTAGAGGTGCCTTAGCACTAGTGACCGGATCTAGATATTGGTGGTCATGCAAATGATTGGAAACTTCTTTCTTCTGTGTCGCAAGGGCTTCGTTATTGACTCTTGTCTATCACTTAATATCTACACTATGATCTCCAAGGGTACTTAAACCTGTAAAACAAAATGACTACCTACGCATGTCCACAAACCACATCAAATCTAATAAAAAAGATACAAGAAGTGGAGTCAGAATAACCATGGCCATCACCCGAAGAGTGGACTTACTACCGAGCACTGCACTACATCTCAGACCCCATGTAGTTCTTGTTTGTGTGTAGAAATGATGCCCTATGATGCCCTTTTGCAAGTTACACACTGATAGAAAGCTAGATCTAGAATATAGCAGTGTATAGTATGTGTGGATGGAATAAAATGAACTTCCCCTCCTATGCAATGTATGCAGAAGTGATGCGGCCCTTGTCCCATGTATGAGTGTTCGATGGATGCCTTTGAAGTGTTTTAGTGCCTTTGGATGCAAGCTTAGGTGGTAATAGTAATGCTTAGTACTTGGTCCTAATTTTTTAGAAGTAACTAATTATATATATATATATATATATATATATATATATATGATTCCCTTGTTTGAATTTTGTAATTGAAAACTAGAAGGCCAACCCATAAGTGAAAAAGATGCACAAAAGATAAAAGAGACCTAAAAGAGCGAGTAAAGGTAAGAAAGGGTCAGGAGCACCTAGTATGGACAGAAGTACTTGGGCACTGTTGTTCTAAATGGGCACCAATGTCTGAGGTCATAAAAGATAAATCAGTCAAGTTCTATCAGGGCTGTAGGGTGTGTAAGACCAAAGAGAAAGTAAGAAACAAAGAAAAGAGGCCAAAGATAGTTTTTAACCACTAGTTTTCTTGTTTAGGAATTATATATACATTACTATGCTTTTGGACCTAGAAATATACCCAAGTGCATGATTTTGTGTCTACATTTGCCCCCATTTTATGTTGTTGAGTTAATACTAGATAACATAAAGTAGATAGAAGATGTGTACATTATGATCTTGTAGAGAGTGTGGCGAACAACGTGCTGAGTGGACAAGTGAAGTATGAAGTGATTGCAAAGTGAAGCGTGGAAACTAGGAAAGGGAAGTGTACCCCAGGTGTGAAGCGTATGTGTTGTATGCTATTGGATTATGTGTTCGATGATGTAAGTTATTCCTTGTTGCGTATTAAAGAAAAACTTGCAAAAGAAGAGTGAAAGAGTAGTCAAAGTTTTGTATATGAAAAATCTGAATAGAGTGTGTAAAAGTGTGTAAAAGTAGTGATAAGGGAAAGTGTGCACCTGGTGTATAAGAGTGTAAAGGATGGAATATGTCCTAAAATACTGCAAAGCGATTTTTTTTGGGTGATCTCACACCAAGTGTGAGTTTTTTGGGTAATCTCATGAGGGCGATCTCACGCTAAGTATGATTTTTTTAGGCGATCTCACACCAAGTGTGAGTTTTTTGGGTGATCTCACACCTAAGACCAAGTGTTGGGGAGAGAGGTTTGGTTTTATTCTCCTTCCATGAATCTGCCCAATAAGCACCACTACAAATGGTATGTTCAATTTGTTTTGTTTGTCCCGAATTGTTCCAATTGTACCGATTGTAGGAGATTGAATGAATTCTATGACTGGAGGTCACTGCCTGTTACTGTAGACTATTGAAGAATGTGTTGTATTGAGGAAATTGTCAGTGCAAATTCACAGGACCCCCAAAATGACCTATGGATCTACTTTTCTAAGGCAATGTCATTTGGTGTGAATGCACAACATTGAGCTTTCCCAAAGTGTGGGACCTTTGCAAATGGGGAAAGCTCTCCAGAGAAGGTTGGTTCCTCTTCCTAAACTACCTGCCACAAGCTATTCCAGTGCAGGCAAGCTAATCCTAAACCTAATCTAACTTCCAAGGAGACGGGGAGAGAAAGAAAACTTGAAAAAATAGAGCCTACACTAAAACGGTGATACACCAGAGAAGGAAAATGTTGACCATCTATCAAAACTGCCATGGAACAAGAAGAGGTGAGCAATGGAAGGGTGGACAAGTGCATCATAGACCAAAGATGGATTTCACACAAAGAAATGTTCCAAAACTCCATGAACACAGATCCAAAACCTACAATGAATATCCAAACATGCACAAATACCTGTAATGAAGAGAGGCAAGAAGAAAACAACCAAAAACGAGCAAGGATAAACAAATGAATCACAAAACATGTTTTTTATTGCTCCAGAAGTTTACACAGAATCATCATTTCACGGGTAAGAGGCAAAAATGCCATTATAGAGCAGGGGAGGAGGTTCAAACTCCATTTTTGACCCTAGGGAAGAAAATAAGGGAGAGGTAGAGAAGAATGATGAACAACCCTTTTACAAATGAGCCAAAACTAGCTTTTATCACTCGAACAGAATGAAAGAAATGAGAAAACACGGGTAAATTTGATTTAGAACTCCAACCACTAATAAGATCCATTTAATTGGCCTACAAAATAATGGGTTTCCATAAAAAAATCCCATACTTCATTGTACATTGCTTCGTAGAGCGAGAAAGAGGCCCATACTTCATTAATTTTGGTGGTTGGGGTCATTTTATGTCATTTTCCCGTGCCATAGATGTTTTCCCATTTTTCTCCCACAAATCTCCATCAAAATTTAAAATTGAAGTGTCCATCATGTGGAGAATTTTACCAACTTTCCAATAATACCAAAAACGTAAAAAATCCTAGCTC
Organism: Taxus chinensis; assembly: GCA_019776745.2. Taxonomy (NCBI): domain Eukaryota; kingdom Viridiplantae; phylum Streptophyta; class Pinopsida; order Cupressales; family Taxaceae; genus Taxus; species Taxus chinensis. The sequence continues at coordinate 810,458,077 of CM034148.1, forward strand.
TGGTGTGAAAGATATGCCCCTCTGAAGATTTAGGGCAAAAATGGCGAAATTAGGGCAAAAATTAGGTTCGCGGGCCGAAATTTGAACTTTTTCCCTTTTTTTTCAAATTGGGAAAATTTCCCAAAAAATTTCTACACCTCGCTCCTCCAATGACATATGGCACCCTCTGGATGATCCACGGGCTGAAAACCTGCCTTTTCCCTCTTTCGTAAAATTGGAATTTTTTTCGAAAATCCTTCACCGCCCCCACCATTCCCCACTACTGATGTGGACACGTGGCGCATTCTGATCCAGTGCAGAGATGTGGTTCAACTCATGGCTTTAAGTTTTTAACCAATTTGGAAAATTTCTCCAAATCCTCCCGACGCTCCGACTCCGCTGCTAACGTGGACACGTGTCAGTTTCTGATTGGTTGGGGAGGCACGGCCTAATTTTTCCTCTTCGGCCATTTTGGCAAAAGCCAAAAAAATTCGAAGTCCTTCCTCTGGTCCACCTTCCCACCTCGCCTCGTGGTGCCTTCCTATTGGTGCAGAGACCTGAGCAATATTTTTACTTTGCGGGCTTTCGGGCCGAAATCTTCCCTTTGAGTTTTTTAGCCAAAAGGCTAAGTGCCAAAAAATTTCCCGCATGTCCACCTTGGCAAATTTTCCCCCCAAACTCCACCAAGCCATAACTTTAAAAATACAAGGAGTTAAGAGGACTTCCTTACCTTTCTGGAAAGGGGAAGAAAAATAATATCTAATGAAGCAATACCCAGAAAATTTTGAGTCCATAAAGCATGCCAAAAATTCATTTTAAGTACCAGCAAAGGAAAAGGAGGAGGAGTTAGCCAAAAATAAGCATGCGCTTATTTTGGATAACACTTTTGGTGACTCAGAGGGGTCATCTTCCTGCTAGATGAATGATCAGTGGCCTTTTTTACATCCATTGGGCATGGAGTCAAGCCTAATAACCAACTTTGATCTGAACTATGAAAATTTGACTTCTGAGCCACTTGGAAACCCACTGAAACTTGGAGTTGATCTTCACCAAAATGCCACTGAAATGAACTATGCAAGAGCAACCAAAACAACACCAAACAACTATGTACAAAATTAGAAATCATACATACCCCAAGTAGGATATGCAAAGTGTGCATAAGCACTTCTTCTACTGAAATCCAGCCTACCTACTCTACTCTAACCAAGAGCAAAGGTAAGCTAAACAAACCCTGCAACTGGTTGTGTAAAATAACTTCCTTTCCTCAAAATTGGCAGCCATGCAAATGATTTGGAGATGATCATGGTTGGTAGTATGAGTGTAAAATCAATAAGAAGTTGGTCTTCTACCCAAATTAGCAAGGTGTCAACTGAAAAGAAAATTAGATACCTCTTTTAGTTGCTCTGTATTTGGATTGAAGAGGTATGGCAGTTGATCCTTGGTGCTTTGCATATCATCCTCATGCTTAGAAGAAAGCATGATTGGTTGTAGTTTATTCCTTGGCTCTAATGAAGCCAAATACCTTATTGGGCATGGTCTGATCCATTTGATATGCCCATTTCTCTGAAATTCTCCTCCAAAAATGGAGTCTTCTTGTGGACCTTCTTGAGTGGATGGTGTGGAAGAAGTGATGAAGGAATTCTCATGCTCTTTTCCTTCCTTCATGGCAGTATGGAACTCTTCTATAATATGCAGCTCATCATTATTGATTGCAACATCCAATGAAGTTACTTTTACATTATTGTAGCCTACTGCAATACAGTGTTGGCTCTAGAGTTCCTCCATTGTAGCTTTTAGAAGATCAAATTCTTCCAACTTTGATTCAAGAGGCATGTTGCAAACTGCAAGTTGTTGTCCTTGAATCCTCTCCTCCATGGTAGCAAGTTCTTGTTGGTTGAAGAATGAAAGATGAAGAAAGAAAAGTTACATTTTCTATAGGCTCCTTCTCATCAAAACATTCTTCTAAGTTTGATGGCAAATCAAACTCTTCAATGTCCTGCTGCAGCAAGGTCTCTCCCTTTTGTATGGTGACCTTCAAATCTACATTTTTTTCACCATGTGGAGCCTCATCTTCAAACATGAAGCTTGTCAGCTTGAACTCATCCAAAAAATCATATTTTTGGAGAGATGAAGTGGGAGAGAAATCTATAACTTCTTGTGCAACCTGCTCGTGATTCAGTGCCTCTGAATTTGTTTTGGTCACCTCCATGATGGATTCATCAATCAAATCAGGCCCTTCAAATGAAAGCAAAAAATCTTCAATAATGCTTCCTTCATCTAGTTCTAATTCTGATTTGATTTCTTCCAGTTTCTCCTCTTCAATGGGACTTGGAGCTGATTGTTCTTCCTCCTCCATGGATGATTGTGTAACTTGGATTAGATCAGCATTTTCTTCAAATAAAGTGCCAACATGGACACTACATTCTAAGAAAACTAGTTGTTGATCTGCTTCTTCTTTTTTCTCTTCTTTTGTTGCAACAAAATCAGCCTTGGCCACCACTTGTTCTTCAACCTTTACCTCCTCTTAAGGCTTAACCATCAAGGGGATCTTTGTTATCCCAAATTTGAGAGCACATATCTTAAAGTTGTTTTTTATTTCTTTTCTTTTGGGCTCCTCTTCTTGATGTCCTTGACTAGTTTTCTGATTTTTATTTTCCCAACATGGATTTGGGAATGTAAGAGGAGGGGTGGGTTGTGACTCAACTGGTTTTGCAATTGTTTTTTGTGGTGGAGGAGGTAGAACCTCTTGTTTCTTTGGAGGGAATGGTTGTTTGGAAGGGAAAAGGATAGAAGAATTGAGATGGGGTCGAAGACTAGAGGATGGAGAAATGAAATCAACACTTGGGGCAACATTCAATGGGAAGCTTGGAAATTGAAGCCCAAATTGAGATGGTGTTGCTTGAGGAGTAGAGAGAAAATTACCAGATGATGGTGTAGGATCTACCCATTGACAAGGTTATCTTGCACCAAGTTTATAGGCCTTTATCTCTACTTTCCATTGTGCAAGTTGGGGCAACATCTCAATCTTGAAGTCCAGCTTCTCCTGAGGGCTTAAGTGTCTTGGAAAAGGGCCTCCCCATGGACAGGGTGCTCTAAAACTAATTCTGAAAGCCTCCATTTGAACTGGTACTCTTGATTGCACCATGCCAATCTCCATCTTTTGGATCTTCTCCAATAAATCTACATTTTCTTCTTAATTTCCCTCACATCTGCATACCCTTGTGCTTGACGTGCTTCATAGCCAAACTGATTTTGGCATTGCTCATATGGATATGCATACTAATTTTGAATTTGTTCAAAATGCTGATTTGAAGGAGTTGTAAAACATATTGGAGATGGAATATACTGTTGTTGTAAATGTGAATTCCATTATGGAAATAAAGTCATGATTGCACAAGTTCATGGAATGGAATAAGATGGAAGAGATGGAAAGAAGAATGAATGAAAATGGATGGAAAACAGGTCTGCAACTCAGAGAATGAGTTATTAATCAAATGGAGTCGCCAGATGTGCTTGAGAATTCCTCCAAAGGTTGAAATCTTCACAGGAACACACCGACCTGCAAAAGATGAAGTGGAAGACCTCTAAGCTCCCACTGATCATGCCTAAACTGTTAGTGCAAATTCACAGCACCCCCAAAATGACCTATGGATCTACTTTTCTAAGGCAATGTCATTTGGTGTGAATGCACAACATTGAGCTTTCCCAAAGTGTGGGACCTTTGCAAATGGGGAAAGCTCTCCAGAGAAGGTTGGTTCCTCTTCCTAAACTACCTGCCACAAGCTATTCCAGTGCAGGCAAGCTAATCCTAAACCTAATCTAACTTCCAAGGAGACGGGGAGAGAAAGAAAACTTGAAAAAATAGAGCCTACACTAAAACGGTGATACACCAGAGAAGGAAAATGTTGATCATCTATAAAAACTGCCATGGAACAAGAAGAGGTGAGCAATGGAAGGGATGGACAAGTGCATCATAGACCAAAGATGGATTTCACACAAAGAAATTTTCCAAAACTCCATGAACACAGCTCTAAAACCTGTAATAAACATCCAAACATTCACAAATACCTGTAATGAAGAGAGGCAAGAAGAAAACAACCAAAAATGAGCAAAGATGGACAAATGCATCACAAAACACATTTTTTATTGCTCTAGAAGTTTACACAGAATCATCATTTCACGGGTAAGAGGTAAAAATGCCATTACAGAGCAAGGGAGGAGGTTTAAACTCCATTTTTGACCCTGGGGAAGAAAAGAAGGGAGAGGTAGAGAAGAATGATGAACAACCCTTTACAAATGAGCCAAAACTGGCTTTTATCGCTCAAACAAAATGAAAGAAATGAGAAAACACAGGAAAATTTGATTTAGAAATCCAACCACCAACAAGATCCATTTAATTGGCCTACCAAATGAAGGGTTTCCATAAAAAATCCCTTACTTCATTGTACATTGCTTCGCAGAGCGAGAAAGAGGCCTATACTTCATTAATTTTGGTGGTTGGGGTCGTTTTCGATCATTTTCTCATGCCAAAGATGTTTTCCCATTTTCTCCTATAAATATCCATCAAAATTTAAAATTTAATCATCCATCATGTGGATAATTTTAGCATCTTTCCAATGATACCAAAAACATGAAAATCCAAGCTCTGGTGCGAAAGATATGCCCCTCTAAAGATTTAGGGCAAAAATGGCAAAATTAGGGGAAAAATCAGGTTCGCGGGCCGAAATTTGAACTAAAATATTCGCGCCTCGCTCCTCTGATGACACATGGCACCCTCTGGATGATCCGCGGGCCAAAGATCTACCTTTTCCCTCTTTCGCGAAATTGGAAAATTTTCCGAAAATCCTCCGCACCCCCGTCATTCCCCCGCTGCTGATGTGGACACATGGCACATTTTGATCCGGTGCAAAAATGTGGTTCAAATCACGGCTTTAAGTTTTTAACCACTTTGGAAAATTTCTCCAAATCCGCCTGACGCCCCGACTCTCATTACTGACATGGACACGTGTCAGTTTCTGATTGGTTGGGGAGGCACAGCCTAATTTTTCCTCTTCGGCCCTTTTGGTAAAAGCCAAAAAATTTCTAAGTCCTTTCTCTTGTCTGCCTTCCCGCCTGGCCATGTGGCACCTTCCTATTGGCACAGAGACCTGAGCAATATTTTTACTCTGCAGGATTTTGAGCCAAAATCTTCCCTTTGAGTTTTTTAGCCAAGAGGCTAAGTGCCAAAAAATTTGCCACGGGTCCACCTTGGAAAATTTTCCCTCCGAACTCCGTCAAGCCATAACTTGAAAAATACAAGAAGTTAGGAGGACTTCCTTACCTTTCTGGAGAGGGGAAGAAAAATCCTATCTGATGAAGTAATACCTAGAAAAATTTGAGTCCCTAAAGTGTGCCAAAAATTCATTTTAAGTACCAGCAAAGGAAAAGGAGGAGTTAGCCAAAAATAAGCATGGGCTTATTTTGGATAACAAAAATGATTGTCTCTACCCCTAGGACATTAGTGCCTAGGGGAGGATAGGAACACCCAGGTGTTAGTGCCTAATTTTGGGCATTGGTGTCTACTCTATATTTTGGACCCAAGTCAGATTCTGGTTTGTTCTATGACAATGTTCTTGTGTTGTTTCTATACTGTGCTAATTTGAACTATAGATCTGAGCTACTATAGGGGTGATTTGTTCACCCAATGTATTCCCCCCTCAATTGGGGTACATGTAACGATAGTAGGAGAATGCAACCCAAAGGAGAGGACACAATATTGTGTTGAAGTGGATACCTGTAGGGGTAGGGGATGTGCATGGTAGAAACCAAGGCACATGCAAACAAAGTAGGATAGTAAAAAGTGTTAGTATAAAAGCTAGCATGCAAGAGAAGACAACGTTACATAAAAATCAAATGTGTAGACAAGATAGACTGCAAAAAATGGGTTTCAAACATGGGACATTGCTCACAATGTCACAAGACAATCAGGGCTGAAGCGGCCAAAAACATACAATGATCATATAAGACATAGGGCATAGCCTGCAAATAATAACATACAATATCAAACAAAATCAAGCAAAATGTATCAGATAACCATGGTTTTATATAGACATGTAAGGTAAATGCTACACATGAATCACATGTTAGTATTTTAGAAAGATAAATAGTATGACAAATCGTGTGTAAATCAGCAAAAAAGTAGAGTAGCTTGTAATGAGAAATAGTGAATAATGTAGCAATAGACCCTAAAGTGTTTATAATGTGGTAGTAGTGAAATTAGATGTCCCAAGGAGCCTTGGTGGGACTAGTAAAAGGTACAGTGTCAAACATCATTACAAAGTGTGAAAACCTATAAGAGATCTACATTCACCTCAAAATAACAAGTGAACATGCATGTGTGTATATAGAAAGAAGATGACATATTAAGAATCCATCTAGCATTGAAAACAAAGTGTAACATGTATGTAGAAAAGGCTAGCAAGAATAGATGCAACCAATATATAAAAATGCAATGTATGAGTGTGATAGTGCGGCATGTATATTGTGAAGACGATAGGAGCATCGTTCCCCCCAGCGGATGTATATGAGATGAGGTTCATTTATAGGGAACCTCAATAGTCAAGAATGAACCATAGAACAAGAGTGTGTCTTCGGGTAATGAGTGTGTTGTGTGAATAGACGCTAGAAAAATATACCATGAAGCATAAAGTGTAAAATGTAGATGATGTGAGGTTCATTTCAAAATTATACCCTCAGCAGTAAAGCATGAACCATGGAACTATAGTATGTCATAGGGTAATGACTATACAATGTGTGTATTAAAGGGTGTGAGAATGCATAGAAAAGGTAGATATGAAGTACATAGCGTATAGTGTAGTGGTAAATACAAGAGATAAGTGATAGGAATGGAAGGGGTGAAGAAAGTGTGATGCCCCCAAGTGTGTCAGTGATGGATATCTATGTGGTAATGCAAGAGACACCATGCCATTTTGGGATAGTGTTAGATGTGTCATGAGAATAAATAAATTCATCACGATGGTGGGTAGGAGCAAGAGTAGGACCGAGGTTGGATTTTGGGTTGACAGAAGGAAATTTAAAGAGGCTAGCTATCACAGGGTGAATTGGTTGGTCTTGACTAGTTGGCGGTTGTTGATTTGGAATTGGTAACATCGTAAAGGACTTGGTAGGATGAGGGGATGGAGGATGGATTGTGAGAGGTGGTTGTTTATTTGTAATGGGTAATATTGCAGAAGACTTGCTAGGAGGAGGGGATGAAGGAAATATTTTGAGAGGTGGTTGTATAGTTCGAATAGATTGGATAAGCTATTCTCAATTAATCGAAGAAGGAACATTAGTGAATATAAAATGATGCTCATTATACATATAGGGGATTGGATTTGGGAACATTAGGATTTAGCAATTGAGGATGAGCATGAATGTTGTGTAGCAAATGAAATAAAACCCTAATGCTCAAGATGCTTAATTCTTCATTTAAATCATTGTCATGATGTCCATTAATTTTATGATAATTACAAAATGGAAGACCTATGTATTTGGGAATCCGATAAGGAGGGTATCAATGAGTAGTTGGCAAGTTGATTAACTAATGAGTTAGGAGCTCATGAATAATATCATCTTACTTGCATTTATATCAAACTTGAGAGGTGTTGGTAGGGGTAATACTTGAGGCTCACTTATATGAGCACATTTATAAGACATAGGATTAGGATGAGATGTAGAAGAACTAGCATGGGTCTAAAAAACATCATTAAGATGTTGGATTTCAGCTTTAAGAGATGTAATCATGGTTTCCATAGATTGGAATTTTCCTTGAAAAGCATGGTGTAAGGCTTGAATTGACACTAAGATGGGTTGATCGGTGGTGGTATCATAAAGGCTATGGTCATTAGAGAGATGATAAAAAATGGAACTAACTTGCGAAGGTGGCATATTGTGAGGGAGGTACATAGTGTCTAGGGTTTTTTGGAGAACATATTTGCAACGTGGGTGAATTTGAAGTAAGTCATACAAGGAGATTTGAAGAATTTTAGGATCCATGAAAGAAAATTGGATAGAGTAGGCAAAAGAAGGATCCAAATGTTTGACCACGAGTGGGTTTCACCAAATTATTTAATTTAATTTGAATAAAATATATATTGTAGAGTAACTGTTATCCAATTTTTTCCCTGACAAAATTGGCTAACTTGCAAAATTTGGACTTGGGTAGTTACATGGGATCTTGGTGATGAATCTCAAAAATTAGGTATTTTCGTGCTTTGAGGCACTTGTAATTATTTCATGACAGTCAAGAATGAACCGTAGAGCAAGAGTGCATCATCAGGAAATGGTTTGAACATGTGAGCTAGAAAGATGTGATCGAAAAAGCATAGAGTGTAAAGAGTGAATGATGTGAACTAAGGTTCAATTTCAGATTTAGAGCCTCAGTAATCGAGTATGAACCATGGAACTAGAGTGCATCATAGGGTAGTGAACACAACGTGTAAAAGTATATGCAATAAATATATGTCATGAATGTGTAGATGCAAGAAAGATATGTCATGAATGTGTAGAGTACCTATGATGTGTAATAGAAGCTACAAGAAAGAGATGTCATGAATGCATGATGTGTGAAGTGTGTAGTGTGTGAGGTTCATGTATGTAGTATGCCCTCAACAGTAAAGTGTAAACCTTAGCACGAGAGTGAGTCATAGGGTAATAATGATAAAAATGTATCAAAATGTACTAGATGTGAAGTGTCAAGTGATCAAATAGAAATGCGAGACATTTGATAATGCTAGGGAGAGAATAATAAGCATGATGCCCCCAAATGTATGATGATAAATGTGATCAAGTAACATCATCTAAGAGATCGTCATTGTCAAGGTCAAAAGTGAATGGTGATGCATATGAGACTTAGTAGGATATAGTATGTGGTTGATCCCATAGGGAGCCATTACGATGTAGATTATACATGCCTATTGCATATTCCTCATCAGTGAAATGTGTTGGTGGACATCCATGTGCATACCAATGAGTGAGGGTTTGTGAATAGCTAAGAAATGAATCATTTCAGATAGAAACATGGTCAAAGGTTATAGTAAACGTGATACTGGTATGATTAGGGTTAAAATTACCCCTAATGTAGTCAAGCCAAGACTGCCCAAGTGTGAGTGGAGAAGTGTGAGGATTACGTGCAATGAAGACTATTAAATAGAAGGCGTGAATACCATAAGCAGTCATAAGACTAACATATCCATGATAGAGATGGGTTGAATTAGGTGGCGGTAAGAGATCATTGAGTTTGAAACCAAGTCAATTCAAGCCATCATGTGTGTAAACAATGTCAAAGCAAGTAGGATCAAATGGAATATTATGCTAATAAAAGTTATTCGTGAAAAACATGCATGTGAAAGGAGGAAGTGTAGATACAGATTGTCCTTAAGATTGTGAAGAAGGTGAAACGACGTCCAGCATATGGAGATACCCCTAATAAAGTACCATAACATTAGTAGAAGGGGGTATTCTAAAGCAGATAGAACAACATCTAATGTGAAAACGGTGCCTTCGAGTGGAGGTAAGCTATTTGGATAGTACATGGGTAGTGGATCAGTAGTGGGATGGATAGTAGTAGAAATTGGAACAAGTAATGTAGTGGTTGGATCTAGGTTGTAGTGCTGGAATGGTGTAACATTAGGAGGAACCTCATATTCAAATCCCTCATGTAAGAATCTAACACATCAGTGAACTGTAGAAGACATTGTTTGCATTCGATCCAGCCATGGTCTACCAAGTAAGCAATTATATGGAAGTGGGATATCAATGACGAAGAATGGAACTGGAATAGTCTTTGGCCCAACTGTGAGTAGTAAGGTGACAATGCCTAAGCATTGATGCATAGTAGAATCATATGCTCGAACATAAATAGATGTTGGGTTAAGAATAGATATTGGGAGGCCTATAGCCTAGATGAATGATAAAGGGAAAATATTGATCTCAGATCCCATATCGACTAAAGCATGCTTGACTCTTAAGTTATTAATGAATACTTGTATATATAGAAGAGCATCATTATCATATACAACAAGATTTTCAACTATAGCAGATGGAAAAGTAATCTGTTGAGAAAATGCATTGGCGAATGTTTAGTAAACAACATCTAGATGAGTAGCGAAAGGAATACGAGTAGTAGCCAAAAGATTAATGATTTTAGCATGACACTCGAGATTGGCTAAGAGTAAATCATGAATAGTTATATCCATGATGAGAATATCCTAGGAAAAATAAAAGAAATAAAAGTATGAGAACCCTGAGCGTGAAAGAGACGGGTTCACCAAATGATTAAGAAAATATTGAAATAAGTAGATGCTAAATCTAAATATGCAACATCACATATATAGACAATAAAAGTACAGATTTTGATCTAAGAAAGTAAGCTATAAAATATAAAACCCTAGTTATAAGTGAAGGGAATAAAATACTTAGCTGATATGCAGTGATGTCGAAGTTGTGTCAAGCTGGAAAACTGATGGAACAGGAGGGAAGATTGTTGCAACCAAGCCTAGAAATTTGTGTAAATGCTGGAAATGTTTGGACTAGGGCTCTTGGAAAAGGTTTGGGGCACCTAGGGCATACAAACCTCCTCTAGGCTCCTGTGACTGCTCATAAGCTACAAAACCCAATTTTGTAGGGTTACAAGATGTTTATTGGTTGTTGCCTTTGATCACCTATATGTCATTAGACCTTGTTGTTGTTCACCTGAAACCTGCAATAAGGAGCACCTGTAAAACCCCAAAACACATCAATTATTAAAAATAAAAATATGCATATGGGGATTCAAACTGACCCCGGCAGTCACCCGACTGAGTGAACTTACAATACGAGCCCTGCACTACATTTCAAAATCCATTTAGTTGTATGCATGTGTGTGTAGAATCGTGCCCTAGGCATCTCTTGTGCAAGTTGACTTGATAGCAAGCAATAGCTAAATGTAGAAGATGTAAAAAGATGTGTGCATGGAAAAATAAACTTCCCCTCCTATGAATTGTATGTAGAAGAATGTAGTCCCTTGTCCCTTGAGTGAGGCTAGATGGATGCTTGAATGCTCTTTGAATGTAACCTTAGGTGGTGATAGATAATGCTTAGTGTTTGGTCCTTTATTATAGTCACATAGCTTTATATTTATATGATTCCCTTGTTTGAATTTAGTAATTAACCACTAAAAGGTCGACCCATAAGAAATAAAGATTCCCAACATCTAGAAAGGACCCAAAAGATGTGTGCAAGATACAAGGAGGTTAAGGATGCCCATGAGGGATGAGGGCACCTGGCGCTGGCATCCGGACTCAGAAAAATTGAAGTATCGAAAGTTATACTAGGCAAAAAGGTATGTAAGACCAAGAATAATAGCATAAATAAAGCAAAGAGGCCAAAGACAATGGTTGATTAGTACTTTTCTCACTTATGAATCATATGAATAGTGGTATGTGATCAGGACCTAAAAATGTACCCAAAGTGTGTGATTTGGTGTCTACAACATCTTACACATTTCCTATAAGAGATTCCTACCCATATTGATCTTCTTCTCTATACAGAAAGATTTCAACTTAATCATGCTTCATTCTCTCATATTGAGACATTTTTTTTTCCTATATCTAAGATTCTTAACTTCTCAGGGGCAGCTAGCCTACCAATTTACAATGTTTCTAGTGTTGGATAGTAAAATTTAATAACAAGTCAGTGTGGATATAATCCATAAGTCCAAAATCCTTTTATATGTATTAGTTAGTATAAGACAAAATCTAGAATGTATATCTTCTTTACACATAGGCAGCTAATATGAAAAGTCTATGAATATATGAGAAGAAGATGAAAGGACTGGTAATCTAACAATCATCACATTTTGTATAAATTTGTGTAATCCTATCTAAAATAAGGTTGATCTTGGATCCTAATAGAAAGTACTTCAATAGAGTTACTTTTTCCATTTATGTTCTGATAGAAATCTATTTATTCTAATTTCCTTATGGAATTCCTATGATAGGGCTCCTCTATTCTTAAATCTTTGTATGTTGTCTATTGCACAATTGAACTTTTAGATGTGATTCCAGCCTCTGTTTTAATCTAGACTACAACTTGTTACAAGTTCTGATGTCCTAATCCAAGAACCATTGCTAACAATGGTTCCCTTCCTATGACCTTAAAATTTTAAGAGGGCTACCATGACAAATATATGTAGAAAGATGGTTAGAGGAGAAGATAAGAAATTTTTTGGAAGATGAAGAGACAGTGATAGGTTTTTCAACTAAAATAATCCATTTGGAACATATCTACGGATACATTTATGATAATTTATGGTGCAAACTTCTAAAGTAGTTAGCCACTTTGTTATCTCAATTATAATTCTATTATATTAGTTATAAACCCAAGGAGGAATATGAATAGATGGATGAAAAGGAGGAAACATTATGTAAATTGGATATTTTGTGGACTCGTGTTGTTGATCATTGGGTGGAGACTACTATTGACAGGTACATAACTAAGATTTTTGTTTGAAAATTTTGATCATTTGATTCTATTGAAGTACACTTTCTATTTGGACAAAGATGAAATTTTGTTAGACAATTACAATTTTTGGTCAAAATGTTGGTTGTGGAAAAGGACATGGTGTTGATTGCAAGCAGTATGGAGTAGTTGAGTAAGCGCCAAGGGGATGTAATCCTATAAGAGGAAGATGAATGGGAAGGAGTCAGAGCTAAAGATCAATATGGAAGGGTTAGATAAGGATAAAAAGGAATAAAAAAGAAGAATGGAAAAGCTGAAAAGAGAAATAAGGCTTCACAATGGACATGAAAGTGGAAACAATTCTGGGGGAAAGAATAAATTCATCGCGAGTAAGAGTAAAGTAGGAAGATTTTTTGAAGGAGGATAAACGAAGCCTCCCTGAGAGACTGAAGGAACCAAGGAAGAAAATAACCAAAGTGAACAAAATTTTGTGTAATGAGGCATGTACCCTGAAGAGAAAATCATAAGAGGAACAAAGGAACCATAAACATAAGCTAAAGGAGAAACTAGGGAAAAAGAAAAGTAAACCAAGGAAAATTGATTATAAGTAGTTAAGAGTATATTTAGTAAGTAGTTGATGTTGAACCTAAAGAAATCATCATGGAAAACATGGTATTGCGAGAATCAAGTAAGCATACAATATGAGGAAAGAATAAAACATGACACTCATAGGCCCATAGAAGATGATAGTACCCCTCTTCTAGGATATACATCCATAGATCTAGATATATATTTGATTACTTGGGATTATCTAAATGACATATAATAATTTCAAATTCTACAAGAATTATGATGAAGATTATAACATAAATCCAAAACAAAATCAATATTAAAATCGAGAATAGAAAAAAATGTAGGAAAAGTTACAAGAGAAGTATAATTTTCATTACACGTTCCTTCATTGTAGAGAATTGTGATAAGAGGAAATTATGAAATAAGTGGAGAAGATAGTAACCATAGCTCCATCATCCCAAAGTACATGGTCAATTTTCTATATTTTTAAGAATTAGAAGAAGAAAAACCTAAGTCTATCGTGGCTAGTACAAATATTGGAGTGAATAAGTCACAACACAAAGTAAACCTAAATTCAAGGTAGAACTATATCTTTCCAACTGCGCAAAGTCAACTAGGATATCAATTGGGAAGAGGAAGCATAATGTCTCATTATTCTAACCCATATATAATCTTACAATAGTGTGATAGAACTACAGACCATGAACATTACTTGTTGACTCGTGACATATCATGGGGCACAAAAGGATTCACCGATGACAATATTAAGAAATGTGAACTAATAGGTGCACTAAAGGGAAGAACCTTGGAATTCATTTACTCAAGATAATTGAGTTTTCATAATTTATAGGACATCCACAAAGATCTAACTCAGTAATTTAAAAGAAACAAGTGTGTCGAGGAGATAATTCAAGATCTGAAAGAAATAAAACAAAGACTAGGAGAAATGGTCATAGAATACGACCTAATATTTTTAGATGTCATGAATAAAGTAAATTTTAATGTTGATGATTCAACCAAAGTTGTTTGGTTTGTGGAATGATTACGCAGTAAAATACGATTGCGATTATGTAGAAAAAAATTCAACCAAAATAGAAGACATTGAAGTAAATATTAGAGTAGAAAAAATTGGGGACTATGGAGATAGTATTAATCCTGGTTTCAAAACAAAAGTAAAGATTGATGTTCTAATGCAAAGATTGGAGGAACTATAAGAAGGAAATAATCCTAGACTTAGTGTATGGTGTGCATATTGTGGGGAAGAAGGACATCATAAGAATGAATAACACAATATAAAATATGGAGGGTGAAGTAAATTTTGTGATGTCTATAAAATATGTAAAAATGAAGTTAACAATTTTCCTTTGTTACAACACTATGTGAGGCACCCTCAAAATATGGTATGTTATTTTTGCAAGGCCATGACTCATGAAAGTAAAGAATGCCAAGTATTGACAGATGTAAATGAGGAAATTATTAGGAATATTTTTGTAGTACAAACTCAAATGACACTTATAGCATAAAATTTTGTAATAGAGAGATAAATGGAAACATCACCAAATCTAATTGCACAATGGTATTCATCCTCACCATAAACAAATCTATAATAGATTTCACAATATCCTCAATTCAATGTGATTTGGGCACAACTATCTCCATAAAGTAACATGGGTTGGGCACCTCCTTTACCTTAGAAATCACATGGATGGAATATGCATTCACTATAGGCACAATGTTGAGGATATGGAGGCCAAAATAAATATTGGAATGCACCACCAAGACCATAAGGAGTGTAGCAAGGAGGCTACTATGGTGAGTACCAAAAAAGGAGGATAGGACCCGGACCCCAATGACAAGAAGTGATTTTCTATCTTTAGGGAGAGAAAAACCACATTGCACAATTTTTTGTCAAATCCTAAATGTGACTTCTACTACGCTTACTTCAAGGTGCAAACGTAACACAATACAAAATATTATCCCATATTGGATAAATAAATAAAATAAAAATAACTACGCAATATCAAGATGATTAATGTGGTACCTAAAGAAATCGACAGTCTCCAAGCTATTACGCAATCATAGAGGAAAGAACAAGGCTTGAAGCATGAGGATATTCGTATGGATCCCCACATACATCGTGCATAGAAGATACTTATTCTGACCTAAGAAAGAAAAAGGTGTTATTGGAAGAAGCTAAAAGTTTACTCCAATCAATTCAAAATATGGAGGGACTATGCAAAATACAGGTGCGATAGAAGCTCAAATTTATGGATAAATGATTAGAATATTGAAACAAGAAGGATTAGTTATAGCTATACAAGATTTGTTGAACAAGGTGAATGTATTTTGCAATGAAGATATCTCATATGACATATCCAATCATATTAGAACCTTATTACAAAGTGTATCAAACAAAGTTGTACAACTGAAGAAACTAGTTTGGTATATAAAAACTAAGAAGCCTTGGGATGTGCACACCTGACTAAATGTACTTTTAGGAGGTTATGAAATAGGAGATGTGGTGTTTAATTTTTGAAGCACCATTAACATGATGCCAAGATCCACTTGGGAAGCAACAGGAGCCCATGTTTTGGCATATAGTCCTATTACACTCAACCTCATAGATTATGGAAGAGTATACCCAATTATCCAATTAGAATACATTGAAAAATAAGTAGGAGACTTATGTTTGAAAGGATATTTTGAAGTCATAGATATGAAAACAAACAAATCAAATTATTTAGTGTTGATTGGAAATAAGTGGGCATATGATGGAAACATGACGCTAAAAAAAGTTACCAATTAGATGGAAGCACATATTGATTATTCTATTATTATAATTCCAATGAACATGATTGAACTGAAGCCATATACCATTCTTGAAGAACCATTGTCTACATATGTGCATGATGTTGGTTTAAGGCGAGACATTAGGAAAAGGACTTTGTCCTGCGATGCATGCAAGAAATAAGAAAGGAAGAGGTCCTAGAATATAAAAACATGATTCAAACTGACACCAAGAATTCATTCATAGGACAAGAACCAAGTTATAATATTCAGCCCCTAACCAAATCAGAGATATCACAACTCTATAACTTTGCAAGATATGATCAAGACTATATAGAGCCAAATGGAGAAATCCATATCCCATGAGAAATGGAATCCTTGGTTGGTAGTGAATCAAATGCAAATTTGAACCTTTGGATGAGAATAGAGCATGAGATAAAACCAATGAGGATGGTACAAGTTGAAGAAAAATGTATCCCCAATACTTTAGAACTTTGAATTTAGTATACATTATTGGTAGAATTGCAAAAGCATGTGCCTTAGAAAGAATTAATAATAAGCACATTGGATTATTCACTCAAAGGAATAGCTACATCATAGTGGGTTGTGCATAATTCAAATAATCTAACCTAAAAGGAAGCCATAAAAATGTTGTGATCAATATTTGCACTAGAGCACGAGATTACTACGAAATGGCTTAAGTATTGCATGGAAGAGTGCACAGAAATACATATCTAGAAATCCATTTAGGCTTGGAAAATTTAGGAGATAGATCCAAAATGGTGGGTGTATATATTCTTAGAAACATTAACACCACTACCAAAAGCATAATATGTTCACCAAGAATGAAGAAGAGAAACCCACAAGGGGGGACAATTGCAATACAATTTTATCCAAAATTTTACTTTTTAAGATAATAATCCTATGGTTGATATTACTCTACACTTAATTTAAACATTCCTCTGCTATGAACTATTGACTCGGAAGGAGGAGTAGAATTTCCAAATTCTAGGGGAAACAACAGGAAAAATTGTGCAGGGTACAAGACAAAGACTGCTACAGAGAACAAAGAAGAATGCAAAGTGAAAAGCTGTGACATAGTGGGGGATAATAACGAAGACAATAAGGACCAAAAAAATGAAGAGGATAAAAAACTAAGTGGAATATTCGAACCAAGTCATCTTCGCCCAATACTGATAGAAAAAGAAGTGCACAATAAAGAAGAATCAAAACTACACAATCTAAAAATAGTAGAGAAAGAAGGATCCAGGATGATTAAAGAGACTTGTGATAAGGGGAAGGATAAAATATATGACGAACCAATGTGTAAGAGTGTAGAAGACATTGGACCACCAGGGATAGTAAAACTACCTAATGTTGGAGATTACTAGACAAAAAAGGAGATGTCAAAATTATTGCAATTATTGTGAGACTATGAAGTTACATTCCCTACTAAAGTTAGTGAAATAAAAGGATCCATCAATCAATGAAATGTGCATTGAGTAGAAATAAGGATCAAAACCTATAAAGAAACAACCCTACAAATTGAATTTGAATATGAAATCCAAGGTAAAAGCATAATTGGATCAAAAGATAGAAGCATGTCTAATATACCCAATAGAAAAAATCAGATTGGGTAAGTTTGATAGTTACCCAAATCAATAAAATGGGAGAAATTATAATTTTTGGGGACTATAAGGCTCTAAATGATGCATGTGTTAATGAACCCTTCCCAAATCCATTCACAGATGAAATACTAGAAGTAGTAGGGAGATATGAAGTATACTCTTTTACAGATGGATTCAGTGGCTACCATAAAATCCCAATTATGCAAGAATATCAAGCTAAACCACTTTCACAAATGAATGGGGAAGTTTTGTATATAAGATCATTCTATTTGGACTAAAAAAATACACCCGCAGTCTTTTCGTGAATTTTCGTCACCACGTTCAAAGATTTCATTCATGACTTTATAGAAATATACATGGATGATTGGGTTGCATTCTCCTTATTTAAATATCATGTATCCAAGGTACGCTTAATGTTAGAAAGATGCAGAGATTTGCAAATTGAATTAAATTTTTAATTTTTATTTTCTTTACACCTTTTGGAGGTGCTAATTAGGCACGCAGTATGTAAAGAAGGAATTTTTATTGATCAAGCAAAAATAACTGTCATAATTGGACTCAAATCACCAAAAATACCCTCAAAACTCAGTACATTCCTGGGACATACAGGGTATTACAAGAAATTTACTATGGGATATGCAAGCATAATACAACCAATTGAGAAGTTATTACTTAAGGGTGAAAATTTTGAATAGACAACTGAATGTCAAAAATGCATTCACGCAATTAAAATAAAAACTAGTTAGTGTGCCAATATTAGTATTTTCAGACTGGTTAAAGATTTTCCATGTGCATGTTGATGCATTAGGTAGTGCAATTGGCACAAATCTAGCTCAACCTAGGGAAGGAGGTATAGACCATCCAATCCACTTTGCAAATAGGAAATTTTCACCTGCAAAGAGAAACTACACAACTATAGAATGTGAAGCTTTAGCTATGAATTTGTACACTCTACAAGTTTAGGTAATATTTGTTAGCAATTGAGTTTAAATTTTTCAAAAATCACCAATTATTGCAATATCTAGCGACTAAACCACTCTTGGGAGGTGTTATCCATATTTCGCCCCCCCCCCCCCCCCCCGCGGGAAAAATATTGGATTGGCCATGATCACCGTATAGAAGGAACTTGAGAAAACTCGTTAAGATCTTGTAAATAGGTTGCAGAAGGACTCAACAATGGAGTGGAAGGGGCTGAGAAAGATTAAATGACCATATGCAAAAAGAAACGACTCTGTCAAGCTACTTCCATGTCTTAAATCTATTTTTCAAGTTATAGGTAGACTCAACAATGGAATAGCAGGGTCAGAAAGAAGGGGCAATGCCGCAGAGGAACCAGAAGTAAGAAGGGGGAAAAATGGTGAAGTTTCGAAGTCTTTCAAGCTCGAGACCATTCAGGAAAGAGTCCAAAATCAACTAAGTATGGAGGAGGCAGCAGAAAGAATCACATGTCTATGCGACGCTTCTCTAAAGGTGAATCCATAAAGGGAAGCCCAAATGAGCGCCAGGCTTCCACGCGTCCAGAGCCCCAAAATTTACAGGGCCATTGAAAATTCTTCAACTAAGAAAGAAGGTGTCAAGTGTCGGCTCAGCGCAATTCCAAAATGGGAATCCAAGGTGGAGGCTCAAACTTGCACCAGTCCTCCACGTAGAAAATGCTCAACAAGGTCAAAATGTGCAAATTGGACGGGCCTCAAAAAAGGCTAAGTATAGAAGTATGGGGCAGAGACTGCTACGTGTCCAAGCGACACTTCCCTAAGGATAGATCCAAAAGTGGAGGCTCAAACTTGCGTCAATTCGCCACATAGCCCAAGGCCCGAAAAGGAGGGGAAAGGTCATTGAAAAGTCCAAAGACCTGTACGGAGGCTTCCAAGTGTCAAACTCGATGCTCCTTCAAAGGCAAATTATTGACCGGGCTTTCAAGCAAGCACAGAGCCTCCACGTGTCTAGTCTCAAAAGGGAACCAGAATTGGGTTGAATAGTCAATGTATGGTGGCAGGCCGACGGAGAGTGTTAAGTGTCCAAATGGTGCTAACTCAAGGATCAAATAGAAAGAGGGTTTCGAATCGGGCACGAGGCTGCCACGTGTCCCCGGACAAGGAATACGATCCCACTCGAGCAAATAACTTCTATAGAGCTGCTTTTCTAAGGGGTCAAAACTAAGCTATAAGGTGATGCACCAAAGGAATGATGAACATTCGTTTTGTTGATGGACACAAACTAACAAAATGCGTACGATAACAAAACACAGGTGACCAGATCTATAATGAAAGACCAGATGAAAGAAAAAGAGATAAGAAAGGATCTAAAATTGATCACATACGTGTTTTATTGCTCTGCAGATTGATACAATGCATTACTAACGACCAGGAGGCAAGAAACGTATTACAATTCTGAAGGGAGGTCTGATACTCCATGAGTTCCTTTTCCAGAAGAAAGGGGAGCCTGCAAAATGGGAGAATGTCCAACCCTTTACAGTGAGTCCTGACCCAGTATTTATAGACTCGATCAGAGAGAAGAAAGAGAGAGAAGCGAGAAAAGCAGGTTGATAGCTCAACCACTGTTGTTAATGCCTCTGACAAAATTTGCCCCAAATCCATCTTAATTGTATCAATCTTTGGTTTGGTACCTTGAAGGAAGGGGAAACGACATGGAACAGATTGAATCCGATCTAGTTGTTGAGACAAGAAGATCCTGCATTAAAGGACCAAAGATGTTTTCTCCATTTTTTACCTACCAGGGTCTGAAAAAGTGCTTTTTTTATCCTTCTATGGCGTAGAGGACGTCAAGACACTTCCAATGATGTAAGATTTGCAATATTTCGAGGCCTGAGTCAAAAGATATGCCCTTTCAAAGTTTGTATCGGTCCGTACAAAAGGGACAGGAAAACCAGTTTGAAAAATAGGCCTCCTTTCGACATCTGGGACACGTGGAGGGCTAGATGCTGGTCTGAAGGTGGCCTCTGTATTTTTCTCTTGGAATGGCGCAAGGTGACACGTGGCTTCCTCCACCGGTCCACTCAATTTCTTTGTTTCTTGGCTAAGTTCTTTGCTCAACGGGATCATATTCCTTGTTTGGGAACATGTGGCAGCCTAACGCCCGATTGGAAACCCTCTCTCTATTCGATCCTTGAGTTAGCACCATTTGGACACTTGACACTCTCCGCCGGCCTGCCACCATACATTGACTATTCAACCCGACTCTAGTTCCCTTTTGAGACTGGACGTGTGGAGGCTTTGCACTTGTTTGAAAGCTCGATCAAGAATTCACCTTTGAAGGGGTTTCGGTTTGACACTTGGAAGCCTCTGCAGGTCTTTGGATGTTTCAACGACCTTTCCCTCCTTTTCAGGACTTGGGCTACGTGGCAAACTAGCTCAAGTTTGAGCCTCCACTTTTGGATCTATCCTTGGGGAAGCGTCACTTGGACAAGTGGCACTCTTCGTCCATACTTCTATACTTAGCCTTTTCTGAGGCCCACCCAATCCACCTTTTGACCTTGTTGAGCATTTGTTACGTGGAGGGTTGGCACAAGTTTGAGCCTCCGCTTTGGATTCCCATTTTGGAATTACGTTGAGCCGACACCTGGCACCTTCTTTCTTAGTTGAAGACTTTTCAACGGCCCCATAACTTTTGGGGCTATGGACACGCGGAAGCCTAATACTCATTTGGGCTTCCCTTTATGGATTCACCTTTGGAGAAGCGCCACGTAGACATGTGGTTCTTTCCATTTCCTCCTCCATACTTAGTTGATTTTGGACTCTTTCCTGAACGGTCTCGAGCCCAAAAGACTTCGAAACTTCACCATTTTTCCCCCTTCTTGCTCCTGGTTCCTCTGCGGCACTGCCCCTTCTTTTTGACCTTGCTATTCCATTGTTGAGTCTACCTATAACTTGAAAAATGGATTTAAGACATGGAAGCAACTCAACAAAGTCATTTCTTTTTGTATAGGGTCATTTAATCTTTCTCAGGCCTACCACTCCATTGTTGAGTCCTTCTGTGACCTATTTACAAGATCTGAATGAGTTTTCTCAGGTTCTTTCTATATAGGGTCGTGGCCAATCCAATATTTTTCCCGGGGGGAGAAATATGGATAACTATTTGGTGACTCATAGGGGTATCTGCCTGCTAGATGAAAAGACCAATTACCTTGTCATATCCGTTGGGAATGGAGTCGAGAATGAAGGTCTGATATTGATTCTGCCTCTGATTCATGAGCTTGGTTGCTTACACTCTCAATCTTCCTAAGAAATCTCGAAACAAAGGCTTCTAAGAGTAGAAAATTGTTTTAACCTAGGGCTTCATATGGTCTCTGAATGGACAGCATGCGAACAACAAAACAACACCACAACTATATACAAAATTTGAAATCATACATGTTCCAAGTAGAACATGCAGAGTGTGTGAAGCACTTAGGAGAAATGCAACCTAAACTACAACAAGACAATGTGCACAGACACTTAAAGGAGAAGGAATTAAGCTATCATGTACAAGGTGAGAACCTTCCTTCTAGTAGCAATGTTTAAGATAGATTCCATTCACTAGGATCTGCAACTCATCACCATCCAAAGTAGATAGTTGGAAAGCATTGCTACTTTTGCATCTTGTGACCATGTAAGGGCCACTCTAAATGGCATCAAACTTGGAATTCCTTCCTGGTTTTGCTCGATCTACATCCCATTTCAAATCTAGGTCTCCTTCCTAGAAGGTCCTTGTTCTTGCCTTCTTGTCAAAGCATCTTTTGATTGAGGCCTGATCCTTATCTATTGCTTGGAATGCATGTTCTTTGGTTTCTTCCAATTCTATCAGCTCCACATACCTGGTCTCCATTGGTTCAAATTCAAACATCTCTAGCTACCTCATGAGCTCCATTGTTGGCAACTCAAGTGATATAGATAACATTACCTCTTTCCCATAGACAAGTTAGAATGGAGAGCTACCTGTAGATCTCTTGGGTGTTATCCTATCAACCCATAAGGCCGATTTGAGCTTTGTGTGCCAGGTTCTCTGATTTTCATCAAGAGTTCTTCTGATGATCTTTAGTAGGTTCTTGTTTGTGGACTCAACTTGGCCATTACCTTGAGGGTAATAGTTTGATGAAGTGTTCAAGTAAGTCCCATTCTTAACAGCCCATCCTATGATCTTGGAACCTATGAAAGCCAATGCATTATCTGATATAATGGTGGCTAACACTCCAAATCTGGTCATTATCCCTTCATACAAATCTAGTATATTAGACTCATTAGCTTCCTTGAGTGCCAC
Organism: Taxus chinensis; assembly: GCA_019776745.2. Lineage (NCBI taxonomy): Eukaryota > Viridiplantae > Streptophyta > Pinopsida > Cupressales > Taxaceae > Taxus > Taxus chinensis. Next base: position 810,480,780 of record CM034148.1, read on the forward strand.
TGCCTCAGTCCACTTGGTGAAATAGTCTGTTGCTGTCAGAATCCATTTGTGGCCTTGGCTTGAATTTGGATTGATGACTCTAATGAAGTCCAATCCCCATTACATGAAAGGTTGGTCGACTGAAATTGGTGCAATGGAAGTATAGAGATTAGGTTAGGTATAAAGATAGATCCTCTGCAAGTTCTCACGTATGCACCTAACAGAGGAATAAGAACCAACCTTTAATCTGGAGAGCTTTTCCATTTGTAAGGTCCCACACCTTGGGGAAAGTTCAATGTTATGCTGATCACACCAAATGACTCTACCTTAGAAAAGCATATTTATAGAACTCATTTGGGGGTTCTGTAATTTTACACTAACAGGAGGTAGGATATCAAGATGGTTAATGTTGTTTCAAGAATACAAGTTTAAAATAAATGTGAAACTAGGTAGAGAGAATGTAGGACCGAATCACTTGAGTCGCATAAACATAGGAGAATAACTAGAGGAATTAGATGAAGATACTCCATATGCACACTTATTTTGGGTCATCATAACACTAGAATAATTGAAAGAGACTGGGAAATGTCTAAAACAAGAAATTTTTCCACAATACTATACAAAAAAAGAAAATAAATAATTCATTGCAAAGGCCCTGCAATATACTATCCTCAATGGATTTTTGTACAAACTAGGAAAGGATGAAGTATTGCATAGATTTTCACTAGAACATGAAAGAGAATTATTATTGTGCGAAGCTCATGAAGGCATTATTAGAGGACATTTTGCAAGGGAAATCACTATGAAAAAGATATTACACAAAAAAATTGATGGCTTACATTGTATTAGGATTCATATCATATGGAAAATCATTGTGACATTTATCAATGAGTGGGGAAACCAAATCAGAAGGATGAAATTCCTTTTTAATCTCATGTTAAAAATCAATGGGGAATAGACTTCATTGGGCCAATTCACCCTCTATCAAGAAGGTATAAACCAAAATATATAATTACAAAAATTGATTATTTTACAAAATGGGTAGACGTTATAACCACAATTAATTGTGTAGTAAGGTATATAACAAAATTTCTATATGATAACACAATAACTAGATTTAGATGTCTGCATAAACTAGTAAGTGATAGGGGAACACACATTTTGAACAATACCATCAAAATCGTCATAAAAGAATTTATGATTGTGCACCACAAAAGTACAACATATCACCCGTAAGTGAATGAATAAGAAAAATAGACAAATAAAGTACCAGAAAAAGTCTTAACAAAATTATATAGCGTACAAAGGGATAACTAGGAAGATTGAGTACCCAAAATTTTATGGGCATACAAAACTAACTATAAGAGAAATATAAGATATACACCATTCCAGTTGGTTTATGGAAATAAATCAATCATGCCAGTGGAATATATTGTACTGAGCCTTTGCATAGCAATAGTTACTCGGTTCGGAGACAAATAATCTATAGAAATCATATTGTTAGATCAGAAAAAAATGGAGGAATAAAGGGAAATAACATAATGGAATCAAGAAACACACAAAACGAGACATAAAGTTTGACATGAATGTAATCTACGCAATAAGGAGTTCCAAACATAAAAAAGGGTTTTGGTGTATGAAAGATGAGTTAAAGCATATCCAGGAAAATTGTGCATAATATGGAAAGGACCATATATCGTCCATCACATCACGAAACAAGGCACTGTAATATTGCGAGATCTATAAGGAAACATATTACCCGAAAGAATAAATGGATGTAGGATGAAATCCTATAATGCGTGATTACACAAAATATCAAAGAAGACAATAAGTGCATCAACACAATGGTTAGAGTAGGAATTTTTTCAAAGTTTGAAGTTGTGTAGATTATATGTTTGTGTGATTAATCAATGTGTGTGTGTAAGATAACAAGGATTCAAACAAGATTGCCATCAAGTAGCATAAGAAGCAAAAAGTGTAAAAAGGGGGACGAATCAAATAAGTTTTGGGAAACATATATAGTAAACAAGAAAACAACGAAAGTAAAAAGCCAAATATAAAAATTTGAAAATAACAAAATCAACAATCCAGCTAGCAGTATGGTGGCCCAGTAGAAGGATAACTTAGAGAAGACACTATGCAATTTGAGGTCACATATCAGAAAACACTGTCTGAAGTTGGTCATAGACACCATAGGTGACCAAATCACGAGCGAAGCAGTGTAAATAACATTTCTTGTTACAAGTTGGTGGACAACTGGAATGACAATGAAGTGGTGAAAAAGCTCGCAACACAAGTAGTGAATGTCAAGAAGGAATTAAAAGAGGTAATTATGATACTCGAGGATTATATCACAATGTTAAAGTAGGCCAAAGCTCATGCGAAGCAATTAACATTTGAGCTCTTGGGTTGGAATACACACTTACAGGTTGTCACGATAGATAATAAAAAAGATATTAAAGTGGGGATAAAACTACACCAACAGATGCTGATAGAGGCAGAGGATTAAAATATTGAAATGGATTTGTAGTCATCATTGCAAGCCGAGGATAATGTTAATGAATGATTGTGGGAATTGGAATAAAATGTGATAAGGATTACTTTTGTAGGGGTTCAAGTACAATGAATGAGAGACCAATTGGAGACACTTATTCAAGATATTTATACCACTATTTTGATTCATGACCAAACTTCCCAATAGGTCAAGGATGATCAAATGTATCGTCTTATGTAGGTACTAGCACAATTACATATGTACTACAAATGAATAAATGAAGCGTTTGCAAATTGGAATACATACAAGGCATACTTAGACGTCAATCTCACAACTACACAAACAATGAATAACACACCAAGGTTCATTTTGTTGTGTATACTTATTCAAATATCAAAGGCGCACTCATTATGTCACCACCACCATTCACCCCTTATAGTCAAACTGAGTAGATTGAGTAACAAAATTAAACTAAGTAGCAACAATAAAAAAAGAGTATCACAATTTTGCGAAAGGTAATTAGGTAAAAATATTAAATGCACAATTTTTTTTTGTATATGTATATAAGCTCGCATAGTATGAAAGCCTATAAGGGTTGTCTACAAGGGATTTCCCTTAGATTAAATGCCTGAAATGGCAATCTAATGGGAATTATACTTAATTGAAAACCCACAAGGGTGGTTAAATAGTATGCAGAGGATGAAAATAGATAAACGATGTCCTTTGTGCCGACTGTGAATAGAGTAATTTACAATGCAACATAATCACCACTCAGCACTGAACATAATCAAACATAGAGTCAAGTCCCTAGTATTTCGAATCACTTTTTTGTTTTTGGACAAGACAATTATTAAGTCTGGGAAAGTTTTGGATAGTAAAATGTAATATCAAGTTGACATGGATATAGTCCACAAGTTGGCAATCCTTTTGTATGTGTAGACACCTAAAATCCTCTTACGTAGTTTTAATACTAAGATTGTACTAACTATCCTCTTTCCTATCATTTTCATTATAATTAGTGATTTCCAGCTAATTAGCTAACGTTTCCCTCTATTTGGGTCAATTAACGACACTTCGTTAATTAACTAGTCTTTATCACATTCCGGATGCCAATTTACGACACTTCGTTAGTTATAATCCTCTTAGAATCAATCAGTTTTACTATCATTAGTTAATTAAGTCTTTTTAACTATGTATTTAATCAATAAACCCTTTTATTGGCTAAATCCTTATTTCAAACACTTCAAATAATATCAAATTCCTCCTAAATCACCTCCAAATAGCCTAAAAATATTATTCTAGCCTATTAATTAATCCTCGTTGATTAATTATATCATCTCCAACTCCCATGAGTTAAGCACTTGTTAATTCCTCTAATCAAGCTTAACAAGTCTAAATCTACTTTATCCTTTATCCCACATTCATTGGGATTCAAGTTTTTCCCAAATGGAAAGCTATATAAAGGACCAAGCTCCTTCCTTCACACCTTACACCATACTTTTGCTAGTATTATCATATAAAGCATATGATTAAGAGCCTTTCTCCATTGATAGAATAACTTGATCATCTTTGCATCCATTTCTTCATGCTTGATTAGTAAAGGAAGATCTAAACATGGCCTTGTAGCCATTTTAGTCATATTCTTTCATCATCTTGAAGCAACAACACAAAGTTGATTGCTTATGATCTTCATAAGTTCATAGTTTTAAAGGCAATAACACATTTTAGTAGGAATGGCTTGTAGTAGATGATTTATTTCATGTTATTACATATCAGCTTTCCATTAAGCTCTAATCATGATGGTTTTATAGTAAATTTAGCTTTTCTTGTAGACTACTAGGTGTTAGTCTCTTTTAATTAGCACAATAAATTTAATATGAACACATTTGGCATGCTCAGTGGGACATATTCCATTGTCCTTTGCATTCATTTTCAAGATTTTTATATTAGTTTCAAATTTTGGTTACTAACCCTCATTTTAGCATATTTTAGATAAATATGGTGTTTCTTGACTAGATTAGTTGAGTTTGCCTTGTTTTGTTGCTCTTTGCAGGAATAAAAAAGATAAGGTGATGCTAAATTTGGTTCAAATTAATAAGCTTTTAAGATTTTTGACCTTTTTTCTTGTCAAATCCCATTTTTTATGCCTACACAGATGCCTTGCACTATCGAAAAGAACCCTTGAACTACTATTTTGAAGCTTGTGCTAGTGAGATAACAGTGCACTATCACTGGACAGGCTTGCGCTAATGCCTTTCAGCCTACATTTTTGATAAATAAGATTTTTTATCCACTGTGTATGGCATTTGCTACTGCATTATAGGCGTGCACTACTGCTTTCTTGGCTTGTGCTACCACTCCTCTGCTTGTGCTAACGAAATACCTATCTATGTTTTTTTGTCTCAGACCTGTGTCTTTGAGATTATCCTTGTGCTAGTGAAAAGTCACCTTGCACTAGCAGGCTTATCCTTGCGCTACTACTTTAATTCATGTGTTACTATTGCACATGCTTATGCTAGCGCTCTATGTTGATTTTTGGCTCAGTTTTTTACACTTCAAATTCTGACTTTCTATGTTTTTGTTGTTTTACAAGTTTTCCTAACTATTTTCTACAGGTTTTAACATTTTTAATCAAACTTCTAACATGTTGTTAAGCTTTAATGAGAATCATGTTTCCACGCTTTACTTAAGTTAGACTAAAGTTTGTGTATGCTCTTCTCTTGCATCTTAGGGCGATCTTGAGAATCAAAAGCAACTTTAGTTTTCATTTTTCTAACATTTGGTTAATTTAGAAACATAATCTTTCATTTTTTGCTTAAGGGAATGAAAAATTTATCAAGCTTTGTTTATAATTCATTTGATTTAAATTTTTCCTTTGCATTTATCTAGTTGGATCAAATTATTGTGTATTCTCTTCTCTTGCATCCTTGGACAATCTTGAGAATCAAAAGTAACTTTGATTCACTTTCTATTGGAAACTACTAAATATTTTGTGTGCAAGACCTAATTCACTTGTCAAAAACTTGGGATCTAAACAAACTCTAACTACATGTGTGTTGTAGGTTGCCAATGGTGTACTAAACCTCATTAAGATCAAAGATAAAAAATACACCACTCTATTCAACACACTGTATTTGCAGGTTTCAGTTAAAAGCTACGGCTCATCCACTTTAAACTAGGGGAAGTATCTTGGCATAAGCCATAAAAAACATTGTGAGTATTACCCTAGGAAGCTCAAAGTAGTCCACACCTTGAGGGAAATGGTGGACGAAATGGGAAGTGCCCCTCTACCAACTTGACTAGTTGAAAACCTTTGTGAGAAAAACTTCATGTTTCTTGTATGGGGCCTTGTTCATTAATTTGATTGTGGGGTAATGGTCTATTATCTAGACTACAACTTGTAAGTTTTGATGTCATAATTCATGAACCTCTGCTAATACTATGCCTCTTCCTGTAACCACTATTGCTACTACACATCCCACATCCACCCCTAATAGTTCATAGATTTCTTCATCTATATTTTCAACAAGGTGCATATGCTTTTTCTCATGATATGTATTCTACTTAGCTTCTTCACAATCTAGTTGCACCTGAAGCAGTTTTTTACTCCTTTCCCATTGGTCTTGTTGCTCCTAAACTCACTACTTATGATGGAAAAAGATACCCCACTGAGAATCTTCACTTCTTTCATGTCACTTGTTTTTATTATACCTCTCATGACATATTTCTCACCAAACTCTTTCCTTAAAGTCTTAAATACTTTTTTTTGAGATGGTTTTATAATCTCCCCACACATTTTGTGTGCTCTTTTATAGCTTTAGAAAATCAATTTTGAAACAATTATGTATCAACATTGGGGAAATTTTTTTATATGCGCAACTATCTAAATTATGATAAGGATCTAATGAACCCATCAACGATTATGTCTTACGATACCAAACCATTCTTACCAAAATGAGCAATATATTATCCAATAGTGAACTGCAAGATCCATTGACACAAAGTTTGTTTCCCATATGTAAAAATCAATTTTATTTAACAAATTCTACTCTTTTGACCATCTATGTCATCTACTCAAGGAGTATGAAGTTATGTCATTACATATGAATAAACGCAAGTACATTGTTATCACTTCTACCACATCTAACACCAATTCTCTCAGTAAAACCACATTCAGAGGAAAAAATCATGACACTAAGGCTACTTCGAAGGAAATTTTCAATGTTGTTTCTCAACCAGCTAAGTTACAACTCCAACCTACTTACCAACATTTTCCCCGCTTACCTTCTATCCCACGCATTATATTAAAATAATTGTTTGAGTGTAATCTCATGCTTTTCCCTCCACCATTTGAGGTTGATATAAGAAATCTTCCAAGTAAGAATTTTGATGCTAATACTTACTATGATTATCATCGATGTATTAATTACTTCATTGATAGGCATCTTAAGCTTCGACATATCATTCAAGATCTCATAAAGTCCTATGCTATCGAATGAGATAAGCCCATGAAATATTCCAAGCTAACAGATGATAATGTTAAACTCAAAATCTTCACTAATCCACTTCCTAATCATAATAATAATAAATATTCATATGAATTACATGATACTTATCGTGTGGGGCCACCACAACCCTCTCATGACCACCCTTGATGAAATGATTGGCACTACCATTCATACATCACCTTCTGCACCACTCATTACTTTTGATGACTCTGATATAGATGACTCACGTGTCTCTAATACTCTATATATTCCTTTCTCTATTAATCAAGTACCTATACATGGTTTTTTGGTAGAACCACACAATAAAGATAATGTCTACACTCTCATGTTACTTCAATATTTTGGCATTTCTACACAAAATCTCACATTTGATACTATTCCTCACTATCGATGTATTACTCTACCCATCACTATTGGTTCTATCATTTATATGACTCCATTCTTGGTTGCTACTGCTCTTAGTTCTAGTACCTTGCATTTGGGCCTCCTCTTGCTATGTTCTCTTAGGGCTATTCCTTATGTCATACACCAATGTGTTAAGTTTATCCATATCCATCAAGTTGTCACCATTTGAGGTATCCCCTTTGAGGATTCTTTTTGTAGTTTTCCTAGGCCTTCTTCTACAATTTCTACCCCTCTATCTAGTACCTACATATAGGTATTTGGTTTCATAAAATGTCCCTCGTAGCTCTAATCCTCCTAGGTTTCTCCCTAGGTATGTGGTCATACCTGCTACTTCTCACAACTCTAGCTCTCTCAGATCTCCTAGTAGGACTTTGGTTGCACATGCTTCCTCAATCGACCTTTAGGTTCACACACTGCCTCTTACGAATATAACTCTCTCATGTCTCTTAATAGACATTTGGTTGCACACACTACCTTACAAAACTCTCACTCTCGTAAGTCTTTTGATAGGCCTTTAGTTTCACACATTGTTTCTCATGAGTCATCCCCTCATAGGGTTCTATTTAAGTCATCTTGTGCACATGATCTCTCCATGTTTCCTAAAGGACTATAAGTTCCCATGGTATTTCTAGACATACTCACTCTTCTATCCCTCCCTATAAGTCTTTTAATTTCCATATTCATCATACATCTCCTTCATCCCCTGCACCCTATTGAGCATAGAAAAAATGAATAAGTCCTAGAACAGAGGTTAGCATGTGTAAAAGATATTATAGAAGAAAGGTGCATGAGAAAGAGCGCGCGAGTATGTCGAGGTTTGTGGGCGGAGACATGAGATGGTTGCATGCAATAGGTTAACACTTAGCCAATTTTGGAATGAATAGCTAAAGATAGACATGGAGTGCGGAGCACGTTTTCTAGAAGACTTGAAGAATACACAGGCTATTTTGGGATTTTGGGAAGACTAAACGAGATGAATAGTCTAGAGATAATAATAGGATCTGAACTAAGAGTTAACTGAAGAAGATCTATTGTTAGAGAGCTTACATGATCTTTGTACTTAGCTTAAACAGACACATAGCTATGATTAGCATGTAGCCTATTTTTGGAGGTGCATAGGCGATGGAGGGAAAGTCCCCACCCCCTATATATGTGTGTAATCTACATAGGTTAAAAAAAGATCACTTTTCTAATAGAGTTATGCCATTGGTTTTGTATGTGCGTATGACTCATGGTGACATTGTATGTATCTAAACAACTTATGTGTTTTGCAGTATTTAATATAATGGATCTTATTGGTTGGATATTGGTGTTAGATGTAACTGAGCATGAATCTTGTATGGTAAATCTGTTTATAATAATTATTTAGTTATTCCTTCATATTGTTAAGAACTAGGTGTAGTTTATGCATAGTGGTATACTTAATCATCTGTTATGGATCTGAAATATACATTCAATCATGCTAACATCTTGAACAAGCATCTCTAAAGAGGGACCTGACACCCTTGCGCACTTCGGGTGAGCACTCAATTCAGGCTGACTGATGTGCCAACGCACCTTGGGATTTTGTGGGTAAAATCTAGGCTACAGACCCTCTTTTACAACCATTACCACTATTGTTCTTTTTGCATTAAAGTCACCTCCTTCCACACAATCATGGCCTAAGCCTCCATCCCCTTTTCTAGTTGCTTCGCCTCTACCAGATGATCTCATTGGATAACTCAATGCTACTCCTCTCTTCCGTACATAGCTCTAATCACTTTGAAAATACAAAAACATCTGCGTAATCTCCAAATACAAAAATATTGATATATTTGTAAGAACACAAAAGTATGACCTATACATTTCACTCGAGTTGTTAACACTTTACATTATACATGTTGTTTGTCACTTTCATTTGATAGATAGCATATGATTCTTTACTCTTTACACACATTCATTACATGAGGTATTTTGATCATGATGCAAGACATAGGATAGAGTTTTACACGATGGTAGGTCTTGGTCGGCCCCTTTACCCAAACTTCCTACTCATTTCGGGGCATCTATTTTACTACATTCAAGTGCTATTATTTTATTATAGTTCCTTTCACTTCCTCATTATGCTTGATTACATATATTGTGTATATGTTATCTTTTCAGCTAATAGGATTAACACATGTGTCTTGTGCAATGTTGACATCTCTTGTTTCACATATTTCACCTATATTGACTATTAAATCATGTTTTGACACTGTTATTCACTACATACTTGCTTTTGTGTGTGTGTGTATTACCGTTTGCTTGTTTTCAATACTTGTGGCCTACGAGTGCCTTGGTTGTCTTGCAACACCATATGTGTCTCATGTTTGTGGCATTCCTATCTTGTTTGTTATTGTTTGCTCTTGTTTGCATACCTACAAGCCTTGATTATCTTGTGACACTATGGGTGTCCCATGTTTTCATAACTTTACACCTTTTGTGTGACATTATTTGCATACCTTTTACATCTAATAGCACTATTATGTATTGTACTTACATGCATTTAAACTACCATTCTATCAACTATATGTGGTTTCTATCTATTGTTATTTTTTCTTACACGCCATGGTTTCCACCATGCATAGACACCTTCCTTTTTACAGGTACAAGTTATTCAATCTGGCCACTCTCAACATTTTACAGTCTCTCTACAACTTCCCAGACATCTTGTGCATGGACACACATCTTTTATTTTGATCAAGTGCTCAACATGGTTTTTGCACATGCCTCAAAAGAGGGGGTATTCATTTGGGTATATTCTACACTTATAATAGACACAAGCAAAATTCTAAGGGTAACATACAAGTACAAACAAGGTACACGGGTACTCAGAAAATCCAGTCAAACATAAAATTGAGAAAAAATGCACATTTCAAAACCGTACAATTGGTCGGGACTGTCTGTACGGTCCTAACCCTACCACACATTTTTGCAGAGGGCATAAACATCAACTTTTATCAACAATTTCAGGTTTTCAGCTACATTCTCAAGTTTTTGGCAAAATTTCAACTCAGTTCACTTTCAAACTAATATAGGGGGCATGAAGTACTTCACTCCTTCGCCATGGCATTCAGTTTTACTACAATTTCAAAAATCCTTGGGGGCATGAGTCTCCTTTCTCCATAATATTTCAAACATTTCAGTTTCTATTTAGTTGTGCGGCACATGGGAAGGGCATGGGAGCATACATTCTCTTTTCTACTTGTGTGTCCTAATTTACAAAATTGGGCCTAGATCCATCTGCAGCGGTGTGGTATGTGGGGTTATAGAAGGTATTGAAGCCATCTAAGTTATTCGTAGGTAGACTTTCCTTCCTCTTGCACTCAAAGGGGAAGATATTAGAGTTGCTAAATAACTTTGATATCATAGTCTTCTTCCTTAGTGGGTGAGTTTTCAACACTTCATTAATTCTTCTCTCCTTATCATTCTGTGTTGGGTTGCATGCACCTAACACTCTAGTTTCTCCCTGGCACAAATTGGGGACTGATCACCCCCAATCCTTCACAAAGTTTCAACAAATTCAGCAATGCAAAATTTTCAAGCACAAGCAAAGTACAAGAGTTCCTCCTCTTCATAAACAAAATGGATATATTCCTTCCTTGTTTACATATCTGTCATTTCATTCTTATGCAAATGAAAATATTTCATGTTACACTTTACATTTGAGTTAAAGTTAAATTATATATCATGGACATTAACTACACTTTATGTTGCATGTTTCATCGTGGAACATGCCAACACAAACATGGGGATTCTACAAAACAAACATTCGAGAGAAGAAAAGTGTGTCTACACACTCATGTATATTTTTCTTTAAGCATGTAATTTCATTTCATACTTAAAGAGGGGAAAATTTAGACACTCAAATTTAGAAATTCACTCTTTGACACTGCTAGTTTTGACAATGCACTTTGCTAAGATAAATACAATTTTCTCATTCCCGCTTAGCACATTTTGAGGTCTCGTGTTTAGCTTGTTTATCCTTGCACACTGACATGTCGTCAAATTCTGAGAACAAAATGCATAAAATCCATAGACAAACATCAAGAAACAAGTTCTAAACTTCAGTGGCAATGTTTTCCTTCCCTAAGTGCAGGACCATACAATTGGTCAAGATAGTACATCGGTCCTAGCCGACTTGTATGGTCTTGGACCGATATATGTCCTCCAACTTTTGATTTCAAATTCATATCTTTTGTTGGGTCTTATATCTCTTTGGAGTTGACCTTTTAACCTTTGATAAATCATCTACAGAAACCCTGTATAAGCAAGTAAACACTACCTCATTTGCTAACTTGGAAATCTGATGCATTACATTGATACGCTCACTTCCAACACTTGCAAAAGGCACCAAGGCTCCCTAAATATCACAATAACACATCTACAGTCATTGGGGTAACAATATCTACAGGTCTTAAGCTTCTTACCAAGTTAAGGCAACAATCTCCCTCATCTACAAGCACTCAAAGATCCCTTCCCCAAGTATCAACACAGAGCATTGTCAAAGATGGTTGTCAAATCTAGTTACATTCATTAAATATCACATGATAGGTGGAGAAAGACATGCGGTTTGAGGCCTCTTCAAAGTAGTGTTAATGTTGGCGGTGCACGGGGTTCCCACAACCCAACTAATGTTTTATTTTGCAGGACTTCTCATCCATGGCTATGGTTTGAGATGATGTTCAAAGTATTCAGAAAGCCTCTTGTATAGATGATCACAAACTAGGGTTTGACAATGAATTAAAGTTTTAAACATCCACTAGAGAAAATTGTAGAGCCCAAAAAATAAGTCCAAGAACGTACACAAAGGTCAAGACCATATGGTATAGATCCTAATAGAGTTGTATGGTCCTGCCCCAATATACATTTCTATTCATAGTCTCTAGAACAAAACTTATCCAGGTTCATATCTCCCTATGTTCAACAGTAGTGCATCTTCCCAAAACTTCCTAGAATTATTTGTAATCAGCTAAGTGCACCCATTCCTTTGTATTTTCAAGTTCATATCTTGTATTACAAATCAATTACAAATATAAAAGCATTATTCAAATGATTTTATAATTAATGTTGGAAGTTAATTAATCAAAATATCCACTTGGTACTAACCCTTACATCCTTTAGTGTAATTAATTCACTAAAATCAATTAGGTTTCTTAAAAAGATTTTATTCTAAATTCATACTTATCGAAACACACGACCTTGATAAGCCAAATTTGGTGTCCCAGATATTAACAATTCATGTTTCTCTAAATTTTACCTTATTTTGATTTTATGTATATAATCATTTATTACTTTTTTTTAAGAACAATTAATTCATCTTAAAGAAGCCTAGAGATAAGAGAATAACAAAAGTTAATATCAACAAATCTAAGATTAAATTTCATGGGAATGAGTTACACACTTTGATAAGTCCTATAAATCAATCTAGTCTAAACTATGTTAAAAAACATCAACATCATATGACACCACTTGGTTTAAAATTTGTCGACATCATATTATGAGAGAACCCCATACTCTTTATATATCTACTCTATTATAGGGATACAACAATAACAACGTGATATGAGGCATACATGCCCTACCCACCCTATTCAAAATTTGAGAGCATGTATAAGTTAAGAGATTTTACACTTCCGTTGTCCATAAATTTGAAACATAATTTTTTGAATGAATTTTTTTGTTCAATCTATTAACGCAACATTTCAGATCACTTCCTATGAACCATCATCACAAGGTATGTATAAGTTCCTTTCAAGAAGGTTTAAATTATGGTAGTTGGTAAGAGTGGAAACCCACAGGGATGTCGAGGTAGTGAGGGTGGTTAGTGGCTATGCCAATTCCTAGTCTTGCTTTTTCTTCTACCTCGTTAATTTTTAATTTTCTTACACTACCCACCCCACAATATTAGGAAAGGGTCCACCGTCCGAGCGAAGTCCCCAAAGACATTACAAAATAACCAAATTTTCAAGCTGACGTGTTCCACCACGTCAGATTAGATAGACCGAGTCCTGCCGACTTTTCCAGCCAGCTGGCAAAAAAAAACAAAACCATGAGCCTATTACAAAACTTTCCTTTCCTCACCTGAGTTTTACCGTTGGCTTCAGTTTGCCTACAAAGACAAAAATGATTATGTTTCAAAATAAATAAATTTCTGACTAAGTAAAAACAAATCCACATGTGTTTGACATGTTAAACAAATAAATTATTGAAATCTTCTCCTGGAGAAAGAAAGCGTGTATGTATTCGGTCTGTAAAACAAAAACATTTGCTTTCAATGGGACCGAGTCAGCAGGCTTACAGCTTATACTCAGCTGTTTACTCTACGCGGAGACGGCAATGTAACCGCATAAAACGCTCTGCATTCTCACCGCATTGTCCAATGTAAGCTAATCAATCCCTTTTGCGCCTACCCATTTCATTTTTTCGAGATTTGAATCCCTACCGCGCATGCCCATTTCATCTTTTTGAACTTTTCCATCGTTTTGACACATTCCCGTTATTTTTTTCGAGCTTTCAATCAATCTGGCGCACGCCCGTTTGAATCTTTCGAAAATGGATTTGAGTATGGTACAGATATCGGAGGATTGAACAGTTAGGGTTTGAATCGGAACTTCTGATTTGGAGACCCTGTTTTGGAAGGAGGATTGAGTGCTTTTGATGCCCGAATCATGGCAATCAAAGGGATCAGTGATATTTTTCTGGTGTTTTTAGTATATTTCCTCATCTGGGTTGATGCTCAAGGAAGTAATACGAGGGTTTCTGTGAAGGATAGGTGTGATGGAGTGTATTTGAACTACCGGGGGCAGACTCCCACAATAACTTATCCATTAACTGCGACTCCAGCAGAGCAGCCCTATGTTTTTAATTCCACTGCAACTGTGCTGAATACAGGCAGAGAAGAAGTTCAAGCGTGGCAGATTTTTGTTGGATTCCAGCATGGGGAGATGCTGGTTTCTGTGGGTAATGCTGTGCTTGAAGATGGGTCAAGTATGCCTGCTAATGTTAGCAATGGCGCGCTTTTATCAGGATTCCCGCAGTCAAATCTCAAGACTGCTATTGAGACTGCAGGGGACCTGAACCAGATTCAGGTGCAGGTTGAAATGAGTGGTGTTGAGTTTGGTGTCGATGAAAAGAGTATTCCTATGCCTACACACATCAACCTGACTAATGCTGGTTACAAATGCGATCCGCCTAATGCTACAGGTAATTAATTGGGCCCTGGCCACGTTGTAGTTTTTTCATGGCCGATCTGTAAAACTTTAAGGAATGGTTTTTTTTTTTGGTCGAAGTATGGAATATTCTACTCAAATCTCCTTTTTTATATCGGTTCAAAAACAAAAAAAAAACTGTCGACTGCCTAAAGTAGAGCGTTCAGCACAGAAGCAATGGACCCTAAAGGATCAAATTCACGGGGAAACTCTAGGACATGTCAGTGAACTAAACCCATCTAGGAACCGAAAACCCAATAAAAAACAAGTACTCATCATTAATTTTTGACACATTCATGTCCTATATCCACTGTTTTCGCCCACATTTTCTGGCCATATCATGCATTAATACTGAATGGATAGTGCCTTAACTAAACAACACCCTATGCTTCTTCTCGATCACTGGTAAACAGATATTTCCTGATAAATTATAAAACTGCAGATCACATGACTTAATAGTAAATACTCTTCACCTTCTTCCTGAATTATCTTATCTATGTCAGGCGTGAACCATCAAGTAGGAATATCAATTCCCAGTTTTGCAATGATCTGTTTGTTCATATAGAAAGTATCCTTTTCATAAGTGGCCACTGTTTTTTTTCACAAGAATTGTCAGGGCATTACTGGAATTCCCAAAACTGACTGCACCCAATAACCTGCACTGCTTTCGTAATATTTGAAATGTGCTTCGACTGGTACCTCCAGTGTGTTAGAGTGATTCCCACTGAGGAGGTCTCACAAAATCTCTCTCTGATATGAGTGTCAAAAGACTTCGAAGTCATTCAATTAACAGTTTGGGATCCTGAATACCTGCCATCAGCTTATTTTTTCCCATGCTTAGAAGGCATCTTTTGTCATGATGCTTGTGGATTCATCACCGAGTATGTCTTTCTCCACCAATTGTTGAAGTTTTGCATTATCTAGCTTGCTGGCATACTACTTTTTCTGCTGCAGCACCGATTTTCGGACTGCTCCTATCCTTGGCTAGATTTTCTAGCTTTCAAGCTCTTCCAGCAGGCCCTGCTGCCATCTGCCCCTTCTCTATTCCTTTCACCCACTACCAACAATCTTATATTCAGACTGAGGTCTGATAGGTAGTTAAAGAGCAGCAAGGAAAGCCTCCCAAAATTATTACACAACGGAGATGGCAGAGTGGATCGAGTCTGCTAAGGCTCCAGCCTTTTACTTAAAAACACAATTTTCACAGACAACTATGGCATGTGCGTCCTTACCTCAGACCCGGAGTTATTACAGGGAGAAAACATTGAGAGAGTCTGCTGAGACTATCAACACAATTGAACTTGCACATATCTTTCAATTTGAGCTCTATGAAATAAACCGAGTCAAATTCTCACTCCAGATTTTAGCAATTCATCAGAAACAGAGACATGTTCTATTCATCCAACTTCCTTGGGATAGCGTGTTAAGGAGCTGAGCCTATGAGAATCAAACAGACCTCCCCTTCCCTCCCACATGTTATGTCCTAGAGCATGCAAATTCTTTCAAATTATTACTAACACATTAATTTAACAGTTCCTATCTTCCTTTTTTCTTGTTTCCTGCTTTTTAAATTTTTATATTCCTTTAATTCTATCTCTCCTGGGTCCTTATATATCAGTTTGATCAACTGAATCCCGTACCTCGAAGTCGACCTGCAGCTTGGCAGTGATCCCTAGAGCAGCTTCCTTATTTTCTAGAGAATCAGCAACCTGATTCCCTGATATTCTTACATTTCCACTGAGAGGCTGATTTTAGGAGTGATCACCTTATCGATCTGCCAAATCTCTTCTTTCCTTGCTTTGATTGCTTCAACAATTAAGTTTGAGTTGCCTTCAATTTCTACCTTATCCCAGCCTTTCTCCTTAATTAGCTTCAGACTGTGCCAAGCAGACCTTATTTTGGCTTGATTGTTGGTCCCTGTGCCTAGACATCCTGAAAAAATCATTTTAGGGGCTTCTGCATCCCCTCTGCATCCCTCAAGTTTGAGTCGTCTTTAATTTCTACCTTATCCCAGCCTCTCCTTAATTAGCTTCAGACCTGCAGCCCTTATTTTGGCCTGATTGTTGGTCACTGTGCCCAGACATTCTGAAACAATCATTTTAGGGGCTTCTGCATCCATTATGATTCTCCTAGCTCTGGGCAATCCGGGATTGGTCCTAGCTGCACTGTCAAAATTCTAGTTATTTCATCCTTCTGCAGGAATGGTCATTTTTTATAATTTATAGCTGAGCCTGTGCCATTTGTACCAATTCCTTTACCAGGGATTCTACTAAAAGGATTGCCTTTCAACTTTGCTTAGCATCATAATGTTTAGGGCGAAAACTTCGTTTCTTGGTTGCCCATATCTTTATTAATTTTGAAAGACTCGCACTTATCTTGGATTGGATTTGGTATTCCTGCAACTGTGGGTCCTTAAATGTCCTTCTGTTACATTACATCCAAGTGTTCCAGCAAATCATGGCTGGGGTGAAGAACCATAGTTGCTCATTTGGCTGGAATTTTATCTTCCTTGGCCATGCTTTAAACAGATTCCTCACATTTCGTGGCATCACCCAATTTAACTCAAACTTGTCTAGGGCCTGTTTCCATATCATACTAGAAAATTCACAGTGAAGTAGCAGATAATTATATTCTTCCTCATTTTTCCCACGTAATGCACACTGGGAAGGACCTTGAAATCCTCTAGACTGAGCTGAGACTGAATTAAGATCTAACCATGAGCTGCTACCCAGCCAAAAGAATCAGCCTTTGGGAGACTATATTTAAACCAGATCTTATTAACCATGAAGGATGACATCTCTTATAATCCTTGTTTAGACATTACCTTATATCTATCCTTGACACGGTATTGGCATGGTTTGGAGCCTTTACATATTATTTCATACTTATCTTGCACTATATACGGGATCAGAAAATTGGATAGTCCTCTTGCTGCTTCTGCTAGGTAAACAGGGACTCCCTGTTGCTAATTCATCCATTCTTTCCTGTCACCTGTACAAGCATGTAATCTTTTTTCAAACTGCCATGAATTTGTTCCATGATATCCCGGGGGGGTTGGGGGGGGGGGGGGGGGGGGGGCGTTGGAGAGGGGGGGGGTTTGTGGGGGGGAGGGGCGGTGCGGAGATTTTGGGTACCAACATTAATGAGAGTTAAATACTCAGGATTCCTCGCAGAATTTCAACTTTTCTCTTGAGCCAATCTTCCATATAACCAAAGTTTTAGGAACTCTGTAGAGCTGCGTATGAAACTACAGATCCTTTCACACATGTTCTGACTGTAAATATTATTTCTGGGAGTCCAGCAGGCCTCGCTGTCCATACGAATTCTCGATGTCAATTTCACTCCCAGGGCTCTGTTCATGATTCTCAGACTACTTATTCCACTCCCTCCCCTATTCTTTACGCCATCAAACCTTCTCCCACATAATCAATGCAATCTTTTGATTTTTCATCAGTACTACTCGAAAGGAATTTTCTTTATTGTCTCTCCTATTTTTTGTTTGAATTTCATTAGTGACATTAAATACATTGACCAATTGTAACCTTTCCGCCAAAGATACCCATTTTCCTTTACAAAATTCTGATTTTGTTTGACATTAATCCCCAAAGCCCTCACAAAGATTTTCTGAATTCCTCATTACAAACAGCAGAATTCCGAGATAAGTGCTTGGAAGGGTTCCAATTCTGAATTTCAGTACTCTATTGACAAATTTTCCTTTTGAAAAGCTATAGTTATAAGTATTATAGGCTAATGTTTGAGGAAGATCAGTAAATTTGCTATTAGTAGTTGTGAATTCTGAAAAACATTTTATATGAAAATCGGGCCAGTCAAATTTTGTGAAACTTTGCTATCTGGCCAAAAATAGCTCATATAAGTTTCCATGAGCATAGCTTTCCAAGACACAAGCTTAAGCATCAGAATATAGGGACCTAAACTTCCTCCCAATGCAAATTCCAATTATCTGAACAGGAAGAGTTGCATTGTTTGGTACATTTGACTGTTTTGAAAAGTGTGCTAACTAGGTAATTTAGTTTTTGATTTTTTTTTTCAATAAATTAAACAGTTGACTGAAAATATCCACAAAATTTCCCTGCCCATAGTTTACAAATATGCAAGTGGCCAGTGCTTTTTGTTAGGGCTGCGACAGTTCATCAGAACTGTTTACAAATGCAATAAGCCCAATACTATAGGTATGTAATTTGACTGTTTTGAAAAGCGTGCTAACTAGGTAATTTAGTTTTTGATTTTTTTTTTTTCAATAAATTAAACAGTTGACTGAAAATATCCACAAAATTTCCGTGCCCATAGTTTACAAATATGCAAGTGGCCAGTGCTTTTTGTTAGGGCTGCGACAGTTCATCAGAACTGTTTACAAATGCAATAAGCCCAATACTATAGGTATGTAATTTGGTTCTGGCAATATTATGTTCTTTCATTACTAATCAGTCTGTTTGCAGGGATCATAGTTGGATAAATTTTCCATTTTGGAATGTTAATTTATAGGTTAATGTCGGAGGAAAAGTATAAAATATACTATTGCAAGTTTTGGCAAACACTTGATCTAAAAACTTGGCAATTTAGTTTTGGAAAATTTATAGGCTAATGCCTGAGGAAAATATACTATTGCAAGTTTTGGCAAGGACTTGATCTAAAATCTTGGCAATTTAGTTTTGGAAAATTTGCCAAATGAGGAATCTAATATTCATGAAAAATAGTCATTATTTCCCTAGGCCTTTGCTAACAAACAATGCCTGAATTTTATATTAGTGAAAACCCCATCTCCTTTGACATGAAAAACTGTGCTATTTCTTAGGCTGTAATAGGTCATTAGAGTTGTGTACCCATTGATTAATGTTTTATGTCACCATAGCCAGGTATAAAAAATATGGCTTCTTTATTTTATAACATTTTCTTGTGTACCCTGATACAATGCACATTTACTAAAATTCATTGATTAATGTTTTATGTCACTGAAACCAGGTATAAAAAATATGGCTACTTTATTCTATAACATTTTCTTGTGTACCCTGATACAATGCACATTTACTAAAATTCATTGATTAATGTTTTATGTCACCAAAGCCAGGTATTAAAAATATGGCTACTTTATTTTATAATATTTTCTTGTTGACTATTTTAATTTAGATTTTTTTTTGTGAAAAGTTAGCCAATTGACATAAAGTAGCACATAAAATTTCCCCAGCCCATATCTTACAAAAACATTAAACATCAGAATGTGGGGACCTGAATTTCATTGAAATGAAAATCCTGCTGCTTTTAGCTGGAAAAAATGTCTTATATGGTAGGGCTGCAGTAGGGTCATTAGTGTTGTGTTTCCTGATCTAATGCACATATGCTTAATGCTATCTCAGCCTTTTGGAACAAAGTAATAGAAGTTGACTAATTTGTTCTAGAAGATTTTTCTGATTGGCAGATTTATTTTTGGATTTTTTGTGAATAATTAGCTAATTGGAAAAAAAAATAGCCCATAAAATATCCTCAAGTATGGCTTAATACAGGAATCCAGATTCCAAAACTCATCAAAATTTTCCCTCAACAGGATTTTTTTTTGTTATTTCTTAAGTTTAATCTGATTTGATTGTTTTTCTATTTGTCTAGTCTAATTTTGTGAAAATTAGTTGATTGGCAGAAAATAGGCCGTTAGTTTTACAAATAGAAAATCATTAGGACTGAGAGACCTGAAGTTCTCTAAACAAAAACCCTAGTTCTTTCGTCAGGGAAAAAAGTGTGCTATTTTTTAGGGATACAATATTACATCCGAATTGCGTGTCCTCGTCTGATACTTATTTACCAAAGTTCATTGATTTATTTTTTATGCTACCACAGATTCCTGGTATGCCACTTTCACCAGAGTTGCACTTTCAGTGAATTCTTGAATATGTAGAGTTCAGGTTGTATTTTATTATGTTCTATGTGTCTTTGAAGGATTTACCCTAGACTGCACGGATACGGATACGGGTACGGATACAGGTACTGTTTCGCTATGCTGAAACGGCAAATTTTTAAAAATCTCGGCTACAGTATACTTTTGGGTACGTTATATATATATATATATATATATATATATATATATATCTCGGGTACGGTACACTTTTGGGTACATTATATATATGCATATAAAATTATAAATTTAAAGAAACATTTGCATACTTATTGAAATTTAATACCCATACAACTTAAAATCATTCATAGAACATGAAAACAAATTTCCAATACTTTGAGAATGGAGACTTGAGTTTGTATTGATTCATAATGTTCAAAACATAATAGTTAATAACATAGACTGTATTACAAATTTGATAATTCATTATTAATGCCTTAAGCGTGAGTTAGACGTCTCATTGGACATTAAAAAAACATTTAAAGTCACGAAATATTTTAATTCCTTTCTCAAACCAAACGAGGGCAGAGCAGCCTCTTGTCGAGGCAAGGATCTTGTCATTATATTTATGATTCGACGAAATCTATTTGTAGGCTTGGCAACTAATGTCAAATGAAGAGAAGATAGGCTGCCCAACCACCAAGTGCTTCATTTGTTCCTGTGCCTTCCAAATTGATTGAAGAATAAAGGACCCATGAGGAGCAATAAGAAAGCCCCCAAATAGTAAGTCAACCAAATGAAGTCCTTTTCATCTCTCTCAACCCTTCAGAGCCTATTGGCAATATTGAATCTCACACGAACTTTCCAAAGTTCAATTCCAATCAAAGCCCTCATGTTTTATTTATTTTTTTGCACTTAAAAAAAAGAAAAAACTGTGGGTACTCTCTGGGTACTTTGCGGGTACTCTCTGGGTACTTTGTACTTAAAAAAAAAGAAAAAACTGTGGGTACTCTGTGGGTACGTACCCACAGGCCCTGGGTACGTCCCAGGTACAGAAATCCGTACCCGAAAAGCACCCAGGGTTACTCTGTGGGTACGTACCCACAGCGTACCCGGTACCGTACCCGTACGCAGCCTGGTACAAGGGGGTCTCGGGCGTTTCCATGCGGTCTAGGATCTACCTCATACCAAGTCGTATGGTTTAATTTATTAAGTGCGTGGATCAATGATTTTGTGTATTCTACAATGTGTCACAAATCATGTGGATGAAGAATCTTGTTTGCTTTGAATCTCACAGGCATTGCCATCCTATGGGTATGGTTGCTGAAGTTTTGCTGTCCTGTGTGCACCCAAATTAATGCTTCATGTCACTGTCAAGTAAGTCAAATCTCTCTCGATTACAATTCTGCTGTAACATTACTTTGAAATTTCCAGAGGTTGTGTTAGATTTTGATCTATTACCATTTTTGTGCATGCAATGACATTCAAGTTTTTACCATTCAGTTTTGGATTATTATATCTTATAAGAATTTGCAGTCGGCACATTACATGATCTCCAAGAGTTTGCAAATTTCATTGCACTTCAAAGTTTAGTTTTCTTAATAGACTTGTATTTTATCATATAATCTTTCCAATCTAAGGCTATACGAGCAATTAAATTGGATGATAGAAACCCCTACTGTTGCCAAGGACTCAAATCAGATGTCATGCATCACTAGATCCTTTTCCCAAAATCGTAAGCCTTTTTTCAAGTTTTTGTATAAAAAAATGCAAGTTTTAATATTTTAGGATTTAATTATTTGCATTTACTTCACAAACATTAAATATGCTGGGAACATTTTTCTAAGAGGCATCCTTCCAGCACTTGCGAGTTTAGTTTTCTTTATAATGCATTGAATTCGTTGCATTTACAAATAAGGTCAATGAGTGCCAGCTAAACTGGAAGGAGAAAGATCCTATTATTTTGAAGGATTAAAATACTGTAGAAACAAATGGTGGATCCTCGTCAGGAATGTGAGATCTTAATACTCAAGTATGAGGGTCTTTTAGAAGCAACGATTGGAAGATGTAAATGCACTAGTTACAGATATCAGAGGCTAATTTTCCAAAGGAAGGTTGATTTTGAGATAACTGGAATTAGTCTATATTGAATGGCAGTTGTGGAAAATTTGCTTTTGGCCTGAAAGGTGAAACTGTTGCACATGGAACAACAGTATTGATGCAATGTGACTTAAATTGATGTAGAAAGCAGGAAACTACTATAAAGAATTCCAACATTACTCTCATGTACAATGAGTTGTCACGAGAACATAAAAAAAAAGGAGGTACATCCCCCACACCGAAGTAATAGCATTTAAATCTTCAAATCTCTAAGTAAGATTGCAGCCTTTCTTGTTCTGTGCTTACCTGAATGTGCACCAGTCTTCTGACTATCATGTTTACATTTGTAAATGTTAAGATGAAATCGAGGGGCCAGTGATGCTGCGAGCTGCATACAACATTACCTCCAAACTTTAAATCGAACCATGCTTATTAACCCTGCACAAATAATTGTTTATTTTTCTTCTACGGTTGTTCTAATAAACTGATTATCAACTGTATTGCAGCCAAGTAGAGTAACTCCAACCTTCATCTCCAGAGATCCTAGTGGCACACAACTGAAAAAATTATGCTATTGCCAGCTGGCAAGTCATGTACAAACAAAAAAAACCATTTTATATAAGATTAGCAAGTACCCACAAGCTGTGTACTGATTAGCTCAAGCTTTTAACAGGGAATCTGTTGTTCCTAGCTCGAACCTATAGCTTATCAACAATGGCGTGTATTAGAGTAAACCCTCACCTGCGATCGAAGATGGAAAAATGCTCTTCTGCTTCCTTAATAAAGCTCTGCTTATCCCTTTTGAGAACAGGACTGTATAAACCACTTGCATGGGCTGATATGGAACCAGTTACCTCTACCGCGAACTTTATCTTGTGGTAGAATATATATAAGCCATGAGCATAGAAATGGCACATTAAATCCTTGCACTATAGAAATGGATGGAAAACAAAAATGACTCTGTAGAATTGGGATGAGTACACTTTTGACAGATTGGTTTGCAAAAGATGAAGATAGGATAAAGCTTATGCTAGAACTAGCCACTATGTTTATTCTTACAATGGAAACCATGGTACCGGAGGCAAGAACAGACAGTGCCAATTTGGTATTAAAACATGGAAAACTAGCATTGAATTATCTTGTTTCGGAACAACTTAAAAGTAAACCAGATCGTGATCCTAGGTTAATCCAAGTTAAGCAGCAGTCAATAAGTTCAAGTTGAACTAAGAAGGCCATTTTTAGTGGCATCAAAGTGACAAATAACCTTGATGATAGTTTTGCTCACTAAAGCTGTTCTATAATGGCGAGGAGTGTTCTCTCCAGCCACACTATAAAAACTTCTGGAGCTAGGGCAAACCTATTCATGGAACATGCCTACTCTTATACTGGCATTTTAAGTCTATGATTCCTCTTTGAATCCATTTCTGGTGATGTTTATGATGGAGTTGGCACAGAAACTCACTCAAAATGTCTGGTTTTTTAAAACTGATGCTTTGATTCATCTGGGTTCACTTGTAATCCCACAATCAATTTGAGAAATATATCATCATGGTAACACATAAGTTAGAATCTAGTCCATTGCACAAGGTTATGAATCCTTGAAGCATTAGTCCTCACTTGGTATTGATCTTGAGCTGAAGTTTTGTTCCACGCATAGAGTGTCTGTAATGGCTATATATGGCTGCTGTATAACTCGAGGAAAACATAAACATGCACCCTCTGATTTCCTCATGTGTGTATGCTAATGAAAAGCTATCAGTGAAATTTGCCTTGAGAATCATTGGATTTCCATAATCTCAAGTTGTGGGACTTGCATACTTCCAGACATGGTACCTCTAGAGATAGGCTCCCTCCTCTACTTAATCCTATGTCTACTATGTCTAATGGGTAATGCAAGAAAACACCTATCTAATGGCTATACACTAGTACACGATTCCAAAGGACTCAGGGAGAAGGAGAAAGGATCAACCAAGTAGAGATAATCCTACACTGGACATTAGGAGATAGCACTCAAGAAAAGGGGGTGTTGAACAATTTACAATGCATGAAAATGGAAAAAGATGGGCATAGGAGAGGATTGATATGAAACATCACAGTACCAAAATACTATTTTTTCACTGAAATGATCACCATCAGTTGCATTCAAGTTCACAACATGTATTTAAACTTGCAATAAGAACAAGAGAATGCATAATATACCTGCACAGCATTGAACTAAAGCGCCAAGAGAAAACAATAGAAACTAATGCAAGTAATTTCTGAGTAATTCTCCAATCACAGAACACTAGTTTTATTACTCTTCTTAGATTAGTTCTGCACAATCGTCGAGTCATATGTAGAGGAAAGAGGCATGATTTCCCATTACATAGCTAATTATAAATGGAGGCATTGGAGCTTTATTGTACCACTTTCAAAAGCTGAGAATGCAAGAGAGAGCAGCATCAAGATTTTGAATGTCCAGGCTCTTTTGCCCAATGCTCTTCTTTTTACAATATCATGGATGGATGAATGAGTAGAGAACTAAGAAAGCGAACACTAATCATAGAATTGGCATATCTATTGTTCGGTCATAGCATTAACATGTTTTAGCTGTTTAGTTTAATGAACATTTCGGTTTTCCACTCAGAGCATGGAGAACCCTATTCAAAACCCACTGACCCATCATTGTCCTTTGCCTTAAGTGGGAGAAGAAACAATGCGCCCATGTCTTCATTTAATGCTCCATGAATTCAACCTGTAGGTGATACACTTTGCATCTGGAAATGTTTGCATTCAATGTTTTTGGTCCACGTACCACCATTCCAGAACCTCTGAGTTTCATTGTCTACAACATGATACAGGTACATGAAAATACGTATCCAGGGATATAAATTTTGTCAATTTTGGTCCATGGGGAGCTCGTCGTTATGGGGGTGCAGATTTCGGGGGTCATTTTTGCTCATTTTTAAAAAGTTCGACCTAGTTCCCATAATCCCAGCACACTTAGTCTGCACTCATACTGGGTTAGATTCATTGCTTTAGTTTTCTTTGTATTACAGATCGTTAAACTTGTTGTGCGGAGATTACCGTTTGGGTGAGGAACTATGCTCATTGTGCTCGATGGGTTCCGATTATTGTCGATGTAAGCCGCACAGTAACGTCGAGTTCCCTTTGCTACAAAGCTGGGCCACAAAATTTTCAATTGCGGGGAACTAGTTCCCCATGACACCCAGCTCGCAAAGCAATACTAATGAAACAAACTGTCTCGGGCCTTATGAATCATCTTCGTTTTGTGCCAGCCGATCTCTGCGAGGAACATAACTACCCGATTGCCACCGTATCTAACGAGGGTAAGTCCCAGGCCTGATAACAAGCCAAATGTTTTCACAGACCCCGCAAATGCCAATAGCATTTCAACTTCGTGCGGCAAAGGACATGCATCCATGAAGCACACATGACTTGTTCTGTCAAGTTCGGCCATGGTGGATGGACTAGAAAGTGGTATGTGGACACCCCGCAAATTAAAGGGGTCACTTCAACCAGCCAATGCAATACACGACTTTTGTCACAGCGGCAAATCGGTGGATAAGCTGATAGACACTCGATGAGGAACTTGGTTCTCACCATCAATCTGGCTCCCAACAACTGATTTTATACAGTTTGGTCAATACACTATGGGAAACCATGCCTTAGCACACATTTTCTTGTGTGTTCTTGATCAAGGCCTCTCGCTTGGAATTTTTCTAGGAACAAGTGAGCCATGAAAAAACAAAGTGAGATGCGCCCTAATGCCAACCAATTTTTTGGTCCTTTTGCAAACTGATCTCACTCCTCTTATGGTTTTGTCACAAAAGCCCATGGGGCATCCAATGGGGTTTAATTTTCTTGAGTCCTTCTTGGCCAATCTGGAATTAGTGCTAAAATTGAGCATGAAGTTCTCCTTCAAGACCAATTTTCTCAGTTATATGCCGCACAATTTTACCCAAATTTGGCATGCTTTTAGAGGGGAAATTTTATTTTGGTTATGGAGAGAAATGAATGCTTGTTTGTTTGCTAATGGTGATGTAAATCATCACTTCTTTATTTATAACAAGTTTGTGGTTGTCACCAATGTCTTGTTGCAGATTCAAGTTCAAGCCCATAAAGTGGTGTTGGAGGTCGAGCATCTTTAGACGCTTCGGCGCCACTAGGGTGATGCCCCTTGCAATGTTGCACATGAACCACCGTCCCCCTCTCGCCGCTCCCTGCCACGTGGCAATCCCAGTGGTCGGCAACAAGGTGGTGGCCGCCAGAATCGCTCCCAACACTGCTCATTTAGTTGTGCTTGCCACTCCCCTCGTAGCTAGCCTCATTGGAGGAGCTTCTCTCCACCTCCTTCAGCTCGCCACCGGGGTTGGGATATCCCCCCGCCGCCTAGCCACCATGGTTGGGGTTCACTGCATGTGCCTGAGCCTCACTCTCATGATGGCTGGAGCCTTCCTCCTCCACCGGATAAGTTTCCAACGCTGACACTTGCCATTTCATCTTCTTGGGCCCCTGCTGAAGACTCTGAAGAAGGAAGCCGACTTGGTTCAGGTGGGGATGTGCCAGATCCCAACAAAGATTTGCTTGGCTTTGGTTTGCATGATCAAGACCCTCCCTGCAGGGCAACAATTTTTAGCGGCAGCTTAATTTTCTTTGTTTGTGATAAGCTGATGCTTTTTGCTCTCCCTCGTTCCGCGGGATTTTTGCCTAGTTTGTTCCTTGGCTTTCGGGGGTGCTTCCATACCGCCCATTTTTTTCCCGAATTATCTTGTATCATTTGACTTGTTAAATTAATATAAGATGTTATTCATGAAAAAATGTTTTCACAAAGTTGCTTGGGAAATCTTCCGTTTGCCTTGAGAAAAAAGAGATATGGGTATAATTGACGTTTATAGACAGAGTATTGCCTTATGTGCCAAGTGGGTGGTTGAGTCTATTGAATGGAACGAGGCATGGAAATTTTTGCTAAGGGATTGCATTGCTCTAGGTGCAACTTATGGTAAAAATTGTTGGAAAAATATTGGGTTGCATACCCGAATCATTACTTCGGCCCCTGTTAAGATTAAAGGCACGTTCATTATCAAGAGTATTTGAAATCTTTTGAGCTTGTCAAGCCCTTTCTTAGGTGGGCTGGTGATGGTTTCAAAGCTGATTTGTCTTCTAATGTTCACAACCTACGGTGGTCACCAATTGTGCCTAGTAATGACATCTTATTCGTTGATATGTCGGGCATCAAAACTCTCAAATTATACCGCAAAGGGATTTCCACATGTCGGTATATGGTCGTGCATAGGAAATGGATTCCTTGGAAGGAGCTCAAGCAAACATTCAACTTGAACAATACGCATCTCTTGTTTGTGCTTAAAATAGAAGCGATGATGCCAGATGTCATGCTTCACATGTTGGGGGCCTACAACCCCAAATTGTGTGGTGGTGTGATTGGAAATGGAATATTGACACATTCTTTAAACACTACAACTTGGGGTTGCTCTACCATTTGTGGAGTCCTTTTTCGCCCGCATTTGGCAAAGCTCAATGCATGTTGGGGTTTAAATACCTCTCTTAGAATGTGGATTTTTCGCCATGATATGGTTTGGAACTCCAAAATTGGGGCCCAAAATCTGTCACTTTCTTTGGTGTTTTCTATACTCGGGCCTTCTATTAGGAGAGAGACTTAAACATATTGGTGTTCCAAACCTAAAGTGCCTAGTCTGTTTTGGACCCGATTCTTTCAAACATTTGTTTTGATTTGGTCCCCGTGCCCAATCTGCTTGGTCTTGGATTCACTCTTTTTTTAGCCTTTTCATCTCGAGCATGTTACTTAGAGATTAGTTTTTTTTGGCGACCACTCTAATTGCCTTGCTTACATAGCTTCTTTATGGGATTTTTTTAGAGGCATAATTTTCTTTCAATTGTGGAAAGCTAGAAACGTTGTTATCTTTCAAAAAGAAGCGGTTTCTTAGCTATTTTCCACTAATGATAAAGTCGCCATTATTTATTTGTGTACTTTCATTTTCAGGCCTAGGCTCAAAAGGTTGCCGTAAAATTTTAATATTTTTAGCAATTACTTGGTCATTGGGGAGTGCTCCTTGTACCATGCTCTGGGTGCCCTCGAGATATGATGAGATTAAGTTTGTTGTTGACTGCTAGGTGTAGACAAAGCCACTCACATAGTAGACACTTCTCAGTTCGTGGTCGTTTCTCCATACTACCTTCTCAGTGGGCGAGTTGGAGTCCGCCACCTCCCAAGGGCAAGATGGTTGCTGGTTCTTCACAATGGACATCACCGACTTAGGGTGGAGTTACTGTGCTTGGCTCCTTACCACCAAGATGGGCATTATGGTTTCACTCTCTATACAAGATAACCCCCAACAGACGGACCACTATTGATCAATCGACAAAGAAGCCTTGTAGCGGGGGATTTCCCCCCAAAGGATGATCCACCTCCTCTTAGTATGGTTATTGCATGTGCTTACATGTATACACGCTATTAATCATGTAATCTAAGTTTTTTTTGTTTTGTTTTGTCATGTTTGCATTTTTGTGATGCCATGGGTCTCTCTAGCACATTTTTTTTCTTTATTGTTTTCCCTTTATAACCCCTATTTAGTTGCCTTATATTGTTATGACAATTTTTTTGGACCGTAATTTGACTTGCCACCCTTTTACTGTAACCATCTTGTATTACGAAATTGATATATTCATACCTTTCAATAAAATAAAAAAATTAGCAAAATAAAACGGGACTTTCTTAATAAAAAAATAAAAAATGCTATGGTTCATGCCATTCATATTTTACATATTTACCAACCAATCTAGTGAAAGGTTGTGTGTTACTAGCAAATGGAGGAATCATTGTACACGAGTAAAATTAACTATCACGTCAAAATTGGGTCAAAATTCATCATTAAAACATGCTTTGTTAATATCACATAGGTAAAAAATTGAATGCCCCACGTCGGTTTCCCAATAGTCACAATATTTGAAATCAATGCAGAATAATTAAGCGGTCTAATGAGATTTATTCTTTGACTAATAGAGCAACTTTTGAATGCATTTTTGCCATAATGTTTTAGATGTTTAACATTGGGTTGAACACCAAGATTGTGTTTCGCAACAATAGAAGGTAATATATAGTTCTTCAAGAGTTAACATTATCTTAGTCATGAAGTTTTATATTATCATTATCAAATAAATAAAAAGTTAATTCACATTAATTTCAAAAAGAATTAGACAAAACTTCATCATGAGATAAAGTATAAACACATGGTTTCTCGTGTCATATAGAGACGTCGATGATTTGAGAAAAATAGTTTAAATTTCACATTGCTTATTATTTTTATGATAAAAAATACATATAATCAAAATCCTTATATATTTCATCATGCATGTGCAAAGCACACACACCTTTTTATTGAGAGCCATTTCTTCACCTATTTGGAAGAGAAAAATGGAATGATTGGTTCCCTTATACTTCTAGGTACTTAAATTAGGACAAATGCCATTTAACAATGAACTCATGACATTTAACAATGAACTCTTGACATTTATTTCAGCCCATTAATTATTACTGCACTTAAATGATTAACTCGTATACACATTTTGTTCAATAAACCCTCTCGGTCATTACGTAACTCTTGTTACTCATAATTGATAATTCAAAATCCTACTTTTAGAATATAGAAGACATCTTCGGACGTCTACCCACCATCTCTAAGAGGGCATACTCTAATTTAGACTTCATTAGGATGAAGTCAACCATGCCAAAAAAGTTATTTGGGTGACATTATTTTAAGCTAACGACTTCATCTTCTAAATCTACAAGGGTCACATTTTCAAATTCATTAGCTACCATAGTTGACCTAGTGTCAATTGAGTGAGAAAATATTCGGCAACGTTCACTTGTAAAAGCATATTCACACAACCCATTTGAAGGCCCTTTAAACATGCACACAAAGCACCAAATTACTAAATTACTCTCTCGAGCCAACTCTAAGTCTGCACGCATCCTACATGGCTACCCTAGGCCATTTTGCAAAGCTACATCACACTAAAGATCATTGCCAAGTGTTGAAGGTCCTATTGGGGTCATCATTGCCAAAACACAATGCCATAAACATTTTGCACACATACATCAAGTGGAGAACTACAATGATTTGTACCTCTTCGAAGTATTGCTATGTAGGTGTTACGAGGGTAGCTCTACTCAATCAAACTAACCCCTTTTTAGATCCCCAAACAAAAAGAAGAAGAAAAAGCCCTAATTTTCAGCACAACTATGATTGATGAATTTAAGTCATAGAAAGTGAAGCTATAGACATAAAAAAATACAATGCCACATACGAGATCTAGCCAAACCCTACAAAGGAAAATTTTGTCCATGTCAGACTAAGTCGTATGAGTGACTTTGTCTGCAACATGAGAATTCCTCCCCCTTTTAGATTCACACTTCAATATTTTTAAGACATCTCAACAACAGTCTGCACACCCTTCCTGCACACTCTCAAATCAATATCACTTCATCTTAGTCCAAAATTGGTGCAATATCCTAACCCTAACTTTTACTTACTTTATTTAACTCAACTAAGATTATGCAATTGTCATATTTATCTAGACATGAATATAGGATCCGCGGTTTGTTAGTATTTACAATATTTATGGTGATAGATAATCTTTACACAAAGTAATTTCTTATTTAGATTAAACCGTAAATTTTATATTACACTTTAGTGAACAAAAATATTTTTTAGTTGTACGTATC
The DNA here is from genome assembly GCA_019776745.2 of Taxus chinensis. Taxonomy (NCBI): domain Eukaryota; kingdom Viridiplantae; phylum Streptophyta; class Pinopsida; order Cupressales; family Taxaceae; genus Taxus; species Taxus chinensis. The sequence goes on from CM034148.1 coordinate 810,512,101, forward strand.
CTAAAGCTACATGCCTCACTCATAGGGTTTTAGATTTCTCAAATTTTGATTGGTTTCACATCTCTTTTTCTTAGTGTTTCTTCAAAATCCTAAGTTGCTTTTGGATCATTTTCCTTACCATGGCTGCTAATTATTATCCATGCAGTTTTCTAGTTCTCAAATTAACTTTGAGATGTTATCTATCATTGCTTGCAGGGAGCGAGCTTTTAACAAATCTTTCATCCCTCCTCCACCCTACATATTGCATTTTACTAGACCACCACATGCTAATCCAATTTGCATATTTAACCACACCACTAGACTCAAAGTGGTCGCGGTAAACACACGACACGGTAAGCCTCCCAACAACCCTCTTCCTAATGGGGGCAACACTGCCAATACAAACCCGATCATCCCTCTACCACATAAAGCTCCAATAGCTCCTATCAAATAATATGACCTTTTAGATAAATTTAAGAACAATCAATCTCATATTTCTATTCTTGAATTGCTTCAATGCTTGGTAGCACATAAGGATATTTTATGCCACACACTCAAAGGGGCCACTATCCCGACTAATGTAGAAGCTACATATTTGCATCTCTTGTAAACACTTTTAAGGATAATAATCACCACATTTATTTTGACAAAGAAGATTCTCCACCACATCAAATTGTAGACATCAATTTGCCCTTACATATCCATGTTCAAATCTTCACAAAAATGGTTAAACACACTCTTATTGATAATGGATTAGGCTCGAATATATGTGGTAAGACTTTCTTAATTGCTATGGGTTTAGACATACAACCTCTAAAAATTTAACACACAAATTAAAGAGTTTGATAATGTTTCTCACCCAACAAATGATTCCATCATCTTACCCATTCCTTTAGGTCCTAAGACTATTCCCCTATGATTCCATGTCATGATATCTAATTTAAACTATAATATCCCATTAGGATGACCATGGATTCATGCCATGGGGGTGTAAACACCTAAATATGATACTCAAATCTCCCCAAAATTTCAATAAAGAAACAACACACATTAGGAACAACCCATACACATGCCTGAAACACTCCAAATTGGGTTATAGAGTCGATCTTCTCAAGACAAATACCACCAAAGCTAAGTTAGGCACAAGCAAACAAACCACTACAAATTATTATCAAGTGAACAAGTTGCCAAAGATGTTGCATTGATATAAATATCACATCTCTAGATGGATGACTACATGTGGTTTGAGGCCTCTTTGTAGTAGTGCTAATGTAGGTGGTGTATTGTTGGGTTGATGAAGTACAACTTAAGTACTGAAGGGGCATAAGGATTGGGCGTGAAGGAATAGGGCGCGGAGGAGTGTGCAAAAGTATAATGGAAAAGGGCATGCCTGAGAAAGCGTGATATCAGGACTTATTTGTTTTGCACGGTAAGGCTAAATATACATGTTGAGTGCGGGACACACATTAACATGAAGACTTGAGGATGAAGCAAGGCTATTTTGGGCAAGTGGAAGATCAAGCGACATGCATAGTTTTGATATATTAATAGGGTTAGATCTGTAGTTGATATTATTAGATAGTTTATTATTAGCAAACTTGCATGCTTTTCTATTTATCATGTAAGGGCGCATGGTTATTCTTAGCATGTAGCCTATTTTGGAGAGTGCATGAGTAGTGAAGGGAAAGTCCCCACTACCTATAAATATGTATTGATTTGCATGGTTTAGGGATCCCCATGTTTTGTTAGAGTTATGTTGCTAGTTTATGGGCGCATATGACTTATGGTGACATTACTATGTATGTATGCAACTTTTGTGTTTTACAAGTAATTAATACAATGGATCTTTGTGGCTGGATATTGGTTGTTGACATATCTGTGTCTAGTTCTCATATGGTAAACTTAATCTTGATTCTTGTATAAGCTATTCTTGCATATGGTTATGATCTAGATATGTTTATGGTTTATTACTGCATTGTTATTATGGATATGGAATATATCTATGTGTGTGCTTATCATGCTAACTCCTTGACAAAGCTTCCATAAAAGAGGGACTTGGTACCCTTGCGTGCTTCGGGTGAGCGCTTAGTTTTGGCTAAGTGATGTGCCAATGCGCCTTACGCTGTTCGGTAAAATAAAAGAACACATTTTGGTTTCATTGCCTGGACCTCTTTTTCAAGATATTTGCAAAGATGTTGCATGATGAAGACGTATTAGTTGAATTTGGCCAGCATTGAGGATTGGTTAGAGAGTTTAGAGGAAGATTTTGATCACATATTTAACACTGGACCTGAATGTGATGCACGCGCATGGGCTGAACAATATCTTTATTATGAGTTGTATGAGACGTTCTTCTGTTCTTTCCATATAAAGTTGTACTAGTGGTTGGTAACATACACATAGAAGAGAAACCGGAGGTATAGAGCACTTGTTTGGACATAGGAAGAATTCCAAACTTTGCACGATGCTGATCTGACTTGGACACACGCTGTATATCATTAGTGGAGTGGTGTTTTGAATAGCTACATTTTAAAGTACACATTTTCTACTTATTCTTGTTCATAGGTTGCTGAGTTTCAGTTCTTACACAAACCCAGAGGATCTTACTTGTGCGCTATCCCTTTAGCGATTAAGATCTTTATTGTGACCCTGGATTTGGAACAACGTCCTATGGCTAGCTAAACCGCTCCACATGTAGGGGCATGAGTAGGTGTGGTGAAAGATGGAGGACTTGGTAGCAAAAAGGTAAAGAGAAGAAAGTTGTCTTAAGTTTAATGAGGCGTGTGAGAGGGATTTGGAGAAGCAACGTGAAGCTGCGGAATGAATGGTGTTATTGAGAGAGATGAATCGCAAAAGATTTGGAGTTCACGTAGAGGACGTGGAGCCAGAGCATCTAGAACTCCCCCATCTGGGTAAGCATGGTAGAGAACCCTCTTCGACCTCATATGAGAGTGCACCGGTGGAAACTACAAAGACCGCAGGCACACATTTGATCCCTCCTGGCGACCTAGCTGTTGCGATTGGTTTCCTAGTCTTTACGACAGTCATTGATAAGCAAACTAGTGTGGGTGGTAGAGTAACGACAAATAGATTTAATTTTCCATTAAATTTAGGAGTTAATCAGATAACAAATTCATCTATGGCGGCGTAATCTTTGTCTGTGTTATTTGGAGGCCAGGTTGGAGGTATAATTTCTAGCATGTCATTAACACAGAACATGGACACGTAGAACGTTGGTATAACATCTAAAATTAGTACAAATTTTTAGACCTTGGGAGTTCAGTTTAGCATAACTATTGGGACACAAGGTAGTACATCCTATGCTCCGTTGCCCGCTATAGGGGAAGGATAAGGAGGATTAGGTGGCTCAGGATCTAGTGGGTCTGGTGGTTTTGGAGGAGAAGGGAACATAGGAGGTAACACAGGTTCTGGATCTAGTGGGCATGGTCCACACCAATCTCAGCAAGTCTATTTCAAGATGTCCCTTTGCCTACCAGAGTATAGAGGAATTGAAGATGCAGCTGAGCACGTGCATATGTGTGAGATATTATGGCACACTAATGGGATTATAGCTCCTGAGCGTAAGGAAAGTCAGTTTTCTAGTACTTTTTAAGGGCACACACATAGTTGGTACATGAAATATGATCCGAATCAGACTTGTGTAGAATATACCGCATTGCGTGACACTTTCTTAGCAGAGTTTCACATACTCGAGTTTGAGTAGAAAAACATCAGTGCGTTGAAGGACATCAAACAGGGCATGGCTAAAAGTGTTAGGGAGTATGATGCCCACTTTAAAAATTTATTATCAAAGTTATCTTATTACAGTCACCCAAGTCAGCATGCTCAATGGTTCATTGGAGGTTTGATCACACCTTTCATAAGGGCGCTCTCACACAATACTTATACAGATATGAGAAAGGCACTTGAGGCAGCTCTGAGCACTGAGGCAATTGGGAGCATATACACTGGGGTTAGCCCATTTTCGGAAGCTCAGATTGCATCTATGGAAAAACAATTGAAAAAATTGTCAACTAATTCAGCTCATGAGATGCACAATGGTATTTGGTGCATAGATTGTGAAGTAGAAGGACATACTAAGGATAGTTGCCCTCATAAATCAGTAAATGTCATGTTGTTGGACTACGAGATCTGTCACTTGGATCATGATTAAAGTAGGTGTCCACTGTTGCAATGCATGATAAGAAAGAATGTGTCCTGTTATTGTAAGATTTGTAAGTCTAGCATTCATGATATAGAGAATTACAGATTGATTGATCAGATTCATGATGCCATTGAAATTGGTGTATGTTAGGCTAGTGTTCCAAATAATTCAAAGGAAACAAGGTGAGCATCATGATCATAATCACTATGAAGAGCGCTCTATTGGAGGTGGTAGGGGTAGAGGTCGAGGTTACCGTGGAGGATTCAGAGGTCGCAGTCGTGGTGGTGAAAGAAGGGAGTTCCCCCGTGGAACATGTTATACCTGCGGATCCCCTGATCATTATAAGCAAGTGGCCTCATAATATTATTTGCTCCTTGTGAGGAAAGAATCACAATTATGAAGGATGCTCGAATTTTTATGGGAAACTGAGAAAGAAGCACAAGTAGGATAAAGGTGTGGGAATGGTTAGAGTATAACATGTTGTGGAAGATCAGTGGATGCTGAAGTTAGAACTTGACCCAGAGGTAATACCTGTGAAGATTACTACACATGCTGAGGCTACGCACATGTGAGACTTTGCAGCAAAAACCTGTTATTACAAAACAAGAGGTATTACATGCAAAGTATCCAAATCCTGCCCATCAAAAGGAAGTATGTCAAGAGACTATGAATGTCATTCAAAATTTCCAGGGTGAGATACAATGCTTGATGGAGTCATCGCGGAATCTAGAACAGAAAAAATATGTTGAGCTTTCTCATAAAGATGTTGATGATTGTAAGGAGGTTTGTAAGATGTTGCGCCAAGAGAACATAATTCCTTTGTTAGGAGAATGGTTAAGGGGAAAGATACCACGTGTTAGAGTAAAGAACGAGAGACAAATATCGCACGTGAACTTACCTCCTCGCAATCTTGATTATGACAAAGAGATCACATTGAATGCAATCGTTGATGGATGGCTGCTGAGTAACATTTTGATTGACATAGGTACATAAGTGAATGTACTCACCTTGGATGTATGGAACTAGATGGGGAGGCCACCATTACAACCATCTTCGAATGTTCTGTATATGGTGAAAAGAACTAAATCCACACCCATTGGAGTTATGAAGGATGCCACTATTATTATACAAGGGGCCAAGTTTACTGGGGATTTTGAAGTCTTGGTGTTTGCTGAAGAAAATAACTTTCTGACCTTTTTTGGGTGCCCTTGGTGTTATGCAAATAATGTTGATTTTCGCTTCAATAAGGGTTACATCAGTTTTGAGAACAAAACAGAGCGCATGATCATTCCTTTGATGGACGGAAAATCTGCACCTTATGTAGAAGCTTTGAGTAAAGAGGATTTGAACATAATTTATGTGCGCACCATTAGAGATCTTGAAGTTCTTGAACCATCAAAGGAACGAGTTACTCAATGGGATGATGCACAATTTATGAATGATACAACCAACGTTACTTGTGATAATTGGGCACATGGGACTTAGAAAATGATTGGGTGTGAGATGAAGAGTGTAATTACACGTGTAAGTAGGCCGCATTGTGTTAGGAATTTGGGCAGTAACCAGGTACCAAGGTACTTTGGTGAGGGAAACCCAGAAGTATTTCTGTGCACTATGGAGGCCCAGTGGATAAACCAAGTGGAAAGAAGGAATATGCTAGTGTATACCTTATGTGGGACAACATCGCGCTGGAGGATGGTACACAAGGATGTTCTTTTAGAGTGGTGAGAAGTGAGAATCACCTTCTCTGCTAGATTTATTTGGAGCAATGCGCCTACTAAGACATGTGAATTCTATGGGAAGGATTCTGCTTCACATCATGTTTAGAAGTGTGAGAGACTCTAGACAGAGGAGCAGGAGGCCCTACCACATTCACTGTGGGTGCACAAGTTCTACTTCACCTTGCGAGGCTGCACATGTGTATGATATGTTTATGCATAATTGAATAAAGAAACAAGGAATTGGTAAGAACTGACTTCAGGTATGATTCAAAACTTTGACTATTTTTCTACTAAACCTCCAATGAATGAGCCGTTACAGGTTATGAAGCGCTTGACTATGGGAGATAGTATAAAGGCTGAGGAACTTATTTAGGAATTACTAGTTGAGTCAGATCTGCAGGTGCATTTTGAAGAAGAAGAGACAAATGAAGAACAACTTGGGCCTTCCTTCTTGGAAAAAGAAAAAGGTAAAATGGTCTATATGATTGATGATGAAGAAGTGGAAAATTTGGATGTTGATCATATTGTGGGTATGTGCGAGGTCTTAGATAGTACATATGAGAAGGTGCACACGTACCATGAGCCCATGAAAATGAAGAAGTCAACTTTACTCCTTTTCACAAAAAAATCCAAAATTTCTAAAATACCTTTGGTGACCCGCCTCCCCGCTTTGACTTTTCAATGATGACTCAAACATGTGACATTATTTGGTACTTAGCGGAATCGCGACTCATTTTATAACTTTGCTCCTTTTCACAAAAAGGCCAAAATATTCAAAATGCTTTGACGATTTGCCTCTCTACCTTTGAATTTTCAAACCACCACGTGTCCTTTTGCGGGCCTTAGGAATTCCTTTTATATTTTCATTCTTTTCACCATAATGCCTCAAAACACAAAAAGAGTCTGCTTTCCCTCAACCGCTTGATTTATGACAGGTGTACATCTTTAGGGTCAAAGTAAGAATTTTTTTTTTGCCGCTTCACATTGTTGAATAGCCAATTAGAAACTATTGGGGCCATGGGACCAATTTGGCATTTTTTAAATTGTGACAAAAGTGATAAGTTCACCAAATAGACCCGCTGTGCTGCGTCCAATTAAAGATGACCACGTATCCACAGATGTTGGGATAAAATTTACAGAGGAGATACAATCGTGGATGACGCCCAACAAAAAAAAAATCCCTGCAAAGAGAAGACTGTAGATAATACTAAGGCTCAATGTGATCCATGACCCAAGGAAAGGGTTGACAACGGCAACCAAATGAAGGAGAAAGTTTTCATGCATCCATATAGGGAGACAAATAATACTTCAAACCATGTGGACTGAGAAATTTTGAACAAACAAGGCGAGATTAAATTGAGCACCAACATCGGCTCCGACTCGGGGATGGGCACTCCCTACGAGTGCCGCAAGAACAACATAATAGACCATGTGCCAAAAAATCCATTGGGAAATGGAGTCAAGAACAAGATTGTAAAGTAGAAAAATAATTTCCAACCTCCCAAGAACAAACCGAGAAACCAACAAAAACTGGTCACCGGGGACGAGGAGAAACCGAAATAGAAAAACTCAAAAGCAGAACAAAAACAAAAGACTATACACTGTACAATGATGCATACCTTGATTATGAGAAATTAATCAAGGAAATGTTTCAAGTTCCTACCATTCTGAGTACGACCAAGCCAAGAAGTCTTGATACTTTTTTAACAACCGGACATATGCTTGTTTTTCTTCTCTATCCAAGTTGCTACCTAGCCATATTTTCCTAGGTTTATCTTTTGTGCCTTTACCAGATCTAGAACAAACCCCATCAAACATCAGAGTCCAGGAAGAACCAATCTACTCGGATACTTGTACTCATCAATTTTATGCTCCTTACAATCAGCATATCCCACAAAGTTACCGACATTGACATCTGTGTACAATACTTCATAAGAAGCATTGTTAGGGTCCTCAATGATATGCAACATTTTCTTCTCACAGTACAACTTCACAAGGTTCCCCTCAATTGGTATGGTTGTATGACATGTCCATTTGTATGCTTCCACCCACACTAGCTGCCCACTTTCTGGATAATAACATCCCCCATTTGGCAGGATAGTCCACAATAACCACATTCATGGTTAAGCACTTTCCTAGAAAAGTTGCCAACTACACTACTAATCCCTTGACATATCCAATTACTGGCACTTCTCTTGAATCCATAGTAGTACATTTCCTGAAAGTTGTTGTTACCTTGATATTTAACTCATTCATGACCTCAAGAGGCATTACATTACATGAGGCTCCTGAATAAACATGCAGTTATGTACCAACCTATCTTTAATAATCAAAGTGGTAAAAAATGGATCCACATTAAGCTGAGATTCAACCAGAGAAGTTCCCAAATACACCTCAGGTGATTCTCCCGGTTCCTCCAATACCTGTGGTATTTCTGATTCTGCAATAATGGGAGGAACCTCTATATTATTAACACTTTTTCCCTGAGTAATCTTTTCTTCCTTAAATCCCAAATATTCGAATGCCCTTTTCCTATGCTCAGGGATCCTAAGTAATTCAACAATGGGAACAATAACCTTGATCTGAACTCAAGATTTGGGCTATGTCACAAGGAACATATTTGGGTAGGACAGTATTAGGAGGAAGATTCACACTTCATCTGATAGTATAGGAGTTTTCAGAGTCTGGGCATGGGCAGGAGCACAAGTTTTATTTGGGGTAGTTAGGCCTTTGCCAGATGTATCTTTCTTAGGGGTTTCCTTTGGGATATTGGTAAGAACTAGAAATTTTGGCTTGGTTTGTGGCCCTCCCCCTTTGAAAACCTTACTTCTGGTGTTATATTATTTCTCCTGAGCAACTACTGCATTCATCAACAGTTACCTGTCCTCTTCGGAAGGGATCCCTCCATCATACTTTTTAATCATCAAGGCCCTTAAGTATTCAAAATCATGATTAGGCAAATCAAATGCTTGCACCATATCAATTTCAAAAGTATTAATAGGAGGAAGAGGTAATACCTAGTGAACACAATCCCAGAAGTTTTCAACAGTTCTGGCACTTATCAATTCAGTTGAGGTTGCCCCCTGCTGTGAGTTTGTAGGGCATTCCATCATGCACAGATCATCATATGTCTCATCATCATCTGCTTCCTCAACTTCTTGATCTACATCACATGGGGAGTGTGGTAAGAAACACCTATCACACCACTCGATAACATTGGCCTCCTCCATAGTAGCAACCCTGGTAGTCAAAGGATCAGGAACCAATCTATTCTCCCTGGGTTGAGGTTGTTTATTTCCTGATCCCATGAGCCCTTTCCCTCTGTCATCTGGTCTGTGATCACCTCTGGGATGATTTCCAAATCTCTCTTGACCATGTGGCTTGTGCTGACCCTGGGAACTTTGTCCTATCCCTTTTTCTGCTCTGGCCAGTTTATAGGATATCTCTTTAACTACTCCAGCCAAAGTTTTTACAACCTCTTCTAGATCCACAACCTTTGTTTGATTGAGGCCTCTCTGGATTGATTAACTTGACACCCTCTCTCTTAGGAGGCTTTCCAACTGCTTTGATGTTATTTTCTATTTGTAAGGCCATGGTGAAAGCCTGCCTCAATGTTCCTGGGTTCTTATCTCTCAAGTAATAAGCAACCTTTTTATCAAAAGCATCAGAATATTTTATCAAACAGACTCATCACTTGGCCTTAGGATTATAGGTAGCCTATTCAAGGTCTTATTGAACCGAGTATTGAAATCATGGACAGATTCATTTGGATTTTTCTTTATATTTTCAAATTCAGATAAAAGGAACCTGGGATCTATCTTATCCCCATATTGCAATCTAAAGGCATTTTTCATCTCGGTCCATGAATCTATTGAATTATCTGGTAAAGCCTTGTACCAGTCACGTGCATCCTCCTCAAGAGTATGAATAAACAACTTTATATACACGTCTTCAAACTCAATTTCAAAATCTTCCATCATATTGACAAAGAGTCTTAAATGGTGGTCACCAGTGATGGCATTATTCCCTTGAAATTTTGGCAACCTATTTCTGACATCTTGTGGCACCATATTAGGATATCCATCCATACCTCTGAAATCTATAGGTCCAAAAGTGTTGACAACAAAAGGAGGTCTAGGTGGAGGTTGGGCCATATTGCCTTGAGGAGGTGATCTTGTAGGAGAATCAAAATGATAAGGAACGAGGGGTCTCTGGGGCACAGGAGTATAACTCTCAAAGTAAATATCCTCTAATGACTCAGTTTCTTGGAAAACCCTATCAACCTTGGAAGAAACAGGGGAAAACTGAGAGGCACGCTTTTCAGACACAAATGATGGCCCCTCTCTAGTTGGAGAACTCAAATTTATATAAAAATTACTTGGTTCAGAATCACTTGAAGACGTATGGTAATATTCAACCACAGATTGATCACCTTTCAGAACTGATATCTCCTTTTTTGATTCTTGATTTCCAACAACTTTCCAGACTTGTTTTCCTTCTGAATTTGCTTTTCCTAGTTCTGGAAATAACTTTTTAGTAGGATCCCTGGTGAAGAAAGACCTTCTTCCCTCCAGCTTTACAAATATCGATGAAAAATTTCACTTGACACAGGTTAAGACACTGGTAATCATCAAAATTTCAATTCAACACGGAGTCGCCACTAAGGATTTTCACCTTAGTTGTGCAGATGCACTATAAGTAACTTGCCAAGTGTCTATCAATGCTTAATTTTCTACAAAGCTTAACAGATCTGACCTTCCTTTACCCACATTTATCACTATTGATGCAAATTTAGTGCAATAACCACTAGAAACTGGAAATACTGCACAATGAACTTGTAATCTTGCACAAATCTTACAAATCTCAACAAAGGATGACGTTTAAACAACTTATTTGTACTTAAATCATGTAAGAAACATTACCAGGGTTGGTATGTGTATGCATTTGTAAAAATAGTCCCCTGACAACGGCACCACTTTGGGTGTTGTTGCCCACAAAAAAGGTCCCCAGAAATGTGCCAATTCTGGTGTTGTTACCACACAAATAGGTCCCATTGTTCAAATAATCCCCAAACAGTGCCACTTGGGTGTTTTTGCCACACAAATAGGTCCCAGTGTTCAAATAATCCTCAGCAACGACACCACTTAGGTGTTGTTCATCAAATAATCCCTAGCAATAGTGCCATGTTCAAATTCCCTGGAAATGGTGTTGGTATCCAAATTGATTCTCCTGCGAGGGCTGAGCAACATCACGAAACTGGACAGGATGCTTAGAGACAGACAAATCATGATATGAGTCATTTTGTAGCCGGGGAGGGGATTCAGCTGACTCTTTGTCACTCAGGCATTGGAGAAATGGATAACACCTCACTAAGGGTTTGATCTACCCTCACTACTTTAGGTTGTGCCTTCAACCAGGGTGAGAGGACCCATTCTGTAACCCGTGTTGGTGAAGGATATCAAGAGATCCTTCTTTGCACAATTTTCATGAGAACCTTGAGAAAATATGATCAATACAACACAATCTAACTCTCACGAGTTGTCACACTAGAGAGTGGAGATGTTTCCTGGACAAGGTTCGGGTTACTAAAGACAATAATTGAAACCTGATTGTCTCTGCATATTTTGGCAGTGGAATTTGTTAAATCTTTGTGGATACACAGTACAAACAGGGGTAGTTCATGTAGGATTTATCATTTGAGAAGTTTTTGGTGGGAAGTTAAGCAAGATAAAGTTGATTATACCAAGATATTTGAGAACCTTTACAAATATTGGAAAACTCACAGACAAAATGCTTCAAAATAGCCAAAATATTCCTTCAACCAGAAGGTGTGTATCAATGGAGGCCCAAAGATGCACGGTTTCATACACTCTTCAATAATTCAACACAAAGGCTCATGCTAAAGACTCAATTAAATGTTGAAATTCCCTGATTTGTCACACGCCTAAGATACACTCATAGACTTACAAACAATCTTTATCAACATAATGAAAGTAAAGTGATTTTAAATTGTTTATTTCATCACAAGATGAAAGCTCTTCTCACAATGAAATTGAAAATGCCACAATACTAACACATGGATGAGATCTTGTGTGATTCAAAGGGATTTCAACATAAGATTGCAACAAGAACAAGAAAAACTATTTGAAAACATTCTGAAATGAGACAAACACAATAATGCTCATGATCAACACAAATTCATTTCAAGGTTCATTAGATTCATCAGCAGGGGAGAGTTTCTTGAACAATCTCAGAGCTTGTCAATGGTTGTACACTTGCAACCATCTTGATGTGATTAAATCTAAAACACAGGAAAATAAACAGGTTTCTCAGACGGTCTCTCGGAAAATGGTTTTTCTCAAATTTTCTTAGAAAAATTAACCCCCCTTATGTAAGAGTATTCTCATTGCATTTATATAATTTCACTCGCTCACTCATCCCAAATTTTCCCCCCAAAAGTCTAAATCTTCAAGAGAATATTCCTCTTTACTACATTTTTTCAGTTTATTCCCTTAAAAATCTTACTTTTGTTGCCAGGTGCCATAAATCATGAACTGATCACGTTTCTCAGTTCCTCAACTATGACTGGGATGCCATGCCATAACTTTTGACAGTATTTTTAATCATTCTTTTATTTTTCATGCAAGAAATCCCCTTTTTAATAATTCTCAGGTGGCTCCATATGGCTTGATCTGACAAGAAATCCTTTTCACCTTTGAGAATACACCTTGAGGAATAGATACCTACATTCATGCCTCTCAGAAATGAGTGTCCTCGCATGGATTATACCACATATCTGTGCTGTGAGTCCGAGTCGGCCAAGTGTAAAGAGGAGCCAACAGAAGCCTCCACGTGTCTCCTTGGCACAACTGTAAAGGTGAAGTCCAGAGGTAGGTTCCCAAATGAGCGTGGGCCCTCCACATGTTTAGAACCTGAGAGAGTTGCACCAGTCGCATTGAAAATTCTGAGCATGGGAAGGTCCAGTGGAAGCTTCCACGTGTCTGTTCGGTGTAACTTCAAAGATGAAGTCTAGAGGTGGGACCTCAAATGAGCGCAGGATCTCCATGTGCCCTGGGCCCAAGAAAGTTTCCTTGGCCATTGAAAAATTCTCAGTATAAAGAGGAGCCAGTGGAAGCCTCCACGTGTCTCTTCAGTGCACTTTTGATATGGTGCCCAAAAGTGGAGACCCCAAACAAGCGCGGGCTCTCACACGTGTGTGTCTCATGCCCGTTGAGAAAGTTTCTCAATATGTTGAAACCTCCACGTGTCTCCTTAAGCAACTCCAAAGGTAAGACCTAGAGGTGGATCCTGAAATGAGCAGGCCCTCCAGTGTCCTTGGGTCTTAGGATTTAATAGTTAACATCGGATGCTTGAAAATTCTAAGTATGGGAAGACTTTGGTGACACTTTTGTTCCATGTGTCTCTTTGTGTTGCTCTTTAAAAATAAGATTTTTCAATTATTTCAGTTGTTTTTAACTCATGGGCAAGTCCCTGGCAAATAGAGTGTTCCCTCCATGTGACAGAACACAAAAAAGAGGAAGAATGCACTAAGCCTGTTGATCATCCTTTGCACCTGCAACTTCCTTCTCCATCCTTTTCCTCTGCCATCTTGAATCCTGCCATCCTGGAAGTTTCTCCTTGGTACAAATCCAAATTCAAAAGACCATAGGTACCTCAAATGAGCGCAGGCTCTCCAATGTGCCTTCACTGATAAAAATGAATGGAAAATATTTGAAATGCATTGAAATATGGAGGTCCTGGAGGGAAAACTAAATTCCTTTATCAATTTGTTAATTTTTCATCACTTCAAAGAAATTGTGGAAAAGATCTTGGAAGTGGGCCTGGGGGTACTTTTTGGCCCAGAAAATGTGTACTTTTGATTTAGGATACTTTCAACACGTGGCTTTACCTGGGCATGACAACGGGGTCATGCTTCACTTTATAACCTTACTCCTTTTTTCAAAACAAAGCTAAAATTTCCAAAATACCTCTTGGCGACCCACCTCCCTGCTTTGAATTTTCAATGCTGACTCAAACATGTGACATTATTTGGTCCCCAGCAGAATCACGGCTCATTTTATAACTTTTCTCCTTTTCACAAAAAGGCCAAAATCTTCAAAATGCTTCTGATGATCCGCCTCTCTGCCTTTGAATTTTCAAACTACCACGTGTCCTTTTGTGGGCCTTAGGCATTCCTTTTATATTTTCATTCCTTTCTCCATAATGCCTCAAAACACAAAAAGGGCCCGCCTTTCCTGCAACCACTTGATTTATGACAGGTGTACATCTTTGGGGTCAAAGTAAGAAATTTTCTTTGCCACTTCACATTGTTGAATAGCCAATTAGAAACTATCAGGGCCATGGGACCAATTTGGCATTTTTTACAATTGTGACAAAAGTGACAAGTTCACCAAATAGACCCACCATGCCACATCCAATTAAAGATGACCACGTATCCATGGATGTTGGGACAGGATTTACAGAGGAGACACAATCGTGGAAGATGCCCAACAACAAAAATTTTCCCCATGGAGAGAAGACTGTAAATAATACCAAGACTCAATGTGATCCATGACCCAAGGAAAGGATTGACAACGAAACCAAATGAAGGAGAAATTTTTCATGCATCCATACAGGGAGATAGAGAATACTTCAAACCATGCAGACTGAGAAGTTTTGAACAAACAGGGTGAGATTAAATTGAGCATGAGGTTTGGCTCATGAGAAAGAAATTGAAGAGTGTATTGATGAAAATGACAGTTGGATGAAATGCGCGAATTTCTCGATGGATGCAGAAGATAGAAAAGGTCAGGTAGAAGGCCTGACATGATAAACATATTAAGGATAAAAATATTGAGGTTGGACAGATGGTTCTTCTTTATGATTCCAATTTTTTAGGCCACCCTGAGAAGTTCTAAGTGCATTTTTTGGGACCAAATGTCACCTTGAATTATATACTTGATTCAGGTGCTTTCTAATTACATGCATTGGATGGGACAATGTTTTGTGTAATATGCATGCTTGAGCACTAGAAACTTGATTAATATTTATTGAATTCATGCAACAGAGAACCACACATCCTTTTAGTGTGGGGTAGAGTATATACACGATAAATGGATTGATTTTGAATGTTCTCTTAAAGATGGGTATGTTATAAGGAGATATTATGTAGGTGCTTGAAGTAAAGGTGCAGATACGGAAATATTTCTCATAAACAAATACCACGAGTGGATGAATGGAAGCACAATATTGTAAGGTAGGTTACAGCATGGGAAACTACTTGGTGAAAGGCACAATAGATAGGTACTTTGATGCATGAAGGCACATGAAAGGAGGTATGTGGCGAAGAAGTAGTGGGCACACCAAAAAGTAATGACTGGGATGTGGAAAAATCAGCACGAAAGTGGAATGAAACATCATTTAATGCTAAGAATGGTGTTAGGAGGAAAGAAATAAATGCAGAAAATTTTATAAACATTGTAAAAGGAAGTGTTGTGAAATCAGTTTTAGTGTTGTGATTGTGAAGAAGAAGCGTTTGAGCAAGTTGAAGAGTGAGCTAAGAGTGATTTGTGTGAGAAGTGTGAAGAGCTATGATAAGAAACTAATTTTCAAACGTATTGGTGTATGGGATTGGTTGACGCTCAATTAGAGAGAGTGTTTGAATAAACAAAGGCGTGTATTCATCATTAGGGAGGTAATTCGATGCAGTTAAGGTTCAAGTTTGAAGCTAGGGACCACAAATTTTTGAGCTAGGGCACGCGGATTTTGAGTTGCAGAGCTCGAATCGACTACAAGAAAACACTTTTATAGTTGCTATGGTACCCAAACAAGAACATGGAGTGACTATAAGGGGTAGAAAGAAAAAGGAAGTAGAAAAATAAGTTGAAGATACCCTCGAGAGTCAATTTTTGGAGATGCAGTATCTAGAAGGGGTATTAATGGGTCACGATTGAGATTCACAAATCAAAACGCTGCAAAGTAAGTGACTACAACCACATAACTAAGGATAATAAAGATGAATTAGAAAAGCTATTGGTGGTAAAAACAAATATGTGAACAAAGAATGATATGGCTTTATATGATGACACAGGAGAAAAACTGTTGACAAATATGGGATTTTTCAGATTTATGAAATCCCCTACTTTGGAAAGCCAGAGAAGCTTTATCAATGATTGATGAGTTGAGTCCATGAGGACTTCTTTTACTTTAGAATTTGGGCGGTGAATGAGGCTTACTGCACCCCTAAAAAATATTGGAAGACTGATATGGTTAAGAAGCTTGGGCACTAAAGTCAGCTTATGATGTCACTGACGAGGAGGGCATATGACCCTGTTATATGAAGGGAGGGTGCAGAATGGATATCTTTAAGTTGTAGAAATACCCTTTTATTTAGGTGGCACCAGAGACCTCCTCATCAAGTTAAACAATCAAGAGCGTTGGTCACACGTAAAAAATGCCTAGTTGCATGCTGCTAAGAAGATGACAGAAGGGGTCATGTTACAATTTGGCCAACTTCATTGCTGAGACTATTGTTGCAGAGGCACACCAAGGGGATAAGATAATTTTTGGCACAATCCTTCTGTTTATTGTGTTTATAAAGATTGCGGTGCCCGACGGGCCAAAGGATAAAATTTTGTAATACCAAGAGGAAAAGAAATCCCTTGCAGAAATATTTACGAAGCATACATGTGATGGATCCATGATAGATCCTATAATAAAAGGAAATGTCTTATGGTATGAGGCACTTGCGCATTGCATTTGAAGAAGAATGGACAATACCTAGGGATTATTTTTTCGGTATTAGACAAACAAGCTCAGTTTTCTTGTTTACCAACATTTTGCATAGGGCGCTTTGGCAAAATTAGTTATTTTTTATGGAACCCTTGGTGTAAGCTCCCGTATGCCTTCATTGCATGGCTATTTTCAGGCATTAGTTATATATTTTCAAATGCAAAAGGTTTTTCTTCAATGCAGATCAAAGTACATTGTGACTACCATAAAATCAGGAAGACATATGTCATATCCAAGTAAATTTGCTTATATTAAGAAGTTGATTTCAGATGACATTAAGAATAATTATGTGAGCCTAGTTATTGGGAAGGCTAGAGAACTTGCTAAGGTATATATCTGACCTTAAGCCCAAATTGGAGAATGGGAAATATGTTGAGAATGAACTCAATCTGTAAGTTTCCCAAAGGAAAACATACTGTGGGCACACTACAAGATGAAGAGGAAACTTTACCCCATGTAAAATTATGAAGAAGAAGTAGGAGGAACTAAGGGAAGATAGTGAAATGGATTGGAGCATGATAGTAAGAGAACCCAATATCTATTAGAAAATTTAATGGAAACAACCATCTCCAATATATAAGCTTTATGAAACAGGAATGGATCTCATCTTAGTAGAGATTTTCACATCCCTATCACTTGTGACCTTTCATACAATATAGGAAGTGTAAAGAAGAACCTTTCGATCAATGAAAGAGAACTTTTTAAATTACAAATAAAAGGTCACCTAAGACTTCTCCTGAATGAAGATAAAAAAAATCAAAAATTAATTCCCATTGAGGTACATTAAAACATAAAGATGAGAGGGAGAGGAGATTAGATGACTGTGGAAAGACTCCGATCAACACTGAGGATGTCAAGGAAGCTTCTGATGATCAAGAATCCAACTCATGATACAAAGGATTTGAAATGTTCTTGGAGTGAACTCCCCAGCCTAGAACTTCCTTACTTAACAAAAGAGTCCTTTTGGTTCCACATACTCTGCCTTGACAATGCAAACTCAACCCAAAGCACCGTGCAAAGTACTTGGGAACACCACCATTAGGGTCTTGCATTGTATTGAACAAAACATGATCAATGCATGTTTTCCATAAGAATAAAGATTCATAAGATAATCCATCATTTTATCAAATGCATATCTACACTCATTATCTGTGAAGGAATGAAGCTTTAAACATTAATCATGATTAAATATTAATAACATGCACTACTCAAGTTAACACAATTATGAAAGGAACGATAACCAGATCGTACCAAGCCAAGAACACAGATGCTAATCAAACACCATGATCAATAAGATGAAAGAAATTTGCCAGAATAACTTTACATAAAACCTTTGCAAAAAAATGAGAAACAATATCATATATTATTATGGAACTCAATGCAATACATTGAGAATGGGCCTTGCTTAAATAGGCAAGAAATAACAATCTAAGAACTAGTCAAGGTCGTAGATCAAGCCATAAATCAAAGAAATAACTAGTCATCAAAGAACTAGTCAAGACCATAGATTTAGGAGAGAACTAGACATCAAGGATCTAGTCAATACCATAGATCAAGGAAAGAACTATACCTAACAACTAGATAATATCTCCTAATATCTAAATAAGATAAAAGAAATATCCACACACATAAGTGGGTGAGGATAAATACAATAAAGGTAAATAAAGTACCTAGGTGAACATGAGCTAAGGTAAATACCTACTCTAACACCCCCCTTCAAGTGAAGCTAGGGCCAAAATAGAAGTGGCATGTCCACAGTATGAGTCCTGACAACTAGGCCTGATGAGGTACTCATGTACAATAACTGGGAAAAAAGGGACACCACAAGGTACCCAAAACTAGTAACAACAAAGTAAAGAGAGTAAAGACTGCTCCAAGGCATCCCAAGAAGCTCGGCTCAAAAAACTCGTACAATGCTGAAGAAGTTTGGTGTGCACTGTGGTCTGAATCCACTGCTTGATCACAAAACTAAAAAACAACTGACACTGGGTTTCACCAGAATAGCTCCATACAAGGAGACTGTCAACGGAGTGATGTCGAAAGTGCAAAAAAAAACACCAAACATAATTCGATCAACTGCTGCAAATAGGTGTGCCACGATCCAAGAACAAAAACCAAAGCAACAAGGCAAGGACACAAACTCCAGAGTGTCATGATCCAAGAAAAGCCAAGGTAACAAGGCAAGGACACGAAACCCGAAGAAGCAGGATCAACACCACACCCTCCCATACTGCTGAATGGGTGGAGTGATGCTACAAATCTATATGAGTTGCCCAAAATCAACTACTCGAACACTGACAAAATAACACTGGAATTCACTAGAATAGATCCCCCACAAGAGATACTGTCAACATGCCAAAAGTGTCGAAAATACAGATACAAAATCTCTCAACAAACAAGAGAGATACACTACACCCTGCTAAAGAAAAATGCTCAAAACAAGAAGCATCACAATGCAGAAGGTATAGAAAGTGGAGCAAGAGGCCGAATGGTGGAGGAGCCATGCCTGTAGAGTCCTCTCAACGAATGCCTATGTCGCACCATGAGTGATCAGATATCCACCCCAAATCAACATGGATGGATGAAGAAGATGCCTGCATATGACTTGGTGCAAAATGCACAATGGGTGCATGCAAAAGAACATCAGAATGTGTGTCAGGTTGATCATGTCTGACAGCTGAAATCTCAGGTTTCTCAAGCCTGAGTGAAGGTGCAGAACTCATGTGTTGCTCATGATCCTTAGAAAGAGTCAAGCGAACAAAAAAAGGAGCTCTGTCAATGTGTGATCCTAATGAAGTATCTGCTCGAAAACCAATGTCATGACGAGAATTCCACTTAACATGTGGAATAGAGGAAACAATACCCTGTGAATGTCTGTCAATGACTCCACTAGTGAGACCCATAGAATGGAGCATGCGAGAACTGAATGCAGTGGTATGCTTCTTAAAAAATCCATGCAGCTGAGCAGAAGTAGGATACACAACATGTGGTATTGTAATAGGCACAGATGTGGAAGAGCATGCTAGTAACAAGCCTCACAGGTTTAGAAGCATCAAGAGCAGGAACAACTCAAAGACTGATAGATCAATGTCAGTGGGTTCAGGAGCAATAGAGTGCAAGTGGACTAGGAGCATGGATATGGTTATCCACAATATGATGGTGATGTTGTAGCTAGCAAGTTTGTTTCTGCAGGGAGTGTATTATTGTATTTTATCGTGAATGAGTGATTGTAGAAGAGAATTTCACTTCTTGAGTGATCTATTTTCTTCCACAAATTTTACAATATCCTCTTGAAGTCCACATACTTAAGAGAAAAGCATATCATTCTCAGAATCCATGATAGGTACAAAGATGCAACTCCCAAAAATTTAGGATGTCGGGCTCAGCCGAAATTACATCCACAATTGATTACAATACTCCTCCATATTTGGCACTTTATAATTATAGTGCAAGTCTCAAAATAAATATTTGTAATGGAAAGAGCATGAAAAAACAAGCACTTTTGTAAAAAATGGCACTCAAAATTGAGTTACCGATCAAAATTTACAAGCTTTTTAATATTTTTATTCCTTATTTATTTTAAAATACCACTAAAATAAAATAAATTGTTGTTGCCTTCACCACACAAATAAAATTAAAGGGGGCTGAAGTGCAAAGCACCTACTAGTAGGAATCAAAAGTTTTAAGCCCTCATATGACCATACCATATGACCAAGGGCTAAGGATTTTAATGGGGTTTGCACAACTTACTATCCACATGGGGGGTGTCGCATAGTATGAGCCGAAAAAGCAACCTGTGGAGAAAATGCACAACATCCTATTGGGACCCCTGCCAAAAAAGAAAAGAGAACCTTCCTACACGTCAACCCAGATCAGATATTTGCAACATAAAATTTCCTTGAAAGTGTAGATCTCAAGAAATCAACTCAAACCCAAAAAATAATCCCTCAATTTTTTTCTTCACAACATGAATCCCAAGGCTAGATCGGTGTGCTTCCCTGCAACAATACAAAAAACCCAAAAAAATGACTGCTCCAAAAATGGTTGAGCTTACAGTCAATCTTAGGGTTTTTCTGCCTTCCGGATCCAATGTAAGCCTCCGTTTTGTATAAAAATGCACACAACAACAAAATACGACCGAATCCCAAATATATGAATATACAATGACTTTATTTGTAAAATAAAACTTACAGACGGATGTCAACAGCAATTTCCAGCTCTGATACCATGAAAGGAACAATAACCAAATCGTACCAAGCCAAGAACACAGATGCTAATCAAACACCATGATCAATAATATGAAAGCAATTCGCCATAATAACTTTACATAAAACCTTTGCAATTGTTCAAATGAGAAACAATATCATATATTATTATGGAACTCAATGCAATACATTGAGAATGGGTCTTGCTTAAATAGGCAAGGAATAACAATCTAAGAACCACATCAAGGTCGTAGATCAAGCCATAAATCAAGGAAATAACTAGTCATCAAAGAACTAGTCAAGACCATAGATTTATGAGAGAACTAGACATCAAGAATCTAGTCAATACCCTAGGAAAGAACTAGTCAATCATAGATCAAGGAAAGAACTATACCTAACTACTAGATAATATCTCCTAATATTTAAATAAGATAAAAGAAATATCCACACACATAAGTGGGTGAGGATAAATACAATAAAGGTAAATAAAGTACCTAGGTGAACATAAGCTAAGGTAAATACCTACTCTAACAAGAATGACACTTAAATTAAGCCAATATCTTCCATCTATTAATAAACACAGAAGCTCCTTACAATAATGTCAAATCTATACCAATGGTTGTGTGGATCTGATACAATAATTCAGTCATATGTGTATATCTCTATACCTTCATACATCCGTCACACACAAATACTCTCATATATATTATGACTATGTACCTCATATCATATATATAGGGTGGGGACTTTCCCTTCACCACTTATCTATTCTAGAAATAGGTCGCATGCTATTAATAGCCAAATTTGGGACTTGTCATTTATAGGAATAGCCACACATGTCTAAGTGTGCTATCTATAGACCTTTTACAGTTAATTTAAGTGTCAATTCTATTCTTAGCTCGTCTCCATGTAAAATGCTTTGATCCACTCATCCAAAGATAAACAATGCATGGTGCACACGTCTCTGCATCGTTGGTGTGTTACGCACGCCATCTTCTAAAAATAGGTCTCTATGCTCAAAATCAGCTAAGTCCTGAAAGCTGGACTTGTCTTCCACGCATGGGTCCTTCCTTTCCTTCCACGCTTTTGGTTCTGGGCCTTCTATCCTGCATGGACTCCTTGTGTGATCTTTGAAAAATATTCTTCGATCAACATTACCCCACACTAATCTCATTGTCGTCCCAACAATGGGTTTCTCCAAAAATTGAAGTCAAGAATAGAAATAAGATGAAAGAATGTAGATAAATAAATAATTTCTATGAGGTTATGAGGCAGCCTCCTCTGTATCAGTTTGAAGTATCAACTCTAGGTACTCCTCCTTTATTTCAGCCTCCAAAACTTGCCATTCAGTGAGTGCTTGTTCTACTTTTTCTGGGATGTCCACAGCAATGGATTCCAACTCATCCCTCATAATCTCTCCTTTTTCATTTTGCAGAACCAACACAATACTAGACATTGATGTCATTATCCCTTCTAAAATATCCATCTTCTACACAATTAACTTCCCAAGCTCTTCCAATTGAGTCTTGTACGACTCTTATGTTGCTACCAGGGCCTCGCGCTTCTGTTTAACCATTGAAAATATTTCTACATGGCCCAATGTCTCATCCTTCATCACTTTCTGGACCTCATTGTTTTCTTCTAGGGCCTTTATGTTGATAAGCACCTCTGGATCTATGCATTTGTTTAAAGCATGGTCTGATTTCTTTCTTCAATACTTCCTGTAATGCTTGCAACAACCATTCATAAGATGCAATATTTCACATCACTGATGATTTCTCCCATTCGAACATTTCTTTGAGCTTCTTGGTGCTGGCACACGTAGAGGTTCATCTTCAAGTACCAAGTCCACCAATTTTCCTACGTAGTGTATCGTTGAAGGAAACGTCTGTGGTACCTTGGCCTCCAAGTGTGGCCTTGCTCTGATGACATTGTCCCCAATCTCCTCTACGATGCTGATAAATACTTCATTCTTCTTCTAGAATGAAAATTCCCTCTCTTGTGTTATGCATACTATCTCTAGCATCCTTTATCTTCAACTTCTCGCGCAATGCTCTGATTGTTGCAGCTTTGTCCATGTTTCTTCTAGCCACCTCAGTAGAAACCTTCACCAATGTTGTTGACCTGCTCATCTGACATGACATTAGGCTTTACTGTCATGTGTCTAGCTTGGGGTGCCTTCTTCAGTCATCTCGAAATGCATGAATCTTCACATACATTGAAGTCAGGCTCATCCATGTGGGTGTGCATTAACCATGATAGTTGCTTTCGAGTGCACATAGTTTTCATATCCTCATCCACTAGCTCCCAGCCGAATAAATCCATCTATGCTATTGTGCTCTAGAAGTGGGTGCAAATAGTTTTTCCTGTGTCCTTTTCATACCCCATGGCTAGTGGAATGTGCTCTCCACTTGTTCTTCTAGACCGTTGCTGTTTAGGAACTTTAGCTTCCAAATTTGGGACTTGTGTCTCTATGTCATGAACATTCTCTGCAGCTATCTCCTCTAGTTTTTCTCATCCTCTTCTTTTTCCTTTGATTCCTCACCCTATTCTTTTGTGTTCTCTGGAAGTGTAGGAGAATTACGCTTGATTTCCTCTGACTCTTCCACCTCCTCATCTAACTTCAGTTTCCTCCTTCTTTGCACGGTTTCCTCCTTTTGTGGAGAGAGTCTGGGTGATTTGCGTACAGTGGTTGGAGTAGCACCTTGGGTCCTTGTTCTCCTAAAAAACCTCTTAAACTTGTGCTCCCCTTGGACTGCATTCAAGTCTTCATCATCCCCCTCTTGTGGCTGAGGTGGTGTAATGGCACATTTAGATTCACCCTTATTTGTAGGATGTCTCCTACCTCTATGCTCCAAACCACCACTATCTTCATACTCCTCCTCATCCTCCACTTCAATTGGCTCTGTGGGCTTAGGCACTGGGATGTTCTCCATTGTATGCTTTCCCTTTGGTGGTGCTGGAAGTATGAACTCAACTTCCACATACTTGTTATTCTCCATCTTTGGCTTCAACTGGAGATACACCAATGTTGCCCCCAAATCTGCTACTGCCAGACTTATTGGCTTAATATTCAGCACCTCTGAAATGATCCTCTCTATATAAGCACTTCTGTCAGGATACACATACTTCTTCCTCAACATATGGTAGTCACAGTCTACCTTATCTACATTGAATACCAGTCGGTGCGTGTCTATAAATATGTGAACAAATGCCTGGAAATACCTTGCAGTGAATGTGTAAGGACAATTTCCACCAAGTGCTCCAGACTCCATCTTTCATTAGGAAGCGCACGATGTAGAAATGCTGATATACAACAAACTAAACTTGTTTCCCTACTACTGATGGTAGGTCCTTTGGGATGTGCCACTCTTCTCCAAATGTCCCACGGAGCCTGTCATACCATTTCTCTGCCCTTTGCTTTATATCATCTGTCATGACCCCTTTACATATATACTTGCTGAACCTCTCAGCTGGTGACTTGTTCTCCATGGGGTATTCCCATAATTTTTCCTTTGGTCCATCTGGTACTCCAATCTCCATGAATACCAGTGATAGTAGAACAACCCCAAAGCTAGTCTTCCATCCTATGTGTGCTTCTTTGACTATTTGTTCTGCAATATAGCCTGCAATGTTGTAGATTGCCCCTTCTGACATCTTATGTGCAACGTGTAACCACATAGTATTCACCTGTGACCACCGCTCCTGATTCATTCAAATTTGTAACAAGGTGTGATGCAGCTTGCACAACTAGACAGTTCTTTAATTTATCTATATCCATTCCATGCAGACCCTTTAGGTACCCAAACTCCTGTCTGGTCTTTAAAATTATGGATTTATCTGCAAGATCACTTTTTATTTCCTCTCCTATGGCCTTCAAACCTGTAACTGATGAGATAAGCATAGATGAGATTCTAACTCTACATCCTACAAAGTAGAAGAAGTCCTCGTGCACCCTGCTCATGAGCCACTAATACAAGGGCTCATACTTCCTGAAATATGAAAGTTCATATAATTGGTAGACCCCAATTCTCTTCAGAAGCTTCTCACTTGCATTGTCATAAACTGGCATGTCATTCGCCGTACGCTTGTTCGTCCTAGCAGTGAGCAAGGAATCAAGATCCTTCTTGTTCTCCAAAGTCCTATGATTGTATTCACTTACTTTTCTCTTTTTGATGGGTGAATCCCATTCCTGGTTGATGATGACTCCTAGATATTGCATTTTTGAAAAATGGCTTTCGGGTGCCATCTCTTCCTCCTCAATGACCACCTTCTTCTTTCCTTTTGCTGCTGCTGCAGATGCCTTCTTAGGTGCATTTTTACCTTGCAACCATCTCCTCTTTAACTCTGTAACTTTGCGAATATAACCTTAGCTCAATTCAATCATGCCCTAGGTGGAAACTTCATAACCTAACTCTTTTCTATCACCCTACTTCACTCAAACCCTTGGGGACACAAGCTTCTTGTCGCATAGATCTGGTTGTCACACTTGGTTTCACACCCTTCACACCTTAACCCAATCAAACAGCTCTTCACACTTAGTTCTTCCCTCAAATACTCTTAGTCACAATGGTAAAAATGAATCTGCATTCCATCCTTATATAATTTTTTTTCAAATTTTGATGCATTTATTGCTCCTTCACCTACCAAATATCGCCTCATTTATTGACCAAATTCATTTATTCCATGTAGTACATCTTCGTAACCGAGCTATAACCTTCTAGCGTGCCTTCCTACCCTCTAGTCATAGACTTCTATTCAGCGCATGCCCTTACGCCTGAGTACCTCGTCACTGTACCTTCTCCTGGTAGCTATCATGGCCTCCACTTACCTTCGCGTTATGCTGTTCTTTCATTCATCTCCATCCTTGGTCACTTTTGAGAAGCAATCTTCTTTTGACTTAAAGCACACCCATAACAGATTATTCCTTTCACTTTTCAATTCCCAAAGTCTTTTACTTGGATAACTACAACCACCCCACACGAAAGGTATGTGAAGTCCTTTGTGCATAGAAATTCTTCATATAGTAATTAGCTTCATGCGCACAAGCGTGCTTATTACACAAAAACAACAACTAAATTGACAAAGCATATCAACAATGAAGGAAATACATTATAGAATTGAAAACCTAATCTAAATGGCAATACTGCCTTATTACAAACACTAAGAAGACTGATTTATAGTAGGGCCTTAGCCTACTCCCGTTAAAGTAACTAGGTAGCCATGTTCCATCAAGTGCTTCTAATCGGAAAGCACCTGATTCAAGTATATAAGTGATGACATATGGTCCCAAACAATGTACTTTGAACTTGCCTAGATGGCACAAGAACTTTGAGTCATAAAGAAGTACCATTTGTCCAATCTCAAACTTCTTATCCCTTATGTTCTTATCATGCCATGCCTTATGCCTGGCCTTTTCCTATTTCTAACTCCATCGTGCTATGGCTCGACGCTCATCCAGTTGAATCATCTTTTCGATACACTCTTCTAAATCCTGTTCATTAGCTATACCTCCAGTGCGTGTAATGCGCAAAGAAAGTAACATAAATTCTTTAGGGAGAATAGCTTCCGAGCCAAACACCAACTGAAATGATGTGGCTTTGTTCAATCTCTTGTAATTTGTTCTATATTCCCAAAGAATAGTTGATACTTTGTCATCCCAATCCTTTCTTCCAACATCACAAATTTTTGTCAAAGTTTGGCTCAAAATCTCTTTGAAAGCCCTAGCAGTTCCATTTTCTTGAGGATGGTAGGGTATAGTTTTATGGTGTGCAACCATAAACTCATCTAATAGGATGCTGATTGTCTCATTCAAAAAGTGTGTACCTCTATCACTTGTAAAGATTAAGGGACATCCATATCTTGTACGAACATTCTCCCACAGAAACCTAGCTGTTGTATAGTCCTTGGCAAGTGTTGCTTCTACCCACCGTGTGAGATAATTTGTGTAAGTAATGATATAGTGCAATCCAGTCCTACGCGCGGCTGGCAAAATAGGTCCTACAGAGTCAATGGCCCATTTCTTGAACGATTCGGCAGTAGTAATTGGTCTCAAAGGCATCTCATCTCTTTTCCCTAGTTTTCCTAGGTGTTGACAATGATCACACGCCTTACAATATTCTTTATAGTCCTTATACAATGTCTCCCACCACAATCTAGCAAGTAGGATCTTCCAGGAAGTCACATCACCTACATAATGGCCTCCTGCAATACCACCATGAGCTTCTTCCATGATATCCTTATGCTCATGCTCTAATACACAACAGCCGAATACTTCATTTGTGCATAGCTTGTAAAGGTCACCACTAATTAACATAAATGGTGTCACACATATAGCAAGATGTTTTTTTTCTAATGCTTTCATTCCTTCTGGTGCTATACCCATCCGCAGAAATACAACAATATCTTCTAATTCTGATGGCGTGCATTGTAACCTATATAACTATGCATTAGGCATGGTTTCTTCAATTTTTTGTGCTTCCTCTCTTGAGTTGATTCTAGATAAATGGTCTAGTCCAGAATTGCTTTTCCTTGGCTTTACCATAAATGTGAAGTAAAAATCTTGAAATAGGAGTTCCCATGTCAATATGTGCCCCTGTAAGATGGGATTGTTTACCAAGTACTTCAATACCATGTGATCTGTATAAAACAAAAATGGTGTTAGTAACAAGTACTGTCAAAACTTATGTAATGCATAGATCATGGATAAAGCTTCGCGCTCTGTAGTTGTATAATTCCGTTCAGCTGGCGTTAGCTTCCTACTAGTAAAACAGATTGGATGATCTACAATACCTTCGTCAGGTTGAGATAACATAGAACCAATGGCCATGCCAGAAGCATCCACATGACACATGAAATGGTTTATCCCATGAGGGAAAGTGCATAATGGGCGCGGTAGTAAGTTTCTCTTTTAATATCTCAAACGCGTGCTACTGTGGTTCTCTCCAATAAAATGTACCTTTCCCCTTCAGTAACTCTTCTAAGGGTGCAACAATTTTGGCATACCCTTTGATGAATTTTCTATAATATCCTATATGACCTGAAAATCCACACACCTCATTTTGAATGGTAGGCACTTCTAGGCCTAAAATGACTGCAACCTTTGCTGGATCAACCAACAAACCTTCATTGCAGATTATATGTCCTAACAGTATCCCAAATGGCATAGAAAATATGCAATTCTTGATGTTTAAAGAGATACTCAACTATCTACATCGCTCAAACATTAAACACAAATTATCACAATGATCTTTCACAAGCCCATATACTATCTAATCATCTAGGTAGATCTGTAAGAAGTTGTGAATAAAATATTTGAATGCCTAAACAAATATGCGCAAGAATATAGTAGGCACATTTTTCAATCCAAAAGGCATTACAGTATAGGAAATACTACCCCATTTAGTAGTAAATGTTGTCTTTTCTTGATCCTCCTGAGCAATCCTAACCTGGTGATACCCAGAAAATTTGTCTGTGAAGGAATATATTTCGCACCCTGCAACTCCCTCTAGTATTTCCTTAGTAAATGGCGTAGGGAATGGATTGGTGACGCATAAAGCATTCAACTCCCTATAGTCCACACATATTCTAATTCATTCATCCTTTTTTATACTGATCACCATTGGGAAAACCCATTCTGACTCATCAAGGGGCTTGATAATTCTAAATTTCAACATTTTATCAATTTCTTCTTTTAACTTTTCGTGATACCATCCTTAAGTTTTATCTTCATTTCCCCAAGTGATTCATGTACACCTTTAATTTCATGATACCATCAAGGGAATAATTCCTGATAATCCCTGAGTAACTCGATGATCTTTTCTACCTCTGAGTCTGACCAATAGTCTTCAATTATGGCCTCCTTAGGCTCAACATCTGAACCTATATTCACCTTTTTTTTCTTCAGGGGTTTGTGGTAGGTGCGCATATCTTTTTCTGCACTATCCAAGACCTCGCACACCCCGTGTGAATGTTCAATATCTAGGTTCTCAACTTCCTCATCATCCACGATGTAAACCATCTTTCCTTTCTATTTCTCAAGGAAATCACATTCAAGTAGTATGGAGTCCATTTCTTCTTCCTTTTCAAAATGTGCTCCGAACTCTACCTCACTGAATAATTCTTAAATATGCTCTTCTACTTTTACACTATCTCCCATAGTTAAGTGCTTAAAAAATTTTAATGCCTCTTCTACAGGAGGTCTAGTTGAGAAATAGTCAAAATTTTGGATCATTCCTGCAGTCAAACCTTGCTAGTTTCTATTCTCTCAATGTAGTTCTGCATATACATACTAGGCACGTGCGCATCCTTGTAGCGTAGAATACAATCTATGCACCCAGAGTGAAGGTGGTAATGCTTCCTATCATGTTGTCCAGATTCTCTCACATTGCTGAATGTGATGTTGAATAGGTTGATCACCATGATAAATGCAGATCTACGTAGGTGCATTGTTTCTTATAAACCTAATAGATAAGGTGATTCCAATCTCTTCCCATTCTATAAGACTATCTCTGTAGACTACCCATCAATGCTCTATTGTCCCGCGCAAGGTATATGCTAACATAGCTCTTCTCTTAATTTGATATGTCCATTTTGTTTCCATGTCTTTCAAAAATACAGGAAGATCTTCTGCCCCTATATACCAAGGTACTCTGCTACCTATCTGTCGAACCGAACAAAATCCATTCCTACACACAACCATGCTTTTTACCTCGCGCCCTACCAATTCATATGTACCATGAGCCCTATTTTCACAAGCAATACTTGTAGTATCACTAATAGAATGAGAATCCTCCCACTTTAGGATGCCTTCTTTTGATGGATCATTGACCTCTGGGTCTTGACTAGCGCGTACATAAATTTTGTTTAAGTCCTCCTCACTTAGAGGCTCAACATATGGTGTAGAATTCTCATTTGTCAAAGGTATCACAACTCTTTCCTCCTTGTTCTCAAAGCTGATATACCCCTTATTGAATCTCAAGTCATCATTATTTGCATAACACCAAGGGCGTCCAAGTAGGAATGGAAAATTTTCTGCTTCTGCAAGTGCTAATACCTCAAAATCCCCAGTGAACTTGGCCCCTTGTATAGTTATAGACGCATCTTTCAAAACTCGTATGGGAGTGGCCTTAGTCTAGTTTTCCATAAATAACACATTAGATGATGGTTGCAATGGAGGCCTCCCCATTTGTACCAATGCATCTAATATAAGCACATTTACTTCCGCACTTGTATCAAACAATATGTTGTTTAACAACCACCCATCTATAACAACATTCAGAGTAATTTATTTGTCATAGTCAATGCTATCAGGGGGAACATTTGTATGTAGAATATGTTGTCTGGTATCAAGATTGGCACATAGAGTGTTCCCTTTTAACCAACTTCCTAATAGTGGAATAATGTTCTCCTGGCGCAACATCTTACACACCTCTCGCAGATCATTGACATCAATTTGGTCTGTCTCTGACACTTTTTTCTACTCCTTTAGGTACTATATCTCACCCTGAAGATTCCTTAGCACTTCCATGGTATCTTGGTAAACTTCCTTCTGATGAGCATGATCTGGGTACCTTGCATGCAAAACCTCCTCTTTGGTGATCGTAGCTTCTAGTGCAATGCCTCTCTTGCGTGCGCCACTTCAATGCGTGTAGTAATCTTCACTGTCAATGCCTCAAGTCCTTCTGCTATCTTGGCCATCCACTGATCTTCTACTGCACGCTGGATTCTAACCATCCGGACACCTTTGTTTTCTTGCTTATGCTGCTTACTCAGATGCTCATATAAGTCCAGGAACTCTTCATAGCTATGGTTCTTTCTGCAGAAAGAACATGCAATATTCTGAGGACATTCATGCCTATAGTGGTCAGGATATCCACACGTATAACATGTTCCACGAGGGAACTCACCTCTTCCTCCACCACGTTGTTATCCTCCATATCCACCATGATATCCACATCCCCTTCCACGACCTCCTTCAAAATGGCCCTCATTCTTGTCATAGCGCATTTGATTATGATCCCAATCCTGGTGCTCATTCTTACCCTTAGAATTATCTGTTATACTTGTCTGTCGTACCCCAATGTCTATAGCATCCTAGATATGAGAAATCAACTGAAAATCCTCAGTATCATGGGTCGTTGACCTGTAAATCTTACAAAAGTAAGATACATTCTTCCTTATCACGTGTTGTAACAAAGGATAGTGAATAGTATCATAATTCAAATGACAGATCTCACAATCCAACTGTAATGAGTAAACAGATCTACGAGGGAAACTATCCTTGGTGTGACCTTCCACTTCACAATCTGTATACCAAATTCCTAAGCGCGTTTCATGGGATGAATTTACTGATAGCTTCTCTAACTGCTTTGCCATAGTTGCAATTTGTGCCTCTAAGAATGGACTAACACCAGTTTCAATGCTCCCAACTACCTCAGCATGCAAAGCTTCTTCTAGTTCTTCACGTGGATTAGTGTATGTCTTATGTGACAATTCCCTTCTAAAAGGTGTAATCAATCCTCCAATGAACCATTGTGCATGCTGGCGAGCATGAATATCATAAGATATCTTAGATAGAAGTGTCTTAAAATGAGCATCATACTCACGTACAATCTCAGGAGTGCCTTACTTGATATCCTTGAGAGCACTTGTACTCTTTTACTCAAACTCAGGGATATGGAACTCTTTTAAGAAAGCATCCTTCAATGTTGCATAATCCACACAATTTTGATCAGGGTCAAAATTCATATACCAGCTGTGTGCACGTACCTGTAATGTAGTAGCAAATTGACTTGCCTTGCGCTCAGCATCCGTGATCCCTTTAGCACACCACAAGATTTCACACATAAGCACATGTTCGGCAGCATCCTCTATACCTCTATATTTTGGGAGATGAAGATACATCTCCATATAGATATTTTGTGGTTGCTGCAGACCTTGACCACCTTATCCAGAACCTCCTATGTTCCCTATGGCTCCAAAACCACTAGATCCACTAGAACTAGAACCACCTATACCTCCTGATCCTCCCCTTGTAGTAGGAATAAGACCTGTATATGTACTCCCATGTGCTCAGACAATAGTACTATACTGAACCCCTACAGTCTGTGAGGTAGTTCCACTTCTAGAGGTGAATCCAACATTCTACGCACTCACATTCTATGTAGATGATGCACCTAAGAATGTTCCTCCAAATATCATTGAAGTCATCTATCCTACCATTAATGTACTTGATCTGTAACTTACTCTTGCTCTCCTACTTCCCAAATTAGATTTCTGGTTACTTGTCGTACTAGATACTAGAAAACCAAGCACACCAGCTAGGTCACCAGGTGGATTAAGATGCGCGCCCGCAGTCCAGGTAGTCTCTGCTGGCACACTTCTTTGTGAGGTTGAGGGGGGATCTCTGTCATGTTTTCCAAGATGAGGGAGTTCCTAATGATGTGGTTCCAAGTCTTTTACGTGAGCTGTAAATCCTTCATGAGCCATCTCTCTCCTCAACATCATACTTTCTGCAACGTAACACTGCTTCTCTATCTCCCTCTCACGCGCCTCATTATACTTAATCGACTTTTCCTCTCTCTACCTCTCTGCCGCTAGGTCTACCATCTTTCACCAACCTGTTCCTGCCCTCACGCATGGTGAAGTTTAGTAAGCCAGCGGTTTACTCTCTAGGTTCAAAGTTACCATCAATATTTTGATCGCTAGCGGAATACCTTGTAAATATGTCCCTCTTCGATACCGCAAAAAATAAAATTCAGCAACCTCCAGGCAAGAGTACGTCAAAATTGAATATTCTAGAATATAACTATTTAGAACACCATGAAACCACGTATCCACAATGCGAGTCCAGATTAGATCAACATCATAAAGGGCCTGAAATTATTCCTTTGTCCAGACAAGTGCGTGATACCTCCAGTTCTGCTAAGATGCATAAGTAGTAAGCCACTCATATAGTTCTACTGGAAAGATAGCGAAAAATCTCTCATATAAGCTGTCATACAGATTCTGCTCTACCCAAGTGCGTGTGTTAAACTTAGATCCATTGCTGAACCGTCATGCATATTCTTCCTTCAAATCGTGTATCCATTCCTCAATACTTACTAGAGTTAATTGGTACGTCTTCATCGTGAACCATCTTGAAAATAACTTAAAAAGAGGTCCCAGAAATAAAACCAATGATGCAGCCTAGAATTTACCAGATAACACCTTAGTCGCGTTGGCACATCACTCAACCTTGACTAAGCGCTCATCCGAAGTGCACAAAGGTACCAGGTCCCTCCTTAGGGTTTCTGTAGTAGGATGTTAACATGACGAAGCAAGAAATATATAGATTCATAACTAATCCATCATTCTATAATGCATGCTACACTTTGATCTATGAAGGAACAGGCTTTAAACAATAATAACGATTGAATCAATAACATGCACTACTCAAATACACATAGGAATGACACTTAGATTCAGCCAATATCTTCCATCTATTAATAAACATAGAAGCTCTTTACAATAATTTCAATCTATACCAATGTGCATGTAGATCTGATATAGTAATTTAGTCATATGTGTATATCTCTATACCTTCATACATCCTTCACACACACATACTCTCATATATATTACCACTATGTACCTCACATCATATATAGAGGGTGGGGACTTTCCCTTCACCGCTTATCTATTTCATAAATAGGCTACATACTATTAATAGCCACATGTCGTTTATAGGAATAGCCACACATGAAAGTGTGCTATCTATAGACCTCTTGCAGTTAACTGTAGTGTTAATTCTATTCTTAGCTCATCTCCATGTAAAATGCTTCGATCCACTCCTCTAAAGATAGACAATGCATAACGTGCACGTCTCTGCATCGTTGGTGTGTTCCGCACGCCATCTTCTAAAAATAGATCTCTATGCTCAAAATCGGCTAAGTCTTGAAAGCTAGACTTGTCTTCCGCATGCGGGTCCTTCCTTTCCTTTTGTGCCCTTAGATCTAGGCATTCTATATTGAGTGGACTCCTTGTGTGATCTTTGACAAGTATTATTCGATCAACAAGGAGATAGACAGTGGCACCATTGATACAAAGATGGATGAAGATAAGGGCGAGCCATCTGGTTAGCATATTTATACATAAACTGATGGAGGGCTAGTTCTTGATACGGACATACACATTCCTAGAGGTAAGCACTCAAAAAAGGATAAGGATGAAGGAGTGTATGAAACTCCTACAACTGGGTATGTCAATGACCCAACCAAGATCATATGCGCTAGGTTCCAAATTAATTTTTAGCCCAAGGACCTTTATGGCTGGGAGTTAATGGATTCAGAAATGGAAACCACACGCACAAAAAAGAAACTATCATGGAGTATGCATACTCATATGGATGAGCCTGATTTTGACGTGTGTAAAGACTTGTGTGTCTCACAAAGAAAGAAAAAAGTGCCACATTCACGCCATGTGACATTTAAACTGACTCAGATGTCGGATGAGTAAGTGAGTAATGCAATAACAAAGTTATATGTAAAGGTTGCACGTAAAAACATAGATAAAGAGACAACTATTTGGGTTTTGTTGGAAGATATGAAAGATAAAGACACCGAGATCAAATTCTTGACAGAGGAAAAGGATACAATTGAGGCGAATGCGCATACGATGTTGAGTATGGCAAAACAAATTGGTGATGAAATTTTGAAGGAAATGCCGGATCTGGAAGAGAAAGTACCATAGAAGTTTCCATCTGCAATGAATTACTTACGCACCCTAGTTCATATGGTAATGGATGAACATCTAGTGCACATGCCAAAACTAATGGATATTGTGGCATAGGTTGAGAAAGAAAAGGCCATGATAACATGCAAGATTGTTGGGTACAAGTCTATATACTACAGACAATGAAAAATGAGATGAAAAAGGTAGAATTAGCGCTAAATATGTGCGCAGATCCTAAAAATATAATAAATACAAGGACTCTGGTAGAGGAGGATGAGGTCCTTAGTGCAGTGAATAATGATACATTTGGGCATGAGGAGAGGTTGACCTTGGTATCAAAGAAGCAAGATGCGCTTGTAGCATCCCATGACCGTCACAAGGAGCGAATCAAAGAGATAGAAAAACTCAAAGCATGAAGAATGGATGTAATGGATGCGATGGTTTCAATCCTAGTGAATGTTCTTAGAGTATTGCAGAATGAAGGTGAGAACATGAATTTGGATGAGATGGACAAAGTACTTACATACATCCCTGATAAAACTAATAATGTGCTCAACGATTGGAACGAGTTAGAAGCATAGATAAAGAGTGAATATTTAGAGTTAATTCTACTTGTAGAGGGATAGAGCACCCAAGTATTCTTTCATTCTTTGTGTACAATTATTTTTTCATTCCTTATTATTTATTCATGGAAAGATGAATCATGGTTACTGTACGATGGAAAAGTGACATGTGAGCATGGGAATCTACAAGTGACTCTTCCTTGCACCCCGACCTCTCGAGGTCGTGCTGAGACAGCCAGTGGGGATGGAATATACGTGGGGTGTAGACAAACTAGTTAGGCAATCTTATGTCTTCGACGCGCACTAATGGAATCTGTGAATCTAAGGCAAAGAAGGCCCTCCTAACCTGAACTGGTGTGATAGATCATTCAACGAGGATGACTGCTCGAAGGCTCCAATCAATATCGAGCTCTGGTGTGATCCGATCTATAGGTTGTGGAATATGTGGAAAATGACCTGTGGGTGCTTCGTAGATATGTCCCCAACAAGGTCATGAAAAATGGATGATGGATATATATAGTGAATTCTCTATGGGTGATTCTCTGGTCTAGTCCAGAAATCCTTAGCTTGATTAGCTGCTACGTCTAGTGAGGATAGTTGTGTGATAATGTTTGGTGGAAGTGGAGAGGACCTAAATACTAATGTGCGTAAACCAACATCAACGTCTGATTGACCTGTGGGCCCGTTGGGTTGTGGGACCTGTGGATCACAACCATAAGTTTGTGGTCATTGTGGACCTCCTATGGTCATGTGCAGAATCAATCCCTAATCCCTAATATCCAGTAGTCATATGCCTTTTTGGCCTCTATGTTTAGAACTAAAAGTTGCGCAATCTTCTCAGAGTACCTTACAGGCATTCTGGTAACTTGAATTCTTAAGCTAGTGTCTATGTCAATGAGGATGTCTCCTACGTCTGGCTGTGGGACCAAAGGATCACAACCGAATGTTTTCTCTCTTTCAAGCCCTTCTACAGTCATGTGGATATCTATTAAGGCAATCTGTAGTTTGGCTCTGTTTGACCAAAACGTATGCGCTTTTTCGTCTTCTATGTTTAATCCTCTTAACTGTGAGCTGATTTCTTGTAGGTCTGTTGTTGTTCAGAAGACCTGAATTCTGAGATTTTGGTCTATGTTAGTTATTGCTGCAACAAGTATTTGGTTGAGGCATGATTGGCTCAAATACGTATTCCCTGGGCTCCCTAGGTCCCGTGATTGTCATACAAGATCAAACAATATAAATCTAACTAAAGCAAAGTAAACTAATTATGCAAAGTATATCCACAACATATATAAATTCTCTATTTTTGTATTTTTGACAGAATATTTAACAGAATTAAGATAACAACTATTTAATATATCTAGAAAATGACAACTAACCTAATAACAGAATTAAAAACAAACAAGGTAGCCGAGTATAGCTACTTGTCTGTGCAGTTGTGAATCTATTCTAAATAACTAAATAACTGATCTAATTTAATTGAAAGATTTTCAATCCTACCTCAGAAGTGAGGAACGAATCATAGTTTCTCAGAAACTATCGATCCCCACGGCTTCCCCGGCAATATCGAAAAATGAACGTAACCGAAATGAAGTAATTCACTACTCTATTTGGTATATTTTAACTAGAACTTTGAAAGCTTGAACCTGGATTTTGCAGAACAGTGGAAAATCTGATTGTGTGTGGCTTTGTCCCCTCAGTGTGGTCTCCTCGTTCCTTCATGCTCACGTGAATCCAGAAAAGTGTGTAATGCTAGCATCAACAGAAGTAGGTATTGGAACAATGACAGCTTTGGATGTAGACTGAATACAATGCGAGTAGGAGAGGGATAGCGCAAGAGAACAGAGCTTGGCTTATGCAATTCCTAGCGGGATTTATTGCGAGTCATACAACACAAAACATCCAGAACCTGAAACTATCCTTCTTGATGAACAAAACCTACAACTCTAATGGCTTCAGACTGAAAATGAAACTATCCTACCTCAATTGATTGTATGAAATAGTAATAACACTAGAACAAGAAGATCATGTGGCTTCTAAACAACAAAATAAGACTAACTATGCATGCAACAAATGAAAACTATTGAATTCCTAAGCAAGAACTGAAAGACTAAACTATTGAAATGAGAGGATGAGGGGCCATTTGCTTGTAATCAAACCAGCTATTTATAGAATTCCCATTCACCCAAAGGTAACTCCAACTAGGACTCTTTTACCATTAAACAATGGAGAAACACTATTCCAGGGGACATAAAACATAAATACAAGCCAAGGCGGTGGAAAAAAGCTGGTAAAAGTTGAAAATTTACATGAGTTGTGATCAGAAGAACGTGCTAGAAAACGCGTGAAGGACCACCGCCCTGAGCAAAGGGGCGGTTACAGGACCGCTGCCCAGGCAGGGTGGCGGTTTCGTCACTGAAGACAAAAATGTAAAGGAAAAGAGGGGAAAAGAGAAAAACAAAGCACACAGAGGCTAAGCGGGGCATGCAGGATGTTAACGTACACTTGGAGAGCTTTTCCAGATCCCGAACACCTTGCGAGGAGACCTGTATCATCATTGGGGCATGTGTAACATCGTTCTGGTAGCGCAATACCCTTACAATTTTGGGTACGTACATATTGCCCCCTCAGAGAAGTGTTTTAGCCATGAAGAGGCGTAAAATGGTGGGTCCGAGTATGGCGGTCCCGAAATGGGAAGCTAGAAATTATACCTGACACGTCCGTGTGTCGAAATGATGCCATCCAAAATTCCCGCTACCTACAAAATGAAAAGAGGACTCAAGTGCAGATAGATAAAATAAATCAAAAAATAAATACTAAAATAATATGAAGTGAGGACTTACCATTTGCGCGGGGATAAGAACTTACCTCCGTTAACGGTGCTCCAAACCTGTGAAAAGGGCATTCAAAACGAGTCAAAATGCTATATATATAAAAACGGGCCCATTTTCCTATTCATTTGCGCGTGTCGATTTGATTGATTTTGAGCTCTGGGACCCACGGTGATGGTTTTTGACGAGAGTATAGTCGAAATGTTCGTGACGAGATAGCGATCATGCCTCTCGCGAGAAGATCCTCGACACGTGAGATCTCAGGTTAGTTCTTCTCGATTTAACATTTTTACACTCAAAATATTAAAATGTCAAAATATTTGTCATGTGGGGGGGTTATTTTTAGAAATGTTAGTTTTAAACGTGTCTCTTAGGGGGGGCACCTAATGGGTAGGCTTTTGTTTTAGTCGAAATGGTCGTTTTTTTAGCATTTTTGAGCATTTTAGGGCATGTGACCCATTTTTAAACACGGGACACGACCGCCACCCTGAGCAGGGTGGCGGTTACAAGACCGCCGCCTTTCAAAGCGGTGGTTACGGAACCGCCGCCTCGCTCAGGGCGGCGGTCCTTTCCAGAATGATAAAACAACCTTGTTTTTAACTTGTTTTTGCATTTTCCATTTTCCTGTATGCTTTAATGATTTTTCCAATGTGATTCAAATACTAACTTACTCCTTTTTGCGTGTTTTTGGGTGTATGCAGAAGGAGGAATATATCAGATGGAGCCGAGAGAGAGAGTGTGACTGGCTTCCAGCAGTGTTGGATGCACTTTCTCAGGATGAGCAGGATACTCTTCAGAGGGCCGGCATATTACGTATATCACAGGTTCCTCATGTCGCACCTTCTAGTCACATACTATGTGACCTGTTTTCGTATTGGGATGCTGATCGGAACACTTTCCGATTTCCAGGAGTCAGGGGTGAGTGGACTATCACCCTGGAGGATGTCTACCGCATCTTGGGAGTCCCGATCATCGGGAGATGACTTACACTTGAGACAGCGGGGTCGCGGGCTCAGATAGCTCAGTGGGCTACATATATGGGAGATGCAGTTGTCTCCACTGGTTCGAAGAAGGGGGTGAGGGTCTGTTCCATTCCTAGCTTGCCTATCCCTTTGATTCGTCAGGCCATTATGGGGATCCTTGCCTCGAGATTGATCGGGGACAAGGGAGGGGACACCTTACTCTACTGCTGGTCCCCTATTATTGCACAGATTGAGGCACATGGTCATGGATTTATGCCTGGGGAGCTGATATACTTGGGACCACCTATCATGACTTGTACAGGGTGGTTCGCTTACAGGGACAGTCTTTGAGCCATCCAACCTTGGTTATGAGCTGGGTCTATGAGCGTATCATCCCTTATGGGAGAGGCATAGAGGTGGTGGATCCCTGGAGCCGTGAGGGCAGCTAGATGGACAGAGATGTCGGTGCTTAGAGCACCCCACCAGCCAGTTGCTTCCCTAACTACTGATGATATGGAGGCCACACCTTATCAGGCCATGGCAGGGTTGTGGGGTGAGGAGACCTTCACTTTGATTTCCTGCTCTACTACAGGGCAGCTTGTGGACAGGATGGGGAAGGTAGAGACACACCCCTTTGATCGAGTGCCTCAGCAGTTTGGCCTTGCTTACGTTGATATGCTTCCCCCAGTGGTGCCAGTGTTCAGATCAGTTTGGGAGGCTAGGGGAGGTCCTAGAGGCTGGGGTTGGACTGTTGTTACTCCTGGCATCCCTATTGTAGCTAGGTGGGTGGTACGTGCCCGAGAGAGAGTTGGTGCTCCTCAGGCACCTTTACTTTGGATTGTCCGCCAGTCCTGCCCATAGCAGTGATGACCCTATTGATATAGACTCCGAGTCTGAGGAGTTCACAGGGGAGAGACGGAGGAGGAGACCAAAGGACATGGAGGTCAGCGAGTCGGGTGGAGAGGAGGATAGCGATCCCGAGTGGCATGACACTCAGGAGATCTTACAGGCTGAGAGGGCAAGAGCAGAGTGCGGAGAGGGTGACTCTAGTCTCAGAGGAGTTGCCCTCTCAGGACCTAGGTGGAGAGGATGAGTCCGTAGTAGGATGCTATGTTGCCCTAGACACAGGAGGAGGACATCAGTCAGCGGCGGCATCTATGGCAGGCTGATCCTAGGGATCCCTCTTGGAGGCCCGGAGATCCGAGTGAGTTGTCACTCTTCTTTTAATATTTGTTTTTAGCTAGGATTGCCTTAGTTGCTATCTCTCCTTTTGTTCATCTTTGTTTTTATCTTTTGATTATTTTCTAATTTGTTTTCTCCTTTGCTTGCAGAGACTGCTGATGAGTGGCGAGACTTGATTCACCGGGTATGTACTGATACCCTGATGCTCCCCATGGAGAAGACTCATGCCGAGCTATCCATGGATGCAGGGGAGCCTTCAGCAGCTGGTAGGCATAGCGATGTCTTTCCCTTGTCTGGCATGTGGCCAAGATGGTGACTTCCCTCCATACCGAGTTAGCTGGGTATAGGACTGCAGAGCACCTAATGAGGAGCCGCTCTCATAGTGAGGCTACAGCTACTGATTCGGGACCGTGAGCCCTCAGTGCACTCAGAGCGCCGGCGTAGCCGGAGTCCTAGACGTGGTCGTGCGCCTTCTGAGGGATCTCATAGGGGTTGAGAGGCCACTTGGCTCTTTTTGTAGTGACTCTTGCTAGATTGTTTATATGATCATTTTGTATTTTCTGGGCTCATTGAGCATTTTGACCATGCCTAGCGCATGATGGCATTGTACATAAAACCTGATTATATATATATATATATACATCTCTCTTTTGGATCTAGATCTCTTTGTACCTAGAGTTTTGTGATTCATTTTCACATGTATACTAGATGTTTATAAAAATTTTGTTTTTATATGCTTTTCAGAATGTATGCAATGGAGAACAAATATCACAAATGTTTTATTTTTTGCATTTCATGATGCTGATGTATGATGATGCAAATGAACTTGTGATCTTGAACTTTAGCTTTCATAAGTAATTTTCTAGTACTTCATATTGTTTTGACAAAATGTAATGATGAACTGGTATGATGAGCAGATGCACTTGCCCCACTCCTAACTCCACGCAACTAGTAAGATGTGAGGGCTCACCACCGAGAGCTAGAAAGGGCACAAGCTATGAGGTGTGTTGAAATGGTAATGATGGGAGATAGACAAAGAGTTGGTGGAACCAAATTAGGACACTACAAACCTACCCTACTCAAGTGACTCCATAGTTTAGAATGTGACTTGCTTTGCAGTTTATCTAGACTTAGATCCGTAGATGGCCACTTGGTTGACAAAATCTGGTTTTCAGGGTTTTGAACTCTCTTGGAATTTTGGACATCTGATTCATTTGTTTTTGACTCAAGATTTCAAAGGTTTATTTGAACTATTTGCTTATGACCTTCAACGTTTACTGTCAAGAGGACTCCCTACACCTTGCCCCATGCTACTAGTAGGAAGCATGGGCTTATCACCATGGACAAGGCATAGGCGAGTAAGGGCATTCCCATCCTTTCCCAACCCTACGTCACTAGTAAGAGATGCAAGCTCATCACCAAAGGTTGGTAGGGCAAGGAAATGTGTAAAAGTAAAATTTTCTGTTTGATCTATATTCGACTTATTTATTTGAGCAAAATGTCAGTATGTTCTTATTTCCAAAGAGATCTATATATGGGATAGATGTGACACCATGAAGCTTCTAGAATAGACCATAGGCAAGACACCTATCCTAGGAAGAAAAAAAAGTGAGAACAAGCATGCAGGCCTTGGTATGGCTACCGTTAAGACTTTGTCATATCAAGCTTTAATTGATGAAATGATTCTGAAACAGTTGATGATGTTATGAAAATGAAGAAGTATGATTTGAATGCTTCTGCCAATACCATCAGAAGTTTGTAATGAATTACTTAAGAGCAAGTCCCTTGATCACCAAGTTTTACGAAACGAGTGAACAAAATGAACCTATCTAAATGAATATGTAATGTAGATATAATTATACAAATAGTGCCGATGCTTCATGCGTAAAACCGTTTAAGGTGCAAGGAATTGACAGTTTCACCAAATTCCTCACCTTCTAGTGTGCACAAGAGATACGCACCATTTCCGTAGTCCTTCATGACTCGATATGGGCCCAACCACTTGGGCCAGAAACTTTCTTCCTTCGCTGATTTTCTTATCGATCTGGCTGTCTAGTCTTAGAACTAGATCTCCTTCATATATTTCTCACTCATAGACCTTTTTGTTATACTACCGGCACATCTGGTCAGCATAGACTCTATGCTGTTGTTCAGCGTTTAACCTGGCCTCATCTAGGCTTTCTAGTTGGGAGAGGCATGCCTCTCTATAAGCTTCCTCATCCAGAATCCCTTGTAGTGAGATGCGGAGACTGGGTATTTCAACCTCAAGTGGGAGAACTGCTTCTGCTCCGAATACCAATGAGAAAGGAGTTGCTCCTGTTGGTGTTCTTATTGAGGTTCGGTGGGCCCACAAGGCCGGATATAACTTTAAATGCCAATCTCGTTTGTTTTCCTTAACGGTTTTGAGGAGAATAGCTTTCAACGTCTTGTTTGTTGCTTCAGCCTGCCCATTGGCTTGAGGATAGTAAAGAGAGGTTGTGTGATGGTTTATTTTGAATTTGCTACATAGCTCATGAACCTCGTCATTCTTAAAGGACGTGCCATTATCTGAGATAATGACTTGTGGGACACCGTACCTGTAAATGATTTGGTTCAAAATGAACTTGGCGATCACGGAACCTGGTACAGTGGTAAGAGGCATAGCCTCTACCCATTTGGTAAAATATTCAGTGGCTGTGATTATGAAGTTATGGCCATCCGTTGATGAGGGAGAGAATTTTCCTATCAAATCTAGGCCCCATGTAGAAAAGGGCCATGGAGTCATGATTGGTTGTAGAGCTTGTGCTGGCATGTGAATCTCGTGGGAAAATTCTTGGCATTTATGGCATCTACGTACAAACTCTATTGCGTCGTGTTCTAGAGTGGGCCAGAAATAGCCCATCTGATGTATTTTGCGGGCAGTGGCATGACCACCAAAATGGCCTCCACATATTCCACTGTGGGATTCATAGAGAATCTTCTTGGATTCTTCTGTGTCAACACATCTTAGAAGCATGTCGTCGAAGGCTCTGCGATAGAGCACTTGGTCTAAAATAACATATTTAGCTAGTAATAATGCGTAACCGCCTTCTTTGTTGTGACGTGGCACTTTCTGGGTATGTATGGTCCATGATAAAATTGATGATATCAGTATACCAGGGACATGTAGAAATGGGGGGTCTGGTTTTGATGTAATATATGCATTCATTGGGAAAATCTAGATCTACTAGATCGCCTCTGTCTAACAGGTTGTCGGCTAACCAATCTGTAATGATTTGTCCCTTAACAAACTTCTGGTTTACAAAAGTTAATTCGAATTCACCCATTAAGGTTATAAAGCGTCCAACCTTTTTAGACAAGGACCCTTACGTGAGGAAAGTTCGTAAATGGTCTATTTTTACAATGACCCTTGTTTCTTGATTTAGCATGTAATGTCTTAAGCGTTTGGTTGCAAAGACTATGGCAAGGCATTCTCGTTCTGCTTGCATATAACGTGTTTCATAATCGAGCAACGTTTGGCTAATAAAATAGACCACACGTTCTCGTTTATCGTCGTCTTCTTGAGCCAACATGCAGGCTAACGAGACATCCATTGCTCTCATGAATATAAGATCAAAGGATGATCTGGTCTAGGTGGCATTAACGTGGGAGGAGACAGTAAGAAGCGTTTAACTGCTTCGAAGGCCTCATGGCATTCCTTTGTCCAAATAATGCAGCAATCCTTTTTCAACAAATTGTTGATCGGATGAACAAAAAAACTTAAGTCCGGAATGAATCTCCGGATTGCACCGAGCTTTCTAAGAAACGATCTAATGCCAGAGTCGTCTGATGGTGGGATCATCTCAAGAACAGCCCGGATTTTGGCTGGGTCTACATCGATCCCTCGTGATGATATAATGTAACCTAGGAGTTTCCCTCCTGTCACACCAAATACACATTTTTCTGGGTTTAGTGTGACTCCGTATTCAATCAAACATGAAAGAATGATGCGGAGCACTTCCGGGTGATCACAACGCTTCCTGGCCTTGGCCAACAAGTCGTCTACATAGGATTCCATGATTTTATGAATAAGATCATGAAATATGTATGTCATTGCCCGCTGGTATGTAGCACCAGTGTTCTTGAGACCGAATGGCATAACAACGTAGCAATAAGTTCCCCAAGGAGTTATAAACATGGTTTTGGCTTGGTCTTGTTCAGATATTCTGATTTGATTGTATCCTGAGAACCCATCCATGAGAGACAAAAGCTCAAATCCAGCTGTTGTGTCAACGATGACATCAATGGATGGTAACGGGAAGTCTTCCTTGGGGCACGCCTTGTTAATGTCTCAGAAGTCTATGCAGATGCATATCTTCCCATTCTTTTTGAGAATGGGGATGATATTAGATACCCACTGAGAGTAATCGACTAGTTTGATGAACCCTACTTGGAGAAGTTTCATTACTTCTTCCTTCACCATGAGAGCTACCTTGGGTTTCATTGGTCTCGATTTTTGTTTAATTGGCTTTGCATCTGATTTGGTGACGAGGTTATGTACCG
The DNA here is from genome assembly GCA_019776745.2 of Taxus chinensis. Classification (NCBI taxonomy): domain Eukaryota; kingdom Viridiplantae; phylum Streptophyta; class Pinopsida; order Cupressales; family Taxaceae; genus Taxus; species Taxus chinensis. The sequence continues at coordinate 810,556,731 of CM034148.1, forward strand.
CGATGTGTGGTGCAATTCCCATCATTTCTTTATAATTAAATGCAAAATCCTTTTGATGTTCTTTGAGGATTCGAGTGTGTATTTCTATCTCTTCTAGAGTTAACGAAGATCCTAGTTTCAAGATCTTTGGTTCTTCCTCTGTTCCGATGTTAATATCAATCGTTCCTTTGATTAAAGAAGCGTTACCTTCTTCAAACTCAGGCGGGGCTGGAGGTAGTTCCAGATCTTCTCCATTCTCTACCGCGTATATGTCGAGTTCCTTTTGTGGGGGAAGCTCTACCATGGGATTTCCAAAGTAAGAAGATGAATGTGGGATTAAGGAAAAATCTACCATGTGATGGGTGAGATGTAACTCTGCATAGGTGTTTAGGTAATCAAGAGTGGCTCTATCACTGTCAACGTGACCTAAGATAGTAGATTTATTCTCAGCTATGTGTGTTAGAAGAGGGTTTGTTGACATTTTCTTTACTAACGGTTTAGTACGAAGGGATACCATGAAACGGGTGTCTTCCAACTCACTGTTTGGAGTGAAACGTGAAGCTGAGGTTGCTATCGAATCTACGAGAAGGTTTTGTTCTCATGGGATTGCCTCAATGGATATGAAGTTAAATCCTTTGCTCAAATCTAATACTGTTGTTTTGTAGAGCTGTAAGTGTTCAGCTCTAGTCTCATACACCTCAGAGACTTGGTTTGCTACTAATTGTGAGTCTCCTAACACTCTGATGTCATTAACACCGATCCTTTTAGCTATGATGAGACCAAGGAGGAGGGCTTCGTACTCAACGCCATTGTTTGTACATTCAAAATTTAATTTAAAGGTGAACGGTAGGATCTTTCCCTCAGGGAGAAGTAAATATCACACCTACCCTAGCCCCATAATGACATCTAGCTCCATCAAAGTGGAGAGTCCAATGTTTATTTGGGAAGATGGATGTTGGGACATTCGTTACGTCTATTTCTTCTACTTCGGTTACTTCTACCATGCAGAGTTCCTCTGCTGGAAGAGAACCAACTCCTAGGGTACATCCCATACCTGTGGAATCAAATGGTAGGAAAATTGGCAAATCTTGCTCTAGCAACTCAACAATTTTTGTAGTAGTTCCTAATGACATTGTTTCTACAATGTTAGCTTCATCCTTGAGGGCTGGGATGCTCTTGACTAGGTTCGTAATTTCTAGTTCTGTTGTAGGTATTAATTTTTCTTCTGGTTTTGAGTTGATTGGTTTGTTAAGTTGGTTTGTTGGGAGTTCAAACTCAGAGTGAACACCTGGTCTTTTCTTCAGATCTGCTAGGTGTATATCGAATGGTTTTGGGTCACCTTTTGCTACGAATATCTTTCCTAGGTGTAAGAATATTTTTTCCTAGAATAACGTAGAAGGGATTGATTTCATACGGTGTATCCATGGTCGGCCGAGGATCATATTATAGTTGGTTTCCCGATCTATAATATAAAACTCAGTGAGGATTGTTTTGGGTCCTAAGGTGACTGGTAGTATTATAGTCCCAATCGAAGTGGCTTTAAGGCTATCATAGCCTCTTAGTGTATTCTGAGTCATGGAACAATTTGTTTCTCCATATCCTAGCTTTTGAAGGAAAGAGAAGGGGACAATATTAACTGCTGCCCCATCATCCACCATTGCGCATTTAACGTAATTATTGTAAACCCATACTTGTAAATGCAAGGCCGGATCACCTCTATGTGCAATTTCAGCATCTGTTGGCATTTTGTTTACGTCAAATATAAATTCAGTATCCCTATCTGGCTGCCCTGGAGGGTGGATATCAAAGTCTATATGGTTTACCTGTGTTTCGGGAGGTGGAGTGATGTTAATTAAATGACCTAAACCTAATGCTTCTAAAAGAGTAGCCCTATGGGTAGGAGATTTCTTCAACAAGTCCAAAAAGGAGATGTGAGAGAAGGTCTTTGTTAGGTCATTAATTAAATCATAGGCACCTACGTGTTTTACTAATGTTTGTTGAATGTTATCTGGCTCTAGTGGGTAACTTGGATTTGGCTGAGAGGAATACTCTCTTGTGTCCTTATTATGGCTTCCATGTGTACCTCAGTGTCTAACTCCACTAAACCGACTATCTTGGTTCGTGGCTGATTTCCTAATTGTAGTGCGACAGGTGGATTTAGTGAAGTCGAGGCTTCATGATCATTGTTTCCTATCATTACACCCTTGTTCGTCCCATTTGGATTTAATTTGTTGTTATTGTGATTTGGGAGTGGATCATTGAAGATCTTGAGGGGTGCATTTTGAGGGGAGACTGCTCCCGTGAAAGTGTTTGGCGCAGGTGATGCAGGATCTGCTAAGAACATATCTATGAAAAGTTGTCTTTGTTCCTCTGGCAAACGTTGCATGAATTTATTGTAATCACAACAAGTCCTAGTGTCATGGCCTCGAATTTTGTGGAAACCACAATACGAGTTGGGATTGTAATTCCTAGGTTGTTGTTTTGGAACATATTGTGGTCCAAAATTCTGATTAAACTGTTGATTATTAGGATTAAAATTTTGAGTTTGTTGTCATTGATTCTGGTTTTGATATCCAGTTGAGTTTTGACTTGGACCTGTGTCTGGATCTGCCATTGTTGTTGTTGTTGTTGTGGATGATTAAAATCCACCACGTTGATTGTTGGGGTAAAATTGTTGTTTCGTTGATTATTGACTGATGGTGGAACATGTTTACAATGTTTTCCTTTTTAGCTTGGTCAGTAACTCCATCTGTTGTCACCCCACGGTTTTTGTTAAGGATTTTAGGTCTTTGATTGGCGTTTATGGTAGTAGGATAAGTCGTAGTATTTTGGTTGGGGATGATTAACCTCCCATTTGTTCCATATGTCTTGCGACCACTATCTATTGCAGCTTGATCTATTCGGAGAGCGCTCTTGAGAACCTCATCATAAGTTCTTAGTGGGAACTTCTGGACTTCTTCCTTTATCTCTCTGCTGAGAGAATGAAGGAATAAATCACATAGTTCCATCTGATCCATGTTTGGAGCACTCGCTGAAGAATAGAGGACTGTACGCCATCTTTGGATGAAATGAGCAACAGATTCATTGTGTTCTTGCTTAATATGCAAGAATTCCCTGATTCCTGTTCTCAACAATTTGTTCATGTCGAACGCCTTGATGAACTCTGAAACGAGTTGTTTAAATGAATGGATAGAGGCTTCAGGTATTCTGTAATACCAATCGAGGGCAATGCCCTCTAAAGTTTTGGGGAATATTTTAGCAACAACTCCATCCCAAGGGAGCAGTTCTCGAATGGCTGTGGCATAGGCTTTAATATGTGCATTCGGATCTCCCTCCCCTTTGTACTTGGGAAAATCAGGAAGAGGTCTTGGAAGCATGATGCTTCGTATAGTGAAGTCTAAGGGTTCTTTCAAATATTCTGAATAAGTCCCTATCGCATAGGTTTCGACCATCGATGGTGCTTGTTGAGGGGGGTGGAGGTGGGATGGGTTGTTGATATGGCGTAGCATATATATTTACAGGGGCATAAGGAAATCCCTGTGGTTGAGAAAACATGTCAAGAGAAGAGAACATATCTCCCTGTGGTGATTTGGAATACATGTTTAAGTATGGAGGAGAATTTCTCAGGAATGGGTTGTTTTGTACTAAACTGGGAGGTATCATATTTTCCACTAGAACGGCGTTAGAAAACACGGTTCCAGTTGGCGTTTGTTGTGAATACTGAGGAGGCATGCCCAATGTGCCTGTTCCTGTGAGGAGGTCTACTTGGCTAGGATGATGTGGAGGATTGGAGTTTCCTGCTTGCATGAATTGAGAATTTTGATTTGCTTGAGCAAGTTCTAACCCTCTAACCTTTTCTTCTAAGGTTGAGATGACCTCGTTTGGTGAAGTCACATTATTTTGCCTTAGTGGTGGTTTGTTGTATATTTTGAGGTTGTATAGGCATATGGTACCCTGCTATGAATTGATCATTACCCTACTAAGTTCCATCGTGGGCATTTCTCATAGGTGGAGGAATGGAGGTGTTTTCTTGAAAAGAGACCTCGGGTTGTATTTGTAAACCTCCTATAGGTGGGTACATACTTTGAGAGCGTTGTTCACTCCTAGCATAACGTGCTAAGTATTCATCATCTAAAAATAGATATGGATCTGATTGTCTACTGATTTACGGTCTAAGCAACACCTGAGGAGATGAACCAGATTCTCCAATGAGCGTCATGTTATTTGAGCCTGAAGGCTCTGGTTGTTGCGTTTGAGTGAGCTGATCCAACTCCTCTATTTGGAAAGAAGAACTATATATAGTCCTTTGAGGCAGAGTTTGTGTTGAAAATCAGTTAGTTGAATAGTTGTCACCCCATGCTAAGAGCGAGGGTGATGGTTGTCTATTTAGTTGATCGTAGTATGCTTCAAGACCTAGGAGAGGTCTGCCATATGCATCGAATCCCGACATATTCAGGGGGTATATGAATACCCGTAGAATAATGGGAAGAAGCGAAGATGGATAAAACTAAAAGAAGAGTGTGAAAGTGAAGAAATTGTTCCGTCAATATCAGATTCACTAATCTTGGGGATGAAGCAATTTTGTTGGTGAAGTTGATGATGATACTAATTGGAAGAACAAGTAGAAATATGACTCCGAAACTGAAGGCTAATGAGGTAGGTAAGATAAAACAGTTGTTTGTTCATGTCGGGTTCACCAATTTTGTACGATGGAAAAGTGACATGTGAGCATGGGAATCTACAAGTGACTCTTCCTCGCACCCGACCTCCTGAGGTCATGCCGAGACAGCCAGTGGGGATGGAATATACGTGGGGTGCAGATAAACTAGTTAGGCAATCTTATGTCTTTGACGTGCATTAATGGAATCTGTGAATCTAAGGCAAAGAAGGCCCTCCTAACCTGAAACTGGTGTGATAGATCATTCGGTGAGGATGACTGCTTGAAGGCTCCAATCAATATCAAGCTCTGGCATGATCCGATCTATAGGTTGTGGAATACGTGGAAAATGACCTGTGGGTGCTTCGTAGATATCCCCCGACAGGGTCATGAAAAATGGATGATGGATATATAGTGGATTTTATGGGTGATTCTCTAGTCTAGTCCAGAAATCCTTAGCTTGATTAGCTGCTACATCTAGTGAGGATAGTTGTGTGATAATGTTTGGTGGAAGTGGAGAGGACCTAAATACTAATGTGCGTAAACTAGCATCAACGTCTGATTGACTTGTGGGCTTGTTGGGTTGTGGGACCTGTGGATCACAACCGTAAGTTTTTGGTTGTTGTGGACCTCCTATGGTCATGTGTAGAATCAATCCCTAATCCCTAATATCCAGTAGTCATATGTCTTTTCGGCCTCTATGTTTAGAACTAAAAGTTGCGCAATCTTCTCAGAGTACCTTACAGGCATTCTGGCAACTTGAATTCTTAAGCTAGTGTCTATGTCAATGAGGATGTCTCCTGCATCTGGCTATGGGACCAAAGGATCACAACCAAACATTTTCTCTCTTTCAAGCCCTTCTACAATCATGTGGATATCTATTAAGGTAATCTGTAGTTTGGCTGGTTTGACCAAAACGTATGCGGTTTGTCATCTTCTATGTTTAATCCTCTTAACTGTGAGCTGATTTCTTGTAGGTTTGTTGTTGTTTGAAGACTTGAATTTTGATATTTTGGTCTATGTCAGTTATTGCTGCAACAATATTTGGTTGAGGCACGATTGGCTCAAAAACATATTCCCTAGGCTCCCTAGGTCCCATGATTGTCATACAAGATCAAACAATATAAATCTAACTAAAGCAAAGTAAACTAATTATGCAAAGTATATCCATAGCATATATAAATTCTCTATTTTTGTATTTTTGACAAAATATTTAACATAATTAAGATAACAACTATTTAATATATCTAGAAAATGACAACTAACCTAATAACAAAATTAAAAACAAACAAGGTAGCCGAGTATAGCTACTTGTCTGTGCAGTTGTGAATCTATTCTAAATAACTGATCTAATTTAATTGAAATATTTTCGATCCTACCTCAGAAGTGAGGAACGAATCATAGTTTCTCAGAAACTATCAATCCCCATGGCTTCCTCGACAATATCGAAAATGAACATAACCGAAATGAAGTAATTCACTACTCTATTTGGTATATTTTAACTAGAACTTTGAAAGCTTGAACCTAGATTTTGCAGAACAATGGCGAATCCGATTATGTGTGGCTTTGTCCCCTCAGTGTGGTCTCCTCATTCCTTCGTGCTCACGTGAATCCAGAAAAGCATGTAATGCTAGCATCAACAAAAGTAGGTATTGGAACAATGGCAACTTTAGATGTAGACTGAATACAATGTGAGTAGGAGAGGGATAGCGCAAGAGAACAAAGCTTGGCTTATGTAATTCCTAGTGGGATTTATTGCGAGTCATACAACACAAAACATCCAGAACTTGAAACTATCCTTCTTGATGAACAAAACCTGCAACTCTAATGGCTTTAGACTGAAAATGAAACTATCCTACCTCAATTGATTGTATGAAACAGTAATAACACTAGAACAAGAAGATCATGTGGCTTCTAAACAACAAAACAAGACTAACTATGCATGCAACAAATGAAAACTATTGAATTCCTAAGCGAGAACTGAAAGACTAAACTATTGAAATGAGAGGATGAGGGGCCTTTTTCTTGTAATCAAACCAGCTATTTATAGAATTCCCATTCACCCAAAGGTAACTCCAACTAGGACTCTTTTACCATTAAACAATGCAGAAACACTATTCTAGGGGACATAAAACATAAATACAAGCCAAGGCAGTGGAAAAAAGCTGGTAAAAGTTGAAAATTTACGTGAGTCGTGATCAGAAGAACATGCTGGTAAACGCGTGAAGGACTGCCGCCCTGAGCAGGGGGCGGTTATAGGACCGCCGCCCTACCTGGGTGGTGGTCACGAGGCTGCCGCCCAGGCAGGGTAGTGGTTTCGTCATTGAAGACAAAAATGCAAAGGAAAAGAAGGGAAAAGAGAAAAACAAAGCACGCAGAGGCTAAGCGGGGCATGCGGGATGTTAACGTACACTTGGAGAGATTTTTCGAATCCCGAACACCTTGCGAGGAGACATTTATCATCATTGGGGCATGTGTAACATCGTTCCGATGGTACAGTACCCTTACAATTTTGGGTATGTATAGTTACCCAGTACTGAGGACAGAAATGTAGCAAGTGTGGGGTAATGTTGGGCTGATGAAGTACAACCTAAGACCTGAAGGCGCATAAGGATTGGGAGTGTAGGAATAGGGCATAGAGGCATAATGGAAAAGGGTGCGTTTGACAAAGCGTGATATTAGGACTTAGCCATTTTGCATGGTAAGGCTAGATATAGATGTTGAGTGCGGGGCACACATCAACATGAAGACTTGAGGATGAAGCAAGGTTATTTTGGGCAAGTGGAATATCAAGTGACATGCATAGTTTTGAGTTATTAATAGGGTTAGATCTACCGTTGATATTATTAGATAGTTTATTATTAGCAAGATTGCATGCGTTTGTATTTATCATGTAAGGGCGCATGGCTATTCTTAGCATGTAGCCTATTTTGGAGAGTCCATGAGTAGATAAGGGAAAGTCCCCACTACCTATAAATATGTATTTATTTACAAGATTTAGGGATTCCCATGTTTTGTTAGAGTTATTTTGTTGGTTTATGGGCACACATGACGAATGGTGACATTACTATGTATGTATTCAACTTCTGTGTTTTACAAGTAATTAATGCAATGGATCTTTGGGGCTAGATATTGGTTGTTGACATATCTGTGACTGGTTCTTGTATGGTAAACCTAATCTTGATTCTTGTATAAGTTATTCTTTCATATGGTAATGATCTAGATCTGTTTATGATTTATTACTGCATTATTATCATGGATCTAGAATATATTTATGTGTGTGTTTGTCATGCTAACTCCTTGACAAAGCTTCAATAAAAGAGGGACATGGTACCCTTGTGCACTTTGGGTGAGGACTTAGTTCTGGTTGAGAGATGTGCCAACGTGCCTTGGGATGGTTAGTAAAATAAAAGACTACATGTATGAATTGCACTTCAACCTAAACACTTACCTATTTGAGGGTTTCTACCCATGGTTAGGAGTTGAGATCATTTCAATTTATTATAGAGAGCTTTACACATTTGTGAGAACTAATATTTAATAAAGAAACATATTCTAGTTGATCACTTAGGCAATTTTTTTTATAGAGAACCAACACCTTCATGTACCAAATCACCAAACATGTATGAAACCACAAAATGGTTCCATACCCAAGTAATAGTTTCGTCCTAACTCAGTGTGCACTTCTGGAACTATAAATGAAAAAATTGCAGGACACTTTGTTGGGAATATTTTGTCATGTGCAAAATATATGACTTTAACGCAAATATTGTAAGATACAATACCTCCTCTATTATATGGGGTGACCTCGTTTATTGAAAACAAGATTACCTGAAAACAATATGTACATTATTACATTAATCTATCCTTGGGTGAATGGAATTCCCTTCCGAGAAGGTTAAAACTCATAAGAAATTAAATATTTGAAAGAGAGAAGAAAAAGAGTGAATATAATAAGAATTTAGAAAGAGGAAAGAATATGGAGGTTTACATTTTCTACTAGTCAAATGGAGACCCTCTTTTAATCACACCAGTCAACAATAAAGATAATTCGTTGAAAGGTAAACTGGAAAGTAAGAGATGATCATTCATTTAAGAATAAGCATGAATAATAACCACAACATCAATACACAACACAGAGTTTGAATATCTCTCTTTTATTAAAAATATTGAATACAAAACTTCAATATTTCTTCTCTGTAAATTCTCCTTCACCAAAAAGTCCCTTTATAATGATTGAAAATTCAAGCTACACGCAAATTTGAAAATTCTAAAAACAAAAACTACAAAAATGATGTGCACTTTTTACAAATAGATTGTGACAATTTACAAACATGAAAATTCATAACATAGAATTTACAAAATTGAATTGGTCAAAATAACTGCGAATAAGGATTTTCTCTCACACATTTTCATCTTGACCTACTCTTGCATCATCTTGAAATTTAAGGAACTTCTCCTTAGCAATATGGATCATTTCCCTATGACTATCACAATTCAATAATATTTCCTTGATTCAATTAGCAGTATACAAAATCACACACTTGGAATTCCATATCAATGTCGATCATGCCTTGCTCAAGTTTATTAAAAATATTCAGATATTTTACGAACCACTAGATTAAATCAATATTAAAAGAAAACCTTATCTCTCTTTTAATCAACAATTTTCTGACCAGTCCTTAGAGATACGACTCATGTAGCCAATTTATACTGTATCGACGTTAGAGTATTGGATTGGTGGTCATTTTTTCACAAATGCAGTAAGTTGATAAACCTTGTAATTTAGTTGGTCTTTGGTCACTTGGTCCTTATCTCTCTGTTAAAACAGTGTGCCAATAAAAAAAATTCACATCTTTCTTAAAGAAATCACACGTAGTTTTGATCAGATACACCTTGAAGATATAAGACTCATATGCTGAAACTTTCTCCTTACACTTTTCTGCTGAAGGCACTATAATCTCCAAATATCTCCTTCCCTTATCATCAACGATATTTATAGAATTTTTTTAGGTTTCTTTGATGCATGAGAAGAAGAAAAACCAAAGATCAAAGGTGTTAAAAGAAATCATTTCCTGTTCCTTTTAATGACCTTATTTATCCAATTAGGGACCTCTAGATTTTCAACTTTCCTAAATACCATTTGTTTTTGGTCAATGTGTGGACGAAGAAGAAGTGGAAAATATCATTTTTGAAGCCCACACTAGAGTATGTGATAGACATTTATGTGTACATTCAACCTCTCGAAGGATTCATTAGATGAGCTATTTTTGGCCCACTCTTGAGCATGACGTCGTGGAATATGTGGGGAGATATAAAAAATGTCAAGAATTTTCACATGCCATTCATATCCCGGCTCAAGCTCTGTAACCTATAGTTACACCATGGTTGTTCTCTACATGGGGCTTAGACTTGATAGGAAAATTCTCTCCCGCCTCCATTGATGGTCATATTTTATCATCATGAAAACTAAATATTTTACAAAATGGGTTGAAGCTATGCCTCTAACCATGGTACCCGACTCTGTTGTAGAAAACATTATTCTAAATCAAATCATTTGTAGGCATAATGTCCCACAAGTCATTATCTCTGATAATGGATCTTCATTTAAGACCAATGAGGTAGGTGAGCTATGTGAAAGGTTTAAAATATCTCATCACACCGCCTCTCTATATTATCCTTAAGCCAACAGTCAGTTTGAGGCTATGAATAAAACATTGAAGTCCAATCTCCTCAAAACAGTCAAGGAGAACAAAAGGGATTGACACTTAAAGATGTTGCTAGCCTTATGGGCGTACATGACTTCCATTCGTACACCTACAGGGGAAACATCATTTTCCCTGGTTTTTAGTTTAGAAGTAATCCTACCTTTAGAGGTTGAAATCTATAATCTTTGTGTGTCTTTACAAGGAATATTAAATGAAGATGAGTACATGACTCCACATTTAATAGACTTAGAAAACCTGGATGAGAAAAGGCTCATAGCGAAACAAACCATGTTTATGTGTTGAAAATTTTTCTTCGTTCCTGTTTCAAATGAGTGAAATAGTATTAAAGAAAATAAGTAACTCCAAAATGAAAGGGTTTAAGGTACCTCTAGATGGGATGTCGATGGATACAAGCTTAAAATATAGATCCTCCTCACGAAGAGCTTTGTAACATGCACAACAAAGAGAAATTCAATGGAAAAAGGATTAGTAGTTAGATGGGTGAGTTGCCCGAAAATGCCAATCCTGAGAAGTGAAAACCTCCTAGGATGGATGTCAACCCACTTGTGATAAAAAATATAGATAAATGATTGATAAGTTGGATGTAATAGATAACTGAACAGAAATAGAAACCTGAAATGCAACAGATAAAGAAAAATGTACATATAATATTATTAAGTGCAAACCAAATCAAACTTGGGTGGGTCGACGAAGACCCGGGGTGGTAGAGCATAATCGACGGCGACTGGGGCAGTGTATGAATAAAATGTAGAAAAGATAACTTGAAAAGCCTCCTAAAGCCTAATCTGGAGTTGATCTGAACTAAAGATGTTGTTGAATTATTGTAAGAAGACTGGATCTGATGAGAACATAAAGGATGCAAGAAAATTAATGAAAGATGAAAACTACGTGTTAGGGTCGACCATGACTGGATCTGATGAATTTAGAATTTGGAGATGAAAGTGTGTAGAATGAAAATAGTGATGGATGTGAAAGGTTGTGGGATCATAAAAGAGATGAATGGAAAACTGAATGACAGAAAGCCAAAAAATTAGAATAGGGTCAATGAGGACTAGGTAGGTTTGACGACGACTGGGGGTGATCTAGGGCTTGATGGAAAAAGGTGGATAATAATGACAATCTGTAGATGGAAATGGAGATAAGAGAATGTAGAGACACGACTTTGGGATGATTATTGAACCTGTAAAAAGAGCTGATAAGAGAAAGTGATGAAATGAAAATGGTGGATCCAAACATGCAAGAGAAAAAAAGGACTCAAAATATCTAAGAGTGAAGCACAAGATGTTCAAGGTAGCTCCAAGATGATGATAAAAACTGTAAGGAAGAGTAGGGAACATGAAGGCAAGATCACAACAAAACTTGAAGTCTCCAAAGTTGCATCCTAGGAAAAGGAGGGGTATGGGTGAGTTTATAGGATCAATGGTGACTCGGATGGTTTCGCAGGAGACTACGGTGAGCCATTGATTTGGGTGGTGCGATGATTCAAAACTTGAGGGAAAATGGGTGTAAAGAGGGAAAATTAGGGCTTCCGGTGATAAGGACGAGCTAAGGATGCCTAGGGGAGACAAAAGGGTAGGTGAAAGGTGGAAAACATTAAATAAAGGCAAAGGGGGGATAAAATTATTAAATGATTGCCTAGGAAGGATAAAAAGGAGCATTTAGGGAGAAGAACTAAATTATATGAAGGTTTAGATTTAATTAAGGATGATTAGGGATGTTTAGGGAAGATAAATTAAGGATATGATTAGGATGGGATTAAAGTGGGTAATAATGATCAAAGGGATAAATTGAATTTAGGAGGTAGAGGGGGATTTGATTGGGGAGAGAGGTATAGTGATGAAGATGGAGATCGAACGTGGGATGAGGGACAAGGGATACCAAAAATTGGTGTCTACATTTGCCCCTTTTTGTCGAGTGGTTTGTGTTCGGCAAGCCGAGAGAAAAAAAAGGAGAAGGGATGGATGATGATGATGGTTGAGGTGCTCCCCCTCAAACTAGGGATCGGTGATATGAATAAGAATCAATCTTGAGTTTGAAAGAGATAGGTGAAAAAATAAGAGATAAAAGGGTGAAAATGATGAGAAAAAGAGAGGAGAAAATAATATGCCCCAAGTGGAGAAAGGGTAAAAAAAAAAGAAAAATATGGCGGTGATTTTGGAATTTTTTCGTGTTGATCAAAATTTTCTTTGTCCCTGTCCAGATTAAGGAGATAGATAAAAAATAAATCAAACAACCTCAAATGATGGAGGGTTTAAGGTACCTCAGATGCAATATGGTGGACATGGGCGCTAAAGGTGACTGATCTCTGCTGCAAGATGGATAAACCTGTGAAACAGAGGAAACTAAGAGCAAAAATGGATTAGATGGTAAATGCGGGGGCTACCCAATGAATTCGGATCCAAGAAGAACAAGATTCCTTATGTGGATGTCAACCCCTATTTGATAAGATAAAATTATATAAATGATAAATATATGGATAACATGCAAAAACTGATAAATAACAAAACCTAAAAACACCAATGTACAAAGGAGATACCGATCTGATAAAAGTGAATGCAAAGCAAAGTAAGCTAAGAGAACCACAAAGGCATGATGATGATATTAAGGTGATTCAAGTGGGATCACAACCTGGGCACTGTGATGATATTATGACAAGCGAGGGGCTATAATGTCAGAGGTTTTCTATCACTCTTCACTTATAACTTAAAGAGGAGGGAAGGCTTGTATAGTGGAGAGCTATAATGTTAGAGGTTTGCCTTGACTTTTTTCTTCAAAAATTCCTTCAAAAATTTCTTATTTCAAAAACTTGTTTGAATGAGGAGGAAGGTCTGTATTTATAGCTTGGAGATGACGTTAGATTAAGGGTTATTAGGTTACCAAAGTTTGACAAAGTAACCCTGGTCAGGTGAGTGGGAGGAGACATGATTTGAGTGATTAGGTGAAATAATGGAATTTATATGGATTTGATTTGATTGAATGGGGTTCATGATTTGGATGATTTTGGAATATTTAATCTATTAGGTGGGGTGATATGACTTAATTGGAATATTTGGATATTAGCACATAACGAAGTTTATATTTTTTGAAGGGAATCAATTAACCCATTAAGATTGATTAATTGAACATGCCTTTTTGGTGGGAAATGGGATTTATTCAAATGAATGGGTAAGCCTGATGAAGGAGAACAAATGCGGGGAGTGCTACCAAAAACCAGTGTCTACATTTTCCCCTTTTTGATGAGTGGTTCACATTGGGCAAGCCGTGAGACAAAAATTATGAAGTATCAAAAATATGATTGATTAAGTGTTCCCCCTCAAAATTGGGACTGACAACATAAAGGAAGTTAATCACAATTTTGAAAGAGATAGATGGTAAAAAGTGGGTGGGTGATGAAAAAAATGGGTGAAATACATAACCAAGGCAAGATGCCCCAGGCAAAAATGATCGCAATAATAATGAAAAATATGGCGGTGAATCCAATATCACATCGGTAAAGGCAAATTGTGGTCTCAACGGAGACGAGTGACAAAATTCTACAGACCCATGAGTGGGTGAAGATCACTGTAGTATGGATGTAAACCGCGATGACCAATGGGCCATAGGAAAACATCAAAGTATGTGCAACTAAATGCAAAATGTATATGAAATCCTTCGTATGTGAGGAATTGAGTGAAAATTTATGCGTTCACAAGGACGAGGATGAAAACAAAGGTGTCCCAGCATAGGACACAAAGAGCAGCTAAAAAGGTGAGTTGGAATATAAATGGTGAGGTACTATGCCCTGGAGAGGGGGTTAATAGTATTGAAGAGAAATTTCCTAAGGAAGATGTTTTGTTGACAAGAAAAGACTAGAAGAAGAAAGTAGAAGAAATGTTGATTCATGGAGATGGGGAAAATGATTATGATTGACATTTACCGAGCAAAAAGTAGAGTGGGAACTTGCGAGGGAAAAGGTGGTAGTGGATGGCTGTTATGATATCCTCGAAGACAAAAATACCATGGGATGAAATGCTTAGAAATGGATATGATGATGCTAATAGAGAAAGAAAAGAGAGGGTAGGAGGAAGGTGAAAATTATGGGAGAGTGTAAGATGACATATCATCCTTAAGAGGGACTCTTAAGTAATATCATCATGCCACAGGAGTTGTTAAGTACGATCTCCAAACTGACAATGATGATACGGAAGGTGAAAGACAAGAGTGTATTGGGTACAATGATGGAATGGTTGGTTGGAGTAGACGATGACGTTGAGGGGTGGGAGAAATAGGATGGAGGAAATATGCTAGAATGGGGGAGGGTTAGACGACAGATCATTCTTAAGAGGGACTCTTAAGTAAGATTGCCATGCAACGGGGATTTTTAAGTAGGATCACCAAATTGAAGAAAAATAATAATGAAAAGAATTAAGTGATTGAAAGAGTTGGTGGGAAGAGGGCATGACAATATGGATTGAAGGGGAACCCTCAAGTGAATTTTCCATACTGTGAGAGTGTGTGAGTAATATTACCAAGTAGAAAATGGATACTAGGAAGGGTGAGAAAAGAGTGAGTGGTGTATGCCAGAATGGAACAAGAGGTGACATGAGGTGATAACAAGGTGAGAATGAGGAAAGAACGAAGTGTGACATGAATGGATTGAGGTATATATGTAGTGTAGATGGAGAGTGTAAGGGAAATCCTTAATTGGGATTCCCATGTGATGGGAGTGATGAAGCATAAGTGATAAGTGGAAAAGTCGGAGCGGAAATATATGTGTGGTGGTGATTGTTGTTTGATAAAAGAGGAAATGGTGGAGAAGTTTATACAATGGGAGGATCTAAGGAAGAAGGTATACCTCAGCTAAGAGTTCGTGACTATATGGATGGTTAAGTAAGATCATCAAGTTGAAATCAAAAGAATGAAATGGAAGAACATAGAGTGGTGAAAAGGGACATGAATGATGAAAAGGGTGATGTGGGGATAAGTGGTGATGAGTGGAAATGGGGAGCGATGAACAATGGATCAAATACATTGTTGACCATGGTGGAGGATAAGGAGTTGCTAGATAGCGAATGCTACCTGAGAAATATCCTCAACTAGGATTTGCAAAATGCAATGGAGATCAGCTAGAATTCCCAAACCAAAAAGTGTAGTAGCAAGAGCAATCATAGAGATTAACGAAATTCATGGAATTATGGATGATTGTAAGATATGCCATCCTTAAAGGTAAACATATGGATATAGATTTCATGGTTTGAAATTTAATCTAGAAGAATGTGACTTTGATAAAAGGTGACCTTAAATGACAAATAATTTTAGCAAGGGGCATACAGAGAAACCATTCTTCGAATTGGATTGGAGGTAAACAAGAAAGATTACCACTCAAGGCATTGCACTTACAACCACTAACCTATGCCAATACATAACCAATGATATTTAGTTATACCAAAATACCATGAGGGAAACATGGATGAAATATGTTCATAAACCTAATGTCAACACGAAAAAGGGGTTTGAGATGTAACTTGTATGCGGGAAGAGAGTTCTCCATAGGCGGTTGTTTCTAGGACTATGCCCCAGCTTTAGGTAGGGGAAAGAGAGAAAAATAATTAATGCGAGAAGTTTGCTAAGAGAAAGTTAATCAAAGTGGGAATTTTTCTGAGCGTGCTAATATAGTATAAGGTTGATCAATGTAGAAATCCTTTTCTGCCTTGATAAGAGAGTAGCCATCCTTCGAGGGTATGGTCTACTTTTTGCATTTTCTTTGGGATTTTTGACTTTTTATTTTTAGATGGTAGGTTAATATATGCATGATAGTTGTCCTGTGTGGGATTAGGCTATTTTTATTATATAATTTTCATGAAAAATGTCCTTTGATGGATCGATCTATTTTTGGATAAGATAGCATGAGACGTGAGCATCCATAATTTGATATGCTCTTTTTCTTTTTTCTTTTTATGTGTCGATAACTAGGTATACCACTTAGGAGGGGACGATGATCATACAAGTGACACCCTAGACCTTTTGTGTGGTTTCGATAGGTAGATAGGAGGATGATAGATGTAATGATCGGAAATTTCTCACCAATAAGGGAGAACCTATCCATAAGGAAAATGCTATGGAAAGATCCATGTTGCCCATATTTAAGGTCATGTTTAGGATGTGATGGTAGATCACATAGTTCCATATTATTACAATGATAGATGGAAGAGGTTCATGATGGAGGAATGATCTAAGGATATAACTAAGTGCTCATTGGTAAGTATGCTAACAATAGAATGGTTGCAAGTGAAATGCATTAAGAGGTTCGGTCTGCGGTTGTCCACCAAGGGAAGCCAAATGATAGAACCGAGAACCATACTTATGCGTGATAATGTAAGGTCCAATCTAGTTGGGAGAAAACGTTCCATGTTGGATCCTTTCTAGAGTGTGAGAGAAAAATATGATAAAGTCTTAGGGAATAAAGATAGGTTACGATGATATAGATGAGTGAAGATAAAAATTATGTGCTATCCTTGAGGAAGATAAATAAATATGGTGCCCCATAAGAAGGGAAACGTATGGCCACAACAATGGACTTAAAATAAAAAAACATGGTCCCTCAAGCGAGAGACAAATATGGCCACAAAAGTGGGCTTTAAAAAGAGATGAAAATTTGGACAAAATTAATTTGGATTTAAGATTGGATGAGATTAAATAAGACGATGTCATAAGTGAAGTCCCCCATCATCAAGGAAGTTGTATGGATGGATAAGAGATGAATTGATGCAAAAGGGATGTGAAGGATGAGAGGAGGATGCCTCCCTAGCGAGGGAGATTAGATTAGATGCGGATGCGTTTGTGGATGTCAAAGGATTTTAGATAGGAGTGTTTTGGATTTGGATTGGATAAATGGTCAAAGACCACAAGGGTGATGGGAAAGATAGATAGTATCAATGAAAAATGAAGGACCTTCTGTAGGAGGAATGTCGTGTGCAAGAGAGATGTGAAGGGATGACGTGGATGGAGAAATTGTGGTAAATCTGATGGATGGGATACAAATTGAATTATATGTAGATGGCGAAGGATGTTCCCCTTGAATGAGGAAATCATCTTTCTTAATAAGGTTGTGGATGATTGTCTAAAAGGCATTACAATGTTCAATTTCATGTCCCATGGTATGATGATAAGCGCAAATACAATTGGGATTGAACCACGATGGATTTGGACTATGGGGATTAAAAGCTTTAATGGGAGGAAGCATGATGGAAAATATTCAAATTAAATGTCGAAGTATGTCTACGAAGGACCCAATCAAAGTGTCATGGGAAAGGTAACTCTTGTGGGTTTTGATAGAATATTTTAGCTTGGAGTGAGGGGAAGAAGTGGTCATAGGTTGCATGGGTGAACTAGATGTCTTAAAAGATGAATCAATTTTGAGAGGAGGGTTACATTGTTTAGATTGGTACTTATCATTATGAGGTGTATTAGATGAAGGGACTGACTCTAAAATAGATATTGTAACATATTACTGAAAATAGAGAAGACATAACTTCTTATGAGGATGCACAGGAGATTGTTGGGGATGTTTACCATGAGCCTTTGATATTGATCAAGAATGTTTACCCTTGGCAGGGATGATAAGAATCTCAACTGGAGGATTTAAAGATTGTGGTGTAGGTGTGGATATTTATGGAGAAAGAGGTGTTTGTATAATGTGATTAATAAAATCTATGTGAGATGTGGATTATGTAGGCTTTAGATTGACCAAGATGGAAATAGTTGGTTCTATAGTGGGAGTACGAAAACCATTTGTATTCGAATTAGGTGGAGGTGCTTGTTCCACGAATTGTTCAAAGAGTATCATCCATATATTTTCAAATCGAGGGGATATGGTTGGTGTGATAGTGGATACAGACATTAAAGGATTAAGTATAGACAGTTGGGGTAAAAAGGGTGATGTGGCCATGGGCAAGGATATAGGTATAGGTGACGAAGATGTCAAGGTAGGGGTAAGTGGATTTGTTGATATATTAGATATAGGGGTAGTTGGGATGGATAGGGAGATGGGCATAATTGGGATATTTGGAGATGTAAGTGATGCAGTGATGGGTATGTTTGATGTAGATGTGTTTAAGGGGTTGAATATGACAGGTTGGTGCACGATAAATGTGGATGAAGTGGTATGTTTAGTCAAAGTCAATGTGGATATGGTAAAGGTAGTAACAAATATAGGTATAGTAAAAGTAGTAAAACTTGATATATGTGTGATAGTTGTGGATACGATATGTTCCGAATAAGGAGTGGGAATAATGTCTAAGGTAGGAACATGCAGAGTCAGTGATGAGATGAAATTTTTATTAACGGTGTTAACGGTATAAGCATTTGATAGTTGATATGTAAAAGGGGTGGCTTGATTTGTTGGTGATTGATTAGGAAAATGTCGAGTAATTTTTCTAAGGGTTTGGCTGCGTGAAGTGGTGGAACTGTCCATTTGGATACCCCCTTGATTTATAAGTTGTTAGATACAATCTTTGAAAGAATGACATTTCTCAATATTGTGACCTTTGACTTGATTATACTTACAATTGTGGGCTTCTTGATACCAAATAGGCTTGGGTTACGAGTCATCCATGGGTCATATGGGAGGAAGTTAGATTTAGTGTAATACCATCAACTTGTCAAATATAGAACTATAGGATTGCCCCAATGGGTTATAGTTGGGTGTTGGTCTAGGGGCTTGTTGTTGAAGCCACGTACTAGATGTAGGTGCAGATGAGGACTTAACAAGCACCAAATTAACTGTACCATTAAATGTGTCATTATGTGTAGATAATTTAGTAAATTCAATTTTAGGTTTGGTCAATCTAAGTTTAAGATGACCTTTCTCAATGGCATGGGTTTCAAGTTTGTGAGCCATGGTGAAAGCTTTGTCAAAGGTTCGGAATGATTGGATTTGCAAGGTAGATGATACATGTTTTATACATGAAGGCGAGAAGAGCTTGATGAGTTCAGTTTGCGAAAGAGAGAAGGATAGTTGGTTTATAACACATCACCATTATGCGACAAAGTCTGTGATGAGAGGGATTTCATCATGTTTTTGAAACAATTAGATGAATGAGGGACAATTTATATGGTATATAAGTCAAAGGCCTCAAGAAGGAAGTCAATTATGTCATTATATTTTTAAAGGAATTCATTTTTGCATTTATAGATGCACTTTATTTGGTTGATGATGGGATGAGAGTCACAATAGATGTTAAGGATTCGGACGCCAAACATGACAACAATTTAAAGACCTAAGATGAGGGATTCATACTCAACCATGTTGTTAGTGGATTCAAAGTTGATATTATAAGAAATAGGGATAGAGGTATCCTAAGGAGGAATGAGGATGAAACCAACACTTCCCCCTTGCTAACACTTGGATCTGTCAAAGAAAAGTGTCATTTTTAGAGGAGGAGAACTCATGATCCATGGTGAAGATAGACTCATCTAGAAATTGTTCATGAGGAGGATGATTATCAGAAAGAGGGGCCTAGGTGAGCTGATCAGGTCCTAATCCTTAATGGATTTTTGAGAGATGAATTCTAGGTCAAACTCAGTCATGAGCATGAGCCATCGAGTAATGTGATCACTATGATAAGTCTTAGAATGCATGGTTTTTAGGAGGTGAAAGATGGTGATGAAAAAACTTTTTATGATTAAGGATATAATGACAAAGCTTAGAGGTGGTGAAGAAAAGGGGTATACCATAACTTTTCAACTTTAGTGTAATAATTATGATAATCGTGAAGGATGTGACTGGTGTAATAAAAGGCCCACTCCCTACTCTGGTCATCCCAATGTGCTAACATGGCACCCAAAGCAACATGATCGGTGGTGAAGATGTAGAGATAGAAAGGACCCCCCTCACATGGAGGGGTAAGCACATGCGGAGATAGAAGATACTTCTCGAGATCATCAAAGGATATTTGGAAATTGTCATCCTAGTGAAAGACAATATATTTGTGAATAAGATGGTGAAAAGGTTGGAAACGGTCAGAAAGTTGTGAGATGAAAAAATGAATTAATTGAAGTTGTCCTTGAATATTGTGAAGCTACTTTTGATTAGAAGGAGGGGCACTTCAAGGATAACTTTTATTTTAATGGTGTCAACTTCAATACCCATTATAAAAGCAATGAAGCCAAGGAGATTACCGATTAAGACTCCAAAACCACACTTGGCTAGATTGAGACAAAGGAAGAAGTGAATAACATGCTCAAAGATGACTTCAAGGATTGTAGAATGGTCCCATTGATGTTTGGAATTACCCAAAAGATCATCTACATAGTCTTCTACATTATTATAGATGAGATCATGAAAGATATAGGTCATGTTGTGCCTATTGGTGGCCCCTACATTTTTCAAACCGAAAGGCATGACATGGTAGTAGAAGGTACCCGAGAAGTGATGAAATAAGTCTTATACTAGTGTTCTGGTGTGATAATGATGTGATTATACCCAAATAATCCATTCATAAGAGAAAGCATTTCATGGTCTGCAGTGAGGTCTATGAGTTGATCAATGTTAGGAAGAGGAAAGTCATATTTAGGGAAAGTGAGATTTAAATCTTGAAATTTAGTGCAAATACAAAGCTTTACAGAGGATTTGGAAATGGGTACAATATTGGAAACCTATTGTGGATAGTCTATAGGGATGATGGAATTTTCAAAAAGGAGTTACAACTCCTCTTTAACAAGGAGGACAATGCAGGGCTTCATGTGGCGAAGCTTCTATTTAATTGGCTAAGTGTTGGGAAAGGTAACAATGTTGTGAGACAATAATGGAAGGATCAAGGCTTATCATGTTGGCGCATGACCATGTGAAGGCTTGACTGTGTCAAGAGAGGAAGGAGGTGAAAAATTTAATCTCTTTTGGACCAAGGGATTGACCCACTTTGAGGATGCAAGGCTCTTGCGGAGTCCCTATATTGATTTTAATGGTGGATTCATTGAGGAGGGTGGATGTGTCAGGAGGTAAGGAATTTAAAGATAGGAATATTCTTCCCCTATATAGGAAAGGATGGAGTCATTGTTGGTGTATTGAAGAATTTTAATGGTAGGGTAATCTTCCTCAACCATATTAGGAAATTGAAGAGGGAGGGGCCTAGTTTCACCTTCACACTGAGAAGTGAGTGGCCCTAAAGTGATTATGGAGATTATAAAAAAATCTAGAGGAAATGGACATGGTGTCCTATGTATCCATAGCCTCATGGGATGGAGAAGATGGGGGGTCGATGATCATGAGATATGAGGATGAATAATGTGCAAGAGAATCAATAGGTTGTTCCTTGAAACCTAATGCAAACTTCTCATGTGGCTTATGAGATTGATCAATGATGAGGTCATGCATTCCTTATTCATAGCACCCCATTATGAACCCTTTCCATGCACAATAATGGAGGTAAGTCTAGGAAAAGGATTTTTTGTAAAGAAACTAAAATTCATTGGTGTAAGGTTTGGTGTAAGTTCAAGCAACAATGTGAGAAGAAGGGCAGTTGATGCACCCATAGATTATATTGGTTTGAAGTTGAGGTGGATCAAAGGAAATGACATCTTTGACATCAGATTGATACATTGGAGATTTTTCGGGTTTGCCATGGTGTTGGAAGATAATTGAGGGTCAGAATGCGCTATTCCCCTAGTGAGATACAATCCATCATTTTGTCTAAAGATTCATCCTTGGGAAGCTAAATGTAGAAATGAATGAGCTAGTGGTTGGTTCAGAAGAGTATTGTTTTGGGATGAGCACATCATTAGGTCGATAAGTCATGTGACATGATTTGAATGGAGGATTTTTCTGTGGGAAGATTTAGGATTTCCCCTCGTGTTCATACTTGATGCAATGATAAAGGGTGGAGGGAATGTAACACATGGCATGAATCCATGGTCGTCTAAACATGATATCGTCTAAACATGATATTGTATTGAAACTCCTCTTCTATGATATATAATACCTCATGGAGGATATTTTCACCAAAATGGATAGGGAAAATTACTGTGCCTAAGGCCAATTCTACAAATATTATTGAGTTCTATTTTTGAACTTGGAAAAAAGATAAGAAAAATGTATGTTTTCGAGAGGGGCAAGGGAATCATTGAAATCCCAAAAGATGGCATGAGATTGGGCGACAAAAAAAATTGGGAGTTGGATTTGATAAAAGGTACGGGATGAGATGATATTTATACTGGCTCCATTTTATATCATAGAATGCCGGATAAATATATCATTGATACACATAGTGATGAAAATTGGGAGGTCATGGTATTAAGGTGATATGTCTAAAATCTCAAAATTATCAAAAGATATTGTAGCACAAGCAGTGAGTGCTCCATAAAGGGCAACAGAAGTTTTAGTCTTGTTACTAGAGGTAGGGATGCATTTTAAAGCTTCCATGAGAGCTTTTATATGATCGGGGGAGATTTGGACTAGCTCATAGAGTGATATCTTGACTAGGTCATGATGAAGTTTTTTCACAATACTTTGTTCAATAGTAGCAGTCCATGGGGCATCTAAAATAGACACTTTATCTTTTGATGAAGAAGGGGGGAGTAAGCTTTCCAAAGGTATCAGTGACAAAACCCTTTGGTTAGGATGGAGAAGGTGCTTGAAATTCATGGGGATGAGAACAAGTGACGATCTGAATGACATTAATAAAAAGAGGAGGGCCTCCTTTGGGATACGTAATGTTCATACGAGGAATGAAAACAAATTTTATAGATGAATAAGGATATTTATAAGTCCGAGTAGATGAAGATTGGTATGGATAATTGGGATTAGTTATGGATGAACTAGTAGAGGGAAGAGGGAGATCCTCTTCGATGAGAAGATCGTCTTACTCAATGAGATTGTGGATAATAGTTTTGAGGGATTTTTAATGTTCAATATCATGTCCGTGGGTACGATGATAGGCAAAAATGACATTAGGATTGAACAATGATGGTTTTTTCCCATGTGAGTAAAAGGATTCTATAGGGGAAGTGTGATTGCAAATTCTTGTATTAGATGTTGAAGGATCTCTACATAACAACAAATTGAATTTTTTGAAGAATGGGTGGTGTGGATCATAGATGAAATATATTAGGCACAATGGAATAAGGTAAAAGAGGGGCTTTACTTTTACTAGGCTTAATGGGATCCTTTGATTTAGATTGAACTGTGGAAGAGGAAGTGGATGTTTGTGATTTGGATGAAGTTTGAAAAAGAGGATTACATGATTTATATTGGGTTTTGATGGTTGGTGACTTGGATATTTTTAAAGGGAGACTTGGTTTGGAAGGAGGATTAGATTGTTTTGATTTATATTTGTTGATGATAGGGGTCTTGGATGGAGGGTCTAGTCCTAGGATGGATGGAGGTGCCCCTAAAAGTGATAACGTGTCATTATATTTCTTAGGGGGATTAGACTTGGGAGTGGGGAGCTCCAACTTTTTGTGTGGATGTGTGAGGGATTTTTGAAGTGGGATACAAAGGTTTTTGGAATTTTTCTATGAGGATTTACCTCTAGCAGGAATGACAACACTTACAATCAAAGAATCTTAAGAGATAAAACTAGGTAATGTAGATTGACTTGTAGATGTGGTTTTTGTATGATATGTTTGATGATATTAAAATGGGTTGTAGCTTCCTTAGGTCTAGGTTTTGTTGGTGGAGGGGTGATTGGAATTGTGGATGAGACAATAGTATCACTTGTATTCATATCAAGTGATGGTTTTGGGGTGTAAATGTCTTAGGGGATGGTATGGTTGTAGATATGGGTTCAAATGTTGATGTAGGTGTGATCATAGCAATAGATATGGTTATAGAGATAGATATGGATGTAGTGACATGTTATGAGGTTGTTAAAGAAGATGTGGGTGAAGAACTATATGTGACAGATGTGGATGTAGTAGATATAGATAGGAAAGTAGGTGAAATTGAAATTGGTATGGGTGTGATAGTTGCAAATGCAATTGATGTAGCTTCGATAGATGTAGAGATAGGTGTAGATGGTGAAGTTATAGGTGTGGGAATAACATCTAAATTAGATATGGGTGTAATGGATGAAGATATAATGGGTGTAGGTGATGATAACGACTCTTGAATTGTGGTATTAATTGTGTGGGAATTAGGTGCCTGAGATGTAGGGGCGTGGTTTGATTGGTTAGTGAGTTATTGGGAAAGGGTTGCTTGAAGACATCAATGGGATGATTTGGAGGTGCATTAGGTTTATCTACTTTAAGATCACATCGGTCTATGATTATTTGGATAGGGTCCTTGAAAGTGCGACACTTCTCAATGTCATGACTACAGACTTGATGCTATTTGCAATAATGTTCCTCATAATACCAAGCTAGTTTGAGTCATGAGTTGTCCAGGGGTTGAATGGGGGGAAGTTGAATGAGATGGACCACCATTAATTTTTGGAATATTGAACTATAGGATTCCCCAAGAGGGGTATAGTTAAGAGGAAGTCTAGGAGCCCTTTGAGAAGGTTTTGTGTGAGAGGTATATGTGGAAGAATATTTTACCATGATGGTGTTAGTGACGTTCTTATATTTTTCACCATGTGTGGAGGACTTAGTAAATTTGGGCTTGGGATTATATGATCCAATTTTAAGATGACCTTGCTCAAGGGCACAAATTTTGATTTTATGAGCCATGGTAAACACCTCTTCAAAGTTTTTGAATGATTGTATTTAAAGAGTAGAGGAAATATGCTTTGGACAAGACCGTGAGAAGAGTTGATTAATTTAGTCTGTAGAAAGGAGAATGATAAATGGTTGATTATGCCATGCCATCTTACGATGAAATATGTGATAGATTTGTCATCAAAAATTCTAATGGAGTAGAGGTCTGTTATAGTGATCTTACATGTAATGTTGATTGAAAAGAGTTCTAGGAATAGTTTCACGAGTTGAGTTGAAGAGAATAACGAGTTTTGTGGGATGCCATTGTACCAATCCAATGTGGGACTGGCCAATGACATGGAGAATGTGTGTAGCAAGAGGTCTTTATCATAAGCAATGAGGTAGCATGCGATCCTATAAGCACGAAGATGTTTTTGTGGTTCCTCATTGCTATTGAACTTAGAAAATTTTGGTAACTCCTAGTATAGAGGATAAGAATTTACGGAAATTGGTGGATTGATAGGTTCCTTACAAATGTGGTCATAGGAAAATGTGATCTTAGATCCCAAAGAAGTTGTTTCAATATTATACAACCTACTTACCAAAGCATTCATGAGATCGTTGGAAGTGGATGGATGTTGTTGTGGGATATAAGAAGCGAACAAATTATGTTAGGGGTGAGATGTATAATGTTGTGGGTGAGATTGATAATATTTTTGGTAAGTTGGTGTTTGAGAGGGTGGTTGATAAGGAGGAAGATTGGTGAATGGTTGTGATTGAACAGGTTGAGAAATATGATGTTGTTGAGAGGAAGGTATGTAGGTGTGTGTTCTTTTTTTTGGGAGATGGGGATGTTAGATATATTTTATGTGGATTGAGTGGGGATGTAGGTATGGGATGGTTGAGTTGTCTAAGAAGATTGGTTAGGAAATATATAACAGAAAGCATTTCAAGGTGGGGATTGGTGAGTTTGAGTAGATTCTGAAGGATGAGGTTTGGAGGTGATGACGTTGGCATGGATGATAGATGTTGAAATTAGAGTCTGATTATGTTGTTCAAGAGGGAAATAGGATTCTTGCAAAGTTTGGGTAAGAATACTAGTGACAAGGGCGGATAAAGAAAAAATGAGAATAGAGGAAACATGTGTAGTGTTTATGGGTGGAAATTAGGAGGGATGAGAACCACCAAATGAGTGGAATCATGGGTTTGAGAAATCATAGAACAAGATTGATGGAAGGCAAGCTTGTGTTGGGGAAAGAACACAAGTTATGATTTGAGAACTTGGGTAGACATAGGGTGAGAATGATAGGTATGATTTTTCTGTAGAGGGGGCCCTTCAATGGGGAGTTTGGTGGACATACAAAGTAGATATTCATGCAAAGCAATGAGGTTGGAATCTAGGAGTTCTTGGAATTCTACACCCCAACAAGGAATGGTAGGAGGTCCAAAAGTCCCCAAAGATGCAGCGGATGGGGGTGTGGCCGATCTAGATGGGACCGATTGGTGATAAAGGAAAGGGTTGGTTTCAAGGTGAGTATTAGATGGGATAGCTTGGGAATCTTGAAGAGAGGGAATGGAGGTGATAGGTTGAGTAACTGCGGAAAAGGTGACTAAATGGGTAGAATAAATGATAGAGAGGGATGAATTTTGTTGAGAAATGATGGTAGAAGTGGGAATTCTATTAGAGACATGGCTTGTTCCATTTTTATTTCTTGGGAACGTATAATAATGGGCATGAAATAATTAACAAAAACTAAAACTATGTTGATTATTATTTATTTCAAACAAGTCACCTAACATAATTTTTTTTATCTTGATTATTATAAAAGGTGTGAGCAAAAAAGAAAAGTGGGATTGAAGGGAGCCTAGGAGATGGCCAAACTATGGATGGTTTTGGGTATTTTTGGATGGAGTCCTTGATATACCCAAACGTACGTGAGGCAAAAATTTGTGATGACTACCGGTATGGGCCCTACCCATGCATGTCATGCACTACAACAATAAGGGTGTCGAGAACTTAGCCAATATAACGATAGCCAAAAAAATTGTAACGGGGCCAAAATATTGTGAAGGATTTCCTATTGGGTGATGAAATCCCAATAGTTCCACCTGGAAGGAGATGTTTGAGATGTGTAGTTTTGATGCACATGTTTTGGACATGTGTGATGAAAGTGTATGCAAAGGATTAACTCCCTAATTAGACTATATTTCCAAGAAAATATGAAGGTTATTTCTAGATCCCAAAATGAAGTGTTATGTTTGATGAGGGAAATAAAGAAAGGAGGGGAAAAAATGATGCAAAAGGAGAAAATAAAGCCGATCTGAACTAAGGATGTTGTTGATTTATTGTGTGAAGATTGGATCTAATGAGCTAAGAAATGATGCAAGAAAATTAATAAAAAAATGAAAACTATTGGATAGGGCCGACAGTGATTGGATTAGCTCGGTGGTTGGATCTGATGAATTTGGGATCTAGAGTTGAAAGTGTGTGGAATGGAAATATTGGTGGATGTGAAAGGCTATGGGATCAAGAAAGGGATACTTTAAAAAATAAATGATAGAAAGATAACAAATTAGAACTAGATCGATGACGACTTGGTAGGGTTGACAATGACTAGGGGTGATCTAGGACTTGATGGAAAAAGGTGGATAAGAATGATGGTTTACAATTGGAAATGAGGATAAGAAAATGTATAGATAAGGCTCCAGGATGATTGTTGAACATGAAAAAAGAGTTGATAAGAGAAAGTGATGAAATGGAAATGGTGGATCCAATCATGCAAGAGAGAAAAATGACTCCAAATATCCAAGAGTGAAGCACAAGATCTCCAAGGGAGCTCTAATATGATGATAACAATTGTAAGGAAGAGTAAGAAATGGAGGCAAGATCATAAGAAAGCTCAAATTCTGCAAAGTTGCATCCTTGGAAAAGGAGATGTATGGGAGAATTTATAGGGTTGACGGAGACTCAGATGGGTTACCGGATACTGCGGTGAGAAATTTATTTGTGTAGTGGGATGATGCCCAACTCGACACAAAATGGGCCTAAAGAGGGCACATTAGGGTTTCATGTGATAAGTACGAGCTAGGGAGGCCTAGGGGAGATAAAAGGGTAGGTGAAAGGAAAAAAACATTAAATAAAGTCAAATTGGGGATATAATTATCAAATAAGGGCCTAGAGAGGATAAAAAGGAGCATTTAGGGAGAATAAATAAATTAGAAGAAGGTTTAGATTTAATTAAGGATGATTAGGGATGTTTAGGGAAGATAAAATAAAGATATGATTAGGATGGGATTAAAGTGGGAAATAATGATTAAAGGCATAAATTGAATTTAGGAGGTAAATGGGGATTTGAATGAGGAGAGAGGTATAGTGATAACAATAGAGAGTGAACATGGGATGAAGGACAAGGGATATTAAAAATTTGTGTCTTATCAAGTTACTAAGGATTTCAAGAATGGCTCTTGTCATTTTTGCACTTTAGAGGGTGAGGAGTTCAGCGAATCCATCAACTCACTTAACCTAAATTATATATATATATAATTATTATACCTCCACACTTTCCTTACTGCATTTTCACCCTCTGTGTCATTTGCATTATCTTCATGTTTAGATTTTACTATTGATCTACTTATTTAGAAATGATTTTTAATCTTTTCATACATTGGTAGATGTTTTAATCACGATATCTTTACAACTTCTTCATACTTTTCAACTATATAATTTGTATCACTAATTTCATCATGAGAGAAGATTTAACATTGATCCTATAAGGTCTTGTTTACTTCATCCCTTTTACAATTTCTTCCAATTTGGATATATTTCACTTATGGTATTGTCTAAAAGCTTCCTGATGGCACATCTTCCTCCCAAAGAAGTTATCTCCATAACAAGAAAGGTCTAAATTATTCACCTAGATCCTATGTTCACCCATCTCAATCTTCCGTGATGATCCCTTGCTTCTTACTAGTTGCATGGGGCTGAAATCGAGGCACAACCATTCCCTTCCATCAAGCACAATATAAGAACAAGTAAAAATAAAACTATATATATTATTACAAATAAATACACCTTTTGTCTTGCCCAATTTTCGGTGGTGAGCCCATGCTTCTTGCTAGTAACGCGACGATGGGAAAGGAGAAAAGTGCCTTTACTTTCCTATATTTTACCTTTGGTGATGAGCCCATGCTTCTTACCAGTAGCATAGGGCAAGATGTAAGGGTCATTTCAAAACAAGAGAAAATAAAAAGAAGACTTAAAACAACATGGAATGGAAAGTGCTTGAATGTATAAAACTTCCAAATAGATAATTTAGATGCCTATGTTAGGAGAGACAATTATTCCTTAACTATATCTTTCCAATCAATAGACCACCCATGGGTCTATGTCTAGTCAAGGCTTATAAAGTGTAAATCATCTTGAATTTGGTCAGATGATCTTGATTGGAAATGAGCCACAAGTTCCCAAATAGGTCATTAATGAAACTTATGTCTCCTTATTTATCATTATCATCTATAAAGTATTCATTCATACATCTCACATCCTTCTTAGCTCTTGGCATTGACCCCTCACATCTTACTGGTTGCATGGGGTCAAGACTGGAGTGAAACATCTCATCATTATATCATCTACAACATACTCTTCCAATATAATGAAATGTTTAAAAATGATTTGAAAAATAAGTTTCCTAAGGATGACTTGCAAACACTTGTCTTTCCATATCTCATTTTGTTTACCATATGACATTATCATCCATACCATTCATTTTAAAATTACAAAAACATTGAGCATTCCTAACTATCCAAAGAACACAAATGAAGTATAACATAAAGAAACAAATGTGCAAAGGAGTTTCGAGCCAAAAAAGGCATATATATGTATCTACCATAGTTTTAGTACAATTCTAACACACCAAAGGATGGGTGTGGTCAAAATTCTCAATTGTGAGCCAAAAATAAAATAAAAAATGATTATTCCCTAACTAATAAAAATAGTAATTTTAAATTTCCAAAAAATGTATTGAAACTAGAGTTAAAAAATAGAGGTTTTTATTGAATATGTGAAAAATAAAAAATAACCTCAAAGTAATTTGAAAATAGAGTTATTATTTTCGAGATATGAAACAATAGGTGATTTGGCAATTAGGAGCCCTAGAATGTGACAACCATGGTATCAATGGGATAAATGTGAAAATCGGTTTGAGGTCAAGTAAGAGGATGAAAGAGAATTGAATCTTTAAAAAATCCTAGAAAATTTTGGTATATATGAAACCAAGTAAGAAGAAGAATCCCTAAAGCAATTAGGGTTTGGCCAATAATGGGTTCACGAAATGATTTAACCTAAATGGTTAAAGTGTAAGGGGGTTAGCGACCGATGGTAGATTATCTTAATCAATTTAGTTTCCAAGGATAATTACAAAAATATCAAGAAGAACCATTAAAAAATGATAAATAATGATGAATAGCGATAGATAATGAAAAAAATACTGAAGATAGGAGAGAGGAGATGACTTAGCCGATCTCCCACTCTGTGTGATGATCTAGGCTGGTTTGATGACTAAAATAGGCTAGAAATGATCTAATAGAACCTCATTGTTGAAAATGTGTCCTGAACTACTGCACGTACCAAAGTGGATTACATAGGCCAAAGCACACCCCCACTATGGTCCTTCATGCACACTTTTTTCACTTCAATTCCTCTATTGTTGATACTTTCTAGGTTTGTGCATCATCTTTTGATTCGTCTCTGTCTATAAATGAATCTCTAAAATTGTGCAATGTTCATTTTGTAACTGATTGATTCTTCAAAACCCTAGATATCCAAGAATTCTTATAAAACAAACATTAGGTGGGTTGTGGGAACCCACGTGCACCGTCGAAATTGTCACTCCTCTGAAGAGGGCTCAAACCTCACATCATTCTCACCTAACAAGTGATCTCTAGACTGTATGCAACTAAATAAATAGTCATGATCTTGCAATAATGAGATTGCATGTGCACTTTTCCCCTAGCTTGACTCAGAATGATGATATGTGTCTTATATTTGTAGATTTGAGTGGATTGAATGCCCTAGAATGAATATGCGAAGTTGATGGACCTCAAGGGATTCTTGGAATGAATTTTCTTATGATTTCTCTTAGTGTATGCTCATGAGGATATTTGTGTGTTAAGTGTGCATGATCTCTTCCTTGATAATGGATGAAATAACTAGCTTATATTTCCGTATAGATCTAGAAAGTTCAGATAAGGCCGCCTAGAAGTGTCCGAAAGGATTTTGAATTACAAAAGGTGTCGTTGGAGGGAAAGGGACCAAAGCATATGGGAAGGGCCATATCATTTGGACACTATGGCCCTTTCTTGGTGCTTTAGTCAATGATGTATGTGTGAATGATTTGAAAAATAGGATTGTGTTGTGTCATGGTTTAACATGATTTTATAGACTAATAATATGACCGGTATGTGAATACATAAGTTGTGTGTAAGAATGAATGAATGTGATATAGTTATGGATAACATGATTGACCAAGTTGGAAAATTCTGAACTAGTGCAAAGGCATTGTACAATTTGTGTTGTTATAAGACATCAATTACCAAAATGAGTGTCTATAGAATGATGATTTAACAAAAATGGAATTTTGTATAAAGCATAATAATACAAAGTAACAACTATAAATTGTCATAAATAGCTAATAGATACAAGGTGACATGAGCAAATAAACTAATAAATTTAAAACCCTAGGTGCAAGAGAAAGAGTAAAGGACTTAACTTATTTATGCCTGATGTTGGGAGTGTGTAGATTGGAGAAACAAGAAGCACATGCTATCACAACCATGCACAATAAATTCTAGATCTTCCAGATGATCTTGGAACAAGGTGCCTAGAATGGGTCATGGGCGCATGCATGATGGTGACCTATGTTAGGCACTTGTGACTACCCAAGAGCTCGGAACCTAGTTTTTTTAGCACCGCACAAGTTTTGAGGGTTGTCACTTTTGGAAGCCTGTATGTCGCTTGATGATCGTATAATTCTCGTGTAACCTACAAAGAGAAGATGACCTCTAAAAACCCTCAAACTACAACAAATCCCAAAAATAAAATATGTAAAATGAGGAGTCAGATTGACCTCGACGGTCACCTGACTGAATGAACTTACAACCAAGTGCTACACTACATCTCAAACTTCATATAGTTCTTGTGCGTGTGTGATAGAATCATGCCCTAGGAATCCTTTGTGCAAGTGCACGTGATAACGGGTGATAGCTAGATGTATCAATGTAAATAGATGTGTGGATGAAAAAATTAAATTCCCTTCCTATGCATGTATGCAGAAAATGCAGTCCCTTTTCACTTGTATGAGTGATAGATGGATTCCTTGATGGTCTTAGAATGCCTTTAGATGTAACTTTAGGTGATGATAATAGATTTGTAGTGCTTGGTCCTTTATTATGGTCACATATCTTTGTATTTATATGATTCCTTTGGTTGAATTTTACAATTGACAATCGGAAGGAGGAACCATAAGAAAATAAGATGCCCAAAAAGAGAAAGTAAAGTAAAAAGAGGTCGGGAGGTACCCAGA
This sequence comes from Taxus chinensis, assembly GCA_019776745.2. NCBI lineage: Eukaryota > Viridiplantae > Streptophyta > Pinopsida > Cupressales > Taxaceae > Taxus > Taxus chinensis. The sequence goes on from CM034148.1 coordinate 810,589,286, forward strand.
AGGACAAGGGCACCTGGGCATTGACATTTTTTTTGGGCATTGGTGTCTAGAGTCATGAAAGATAAGGTGATAAATTTTAGAATGTGTTGTAGGGTGTAGAGGGCCAAATAGAAAATAAGAAACAAAGGAAAAAGGCAAAAGATTTTGTGTCTACATTTTCCTCCACTTTATGTTGCTGAGTGAATACTCGATAACATAAAGTAGATAGGAGATGTGTACCTGATATAGAGTATGATGGTGATAATGTGCCAAGGAGACAAGTGAAAGCAAGAAATGATAAAAAATGAAGTGTGGAAGTTAATAAAGAGGAAGTGACCCTAGGAATGAAGAGTGAGAAGGTATAAAACATGTCCTGAAAATATTTTTTTACCTGATTTAGAAGAGATTTTTTTGCGTGATCTCACGTCAAGAGTGAGTTTTTTGGGTGATATCAGGTCAATCATGATTTTTTTGGGTGATCTCACGCCAAGAATGAGTTATTTGGGCTATCTCACACCACCGCAGAAGATTATTGGGAAGAGAGGTATAGTTTTACTCTCCTTCCAAGAATGCTTCCCAAATTATACACTACTACAGATGATGTGATTTGTGTTTAGTTCTGTATTGTTCTGTATTTATTTAGAGTAGAAAAATGGAGAAATAATATGTTCTGATTGTTGGAGGAATGTGCATGTACTATGAAAATTGATCTATAGAATGTTGTGGACTGTACTAATCTAGGAAAGTGATAGTAACTTCCCTTTGGTCATAGGTTTTGAGGAAAGGTTAGGAGTGCCCAACGGCTAGTGTCTATATCTAGGCATTGGTGTATGTGCTTAACTATGGACCCAAGTCATAATCTAGGATGTTTCTATAATTGTAGTATGTGTTGAAATATACTATGATGTATCACTATGCTATTTTATGGGATGATTGATTCACCCAATGTGTACCCCCTTAATTTGAGGTGCATGCAATGTCACTAGGAGAATGCATACAAAAGAGAGGACTTGATGATGAATTGAACTATGTCCTTATATGGGGGCATAGAATGTATATGGTAGAAACCAAGGCACATGCAAACAATCTGGCTAGAGATATGTGTTAGTAGAAAAAGAAGAAAACAAGTCATATAAAATCAGTGTAACAAGTAAGTGTACATACAAAAGAGAGACCACAAAAAATGAGTTTCATCCATGATAAATCACTCACAATGGCACAATACAATCAGGTTTGAAGTGGCCAATAGCATACAAGTAATGAACAATAAAGAAATATGGCAAAGCTTGTAAATAATGGCATACAGTGTCAAGAAAAGTATCAGACAACCATGGTGGAAAATACTTCTTGCAAGGAAAATTTTGCACATGAAGCACCCATTAGCATGTTAGAAAGATAAAAATTATGTTAATGTGTGTATAGATCTATGTAAAGTAGTGTGCTAGTACAAATAAAAAGTAGCAAATAGTGAAAAAATAACACCTATGATATGGAAGAGAAATCAAATTCCCCCAAGAGCCTCAGTGGGACTAGTAAGAGGTACAATTCCAATCATCCATGTTGCATGTAATGTTATGTAGAAACACTACATCCAAAAATAAATAACAATCGAAGACACATGTGTATTTAGAAAAGATAATGACATACTGGATATCATTCTAACATAGTAAGAAAAGTGTAACATGTGAGCATAAGTAAAAAAGAATAATTGCAACCAAGATTTGCAACATGTTGTGAGTGTAAATGAAATGGAATGCAAAGTAAATGTGATAGGAGCAGTGTGCCCCTTGAGTTGATGTGTATGAATATGAGGTGAGGTTCATTTATAAAATACCCCTCAACAACCAGAATGAACCACAGAACAAGAGTACGTCATCGGGAAATGGTTTGATAAAGTGTGCTAGATAGACAAATCAATGAAGCATAGAGCATAGAGTGTAGAAGAGGATAATATGATGTGTGAAAATAGAATGCTAGAAAGATGTATCATGAAGTGTGTAGCTTGAAATGTGTACCATGCGAGATTCATGAATGTAGTATCCCCTTAACATTCAAGTGTGAACCTTAGCACAAGATTGCGTCAGAGGGTAATGACGATAGGAAGTGTATCAAGATGTGTAAGATTTCTTAGAAAAATAAAGTATACAACATGGAACGTATGAGTATAAGTGAGAGACACCTAAAAATGTTAGAAGGGGGGAAAGAAGTAATCATGATGCCCCCCAAGTGTATGATGATGATCAAGCTATCCAAAAAAATTGAAGGGAAAGGGTCCTCCACCCGATGTGTAAGGAGATAGAGGTGTGTGACCATGCTTTGAGATCAGAGATGTATGAGATTGAAAACCTATTAGTGAATGAGACATATGTTTTGAAGGAGGTGGTGAACACCTATATGGAGAAAACCTAGGAGGTGATGAGCACCTATGTGAAGGAGACTGAGGAGGTGATGAGAACGTATGTGAAGGAGATCGAGGAGGTGATGAACACCTAGGTGAAGGAGATCAAGGAGGTGATGAGCACCTATGTGAAGTATACTAAGGATGTGAAGAAGGTTATGAAATCCTATATGAAAGGGTTGCACAAGTAGGGCACTTAATCTGAGAAGATGGAACAGTAGACCGATGAGAATGAGTAAGCCGTGTATGAATGGGGTAGCTAGGTACAGGAGATGCATTAGATTTAAGAGGCCCTGGGGGACTAGATGTTGTAGTTAATGAGAGGAAAACATCAAGAGGAGGCTGCGAGGCACTGTGTGCATATGGCAGGAACACCTTTAATGGTGATAACTTGTTTGTTGTAAATGAATTTGAGACATAAGTGATTCATGGAAATGATAACTTGAGCGGCACGGAGCCAAGGGATACCTAAGAGCATGTCACAACCTTCGATTGAAGGTGCCACAATGAATGGCACAAGCATGGTGAGAGGCCCAACTGTAATTGAAACTTATGTAACCATAAGATTTAGAAACTGGATATGAAATTTGAGAGAGTGGGTAGTTGTTAGCAATGAGGAGTGAAAGAGAGCATACAAAAATATGAATTCGATGGATCAATCATGTGTTATTGATAGCATATATGTCTAATGATAAAGCCTTGATATGTAGTGTATTAGAATAAAATGTAGCATGATAATCATGATAAGAGAATGTAATGAGTGGTGGAGATGCATCAGTATGAGCAACTAGAAAATCAAGAGCCCCCGATGAAGGAGGAGGCACTGCACAGATATGTATGATTAGCTGAAGAATCAAGAAACTTGCTTATCATGATTAGGTAATGGATCATTGAATATTTTGAGCTTTTTTGTTTTCATTAACTGGCTTGGATGCCAGAAGGCGTAGGGAGCTCAATTGCATCATTGTCGATGAGATACCTTGAATAATTTTTCTAAGTTTGAAACATCAATTAGTCAAATTGCCAACACATTGATGATAGTCACATCTATCATTTTTCATTATAGTTATGGCCCTTACGAGAGAGATGGATCAAGATTTAATGGTGGTGGAAGTGTAATAAGATTGCTCTCAAGAATTTGTGACAATAGGAAGGTGTTGAGCGATAGGAAACTTTAGTAAATGTATGCTTTGGAGGTTTCCATTGTAAGCTTTTCAGGAGTAGTAACACATGTTAACAATAGCTTTTGCTTTAATGGGTTTTGGACATGGCTTGAAATTAATATTTTCTTTGAAACCAATTGGAAGATGAAGATTGATCATGATACTTGAGTTTTCCCATTGAGATAAGTTTGCCTTCACATAATTTAAGAGTATGACATAGATGATCAAATGAAGGAGATGTCTCAAAGATGACACTCTCTTGTAGAGGTGGTAAGAGACTTTGGACAAATAGATCTTGCAATTTGGAATCCTCTAGTACATTAGACATCTTAGCTAAGTTGTTCTTATATGTTAATACATAGTTTTCTAGATGCTCATTAGATCCTTGTTTGAATTTATGCAAGTTGAGCATAAGATATTTTAGAACTGATGTTGATTGAAAAATGTGTGAGAAAAGGCATCAGTTAAATGCGTAAATAATGTTATTGAATGGACAGGTAGATTTTAGAACCAATGCATAGCATAATCTTGGAGGCTTCTAGGAAAGAGCTTTGCTAGTAAAGTATGATCATCCACATAATTGAGACATGCCACATGAAAATGTCGGAGATTCTCTTGAGGGTCACCATGGCCATTGAAGGTGGGCAGCTTCAGGAGTGAACAAAATTTGGAGGAAGTGCATAAGTGGAAATGGAGGGTGCAAAAGGAGTATGAAGGAGTAAGGTGGAATCAAGAGATGGAGATGCACGAGAAGTAGTATGTTGAAGTTGACAGATTTGAACTTGGAGATCCTAATAGAGAGAGGCTAGGTCTTGAGTGCCAGTGGAAGAGACTTTTTGCATGTGAGAAATAAGAGGTGGAGTGAAGTGGTTAGTGGGAGTAGGAACACATACAGAGAAAGGTAGAAGTAGGTGGAAGGGTGGAATTAGGGGGTTGAGTAGCAATATGGGCATAGAAGTGGTAGTGGATGTAGGAACATTAAGCTCACCAAGATTGGTGGCCTCCTCATGAGTCAGTGAATAAAAGAAGATCTAGATCTTGGGGATGTTTAACAAGATGAGCATTGAGCTCCTGAAGGTGGTTTCTTCAGTAAAGGGTTCATAAGATTGAGCCATGATAAAAATATTGCTAAAATGTCTAGAAGCAAGGTTGGGTCCAAATGGATGGGTTCACCAAATGATTTAATAAAAATGAATTTAAGTTTTTAAACCCTAATTATAAAGTAACAGATGTAAACTATGATAAATAATCAACTACTGGAATATATAGGTGACACAAGTAAACAAGCTAATAAATGTGAAACCCTAAGTGCAAAAGAGCGGACAGTAAAGACTTAGTTGATTTACGTTTTCCCGAAGATGATTTGAGATGTGGAAAAATGATGAATCAAGAAGAGCAGACTGTCACAACCATGCCTCAATAAATTCTGGAGCTGTCAGATGATGTCGAGACAAGGGCACCTGGAATGGGTCAGGGGTACCTTGGCATTAGAGACCTCTTATTGGGAACTCTCTGACTGCACAAGATCTCAGAACCTGTTTTTTGTTGTGTCACACAAGTGTCGCTAACCTTTGGTTATCACTTTTGGTCAATTGTATGTCGTTGGATGATCGTCAGAATTGACATGTAATACAAAGAGAAGATGACCTGTGCAAAACCCTCAAACTACATCAAATCCCAAAAAGAAAAGATGCAAAATGAGGAGTTAGACTGACCCTAGCGGTCACCCAACTGAGTGAGCTTACAACTAAGAATTGTACTACATCTCATGACTCCATGTAGTTCTTGTGTGTGTGTGTGTGTGGTGTGCAAGAATCATGCCCTATGAATCCATTTTGCAAGTGTACATGATAGCGGGTAATAGCTAGATGTATCAATGTAAATAAATGTGTGGATGGAAAAATGAACTCCCCTTCCTATACATGTATGCAGAAAATGTAGTCCCTTGTCCCTTGAGTGAGTGCTAGATGGATGCCTTGATGCTCTTAGAATTCCTTTGGATGCAACCTCTAGGTGATGATAATAGATGCTTAGTACTTGGTCCTTTATTATAGTCACATAGCTTTGTATTTATATGATTCCCTTTGGTTGAATTTCGCAAATGAAACTAGAAGGCCAACCCATAAGAAAAAATATGCCCAAAAATAAAAGATGCCCAAAAAGAGCGAGTAAAGTAGAAAGAAGGTCGGGGCATCCAGAAGGACGAGGGTGTCTGGGCACTAGCATCATGTCTAGTGCACTGGTGTCTAGAGTCATAAAAGATAAGGAATAGTGAAGTTCACCGACTGGGCCATAGGGTGTAAAGGGCCAAATAAAAAATAAGAAACATAAACAAAAGGCCAAAGATAGTCTGTCAATTGCTAGTTTCCTCACTTAGGAATCATATGAATAGTAGTATGTGATTAGGACCTAGAAATTTACCCAAGTGTGTGATTTTGTGTCTACAAATGGAACACAAAGAACATTTGGTAAAATAGAGAGTGTGGAATAAACATAAGATGCATCTTGTCTTAGTAAAGTAGATAAATATATATTTGTTGATTCCATTAAAAACCTTCAAAGACACACTTGAAAAAGGGCTTAAGTTTCTTCTTACCTAAGGTGTATGATATAAGAACATTTGGTTTCAAAAAAAATAAATCACCCTGACCCAAAAACATTTAGAGTTATTTTGATAAATATCACATAATGTTGTGACAATACATATCTTAGAACCTTAGCCATTATTTTTATGGGATTTGAAAAAACTTACACTTAGCCATGCAACACCACTTAAGTCATGCAATATGCATTATACCGTGAAATCAACTAAGTGACCAACATGCCTATTAATGCCACATAAACCTAAGAAAAATTATCTCACACCATGGAAAACTTATTCCTTATACATGAAGGTTGTAAAACATTTCGCATGTCCACTTAAGGCCTTTATTGATGTTACTTTTGGATGGCCACATCAATGTTAATCCAATGAATCATTATAATCCTTTTGAACCACTACTTTATGCCAGCATGATTGGATTTACATCTCAAATAATCTCATATCAACATTGATACTATTAGAGGGGAGGCATGTGTGGGCCTAAATCCATTTTCAATCACCAAGGAAAATTTAAACGACTAGATAAAGCTTGATTAAAAAAAGGAGATTTCATGAGAAAATATCTGTAATCAATCAAGAAGATAAATGGTTATTTGAGTTATTTCTAAAGAATCTTTGTAAGGAATCTTTATTTGTAAATTTATTTTTTCATCTCGCTTGTGTCACTAAAAATTCTATAAATAGAAGAGAGATATGAGCATGTAAGGCACCTGTCATGGATAAAGAGGAATAAAATTATAGAATATGCATCAACAAATATATAATCTTATTGGGAAATTTATCTATTGTGGAGTTGTTGAGTTCAACCTTTAGACATCTAAATGTCAACATGATTAATTACGATTAATCTATCCCACATCATCACTATCTAAATCCACATAATATAATTAATCACAAGATTAATTATTAATCTATTTTATCATATTTAACCCTTTATCATTATTTATCATTTATTACAACATTCCATCATTTATCCTCCTATTTCATCCCATCTCATCCATAACCCTTTAATTCATCAATAATATCTTATCATCCCACTAATAATCCCTATTAACATTTTCTAGGAATTTCATATTCCTATATATACCTACTCACCCACCCTGCATATCCCTACATATAGCCTTTCCATGCAACCTCACCCCTAATCATATTTATTATCCTAATCTAAATATAATCCTAATCACATGCTCCACCTCTAAATCTAGAGGCTTATATTTCTATAAGCCTCTCTGACCTTCTCCTTCCATTGAATTTTTAATTAAATGGAATCTTCTTCCCTCCATGAATTTTGAATTCAAAATTCTAGAGTCTTCCACTCTAGAATCCTCTAATCCTCACATGCATTCTCCACCCTTGATCCAAAATCCAACTTGGCTTCATCCTATCCATTGAATCCTCCACCCCTCAACTATAAATCAAGTTATCCTCCTCCATGATAGCTAATGAGGAACAAGCTCACAAATATCTGTCATTTTATCTTCTTCAATCATTCAATCCACTCATCCTTCATCAATTAATCCAAGGAAATCAAGGGGAGGTGTTTTCCAAGTCATTCCAAAAATATGAAGCAAGATAATGAAATCCAACATCTTGAGAACATCAAACAAATCAAAGGGATCTCTACTTTGGTAATTGAAGGTATTGCACTCTATTTCCCTTTTCATCTAGCTCAATCTTAAGTAGTGTTTTAGAGTGTTAGATTATGAATCAAATTTTTTTGGTTTCTATCTTGCATTCACACTAACCACTCTTTTGCATATACATTTTAGCACCCACCGTGGGCCTTACCCAGCAATTTTAATAATTTTCCATCTTATTTGATCCCTTTAACAAGTTGTCCAAGTTTCAATAACTTTCATTGTTGTTTACCCCTTCAAATTTACAAATTTCAAGTTCAAAATTTGTTTCCAGCACGAAACAACACCTTTGACTTGTGTATAGGCGCATATGCCTCAAAGTGGTGCATATTCCCTATTCCAGCACCTATGCACAACTTTGGCGCCTATGTTACCTATTTCAACGCCTTTGTTTTATCCTTTAAAACTCTAAAAGTGCATTTTTACCTATTTTTTGACATGTTTTAGTATTTTTCATACATAAGCACTATGATGCACAAAATGGAACTTATGCCATAAAGTGGTACATATTCCCTATTTCAATGCCTTTTCACTACTTTGGCACATATGACCTGGAAATCAACGCCTTTGTTGAATCATAGTTTTCACTTACAACTAACGATCTAATATTGATTTCAAGTATTTTGGTGGTTTTTTACAGGTTCCAACATTATGTTTTTATAGGATAATCACAGCAACAAGGATATATTCTTTCCATTTTCATATTTATCTTGTGCCATCTAACCTTTTTTGGTGATTGTAGGATTCAAAACTACTAATACTTTTGTTTTGCAGCTCATTTGGTCCAAGCCATTTGGGGTTAAAATAAAACTACTAAGATTTGTTTTGTAGGGCCTCCTCTTGAAGACCTAATCACATAATCCATTGTTCAATTTTATCATCTTATATCTATTTTTCTTGATTCATCTTAATCATTTTTGCATCATTGTTTGTTTCTCTCGAAGGCAACACCGTGTATGCTCTCCTCTCGCATCCTATGACGATCTTGACGATAAAAATGACTAACCTTAATCTTTTGATTTTATAGGGGTAACGTGATATGGAAGTGATATACATGCACTTACCATAGTGATAGGGGTCTTGTGATCATGGGATTCATCTCCACGCATGTAGACATACCCCATGTTCCAATGGGGTATATAAATTCTTGGATAACTTACATTATTGGCTAAGTGTTTGTTTGCTTTAAGAGCCACATGAAGTGAGGGGATTCCACGTCCCAAACCCAGGCCTTAGATAACATCCTTTCAACATGAACTTAGGCCCCACGTACTGCAAGGTATATCAGGAAATTCCCTAGTGAGCTCGTATATACTAGCTTATGTAACCTTTTTGGACACATATCAAGCTATAGTGCAAAGAGGCTGCACTCCCCAAGATCACTTGCTAGCTGACCCCAAATTGACACATAGATGGAGAGCCAGTTTTTGGCACTATCAATGGTGTGTGGTATTGAAATCGGGATATAGTTTGATTATAATCCCGCTTGAATAGTTAGGGTGTGTGTTGCATGTTTGTTGCTTGCTTGTAAACACCCTTAACTATCCTATCACCTTGAAATAGGGTTCATTTTAAGAGACCTCTGGGAAATTATAGAGAATATTCCTAGAACCACTTTCATAAAACATGTGAAATTTTTGGGGTTTGTGTGCAACATTTTTACCCGAAAGAAGCTTTCATTTTCAAGACATGTGACAACAAGGTTGTTGTTGTGTGACAGTAAAGGTTGTTGTTGCACAATAGTAAACTTGTTTTCATACGATAGTAACCTTATTATCACATGAAAACAAACATATTGTTGCATAACTACAAAATTTAAATCTCCCATCAACAAAATATCCTTGTCATGGGTTAGAGAAATATTGTGTCGTTCGTCAACAAGAGTACTGTCGTGCGTCACTAGTAGCAGTTTTATGCATCAAAAACCAAACCCTTGTCACGCGTCAGTGAAATTTCCTTGTCACACGTCAGTGAAATCTCCTTATCACGTGTCACTGAAATCTCCTTGTCACATGTCAGTGAAATCTCATTTTTGCACGTCAGTGAAATCTCCTGATTGCACATCAATGAAATATCCTTGTCACCCATCACTGAAATTTCCTTGTTGCGTGTCAGTGAAATATCCTTTTAGCACATCAATGAAACCTCCTTGTCACATGTCATTGGAATTTCCTTGTCACGCGTCAGTGAAATCTCCTTGTCGTGTGACAGTGAAATATCCTTATCGCGCGTCAGTGAAATCTCCTTGTCGTGTGTTAGTGAAATCTCATTGTCATGCATTAGTGAAATCTCCTTGTCACGCGTCAGTAAAATATCATTTTCATGCGTTAGTTAAATATCCTTGTCAAACGTCAGTGAAATATCCTTTTCGCGCGTCAGTGAAATATCCTTATCGCGCGTCGGTGAAATCCCCTTGTCGCACGTCATTGGAATCTCCTTATCGCACGTCAATGAAATCTCCTCGTTGCACGTCAGTGAAATCTCCTTGTCTTGCGTCATTAAAATATCCTAGTCAGGTGTCAATAAATAACACTTGTCACCTGACTGCAAAATTCAAAATAGATCTGCACTGTGCACTGGTCCTTAGAGTACATAAGTTAACAATACTTGATTTGTCGATAGCTCAACTAGCAGTTAGTAGTATACTACCTAGTGAATCACCTAAGTTTTTATAGGAGATGTTTTTAAATGTAGGCAAAGCTGACCCCAAAAAAAATAAACTGTAAATTTTAGGCAAACAAGACACTAACCTGCTCTGAAAAATTCACCTTTTCAAATTTTCCTAAAATGAAATTTTCACCATATTACGAATATTCACCACTAAAATTATCTCTTTCTTAAAATTTTAATTAATCAAACATCATCATAATTAACCATCCTTAATCGAATAATCCCAATCCTAATCCCATCATCATCCTTAATCAACCAACCTAATCTAAATTTAATCACCTGCACATCCTATTAAACCATGGCATTTGATCCTCAATCTCCATCCCCTCCAAACTAACATCTAAATCCCTACCTCTTTTCTAAATTATGAGTCTAAAAGTGAAATCTCCTGATCGTGCATCAATGATATCTCCTTGTCACATCTAAGAATAAATGTTAAAATATATTTAATTAATTTTCTCACTAAATTAATTAAATATTACATTTACAAATGTATTTTATAGCTCAAGTATAGTCAACTTAATAACTGAGGTAATAGTTGGGTTAGACTTAAAACTGGTTTTATAACTACTTCTTGGAACAAAATGCCTATATAAGGTTGTGTTGTAATTATAAAGGGGTTCTTCTTCTCCGGGTTCTTATTCTTATTATTCCTCTCATTCACACACTAATATTCTTAGGTAACTATTTTATTTGTATATTATAACGTTGTAACTTTGATGTATACATAGATTTTCCCTTATGAATACAATGCATTTTCAATTGTTGTGTTAATGATTCTCAATTACAAAATATGTTATTCTATTTGTGGTTGAGTTGTTAATGTTGCTCCTTCTTCATAGTGTGATTGATGCCCAGGTGATCAGACTTTGTGACTGGATATCAAGGTATGTGGACTTTGTGCTCATATCAACATATTATAAAAGAGATGAAGACTTTGTGCTTCTCAAATTTCACACTCATTGTATTCGTTTTCGCAATAGATAGAGGAGTTCTCCTTTGTGTAATCTTCTGCTTGCAATCTGAACTTACTTTTTTCTCATCTTTCAAACCTTGTAAGGGAAATCTTGGAAAACCAAAAAGGATAGGTGTGTCCTTGATAGATAGATTTGTCAAGAACTTTTGTCTCAAGTTTATCATATTTCCAAAGACTTACATGGTTGTATTCTTTCCCTTCTCATTCCTCCTTCCTCTCTGTATTTTTCCTTTCCCAATTTTTCGTCCTTTTGTGCTTTCCGGTTAAAAGCACCAAAAATACAAAAAATCACATCATACGAGGGAACTTCCCCTCTCACAAAGTAGAGGAAACTTCACCCTGTCAAAAGGTGAATTTCCCTAACTATTGTTGGTTTTTATGCACTTCCATTGGGCATATTCAGTGATAAAAAATACAACCAACAGTTTTTGGCGACTCTACTGGGGATCAAACTTTCTATCACGTTCATTCCCTTAATCCAAGAACCTTCCCAAGAATGAAGGAAAGATGACAACCGCTTATTGGCCTGTGTCAACAAGTGACAATGATAGTGATGGGGACAAAGATGGAGATCTCCCTATTTAAAATTTTCAAGCTCCAGACAATCTAGAACAGGTCCAATTTTTGCGGGATTTCTATGGAGGTATGAATTCACAAAACATTTTACCACCTATTAAACACAAACAAAGTAAGAAAAAACCATTTCCAAGAATGTTCTAATATTCCATATGCAAAGAAAAAAGCCACCACTGCACCTGTATTATCTACAAAAATGAAACAAAGCAGTGCAAGAAAGGATGGATAGATTGGAAAAAAATGTTGCATCTTATGATCCAGTGATTAAATAGTTTGTGGCTTAAGTTTCAAGAGAGTGTTGCAAAAGGAAAATAGATGAAAATAACACCTGCAGATGATCAAAATTCTATACAGTTGATGAAAGAGGTACAAAGAAAATACATGAATTTGTAGGCATGTAAGGAGGAAAAACAAATTGAAGAAAAATCAGTGGATGAGTCTGAGACACTTCATAACGAGGAGGAAAACATTCAAGTTTCATAAGTTGCTCATGATGATTCTTCATATTGCAAGGTATTTATTCCTCAACGTTACTTCAACTTCACCAATGAATTTCTTCTTGTTGCTTCACCAAGTGAATTTCAATTTGATATTCCTTCAAATGATGAAGAAGAAAAATAATTTGAGGCTCCATTCCAACCTGAAATGGAAGTTCTTAGAGGATATATCATGCACTAGGTTTGAAAGTACTTGTTTTTAAGAAATGATCCTATGTTGGTTGGAGATTGATGTTCATCATGAAAATATGGACAAAGCTAATCTCTCTCCTATGTTGGAATAATTTCAAGATAGTGAGACCAAGGTCATTGTTGAAAACCCTCTTGTTGTTTTGAATTTTTTTAATGACAAACAAGTGTCTAAATCTGAAGAAAAGGAAATCAATGAGCCCACCAGCCCTCCTATCATATTTTTTGATAAGATAAGCACATTTGAACTCACTTGCAGTCTCTCAAAACAAATAGAAAATGGAAATCAATACCTAGAATATTTTCTTCACAATGGATGATTGTATCAGTTATGTTTCAGCCCATTCTTTGGAATGTAAACAAGAGGAAGAGGATGTTATTGTTGATCAATTTTTATCTAGTCTCATAGCTATTGAATTCCTTGCTAATCATGAAGACAAATCAACAATGCAGTTTGTGCCCGCAGATCAAGATATTTTGGAAATTGAAAGTAAGAGTGTTGATTTTGCAAAAACAACAGGTGTGTTTTCCAGGGACAAGATAGAAATTACAAGGATATAAGAAAATGTAGATGAAAAATCATTCAGTGATCATTTACTAATTCCTCTTTGGAATTGATTATAAGGAAGATCCAATGGAGGTGCATGAGTTTCTCAAGAAGTATGTCATGATGATTAGCTGCAATCTTCACATAGATGTTATCAGCACTTCATTGAAGCAGGAAGTTGGTGATACATGGGGTCAAAGACTTCTCTTGAATCTAATTTTCAAGGTTTAGTGGTTTGCATAAGTTCAAACAAGGAAAAGTCAAATGTCATACAAGTCATTTACTATGGTTTCATTCCTCCACTTCCTCATTGATGGAAAAGTGGAATTCTTCAGCAGATGTTCAAATATTCACAGGAACTGGGTAATTTTATAATGGAGTATCACTATGTGGATGGTATACTGGTTTCCATTTTTATTTTCAAACCACATAATGCTCTCACAAAATTTGGTATGTTTAGTTGATTATTCTCAATTTCTAGATATCTTGTACCTTCAGTGTGTTTTTTCACAAAGGTACCTATTTTTCTCAGCTTGTTTCTAGGATTGTGTAAATTTTTTACAGTCTCTTCCCTTCCCCTTTAAATATCCTCTTTCTTCTTTGTACATACTTTCCAGTTTTGGCTTGCTTCCCTTCCTGTTCCTTTGTGTGTGTCTGTGTGCATTCCATTGGTACAATAGTGTGTTCAAAATGTCTTCCTTGTATTTTTGTTAAGCCTTGGCTTCTTGATAAGGCACTGGTCTATTTCAAACCCTGAGATTTTGGAGTCTGAATCTATGACTTGTTTATGTTATGCTCAATCTGAGTCATGTCCCTAGCCAGAGCCAGTTGTTGTCACCTACCCAAAATTGTGACCATTTTTGAAATTTTTTGAATTTTTTTGGCTAAGTGACCATTTACCTTGATGTATATACCTCTGTGGAGTTTAATGAGTGAATTTTTTTCAACAATTTAGTTGATTTTGTGTCATTTTTGGGCTATTGAATACTTTTGTGGACTTTGGTGGAACAAGAGGAATAATTCCTCCATTCCTCATATTCCCCACATCCCCATTTTACCCACAATATATCTACACTGGCAGTGTTATGTGCGACTTTCATGATTCCCCTTGGAAGAACTATTTCTTGTTGGGCCATTTATCTCCATGAGCTTTGGTTCTTCGTATTCCATTGTTTCCCAACATTGCATTGTTTCCCTGTTACACTATGTTTTCTTTTATTTGCAGGTATTACAGGAGTATCCCAGGAACTAGTGGAACTTGTTCTACCTAGGACCTTGGTTCCCACATTTCCTTCTAGCCCACAAACTTTTCTTTCCTTGGTCTATGAAGAAACTATCTCTCTACATGGAACTAGTTCTTTCTGAGCCTTTGTTCCCCATAGCCCCATGTTCCCTGCCTTTTCTCCTAAAATACATTGATCTTCCCTCTAGTGGAGATCTTGTGGAATTTTTGAGGAAAGTGTTTTGTTTGTGATTAGGTTCTCCACACCTCCTTTTCACCCGTGATCCTTCCTTACTATGGACCTATGCAAAGATTGATTGGTAACCTAGATAGAATTGTTCTCTCATGTCCCTTGTTCCCTGAAGTCATGTGTTCCCCACACTTGCTTCCTATCCATATTGAATGAGTTCTTTGAGTTCTCCCAATACCCTTCATATCCGCATAACACAGGCCTTAATTAAAATGGTTCCCATGACCTTTTCCATCTCCGCATTACACTAACTATGCCCAAATTTCACCCATTTCAAATTCCATTTCTATAAAAGATTAAATTTGGTCATTTCTTACCGTTGTAAACCAATATTTTTACTGTGCACTATCCAATTCTCTCCCAAGCCAATGAAGGAAACCATGTGATATTTCATCAATTAATATGATCTGATAGAAGAGAGGATGAATGTAAATTCTGAGTCAAGAAGATATAGCACTTTCATGGAAGTGTTTGATAGGTCTCTCATGGAAATATATTCTAACATTAGTATTGTCAGAGAGGATATTATTTGAGAATGAATAGTTCAAGAAGTGGACTGCTCCTAGTGAACCCAGGCACGAGATGATGGTGTATAGAGATCCAATATTGAAAATCATTGTTTTATGTTGGTGAAAATATTTCAGCTAACAAAATGTGCTAAGAATAAATGCTAAAATATATTTAATTAATTTTCTCGCAAAATTAATTAAATATTGCATTTGCAAATGTAATTTATAACTCAAGTTGAGTGAACTTGAGAGCTGAGGTAATGATTGGGTTAGACTTAAAAGTAGTTTTATAACTGCTACTTAGAAAAGAATGCTTATATAAGGTTGCGTTGAAATTGTAAAATATTTTTCTGGTTCGAGTTCTTATTCTTCTTCCTTCTCTCATTCTCACACCAATCTTCCTAGGAACTATTTTATCTGTCTATCATGTTGTTGTAACTTGGCGTACACAAATTTTCCCTTATGAATACAATGCATTTTCAATTGATGTGTTAATGATTCTCAATTAAAAATCTATTATTATGTTTGTGGCTAAGTTGTTAATGTTGCTCCTTCTTCATAGTGTGATTTATGCTCAGGTGATCAGATTTTGTGCTAGATATTAGGGTATGTGGAATTTATGCCATATCAACATATTATAAAGAATATGAAGACTTTGTGCCATATCAACATATTATGGAGAAGATGAATATTTTGTGCTTCCAATATTTCACATTCATTGTATTCCTTCCGCCATATAGAGAAGTTATCCTTTGTGCAGTCTTTTGTTTGTAATATGCACTTCTTTCCCATTCTTTCAACTTTGTAAGTAAGGCAATCTTGGATGACCAAGAAGGAATTATGCATCATTAATAGATATATTTTTAGAGCTTTCTATCTCAAGTTTATCAGTCTTTTGAGTCACTTACATTGTTGCATTGTTCTATTATTTCCCCTTTCCTCCTTCTTTTCCTTTCCCATATTTTCTACACTTTCATGTTTTCCGGTTAAAAGCACAAAAAATATAAAAAATCACATCATACGAGGGAAATGCCCCTCTTACAAAGCAAAGGAAACTTCACCCTATCAAAAGGTAAATTTTCCTAACTGTTGTTGGTTTTTATGCACTTCCACTGGGCATATTTAGTGACAAAAAATCCAACCAACACAGATAATCCACCACCATCCAAAATCTCAACTCCTAAATCCAATTATCATAAAACCTATAATCGAGTCCCATTCACATATCCACAACAATCCCAACTACTTAACCCAAAATTATTATCCCCCACATCTCATCTTAATCCTCTATCCTCATCATCCCAATCCGATCCTACAGAATTTCTCCTAGATAGTCCCACATCCCCTAATCCACCATCAAATTCATCCTCTAATCCTATTTCATCCTCTCCATCACCTAAGGCCAATCTTGTCAAAACTATATCATCCACTGTGACTCCTAAGTCACCCTGATCCCATTCTACCCCCAATCCTAAACCATCTAATGTGGCTCATGTGCCACCCTCATCCTCTTCATCCACACTTAATCATATTTTAACCCCTTTATCACCTAAATCTAACACTATCCTACCCTCTAATCCTACTTCAAATACATTATCCCCCAATTCTGAAAAATATAACATGACTCCTAAGTCACCAACTCCTAAAACTAATAAATCCAATACCAATCCTCTCCCCACCCCATCTCCTACCCAATCTAATGAGGCTCATATGCCACCTTCATCTAATTCACGCCCTAAATCAACCAAATCTAATGTGGTTCTTACACCACACCCATCTCCCAAATCTCCTTCATCCCTAACATTACCCAAATCTAATGTGACCCCCACATCACACCCATCCCCTTCATCTAAATCTACTCAATCCATTTCATCTACATCTACTAATCTCAAACAATCTAATCCCAATTCAAAACCATCTAGCTCAAAACTACATACTAAATATACTTCGGCCTTCAAGCCTAAACAATCCATTTCATCCCCCGGGCCTAATCCATCTCTTTCATCCTCTTAGACACAACAATCTAATCTAACTCATAAATCCAAATCAACCAAAACATCTCATAATCCACTCAATCCCACACCTTTACTTCCTACTCCCCCAAAACAATTTAACCCAAACCACTTCACCCCTTTAGGATAATCCCTGACCATCATCTTCCATTGTCTAAAAACTTTCATTACGATCATCCATCCCCCAATCAAATCACATGATAAAAACCTTCCCAAACCATCTTGGTATTGATAACACTATTATTGTGACCTTCATCGCACCCATGGACATTCGACAAATCATTGCATGTAATTGAGGTCTTATGTCTAAACCTTGATTCACTAAGGGATTATTGTCCTTGTACCTCTTTATCCACCACCTTTCTATATCAATCATTTACCTAACCATCATATGCTATCTAAATTCCACTCAACATCCAAACATATTCATCAATCCAAATCTCGTCGTATATCTGAACGTCCCTCATCGACTAAAAACCAAAACAAATCTCACCTCCCATCTTTTGTTAATCCTGACCTCTTAGTGGTTGACAAACTACAACCCCCCAGTCTCATGATGACTACATGGCATCATCTTCCCTATCCACTTCATATCCTATAGCCAAAAATATGTTTCCTAATATGAAACATCAAGGCAAAGGCTTAGGCATCCATGAACGAGGTATTCGTGAACCCATCTCCCTTCATCAAAATCTAGGTCATTTAGGCTTAGGTTATAAAACTAATACTAACAATGTCCATCCCACTACTTCACAACCCATTTCTACCACTCAATCTAATCACAAATCATTTTATCTCCCTAAAAATACCAGACACCTAAAAATTGTATTGAGCACATACTTCATCACCTGCACATAGATGTTCTTTGGTTCCCACCATCCTCCTTTCATCCAACATCCAAATACCTTTGAATTTAATCCATTCTTATCATCACATACATTTATATCCTCTTCCAATCCATTCCTTTGAACACTAGATCAGCTTCCTCACACATGTTGTAAGATGATATTACCTACTACAATTGTGTGACCTTGGTCTATCAGTACCTCCAAAATTCAAGCACAATTGTCCTCCTAGAGATCCACACACTTTAAAAAAATTTATAAAATTGTGGTGAAGACCCTTGGGCATGTATTTTGAACTCTATCCAATGTCATCTCCATACTCATTTCCATCCCCCCATCAAAGCCATTAGTGATTCTTAACCCCTTAAGAGTTCTCAATAGAGTGGAACCTCTTTATGCAAAAAAAATCAAATATAAAAAAGCATAAGATAAAAAAATTCATCTCAAAATTAAAAATATCAAATCAAATCCACCTCAAGACTTTCTCTAGGGGTGTTTATAGCATCTCTACCGGGGATATGGACGCTTTACTGGTAGTAGAGAAATGTTGTGAGAAGAATTAGATGCATCTCCATCGAGGCTATGGACACCTGACTGACAGCAGATCAATGCACGACTTAGCCTTCCGTTCACCCTCCATCCACCTATTTGAATTAATCACTCCCTATACATTAGATAGTTTTTCTACAAATACTACCCATTAAGCCTTCCTTTAAGTGGTAATTAACCATAAAAATCACACACACTTTGATCTCATAGAGACATAGGGCTCGCATGTTTCCAGGAATTATTTATACCTAGGTCACACTTATATTTTAGTTCAACTCTTTCCTTACAACATGTGTCATTAGGCTCCTCTTTTTTTCATAACTGATGTTGTTTTAATTCCATCCATCACATCCACATCCTATTTCCCTTAGATCGAACCTCTGTGAGAAAACGACAATCCCTTCCTTCTCATCCAATCCTCCTCATGTTTGTTTTGAACTATCATCATGATGACTGGTTGCAACCTTACTACCATCTTCTAAGGAAATCATCCATTTTAGATACCCCACACTTCCCATCCTACCCTACACCTGGGGGCAAATCAAACTCATTCATCCATCCACACGAGCCACCCTACTTTACACTTAGGGGCACGATGATACAGGTCTCCTCGCAAGGTGTTCGGGATCTATCTCCTGCGCTAACATCCATGCCCCCTTAGCCCTGTGTGCTTTGCTTTTTCCTTCCCCCTCTTTTCCTTTTCTTTTTGGTCTTCAGTGACAAAACCGCCGCATATCTTATACATCAGTCCTTAACCGCCGCCCTGCTCAGGATGGCGGTCCCATTTTGCTCTTTTTAACGTGACTCGTGTAAATTTTCAACGTTTACCAGCTTTTTTCACCGCCATTTGCTTGTATTTATGATTATGGTTCCCTGGAATAGTGTTTTTCCATTGTTTATGATTTAAGAGATCAAATTGGTTTTCACCCCATCTATAAATAATGGCTTGTGCTCAAGCAAATGGCCCCTCAAATTTTCCTCAATTTCTCATTTCAATAGCTTAGCCTTTCATTTTTCTTATCCAATATCATAGTTTCAATTTCCTTTTCATGCATGGTTAGTGTTGTTTACTGTTAGGAAGCCACAACACTCGTGCTTTGTTACTATTTCATGCAATTCATTGGACTAAGATAGTTTGATTTTCAGTAGGAAGCCATTAAAGTTGCACATCCAGGATAGTTTCAGGTTCTGGATGTTTTACATGACTCCAATAAATCCCGCTAGGAATTGCATAAGCCAAGCTATGTTCTCTGAGCTATCCCTCTCCTACTCACATTGTATTCAGTCTGCATCCTAAGCTACCGTTATTTCGATACCAACTTCTGTTGACCACGTGAGCACGAAAGAATGAGGAGATCATACTGAGGGGACAAAGCCACACACAACCAGGATTCGCCATTGTTCTGCAAAATCCAGGTTCAAGCTTTCAAAGTTCTAGTTAAAACATATTAAATAGAGTAGTTAATCATTTCGTTTCAGTTAATCTCACTTTCGATATTTCCAGGGAAGCTGTGGGGATTGATAGTTTCTGAGAAACTATCATTTACTCCTCACTTCTAAGGTAGGATCGTGAGTCCAAATGTCATTAGATCAGTTATCTAGTTATTTAGAATAGATTTAAACTGCACAGGCAAATAGCTATACTTCGGCTTTGTTTGTTTTAATTTCGTTATTAGTTTAGTTGTTAAATTCTAGATATTTTAAATAATTGTTCTTTCAATTCTGTTCAATAGTTCATTAAAAATACAAAAATAAAGAAGTTATATATGCCATAGATATACTTTACATCCAATTTTACTCTGCTACAGTTAAAGTTACATTATTTCTTTTGCATGAAAATCACAAGACCTAGAGAGCCCAGAGAATACATATTCGAGCCAATCGTGCCTCAACCCAATCTTGTTAGAGCAATAGCTGATATAGATCAGAATCTTAGAATCCAAGTTTCCGAACAACAATAGACTTACAACAGTGTCAGTTTAAGAGGGCTTAATACATAGAAGACGACCAAGCACACACATTCTAGTCAAACCAGCCAAACTACAAATTACCCTAGATAAAAATCCACATGACTATTAGAAGGGCTTGAAAGAGAGCCAAATGTTTGATTGTGACCCTTTGGTCCCACAACCAGACGTAGGAGACATTCTCACTGATATAGACACTAGCTTAAGAATTTAGGTTGTCAAAACGCCTGTTACTCTGAGAAGATTATAGAGGCCGAAAAGGCATACAACTATTGGATACTAGGGATTAGGGATTGATTCCGCACATGACCATGCAGGACCACAACAACCATGAATCTACGGTTGTGACCCAAAAATCCCACAACCCAACGAGTTCCACAAGTCAATCAAATGATATGAGCTTACACACATTAGTATTTAGATCACTCCACTTCCACCTATCATCATCACATAGATATCCTTATGGATATAGTAGCTAACGAAGCTCAGCATTTCTGGACTATGCCGGAGAATCACCCGTAAAAGTCACTATATCCACATCCATCCTATGACCCTATCGGGAGATATACACGAAACAATCCCAGGTCATTTTCCCCGTATCCCACAACCTATAGACCGGATTATCGATATTGATTGGAGCCTTCGAGTAGTCATCCTCGCCGATCGATCTATCATGCCATAGATTAGGAGGGCCTTCTTTGCCTTAGATTCGCATTCCATTAGTGTGTGTCGAAGACATAAGATTGCCTAACTAGCTTGTCTGCATCCCATGCATAGTCCATCCCCATCGGCTATCTCGGCATGACCTCGGGAGGTTGGGTGCGAGGAAGAGTTACTTGTAGATTCCCATGCTCACTTGTCACTTTTCCATCTACAGACACCAATTGTACATTTTGGTCATAAGGATGAGCACTGATAACACTCATATTAATAGGTGTCAAGAATGTGGGATATCTATAAATAGGTTTTATCAATCAATAAGCTCATCTTATCATCTCCTCATCCAACATCTAAAGTAGACTATCAGCAAATTAGAATTCGTGTGGCTTGCAAGGAGGTGGGGTCTACAGTGAAACACTATGAGAGGTGACCAAAGAGGTGAATGACATCCTCCTTATCATGAGATGGTAAAGGTCAAAGCTCATTAAAGGAGTTGATGAGATAATGTTTCCATATGACTTTATAGGATCAGCGGCTTGTTTGACATTGTCTGGTAGTTTGGGTAAACATCAATAATTATCCTTAACTAATGTATCTATTATGGGGAATCCAAATAGCTTGTAAAGAGAGGTAACAATGACAAGGTTGGTGTCCAAGAGTTCCTACTAGCATCCAACTATGAGATGGGTGGTTTGGGAGTTTCTAATGTGTATCAATTCTAACGTTCCAAGAGCATGGCGATTTTTCTCTTATGTCCAAACATAGTGGGTTTACACATATATTAATATTCCAAATTCAACATCATATACCCTGAGATAGCATTTTTCTATCCAATCAATCCTCAAATGGATATCACAGAATCAAATGAGAACATCTTATTATCTTAATTAGTTTTAAACAATCCCAAATCCTAAAAACTAAGAATTGGGTCTTATTTTATTTGATTTATTAAATCATCTTTAGCTTAATCATGATGTAAAATTAATAAACCCTAATAAAATGTAGGAATTCACCTCTTTTCATACATCAATGATTTCTTGAACAGGAAGTGATATATCATCCAAATCAATTGAAAAAGGTTACAAACAATCATTGTTAATGCTCATCCAAAATTCTCAATCTTCTAATCCAGGAATCCAACATCATATACCTCTATCTTCCATCCAATCGGAATCCTCAAATATAACATGGGTTCAAATCCCAGACATCTCCCAATCCTCTAATAGCTGGTTTTCACTCCTCTAATTCCTAATTCATCCATTGACTATATCCTTCCTAATCCTCTCATCTCCTAAATCCTCTAATAATCCTCTCTCCTCTCCTAAAATGGAGTCTAAATGACATCACCTGAAATCCTCTCTACAAGTTTTGTAATCCTCCCTCCTCTCCTCTAGTCCTCGATCTTCTAATCCCCTAATCCTCTAATCTCATAATCCTCTAATCCTCTCTCCTCTCTCATAATCCTCAATCTTCTCATCTTCTAATCATCTTTCATCTACAAACTTGGGCCTCCCTCTTTTTGAGTGGTTACCTAGCTCGTGCCTCCCCACCTAACCCTCAAGGGGGCATCATATCACCATCCTAAAATTTTCTCTTCTTTTCTTTAAATTGTTGCTCCGCAATAACACTTCAAAGAGGGGGGAAATGTAGACATCTAAAATGACGACATGATTAATTATGATTAATCTATCCCGCATCATCACTATCTAAATCCACATAATAATTAATCGTAAGATTAATTATTATTTATCCATTTTATCATAGTTACCCTTTATCATTATATGTCATTTATCTTAACATTCCATCATTAATCATGTTATTTCATCCCATCTCATCCATAATCCTTAAATTTATCAATAATATCTTATTATCCCACTAATAATCCCTATTAACATTTTCTCATAATTTAATATTCCTATATCTACCTACCCACCTACCCTACATAGCCCTACATCTAGCCTTTCCATGTAACCTTGCCCCTAATCATCTTTATTAACCTAATATAACTCTAATCCTAATCACATGCTCTGCCTCTAAATCTAGAGGCTTCTATCTCTATAATCCTCTCTAACCTTCTCATTCCATTGAATTTTTAATTCAATGGAAGCTTCTTCCCTCTATGAATTTTGAATTCAAATTCTACAGTATTCCACTCTAGAATCCTCTAATCCTCACATACATTCTCCACCCTTGATCCAAATTCAACTTGGCTTCATCCTAGCCATTGAATCCTTTACCCCTCAACTATAAATATATTGAGAATGGAGCTTAATTGCTTCACAAAAAACATTTTTTTACATGTCACTGGTTCTAACAGTAACTAGCGTCGGTCAGGGTGTAACCGGTGTTGGTTGGTCTAGGTCAGGTAGTAACTAGCGACGGTTACCTGTGCGACGTAGTTTTTATTTTTTGACGAAAATTAGAATAAATCAATTATTTTAAAGATAATTTATTGATTATAAAAGCATAGTTAAGTTATCCAAAATAGATATATATGCATGTATGCATTGTATGAGGGTAAGTAAGTAAGAAGAGAAAGAAATAGCAATTGTTTGCATGTAAGTTTTCTTGGTGAGAAAGAAATAGTAGCTGAGTGAGGGAAAAGCATTGAACATCCTATGAATTGTTGGAAGACAGTAGATCTTCATTGTATTTCCTCTGTAAAGCACTGAATAATAATATTGGTTGTTTCTTGGTGGATGTAGCCCACACTAGGTGAACCCCGTTAAATCTGGAGTAATATTTCTCTTATTTATTTTATCTTATGGTTATTTCTACATTCATTTCTTATATGATTCATCTGATTATAGATCTGTGCAACATTGGTATATGGTTTAACCCCAACAACTGATATTAGAGCTTTGTTTGAGGATTTTGTGTGTTGATAGATTTATTCATAGAGGGTTTTCTGATTGAGTGGGAGCTACAGCAATGGTAGAAGAAAACAAATACAAGGTAGAGAAATTCTACGGTCGTAATTATCAATTATGGAAAATGTAGATTGAGGATTATCTATATCAAAGAGATTTATATTTACCGTTGGATGAGAAGACTAGACCTATGAAGATGACTCATAAGAATGGAAGATTCTTAACAGAAAGGATTTGGGATCTATAAGATTGAGCCTGGCAACATTTGTGGCTTCCAATATTACCGAAGAAGCTTCTATGGTAGAGTTAATGAAATCTCTTGCTAATTTATATGAAAAACCTAGTGCTTCAAATAAAGTTTATTTAATGAAGAAACTATTTAGTTCTAAGATGCATGAAGTTGGATCTGCATCTAATCATTTGAATGATTTTAGATCTATTGTAAATAAATTAAAATCGGTTGAAATATCACTTGATGATGAAGTAAAAGCACTCTTATTCTTATGTTCTTTGCCTGATAGTCGGGATAAATTGGTAATGGTTGTTAGTAATACAACATTTGCTAATAATGTTTTGAAGTTTGATGATGTGGTTAGTATAATCTTGATTGAAAAAATTCGTAGGAAGAGTACAAAGGAATCATCATCTGGAAATGATTTGAATGTAGAAAGCAGGGGCATGCAGAAGGAGAGATCCAAGAGTAAGAGTAATGGGAAATCAAATTCAAGGGATAATAGATCTAAATCTAGAAGTAAGGGAATTACTTGTTGGAAATGTGAAAAGAAAGGACATACAAAGAAATATTGTTGGTCAAAGGATAAAAAGAACCAACAACCAAACAAAGGTAAAGAATAAAATATTTCTTCATCAGACGGAATGCAAGATGTTCTTATTCTTTCTTTAGATAATAGAATTGAATCATAGGTTTTAGATTCAAGAGCTTCTTTCCATGTAACCCCTAATAAGGGTTATTTCAGAAATTATGTCCAGGGCAATTTTGGGCATGTTTATTTTGGTGATGATGAACCTTGCAGTATTACTGGTAAAGGGGAAGTTCATGAGAATTGAAAGATTTAGAATGGAAATACATGGGTATTGAAAGATGTGAGGCATGTGTCAAGCCTTAGGAGGAATCTTATTTCTGCAGGGAAACTAGGTAAAACTGGTTGCATGGTTACTTTTACAGAAGACTCTTGGAAATTCACCAAGGGTGCTTTTGTTGTTGCAAGATGTAAGAAGGTAGGAACGTTATATTTATCTACTTGTATTATTGATTGTTTTTCTGCATTATCTACTTCAGATTCAGATTCATGCATGTGGCATAATCGATTGGGTCATATGAGTAAAAAAGGAATGCATATCTTAAAGGCTAAGGGTAAGATATCAAATTTAAAAGATTTAGATCTTGATTTTTGTGAGCGTTGTATGTTTGGAAAGTAAAATAAAGTGAGATTTCTCAAAGTTGGGGAAACTAAGAAGGAGAAAAAATTGGAGGTTGTACACTCAGATGTGTGGGGACCAGCTCAGGTAGCTTCTCATGAAGGATCCCAATATTATGTTACTTTCATTGATGATGCCACAAGAAAGGTATGGGTTTATTGCATTAAACGTAAATCTGATGTTTTTGAGACTTTTAAAAGATGGAAAGCCCTTGTTGAGAATGAATCAAATTCTAAGTTAAAGTGCCATAGATATGACAATGGTGGTGAATATTGTAGCAAGGCTTTCAATGATTATTGTTCAATGAATCTTACACTCTATTTCCCTTTCCATCTAGCTCAATCTGAAGTTGTGTTTTAGAGTGTTAAATTAGGAATCAAATTGTTTTGGTTTTTAGATTACATTTGCACTAACCACTATTTTGCATCTACACAACTAAGTGAGGTTTTGTAAAATCTCGTATAATTTGTAAGTTTATGATATGTTATATGGTTAGAATTCATAGAGAATTTTTAAATATTCTCATAATAAGACTGTCATTGGAATGTAATGTCATTATTCCTAAGACTGTAATATTTTTTTCATATTAATAGAAAAAGTTTCAATTTTTTCTTATTTAATTTGTCTGAAAAATATTGTTTCGATGATATCTAACTCTAATAAGGATGCATGGTCTAAGATATCCCTTCATTGGGACCTATAAACACCTAAAATATGCTTACACTTAGCATTTCCTCCAATTCAACTGATTAACGACACTTTTTCAATTAGCTACTATTCGTTCCATTCTCAGATGCCCATTTATGACACCTCCTTGATCACATTCCTCCTATATTCAACCCATTTGGTTAATAAACCCCTTTTTATTAGCTAAACATCTTCCTATTTCCCTCTGGATCACTTCTATAGGATTCCTAGGCTATCTATCAATCACATCTGGTTAATCTAACTCCTCCCAACTCTCAATGAGTCTCTAATCACTTACTAATCAAGTTTAACTAGCCTAAACCTATCTTAACTAGTCCAAAGCATGTTTACCACTCCTAATCATAAAGTGATTTTGGCTTACCTTTAGTCCCACATGCACCCAAAGTTCAAATTCTTCCAAAGAGAAAACTATAAATACAAGGCTAGGCCTTCCCATTCAACCTTACACCTTCACACTTAGGATATATTATTAACACTAAGAAAACCTTGTTTTGAGGTCTCATTTGTATTAGCTTTAAGCTAATTAGATATTTGATCTTAAGCTTACCTCCTCCATTGATCTTGAGCTAATATCTTCATTAATGCATCCATAATCCAAGTTTAAGTAATATGGAGAGAACCATATGGCCTTGTAGCCATTAATGGTGAGACTCCATTCTTGAAAGCTTGAGAACCATAAACAACTAATCACCCCTTTGATTTCTAAGTTGATCTTCTTAGGTTCAATGTTTAATTAGTGATCTAAAGAGTAGAGAGTAGCATATGTATGTTAGTTTAGAGTTAATCTAAGTTCATGCAATGATAGAAGTGCTCTTTCTTATCTCTTATCATGATGGTTTAGTGTACATTAGGTTCATGCTTTGAGGTTATATGTTTTAGCTTCATTTCAATAACATAACTAATTTATTCATGAACACATTTGGCACGCCCAGTGGGACCTTTTCCATGGTATTTTTAGAAATTTTTCAAGATTTCTTTCAATTTCTAAGCTTTCTTGGGTAAATTTAGTGGGTTTAGGTTGAAAATTGATTTAAAGGGTAGAAATCAAAATGTTTGCATTTCTAAAATTTTAGATCTCGTGATTTTTGGTGATTTTTTAGGGCCACACATGTAGGCATCAGAGAAGGGCACGTACATGTGAAAAAGGACATGTACCTATTCAAAAGTACATGCACACATCAAAAGGGTGTACACATTATGGCTTACCCCCATGCAAAAAGTGTCATTGACCTTGTTGACTGAACCAAAGCTATGCTTACTTGTCCAAACCTGCTACTGCATGCATTAAAAATCCCGCGTACACACCATTCTGGATGCGTACCTATAAATCCATCCTCTGTGTTATTTGACATTTTTACTCGAGGATGCATACAAATATCTATGTGGCACGTACATGAGAAAAATCTTGTGCATGCATCATTCTAGATGCGTAGGCATAAATACCCTCTGTCATTTTTCACAACCTACGCTTACTTACCATAAAGGGCATGTACATACCAAAATCTGCACGTACACATCAAGAAGGGTGCGTAGGCATCCCTTGTTGGAATTTAATTTTTATCATGGGTTACATAATTGCAAAATACTAAAATGGTTTTTCTAACATTCTTAGTTTTCAAGTTTCTATAACAATAGTTTGTAGGTTATTTTGATCATATTTTTGTGCTAACTTAGTTAAGTTTTGCATTTTCATTAGTAGAGGGTTTTTGAAACACATATGCTCTTCCCTCACACCTTCTAGGTGATCTTGGGAATCAAAAACATTTCAAATACTTTCTTTATGCTTTCTAAACACTTCAATTAAGTTTTTAAATGGGAAAGAACTTCAAATTTGGCTAAAAGGAACTCATTTTTCATGATTTACTCAAGTATTTTCCATTTTTGCAAAGATTGAGTGAGATATTTTGTTGTGTATGCTCTTTCCTTGCGTCCTAGGATGATCTAGGAAATCAAAAGAAACATCTTATCCCCTTTATATGATGTTATTGGAAAATTACTGATCTTGATATGTAGGACCAAAATCGTGTGTCAAAGAATCAGAGGCTAAATAATACTAACGTGTTTGATGTAGGTTGTCCAATGGTGTGCAAAACCTCACTAAGTATAAAAAGATAAAAAATACACCACATTCAACACATTGTATTTGTAGGTTCGGAAAAGGGTACATCCCTATCCACTCAACTAGAACATAACTCCTTTGGCATAACACCTTAAGCTACAACAATGGGGGTGGTTCTAGGAACCCTAAAGTAGTCCACCACTGAGTAACCTTGTGGATGAAATAGGAAGTGCACCTCACTTTACCCACTTGACTAGATTTTCCTTTTGTGAGTTAGAGTCAAAGTTATCCATATCACAACCCAGTGAGAATACACGTGAACACATTCATTCTCATCATATTTGAAGGGGGTAAAGTAAAGCCAAGATACTCCAAGATTATTCATTGTGACTTTCTTGGTAAATCAAGCTTGTAATAGATAAACTTGTGACACCTAGATGAGAGAACACTTAGGGAAAACCATTGTCTTTAAGAGCCCACTTTGCTAGTCAAATCATTGAGTCAAGAGCCATCATGAAATGATAACTTATTTTGAGTTCAAAACCTTGTTAGACGAACAAGGGGAGAGTCCATCGAAGTTGGAGTCTAGTGATATTCATCACGAAACTCACAATGTATCACTTTTGCTTAGTTCTTCACTTGTCCTAAGACAAGGTGAAACTCTTCCAAAGTTATACTAGCTTGTTTCACCACCACTTGGTCTACTCCTTTGCATTCTTGTTGCCCATTTGGGACAAGAGAAGGCATGTTTTGTGAGTGTTATCAATAGATTGTGTTCACCACTTTTATATCCATTTACGCTCATCCATGTTTGCGGATGAGTTGTTAAACATTTAAAGTGTGTGGGTATGTTTTTACATCTTGATAGCCACTTGATCTTGATTTCAAGATCATCATCATAGCTAGGATTAATTCATCATTTGATCCCCTTAGACGTGTTACCTTTTTCACATCAGCCTTGACACAATTAAATACTTACGTCATGTTTCTCGTAAATGTGATTTAAGTTTCCACATTGTGGCATTACACTGCCCACATTTTAGCACATCCTTAGTATACTTTGACTTAGTTTGACTTCAAACATTGTCCAAAATCTTGAAGAGTGTTGCTTACTTTTTTTGCATCATTTTGATACCACTTTGGCACTAATATCTTGCTTCTTCACGAAGCTTGATTAACGTGTCCAATTGGTGTGGTTACATAGCTTACATTTGTAATCCTTCCCTTTGATGTTTAGGCCTTGTTGGTTGCTAAACTCATCGTGGTATCATTTGATTGGGAGTCATGTCTACCCCTTGCTAATACATACCTTGTTCATATTGAATTTGACTTAAGTATTAACATTGTGTTGATCACTTAGCATTGAACTACTTGATTTGCATAAGGTGTTAAATATTGATTGGTTAATTGGTTTACTCATAGAATTGCATGATTGTTCCTTGCATGTTAACAAACTCATAGACTTATTCTATGAAAATATTGATTGGATTATCAAAATAGTGTCATTATGATGTATGTTTTCCTTAGATCTTCTTTGGAGAATCACACAAACATCCCCATATTTACCAAATGTCTAGTTGGATGTCATTATGCTTCCCTGAATCGACATGGAACTTCCTTTCCTTTGAAGGAGTTCCATCACACTATCTAGGTCTAGGATAATTTGTACCTAAATGATGCCAACAATGAATGACTATCACATGGTTCCTCATACTTACAACAATATGGAACCTAGGTTTAGGAATTCACATCAAAAGATGCCCATTACGACTAAACCTCATTTGGTTCTTCAAGCTAGAGGGCCCGTTTGGGTACCTTGTTCCCCACCTTCATCTCATAGTCGGTGGTATGGTTTGGACACTTTTGATCCAAATTATTATTCAGGTTCCCCCCACTCTTCTTCTGATTCAAATCTGAACTATCCAAACTCTTATTTTCTTCGGATTCCTCTCTTATTATGAGATTCGGATCCCAACTATTATTCAGATTCCCCTAGATCAACTCCTCTATCGTGGTCCTCCCTTTCTTTGCAGGACCTCTTTCATCAATCACCTCAAGTGAATTTCTTCATCCTTTGAAGATTCATGCAACTTCAAAGTTCAATAGAACATATAATTCTTCTTGAGTCACGGTCCTCCCCTCCTTCGCAGGACCTCCTTTATCAGTCGCCTCACAACCACTTCCTCCATCGAAGATTCTCTGACTTGAAGTTCCTCTAATAAATAATATAAGTTGACTCCCAAGTTTCATTCATCTAAACAACACTTATATCACAATATCCTATATGGATGGGTGACTCTCTTTGTATACCCATCATAGGTCATCTACTAGGAAAACCTATTCCATCTCTTTCCACTCGCAAGACGTCTCAATAGAAATCTACTTCATCTCCTGAGTCATCTTCTTCTATCAATCAGAATCCAATCCCTCTTTGGCCTTTGAGCCCTTTCAACCATGTCTTACCATATCCTTATTGATATTCTAAAGATCAATGTTTGCGTCCATGTCAAACAATTCACAAGAAACAATGTGCTAAGATATATTTTCGACGCACTATCCAATTCCTTTATGGACACAATAGGTCAAGCCTTCCCCTCATCTACATCATCATACATCTTCTAAAAATTCCATGCAGTTGTTGGAACCCGTTTCTTCTAATCAACCTCCTATGGTTGAATAACAACAACCTCTACTGATCAATTTCTCTCAGAATGAAGGAAAATCAGACTACACAAAGATATCCCTCTAGAAGATTACAAACAAGGATTCTTTCTAGAACTTGATACACTCGTCATATATGGGGAGGAAGAAGTTGATTCCTTTTATCAGAACGTAGAGGAAGATCCTAAGGTCATGGAACTTGATTCTTCTTCTATTATTCCATCTTCACCTTCCTCTGAGCATGATGAGATGCCG
The DNA here is from genome assembly GCA_019776745.2 of Taxus chinensis. Classification (NCBI taxonomy): domain Eukaryota; kingdom Viridiplantae; phylum Streptophyta; class Pinopsida; order Cupressales; family Taxaceae; genus Taxus; species Taxus chinensis. The sequence continues at coordinate 810,620,527 of CM034148.1, forward strand.
GAGTCTAGCATAGATCCATGGTATATCTTCTCATTCCCAATCATTCTTTACACATCATAATTCCTCAATCACAATCTCACCTTGGGTCACCGCCTGGTATCCCATCACCATCTTCATGTCTGGGTCACATCCTGGTAGCCCATCCTCATCTTCCCTTGGGCCACATCCTAGTATCCCTTTATCATCTATTAGTGGGTCTGCTCCATGTAGCCCTTTATCCTCCATTCTTGGGCCATGTCCTAGTAGCCCATCATCTTTTTCTATCCTTGGGCCACCATCTAGTAGCCCTCCATTTTCTATTTGTAGGTCACCCTCCTAGTAGTCCCCTGACCATCTTCTTCTATTCTTGGGTCATGTCCTAGTAGCCCTCCATTATCTTCTATTTATGAGTCACCTTGGGGTATCCGTTACCTTCTATTCTTGGGTCATGTCCTAGTATCCCTTCATCCTCTTCTATCTATGGGACACCTCCAGGTATTCCACCTTCCATTCTTGGGTAGCCCTAGCCCAATTTCTTCCATCTTGGGGCCACATCCTAGTAGCCTTGTCATCTTCTATCTAGTGGCTCACCTCCTGGTAGCCCATCCTCTTCAATTCTTGGACTTATATCCTCTTCAATCGGCATATCATTCTTCTATCAATGATTGGGGAAATCCCACCACCATCTCTACCATTCCTATCATCAATCATAAATGTCCAACTTTCTTCTCCCACTTCTCGGGATCAGACAAGTCACATAGTTAGCTTATAAGAAACCCAACCAGGTTCATTATCAAGCTAAGATCAAAACTCCAAAGAGCTCCAAAGCTCCCAAAAATTAGAACAATATCATAAAGTTGTAAATCAACACATGATTCAAGAATGCACACCAATGCAACCATCAAGTATGGCGCAAAGTGCATAAACCTTGGATAGGGAACTCAAGCTCCCGCATACAAAATCCATGTTTCAAGATAAATCACAGTCATTTGTTGAGTATGAGCTCACCACGATCATTGAGATCGGAGATAATATGACTCTTGATAAGAAAACACGCTTAATCTCTCTTATCAAGGAAATGCAAACATTGTTGTTGGATCTTATCACACAGAGTGACATTGTTAGTCCCAAACAAAAACTTCAAAAATCAAAAAATAAAAATACAAAAAAATGAGAAAACATTCAAAAAAATCAAAGGTAAACAAACATCACATTGCAAACAGTATTGCATACACATGGATGTTCTTTCTTCCCTTTCTTTCTATTCTTCTACAAGTCTTCCTACCATTTTCATCCCTTTGGTGATATTTTGGTTAGTTTATTCACACACATTTTGTGACATTTATCTCTATGGTATTTATTTGACCTTGGTATTTTATCACCTTGGTAAATTAAAGAATGATGACCTCTTAGAGATCCTATCACAATCAACTTAATAAACTTGTTGTGAAGAACTTTTGGACATATTTGTTGACACTAGCCAATTTCATTCATCACAATCACTTCCACATCCTTCCATCAAGCCATTATTGGTTCTTAACCCCTTTTCAAATCAAGAGAGCTGAAATACATTTTCAGAAAGTAATCAAAATCAAATCAAACAATAAAATCTAAATAAAAAAGAAAAAGAAAATTGATATATAACTCTCTCTTGGGGTATTTTACAATAATCTCTACTAGGGCTATGGATGCCTGACTGGCAGTAGAGAAATATTGTGATTAGAATCAAATGCATCTTCATCAGGGCTATGGATGCCTGGCTGGCAACGGAGCAATGTACGACTCTCCTTCCATAATCCATTCATAAATCAACTTTGAAAATCAATCATTCCTACACATTGGCTAGCGTGTCTTCACTTGTTGTCTATCAAATCTTCACTTCAAGAGGTAATTAATTTCCACATACACACACTGGATCTCTATGAGTGAACATGATTAGTATGTTACCAAGTGTCTTTTTTTGGACCTTGTTCAAACTCTTTCTTTAGTCTATATCTTGTCTCACGATTTATGCCTTTGGCTAATCATTTCTTCATCGCGAGGCTTCTAAGCTATATTCATATCATTCACATCATTCTTCTACTTCATTCAGAACATCCATGTGTATAAATTACCTTTTTCCATGTTTGTGGACACCTTTGTCCCCTTTCACAAAAAACAATCTTCTACTTCCTTTCTATCATGTGTTTCTTGGTCAGCTTACACTGGGGGCATCCTTGCTCCTTCCCAACACTTCATTGGTTTACGTTCATCATCATGTTGAACCTATCCATATTGGCCTTGATCCCCCTTCTACGCATGAAGGGTTTTCCTTTGAATACTCCCACTATAACACTGGGAAAATTTTTACATCTTCACTTTCTTGTGCATACATGTGGCATTCTTCCCTTGTACATCCCATCTATCACTAGGGGCATCCATGTTTCTTCATCTTCTATACATAGGTTTCAATTTTAAAATTTCAAAATCATAGAAAAAACATTCAAATATGTTAGAAAAATCAAAACATTCAAATATGTTTCAGAAAACTTCTAAAAATGAAAATCATCCTACAAAATTGTCACTCTTTGGTTCTCTCTTGTTCATATGCGCATGACTTGCGGATCATCTGGATCTACCTCCATTAACAAAGCTGGTTTTCTTACTATGTCTGTACTCTGGGGCACAATGAGTTTTTTGGTACTGTGTCATAGTGCACGAATGCTTTTTCATCGGACCCAAGTGTCCTCCATTTTTCCCCTTGCATGTATCCTTTCTTGGGGCACCATCATCAACCCTTGTCATTAATTCACAGGTCAGAACTGAAGCTTGATAACAAAAACATTACATTATGTTTCTTCTATTAGGTTAGTTTGTTTAATTTCTTGTATTGCATTACATTATGTATGTTTCATGGAGTTAGGCATCTTTTTACTTTCTCGTATTGCATTGCATTTTGTATGTTGCATGGAGTTGTTGTTTTTAGCAATGGACATTTGTTTCGTATATGGTATTTTCATGTCATACTACACTTTTTTCATTCTATTTTTTAATAAGGACCGATGATGAAGATCATTAAGCAATATGATGAAAATAAGTTGTTTATAAGGCACTGGATGGATGTTAGCTCATTCCCCCTTCCTCATCCTCATTTTCTTCTATATTCCCTTTCTTCCCTTCATATTTTATCTATTTCCTTCATCTTTTCGATTGTCGATCGACCTCTTTCATCACCCCATCGACACTCGAGGGGGCATCCTTCATTCTACTTTTTATCCTACCCCTTCAATATTTACTTGTTTATGTTTGTCTACTATCTTTGAAGTGACATCACTTATGCCACCCCAAAGAGGGGAAAATGTAGATGCCTAAAATATGCTTACACTTAGCATTTCCTCTAATTCAACCGATTGATGACACTTCGTCAATTAGCTACTCTTTGCTCCATTCTCGAATGCCCATTTATGACACCTTCTTGGTCGTATTCCTCCTATATTCAACCCATTTGGTTAATAAACCCCCTTTTATTAGATAAACATATTCATATTTCCCTTTGGATCACTTCTATAGGCTTCCTAGGCTATCTATCAATCACATCTGGTTAATCTGACTCCTCCCAACTCTCAATGAGTCTCTAATCACTTACTAATCAAGTTTAACTAGCCTAAACCTAGCTTAACTAGTCCAAAGCATGTTTACCACTCCTAATCATAAAGTTCTTTTGGCTTACCTTTAGTCCCACATGCACCAAAATTTCAAATTCTTCCAAAGAGAAAACTATAAATACAAGGCTAAGCCTTCCCATTCAACCTTACACCTTCACACTTTAGGATATCTTATTAACACTAAGAAACACCTTGCTTTAGAGATCTCATTTGTATTAGCTTTAAGCTAATTAGACATTTGATCTTAAGCTTACCTCCTCCATTAATCTTGAGCTAATACCTTCATTAATACATCCATAATCCAAGTTTAAGTAATATGGAGAGAACCATATGGCTGTTGTAGCCATTAATGGTGAGACTCTATTCTTGAAAGCTTGAGAACCATAAAACAACTAATCATCCCTTTGATTGCTAAGTTGATCTTCTTAGGTTCAATGTTTAATTAGTGATCTAAAGAGTAGAGAGTAGCATATGTATGTTAGTTTAGAGTTAATCTAAGTTCATACAATGATAGAAGTGCTCTTGTTTATCTCTTATCATGATGGTTTAGTGTAGATTAGGTTCATGCTTTGAGGTTATATGTTTTAGCTTCTTTTCAATAACATACTAATTTATACATGAACACATTACCCATAACCATAACTCTATCAATCCCCATTATTTTGGATTTGTTAGCATCATGAACCACATTCACGATGTGTTGCCCCTTTTGGCCAAACTGGGAATGTCTCTCTTTTGGTTTTTAATTGTTAGTGTTGGTTTGGACACCAACATGGTCCTAATTTGATTTCAGATTTTCTATAAATACACAATAAGTATAGTTCATTGAGACATTAAGAATAAGCATAATAATAATTCTTAGTCTTTTAAGCATTCACGAAAATTCTAGAATGATCAAGACATCATTATTTCAGCACACAAGTATGTATTAAAGAAATCAATTGAAGGAGGAAAATCACACATCACATACTTCTAATGTTGTGATATCTTTCTGTATGTTTTCAATTGTGCATAATTGATCTTTTATATCATTTTTGTCTAGGGATTTGATAAACAATCAAGGAAAAATTTTGTTATTGAAAAGAACATGTTTTACCAAAACGTTATGAATGTTAACTTGGATATAGAATGGAGGAGCCTCAGCCATGATGCAATAAAACAAAGAATCGTGAGAAACCATAAGATACTAGAATGTAGAAAAAAAGAGTTAAGCAAAAGCGATTGTCGCCAAATGAATAAAATGAGCATATCTTAAAATAGACTTCAAATTTTATAAAATCAAAAAGAGGTATTTTTTATTATGAGTATGTGAAATAAAAATCTCTTAGGGATTTTTCTAAAAGGGTGTATTTTTTACGATTATTCCCTAACTACTAAAAATAGTAATTTTGAATTTCCAAAAAGTGTGTTAAAATTAGAGTTAAAAAATAGAGGTTTTTTATTGAATATGTGAAAATTAAAAATAACCTCAAAGTAATTTCAAAATAGAGTTGTAATTCTCGAGATATGAAACAATAGGTGATTTGGCAATTAGGAGCCCTAGAATGTGACAACCATGGTATCTATGGGAAAAATGTGAAAATCAGTTTGAGGTCAAGTAAGAGGATGAAAGAGAATGGAATCTTTAAAAAAAAAACTAGAAAATTTTGGTATATATGAAACTGAGTAAGAAGAAGAATCCCTAAAGTAATTAGGGTTTGGCCAATAATGAGTTCACCAAATGATTTAACCTAAATGGTTAAACTTTAACGGGGTTGTAACCGATGGTAGATTATCTTAATCAATTAGTTTTCCAAGGCTAATTACAGAAATATCAAGAATAACCATTAAATAATGATAAACAATGATGAATAACGATAGATAATGAAAAAAACACTAGAAAATAGAGAGAGAGAGAGAGAGAGAGAGAGAAGATGACTTAGTTAATCTCCTGCTATGTGTGATGATATGGGTTGGTTTGATGACTGAAATAGGATGGAAATGATCTAATAGAACCTCTCTATTGAAAATATGTCTTGAGCTATAGCACGTACCAAAGTGGATGGCACATACCAAAGCATACCCCCACTATAGCCCTTTTTATGCACTCATTTCCCTTCAATTTCTCTACTACTAATACTTTTTGTGTCTATGTATCATATTTTTATTCGTCTATATCAAGAATTTGGATATCTAAAATAGTGTGATGTTCGCTATATAACTTATTGATTCTTCAAAACCCTAGATAACCAAGAATTCCTGCAAAACAAACATTAGGTGGGTTGTGGGAACCCATGTGCACTGTCCGACGTTGTCACTACTTTGAAGAGGGCTCAAAACCTCATGTCATTCTCACCTAGATTTTGTCAAAGTTAACCTTCTAACCAGAAGTTTCTTCATAGAATCTAAGAATATTCTTTATAGATTTTTCCTCAAGAATAGAAACCATCAGAAGCAAGATTGTGTCATCAACAAATTGTTTGTGCGAAGATGTATGATTGGTGGAAGTAGGTTTGAATCCTTTTAGGATCCCATTATTCACAGCTCTAGTTATGGATATGCTAAGATTGTCAACCATAATTATAAAATGTAAGGGGGATATGGGATCCCCTTGTCTTATACCCATACTGCTAGTAAAGAGTCCCACCGAAGTACCATTAACAACCACAGAAAATCTAGAAGTGGTAATGAAGGCCTAAATTATTTTTCTAAATTTTCTCTGAAACCTAAATTTTGATAAGACCTTATCTAAAAAATTCCAAGACACTCTATCAAAGGCCTTATGCATATCCAATTTTATTGCCATACCATCTTTTTTAGTTTTATCCATGGAATGAATGGTTTCATGAACCATGATAACCCCATCTTTAATGATTCTTCCTTTTATGAAGCCACTTTGTCTGTTTAGAGATAAGATCAACTAAGCAAAGGTTGTAATCTAGTGGCAATAATTTTGGTAAAAAATTCTGTAAACAACATTTGCCACGATAATAGGTAAGAAATCCTTGAAGTATTTAACATCCAACTTCTTTGGGGATAGACACAATGTGAGTATTATTTAGCTCCTTTATTATGATTTCCATGTTCTATAGAATTCATTTACAACTTTCAACAAATCTTCCGATCATATATCCCAACATTTTTGACAGAAATTAGCAGAAAAACCATCACGTCCTAGTGCCTTGTCTCCTTCAAGTGAAAAAACTACCTTCTTCAGCTCCTCAATGGAATACATATTTTGTAAGACTTGTGAATCTCTCATCAGGGATATTATTACTTGGGATGGAATCTAGAAGGAAAGAAGCCACTTCCTCATTACAAATATTACTTTCCATTAACGATTTTTCATAAAATTTTAGAGCTTCTGCTTTTATGTCATTTTGATCCCTGGTAACAATACCATTTCCTTTGGATACCTCAATGATTCTGTTGCAGGCCCTGTGCTTAAGGGTGGTCATGTGGAAAAAGTTTGTGTTCCTATCACCAAATTTCAGCCATAGAGCATGAGATTTCATTCTCCAAAAGGTTTCCTCTCTATTGTTGATGTTATGTAAATTAGAAAGAAATTTCTTTTCCAATCTATTGATATTCATAATTCATACCTTTGATTTAGATTCTCAGTTCAAGCTAAGCTGTTGTTTTAGCTCTTTTTTCTGTTCAAAAATATTTCCAAATACCTCTTTGTTCCAAGTTGTAATTTGCCACTTTACATTTTTTAGTTTTTGGATTAACCTGAATTATGCTATACCTTCTCCATCCCAATGCCACCATTCTTTGATCCTATCCCTAATGTCGTCATGCTCCAGCCACATTTTTTTGAATTTGAAAGAGCAATGTGATGGTTTGGACTCAGTTGTAAATATTTACAAGCAATAGGATTATGATATGAGCCAGTGCTAGGAAACGAAAGAAAGGTGAAAATATTGACTCAAAATCCAATTAGCAAAGATGAGAGCTCTGTCTAATCTTACTTGTATCAGACTCTCACCAATTCTTCTATTAGACCTAGTGAATTGGTTGCCATGAAGCTCAATATCCATGAGGTTAAGAGAAGAAACAAAACTCAACAAATTCACCCATACTAACTGAGAAATCAGAGCTACCCCCATATTTCTCCCTAGGGGTTTAAAGGGGTGTTAAAATCACCCATGAACAACCAATTATAATCCTTAAAAATGCTTCTAAATAATTTTAACTCTTCCCATAATTTTCTTCTGCCAAGCAACAATGTTGGGAGTATGAATGTTGGAAAACATCCAGATTGAGTCATTTTCAGAAGCATGAAATTTAACAGCTAAATGATTATGAGAAGATAAAATCACATTACCATTGAGATATTTGCTATCCCAAAAAATTGCTACACCTCTTGAAGTGCATCTTGTGAATCAACAATAGCAAAATCAAAATTCTCCCAAAAATTCGTTTTGTACATTCCTTCAAAGTTTTTGTCTTCATTTTAGTTTCTTGTAACTAAAAGAATGTTAGGTCTGCATAGATCTTCTAAGATCTTTAAGCATCCTTTTTTTAGGACCTCCATTTAGTCCTCTGACATTCCAAGATAAAATATTCATCTAAAAAAATTTGGGGAAGCAGTTGTCGGATGGCCCAATTGACTTTGAGTTCCATCTGTAATTTCTTTCTCAGTCTCTTTCTTTCTTAGTTCCTTTTTATGAAGGTCTACCTTTTTTACTATTATCTCCAATATCCTGCCACCTTTTTAGCAGATGATCTAGTGATTCTTGATGTAGAGGCTTCATAATTCCCAATTTTCTTCTTTTTATCACTGTATAGTGCTTCAGGAATCCCTTCAAATCGCTTTCATTATTCATGGTTTTTTAAAAACTTCAATGAAGCCATTATTTAAATCATTTTCATAGTTAGTGAGTATCTTTGATGAAGCTATGGTAATCTCCCCTTCCTCTTTTCCATAGTCTGAATCCTTCTACTGCGAAGTATACTGATTTAGGTGTTGAATGAAAGCTTTTCGACCATAAGAGATCGAGGGGGATTTTACTCATTCATGAACTTATCCAACTCATTGTACCCTTCATCTTCATCCAAGATCTTCTAAAATGGATTCTAATAATTCCTCATTTTCTGACTGAGACTTCATATCCTGTCCTTCTGATGTTGATTAAGGTGCTGCTTTGTATCTGTTCCTTATGCTGATCTTGAGAAGAAATAATCTGTTGATCAACAATCAAATCCTCCATCCTCTCATGATCTGAAACTATCAGGTTAATTGAAACCCTTTCATTATCTTCATCCACTTCTATGTTTAGCTTAACATGCATTTAAAGATCCATATCATTTGAACTTGTCGTTTTCCTTCAGATCATCTCCTCCCTTTTTAACTGAGGGAGTTTTTGGTCTCCAAAGCTTCCTACAAACCGAAGGTCACCTTATAGGGGTTTTGAAGCCCTTTTTGGTCTTTTTTATATTTCAGATCTAGTGACAGAATAGAGATATGTTTATCTATCCCCTTATCATTTTGATTATGGATTTGTAGATTCTTTGCTTGAGGTGGTTTTTTTCCTTCTGATTTTTTCCTCCTTGAGAGATGTTTTCCACTGAAACCTCGGATCCACTTATTTTCTCTTTATCCTCAGGCTTCTTTTCCTTTTCCCTTAAAGAATCTCCAGATCTCTCATTCTTTTGCTTCTTGTCCATAGGGCATTTCCTGGTGAAATGTCCTAACTTATGGCATTTTTTGCATCTTAATTGAAAAGTTTCATATTCTATCGCCTATTGCCATGTACCAAGCTTAGATTGAAGGATGATGTAATCAGAGCAGTTCTTTCTCCATTTCAGAGGAGATGTAAAATGTAACAAAGGCTAGTTGGGATATGTTTTTAGTAGGCCCATCTAATTCGACTGGAGAACCGATCGATCTTGCGATATGGAGCAAGATCTCATCATCCCAAGTAATGTAGGGGTAGCCCTGGCAACCTCCACAAAACATGAATAATGTGAATATTTTCAGTATTAGGGTTAAAACCTGGGTACCATCTTTTTATGAAAATTCCCATGTTGCCTATACAACAGGGTCCACCCGAGTAATATTGCTTCCAGATCTATCTGTTGATTGAATATGGCAAGGAAAAAACCTTTAGACATGGTTGTAATAACCAAATATCCTTCTGGTTTCCAGTGATACATGGCCCACTTTCTGATGACATCAATATTGGGCCTAGCACCCAAGAAATTACCAATAAGGGAAAGATTCATTTTCCCCAATGCACGATACAGACATCCATCAAGCACATGGATGTGAGTCACACCCTCCTTGTCCTTTGTGCTTTTAAATAATGATTGATTTGGAAAAGATGCAAGATATTGTTGACCCACATGTTTGTCAAGAGGTACCTTAAAAATGTCTTCCTAAGCGCCAGATTCAATACAAATACTTTTATTGGTTTCAGTCTGTAAAGGTGGCAATACATCAATAGGTTTATCGCCAGTATACAGACATTCTGCAGCCAGTGCTGTAGAAACAATACTCTCAAAACCCTCACTCGCTCTGTAGCCAACCATCATTTGAGGACGAGGGTTTGAATTCTACTAGTACTTATGGATATACTTTATAATGTAAGAAGCTTATCTGTTTTACAGTGTCTTAATGTAATGGAGTATATTGGTTGGATAAATGGGTGTTGAACATAACTGCAATCTGGTTCATGCATAGTTAATTCTTATTATAGTTATTGTTTAATTCATGATTCTCTAAGATCGAGATCTGGATTATGCATTGTGGAATGTTTATGTTTTAATTATGGATTTGAATATGTTTTATCACCATCACACTAACATCCTGCACAAGCAACTCTAAAGAGGGGGCCTGGGTACCTTTGCGACACTTCGGGTGTGAGTGCTTAGCTCAGGTCTGGGTGATGTTGCCAACGCGCCTAGGTTATTCACAGTAGATTCTAGGCTACATCATTGGTTTCATTGTTGGGACTTGCAATCACACCGTTTAGTGAGGGCGTAATTTTGGTCACATGTTAAGACATACATGGATCCACATGAAGCACTTGAAACAGCATTGCGTGTTGAGGTAGTCAAAAGTATAGACACTAGGGTGAGCCGCCATTCCTGGAAGCACAGATTGCAGCTATGGTAAAGCAGTTGGAGAAACTATCGGGCCAATTCATGCACACGAGTTACACGCCTATTAGGGTTATTGGGTGTAATTCATGATTGTGAAGTGGAAGGGCATACTAAGGACCTAGTTTTCTCCCATTTTGGAGTGTAGTATGTTCATAATTTCTGGACTGCGAGATATGTCATTTATCACCATGATGCTAAGCCAATGCCCATTATTACAACGCACGACTAAGAAAGAATGGTCCTGGTCCCTATTGTAAGATTTGTCGGGTCCTATGCGCTCAGCAATACAGAAGACTTGCAAGTTGATTGGTCAGATCTATGATGCTATACTTATTGGTGTATTCGATAGATAGGGAGTATCAAGGTTACATTCTATTAGTTAAAGTTGTCAGCACCATGATCTATGATCACTTTACTCAAGGGCGCTAATGTCGGAACACGGTTGCGCTAGTTACTTCAATGGATAGTACGCTGAAGGCCCTATTATAAATAAGTCTTTTATAGTGTTTGTAATAAGGCAATATGTTTCCATTTAGTATAGAGTTTCCCTTGGTTGGATATTTCTGTTTTACATGTATTTCTTAATCCTCGTCGATCATGCTATTGTTAATCTTAGTTATAGTTGTTGTGTGTAATTTAGCGCTTTTGCTACGATCTGGAAGCTAGATTATGCATTGTGAAGTATTTTTATGCACAGAGGACTCCACATACCATTGGTGTGGGGTGGTTGAATATTTTTTATTCAAAAATGGGTACACATAAGAACATCTTGTTTACAAGGTGCTATTAAAGTATGGAAAGGCCTGCTGACTTAGAAAGAAGATTTCAGTTAGAGAAGACTCAGCTTAGGTTGGGTGATGTGTCAGCGCACCTTGGAAATAAAATGAATGAAAAGTATATAACACGAGTTAAGCATGTGGGCCGTTGGAAACCACTAGTAGGGATGGCACAGTGCTAAGGTAGTTTCGGCACAATATTGGTAATGTTGAACAAAGAAGGAGGTCTGTATGGAGATACTTTAGGTAATGTGAAAAAGCGGCGATAGAAGGTTAATAGCTGGGGAGTATAGGTTAATGCTCATGCGAGTATAGTTGGCTGGAAAATAGTCAATTGAACATGACTTAAGATTGGTTCATGTATGGGTAATCTTATTATATTAAATGTTCAATTCATGACTTTTCAAAAATATAGATATAAATTATGGACGTGATGGAAGGTTCATGTTTTACCTTATGCGATCTGAATAAGTATTCTAAGCACGCTAGTTGGCGATACTAAGAGCCTAAACAAGCAACTCGTATTAAGAGTGCGGCCTGGTGCCTGTGAAACCAGACTTCGGGAGAACATATTTGTGTGCATAATTGGGTGATGCGTCCCCATTGGAGAAGGGTTTGATTCGACAGTAGAAACATTGAGCTACAGGAGTTAGGCCTCGCGGTTACCGAGCTAGGACAATGTGGTTTCGAGCTAGGGCACAAAAGCTGGCAATGTCGACAAAAAGACACAAGGTGATATACTTTATAATGGCGTTGAGGAAGAGGCACCTACAGTAGTTTTACATAGGAGAATGAAGAAGGTGGGAGTCAAGGTCAAAGTTGCTCCCAGGAGAAATGGTGTTCAAGAACATGACAGTATCCTAGTTCATGATATGGTTAATCTTATTAGGGCGGGATTGTTTAATTCCCATGATTCTCATAAGATGTAAAGTAAGTGATTACAGCCATTCTGGAGTGTTTACTGACAACAAGAGGGAGTCTGGACACTATCATTGAATAAGAAGAACAACAAACATCACTAGCATGAATGGAAGACATTAAAGAGGGTCCTGAGATCAAGAATGAATATGCTTCGAGCTAATCGCTCAACTTAGGCTGAAAAAGATGTGCCAGCTGCAAAGTAAAGATTCATTCTTTTGTACAGTAGATTCTTTAGGTTATTTCAATACTCAGTTCCGTTATTATTATGGAACATCAGAAATAATTCCCATGTATCGGGGATGACAATGTAATTTAGTGTGGGATAAAGTTGAGCAGACAAAATGTTGCTCTAAGGAGTAGACGTTATAAAGGATGAAGCACGATGCGGGGAACAGAGGGTGGCATTTGAAGGCGCGGGGAAGTGTATTGGAAAGGATAATGGCGTTGAACATAACTTACCTTGGCTCATGGATGGTTAGCCATTTTTATGGATAAGGGCTATTGTTTGGAGATAACGTACGGGAGCACACATAGAGATGAATACTTGCGCTACACACAATGATATTTTGGGAACAAGTGGGATGATAAGCAACGATGCATGGTTTGAGCTAATAATATGATTGCTTCTCACCAGTTAACAATAGGACATCTTGCATTATTAGAACACTTGCATGTATATAGGGGCTATTGTAACAACACATGGCATATTATCAACATTCGACCCTATTTTAAGCTTAGTGCGTTAGACGGTGAAGTGGCAGCGTCACCCACCTCTATTCACAGTATATTGTAGGTTGAATCATGTGGTTCCGTTGTAAGGGATGGCACTGTACTTTAGTTGTAGAGTTATGTCTTGTTAGATCTGATGCACACATGACTTATGGATATACTTTTATAATGTACGCAGGTTTTGTGTTTTACATTGTCTAATGTAATGGAGTATATTGGTTGGATAATGGTGTTGAACATAACTGAATTTGGTTTATGTATGGTTAATCTTAGTATAGTTATTGTTTAATTCATGATTCTCTAAGATCTAGATCTGGATTATGCACTATGGAATGTTTATGTTTTAATTATGGATCTGAATATGTTTTTATCACCATCACACTAACATCCTACACAAACAACTCTAAAGAGGGGTCCCAGTACCTTTGCGCGCTTTGGGTGAGTTCTTAACTCAAGCTAGGTGATGTGCCAGTGCACCTAGGGTTATTCACAGTAGATTCTAGGCTGCATCAATGGAACATAAAGAACATTTGGAAAAATAGAGAGGTGGAGAAATATAAGATGCATTTAGCTTAGTAAAGCAAATAAATATATATTTTGCCATTCCATTAAAAACCTTTAGAGATGCACTTACGAAAGGGATTAATTTCTTCTTACCTAAGGTGTACAATGTATGAACCTTTGGTTTTAAAAAATAAAATCACCCAAAAACATTTAGAGTTATTTTAACAAAGATTACATAATGTTGTGACATTACACTCCTTAGAACCTTAACCATTATTTTTGTGGGATTTATACAAACCTACACTTAGCCATGTAACACCACTTAAGTCACACAATATACATTATACTTTGAAAACTGCTAAGTGATTGACATGCCTATTAATGCCACACAAACCTAAGAAACTTTATCTCACGCCATGGAAAACTTGTTCCTTATGCATGAAGGTTGTAAAACATTTCACATGCCACTTAAGCCTTTGTTGATGTTACAATACATTTTGGATGCCACATTAATGTTAATCCAATGATGCCTTGTAATCCTTTTGGACCACTACTCTATGCCAACGTGATTGGATTTGCATCTTGCATAATCTCCTATTAACATTGATATTGTTAGAGGAAGGCATGTGTGGGCCTCAATCCATTTTCCATGACCAAGGAAAAATTGAACGATTGGATAAAGCTTGATCTAAAAAAAGGATATTTTATGGGAAACTATCTGCAATCAATTGAGAAGATCAATGGTTATTTGAGGTATTTCTAAAGAATCATTACAAGGCATATTTACTTGTAAATTTATTTTTTCCTCTCGTTCGTGTCACTGTAAATTCTATAAATATAAGGGAGATATGAGCATGTAAGGCACCTATCATTGATAGAGAGGAATAAAATTCTAGAGTAGGCATCAAGAAATATATTATCTTATTGTAAAAGCTTATAGACTTTGCAAGTTTATGATATGTCATAGGATCATAATTCATGGAGAATTTTTGTAGATACTCATAATAAGACTATCATTGGAATGTAACGTCATTGTTCCGAAGTCTATTATATTTTCCTCATATTAATAGAATAAGTTTTAATTGTTTCTTGTTTAAGTTATCCCATAAATATCACTTCGACGATATCTAACTCTAATAAGGGATGCATGGTCTAAGATATCCCTTTATTGGGACCCATAACCATGATTGCATCAATCCCCATTCTCTTGGATTTGTTAGCATGATGACCCACATTCACAGCGTGCGTGGCCCCTTTTGGCCAAACTAGGAATGTCCCTCTCTTGGTGTTTAATTGTTAGTGTTGGTTTGGGCACCAACATGGTCCTAATTTGAATAGTTTTTCTATAAATACACAAGAAGTATAGTTCATTAAGATATTAGGCATAAACACAATAAGAATTCATAGTCTTTTAAACATTTAAGAGAATTCTAGAGAGATCAAGACATCATTATTTTAGCACACAAGTATGTGTTAAAGCAATCATTTGAAGGAGGAAGATCACACATCATATACTTATAAGGTTTGATATCTTTGTGTATGTTTTCAATTATGCATAATTGATGTTTAATATCATTTTTGTCTAGGGATTTGATAAACAATCAATGCTTAAAACCCTTGCAAACCCACAGCACAAGCTCCAAAACACACTTTTTCTTTCTTAAGGTTTCAATTATTGTTTCCAACCTAGGGAAACAATGAGAAGAGATCTTTTCAAGGTTATTGAAGTTACTACGTAAGAATTAGAGTGAAATAACAAGAGATAAGAACCAAGCAAGTGTAGTCATCAATTTGTTTCAAGGCTATTTATTTGTGTGTTAGGAGTGTCCATACCTATAAGGGATTTTTTATTCAAAGTTAGTTTTATTAATAATGTTTTTGTCACTTTAGGGTGCATATTTCCACAGCGACATTTGGTTCACCATAACTGAATCTCATGAATTTAAAAATACACTTCTAAACCTTACATAAGCACTAAATTTTTTTCAAGATAAGTATTTAAACTAAATTTATATAATTATTGTCACAACCTGATTTATCAAATCTATGTTTTAGAGACTTTCAATTCATTTAAGTTGATTTTATTTTATGAAGCAGATAATATACTGGGTACTTTTGTTTCCCTGTGTACAAATATTCTCCAACTTAAGATAATAATTTCCGACATGTATTTCCGGTCACTCGCCAAAAGTCCCTACAATTACACATAAAATATAATTAATTGTAATTGGATATCTATCTCACAGCTATAATCCATTTATCCCCAACTTAACCAACCTCTCCACCCCCTGGAAATTTTATAAAAATTGCAAAATAAATGGCATGGGGTCATTTGTGGGTGTACTATCTTATCTATGAGATAAGCATTCACCATCACACCCACATGGAGTGCAGAAATCATTGGCAATGTGAGCTAAGCTGATTTGTACTCGACCATAAATATGGGGAAAATGTCCATTATCAAAAGGTTGTCCATAAAACACATGTAACATTAAAAACCTATGATGTTGACTTTAAACCCTTCTTTTCGTTTTGTTTATTTGTCCAACCAACCATTTGGAACGGTTACATGGTCATTAATGTGACATATTCCTCTAATGGAGACTTCCCTTGCCACTTGCTTTCACTTGCTAATAATTCAATGTACACGTGTATATTTCTAAAATATTCAACATAATAATAATTGGATGTACACGTGTATATTTCTAAATTATTCTCTTATGTGGAGTCTATTTTCCATCAATAATGTGTTTCTAGAAGCTACAATTTAATAATCAATAGGCTACACTTTAATAACCATTAAGTTTAATTTTAATACCCATTTTGTTTGTGAGTATTCATGTACATACCAAGAAACATTATTATATTCTCGCTCCTTTTTATTATTTATTATTATATTCTCATACTCATTTTCATTATTTATTATTAAATAGACATGCCCCTAGGTTTTGAGAGGTACAAGAAAATTATAGACCATGAGAAAGTTATAAAGGTTTCAAGGTGATGTAAGGGCTTTAAAAAGATTTAAAAACATAATATTATAAAGCTTAAGGATCCATGGTCCCTCCCACCGGTCCAAAAAAGCATTAATTTTTAAATAAAATTGAAAGGTTCCCCGGGAATCCAATGACCACATTAAGAACAATATTAAAACTTGTAAATATAAAGTTTTAGTACATGCACAATGAGGTCACACGAGTACATACACAATGAGGTCACATGACAATAGGGAAGGGATTCAATTGGTTAATTTTTTATATGAATATTCCAAACTTTAAATTTGTTAATCAACCATTTTTATAAAAAATAATGACCAATTTTGTTTATAAAATATACATCTTTGTCAAATTCACAAAAATATCCATATATATGTAACATCGAAATTAGTTTGTGTTTTTGGTTCTTAATTACCAAGAGCATAATATGATTCAAAGTAAGAATATAGTATGTAAGGATATTAGATTGTTCAATATGTAACATGTATGATAGTGAAAATACAATTAGGGTTGGGGTTTGGAAAGAAGTCACTGCACACTGGGCTCATACCATGTGATAATGGATTGAAAGTGGATGGAAAAGTTGTGTAGACTGACATCAAGTTGTCTATAAAATCTAGGATCATGGAAATGAGTGCAAGAAAGATTCATCGGGAAAGGGGAAAGATTTGTGGTTGAACTTGTCTAGGAAGCTATGAATGTGTCATTTTGGGATTTGAGTTGCAATATGAATGTTGGGATCAACTTCTCCTATGTCTTTTTACCTTTCACTTAGATGTGGATCTTTATAATAATAATGTTTTGCATGTATATGTTTTCCCCTCATTTATTGACCTAAAAAGAAGATAACGTCATTTGTGTTGTACTGACCTCGCCACACCACCTTGATGTGTTGAATGTTACATTACATACAAATACTCTAAAGAGTGATCAAGGCACACATAGTTATCCCAATCCTATAATGAGGTGGAAATTAGTAGATAATGTAAATAATATGGAGCCTTTGATTTGGTTGTCAACATTTGAAATTGCACTTTACATGGTTGTAGTGCTTGAATTTACGATATAGGGTAGCAATATATATGTATACATAATTTGAATAAATTTTGTATGGTTTGGTCTAAGGAAGTTTTGTTGGCCATTATGTCTAGTTGTTGTCATTGATGTCAAAGTCCATTAATGGAAAAGGGTGTGTAGGTGTCATGTGAGCCTCCATGAGGTGTCATTCATTGTCTAACATGACGGTTGATTGGTAGTGACTTGTTTTGATGATGTTCTATGGTGTTTTGGTGCTTAGTCTAGTAGGCATGGTCACACTATGAGATCTCCAATGTTGATTGAAGGATGTCATAAGGTCAAGCAAGGTCAGTATGATGTGTTAGAGGTGTATTTGTGTCTACAGTGAGTCATCATGGTCAGTTCACGAGTTGTATGGGTTGAGTCGAGTCATTCTAGGCCCATTCCTAGTCCTAAAACAAGCAGTATGAGATGGTGGCATGAGAGATGGAGCATGACAGTCCTATCTAATCATGGGAAAGGTGTTGTGACATGTTATATCATGTGTATGAGGAGTTTCAAGTTTGTTCTCATTTATTTGATGATGTTTCATGGTCCTTGGGAAGCAAGAAAATAAAGACAAACCAAGTAAGCACGTGTAAGTCACTATGGTTGGAGATTTTCAGACACATTTGAGCATGGATGAGACTTGAGTCGATTAGAAGATGTTTACATGGTGCTTCAAGACATATTTCGGGTCAATATGAAGATATTTGTGCAAGTTATGATGTTTTTGCTAAAAACAAGTTCTAGAGAAGCAAAATCCAGCTCAAATTGGGAACTTTAGATGCTCACCCACTCACACACAATTTGCATGGGACCCATAGGTTTTGGGGGATGATTTTGATATAAGAGTGTTTAGCAAAAATAATGAGGCGATTTGATCGTCATACTTTTATGAATAATCATTAACAAGCTAAAGTGGTTTGAGACCTTAGTTAAACCCTCCTAGTAGAGTGACTTGGAATATTTGAATTTTTTGTTCTTAAAATGAACTTGGAAAGTAAAAGTGATGCCTCGGGATTTTACAGTATTCCTCAGAGCTCATTTTGGTGGTGGTTTGGTGTTCTAGTTCTTTTAGGAAGAGAGAGAAAAACCCAAGTTTTGAGGAAATTTATAGTTTCAAGGCTGAGATGGAAGCTTTAAGATAAAAAATAAATTGTTCCAGAATCCTTGAGAGATATGATAGACATGCATGAAAATTTTCAGGCATGTTTCTTGAAGAATTTTTGAGATGCAATTCCTCAAAGTCATCCTACCGATTTTGGCCTTAAGGGATAAAATGCTAATCTTATGGTTTGAGTTGTGTTTGATGATTTTGCATGTTGGAGCAATTGTTGTTAAGCATGGATAGTTGGTAGAGGCATAATATGATTTGTAAAAGTGCTTTATTTGATCTGGAAAGTGTTTTTGTCTTCAAGCCCTAATGGCCTATTCAGCCATACTAGGCTTGCACAAGAAGGTGATTGAAATAGGTGTGCTAGAGTGAATTTCTCCATGTGACATATGCTTCTCAGTGCTTGAACACGGTTGTACAAGTATCCTTGAATTTTTCCAGGTGTTGGTTGAGCTTAGAATTGGTTTTGAAGTTGATGGAGCATGTTTCTCTCAAGACTGGTTCTTGAGTCTTGTTTGGCAGTTTGGAGTAGTTTCATATATTGGCTTGGTTGGAGGCCTTCCACTATGAGTTGGAGGATAAAATGAGTCTTTTTCCAAAAATGAGACTCGGATACCTTTCCATTGATATATGACTTGAGTCTTTATGATGATTTTTTATATGAGAAGATGTTCGTTCTTCAAGACTAAATTTTGGGTGCTTGGAAACCTAGTTGTTCTTGTTTGCTCCTTGGTGTGATTCGTGAAGAATTTGGATCTTTTAGATGCTCCTGAGCCTATTGGTGCTTTTTGTATGGTGTGCTTATGTTTTTTGATGATTTTGGAGCCATAATAAAGATTTTATAAGCCTTCGAAAGTCCGTGTGCATTCGTTAGAGCTTGGAGAGTGCATTTTGAGCATGTTTGAGTGTTTTGGTGCTTAGTGAAGATGTCTTGACCCCTGTAAACCTACTTGGATCATTGGAGTTTATTTATACAACCTTATTGTTATTTTTTAAGTTGGTATGACTGGCCTATTAGTTTTAGCCGACTTAGGTGTGTTATAAGAAAGTCGTGTATATAAGCAAGTGAAATGGTTCATTTTCAACTAGTTGAGTAAGAGAGGATAAGTGTGACCTATATGAGGTTGAAGAAGAGTGTATAGGGGTTATGGATAGAGCTTATAAGAGGTATGAATGCCTAAGAAATATATAGGATTATATGTGCAAGTTAAATTGACCTAATCATCCCATGAAGAAGAATATTTTAGTGAGTTAGAGAAGAGGACAGTTTGATGAGGGTTTGGTGTGTTTGGAGCTGAACTTGGATTACAATCAATTGTGGGATCAACACATTATCAGTGATCATTCATTTATAAAATTTCTTATGATGTGTAATATTCATGCAAGTCCTTTGTTTTGTGTAATATAAGCATAGGTTTTCATTGGATTTTCTTCTCTTTGAGAGTTTCCCACTTACATTTGGTGTTTATGTGTTCTCTCTCATATTTTATGTTCTTGTGAATGTATGTTGCACACCTAATAATCTCATATTGAATATTTATGATTAAATGGATGTTGCAAGAAATGGTAAATGAAGTAAGAAACTTGTAGGGTGGATTCACCCCCCCTTAGTCTATTGTGCTTCCAACAATTGGTATCAAAGTTAGTCCTTGTGAAGCAAGTTTGACAAACTAAAGGAGATCCTCTTAAAGCGCAAGCAATAGGAAAATCATCTAATGTTGACACTTCCTTAATGACCTTGAAAAATAATTATGAGATTATTGAGTCTCTTATACGTGGATTACAAAAGTAAATCAATTTCATGGAGATAGAGCATGGTCAAGCTATCAAATAGCTAGAATATCAAGTTGAAAGTGTGTCTAAATCTCTAAAGGATAAAGAATATGCTTATTCCAGGTATGAAGAAAGTTTGAGATCTTGAAAGTACATCTAGCAGGTTAAAGATGTATCTAGTGACAAGACAGGCCTAGGATTCAGAGGAGAACATGTGGAGAATGATGAAAAATTTGGTCCAAGCACTCAAGAAAACATGAAGGTAACAAAGAAGGTTGATTCAAAGAAGTATAACATTATTAGAAAACCTAATGCAGTGAGGTATGGCCATTCCTTCAATGGATATTATTATTCATGCAATGAATTTGATCGTAGAGCTAGGGTTTGCAAGAAGAAGTCCTCAATGAATGAGCTCTCATAGAGTCATGAAAGATTTTTCAATGGTCAATGCTTTTCATTTTATGGATATGGTCACAAGATAGCTGATTGCGGATGGAATCTCAGTTTATATTAGTCAAAGAGCAAGTACAACATTGTGTGCTATAATTGTCACAAATAGGGTCACATTGCTAAATTTTATTATCAAGGTGAATCTCCAAGGAACAACATCAAGTTTCAAGCATCCAAAAGGTAGGAGAAGAAAGTGTTCAAGAGAAATATATGTTAGGAAAATCATGTTCATAGTGTGAACATTAGTGTATTAGAATAATAGTATTATTTATTATTTAAATAATACATGAGTGTGTGAGTGAGTTGTAATAACAACTTACGTAGTTATCTTAGGAGATGATGTTGAGATATTGTAGGGATTAGAGATGATGTTTGACTCCATGAAATAAGGAGTACAAACTATTATAAAATGTAACCTCTAATAAATGAATAATACATCCCGAATGAATTGAGTTTTTTGTGTTAAATTTGTGGTTTATTGAGAATGGTATTTAGTGGAATCTAATGCCAAAATAATATTTAGTATCAAAGCAGATGATCAAGCTCAATAATGGAGCTATGATGTGTTGTACGGGGAAGAGCCACTATGGTTCTTAGCCGACACGGATAATGAAGAGAGAATTAATTTTGTGTTACAAATCATAGTGAAGCAACACTTTTAATTTTGTAAAAGGTGTTCTAAAGCCATTTATTTGTGTAGTAGTATCAAGGTGAACTCATATCTCAACAAGTATATTATCATGCACTATTGCATTAATTGTGTTTCACCATACTCATGCATTGGTTAACCCATGTATGATTTGTGCATTTTTCTTCACTCATCGTATTCTTCACTTTGCATCTAGCTCGATATATATTGCATCATTCAGATTGCTTTGACAATGATTTGATCTATTCGGTTTCAAAATATTTCAATACTGCCAAAATCCATGCTATCAATAGAGCTACATTTGGCATTGTATTCATCTTTGGATTGAGTTTCAGTGGTTATTATCCATCTAATTATTGCATAACAAAAGCGTGATAGAGGCATGATTTCTTTGAAGGAAGCTTACCATTGTGAGCTTAAAGACATTCAACACACTATCAGCTGATTATAGATTTTATTATATTCATAAGAGCTCAAAAATCCTTCATGCCCTGATCAGTCGACTACAATTGTTACATATCTAATTGTTTTGGTGGGTCGAATTCTTTTGTAGATTTGTGTCCCAGCCTGACAAATATGTGTGTAAGACCAGCATTGTCTAAAATGGCAATCCAACTATTCAGGATACATCCTTGCTAAGGATATTGCATATTTATTCATTCTCAGTCTGCACTCATATGTATGTCAATTGGTAATACGCATTGAAATAATTTGTTTAACTTCATATTTTTTAGGTCTTTTCACTGGTTATATAGTTTTAAAGTCCAAAATTAGTAGTATTTGTTTTATTACATTTTAGAGTGTTTAATAATATCCATGTTATTAATATAGTTTGTTTTAAATTCATTTATAATACAAAAGTCTTCCAGTCAATTTGTTTTCTTATAATTGTTAGAAAGTAATCACATATTACTTTCTAGTTAATAGGGATTAATTTACATTTTGAGTCTTAGGTTCTAGCACGAGTAAGAGTTAAAATCATTATCAAAAGTAAATTCATATTGTCAATGTCAAAATCGTTAATTATTTTCAGGTTATTATAAATTATTTGAGTCAAGTTAACAAAGAAATTTGTTGTCATCTTTTGTCTCTTGGCATTATTGTCTTGATTTAAGTCATTTTGTGTCATTATAAAAAGTCTAAAAATTAAAAACAAAATTGCCTTACAAACAGACTTTTAGTGGAACTCGACATTTGATTTTGTAAAAAAAATGAACTTTGAACTTCAACTCAAATTCGACTGAGCTAGCAGTAGAGATAATAAAGGAAGGAGGAAATTGAGGAAACAGAGGAATGAAACGTTTTAGCGACCTCTTGTCAGGAACCATTGACGAGGCCGCAGTACTACTTTAGTGGCCATGTTTTTTTAGTTGTGTTCGGTGTGTTTAATTTCAGCGTGTGTGGTAGTAAATAAAGAATATAAGGATAATTCTTGTTCATCGTTAGGAACATATTTTCCTGTATATTGTTCTCTTTTGTAAAATGTGAGTGGGAAACATGTACGTTGCTATGGAGTGGTTGGTGGTTCCACTAGAAAACCAATTTGTGAGTTTGTGGATCTCTTTGAAAAACACATACCAAGTGGTTGATGGTTCCACTTGAAAACCAATTTTGAGTTGGTCATACTTTTTGAAAACCATCATTTTGTAGATCATGAGTAGGTACTAGACAAAACTCACCCATGTTCACACTAAGAGGGTGATTATTAGGAAAATCATGTTCATAGTGTGAACATTAGTGTATTAGAATAATAATATTATTTACTATTAAAATAATACATGAGCGTGTGAGTGAGTTGCAATAACAACTCATGTAGCTATCCTAGGAGATGAGGTTGAGATATTGTAGGGATTAGAGATGATGTTTGACTCCATGAAATAAGGAGTACAAATTATTATTAAATGTAACCTCTAATAAATGAATAAGACATCCCGAATGAATTGAGTTTTCATGTTAAATCTATGGTTTATTGAGAATTTTATTTAGTGGAATCTAATGCCAAAATAATATTTAGTATCAGAGCAGACAATCAACCTCAATAATGGAGCTATGATGTGGTGTACAAGGAAGAGCCACTATGGTTCTTAGCCGACACAGATAATGAAGAGAATTAATTTTGCGTTACAAATCATAGTGAAGCAACACTTTTAATTTTGTAAAAGGCGCTCTAAATCCATTTATTTGTGTAGTAGTATCAAGGTGAACTCATATCTCAATAAGTATATTATCATGCGTTATTGCATTGATTGTGTTTCACCATACTCATGCATCGGTTAACCCATGTATGATTTGTGCATTTTTCTTCCACTCATCGTATTCTTCACTTTGCATCTGGATCGATATATATTGCATCATTCAAATTGCTTTGACAATGATTTGATCTATTTGGTTTCAAAATATTTCAATACTGCCAAACTCCATGCTATTAATAGAGCTACATTTGGCATTGTATTCATCTTTGGATTGAGTTTCAGTGGTTATTATCCATCCAATTATTGCATAACAGAAGCATGATAAAGGAATGATTTCTTTGAAGGAAGCTTACCATTATGATCTTAAAGACATTCAACACACTATCTGCTGATTACAGATTTTATTATATTCATAGGAGCTAAAACGTCCTCCATGCCCTGATCATTATCAATCGACTACAATTATTACATATCTAATTATTTTGGTGGGTCAAATTCTTCTGTATATTTGTGTCCCAACCTGACAAATATGTGTGTAAGACCAGCATTGTCTAAAACGGTGATCCAACTATTCAGGCTACATCCTTGCCAAGGATATTGCATATTTATTCGTTTAATTGTGTCATTCATTCTCAGTCTGCACTCATATGTATGTCAATTGGTAATACACATTGAAATAATTTGTTTAACTTCATATTTTTTAGGTCTTTCCATTGGTTATATAGTTTCAAAGTCCAAAATTAGCAGTATTTGTTTTATTACATTTTAGAGTGTTTAATAATATCCATGTTATTAATATAGTTTGTTTTAAATTCATTTGTAATACAAAAGTCTTCCAGTCAATTTGTTATGATATAATTGTTAGAAAGTAATCACATATTACTTTCTAGTTAATAGGGATTAATTTACATTTTGAGTCTTAGGTTCTAGTACAAGTAAGCGTTAAAATCATTATCAAAAGTAAAGATATATTGTCAATGTCAAAATCGTTAATTATTTTCAGGTTATTGTAAATTATTTGAGTCAATTTAACAAAGAAATTTTTTGTCATCTTTTGTCTCTTGGCATTATTGTCTTGATTTTCGGCATTTGTCTAAATTCGAGTCAAAAGAAAATTTAAGTCATTATAAAAAGTCTAAAAATTAAAAAAAAAATCCTTATAAACGGAATTTCGATGGAACTCGACATTTGATTTTGTAAAAAAATGTACTTTGAACTTCAATTCAAATTCGGCTGAGCTAGCAGTAGCGATGATAGAGGAAGGAGAAAATGGAGGAAATAGAGGAATGAAACATTTTAGCGACCTCTCGTTAGGAACCATTGACGAGGCTACAATACTGCTTTGGTGGCCATGTTTTTCATTTGTGTTTGGTGTGTTTAATTTCAGCATGTGTGGTAGTAAATAAAGAATCGAATGATAAATCTTGTTCATCGTTAGGAACATATTTTCCTATATATTGTTCTCTTTTGTAAAATGTGAGTGGGGAAACATGTATGTTGCTCTGGACTAGTTAGTGGTTCCACTAGAAAACCAATTTGCGAGTTTGTGGATCTCTTTGAAAAACACTTACCGAGTGGTTGATGGTTCCACTTGAAAACCAATTTTGAGTTGGTCATACTTTTTGAAAACCATATTTTTAAAGATCATGAGCAAGTACTGGACAGAACTCACCCATGTTCACACTAAGAGGGTGATTATTAGGAAAATCATGTTCATAGTGTGAACATTAGTGTATTAGAATAATAATATTATTTAATATTTAAATAATACATGAGTGTGTGAGTGAGTTATAATAACAACTCACGTAGCTATCCTAGGAGATGAGGTTGAGATATTGTAGGGATTAGAGATGATGTTTGACTCCATGAAATAAGGAGTGCAAACTATTATAAAATGTAACCTCTAATCAATGAATAAGACATCCTAAATGAATTGAGTTTTTTGTGTTAAATATGTCATTTATTGAGAATGTTATTTAGTGCAATCCAATACCAAAATAATAAGATCAGCCGTGAGAATGAACCTGAGCCAGTCAAGTCTGTTTCTATGATCAAGAAGGATGATGATCAAGCAAATGAGTTCAATATAACTGATTCTCAGTTTGATATGTAGAGTATGAAATTTGAAGAGCCATGACATGATAAGAAGGTAGAAAATGCATATGGTTTGAAGGAAAAAGAAATTGAGACAGTCAAGGGAGATTCCAGCTCAATCAAGGTGCCAAAATGTGTTTGACAAGATCAAGAAATATGTAATCAAAATTTGAAAACTTAATACAATTCATAGAGGTATGTTGGATCTTGTTGAAAATGGAGACAACCACGTGTGTTTGACAGGTCTTCAATCAGATGATGGAGATATTGGAGATGAAATTATTATACCGAGAATGAAAGGACTTCAAATGGAATGACCAAAAAGGAAAGAGATATGATAGAGTCTTTAATCTCATTTGATAACTATATATTTTTCTAAGTGCTCCAAATGGCTTGTGTTTCTTCTCTAGACTGCTAGAAGACATTTATCTGATAAAGAAAGCATTGGTGTTGATCTTAATTTCTCATAGAAGTTGTTTTAGTTCTGTTGAGGTATGTGTAAGTCTTTGATTTTGACCTGTTCATCATGTTCTTGTCTTGAAAATTTTGAATCAAAAGATATTCAAGTTTGAAGTGAAAAGTCCCAAGATGGTCTATGTTGCCCTTGTAATGATTGGTGCATTGTCTTGAGGTCATTCGTAAGTTAAGAATCTAAAAATAGAGTCTGAATACATTATTTTTTGGTCTATTAAAGATATTAAGGTGTGATAATTTGTCATGTTGTTACATTGTTTACTTATTCATGAAGGTATTTTTGGTACCTCCTATCCCCCATCCCGTGTTCACTCCCATTTTTCGTCATCTCACACATGATTATTTATCTTCCTATTCAAATTCCCCTTTCCCTCCTAAATACCATTTATTTGAATTTCCCACTTTCTTATCTTATCCCATCATTTATTTTATTTCCCCTAATTCGCTCTTAATCCCATTTAACTTTTTTATTATTGATAAATCCCATTTAATTAATCCCCAATCATATTTATTATTCTAATCACATATGATTTACTATCCCTAAGCTTATTTATTAATCTCTTTTATCCCCCCTAAGCACCCTATTTATCATCCCTAGGTTCCCACCCACCTACCCATTTATCCATCCTAAGTAACCCCAACCCGCATAAGCACCTTAAAACCCCAATCCTGCCTCATCTGGGGCTCATTCCCTCGAACTGATCACATTTCCACCGCCCAAATCGACAGTCCACCATAATCGGAAGTGACCCATCTGGGTTGTCATTGACCCTATAAACACACCCATACTCGCCTCTCCTCAAGAGGAAATTTTTGAGAGCTTAGGTCTTCTTGCGGGTTTGCGGTGTTTCTTTCTCATCTCCTACCCCTGATGTTGCTGACCTAGTCCAGTCAATGCTAATCTAGTCTAGTCAGCATTGATCCAGTCAATTTGGTGTTAATCCAATCTAGTTAGCACTGATCCAGTCCAGTCAACGTTGATCTTGTCTGCAATTATCAAATCCATCAATTTTTTTGCATCCTTTCTCTTTCTATAACTTTCCCACATCATATCCACGACTTTCCCAATATTTCAGATCTTGTTGTAGATTTTTTTCTATATTTTTTATCTTCCTGCTATGGTCACAGTCAATTGTATCTGTCAGTCTCAGGTTGTCGTTGACCTAACATGTTTGGTTTAGTTTAGCATTTTCTATACTCAAATATGCATCTTATCTTATCTAGTTAATTTCATATTTTCTATTTTATTTCAAGTTCTATTCTATCTTATCGATTATCTAATGTTATTTTATTTATCTTTTGTCAAAAATTGGTTTGACATCCATCCTAGGAATTTTTCACTTCTCGAGACTGGCTTTATCAAGCAACCCAACATCCTATCTACTAATCCATTTTTCATGTTTTAGTTCTCTTTGTTGTACAGGTAATGAAGCTCGCTACAAGGAGTATCTTTTGCACCTGTGTCCATCATCATCTCATCTATAGATAGCCTTAAACCTTCTCATTTTGGATTTTCTTATTTTCATTGTTACCAATTCACTAATCTGAAACAGGAACAATAAAATAAGTCCAACAAAAAATGCTTTCTTTGACTTTGTATCTTTCTAAAATACTTAGAGGAGGGATGTTTGAGTACTTATAAATGAGAGAGAATGTTTTCTTCACCCGATAAGAAGCTTTAGACTTGATGTAGGTACTACCCTAATGATTGTAGATGTGTTATTAGGAGCCATGAGTGCATTTTTCAAGTATAGGAATTAAGTATATCAATGTATTGCCATAGGATTTCCAGATTAGCAAATGAGGTAGTGTTTTCTTGCTTATATAGGGATTCGTAGATTATTTATCTAAGAAAATTCGACCCAAATGAAGCAGAAGACCTAATAAACAATGTGAAAATGATGGTCCAAGACTGCACAAGTCGGCCAAGACATAATACTAAACCTTGACAAAATTGTACAACTCTTCCCTTGGGTAGAAAATATGTGAAATGAACTTTGGAACTTTTTTCTCAGTGTCTTACTATGTATTTTATGCATTATTCTCTCAAAATATGTCAACATGTCAGTGTTTAAGGATAATTAAGCTAAATAAGAGACCTTGGAAAGTGATAAGTGGGAATGGAGAGGTGGTATTTTTCATAACAAGAGTGCATTGTTAAATCAAGTATTGTCAAAGTGTAAATTTCCAAATTTGAGTGTCTACACCCATACCCTACAAATTTTTCAATATTCTCCTCTCCCATCTGATGCAATTAGTTGTTTATTTGGTTACACTTTTATACAATCATTCTTATAGTCTCCATCATATTTACATTGTACACTCAATATGCTTAGTCTTGGTTTCTTTCCTTATTATAACTCTTCTTGTCTTCATATTACAGCATCCAACTTGGTTTATACAATTTAATAACTCCCACACTATCACTATATTCTTCAATCTCTTCTACTCTCATAGTAGCCTCACTTATTTTTACTTTGGTGGTAAATATGGTTAGTGTAATTGTAAAATAGATCTTACTATGCAGTCCCTCCACAAACCAAGAAACTTTATTGGCTTCACCAAAATTAAAAAAAAATTGTTCATTACATCAAAAAATATCATATCATACTCCATTATATATTTTGGGGGCTTCTATTTTATTTCTTTTCAAGTCTTGAATAGTCTATCCTACACGTGTTTCCCTTTTAAATTGCTGGGTAAGAGTATCTTGCACTTATTTTAATGTCTTCACACTCAAGTTCATAGGGTATATGAGATCACGGTTTTTGGTATTTTCATTTTTCACTCACTTCACACCACAATTCATTTCACATGTTACTAACTAATCTTCCGGATCAAAGGACCTGTTATAAGGCTATAAATTTATGTAGAAATTAGGAATATGGGCCTTGTTTCTTCATGCACTTGTATGGCCTCCTATATTATTTTTTGTACCAATTTGAGTTAAAATACTACTCAAGCTTATATTTGGATATGCACTCAGTTGGATATTGTTTACCCCCATATTTTCACTTATACTATTGTAGTTATGCCTTAATTCTTCATAATATGAAGACTAACTACTAGATTTCACAAATTATAGAAAATGTACTTCGCACCTTAGGCTCACAGAGTTATTGTTACTACACTCTTTATTCCTTTCCTTACTCCACTACGAGAGATTATGTGCAAAGGATTCCTATCAAAGAGTGGTCTACTTCCACACTTAAGTCTATAGAAACTGTAGGTAACGTTGTTTATATTGCATGTGGGTGACTCAACTTCTCATACAATTCTTGAAAAAATTATATCTATTCCAAATCATTCAAATAATCCCAAGCTATTAATTCTCTGTCTAGATCAAGGGATATATATCTCACAATAATGATATTATTATCTTCTACTGGCCTATTGGATCCTATATGATTTCCTCATTATGGACTGCTCTCCTCTTCCTGTACAATACTATGGTCTCCAAGATGGTTTCTTTAGGATATATTCCAACATCTTAATAGATCTAATCCTAACTACCTTTAATCCTCTAATTCCATTTTTCCTATTTCATTTTCTCGATCCCTCATATTCACTTCTTGATCTCACAATCAAGGTCAACACATCCATGCATGCCCTCTCGGTCTTTGCTATTAGGTTAAAAATCTTCCTACACACCCTTTTAATCACTTCAATTTTCTTCTTCTATGTCTTCAAGAGGTTCCTTTCCTCCTTCTTGGAAACTTTACCTACTCTACTCCTACTTGCATTTGGTTTCACCTTCCCCACTTTAGAACTTAAACTTCCCCATATATTTCACTATCTTGCTTCTCTTTATAGTCTTTCTATTCTTCTATTTTTCTCTTTGATCCTTTTAAGACCTTTTAAGGATCTACTTTAGCTATGGCCCTTTCCCCTTTATCCCCCTTCTTCTAGGACTTACGTTCCTTTTTCACCTACAAGAATAATCCATGACATGTGGAATTGGCACCATGCCCTTTTCCATAGCTATAATTTTTAACAAGAAAGGAAGTTGTTTGACAAATTTAGCTCCCAATCCTGAAATAAAATGTGCTTCTGCAAAATCAAATGAACAAACAAATTATATAGAAATTTCAGTCACATGCCCATCAATAGTAGTTTGCATCTATTGGTTTACATCTTCAGTCTATCTAGTATCCAATTTGTAAAACAAATATATCTTCTTATTTGGCCATTCGTATACTTCTTTGACTTGTCAAGATAGCCATGTGGCTAATTTTTTTGGGATATCACACCAAAATATCTTATTAATGTCTCCATATGTGTGTTCCAACCTGATTCTTTTTGTATAAATTCATGTCAAAGCCTCTTCATATTCTACAAAATGGTTCATCTTCTTCTGTAGCCATATTTCCACATCTCGTTGTCCTAATATCCATCTTAACATTTTTAGGTCCTAGAAACGGAACCATTATTAGCATAGGTCCTTATAATCTATCATCAGGGACATGCCACAAGTTTTTATTCTATGAGAAATTCAAACTATCCCATTTATTAATGTTAAAGCAATGTGTAATTGATAAAATAAAACATAACATACATAAGAACAATTTCTACATAATAAAAACAATGTAAGGAAAGATATAACCAAGAGACGAGAAGATGCAATGATAAATTGGAATTATATCACCGATTCAAGAACTTAGACATAACTTCATAGTGGAATCAATATCGGCCTTTTTGTACAATGAGCTTGTCTGATTTTATTCAATTTGAGGTGTTTTTTAGTTTACCATTCCCTTTTTTCTCCCATTCTTTGACAAAACATGTTCCTCACATTCTAGATATTATGCATTGAAATTGTATATTTTATACTTTGTCTTTTCTATATTATGCACATACATTTGGGGTTGTAAAATATACAACATCTAAAATATATTCAAGTCATATTTTTAACCCCTACACACTCCCAACATTTCTCTACATGATAGAGATCACCTTTAAGTATTTGTGAATACATGTCGTTATTTATGTGATTTCCTTTCAAATGATTAGTTTTTTGACTATAAGATAGGCAACTACATCATTGTAGCCACATTTTTCCTTATATAGTGCATGACCTCTTTTTTATTTTATTTTTTATAATTGTATCGCTCCTTCCCTTTTCCTTTTAAGCAAGTAAGAGTAGGTGTTTTTCTGCATTAGTAAGGAAACAAAATTAGTTGTCTACAAATCCAAATCCCACACTTTGTAGACTTCCCATGTTGTGCTAGATTTGGAGAGTGCTAAATTAGAACAAATCCAAACACTAGAAAACTAATTATACCTTTTACATGATGGGGGAAATTTTTTCTATGATTACATTGACTATTTATGGGCTTTTATTGATGAGACTCTTCCTATATTCCTATGCTTACATTAGGCTTACATATTTCTAGCATGGGGCATATAGTTACCAAGACTTTATTCAATATAACTAGCCCATTAGGGGCATCTCACTATTAATTTTACACTAATTATATATTCGCATTAGGGGAATGATGCTCATATACTTACATTGATTATAACTCTCTCATTGGGGGTATAATATCATTATGATTACATTTGCCCATTTATTGGGGCACATTATCTTTTGATTCTACAATTATGATACCTTTCTATTAGGGAGTTCATATTCCTCAGATGAACTTCCCTACACCTTCCTGCTTCATAAACAACCCCTTTGGGGCCCTCATTGGTTATATATTTCACACACATGAGCATATTACCTTTTATACTAACATTGCTTACATCTTTTCCATATGGGACGTGACATTCCTTATTTCTATTATTTATATCTTGGCCACAATGGGGTGCTTTTACTTTTCTTACATTGTTTACATGGCATGCTCGTATGGTGAAATTTTCTTGGTATGTACATGCTTCTAAGGTGACATCTTACTATGTTAGAAATTAGTGATTTTATTTCATATTTTACACATGATGCGAGTAATCGATTATGTTTGAAATATGTTCTTTATAGGTTCATCTAACATTTCAAAAGGGGGCATATAATCCACATGTTTTATCTTTAAAATCCAATCTCCATGTTACATTCATGAGATAATCAATATTTTTGGATCCCTCACATAAAAGGAATTGTAGGTTGTGTCATTGAGACATACACAAAAAATGGCACTTATTCCCATAATAGGATATAGTAAGGACACTTCTTAACCCTTCTCTCTTCATTTCATCATATTTATTCAACTTTTATTTTCATCTTTGACAACTTTACTCGAAGATACATGCATAATTTAGCATTTGTTCTTATACTTCAATTTTTACAACTACTTTTTTAGTATTTCAACAAAAGCAATAATAATTTTCCAGATCATATTTCCTAGATTTAGTATTTCATTGATTATTTATTATTTACACTTATTCACTTTCATATGTTCTTCACATATTTTTTGGGGCACAAGTTTCTATATCCTAAGATACGTGAGTGGATGTTAGTTCTAGGATATTGAAATCCCTCTATTGAAGAAACTAGGAGATTTCTCTCTCTCTCTCTTTGACTTTTTAATCACTATTATTATTATATTGTGTTTGATAACTCTCAACACATTTTCAGACAATCGAGACGGATTTTTTGTTTCCATATGGTTGTTTAGACACTAGAAAATGCACCTTGTGTATAAGGTCTCCTATTCAAAAATATCAAAAACATTAGAAAACACAATAATCCCCCCAAAAAATCCCACAAAAGAAACTAAAAAATATAAAACCCCAACAAAAGGTGATAAAATACACCTCATCACTCATTTATTAACCCTCTCCCTCTCACATTTAATTTTGTCAATCCCACCTACCCATTTGCATGTCCAATGCACTATGGACCCTTATCATCTTACCCACTTATGCACATTGCACCCATATGCATCCCAATCCTCTATGCACCCTAAATCTATAAAATCACACTCACCCCTCATTCATCTCTCTTAACTCTCGATCCCTTGACTTTTTATGTACTAGAGCCCATATAAGAGGTTTTACTTCTTTGCTTGCATATTTTGGTATTCTAACTTTTGGAGAGGAAAAAACAAATCACAAAGGATTGGTGGAACTCACGACATTGTTTTTTTTTGGCAATATTTCAACGCAGGCCTACGATTAGTGGGTAACCTCCGTGTGATTTTTGGTGAATCGCAGTCGCGACTAGTTTGTGACTGAGTCAGGTATACCGTTCATTTTTATGCATTATTTTGTCATTTTTCTACGATAAAACGTCATTTATCTTCTTTAATGGTTAGGGATCTAGACGAGGCAGGTTCCCTAACCACAAAAAACATCTAACATTTTTCTAATTGTTTTAATGCATGTTTTAGATTCAACTTAGTAAATTTACCCACTTTATTCATTGAAAGAACCCATGATTGTCCTTATTTCCAATGGCACCATAAGCCCATCTATTTAGTAGCATTGATTTGGAGATATTTATATTGACTAACACATCCTACAGGTGATCCAAATCTAGGCATACAAGTTGTTTTAATTTGACATGCATGCATATCAGAGTAGGGAATTACATAAACACTTAATTTTGGTATAGGATTGGTTGTTTGTTATAAATTTGCATTATTTTAATGTACTTGAATGTTTATCGATTAATGGTCAAATTTAAGATTTTATTGGCAAGTGTTCTTCATTTTTTGTCATCTTCTAACATGTTCCTCTTTGTTCTTCTCTTGTTTTCTCTTTCTTCTCCTATTTCCTATCTCCATATGTTTTCTCTTTTTTCTCATATTTCCTATCTCCATATGTTTTCTCTCCTCCTCAAGTTTTCCTTAGTTTCTTGTTATCCTAGAATCGTATCAATATAGTTTTGATTCCCAAGAACTACTTCCCATTTGCGTGTGGGCCCTTCTAACTTGTGTTTGGGTCTCCCAAGGTTTCAACCTTCTTTTTCAACTTTTCATACCCTTTGTGTGTCAAATGCTACCAATAGTGTCTTAATTTGAATTCAGTACTTCTATAAATTCATAAGTGTATTGGTACATTTAGGACATGAAAGAAACAAATAAGAGTAGAGATAAACTAAGAAATGAGAAAGAAGCGTCCTCGTGCCAAAACTAGCTACAAGCACTTAGAGTAGCAATCAAGCATTTAAAGAAATCTAAAGAGCATATATTATTTATTATAACATATTAATTAATCAATTTTGAATAATTGAATTCTAGTTTCTTGGAAGGGGGAACAAAAATGTTTGTGACTCCTTAATGCCAAAAAAATAGAACAACTATTATTCTCACCCACAGATTACTTTATTAAAAGTAATAAGGGTGGGGTACTTACGTTACAATGGGTTTCATGTTGATTTTATTTATGTTGGGTGTGTTGGATCTAAATAATTGTTCTCATCAAAGTCTCTGATAATTATGGACGGATATCGCAAGCCTCTCAAAAAGTCACCCATTATTATCGTGGTTTTGAAAGGTTTTGTGCACCTATCTAGGTTCTAAAAAGGAGAGTGGTTTCCTAAAAATCTACACATAATTCTAGAAAAGCGAGAGAAGTTTATAGAAACATATAGGAGATTAATGGAATCGAACAATCAAACTTGTCCTACCTAACAACTACTAGAACCATCATAATACAAGTACTAAGTAAGGAATAAAGTAGTTCCAACAAAAATGATACCTTCATGCTGATTTTTTAAGTCTTCTTCATCTTATTATCTGGTAATACACTATCTTATTTATTTTTAGCAATTGTTTTATTATAACAAATCACATATTCCTTTAAACCCCTTCACATCAACTATTATTAATTTAAAAATATTCTCATTAAAAAACTAAATCTGATTGTAATCTTTTTAATATATTAAATCCAAATTATAATGTATTTAAATCTGATTTACCCCTTTTAGATCTATTAAATCTCAATTCTCAATTACAATGTATCTAGATAGATATGGGATAGATATAGTGCATTGGTAATGTAAAACCATGTTCCACATATGCACGTGTCATAAATTTCCATGTACATAATAAACTCACGAAACTATTAGTGCATTAAAAATCAAGTGGCATAACATTCCTTACCATATACTACAAACTTCTTAGTATTAAAATACCAAGAAAAAGATGTAGAAAAATCACATAGAATGTGGACAAAAGATTAATATAATGCTAAAATATTAATTTAAGATATAACAAAAACTATTGAATCTCCCACCAAGATTTACTAGTGGTCCATTCAAAACGACAATAGATGAATACAAGCTTAAATGTGGAATATTGTCGTTGTTGTCTTTATGCCCATTCATTTGGTGACTTTACATTCTTATATTAGCGGCTTTTATTGTCAAGATACTTTGTATGCTTTGCTTTTTCTTAAAAGTATAAGTTAAGTTAGAATTCATTTATAATTAAATAATGTTAGCCATTGATTATAGACCATGGTTTAATTTTAGCTTCAATGTGGAATTGGATTCTAAGAGGTTCCAGTTAGAGTTCATATATAATAAAATAATGTTAGCATTGATTATTGACCATGGTTTAATTTTATGTTGTAATTGGTTTCTCTCACTCATTTTGGAATTGGATTCTCAATTAATTTTATCTGATTTCGACTTTGGTATCACCTCAATTTTTAATTGTAGACGTGAAAGTTGTTTTGCATTCAAAAATACATTACACTATATTACTATTACATTTATAGTGATTTAATACAATAAATCAAATTTAATTAAATAAATTATATAAGTTTATAAGTGTTAAATTATTTGGAAAGATTTAGAATAATTAAAATAATTTAAAAAGTTTGAGAAATGGGATTTTAAGAGTTATATTTAATTTGTTACAAATTTGAAGACTGTTATCAAGTACAAGCACTAAAAAACAAGTTCAAATCGGGAAGTTAATCAAACCCAAAAAATCAGTGGAAACTGACAACTTTGACCATAACCATAGAAACATTTAAGTGACACACCCATCAACCATCGACAAGTGCAAAATAATTTTGACGATCATGATCCTCTACTCTTGGTAAAGTATATATGTGTCCCACATTTCTCCATTTTTGTTCTGCCAACAAAATATGTCCCACAACCAAACACATTTAATGAACAAACACATATTTTTAAAAGATTAAACATAACAAGGTTTAGTGCATCCTTGATTTAATTTGAACAAAATATGTTGTGACTCGTTAGGAAACAACTCGCTTTATTCCAAACCCTAGTCTAACAAAAACACCTTGCAAAATAGTAAAAGGGGGCCTATCTCAATCAAACCCCCTTAGGGGAACAAGTCTTGTGATCAACACTATGTAGTTCAGTATAAATTTCAATGCAATGCAAGAGTCCCAATCCTTATTCTTTCAATTTCTAATTAATGTAGCATTGGTAAATGTTATATTGTCTTCTCTAAATGTTTGAATTATGCTTTTGGCATTGGAATGCTCTTGACATAAATAGATTCCTTATAATTACATGATTGATTGTATATAAATGTTTAAATGTGATTGTATTAGATGTACTAATGTACTTATATATTTATAGACTTCGTGAATTCAAATTAATATTATGTTGGTGTGCAAGCCAACACGCAACAAACAAGAAAAGATGATAAAAGAGAAATATGAACCCCAAGTGAACCAAATTAAGTTTCAAAAGGACCAACAAAATAAAGATCAATAATCATAGTGCTACAGCTATGGAAAAAAAATATTTTACTACTCACTAAAACCATATCGCTATGGTTCTGGAAAATGTACCAAAAAATAGGTATACAGGGGAAGGGAGAAAATCAAGAAGGAGAGAGAAAATTGGAAAGATAGGAAGCAAATATGGGGAAATAGGGAGGAAAAAGTAGTCAATTAGACAAATATGAATTTGCAAGAAACAATTCAATGTCAAGAATGTAAATCCGAACAACACAAGGAAGACATGCCAATAAAAACCTAATTTGGACCAATTATCTATAAACACACAAATAAACTAGCACCATAATAATTACCTAGTCTCGTACCAAAATTAGGTGTCTATATAATGCCTTGTTTTAATGTCTATGTGTATGGTTGATGGTCTAAAATGTCTATTTTAATTCTTTCCTACACAACATGGAAATTTTTACTCAGTGTGGGATTGATCCTTCTAGAACAACCTTTAGACATCATTATCTTTGTTTATACGACAATGTTAATCTGCCTTAACTAATACATAAATGAAAGTTTGTTGGGGAAAAATGGAAGAGAAATACAAGGAAATAAAATGTGATAATGCACCAAGTTGGAAATGGTTAGCATTGCACTTCTCTCACCGTAAGGTGAGGACTAGTATAATGTATGATGTATGAATGTGGAAATGGCACAATGTTGTAGAAAAACATGGAGAATGTATGGTGTATAACGCGCAAAGTGTGATGAAATGCAATGTATAATGCCTACAGTGCCTATAGTGCAGCGTGTGGGGCTCAGTGTGGTAGTAATCCCTCAACAGTTAAGTGTGAACCGAATCACAAGAGTGTTTCATCGGGTAATAACGCTAGCATGTATGATGAGTATGTCTAACGAATATAAGAAAATATGGTAACGGTGCTAAAATGAGGTGGGGGGTGTGAAGTGTTATGCCCCCCCAAGTGTATGTAAGAAGAGTGTACAAAGTCATCGATAATGTCGTCGCCTACCAAAGACCAAGTTTACGTTTAGCAGTGGAAGCATGTGGAGCATATGAGCTGGAATACATATCAAGTGTGGCATGTGTGGACTGTTGTGAAGTATTAGCATGATGTCGTGGAATTTGTAATGTGTCTTGTCTACTAGTAGGAGGATTAGTTGTAGGACGAAATTAATTGGTTGGATTTTAGAGTTGAGAGGAGGCCGAGTTGCATTGAGTCTCAAGGGAAACTACTTAGGTTGGCTTGGTAATGCAATAGACAACTTAGTAGGAGTGGTGTGTGAATTAATTTCGATAGGTGGTTGACTTGGTTGACTTGGGGATACCGTAGGTGATTACTTTGGTGGGTCGTGACTAACCGAAGAAGGAGTAACCTTAGGAGCCCATGTGGCAGTAACCTTTGTATTAGGATGTTGTGCTTTAAATGAAATTAGACCTTGACGCTTAAGAATTTGGATTATGCGATGCAAAGTATGGAAATCATTTTCATTATGTCCATTGAGTCAATAATAGTTGCAATATGGACGACCTTTATATTTTGTTAACCGATAAGGAGAATAATGTTGCATATGTGGGAGAGTGATCAACTAATGAGTAAGGAGGTGAGGAAAAATGTCATTTGGCGTAGTATTGTGCTCAAACATGAGAGGATCAGGAAATGGCATATCTTGAGGTTTAATTAAATGACATGTAATGGGCATAGATTGCATATAAGATGTAGAAGGAGCACAAACATGCGATTGAGAAGCATCCTTAAGTTGTTGAATTTTAGATCTACAAGATGTGATTTTGGATTCCATGGTGGCAAATTTATCTTGAAATAATGTATGTAAGGCTTGAATTGAGTCTAATAGGGGTTGAGTAGATGGAGAATTACTAGGGTCGAAGTCGTCAGATAAATGATCGAATATAGTACTTATTTTGTGTGGTGGCATATCATCATCCAAAGACATGCAGTCTAGTTGTTTTTGCAAAATAGCCTGGCAATGGAGATTCTCTTAAGTAAATCAAATAAAGAGACTTGACGACCCATGATAGGAGAAAGAGGAGGATCCTAAGCGTGAAAGCAATCGGGTTCACCAAAATTATTAACTAAAATTGGCTAAACTAATGTAGTAAAGGATAGTTAATCTAAACTAGGAGGACATATAACGCAATAAGTAAATGGACTAAATTAGTATGCAAATGATATAAGTAAATAAAACTAATGAAACTAGAAACCCTAATGTGCCAAAAATGGAAAGGAAAGAACTCGGTTGGATAATGTACGCTTACATAATAGTGTTGCAGTGGCAGACGGAAAATCAGAAAGCACAAACGACTATGTCGGGGTTCCACAA
Organism: Taxus chinensis; assembly: GCA_019776745.2. Lineage (NCBI taxonomy): Eukaryota > Viridiplantae > Streptophyta > Pinopsida > Cupressales > Taxaceae > Taxus > Taxus chinensis. The sequence continues at coordinate 810,659,924 of CM034148.1, forward strand.
AGGACAGATATATATGATGTAGCTAGACTAGAGTGCCTGGGAGAGGACTAGGGCACCCACGGGTGCTCTGGTAAGCAAAACAGGTGCCTAGGTATGGAGAAAATATCCATAACTGATCTTCACAGGTCTTGGAGATGACTGGTAACCTTCGCTTCCTGTCACATTAATTTTCCTGTATTGTGCCAAATGCTCCAAATATTCCAAGAGGAATAAATAACCTGTAAAAGACCAAAAGGAAGTATCAAAACCCTAAAAAAAATAAAGATGTTAATGAATGGGTTAGATTGACCTCAACTGCCACAACAGTGGGCTTATTAACTAAGTGTTGCACTACATTTCAGACCCGGATGTAGTTTTGGTGTGTGTGTGTGCATATTGTTACCTAGGTGCTCTTGTGTCGATCACACTTTGTGAAATAGAGATCAATATCTAAATGTAGAAAATGCAATAGAATGTGTGCATGGAATAGAATAGAATCCCTCCCCCTGTGATGTGTGGTACAAATGTTCTAGCTTGTGCCTTGATGATGGAGCTTTGTGCATGTCAATGCAATAGATGGATGCAACTCTAGATGGAGTGATAGTAGTAGATGAAGTTAGGTCCCTCATTATGGTCTCATAACTTTATATTTATAGGGTTCTCTTGCTCTAATTTCGTAATTAACCCCGAAAAGGCAGACCACAAGATAGATAAAGATGAAAAACAGCTAGAAGAGGCCCAAAAAGTGGCGGGAAAGTTCTAGAAGGATCAGGGCACCCCAAGGTGGGAACAAGGCGCCCATGGGCACCCAAGTAATAAATCAGGGCACCCTAGCCGAGGCTAAAATAATGCAAAATGTCATAAAATGGTTGGGAATGTGGGTGCAATAGGTCACAAATTATGAAATAAAATAAACAAGATGGCTAAAGGATGGGGGTTAATTAGTACTTTCTTCACTCAAGAACCTTCTAAATAGTAGTATAAGACCAAGATAAATAAATTTCTAAAGTGTGTTATTTTGTGACTACACATTCCTATCATCAATCCTAAACATCCACTTTCTTCTCCCACTTCTTGGGATCAACAAAATCACACATTAGCTTGTAGGAAACACCAATAGTTTCTTCATCAATCTAAGATCAAAACTCTGAAGAGCTCCAAAGCTCCCAACAAGTCAAACAACCATAAAGTTAAAAAAAATGTGATTCAAGAATGCACACCAACGCAACCATAAAGTATGGTGCAAAGTGCAAAAATCTATGGATAGTGAATTCAAGTTCCCACATACAAAATTCATGTTTCAAGATAAGTCATAGTCACTTATTGAATATGATCTCACCACATTCATCGAGATTAGAGATAATATCACTCTTGATAAGCAAAAATTCCTAGTCTCCCTTATAAAAGAAATTGCAAACATTGTTGTTGGATCTTATCATGCAAAGTGACACTATTGGTCCCAACTTCCCAAAAATTAAAAAAATCAAAAATATAAAAAATGAGAAAACATTAAACCATTACCAAAAAAAGAAAAGGTACAAGGATCAAACCATCCTTCCATCAAGCCATATGTGGTTCTTAACCCCTTATCAAAACAAATCAAGAGAGTTGAAATAAGTTTTCAGAAAGAAAAAAATCAATCAAAAAAAAGCAAAATAAAAGCAATATATAACTCTCTCTTGAGTATTTCCAGTATCTCTACTGAGGCTAAGGATGTCTGGCTAGCAGTAGATTAATGTTGCGACAAGAATCAAATATACCTTCATCGAGGCTATAGACACTTCGCTGGCAGTGAAGCAATGTATGGCTCTCCTTCCACCCTCCATTCACAAATCACCTATCAAAATAAATCATTCCTACACATTGGCTAGCTTGTTTTCACTTGTTGCATATCAAATCTTCACTTCAAGTGGTAATTAATTTCCACATGCACACATTAGATCTCGATGAGTAAACAGGATTAGTATGTTACCAAGTGTCTTTTTTGGACCTTGTTCAAAATATTGTTTTAGTTTGTATCTTGTCTCGTGATTTGTGCCTTGGGATAATCACATTTTCATCACTAATATTCTAGCTACATTTTCCATATCCTTTCATAACATTCATTGTTTACTTCGTTCAAAACATCCATGTGTATAAGATCTCCTTTTTACCATGTTTGCGGGAATCTTTATCCCTACTTTCAATAAAACAATCTTCTACTTCTTTTTTATCATGTGTTTCTTGGCCAGCTTGCACTAGGGGTAGGCTCACTCCTTATTAGCTCTTCATTCACTTGCATTCATCATTATGTTGAACCTATCTATCTTTTCCTTGATCCGGATTATCTTCCTCTTTTGTATGCGAAGAGTTTTCCTTTGTACATTCCCATCTAACGATGGGGGCATCTTTGTATCTTCACTTTATTGCACATACATGTGGCATCTTCCCTTGTACATTCCTATCTATCACTGAGGAATCCACGTTTCTTCGTTTCCTATACATAGTTTCGAAAAAAATTCAAAAACCCTAAAAATTCATAAAATCCATCAAAAATCCAAAAAAATGGTAAAATTCTAAAAATCCAAAAAAGAAAAATAATTGGTAAAAATTCAAAAATCCAAAACATTGGTAAAACATAAAAAAATCCAAAATATGGTAAAATCATTTAAAAAACCGAAAAATTGATAAAATCGTCACAAAATCCAAAAAAATTGTAAAAAAAAGAAAAATTCAAAAAATTGGTAAACGACATGCACGTGCAGCTGAAACCTGTATCAAATGCATTGTAATCAAACATCAAAAATTGTCCTCCAAAACATATTTCTTTGATTCTCACTTGTTCTTGTGCACGACTCGTGGATCGTTTGGATCTACCCTCCATCAACAAAAGCTATATTGCTTGCTATATTTGCCTTCCCTGGCACAAACGCATTGTTTGGGGCAGTTTCATAAGGCACGATTGCTTTTTCATGGGACTTCTACATCCTTCACTTATTCACCTCGCATGTATCCTTGCTTGGGGTACCATTCTTAACCCTTGTCATTAATTTGCACGAGTCGGAATTGAAATTTGATAGCAAAAACATTTGTGCAACCGTCTTAAATGTTGTTTGTTTGAGTATGTGTGTTTGTACTTGTTTCACTGTCATGTTAGCTTTTTTACTTTCTCGTATTGCATTACGTTATTTATGTTGCATGGATTTGAGCATTTTTTGCAATGAACAAATGTTAGTATATAGCTTTTCATGTTATGGTACACTTTTTTGTATGCGTATAGTTTAACAAGAGTTGATGACATAGATCATTAAGAAAAATGATGAAGTAAAGTTGTTTTTACATCCACAGGATGAAAGCTATTTCCATTCTCTTCATATTCATTTTTCTTCCTTATCATTTTCTTCTGTCACTTTTTTTCTTCAACAACACCTGGGGCAATAGGGATCACCTTTTATCCCCCCCCCCTTGTGTCTTCTATCTATTTCCTTCATCTTTTTGAGTGTCGATCGACCTCTTTCATCACCTTGTCGACACTCAAGGGGGCATCCTTCATTCTACCAATTTTTCTTCTATCCCTTCAAAAAATTTACTTGTCTATAATTGTCGACTATCTTTGAAGTGGTGTCGCTTACGCCACCCCAAAGAGGGGAAAATGTAGACACCTAAAATCTTCTTACGTAGTTTTAACACCAAAATTGCACTATTATCCTCTTTCCCGTCATTTCCCTAATAATTAGCACTTTTCCGCTAATTAGCTAACATTCCTCTTCATACTCATTAATTAATGACCTTTCGTTAATTAATTAACTCTTTCCTCACTCAGGATGTCGATTAACGACCTTTCATTAATTAATGTATGATTCTACTTGGGTTAATTAATTACACTCGCTAATCTAAATCAATAAATTACCATTTATTGGATCAAATTCCTCTCTTACAATCCCCTGAATCATGTTAATTTTCCTCTAATCGGCTTCTACAAGCTTACATCTACCTATTAATTAATCACCATTGATTAATTAAAACCCCCCCAAATTCTCATGATTTGTTAATGGCAAATTAAACTCTTCTAAATCAAGATTACCTTTTCTAAAGCAACCTTATCCATTCCTAGTCTTGCTTTACCCTTATCCCACATGGACCAAGTTACAAAGCTTTCTCAAAAAGGAAGGATATATAAAGAACCTTCCTCCTTCCTTCTAAACACGCCTCATTTGCATTAGTGTAAACTAAAGGCATTTGGATTTGAGCATTCTCCATTGATTTGGAAATAGCTTCTCCATCTTGCATTCATTCTCTCAAAATTGAGTAGTATGGGAATATCCAAAATGGCCTTGTAGCCATTTCTTGGTGAGATATGATCCTCAATTCTTGAGGTCACCAACATCCCTTTTCATTGCTTATAATATTCATAGGTTCATATTTTAAATTAGAAATCTTAGAGAATAGGAAATGGTTTAGCATGTAGTTTGATTTGATTCATGCATTGAAGAAGTTTTTTCCCATAAGATCTTATCTTGATGGTTCTTGTTAGATTAACATTGTTTTGAAGCTATTAGATAATAGTTTAAATTTATATAGCTTAGTTAGTTTTACATGAACACAATCACCATAAAAGGTGTTCCGCCAAGCACACTGTGACCCCATCCTCCTCTTAAGGTTGTCATTACACTCGTTAGAGCATCTAGGTCCCATGAACCTCTCAAATCTAAAGTGCAATATGCTCCTAGCTCTCCTAACCACACATGAATTACTTAGTCTCATTAGTTCACTAGTATATCCCATCAGTCTAGGTCCACCACTCGAATGGATTCTTCACATACGTATACATCACCTCCTCGGTTTCCTTCACATAGGTATACAACACCTCCTCAGTATCCTTCACATAGTTGTTCATCACCTCTATGGTCTCCTTCACACAGGTTTACATCACCTCCACAGTCTCCTTCACATAGGTGTTCATCACCTCCTAGGTATCATTCACTGATACACCATCTGTCTCATACATCACCAACCTCAAAGCATGGTCACATGCCTTTATCTCTAAAAGCATTGGGTGGAGGACTCTTACCCTTCACTTTTTTTGGATAGCATATTCATCATCATTCACTTGGAGGTCATCATGTTTACTTCCCCCCTTCTAACATTATCAGGGGTCTCACATTTCTAATTTTCTGCTTTGTGCTTCACATCCCTTTCTCACGCATCTTACACATCTTGATACACTTGTATTGTCATTACCCTATGATGCACTCTCATGCTATGATTCACACTTGATTTTTGAGGGCATACTACATACATGAACCTCACATCATACACATTACACATTTCACACTCTGCACATCCACGACACATCTTTCTAGCATCACATTCTCACACAACACACTTCCCTATGACGCACTCTAGTTCCCACGGTTCATACTCGACTATTGAGGGTCTATTGTCCCAAATAACTCCCCAAGATATTTGGATAACTTATATTTTATTCTGACTCTGATGTGTTACATTTCAGGTTTTGCACACTCAAGTTTGTTCCATTGGCACAATTCACTTAGCTACAGTTCTTCTGCGTGCCCTGCGCGCCTTTTCTTCCTTCTTGCTTCTGCTCCCCTTTCTTTTTTCTCCCTCCTTTGTTTGCTTTGCATGCTTCCCCTTCCCTCTGAATTATATTATCTCCTTCATTCTTGTTTTGTGCCTTCTTTTTATGTACCCACTTTTATTCCTATCCTATCACCCAATATCACCCAATCCTTGTGTGCACCTCTGCAAACTTGCCTTCCGAATTAGCTAAGTCCTTGACATTCCTCCCGCATGCTTGCATACACTTAGCTCCTCCATGTGCCCCTTTTCTTTTTTTCTTCGTACATCCTTCCTTAGTTTAACTCTCATGCCCCCATCACATACTTGTCTCCTGTAAATATGTGTACTTTATTTTCGTGTGTGTCACCTTCACACATCTGTCTTCTGACTTCCCTTTCAAGCCTCATTCTTCCGCATGCATACCTTACTACACCATTTTGTGCCATGTCATCTTCTGTTAGACTTAAGTGTGCTACACACAACCTATCAAAGTGCGCCAACAAGGTGTCGAATCTGGACAACCAACCGACACGTGACATGTGGCAGAAACAATAAAACAGATCAACAGTTGGTTGATTTCTTCAGTCAATCAGCGCATGCCACGTGTCATTGCATGTCAGAGTGACCTGTAAACTTCTGATAGCCATAATTTCTGCTACAGTTCTTATATTTCTACGTGCCCAGTCTCATTTGAAAGCTGCTTACATGAGTTACACGTTGGACTTTTCAAAATTAGATTTGGGTAGGATTTGGTAGGCAGAAAATAGGGAAATGTCTTTTAGATCATTAATGCATACATCCAACATATCCAACCACCCAAATTTCTACATATTTGGTCTCCTTCCTTCTTCTACATGCCAAACAGACATGGGAAGGCATATCTAACATCCTTATAGGTGGATTTATAGGTAGTTATTGCTTGTTGTTGGTGGTTGAAGATTCAAATATGAGTTTCCCTCCTTTTTCTCCTTCTCTTCTCTCTTTATTATTCTATAAATGTAAGAGCATTGCTCATTGAATGGATCCATCTTTTTTGTAACGACACCATGCCAAAATGGTAGCCGACTTCTTACGAGCTTCAGACCTTGACTTGGTCTCTGCAATGTGTTCTCGCCTCTTACCATGAATGTAATTAACTGTGTGTCCCTTAAGCAATAAAATCATGTTTTGTGGAACTCTTGTCTCCCCTTTCGCATTTTCATTGCATCTCGCCTCTCTCTCTACATTTTTGGCATGTTGTGCGTATTTCCCTCTTGCATTCCCCATGTTCCTGTGTTTCTACACACAGAGGCCGAGTCTACGTGGTTCTTGTTTGTGGCGTATGCATGTATGTCCTCTCTCACATGCTTGTTCCCTTTTGTGCTCCTCATGGAGAGCAATCGACCCCTTTCTCTAGCGTTATCACCTTCCCTTAGCGTAGGATTTACCCTTCTACATATCCTTCTATCCCTAGTCCCTTGGCATGTTTAGTCTAGGATTTGCTTTCTACATTAGGATTAACATTAGTGTTAGAAGTAAGTAGAGGAACTGACCTTCTCTGGAGATTCGTCTCAAGTGCGCAAGGTCCCACAACTTGGGGACGGTTCCGTTGTTGTCTCTAACAACTTGGTTCTTTCAAATCCAAGATGCAAGTGCATGTTTGACAACCAAAAGGGTCTAAATCTGAAATGAACCTCACCAAACTCACTCACTCTATAAGCTCTATGCTTCATTGATCATATCTTTCTAGTGCACAGTATCAAACCATTTCCTGATGACGCACTCTTGTTCTATGGTTCATTCTTGACTACTGAGGGGGAATTTATAAATGAACCTCATCTCATACATATTGATTCACATTCACTCGGGGGGGCACGTTGCTCCTATCACACTCACTTTTGCTATTCCATTTCATTCACACTCATAACATACTACATATTTTAGTTGCACATACTCTTGCTTGCTTATACTCATTACATAAACACTTTATTTCACATGCTAGATAGATATTTCATGTCATTATCCTTTCTATATACATATGTGTGTTCCCTTATTCTCTAGTTGTGAATGTAACCTTTCCACATATCTTTACATGTAACATGGATGTTTGGCACTGTACCTCTTACCAGTCCCACCAAGGCTCCTAGGGGCATCTACTTTTATTTTATACCACTTCCTATTCTTATTAGCACACTACTCTATAGATTTATACATGTCTTGACATACTCTTTATCTTTCTAACATGCTAATGAGTGTTTTCATGTGTAGAATTTTCTTTGCAGGAACTATTTTCTACCATGGTTTCCTGATACTTTGCTAGTCGTTGCTTTCCATTATTGGCCATTGTATGCCATTTTTTGTGGGCTTTTCCTTGTGTCTTGTTTGTTCATTGCTTGTATGCTTTCGGCTACTTCGGACCTGATTGTATTGTGACATTATGAGTAATGTCCCATGTTTGAACCCACTTTTTATGGTCCACATTATCTTCTTACTTACTAGATTACACATTGTCTTCTATATGCATATTTTTGTTAGGAATATATTTGAATAGTTGGGTAAGTGCATGGAAATGGGGGGCCAAAAGGGGGTCAAAAAGGGACACCTTTTTCCTGAAATCAGCAAAACCTAAACTTCATCGAATAATTTGGCATGCCTATGCTCAAAATTTGACAAAATGATAAGAATAAGTACCATAGATCTCAGAATCTAGTTTCTAAACTACTAATTTTTTTTAAAAAATGGTTGAGATTAAGAGGATCAAATGTGGTGCGCACACAAAGTATGTCTATTTTTGTGTCAAAAAGATAAGAACCTATTGTGTCTACCTCCCCCCCCCCCCCCCCATTTTTTCAGTTCTATATTTTTTTCTTTAAATCCCTTTGGTAGAAATTTAGCTAAGACCATGTATGAGGTCCCATTAATTTTTCATAATTTTTGGATGAATGTATAATTTTTTATTAATTTTCAAAGTGCACATATCCTGAAAATGAAATATTTGTGTGTGTACCCCCATAACTTTGAGAAAAAAAGTCATTTTTTTAGTGCATGTAGAATGGAGTTTAGAAAAAACCACTTTTTTTAATTTGGATGAAAAAATCATAAATCAATGCACCAAAATGTATGCATAGGGTTTTGCAAGAAAACAAGGCACTAGTAAAAGAAAATATGGATGAAAGCCTTAAACTAATCAGATTTTAGAAAGAATTATATCGTCATCAAGGTAAAACCGAGCTTGACATCGTAGTACAATTTATTTTTTAATATTATGTTTTAATGCATGAGATATTGGGGTGCACACATGAAATTTTGATGTTTTTTTTCAAACACTGTTTTAATCACGCAAAAACAGTCCAAACCTTTGGTTTGGTAATCCAAGGCAAATCCAAGCCTATGGATTGGGAATTTCAAACCCAAAAAAAGGTGAAACACGTGCAGTGCACTATAACATGCTCATGTTTCAATGTGTTATGGGGTATATGTGTTTGTGGCATGCTTTTATGTACAAAAAGAATGTTTAAGTATAAGCTTTTATTTAGATTTATATTTTATTATTTCTTATACTTTAAATTTATTTTAGTAAATATAAGATGTTAGGGTCACTCTGCACCTTATGGAACTAGTCTCATAGCTCCATCTGTCATAGTTTAGAAGATAGTTTTTTAGATTCCAATCTAGTCAGCTACATAGGTATTTTTCAGGATTTCAGCATTCAACATTCAAGTTTTTAGGGTTTAGATTATACAATTGATATCTATTTTGTGAAAGAATATAGTCATTATTTAGGTTTTGGGGCCTTTTGGAATTGGTTATTAACATTTGTAGGAGTGTTTAGGGAGATTTAGGAAAGTTTTACTCATTCAAGGGAAATCTTCTCGACAACGGGTTTTCTAGGTGTAAGGAACAAACACTTTAATGGTGAAATTTGACTTCTTCGGATGATTTTGGGAGCTCCGTAAGGAGTTAGGAGGAAAATAAATAAGAATTGAGAAAGATAATTGAATCCTATGTACATGTTGGTAATATTAAGTTTTGTCTCTAAGACTTGAAGGTTTCATGAATAATTTCAAGATAGTGTAGCTACCCCTTTCGGTTCCAAACAAAAATGGCCCTAAATTTGTAAGCAATAAAGATATGATCACCACATGGTGATCAGGTTAATATTTGTAAATGTTGATAAGTACCTCTAAGAATTAGGTATTATCATAAATAGACTATTTTTTACCATGGGTAAGGATCTCATGAGGATGGGGCCAATTGTTGTGAGTTGAAAACACTTTCCTAACACCCCAGATTGTGTTTTTGAGTGATGAAACTTCTAACATAAACCTTTTAAACCCTAAACCCTAAACCCTAAGCCCTAAACCTTAAAACATAAACTTAAACCCTAAACCATGAACCCTAAGATATTGTTTAGGGTATTAGGGCTCAAGGCTCAAGGTTTAGGGATCAGGGTTTAGAGTTTAGGGTTTTAGTTTTTGGGTTTTAGGGTTTAGGATTTAGGGTTTAGTGTTTAGGGTTCATGGTTGTTATTAAAAACTAAGCTGTTAAGGGTTTAGGGCTCAAGGATAATTCTCAAGGTTTAGAATCTTGGATTAAGGAAATTTAGAGTTAAGGGTTTACGGCTCATGGTTTAGGGATCAGGTTTTAGGGTTTATGGTTTAGGGTTTAGGGTTTAGGTCTCAGGTTTAGGGGTTTAGGGTTCAGGGTGGTAAAACTAGGTTTAGGGTTTAGGGTTTAGGGTAAAACTTAGGGCTCATGGTTTAGAGGGTTTAGGGTTTAGAGTAGGTCTCAGGGTTTATGGTCTCAAGCTTTGGTTTAGGGTTTATGATTTAGAATTTAGGGTTTAGGGAACATGATTTAGGGTTTAGGGTTTAAGGCTAAGGTTTAAGATTTAAGGGTTTAGGGGTTAGGGTTTAGGACTTAAGGTTTAAGGCTCAGGGTTTAGGGCTCAAGGTTTAGGGTTGATGGCTTATGGGTTTAAGTTTTAAGGTTTAGGGTTTATGGTTTAGGGTTTAGGGTTTAGGGTTTAAGATTTAGGTTTTTTAGGGTTTATTGTTTATGGCTTAGGGTTTTAGGGTTTAGGGTTCAAGGTGGTAAAAATAGGGTTTAAGGATTTAGGGTTTAGGTTTTGGGGTTCAAGGTTTAGGATTTAGGGTTTAGGGATTATGGCTTAGGGCTTAGGTGTAGGATCAGATGATACCTTTCTAAGTGCAGCTCCCCTCTTGAGGATCATATTCATATTTAATGTATCAATGTTGTCGAAGAGGGAAATCTCCCCTGTCAAATTGGTTATTCAGTATGACGTGGAAGATGAGTAAATAAAATGAAATTGGAGAATTAAATTTCATTGGTAATTAGTACTAAGTATTAACAAGACTAATATGGCTTCCGACTACTCGACTAGGAGGCCATGAAAATATTAGGACCATATTTCCTAGTCTCATGCCTAGAACCATCATTGAGTCTGCTTGTGAAAAATAAACATAGCGATAGGGTATGGCTAAGAACACAAAGGAGTTATCAATCACCTAGTAAATATTTATTTTTTAGTTCTGAATGGGATTCAGTTGGCCTATGGCTTAGTGACCTTCCATTCATTGATAATTCCTTCTATGATAAACCCATGGATGCTTTCAAAAGTGCCTTCAAAAAGAATAGGGGTAGTCATCAAGCCTAATGAAGGGTGTGATGTGATGTGTCAAAACTATATATTCACAAGAACCTCTTCTTCCTTGAAAGTCCCTAGTTTTTCTTAGTAATGATGTCTCCTTGTATCCAAGGATCGAGGACTACTGGGGTCTGTGGCAGGATTGGACATTCAGGAATCATCGAGTGTCTGAATCAGAATGTCATTGCATCTGGAGAAACATTCTCAAACGTTAGAGTAATGCATCTTGGAAAATAAAATTGAACCTCATAAATCCTCTCAAATTTCCAGCCTAGGTCGTGTTCCTAGTCCTATAACAGGTATCAACAAAAAAAAGAAAACAAATTTGACTAGAATTACTTACGAAATGCATTCCTTTGCTTTGAGATTATCTTTATAAATGTAATATGGCTTTCCAAGTTCTCCATATTTTCCAAATTTGGGGTGAATTGACATTCTGGACCTCTAAAGGCGTGAAGAAAATGGCGAGTTCATTTCCTCCAACATTTCTTGAAGTGAATTTAAAATGAAATGAAATTTGGAATTTGGAGGTGGCATGTGGTAGACATTGATTTTCCTGCCACCGATTTTGAGTGACAAAACTTCTAACATGAACTTTAAACCCTAAACCCTAAACCCTAAGCCCTAAACCATAAACCATAAACTTTAAACCCTAAACCCATAAACCCTAATACCTAAATCATCAACCCTTAAACATCAACCCTTAAAACCCTACATGATGAACCCTAAACCCTGAGGCCTAAACCTAAACCCTCAACCCTAAACACTAAAACCTAATTACCAAACTTTGAGCCCTAAACCCTAAACCCTGAACCTTGAGACCTATACCCTAAACACTCAACCTTAAGCCCTAAGCCCTAAACCTTAAACCCTAAACCTGAAACCCTAAAAACCCTAAACCTTAAACCCTAAACCCTAAACCCTAAACATTAAACCCTAAACCCTAAATTTTAAACCTTGAACACTAAAAATACTTGTTGGAAAGAATTCTAAAAAATATACTAATGAGAATGATTGAAATTGGTACAAAAATTTTGAAGGAGGGAAATTTCAGATATCCAAGAAAATTTTGGTAAAACCCTTTTCTAAGCAACCCCTTTTGTGGAAAAAGCTTACATAAAGAAATGTTACCCAATACAACTATCTTCTTTTTCCCATTGCATGGGAACTATTTCACTCACTGTAATGTTCTGTGTCTTACCCATTCTTATTAGTATTGATAGAGAGTATTCAACTAAAAAGGGTTAATCTACTTCGTAGGCATAACATTCAAAGAGATTCATCACAATTTGATGCCTTTCATCTGATTATATTTTGAAGGAGGGAAATGCCAAATATCCAAGATTAATTTGGTATAAAGAAATGTTACCCAATACATCTATCTCCTTTTTTCTATAGCTTGTGAAATATTTGGAGCTCCAAGAGTGTTATAAATTGAGAATAACAAGTCCAGTATTTTTGGGTTTGACTTATTAGGATACCACTTCTAATTTGATCGATTTTTATGCTCTTTTGAATAATTATTTCATTTTTATAGTTTAGACTCTGATACTAAACATCTATGTGGTAATGACCATATTTATCATGAGAAATGTGAATTTCTAAGTATGCATAATCCTTACTGAGTTGTGAGAGAACCAAAACTATATAGGAAGAAGAGATTTTTATGAATATGAACATGTATCAACTGAAATCTTGAATGTGAATATGATACAATGTGGTTATTTTTTCTAGCTTTGTAATGGGTCATCCTAGCTTGCATAATACCATAAATGGAGCTATGAGAAATGTGAAATTTGTTTCAGAGTGTGAAGAAATTGAACATTCAATAGTGCAAGTATATGTGAGGGAGAAACATGTTTGGAAGAGATGTGTAATATATAAGATCCTCAGATCCTTATAGTGCAGAAGATCAAGAGTAGTTTTCACTTTGTAATCACTACGTGTAGACTGAAGATCAAGTGTAGAAGATCAATACACATTAGAGTGTTTGTTCCCTAAACATTGAACCCTAAATCCTAAACCCTAAACCCTGAGCCCTAAACCCTAAATCATGGACCATAAACCTAAACCTTAAACCCTAGGCTCTTCTAAACCCTAAACCCTAAACCCTAAACATTAAACCCTAAACCCTAAACCTAAACCTAAACCCTAAACTCTACCATAAACCCTAAACCATAATTGACCCTAAACCCTAAACCATTGAGCCCTTAACCCTAAACCATGAACCCTAAATTGAACATTGATCCCTAATTTCCCTAAACCATAAACCCTTAAACCCTTAACCCTAAACACTCAACCCTTAACCGTGCAACATTACCAACAAAGGAGTTCATACTGGTATTATGGTTGGATGAGGGTTGACTCTCAAGGATCATATTCATATTCGGTGTATCATCGTCAAAGAGGGAAACTCCCCTGTCAAATTGGTTATTCAGTATGATGTGGAAGATGAGAAAAGAAAATGAAATATCGAGACCCTGATTATATTTCATGGGTAATTAGTACTAAGTATCAACAAGACTAATATGGCTTCCGACTACTCGACTAGGAGGGCATGACAATGTTAGGACCACATTTCCTAGTCTCGTGCCTAGAACCATTATTGAGTCTGCTTGTACAAAATAAGCATAACAACATGGGAATGGCATAAGAACACACATGTTAATTATCAATCACCTAGTAAATATGTCTTTTTAGTTCTGAATGGAATTCAGCTGGCCTATGGCTTAGTGACCTTCTATTCATTGATAATTCCTTCTATGATAAACCCATGGATGCTTTCAAAAGCACCTTCAAAAAGATAGGGGAGTCATTGGAATGCCCCTGAGCGCAGGTTAAGTGATGTGATAAAAGGATGGACATGCAAATTGGAATGCACTGGCATATTTAGAGGTGCATACACGCTCAAATTTACAAATATCTCTATCATTATTGATGGATAGCACCAAGCATCTTAAGAGGTGTCTCCATGTATCCAAACCCCGAGGACTACTTGGCGTCAGTATGTAGATTGGAAATTAAGGAATCATCGAGTGTTCTTCTGAACTCAGACCAATGTCGTTGCAATCTGGGACATTCTCAAACATGCTTTGTCCTGCTATCCAATGCATCTTGGAAAATCAAAATTGAACGAGATAAATCACTCGCAAATTGCAAAGTCTAGGTCATTGGTATGGGTCATGTAGTGGTTCTCACCTATTCTCAAGTAATGCCTGTAGTGGTGCCATCAACCTTGGAAATTTTAGAAAGGAATTCCTCTCACTTGCAAACTCTTATTCTTCCATAAATTGTAAGGAGGGGATTGGTTTACAAGGTTCTGACATCCCATACTTTTCCAGTGGAGTGCCCTTGGCATATTCAATAAGGTCTAGAATAGGTGAGACGAAGATATGAGTTCAAACCTGCCATTTCTCTAAGCCAAGTGTAATAGTAAATGTTGCCAAATTTGGCATTTTGTAAGTATTTGTTCAATCATTGGAGCAAATACATGCATCTCATTGGATGATTGTCAGAACTTCCTATGTTCACAAGATCATCCTACTACAAAACTTTGACTGCAAATCTGGTTTTCTACCATGATCTTGATGCTAAATAAACAAATTTTAATCTAAGAGGTAAATAGTGAAACCATGCTGTGTTTGATTGGCAAGACTAGGTGCTCATCATTCCTAGGTGAACCATCAGGTGCTTTATTAAGTCCATAAGAGTTTATCAGATACATACTTCTTACCCTGGTTGATGCCTTGGCAAAGTTCAGGATATTTTGAGTAAACCCTCTACATTTTTATGACCTATCTCACTGAACAGAAGAATAGGCAAACTGTTGTTGCTCTTTCATCCACTGATAGCTGAATTTAAACAAAGGAAATGTTAGCGAAAACGTTCGCATTCTGCAGATATAGGGATGTCCTAAACCCTAGAAGCCTCAACCATCATTGAGTTGTGATCAAGGTGTGTTATTCAGGGCTTGTGAAGAATCCTGTGATTTCACCATGAAAACAAATGGCATATTGGGGTCGAATCGAGATCACTACATTCACAAGAACAGGTTGAAGGAATTTGAGAAAGAAATCCAGTTTGGCCCTACTTATTCTCAGATTGCATGTTCTTACCAAGCCTCATATTTTATTTACCTTCTAGGCTGAACTTTGAAATCGCATTATTCAAGGGCTTAGATTACTCAATGTTAGTCAAAATTGTCACCACCTTCTTAGATCGGGTGATAAGATGTCAAACAGGGTATTCATATTAAGGATTTTTGAGATTTTGTAGACTTATCAAAATTTCATAGCAATATACATTCTCTTGTATGTCGGTCCATTTGGTATCAGAGCGGTGTGGAATGTCCCAGATTTCCGACAGCGTGTAGTAAAAGGTTTTGTAAGTGCCTTGCATGAACCACCGAGTTTTCCCCTGTGAACCTTTGCATTGGAACAGATTTGGTAGCTACACAGAAGTTAGAGAAACCAACAATTGAGACATCTATTAGTATCTTTTATTCAAATTTAAATTTGGATTTAATATTGTCAGGTTTGGTGTGTAACTTGGTAGAACACATAATTATCTTGATCAGCAAAGTTTATTGAGTTGCCAAATCAGAATATCAATGATGGATTGTAGCTGCAGACTGTAAAGGTTGACCTAGGCGCATGAAGATTAATTCGTGACCAGGTATGATAGAGGGTATTTGGCGTTATTTGTCCACTTGCAGTTATCAGCAGCCTGAAGGAAGATTATTACTTGAGCAAAGGAAGAAGACCACAAAGATCACCATCTCCACCTAATAGGACTTTATCAACCCCTCCACCTGGTAGTGGCTTTCAAATCCAATCAACAAGGGTTCTCAGGCCAATCAGAATGTGGGAGTAAGAAAGAAGACTAAGGATGAAGCAGCTAGCCCACTTACCCTCAATTTTGTAGGATCCCTGTCCGCTGTTGTGTCCCTTTTTGAAGAACATCACATTTATCTCACTAGAGAAAATCATAAAACCACTCCTGGTGATCCAAATAGACATTTCTTAAGGTTTAACAATCCATGATGCGAATGAAATGTGATGTTGATGTGTCTGTGTTGGCATCTTGGAATGTATAAAGGTAAGGACTTGCAAGTTTATGGAGCCTTGGAGCTGGCTTACATTTTGGCCCAACATTGGAAGATCAGTAAGAATGCTGTTGGGAGATGAGACATTTGAAGTCACAAAAGAAGGAGACAGATTTTTCTCTATGTGGCAATTGACAACTATCAAGAGATTTATAAGCCCAATGAGCAGCTGACATGAGCCCCTCGACCACTTCGAAAACCCAGGTGAATTTGTGGAGTTAAACTTCCCATCTTCCCCCAACATGCCTCTTGGCTATTTTTAGTGTATTGTTTAGCAATACTTTGGCAGTAAACGCATGTACAAAAGATCTGTGAGATGATTGGAATCAACCCTGAATCAAATCGGAACATTTACGAGATCCTAAGCCCCTTCATTCATCACATGCAAATCTGGCTATGTGCATGATGGACACGAACTAAAGCCCAGCCATTGATCCCATAATGGTTCTGTGTTCCATTGGAAAGTCAGGTGCCCAGAAATGTTAAGCAACATTGCAAGTGCAAACCTTTGACATTAGCATTTGAGGTTTATTTTAGAGCATCAGTATCTGTTTCCTTAGCCAGTTCCAAAGGTTGCAATCCGAGGAATACCTCTGCATTTTTATGTGTGCATCTTGAACAGAGGAATAGGAACCGGCCTATCAGATGGAGAAGATTTGTCCGATTTCGTAAGGTCTCACAGATGGGAAAAAATGTTGATGATCGCACTAAATGCTCTCAAGGCACATCAAGTGGTGCAGACACACAGGGGTGCTTTTGATTGTCTGATTCTTCAATCAGTTTTATCATGACAGTATGACGTGAGAAGTATGAGAAGAGATTCATGAAAATCCAGATTAAGTTCTTGTTGCATTAAGCAAACAGGACATGTCGCGACGTAACTAGATGATGGCTTGGGGTACTCGACTGGACATGACAATATTAGGACCATATTTCCTAGTTATGCCTAGAACCATCATTCAGTCTGCTTATACAAAATAAGCATAACAACATAGGAATGGCTGAACACATAGATCAATTAGTAACATTTTATGTATATATCATGAAAGTCAGCTGGCCTATGGCTTAGTATTCTGGTTACCATGCTGATAATTCCTTCTATGACATTGCTTTCAAAACACCTTCAAATAAGATAGCGGTAGTCATTAATCCTAGTGAAGGGAGTGCTGTGATTTCCAAACAACTTGAAATGCATACAGATTTAGAGGTCATAACCTTACAAATATCTCTATGTTATAAATGGAATGTCAAGTCAAAGGTGTCTCCCTATACCTCCAATGATTGATAGAAGGGTACTTGGGGATTTTGTGGCATGGATTGGACATTTAGGAAAAGTGCCTTCAATCAAAATTTCATAGCCATCTAGAGAAACATTCTCAAAAAATTGAAATGAAAACAAATCTTGGAAAATAAAATTGAACATCATAAAATCTCTCAAATTGTCCAATCTATGGAAAAAAAGTAATAGGTGTTCTCTGGTCTATCCAAAGATTTTACTGGGTCAATTTATGGTAGTTGTGGTCATTCAAATATGGAAGATTCAGGAAAGGAATCCACACTTGAATAATTATTCCCATTTAGCATTGTTGGAAATGTCAATCCTCTCAGTGGCAGTTCCTATGGAATTCAATTGGTGGAAGGTGGGGTTGTGCCCTTGTCATGGTTTCTTTCTCGATCTAGTTCATTGGTATCAAATATGGAAGTTTCAAGAAAGGTAATCCACAGAGAACTTCCCATGATTGTGTGATAATTTTAAATAGTGGCAGTGCCTGTGGAATTCGGTTGTGGAACTGGGGTTTTATCAAGATGGTTTTTTCAATAAGCAAGTCTAGCCTTTGAGAGGGTATTAACAGAAAAAACTCCCCAAACAATTTTGATTGATAATTACTTACGAAATATCCCTCATTCCTTCACTTTGAGCTTATTTTTATAGGATGTAATTCAAGCTTCCATGGGTTCTCCATATTTGAAAAAATTTGGGTCAAATTGATAATTACTTACGAAATGAACCTTCGCTTTGAGCTTAAGCAGCGTGCAATTTGGCTTTCCAAGTTATCCATATTTTCCAAATTTGGGTCGAATTGACATTCTGGACCTCTAAAAGTGTGACAAAAAGTTAATTTCTCCCAACCTTTCTTGAAAGAAAATTTAAATGAAATGAAATTTGGAATTTGGAGGTGGCACTTGGTAGACATTGATTGTCTCCTACCATATATTTACTTATTGATGATTAATTGTTATTAGTTGGATTTATTTTCCATTATTATGATAAGTGAATTTTTGAGATTGCCAAATCACTGTCAGGTTTATTCATGAGAATATAATTATTATTGTGGCATAGTTGATGCACAACTCCTTAAAGCCTCCCATAATTATGAATACCTCTCCTACATAACCCCATAAAAGGGGATATATGTTAACCAAACTTGTCATACCTCCTTGAGATTGAGAAGGGTGTTTAGGGATGCTTTTATCTTGTTTGAAGAGTTTACAGTGTAGACAAACCAAGAAGTGACCAGTGAACCTTGCTCTTGTGCAATGTAAGGGCAATTTTGGTAAAGGCAAGTGAAAGAGTCTTTGGATGAATGTTGAGCAACTAGATGAGTGAAATAGGTGGTTTAGTTGTCTGAGAACATGATGGAATCCTAAAACTCCTAAAAATATCAATAACACATCTAAAACTCCTACAAATATCAATAACCAATCCAAAAGGCCCCAAAACCTAAACAACGCCTATATTCTTTCAAAAAATAGATATCGATTGTATAATTTAAACCTTAAAAGCTTGAAGGTTGAATGCTGAAATCCTAAAAAATACCTATGTACTGACCAGATTAGAATATGAAAAACTATCTTCTAAACCATGACAGATGGAGTTGTGAGACTAGTTCCATAAGGTGCAGAGTGACCCTAACATCTTATATTTACTAAAATAAATTTAAAGTATAAGAAATTAAAATTTATTTTATTATTTCTTATACTTGAACATTTAGTTTTGTACATAGATGCATGCCTCAACCACATATACCACATAGCACTGGAAGAGCGCAGGCACGTTATAATGTGCTCACATTTTAGGCTTGGTAATGTGCAACGCACTTTTAACCAAATGCACTCGCATTTTGCTTAAAATCATATTTGTGTCCACTTTTTAGCCCTCGATATTTGTGCATAGGCCCAATTCTCCATTAATGTTTGGGTGAATTATGTTTTGATATATTGTTGTACCTGTGAATAGTAGTATTCAAGGTTATTTGTTGTAACACCTCCCTATTTATTAGGAGGTGTTTGGTTATGTAATTGGCTATATAATAGCCATGAATTATGCCGTGTATATATATAGTATAATCGTATTATAATAATATTGAGTTGTTTATTATTTCTTTATTCCTTATGTTCATTCTGAACCAAATTATAGATTTGGTATCAGAGCAGTTTCTTCAATGGTGTATTGATTTGTTGAGGGGCATTGTCAAATCCATGGTTGCCCCTAGCTGATGAGTTATACTTTTGCGTGATTAAATTTTATTTGTGAGGCATAGTTTACTCATTTGTCAATTTATTATGCGGGAGATGGAAGCGCTCAGATCTAAGTATCAATTAAGGAATTTTGATACAATGTAACAATTTTAGGAGGTTGTGAGAAGAAAGCACATTGGACAAAGACTATAATTGGCATAACATGTAAGATAATCTCATGTGTATCTACAATTTTGAGTGTTGTTTGACGTAGTAGCATGATTGAGATCTTATCCTTGAGAAAATATTATTATTTTATCGTTCAAGGCATTACAAAGATATTGTCTGAAGCGCATCCTCAAAAATTCATTTACAGCATACTAAGACCCCAATAGTTATTTTGAAATCATCCTAAATGCTCATATTTGTCCAAGTTTATATTTGGATCTCACTTATCTCCTTATTGGACGTCTCAGTCAAGTTCTGAATGTGAGGCATTTTACATTTAGTATTTCTTGATGTGCTTATGAGAGTAGTTTTAAGAATATTGTGTCTCTTTTCACTGGAAATAAATTCATCGAGCTCTACATTCATTAAGATTCATGGCTTGGTCAATATATATGTATTATCATGTTTGAGCTAGTAGATGTAACTTACAGATCGAAGTGTATTTGGTGATTTATACAGGAGACCACCGTATATGATTAGGAGTTGCGACTGTATAATTTGTGTTCGTTTGATTCAAGGATCCATAGTGGAATTTAGGCATGCAAATTCATGGCATAACAACATCATTTCTCACGGCCTGCAAAAAAATGAATTAGATCTATTGAAAGATTCATCACGAGAGTGTAAAATAATTTTATTTAGCATGGCGACTCCATAAATGACTTCAAGAAATATGGGTACCTTAAATTGATATTATGTGTTGAATGATTATTTTTATAGGTAATTATGAAAAAAATAAATAAAGGTGATGTTTTAATTATATATTGTGTGTCAAAAGTGTCGAGTCAAAATTCTCTTTGATAAAATTATTATCTATCGTTCGTCAATTTTTTGGTCATTCCATAAAGAGTAATAATGTGTTAGTCATCAAACATATCATTGTCTTGTTAGTCAATATTGTCTAGTCAAAAGTGTCATTAGATTTTTAATTATCGTTTATGTCATGGTTATTGTCGTTGATAGTCAAAACAAAATATTGTAAAAAAATTTTAAATTGCCTCATAGACACATTATCGCTGGAACACGACGTCAATATGTAAACTTGAGCTTCATGTTCACGTCCGATAAGATAGTAGCATGAGATTAGAGGATTGAGGCATGAGGACAATCAATGTCCTTGAGTTTGCCACTACCTCAAAGATCACATATTGCTTTAGTGACACTTTTTGTTTTGTGTTTGATGAATAAGAACAGATGTGCATCCCTATCCCTGTGTGCAGTTCAGTGTTTGTGTTTCCCCTATGATGATGGTGATGTGAAGATTTGTACCATTGATACTATAGCATAAAGTGGTCTTGTTCAGATTGACTTAATGGTTTATGTGAATTGGTTGATGGGTCCTAATTCATATATTCACCTGGATAGGCTGATGGGCCCCTATTCATGGATGATGTAGTTACCACAATTAATGTTGAGTATCGAGACCATGTGCAGGATACAGAGAAACATGCTGCTTGGTTGAAGATGGTGTTTTTCCCCATGTTCGTACTAAGGGGGGAATGTTAGGAATATATTTGAATAGTGCTCCATTAATGTTTGGGTGAATTATGTTTTGATATATTTTTATACCCATGAATAGTACTCTAGGTTATTTGTTGTAACACCTCCCTATTTATTAGGAGGTGGTTTACCTATGTAATTGGTTATATAATATCCATGAATCATGCAGTGTAGATATATAGTATAGTTGCATTATAATAATATTGAGTTGTTTATTATTTCTTTGTTTTGTGTGTTCATTCTAAACCAAATTCTAGATCTTTTTCTTGTTTGTATTAACACATGTTTCTAGCCACTTTATTTGTGCATGCCTTGGGATGCGTCCTCCTAGAAACATCACATGCACCCAAAACGAGGGGGGAATACATTGGGTGAATCACTCACCCTATACAACAGTACACATTTATAGTTCATGCCTACACAGTACACGAACAACACAATCTACACTCACATAAACTTCCCAAATTCTGACTTGGATCCTTAGCACATCACAGACATCAGCACCTAAATACAAACATGAGTACCTAAGCGCCCCTGACCCTTCCTGGGAACCTATCACAAGGGGCAGTTACAGTCATTTTCTCATATCAGCATAGTTTTTAGCATTTCACAGAGCAATTTTCTCAGTACATGCACAGTCCTCCTGCAATCAACATGTATTCTATCTCTATTTTCTTCTCTTTATACTTGGATTGAACTAGATCGAAATTGATCAAACTGGAAAAAAATAGGATCAAACCATTTGCAGTGGTGTATAAATTTCAGAAGCAGACGGGGATGGATAATAACACTAGACCTTTCTCCCTAACACTTCTTCTGTCGTGGCATGAAATCACCCAAAAAATCACACTTGGCATGAGACTGCCCAAAAAACTCACTCTTGGCGTGAGATCGCCCAAAAAAGTCATTTTTCTACAACATTTTTAGGATCTTTTCTATCCCTTTTCACTCATGACGGATCAGGTGCACATGTTCCTTTTACTACTTTTGTGCATTTTCACATACTTGGATCAAATTTTTCACATACTCTTTTTCTCTTCTTTTTACAGGTTTTTCATTATGAGAAGCAATGGTCATATCATCGAACACATCAAGCAAAAACGACAACAAGTATAACATAGTACGACACATACACTTTACCCGTGGGGTCACTTCCTCTTCATTAACTTCGACACATCATTTTTATCACTCCATACTTTTTCTTTTCTCCTCGGCACACTTTCGCCATCAATATACATATTTATCATGTACACATATCTTATCTACTTTATGTTATCAAGTATTCACTCAACAACATTAAGTGGGGGAAAATGTAGACACTAAATCACGCACTTGGGTAAATTTCTAGATCCTATCACATACCACTATTCATATGATTCCTAAGCGAGAAAACTAGTAACTAACATCTTATCTTTGGCTTCTTTACTATCTTTTTGGTTTCCTTTTTATCTTGCGCAACCCATTTCCCATTCTGATATTCATGTTTTATCTTTCATGACTCTAGACACTAGCACTCAACCAAGACATCAATGCTTAGGTGCCCTCGTCCACTCTAGGCGCCCTTAACATGTTTGTATCTTACTCACCTCTTTTGGGCCTCTTTTATCTTTTGTGCATATTGTTTTCTTATGGGCCAGCCTTTCAGTTTTCAATTACAAAATTTAAACAAGGGAATCATATAAATACAAAGCTATGTGACCATAATAAAGGACCAATCTCTAAGTATCTACTATCACCACCTAAGGTTGCATCTAAAGTCATTACAAGAGCATCAAGGCATCAATATAGCTATCATTCAAGGGACAAGGGAGTGTATTTTTTGAATACACTTGATAAGAATGGAAGTTCATTTTAACATCCACACATCTATTTATAATTGCTACATCTAGTTATTTCTCGTTATTCAGTGCATCTTGCACAAGAGCCACCTAAGACACGATTCTGCACACACGCACATAGGACTACATGGAGTCTGATATGTAGTGTAGCGCTCGGCTCATAAGTTCACTCTATCAGGTGACCACTGGGTTTAGTCTTACTCTTCATTTGCATCTTTTTTTTAGGATTTGATGTTTTTCGGGGTTTTGCAAATGATCTTTCTCTTTGCAAGTTACAGGTGAATCTTGCGGACTTAGTGCAATATGTAGGCGATCAATAACGAAGGGCAGTGATATAAAAGTGACACTATAAAAATCACTTTTCAAGGTTTTGAGCATTCACAAGTACCCAACAGTGGTCTATAGTGCCCAGTCACCCCAGTCCAGGAAGATCTTACGGTCACACCACAATTTTTTGATCTCGATTTCGACATCTTGCACTCTTATTCCATCAATTTTCTAGCTCAACACACCTTTGGGATTATTGAGAAATCAGCTAAGTATCTCATCCCTTATTTTACACTTAGAGTTTCAAATTCATTTGCTTATTACTTAGGTCAGGATTTGTACTTCATTTTTATATCATTGTGTTTTTACTATGAAATTAGAATTTAACATATATTTATTTTCAAGATTTGTTAAATCATTTGATGAACCTGACACTTAGAACTCCTTTCCCTAGGATCCACTAAACCCTAATGGCTAAAAGTATATCTTCCTCTCCTAGAAAAGTTATGAATCATGTGAGTGTTAATCCTATCCTTGATGGTGTTGTTGAGGCTGAATTGCTTGATCTTTATTGTTATGCTCAATTTTATGATAATGTTCAAAGATTGCTTGATGCTAATGAACCACCAAGTTTCTACTAGTTTTGAACACTCTACTCTCAGCATTGTTTCCAAGGAGCAATTTTTTTTTATGTAATCCATGTTATTTCATAGGCACCAGGTCTACTCCACCTTCTTCTATTTCTACTAAAACTCTTGATGATGTTATTATTGATTATATGCTTGACCTTAATTGTGATACTATAGAAAAAATCATGATGAAAATGTACGTGTGCATGATGTTATTTATCATATTAGTCAGTATGAATGTAAATTTCTATCTCATACTTATTCTATTTCTAAAAATGTTTCTAATGATTGTAAAGATACATCACATGATAGTTTTTATCCTACTTCACTCTATGTTGATGACTCGCTTGATGAAATACTTGCATGTGAAACTTTGTCTAATATTGATTATATTTATGAGCATGCATATGTTAATGAAGATTCTAATTCTCTTAAGACTATTAAATGTGAATTTTCCACTCCTCTTTCATCTACTTCTGAGGTTGTTTCTAATGCCATTCATGATGATTCTTTCATTTCTACTAGCTCACATCCTATGGTTTCTTATGATTCTACTACTAGTATTTCCACTAATATTCCATGTTCTTCTTCTCCTCTTTCCTCTTCTTCTTCTCTCGATAATATCCATGTTGCTTCTTCTATTTCTCCTAGTGTATTGCCTCTTATTTCTTTTGCATTTGCATCTAGTGTGCTCATATCATATTCATCTTTTGCTTCTTAGTCTCACATTCCCATGATCACTCATAACGGAAAGCTTCAGCCTCTCAATGTGCCTCTCACATCTTTTATGATTCATCCACATGAAGTGTTATCACGTATGCATGTTGTTGGTTAGTTGAAATATCAAGTTCAATCTCTCACTCTTGAAATCAAATCCTATTATGTTTCTATTTATAATAACTCTCTTCATGGCAATCATATTCCAAAGAAAATTCATAATTCATCTTTCCCCAAGGATTTCATCATGCCTATATTTTCATGTTTTAATGGCACTAGAAATCCATATCTA
Organism: Taxus chinensis; assembly: GCA_019776745.2. Classification (NCBI taxonomy): domain Eukaryota; kingdom Viridiplantae; phylum Streptophyta; class Pinopsida; order Cupressales; family Taxaceae; genus Taxus; species Taxus chinensis. The sequence goes on from CM034148.1 coordinate 810,685,143, forward strand.
CATCTTAAGCATTATCGTTTAGTTATGAATTCTTATTTGAATGATTGATTATTGTTAAAATCCTTTCATCATAGTTTAGTTGATGAACCTCTTCAATGGTACACTCAGTTGCCTTTTGGATCTATTAGTACATAGTGTGAAATGGAAGATGCTTTTCTTAGACACTTTATGCTCAACAATGGTCCTAGAGTGACACATGATCATTTACCTAGCTTACATAAGGGAAAGAAAAGAACCTGTTCTTGATTACATTTTACGCTTTAATTCTTGCATGCATCAATTATTATTTTAGCCCATTGATCTAGAGAAGCAATTTATCTTTTGTTGTGGCTTAATTCTTACTTTAAAAGAATGATTATAATATGATACATGTGAATCATTTACACTTTTATGCTATAAGGTCATTGATCTAGAATAGGATTTTATTGTTACACATGTTATAGACCCTCCTTCTACTTCTTCTACTACAAAATCTTCTACTTCTTCACCCCTTCTATTTGTTAAGCATCCTCTAAGGTCTACATCTCCTCCTCCTCACAAGCATGTTCCATACCCTCCAATGCATAAGTGTCCTCCATCTCCGTTATCATGTTTCTCTCCACCTAAGTCTTTTCCATCTCCTACTCAGGAGCCATTGAATTTCTCACGTGATGCTAAGCCTCATGATGCCTTTCATGATTTTCTTGATAAGTGCTTAATTCACTTGCCTTCTAATCATCATCATCCTCTGCATCACCAGTGCATTCATCCTTATTTAAATTATCACACCGCATCAATGGCCATCGTGAAAACTAATTTTTGCACCCGTCAAGACAAATTACAACAATTAGAAGATAAGGGTGTCATTGTCTTTGGCTCTCACTCTCATGAGTAGTATGTTTCTCTAATTCCATACAAGCGTGTTACTACTTTGGTTCACTTGTCTCCTCCTCCAACTTCTAAGGTCATCATTTTTCCACCACCTAAAGTCATGTCATGCATGGCCTCCACCTTGCTCATCCACCATTACATCATCTCATTCACCGCACAGTGTAACTACTTCACATTGGCTTCCTAAGCCATCAGCATATGTGCTTCGTACCATTGCACATCCTCCCATCATTGACACCATGTTTTCATACATTCAATTTGGCTCATACACTCATGCTACTACCACTTCACATGCTTCCACCGCTCCTCACTACCCTCTTCATCTTTGATAGATGAATTTTCTCACCTCACTACCCGATGATGCACTCATATTATTACGATTCTTACATGATTGTTGAGGGATCTGTTACAATAAGAACCTTGCTCCATCTTTGTGTTATATGCTTCATTGATCGATCTATCTAGTGTAAACTATCAAACCATTTTCTAATGACATACTCTTTTTCTATGGTTCACACTTGAATGTTGAGGGAATACTACATTCATAAACCTCACATCATACACACACGATACATTTCACACTCAACACATTTATGACACATATTTCTAGTAACACACTCTCGCAAAACACACTTCCCAATGACACACTCTAGTTACACGGTTCATACTTGACTTTTGAGGATCTAAATCTGAAATGAACCTCACCAAAATCACTCACTCTCTATGCTTTATGATTTATCAATCATATCTTTCTAGTACACAATCAAACTATTTCCTGGTGATGCACTCTTGTTCTATGGTCAATTCTTCACTGTTGAGGGGGTCTTTTATAAATGAACCTCATCTCATGCATATGCATACACATTCGCTCGAGAGGCACGCAACTCCTATCACAAACACGTTGCATTCCATTCCATCTCAGTCATCCACAACATATTGCATATCTTGCTTACACATTATTCTTGCTTACTTAGGCTCACATGCGATTAAGATAAAATTTAAATAAGATCCTAATATGACACTATTGTAGCAATAAATAAGTGAACAATTAAGTACAATGTTTATCCAAGAAAACTAAGCAAGAAAGTATGAAACCCTAGTTTTGAAATGAAGGGAATAAAATAGTTAGCTAATTCACCATGTTGCAAAGGGTGTGACAAGCTAGAAAATTGGTAAAATGGAAGTAAAAATTGTAGCAATCATGCTCAGAAAATTGTGTGATTTTCGAATGAGGACAGACGTGGGCACCCATGAAAGGGACATGATGGCCCATCGTCGCTACAGTCTCGATTCTAGGCTCTAGTGTCCTGGAAGGTTCTCAAGATCTAAATTTTTCTAGGTCAGAAAATTATTGCAAATATTCACTTTTGATCACTCTGAGGATGCACCAAAATCAATGAGGCCGCTAGAAACTTGTAATGAAGAATGAACCTATAAAACCCTCAAATAAACATTAAATCCTAATAAAATGAAAGATGAAAAATGAGGGGTTAGACTGTCCTCGTCTATGACAATGATGAACTTATGACTAAGTGCTATTGCACTACATCTCAGACTCAATATAGTTCTATGTCTGTGTGGAATTGTGTCGTATGTTGCTATTTTGCATGTCTCACTTTGATAACGAGAAAGTAGCTAAATGTAGAATGTAGTAAATGTGTGCATGAAATAAAATGAACTTCCCTCCTCTGAAGTGTGATGCAGGAAAACCATCCCTTGTGTCCACTTGTGATGGAGCTAAATGGATGAAAATGGAAGTTCTTAGATGCCTTGATGGATGTAACCTTAGGTGGTCCTAGATAGTGTTTAGTATCTTGGTCCTTTATTATGATCACATAACTTTATATTTATATGATTCCCTTGCTATGAATTTCATAATTAACCCCGAAAAGTTTGCCAACTACCAATATGATACTATGCTCAAACAACTAGAAAGGAACCAAAAAGTGTGAGTAAAGTAAAAAGAGGGACAGGGGCACCCAGAGGGGACAAGGGCACCTAGACGTATGGCATCCTCACTGGGCACTAGTGTCCATGATGACACATGCCGAATAGTAAAAGGGTAGACTACGAACAAGTAAGGGTGTAAGACTGGAAGTAACAACAGAACAACAAAGAAAAGGTTGAAAAAGACATGGGTTAATTATTACTTTTCTTACTTAGGTATCATATGAATAGTAGTATGTAATCAGGATTAGATAGTTACCCAAATTGTGAATGATTTTGTGTCTACATTTACCCCCAATTTATGTTGGTGAGCGGAACGCTCGGTAACATAAAGTAGATAGAGATGCATACTTGATAACCATGTATATAGATTAGGAAAAGCATTTTGAGGGACTCGACAAAGCATGGAATGATAAAAATGTGAAGCGTGGATGTTAAGGAGGAGAAAGTGCAAAAAGTGATGAAAATGAACCTAAAGTTGAAACACATGTGTAGATGTCATGATGCGCCTGTTGTTGATGTCGATTTTGATGTGTGTGATGTTCATATTATTGATGTTGACTACTACTTCCCATATAGACAACCCTACAAGAGAGAAGCTGACAATTAGTTAAATACACATGTATATGATCAAAATATGTAAAAAGTGTGTAAGGAAAATATGTAAAAATGTTGAAAGTGTGAGAAAGGAACATGTGCACATGATCCTTGATAAGGGAAAGAGTGTAGAAAGGATCTTGTAGATGATGTCGAAGCGTAAGTTTTTCAGGCGATCTCACGCCAGTGAAATGGAAGAAGTCTAGGGAAAATAGTCTGGTGTCATCCTCTGAATCCCTTAACTACTTATCGTAATGTATAACACCACTACACATGGTGTGTATAAACACATGTGTTAAGGATTGTTTTCCCTATAAAATCCACTAATGTAAATTCCCAGTGCTAAAGGAATCTCTGCCCTGTTAAAATCCTTTGTGACATGTTGAAAACTGTGTAATTTCCCCCTATTACTAGCCTTCAGGGAAGGTCATTGTGCTAAAGAACCAAGTTTGATTCTAAGCCCTATCTAAAATTGAAAACTATGTTGTACCGGTACCATGTTGTGTTATGTATAATGTTGTATGGGGTGATTGATTCACCCAAATTATGCCCCCCTCATTTGGGGTGCATGTGATGTCGCTGAAGGAGTATGCTCCTCAAAAGAGGATTGATCGTTGTGTTAAATTTGTACCCTATAAGGGAGAGGAAATGTGTTTGGTACAAACAGAGGCACACAAAAACAAGTGGCTAGGAGACAAGTGTTATTACAATAAAATACAAACATGCATGTATAAGATGAAATTTAAGCTTGAAGCAGCCAATGTGTAAGCTAAGATGCAAATAAACATGTAAGAATAAAATGTAGAATGTGAAAAGTGGGTTTCAAACATGGGACACCACTCACGATGTTATAACACAATCAAGGCCATAATGGCCACAAGAAATCTGAGAACAAGTAAGGCATAGGGCGAAGCCCGCAATCAATGAAAAGTAAAGGCAAACAGTGTATCAAACAACCATGGAATCAAATAGTCTTGCATAACAAATGATTGCACATGAAGCATCCATTAGCACGTTAGAAAGATAGAAAAGTATGTCAAAGTATGTATAATATGAGAAAATAGTGTGTTATGAAACAAAATGAAACAAGCACCTATAATATACGAAAGTAGATGCCCCTAGGAGCCACTCTGGGACTAGTACTAGGTACTATGCCAAGCATCCATGTTACGTGTATAAATCTATAAAATCTGCGACCACAACTAGAAATGCAAGTGAACGCACATGTGTGTATGATAAATATAATGAAATACAAGATATCAATCTAGCATGTGTAATAAAGTGAACATGTAACAAATAAATGTAAGCAAGAGTAAATGCAACCAAGATATGCAGTATGTTGTGGATATGGAATGCAGTATGAATGATAGGAGCAATGTACCCCCGAGTGGATGTGTATGTATGCAATGAGGTTCATTTATTTATGCCCCCTCAGTAGTTAAGAATGAACCATAAATGAGAGTGATTCATCAAGAAATGGTTTGAAATGTGTTCAAGAGAGATGTTAATTGTAGGTTGTCACATGATGTGTAGGATTGAATGCAACATAGTAAAATGGATGAGGTGGTAGAATATGTGATGATTTATCCTAAAGTGTATATCACTAAACATGTGAGGAAGAATGCTAGAAAGCGTGATGATTTAACACAAAGAATATATCATGAAATATATGGATAGGATGATAGAAAGCATGATGATGTATCATAAACTGTATATCACGAAATGTATGAGTAAGATGTTAGAAGGCATGATGATTTAGCACAAAGCATATATCACAAAATGTATAAATAAGGTAATGGATAAAAATGTTGCATAATTTGATAGAAGTATTTATTGATTGGTTGAGTAGAGAAAACCATGCAAGAATCATGAGGAAGTGAGGTTCAATTCAGAATTAGACCCTCAACAATTGAGTATGAACCATGGGACTAGAATATGTCATCGGGTAATGACGAAGCAAATGTATGAGAATGTGTACGATGAATGTAAAGGACTAGATATGATATGTGTAAGATTGAAGATAGCTAATGACACTAGAAGAGGGGGGGAAGTACAATGCCCCCAAGTGTATGGTAATGAGTGTGTGATTTGATAAATGATGATTGGCAATAAATGGAAAAATGATGTATGAAGGTGTTGAAGTATAATAGATGGTGCAAGGTTGACTAAGTGATGGGGTAAATGATGAGAGATTGTATTGCATTCATTACAAGCAATAGATGGTTATAGATGTATTTATGTAAGAGTGATTATGTAATAAATATATATGTGAATAAAGAATGAAACAGGTTTTTTTATAAGAGATCCCTCAACATTCATGTAAAAACCATAAGAACATGAGTGTGTCATCAGGAAGGTAAGGTGAGAAAAATCACCTACTAAAGACCAAGTGGGTGCGATGTGGTGGAAGCATGTGTGGCAGAAGCAACAACAGGACCATGCAATGGTGGTGGAATTTGAGATGTGTTCGGGCCACCAGTAGAATAAATAGTTGCTTTGAAAAAATGAATTGGAAACAAAAGTGGATTGGGATGGGGAATAGTGGTAACTTAGGTGGGATTGATGATGTTGTAGAAGTCTTGATTGGAGAAGAAGGTGGAATGATTTTGAGAGGTGGTTGTGTATTTTGACTTGGTAATGTCGTAGATGACTTAGTAGGAGGGGGTGTTAGATTGATTCTTAATGGAGGTTGTTTAGGTGACACTTGATTTTCCATAGAAGGAACATGAGAAGTGATGGAATTGTGTTCATTAGACATAGACGAATCAGATTTAGGAACCCATTGGGATGTAACAATTATAGATGGGGATGTAGCAGAATGTTGTGTAGTGAATGAGATAAATCCTTGATGCTTTAAATGCTTGATTATTCATTGTAAAACATAGCATTCATTTTCAATATGTCCATTGATTCGATGATAATTTTAATAAGGATGACCCTTATATTTTGTAATTAGGTAAGGAGGCTAGCCTTGAGTGGACGGTAAAGTGATCAATTGATGACTTAGGAGCTTAGTAAGAAATTCATTTTGCTTAGCATCGTGATTAAACATGAGAGGCTATGGTAATGGCAAGATTCGAGGCTCACTGATATAAGCACATGTAGAAGATATAAAATGAATATGGGAAGGAGAAGGATAACAAGCATGAGTTTGAGAAGCATCCTTAAGATGTCGGATTTCATATTTAAGAGATGCAATCGTGGATTCCATAGCCTGAAATTTGTCTTGAAATAAAGAATGCAAAGCTTGAATTGAGTCCAACATAGATTAATTATATGGAGGATCATGAAGACTAAGGTCATCAGATAGATGATCTAAAATAGCATTCACTTGATGCAGAGGCATATCGGTAGGGATATACATGGTATCTAGGGATTTTTTCATAACAACTTGGCAATTAGGATGCATTTGAATAGAATCATACAAAGGAATTTGAGGAATTTTAGGACTCATGATAGAAAAGGTGATGTGCCAAAGAAGGATCCAAATGACTGATCACGAGTGGGTTTCACCAAAATTATTAAGCTAAAATGTGAATAAGAGACTAATCTGATGATATTGTAGCTGTAAATAAATAAACAATTAAGTACTATGTAGATCCAAGAAAACTAAGAAAGAAAGTATGAAACCCTAGTTGTGAAATGAAGGGAATAAAATACTTAATTGATTCACCATGTTGTCGAGAGTATGATGAGCTGGAAAACTAGTAAAATGGAAGTACATACTATCGTCATCATGATCAAAAAATTATGTGATTTTTGGATGAGGCCGAACATGGGTGCCCATGGAAGGGACGTGAGTGCCCACCACCTCTATAGTCTCGATTCTGGGCTCTAGTGTCATGGAAGGTTTTTGGGATCTAAATTTTTTTGTGTCAAGAGATTATCGCAAATATTCACTTTTGATCACTCTGAGGTCGCACTACCAAAAAGATAAGATGCCCAAACTGCTAGAAAGGACCCAAAAAGTGTGACTAAAGTATAAAGATGATAGGGATTCCTAAAGGGGACGAGAGCGCCTGACGTTGGTGTCTTGGTTGGGTGCTAGTGTAAAGGATGACAAATTCTAAAGAGTAAAAAGGTAGACTAAACAAGTAAGAGTGTAAGACTAAAAGTAGCAATAGAAAGCAAGAAAAGGTGGCCAAAGACATGGGTTGATTATTACTTTTATTATTTAGGAATCATATGAATAGTAGTATGTAATCATGACTAGATAATTACCCAAAGTGTGTGATTTTGTGTCTACAACATGTTACACTTTTTTCACTATGTTAGAAATATATTTTGTATGATATTATCATTTTTATATAAACATGCACGTTCACTTGCCTTCTAGTTATGAATGCAGCCTTTACACATATCATTACATACAACATGGATGTTTGGCATTGTACCTCTTACCAATCCTACAACAACTCTTGTGGGAATCTACTTTCGTACACATATCATTGTTTTCTTTGTATGAACTATTTGCTACCATGGTTATCTGTTACTCTTTGTTTTTCATTATTTGTTATTGTTTGCCATTATTTGCGGGATTTGTTCTTTTTCCTATGTGCACACTGTATGCTTTTGGCCACTTCAGCCTTGATTGTCTTACGACATCGTGAGTGATATCCCATGTTTGCAACCCACTTTTTGCGATCTACATTGTCTTCCTACTTGCTAGCTTACACTTCATCATTTACATGCATATTTCTCTTGTTTTTACTAACACATGTCTTCTAGCCACTTTGTTTACATGCGCCTTGGTTTCTACCAAGCACATTCCCTCCCCCAACAGGGCATCAATTTCATATTAGCATCTAATCCTATTTTTGGGATGCATACTCCTTGTGACGTTGCATGCACCCCAAATGAGGGGGATCATTAGGTGAATCAGTCACCCCATATAGCAGTTCATAGTCACAATACAACACAGTTTAGTACTAGTACAACATAGTCTTCAGTCTCATAAATAACCCAAAATCTGACTTGGGTCTTTAGCACAACACATACGCCCAGACATAGACATGAGTTCCAAGGCACATATGATGAAGGGGCACTTACAACACTTTTTAACAGACTACATAATAGTCTTCTTAGTACATGCACAATCCTTAAACAATCAACATACTTGCTCTTACCTATTTTCTATTTTCACGTTGGATCGAACTGGATTGAAATGGATCAAACTGGATTGAAATGGATCAAACTAGATTGAAATGGATCAAACTGAAACGATGCAATATCACACCATCTGCAGGGGTGTATAAATTTAGGGAAGAATTCATGGATGGAGAATAACACTAGACCTTTCTCCCCAACATTTCTTCAACTACGACGTGAGATCACCCAAAAAACTCACACTTGGCGTGAGATCGCCCAAAAAAATCGTTCTTGGCATGAAATTTCCCAAAAAAATCATTCTTCTACAACATTTCAGGACACTTTCTATCCTTTTTCACTCATCGCGGATCAGGTGCACATGTTCCTTTTACTAATTTTTTGAATATTTACACACTTTTTACACATTTAGATCAATTTTTTTGTATACACATATTAGACTACTCTTTTTCTCTTCTCTTTTGCATGTTCATCCTTATGGAAGGTAGAAGTCACATCAAGTGATAACAATAATAGGTACAACGTGACATAACACATACACTTTCACCCTTAGGGTCAATTCCTCTTCTCTAGCTTCCACACTTAATTTTTATAACTCCACATTTTTTCTTGTCTCTTCAGCAAGATTTTTCCATCAATCTACATGGTTATCAGGTATGCATCTCGTATCTACTTTATGTTATCACATATTCACTCAAGAATATAAAGTGGGGGCAAATGTATACACAAGATCACACACTTGGGTATGTTTCTAGGTCCTAATCACATACCACTATTCATATGATTCCTAAGCGAGAAAAATAGTAATTGACATCTATCTTTGGCCTCTTTCTTTGATTTCTTTCTTTTTATGTGGTCTTGCATACCCCATTGTCTAATTTTATCTTCATTTCTTTATCTTTCTTAATTCTAGACACTAGCACCCAGCCATGATGCTAGTTCCCAGGCGTCCTTGTCCCCTCTAGGTGCCCCCAGCCTCTTTATAGCTTACTCGTCCCTTTTGGTCTATCATCACCAATCCAACACTATGATAATACTCCACCGGGAACTCCTCATGCTATGATTATTTACTAATGCACAGCTTTTAGTTTAGTGGATGTAATCTGGAAACACAACAACAAACATAACATAAGAATACCATAGACTATGATACAAAGGAATGATGAAAAATCTGAAATATAAGTGTAAATTATAATATCAACATGAAATTGTTACAATCTCACCCATGAGGTACTTCAAGTGTTATTGACTTCACTTGCCTTCCAACAATAACTATGGGAGAAACTTCACAATTACACCTCTTAATGGCTTCTTTAACACACCTTCAAAATGATGGCTTCCTTTGCACACTTACTCATACAATATTTCTCACTACTTCCTTCTATGCTAAATGAGGGGGGTGGCATCTCTATTTATAGAAATTTCAGGCTTATCCACCTTATCTCTAAGATAGGATAAGAAATCTACTCTGACGAATCATATTCCATACCTTAACTCTTATCTTTACATGTAAGCTTATCTTTTAAGATAAGATAAACCTTATCATTTCACATGGGTTCCACATTTTTAGACTTTTTACAAATAAAATACACAAAATATTTATGACCTCACTCCTTGTCCTTATTACCAATATAATATTTCTAATTCCTAATCATGTAGACCCTACTTCTCTACTTACCCTAACTTTGACATTTTAACATTACCGAACCACTTACGACAAATATTTACTTTTTACCACAACATTCCTATTGTACTTTGACTATTACCGTACTATACATTATTGGCGGTGTCATACCGGCAGCGCCATTATCTTCTATCGGATGTTACTACTAATTATACTTAACAACATCTTATTCCTAATACATACATTAATGAAATAGAAATTACAGAGAAAATTTTTAGTGTTGACATCTTCCCCCTTCCTAGCTTCTACTCCGTCCTTGGAGTAGACTATTCTGGTGCTTGGAAAATATTTAACTTGTCATGGTTGACCCATTTCGTAATGGGAGTTCCATCCAATTCCTTCAGTCGGTATATACCATTTTCATGCACAACTGCTCTTTTGTAGGGTGCCATTTATTTGGGAAGAAATTTTCTCTGTCTTATTTTTTTGTATCTGGAATCATATACTAGAACCAAGTCATTCACATGAAATGGAGACCAACAGATCTTTTGATCATAGTATTCCTTCTGCTTCATTTTCTTCTTATAGCTTGTATCCTTCACTATTTCCCTCATTTCCTCTAGTAAATGAAGATGTACCAACCTTTCTTTTACTTAATCTCTTTCATCCATCCTTTCATTTTTCATAACTCTCACATTGGGAATATCAAACTCAATAGGAAGAACTAGATCAATGCCATAAGCCAACTAAAATGGGGAGTATCCGGTTGCTGAATTTGGTGTTGCCCTATATGCCCACAATGTTGCATGAATCCTTTTATCCCACTTATGTACCTGCAAGGCTGCATCTTTTGCTAGAATTTGACACAACACAAAATTTGTTCATTCCACCTCTCCATTTTTGCTTGGCTCGTATGTTGTTGTCTTCCTATGCTTAACAGAAAACTTTTTGACTAGGGCTTCTACCACCTCATTAATGAAGTAGCTTCCTTGATCTGTTACAATTTCTAATGGACAACCAAATCTGGTGACAATGTGTTCATACATGAACCTTGCCACTTTATCCATGGAAGTTGTTTTCAATGGCCTAGCTTCAACCCACTTGGTTAAATAATCTATGGCAACTACAATATACTTATTTTGGCGTGGGGTAGTTGGAAGTGAACCTACAATATCTATTCCCCACTTTTCAAAGGGACTAAGTGGAAGAATAGGGCATAATGGAGTTGATGAAGTCTTACGGTTACCACGTGTTTGACAAATATCACATGTCTTACAATAATTATAACAATCTCTAAAAAGAGTTGGCTAGTGATAACCTGCATCCAAGATCCTTCTTGATGTACGTTGTCCAGAGAAGTGTCCTCCACATGTACCATTGTGGAATTCTTCTATTAGCTCCTTCCCTTGATCACGTCCAACTGCCCTCTTGTACTGTCCATCAGGTCCTATTCAAAATAATACTCCATGCAGAATAGAATATGGATGACTGGCTTGAGTAATCTTCCTCTTAGTCTTTGCATTAGCACCATCAGGAAACTTGAATTCATTCAGATAATTCTAAATATCTATTTATTCACTAGGGATTGTGTCGAGGGATGACAATGTTGCATCTGAGAAATCATCGTCATCACAAGATGAACCTAAACCATCATAGGCTTGAGAGAGTGCATCTGCATTGACATGCTTCTTTCTCGGCCTATCTATAATATCAAATTCAAATTCTTGTAGCAAAATTATCCATCTTGTTATCCTCCTTGATGGGTTAGGCTTATTTACAATATATTTTAGAGCCTGATGATATGTTACAGTTATAAATTTATGCCCTAGCAAGTAATTTCTAAACTTCTTTACAACAAAAATGATAGCTATAGCCTCTTTTTCTGATACAGTATAATTTACCTCAGCATTGATGATTTGTCTGCTCCCAAAGTAAACTAGATGATCATTCCCATTTTCATCCTTTTGGCTCAGAGTACTTCCTATTGTTGCATCTGAAGTATCAGTATACACAATGAATGGATTGCTCCAGTCTGGATTCTTTAAAATAGGTGAATACACCAAAGCTTCCTTCAGTTGTTCAAAAGCTTCATGCGCCTTCTTTCCGGGTTCATAAGTAGCATCCTTCTTCAAGAACTGGGTTAGTGGTTGTGTAATCTTTGAGAAATTCTTGATGAACCTTCTATAGTAACCCACATGGCCTAAAAATGATCTCAACTTACTTCTATTCATAGGAAATGGTAACTCTTTGATTTTTGAAACTTTATAAGGATCAGTACCAATACCATCTCTGGATACAACATGCCCTAACAAAACACCTTTAGAACATCCAAAAACACACTTTGTAGGGTTTAGTGAGGCTTGTGCTTCATCCAACCTTTGAAATTTTGTCTCCATCTGGTGTAGGTGGTCCATCTTGCTCCCATAGATGCAAAAATCATCCAGAAATACTCTGATGAAGTTCCCAATGTAGGGTTCAAACACCCTATTCATCAAACGCTAGAACGTTGCCAGAGCATTACACAACCCAAAAGGCATAACTCTATAAGCAAACATTCCCCAAGGAGTGGTGAACATGGTCTTTAGTTGATCTTTCTTTGTTATACAAACTTGGTTGTATCCACTACATCCATCAGCAAAACTATAGCACTCCTGGCCAGCTACTTCATCTAAGATCTGATTTGAAAATGGAAGAGGGTAATGATCCTTCTTTATTGCCTTGTTGAGCTTCCTATAATCAACACAAATGCTTATTTTCCCATTCTTTTTTATTGAGATCACAATGGGAGAAACCCATTCTGAATTCTCCACAGCAAATATGAATTTTACATCAAGCAACTTATCTATTTCTTCTTTTACAGTCTTGGAAATATTAGGATTCATTCTATATGGCATTTGTTTTATGGGCTTAGCACCATCTACCAGCTCAATAGAATGTTCTACCCAACTTACTTGATGGAGCTCTTTGTAATCAAAAGTGAATAGGTGTATGTACCTTCGAAAGAGCTAGAGGTAGGATTCCTTCTCACTCTCCATCACAGCATAACCAATCTTTATTTGTTGGAGACGATCATCAATTTCTTCTTCAGATATTTTTATGGGTTCATAAGTCGGTGTGACTGGAAGGATATCCATGACTGAAACATCAACCTCACTTTCTTCATCTCCTATGTCCACTTCACTGGTACTAGAGTAATCAGAGGATGTCCAATCATCAGTTTCATCACTTGAATACACAGGTTCTGCCTTATGATGCCGAGGGATCACGTTTATCTTCACCCTCTCTCTGCCACGTTCAAGTGTCATGAAGCCTTCATTCCATTAGTTTCTCGCATGAACTCTCCTTAGCCATGGCCTTCCCAACAACATTAGGTACACAACAGTAGCATTTTTCATCACCTGAAAGTCTACCACACATACAACACACAACAGATATTGCCACATTTGAAACAACACCTTCTGGTTTAGTTTTTCCCTTATTTAAAGACCTTAACATAAGTGTTGAGGGGCGATCAATTTTTAAACCCAACATATTCATTATAGACTCAGTCATTACATTAACTGCAGCACCTCCATCAACTAAGACATCATGAATTGAAATACCATTACATAATACCTCATCTTGTGGAGCGTAGGGATCTACCTCCACCTCCAAAATAGGGACCTCAACCTCCTTCCTTTGTCGAGCATTGAATCCACTTCGCAGCTCTCACCTCTTCTTAGAAGACAACCAAAAGTTGACCATATGTAATATTTGTAGGCCTTTTGGACAGATCTTCTAAGATGGAGTATGGTTCTTGCCCCTGTGAAATCAGAAAATCCTACACACCCAAATTTCTTCTCCTATGTTTCTTACTAGTTTCTCCTTTCATCTTCTTAGGATCATTTCCATCTTGGTTATCTTTTTTTTTCTTTCTTTTTGTTACAAACACATCTACTTCATTATTTATGCTCCTATCTACTACATCAAAAGAATTTACAGGTGCTTTTCCTTTATCATTATCTCTTGTACCAAATGTAGAAGCTCTATCTGGACAATTATACTTATAATAACCCTTTTTATGACAACCATAACATACAACTTCATAAATATTTCTTTTTGGACCTCTATCTCCTCCCTGAGAACTAAATTTTTTTACTTAAAGAAGATTAATAGTTAACTGGCCCATCTTCATACTCAGTAGATGTACTAGGAGAAAGATTTGTGCTCACCGAGAGTGGTAGATTTTAGACCAAAGGTGTTTGTGTAGGCTCTACCTTAGCAACAATTTCTTTGGGCTCTTCTTCCATGCTTTCTTCTTGCCTTCTTGCAATATCCCTTGCTTGTTCGAGGGTCACTAGGTGATCATACTTCACTCATTGTCTGATCTCTAGCTTCATCCCAAGAATGAAGTGCTTATAGAGGAGATTATCCATGCCATTTATCAACCCATCCACTAATCCTTCCTTCCGGATCTAGGCATCGAGTTTCCTCCTTAACTCTAGAACACGAGCATGATAATACCTTATCTTCTCCTTCTCTCCTTGGGATAGCTTTGTGATATCGATCATGAGATCTACATATTTCTGTTGTTCACCAAATTCTTCAAGAAAACTTTCAGTTAATAAATCCCATGAGTTTTTCACATTATCACCTAGTGTTTCAAACCACCTAAGGGCTGAACCATCTAAAAAGGTAAAAAAAATTCCATCCATTGTTCCCTTCTTATGAGGCCATTACAAATGCAAGATCATTTAAATTCTTGAATGAAAGAGAAGCATCTTCATTAGAAGGGGCTGAAAAAATAGGAATCTTCCCCATTTTCAAAAGTAACCACAGTGAAATACCAACCCACAAGTACAATCAACAAGACTTATGTGCACAAATAATTGAAATCACTATAATAGAAAGTGACTTTACACCTTTCTACAGTAAAATAGAAATGACCACGGTAAATTATAGTAAAACTTGACTTACTGCGGTAAAAATTGACTTTACTGTGGTAAACACTATTCACAATAAAAAGTGAAGTTACTGTGGTAAATACTATTCACGGTAAAAAGTGAAGTTACTGCAGTAAATACTATTTACGATAAAAAGTGACTTTACCATGGTAACTACTATGCACAGTAAAAACAAGGTTACCCTCCAAATGATTTCTGACTAAGTGGGAATATCTCTCCAAAAAATCCACCATCGAGGAATGGTCCCAGCAACGAAACCAAAATGTCATCACCAATCCGGCACTATGATAATTCTCCACCAGGAACTCCTCATGCTATGATTATTTACTAATGCACAACTTTTAGTTTGGTGGATGTAATCTGGAAACACAACAAACATAAAATAAGAATACCATAGACTATGATACGAAGGAATGATGAAAAATCTGAAATATAAGTGTAAATTATAATATCAACATGAAATTGTTACAATCTCACCCATGAGGTACTTCAAGTGTTACTGACTTCACTTGCCTTCCAACAATAACTATGGGAGAAACTTCACAATTACACCTCTTAATGGCTTCTTTAACACACCTTCAAAATGATGGCTTCCTTTGCACACTTACTCATACAATATTTCTCACTACTTCCTTCTATGCTAAATGAGGGGGGTGGCATCTCTATTTATAGAAATTTTAGGCTTATCCACCTTATCTCTAAGATAGGATAAGAAATCTACTCTGACGAATCATATTCCATACCTTAACTCTTATCTTTACATGTAGGCTTATCTTTTAAGATAAGATAAACCTTATCATTTCACATGGGTTCCACATTTTTAGACTTTTTACAAATAAAATACACAAAATATTTATGACCTCACTCCTTGTCCTTATTACCAATATAATATTTCTAATTCCTAATCATGTAGACCCTACTTCTCTACTTACCCTAACTTTGACATTTTAACATTATCGAACCACTTACGACAAATATTTACTTTTTACCACAACATTCCTATTGTACTTTGACTATTACCGTACTATACATTATTGGTGACGTCATACCGGCAACACCGTTATCTTCTATCAGACACTACGAATAATTATACTTAACAACATCCTATTCCTAATACATACATTAATGAAATAGAAATTACGGACGAAAATTTTAGTGTCGACGGGTTCTCTTTTATCTTTTGGGCATCTTGTTTTCTTGGTGGTAGGCCTTTTAGATGTTAATTATAAATTTCAAATAAGGTAATCATATAAATTCAAATTATGTGACCATAATAAAGGACCAAGCTCTAAGCATCTACTACTATCGCTTAAGGTTGCATCCAAAGGCATCTCAAGAGCATCAAAACATCCATCTAGCATCCATTTAAGGGATGAGAGACAACATTCTTCTGTATACACTTCATAGGATGGGAAGTTCATTTTTCCATGCACGCATCTATTTACATCTTCTACATATAGTTATTGTTTGTTATCAAGTGCATCTTGCACAAGAGCCACCTAAGGCACAATTCTACACACACACGTAGAACAACATGGAGTGTGAAATGTAGTGCACCACCTGAATCGTAAGTTCACTCAATTGGGTGACCGTTGGGGTCAGTCCGACTCCCCATTTACATATTTTTTCTTTTTAGGATTTGATGTGTTTTTGGGTTTTATAGGTGCTCTTTCTCTTTGCAGGTTACAGGTGAATCTTGCGGACTTAGTGTGACTTATAGGCTATTAACAGCGAAGGGTAGCAACATAAAATTGGCGATGTAAAAATAAATTTTTGAGGTTCTAAGCAGTTACAGGCATCCAACAGTGGTCTACAGTGCCCAGGTGCCCCTGACTTGATCCAGGCACCCAAGTCAAGGAAGATATTGCGGTCACATAATTTTCTGAGCTCGGTTGCAACAACCTACACTCCTATTCCATCAGTTTTCTAGCTTGTCATGCCTTTAGGATTATTGTGAAATCAACTAAGTATCTCATCCCTTATTTTACACTTAGGGTTTCAAATTAATTTTCTTATTACTTAGGTCGAGATCTATACTTCATTGCTATATCATTGCGTTGTTACTCTATAATTAGAATTTAACATTTATTATTTCAATATTTTTAAAACCAATGTGCAATCTATAATTGTTTGTGCCCCAAGACAAGACCTTAGGTGGGACACTAGCACCCATCGTTCATATCTGTGTTGGGCGGTTATGTACATGCTAAGTTTTGTAGCTAAGTCTATTTTTGGCTATGCTTTGTAATTGATTTTTGTTCTGTTCCTACTAAATATGCTTCTATAAATACTTTATGTAACTATTAGGAGGGTGAAAAGGTTCACCCAATGTTTTTCCCCACTCATTTGGGGTGTGTGAGATTAACAAAAATGGATAGATCCCAAACGAGGAAGATTAAAACTGATATGCATATCTAAGATGGGAATATTGTAGAGGGAATAGGGATTACGCATGGTAGTTGCCATGTTGTAAGTAAAACAATTAGAAAATGGTAGCATACAAGTGTTAATGATAAATAAACAATTCACACGGAAATAACAACTAGTAAAAGCATATAGGAAAATAACAAACAAGGACCCAACGGGGAGCTGGTTACATACATGGGACACCACTCAAGATGTCACAAGATAATTGAATCCATCAAGGATTGTGCAAACAAAGTAACAAGTAAACATAGGACATAGCTTGCAAATAATAACAAACAAGGTACAAGCAAATCAGACAACCATGATTGGAAGGAGTCCTGCAAGGAAAATGCTACACGTGAAGTGCACATTAGCATGTTAGGAATGATAAATAGTATGCCACAATGTAAGTTCTAAATATAGGAATGAAAATATGAAATATTGTAATGATAGACCCTGATAGTAAGTGGGAGAAGGTAGATGCCCCTAGGAGCCTCAGTTTAACTAGTAATGGATGACCCGTAAACTAACACTGACACGATGTATCAATAGTTTATAAAAATGGATAATGATTAAATATCTCAAATTCCTTATTTAAATAAATTGAGAAACTGATCAAAAATTGACTAAAATTTGATTTAGAATTGATTAGGAGTGATTAGAAACTCAAAATATCAATTTCACAGTTAAACTCTTTCAAATTGTCATTTTACGAGTTTTCATAATTTACCTTAGCTTATCATTAATCCATCAGAAATTGAATCAAAAGACTGATAAAAGCAACAAAACTGAAAGGAATGATGACAAAGAGATTAATAACAGATTTTGCCAATTTTTCTACATCTTCGAGTTCGCGTAAACAACCAACCGATCCATTTTTAATATATTGTAAGTACAATATGAAAACTCACAACATAAAATTAATCTAAACCTACAATGAATCTTGAAGGACCTGGAAATTTAAACCACGAATGTCCTCCAGGAATGGATCCAACAATGTACATTTTCCCATGTTTTTTTGAGAACTCCTCTCCAATAAAAATGACTCAAAACTTTCACTTGGCTCAAAGTTCCATGAGGAATGCATAAAACTCCTCTCTGGTCTTTAACACATGTTTTTGCCTTTGACAATTAAAAACAGGTTCAAATTTCCCTTTGGAATGACCTCTAGCAAGCCAAAAAAATTCTTAGCATTTACATAGTTAAAAATTGACCTTACCTCAAATACCACATGCCTCCTTTTATATTGTTTCGCAAGGTATGGTGTAGGGGTTAGGAAGCTTATCTTTTTCCCTTGTGGTCGCGGGTTTGACTCCAACGATGGGATTTGTTTGGCATGGGGTTCGGGAAAATACCACATGCATTGCATTTTGTTGGCCAACATGCTTGAAATATCCTAGTGCCACCTAATTTATTTGTGGCTTTGGCCACGTAAACCTTTGTTTTTCCTGTTTGGGTTAACACCCCTTCACGAGCTCGTTAGTCTGTGTTGGAGAGTTGGGTTTTTTGAAACAACCCCGACCATGTTGGTTGCTATGCCAAGTTAGGTTGGTGTGGCTCATTCATGTTGGAAATGTGGATAGGTGAGTTTGTTAGAAGTCCCCATGAGCCCCATAGTGGATAATATAGCTCGTCGAGTTAGGTAAAATGCTTGGTCGTGAATAGTTGGATGGTGAGTTAGGTGGCAGGCCATATGGTGGCCTAAGGACCCACCACATGGATCACTCCAATACCTCCAGAACATTGAGGCTCTTATAGTGCCACGTGTCAACACCATAATACATGACATAATATGGCATAAAACTATAGTGTAATTAGGAAAATTAAAATTACACTAATATACCACAACAGTCGGGTCCCCTTCCGAAACAAAAGTGGACCTCACTGTTGAAACCAAATCTTTTGCACGCCTGTCGAAAAATGGAGGGATAGACCAACAACGTTCATGATCACATTTTTTGTCTTGAATAACTTTGAAATACGCAAATAGGCTTTGTGTATGAGCTAGGGTATTGCAAACTTGTGTTTTCCCTATTGACCCAATTTGACCTTGAACTTTGACCAATGATATCAGGAGCATACGGTGTCTGATTTATGTGTTCCAATAGGTGTTGGAAATATCTTGGAGTGACCCTCCATATTGTTTAGGGAGAATTATGGATCTTATGACCACCGATAATGTCCTCCAAATCACACCTCCCTAATAAAAATCTTTTGGTCCCCAAAAGTTCAGTCATCCACTGAATTTGCTAAACAACTCTCAGCATCACACCAATATACATAAACTAGAATATAACATGGTGGTTAAAATTTCAAATATTAAAATGCATATCACATAAATGGATTAGTATGAAATGATAAGTAAATGTTTTCTCAGCAAGTGTCCAACAGAATCCCTATGATTCTACCAATACTACAAATGCCAAAATTAGATCAGTATGAAACGACAACCAAATGCCAATGATAGGTAGGTGTCCACTGACCCTGCAAAAATTGTCTACTCTGTAATATATCACTAAAATTGATCAGTATGAAATATATGACTAAATTCCAAACATAGGCGAGTGTCCATTGACCCGGTGAAACTGTAGAGTGTTGTAAATGATCAGTATGAAATAAACCACAAAATGCCAAAAATAGCAGGTGTCCATTGACCCTGTGAAACTGTCAATCACAATAAAATATAATTATAAAATATCAATGCAAAATATGATGGAAATGATTCAGAAAGTAAATTACACAATGCCTATAAAAAGGTGAGAGTTGGAATGAATCCCTTAAAATGCCAATGAAGATCGAAATATCCAATGTGAAGTAGGGGATATAAACAATTTTCCTGCCAAATGTCACAATCCAAATCGATGAAAATTCTATTCACTGCAAAAAATCACCAGGTGCAACTCCAAACCAGTTTGTTATTACAAACAATGTATACCCCAATTGTAACCATGTGTGATAGTTACAAATAAATGCCAGAATACGAAGGTCTTTAAAATAAGTGAAAATATCATGTGTGGATACAATAAGTTTGTAAATTAATTATAATTACAAACGATGCCTAGATGGGTCTTATAAACATCCATATTTTGCAAACTAAAAATGACAACAAATGCAAATCCAAAATTAAACATACTAAACATGCCCGTTGAATCTGTATATTATGTTGTCTAAATTCACAATGAATTATTTTAGCCATAAATGTGAGAAGATAAATTTGAGCATGTTAAACCTATCACTCAACTCTTCCCTACATGTGACTCCAAAATCTAGTCTCAGAGCTAAAATCATATGGGAAAAATATCCTTACTACATACAACAACAATCCCACAAAAGCATGCTTTCAGAAATATGCATGTTAATCAACAATATCAATTATGAAAAATCTATCCATCAGATAAAGTGTCCTCTAAATCAAAATTGAATGGAATCATCTGTGGGTTATCGATCAATAGATCCTAAGTTGATTCTAAATAAACAACTTCATTGATTTTAACCTTATTAAGAGGTGTATGAACCATCAGTTTCTTGCCACATGATGGATGAAGTTCCCAACATGTTTCAACCATGTGTCCACTCATATTGCAAAGAGTGTAAAAATTCCTCTATTTGGGCAAGGTTACATGTTTGTCAACTAATTTCAACATGATGAGATTGGTCTTTAGGACCTGCCTTATTATTCAGAAAAGACTACAACTTCTTTAGCAAAGTTTTTCTCTTCCAACAATAAGCAATATAATGATTACTTAACCCACAAAATGTGCAGGGACAATCATGCAACATCTTCTGTATATCAAATCCAAATTGTTCAAATGGAAAGAGTGCATTAGTAGTTTTAGGATCCAAATTCCCATCAATGTTATTTTTAGTGTAAGTAGGAGGAGGTGGAATCTCAATACCTCTTCTTCATGTTTTCTTACACCGATATGTATTCCTCTATATGGAGGATTTATGTAATGTTAGTTGTGTAGAAACCTAGATATTATAAGCTTTTCTTCCTTCAGAAATTATGGAAATTTCTCCAATATCCACTTGCTCACTAACATAACCCAATCCTGCATTATGAGGTTGATCATCTTCCTGTATTGGGTTAGAAATACCTTTGTCATCCTTACCAAATCCTCTTCCATCAAATCCCATTTTAATTAACAGCTTAGATCCAATGCCCTTAGTATATTGTTCAAAATTACCAAAATTAATATCTGAAACCGAAGAGAAAGAAGTACTATATGGTGAAAAACTTACAGTGCATTCATATGTCATTAT
The DNA here is from genome assembly GCA_019776745.2 of Taxus chinensis. NCBI lineage: Eukaryota > Viridiplantae > Streptophyta > Pinopsida > Cupressales > Taxaceae > Taxus > Taxus chinensis. Next base: position 810,706,899 of record CM034148.1, read on the forward strand.
ACCTGCATATGAAGTGGAAGGAACATCCTTCATCCTTTCACCATTTTGCATTCATTCCAAAATCTCATACTTGGCCTACAAATCAAATTTCAAGCGCACAATATCCTCTTCGAAGGAGTAAAAATTAGCTCTCATGAAAGAGTTATCTTCTTGGCAGTTATATGCTCTGATCTCATCAAGCTTCACTTGTTTCAAAGCTTTACCCATGATTTTCTTGTTTCCTGCAAACAACTTGTATACCCAAAAAAATGCAAACTACAAATGAAATATCAAACAAGGCCAAAGGTCTGCACAAATTGAATGAAAAGTAATTTGCAACTGATATCAAATCCACACAATCAAAAGCTAATCTAGCATACTAACTACTTTGATACCAAAACTTGATCTATAAACTAACAGTGACCCCCTCATCATCTAAATAAAACTAAATATTGATTGATCATCATCATCATTTGAGCTTTTTTGCTTCTTCTATGGAGACCTTAGGGAGATCATCTACACCTTGTGTTGATTTATTCTCTTGTTACATCATTATTATTACTATTATTTACTGCTAACATCTTTCAGGTCCAACTACCATAAGATATCTAGATCCAATCCTTCATCTTATATGTTTTTTGTGTAGTTTGTTTGTCTAATCCATCCATTCTTGGCCATACCTAGTTTAGCCCAAGTAACTGTCAACCTTGTCTAGTCGTTGTCAACCCAGAACCTACTGCATCACCCATTTTTTCATTCAAATCCACTACCATCCCATTTGTCTTTTCCTGACATCATCTCCTTCTAGATTTGTTATTTTGTCAGTCTAGAACTACTATGTCAGTCTACATTCATTGCCAACTCTACCCAATCGCCGCTCACCCGATCCCTATTTCCAACCTATCACCTTAGATATCCATTTCCTTGCATCCTTTTATTAGATCTAGAGTTAATTATAGATAATCTATTATTAGGTGAATCTTGCATGCTTCCTTTGGTACTTTTACAGTGGTGCATGGATATTTTTAGCATGCAACCTATTTTGAGAGTGCACAAATGGTAAAGGGAAAGTACCCACTACCTATATATATGTATTGATTTACATGGTTTTGAGTATCTCGTTATTGTATTAGAGTTATGTTACTGGTATGTGGAAGTGCACATGAATTATGATGGTACTTTACTATGTGTATGTATTCAACTACATGTCTTGTGACGAATTAATATGATGGATATTTTGTAGATGGATATTGGTTGTTGATGTATATCTGTTCATGGTTCATTGTATGGTACATTTGATCATGATCCTTGTTTGATTCATTATGCACTATGGTTGTGAATTTATTTCTTGTTAAGCTTTACCTTTAATTGTACATGTTATGGATCTGGAATGTAAGTATGTTCATGCTAACACCTTGAAAAAGATGGTATAAAAGAGGGACCTTGATACCTTTGCACTTCGGGTGAGTGTTTATACCTTCTCTGAGTGATGTGCCAGTGTGCCTAGGGTTTGAGTAATAGAAAAAAGACTACATTTTGGTTCCTTTGTCAAGACCTCTTTTCAAGTTGTTGCAAGGATGTTACATGATGAAGACGTATCGGTTGACCCTTTAAGGCATTGAGATGTTGGGTTGAGATTTAGAGATGATCATTTTGCTCACAGATATAATTCTAGACCTGATTTTGATGCACGTTGTGTGGGTTGAAGAAAATCTCTATCATGAACTCTATGAGACGTTCTTTTCTTGTTTTCCTTATAGAGTTGTACGAGTGGTTGGTCTACATATGCATCAAAGAGAATTGGATTATAGAACAAGGGTTTGGACATAGGAAGATTACCATAATTTGTATGATGTTGATGAACTTGGACACAACGTGTTGTAGATCATTAGTGGAGTGGTGTTTGCATAGTTATACTTTGGAGTTGTTGTTTCTACTTATTCCTGTCCAAAGGTTATTGAGTTTCAGTTCTTGCATGAAACCCAAAGGATCTTATTTACGTGCATTATCCCTTTACCAATCAAGATCTTGATTGGTAACTCTGAATTTGGAAGAATGACCTATGGCTAGCTAAACCCACCACTGTGCATATGGGGCAGGAGCAAGTGTGGTGAAATATAACATACCTAGGTAGAAATAGGAAAGAGAGAAGAAAGGTGGATTAAGTATAATGAAAGCATGAGAGAGGGAATTGATGAAGATAGTGTGATATTGAGGAGTTTTTGGAGTTGATGCGAGAGAGATGGTTCATGAAGGATTTAGAGCTCACATAGAAGACGTAGAGCGGAGCATCATGATTGTCCCATCCTTAATAAAGTGTGATAGAGGATACCCCTTTGTCTTCTAATGAGATCATGTTTGAGGAAGAAATATTAAGGACCATGCGGGCATGCATGTGATCCCACCTAGTGACCTTAGCCCTTGTGCTTGGTGTTTCAGTTCCTAGAAGTAATTATTGAGAAGCGAGCGAGTGTTGGTGATCCAAGTAGTGACAAGTAGATATCATTTTCCTTTAAATACAGAAGTTCAACAAACAACACTATGGCATCATGTGACAACATATTCTTACCATTTGGAGGACTAATTGGTGGTATATTTTTTAGCGCATCATCAAGATAGAGTGTGGGCATGCAGAACGTTGGTAATACATCTGGAAGTAGCAAAAATTCACAGACCATGGGAGTTCAATTTAGTAAAAAATTTTAGGAACATGAGTAACTCATCCACTGGTCCAACACCTACCTAGGAAGGTCAGGAAGGATTTAGAGGATCCGGAGGTTCGGGATCAAGTGGATTTGGTGGTTCTGGTGGTGGAGGAAAATTTGGAGGTAATACAAGTTCTAGACCTGGTGGGCATGGTTCGCATTAGCCACAGCTAGCAAGTGTATTTATGAGATATCCCTTCACCTACTAGAGTACAAGGGTATTGAGGATGCAACGGAGCATGCACACATGTGTGAGATAGTATGACATGTTAAGGGGAATCACAGCTCCTGAGCATAAGGAAAGTCAATTTGCTACTAATTTGCAAGGGCGCACACATAATTGGTATAGGAAGTATGATCCGAATCAAAATGTTGTAGATTACAATGCACTGCGTGATAATTTCTTGGCTGAGTTTCATATACCTGAGTTTGAACAGAAAAGCATCAGCATGCACTGAAAGAGATTAAGCAGGGCATGACTGAGAGTGTAAGGGAGTATGATGCATGATTTAAAAATTTGCTATCAAAGTTATCTTATGATATTCACCTAGCCAACATGCACATAGTGGTTTGTTGGTGGTTTGATCACACCTTTTAGAAGGGTGAAACTCTCTCATAAGATCTTTATAGATCCGTGTGAGGATTTGGAGGTAGCTCTGTGTGCTGAGGTAGTTGGGAAGTGTAGACACTGGAGTTAGCCCGTTCTTGGAGAGGCATAGATTGCATCTATGGGGAAGAAATTTGGAAATTTATCAGCCAATTCAACTCATGAAATGCACAGTGGGATATGGTGTACAGATTGTAAGGTAGAAAGACATACCAAGGATAATTGCCCTCGTAAATTCAGTGTGTATCATGCTGCTGGATTGTGATATTATCACTTGGATCATGATTCGAGTAGATGCCCTCTTATTGCAGTGCGTGATCCAGAAGAATGTGTCTTGTTACTGTAAGATTTATAAGTCTACCACTCATGATACAGAGAATTGTAGATTGATTGATCATATTCATGAGGCTATTGAGACTGGTGTATGTTAGACCAGTGTTGTAAATAATTCTAAGGACCAAGGTGAACATCATAATCATAACCATAATGAAGGCACTCTGATGGAGGTGGTCAGAGGTAGAGGTTACCGTGGAGGGATACAGAGGTCCATGGTCTCGGTGGTGGAAGAGGTGACTTCCCTCATGGAAACCTATTTTACTTGTGGATCCCTTGATCATTATAAGCATGAATGCCCTCAGAATGTTTTCTGCTCATGGTGTGGAAAATAACATAAGTTTGAAGAGTTCCCTGAGTTATATGAGCACATGAGTAAGAACTATAAGAAGAATGATAAGGGTGTGGGGAATGATAAAGTGCACAGTGCGTTGTGGAAGATCAGTGGATGCTCAAAGATTAGTGCTTGATCTTGATGATGTTACCTATGTGTTAGTGACTACATGCGTTGAGGCTACGCACACGCTGTGAGATTCCAAAGTAGAAGCCATGTTATTAAAAAGCAAGGAGGTGATTAATGTGAAGTATCCAGATCCTTCTGCATCAGAAGGAATTTTATCAAGAGACTATGGAAGTTATTAGAAACTTGTAGGTGAAATTACAGTGCTTGAAGGAAAGTCAAGAAGTTGGAGTGAGAAAATAAAAGTTGAGCTTCCTCAGAAAGATGTTGATGAATTAAAGGAGGTTTGTAAGATGTTGTGCCATGAGAAAATATCATTCCTTTGTTAGGGGAATGGTTGAGGGAGAAGGTACCGCATGTTGGATTTGAGCACAAGAGAATATATTGCATGCAAACTTACCTCCTCACAGTATTGAATATGATAAAGAGATTACCTTGAATGCAATTGTTGATGGCTGGCTACTGAGTAACATATTGATTGATACATGTGTAGAAGTAAATGTACTCACTTTGGATGCATGGAATTAGATGGGGAGACCACCATTACAGCCTTCTTCGAATGTGTTGTACATGGCGAACAAGACTAGAGCCACACCCATTGGAGTATTGAAAGATGCCACTATTACTATACAAGGAGCCAAGTTTACTAGGGACTTTGAGGTCTTAGCAGCTTACTAAAGTAGATAGTTTCCCTAGCATTTCTTGGGCGCCTTGGTGTTATGCAAATAATGCTGATATGTACTTTAATAAAGGTTATATCAGTTTTGAGAACAAAGAGGAGTGTGTCATTATTCCTTTGAAAGATGGGAAAGATGCACCTTATGTAGAACCCTTGAGTGAAGAGGATTTGAATAGGATATATGTGTGCACAGTTAGAGATCCTGAAGTGCTTGAGCCATCTAAAGAAGGTGTTATTCATGGGATGATGCTCAGTCTATGAGTGATACAACCAGTGTTTCCATGTGATAACTGGGCAGCATGGAACATATGAAATGGTGGGTGAGAGATCAAGAATTATAGTTACTCACGTGATTAGGCTGTGCTCTGTTAGGTGCTTGGGTCAGTAACCAAAGGTACCAAGGTATAATGGTGAAGGAAATCCTGATGTATTTTTGTGCACCATGGAAACCTTATGGAGAATGTGGGTGAAAGAAGAAATATGCTTGTTTATACCCTTCACATGAACAAGTTGTGTTGGTGGACTACACATAGAGATAACCTTTTGGAGTGGCGAGAAGTGAGAATCACCTTCTCTACTAGGTTTCTTAGGAGGAATGTACCTTCATAGATATGTGAATTTCATGGGAAGGATTCTACTTCACATCACATTCAGAAGTGTGAGAGACTCTAGACAGAGGGGCAGGAGGCCTTACCGCCATCACTATGGGTAGCACAAGTTATACACCACGTTACAGCGGTTGTGTGTGCACATGGTATGTTCATGCAAAATTGACAAGAGAAACAAGTTAATTGGAAATAGGAGATGACCATAGGTATGATTCAGACCTTTTACTATTTTTCTAACTAAACCTCCAGGTGAATGAAGCATTATAGATTATGAAGCACCTTATGATGGGGGATAGTGTAAAGGCTAAAGAACTCCTGTTAGATATGTTTGGGGAATTAGACTTGGAGGCACACTTTTCAGAAGAAGAGATAGACGAGGTACAACTTGGGCACGCCTGGCTAGAAAAAGAGAAGGGTAAGTTAGTTTACATGATTGATGATGAAGAAGTAGAGAATCTGGATGTTGATCACACTGTAGGTACGCGTGAGGTCTTGGATAGTGTATGATGAGAAGGCATGCACTTATCATGAGCCTATGAAAATGAAGAAGGTCAACATTGGGACATATACAAAACCTAAAGAGGCTATTATTGGTGACTATTGGTCTGAACAAGAGGTGTCAAAGATCATATTGAGTTTTTGCATGACTTCCAAGACTTATTTCCATGAGGCTATCATGAGTTTAAAGGGATTGCATCACTCTTTGGGTGAGATGAGGATCAAGTTAAAGGAAGGTGTGCCTCGGTTAGGAAGAGAGCCTTACAGGATGAATCCTAATCTACATGTCAAGGTAAAGGAAGAGATTGATAAGATGTTGAAATATGGAATCATTGAGCCCATTGAGGAGTCAGAGTGGGTTAGCCCCATGGTGATAAGCATAAAGAAATATGGTAGGATAAGGATCTGTGTGGACTACAGAGAGTTGAATGCTCTTGTGTCATAGATCCTTTTCTCACACCTTTTACAGAGGAAATCTTGGAAGGTGTTGCAAGGCGTGAAGATTTATTCTTTCACTGATGGATTCTCTGGTTATCATCAGGAGTGGATTGCTAAATAAGATCAAGAAAAGAAAAATTTCACCACTGAATGGGGAAGTTTTGCATACACAGTTATGCTTTTGGGTTGAAGAATGCACCTGCAGTATTTTTGCACATTGTTGTGCAAGCATTTGAGGACTTTATACACAATTTTTACAGGTTTACTTGGATGATTGGAATGTGTATGGGCTAGTAAAAGATCACTGTGACAAATTTGAGACGCATGTTTGAGAGGTGTTAGGCAGTTAAGCATCTCTTTGAATATTAAGAAGTGTATCTTTACTACACCCTTTGGAACTTTGTTGGGACATATTATATGTAAGGAAGGTTTATTGGTAGATCCTGCTAAGGTTGTAGTTATTTTGGGCTTAGAGGATCCTACCAATTAGAGAGAGGTGCGTGGTTCTTAGGACACACAAGTTATTACAGGAAGTTCATTAAAGGATATGCTAAGATTTCCACACCCTTGGAGGAATTGTTGAAGAGTAAAGGAAAGTTTCATTGGGATGAGGTGCAATAGATAGCGTTTGAGACATTGAAGGAAAGACTTACTTTTGTGCCCATTTAGTATTTCCTTCTTGGGATAAACCATTTCATGTACATGTGGATGCCTCTGGTATGGCCATTGACACAGTGTTAGCACAACCTAGTGAAGGATTGTTGATCATCCTATCTATTTCACGAGCAGGAAGTTGACACCAGCTGAGAAGAATTATACAACTACAGAGCGTGAAGCATTGTCTATGATTTACACACTGCACAAGTTTAGACATACTTGCTGGAAACTCCCTTTATATTTTATACAGATCACATGGCACTTAAGTACTTGGTTAATAATCCTCATTTTGTAGGGGCACATATGTGGTGGATTCTCTTGTTTCAAGAATTTGACTTTACAGTGGTGGTAAACCAGGAAAGAGTAATTAAAGACTAGATCATTTATCAAGGATTAACTTAGGTGAGGATGTACAAAGCATTGAGGACACAATGTCAGATGCATAACTGTTTAGATTAAACTGTGCACCCTTGGACTTAGAAGACATTGTTATATTCTTGTGTACTGGTGTGGCACCTAAAGGGATGAAGATTTTAGAAAAGAAACAACTCACCATACGTCACACCTTATATGTTGATCAGTGGAGATTTATACAAGTTAGGTTGTGATGAGGTTTTACACTGGTGTGTACTTGAGCATGAGTGTGAAGCTATTATGGAGGAAGCTCATGGTGGAATTACAGGTGGACATTATGCAGGAAATGCTACCACGTGTAATATTTTACTGGATGGCCTTTGGTGGGAAACATTATATAAGGATTATAAAGAGTATGCCAGGGCGTGTGATCATTTTCAGCACCTTGGGAAGCCTAGGCATAGAGATGAAATTCCCTTGAGACCTATTGCAAGTACATAACCTTTTGAGAAATGGGAAATTGACTTTTTGGGCCTATTTCCCCACCGACATGCAAAGGAATAGGATCACGCTATATTATTACATGTACAAATTATCTTATCAAGGTGGGAAGAAGTAAGTGCCTACAAAGGATTACATGGAAGCTACAACAGCAAGGTTCTTATGGGAAAACATTATCAATAGGTATGGATGTCCATTGAGTCTTGACAAGTGATAGGGGCACACATTTTTTAAATGAGACTATCAGAATATTATTGGTAAATTTATGGTGGAACATCATAAGACAACCCCTTATCACCCACAGGCTAATGGAACTGATGAGGCTTTCAACAAGATATTGGGACATACATTGACAAAGATTTGTGATGTTGGAAGGAAGGATTGGGATGATAAAGTCTTCTATTGTACTTTGGGCATACAGGACAACTTATAAAATGATTGAACAAAGCCACACCCTTTTCAGTTGGTGTTTGGCACAGAGGTTATTTTACTAGTGGAATTTATGTTACCCTCCCTACATATTGCATGCACAGGAGGACTAGATGATGAAAATCACTTGAAGAGCATATAGATAAGATGATGCAGTTGGATGAGAGGCGTGCTATAACATGTTGGATCTAGAAGACAGAAAAGGCCAGGACAGAAGGCATGGCATGATAGGCATATTAAGAATAAGAAGTTTGAAGTTGGAAAAATGGTTCTTCTTTATGACTCCAAGTTTTCACGCCACCTTAGGAAATTGAAAAGTGCATTGGTTGGGATCGTATGTTGTGACTTATATACTTGATTCAGGTGCTTTGTCAGTTATAGGCACTGGATGGCACACGGTTTCCTGGTTACTTCAATGGGATTAGGCTAAATCCCTACTATAAATAAGTCTTCTTGGTGTTTGTAATAAGGTAGTATTTCCAGTTAGATTAGATTTCCTTTAATGCATTTTCATTATATGTGTTTCCTTTCATCGTTGTTATGATTTGTCAATTTAGTTCATGTGTTTTGTTGCATAATAAGTGCTTACGTGCCAGTAGCTAATTACTATCTATTGAATTCATGCACAGAGGACCACGCATACTTTTAGTGTGGGGTGGAGCAGATACATGATAGATGGGCCAAGACTGAATATGAACATCTTCTGGAAGATGGGTATGCATAGAAGAAATATGGTAGGTGCTTGATTAAAGGTGAAGATTAAGAAAAAATTCTCATAAATGAAGACCACGCGTAGATGGATGGACGCACAGTGTAATGCAAGGTAGGAAAAAACATGGGAAACTACTTGGTTGAGGCATAGTGGATAGGTACTTCAACACATGAAGGCATGTGAAAGGAGGTCTGTGGCTAAGGAGTAGTGGGTGCGCCAGAAGGTTACGACTGGGGCATAAAAAAACAAACAATGGAAAAGGAACAAAACACCATTTAATGTTGAGTATGGTGATAGATGGAGAGAAATAAATGTGGAAAAATTTACAAAATTTATATAAGGAGGGATTGTGATATCATTTTTACCTTACATTGTGAAGTTTTCGAGCAAGTTGAAGAGTGAGCTGAAGAGCGAGTTATGTGGGAAAGTGTGTGAAAGAGAATTTTAAAGACATCAAACCAGAGTTATTTGTACACGACATTGTTTGGAGATCCATCAAAGAGGGTGTTTGAGCTAAGAATAAAGGTGCATGGGGATAAAATTTGTGGAGTTAGGGTTCAAAGAAAAGATAGGGCATGCTGAGTTTAAGTTGCAGAGCTCGAATATAGTGCAAGATTACATTTTTATCATCGCAATGACACCAAAAAGAGCACCTGGAGAAACCACTAGGGGTAGGAAGAAAAAAGAAGTGGAAGTAGAGGTGGAGGATAGCCCCGAAAGTAGATTTTCAAAAATTTAGTACTCAGAAGGTGTCATAATGGGATTGGATTGGGAGTCACATATTTGACAAAGAAAAGTAAGTGACTACAATCATGCATAATAAGGATAATAAGGATGAATTGGACAAATTATTGGTGGTAAAAATAGATTTACAGAATAGAGAATGACATGGCCATTTATGATGATGTAGGAGAAAATTTGTTGGTAAGTGTTGGAGTCATGCAACTGTATGAGCTGCCATATTTTGGAAACCAGAAAATTTATATCAATGGTTGATGTCCCGAGTCCACGAGGACTTTTCTATTTTGTAGGGTGGTGGAATGTGACTCACCATGCCTTGATTGGAATATTGACAGGGTTAAGGAGCTCAGGACATTGAAATTGGTAGTGACCTTAGAGATGATGATGGTGCATGGAAGAAACCTCTGCAGAGATGACTTATGTAAAAGGGGGGCACACCATGGATATCAAAAATTTGGAAAATCACCATGTGATTTGATGTTGTGCACCTCCTTACCAAGTTGAATAACCAAGAGTGCTGGAGCCAGGTGAATAAAATATGGCTCCATATCGCCAGGAAGATGTATGAAGGAGTGGTATATAACTTGTCTTCCTTATTATTGAGACCATAATTGCAAGAGTGCACACCAAGGAGACAAGATAAGTTTTGGTGCTATCTTATTATCTATAGTGTTTGTAGAAATTGGAGTGCTTGATGGGCCAAAGGAGAATATTTGGCAGTTCCCTGAAGAGAAAAAGTCACTTGCAGAAATATTTCAAAATATACATGTGATGGATCTATGATTGGTCCTTATAAGAAAGATTGGAGCTCTGGTATAAGTTATTGCATGAAGATTTTGATTATGAATGGAGAATACCCAAGGACCTTCCTTTGGTATTGGAGAAAGCAAGCCCAGTTCATAGTTTATCAACATTTTTGTATAGGGAAGGTTTGGGATGAAGGATGGAAAGTGGAGCCCTTGGTCAAAGCTCCCATATGCCTTCACTGCACACGCTATTTTCAGGCTTCAGTAAACAAATTCTCCAAATGCGCATAGATTGAGGTTTGATGTAGATAAAGTGGACTGTGAGTATCATACTCTCATAAAAAGACATACACATATCCAGGTAAATCTTCTTATATTGAAAAATTGATATTTAGATATAAGTATCAACTCAATGAGTTTGGAAGTTGGGAAATTTGGTGTGGCTAAGGTATACATCTACCTTAAGCCCAATTTGGAAACATGGAAAATACATTGAGAATGAATTCAAGCTTCCTGAATTGTTAAAAGGAAAGCATACTATAGGTACATTACATGATGAGGATTGTATCTTTGAAGAAGAAGAAGAAGAAGACTTAAAGGAAGATAGTGGTGGTCTGGATCATGGTACAAGAAGGAAACCAAATATAGGGGGAAAGAGAGATCGTGAGGATACTTTGCCTCTAAGACAATAGGAAGGTAGGAAGTGAGAATGGAAAAGGACTATGGAGATAGGGGGTGATGGGCACCAAGGAACATGAATTTAGGAGAGTGCTAAGGAAAACTATAGTACCAAAGTGCACAAGCGGTAGGCCCTCACAGCCACCTAGGAGGTATTGTCAAGAACCTCACCCATGTCAAGGCAGAACTCAGTAAAAAGAGGTGCAAGTATATTCCCACTGAAGGAGGATAGTGATGGGTGAGAAGTTAGGCAATAACATGCACCATTAAGGAGAACCCATGTTATTACTGTAGATGCAGAGGAACCTTAGGTCCGAAGAATTGAAGAACATGATGAGGAGGCTTATGAAGAGCATGGGGATGTGAGTGGTGCCATAGGGGAAGAGGAAGGATGAAGATAAGGGTGAACCATCTAGTGAGCCTGACTAAGTGGGCACATATAGGTGAAGGACCAATGCTTGGATGTTGAGGGTCATATTCCTAAAGGGTAGGCCGCTCTGGAGGAGATAAGGGAGAAGAAGAGGTACAAAACTCCTGCACTTAGTTACATTGATGACTTGTCTAAAATCATTCATGCCAGGTTTCAGAGTACTTTGGATCCTGAGGAGCTTTATGGGTGGGATTTTATGGACCCTAGAAGCAGCAAACATGCGCACTTGGAAACAAGTTGTCTTGGAAGTATGCAAATCATATTGATGAGCCTGAATTTGATGTGAAGGAGGAAGCATGTGTGAAATGAAAAATGAAGAAGAAATCATGACTATGCACTAGATGGTTAAGCCAATAGATGTTTACAGATGAACAGGAAAGTAATGCTTTGACCAAATAGACAGCTGAAGGTGGCAAGAAATTTGAATAAAGAAAAAACACTCAGCTAAGAGCGTCTAATGGAAGAAAATAAGATCCTGAAAGAACAAGTGGAACAGTTAATAGAAGCAGAGTAAGGACAAAGAGAAAAATAAGGATATTCTGGATTTTATGGCAGAGCTTGGAAAGGAATTCATAGACGCACATCCATACATTGATGAGTAGACATAGAATAGACATACCAGTCCTCTTTGCACTTCTTGCTAGACTTGTGTTCACCTATTGATAAAAAAGTCAATTGGGTGCACCACGAGGAGTGACCAAATGGAAACAGCTTGCACCAAAAGAAGAATTTATTGTAGCATAGAGTGAAAATCAAAAGCATACAATAGCATGGAAGAATATTTTGAATATGAGTCTCTTGCTTCAAAGCCTGAAGATGAAATGAAGAAGGAAAACTTAGTCCTTGAATATGTGTGTAATACCTGGACCCAATCATTAAGACAAGGACATTGGTCGAGGAAAATGAGGTCCTTATGTAAAGAAGAATGAGACTACTTGGTGCAAGGAGAGGTTGACATTAGTATAAAAGAAGTGTGATGCACTCACAACAACACTAGGACCCTCACAAGGAAAGATAAAGGATAACTTAGGAAACTCATAGCTTAATGTATGGATGTAATGGATGTGATGATCTCAAGTAATGGAAAATGTTCTTAGAGTTAGCTACAGAATGAGGGCAAGAATATGACATTGGATGAATGGAAGGGTACTTGTAGACATCCTTGAAAATACAAAGAAGGACTCAGTGACTGGAATGATTGGAGGCAGAAATCAAGAGTGAGTACCCTGAGTTACTTCTACCTTCAGAGGAATAGAGCACCCATAATATTTTTGGAATATCTTCATTCTTTGTACAATCATTATTACTTATTATTTTTTATTCTTGGAGAGACAAAGCATGATTACCCATTATCGGGGGCATAAATGAAGCTAATGTGGGGTAATGTTAGTTGGAAAATTTATTCCTAAATATTAGAGGCATGCATGGGATAAGGGTGCGACAGGAAGGGGGCATAGGAGAGTGCAGAAGTATTAGCATACGAAGAGGGCACCAAGGAGGAAAGTTAGAATTTAGGACTTAGTTGTTTTGCATGCATGGGATAAGAATGACATTGAGTGATGAACACATTTTGTATGAGAAGACTTGGAAGATGCTGCCAAGATTATTTTGGGAACAAGAAGGAGATCAAGAGTCATGTAGAGTTTGAGCTAATAATAGGATTAGAACTAGAGTTTTTTATAGGTAATCTATTATTAGCGAAGCTTTATTGCTTTTGTAGTTACTTTTGTAGCAATGCATGTCTATTATTAGCATGCAACCTATTTTGAGATTGCATGGGTAGTGAAGGGAAATTTCCCCACTACATATATATATATATATATATATATATATATATATATATATGGTATTATAGATACATATCATGTATTGATTTTTATGGTTTAGACACCACATGGGATTATGTTATGTTAGAGTTATGTTGATGGTATACTTGCGTGCATGACCTTGTGATGATAATTGATATGTATTCAACTATTGCATTCATGATGAATTAATAAAATGATCATTGTGATTGGATATTGGTTATTGATATATCTATTACTGGTTATTGCATGGTAAATATGATCTTGGTCCTTTTTATTCATTCTGCAATATGGTCATGAGTTGATACTTTTTATATCTAATCTTTAATTGTTTGTTATGAATATGGAATGCTTGTTTGATCATGCTAATACTTTGTCAAAGTTGGTATAAAAGAGAGACCTGGTACCTTTGCATGCTTTGAGTGAGCACTCAAATATGTTTGAGTGATGGGCCAGTGCGTATAGGGTTTGAGTAAAGAAAACATACTACAAGGTATCTGTTATAGGTTGATATCAAACATCACAGAGCTTCATTATTTTGGATCTATGCACAGAGCCCTCAAACCCAAATTTTTTCTATTCTTATCCTTCTTCTCAGGTCATCGTCGACCTATCTTTTACAGCCTAGGTCTTGTTGACCCAACCACGTAAAATTACTTTGTGTTGATTTAGATCAGATCTACACTTTCCATCCATTTATGTAATTTCCAAAGTCTGTTTAGCTTCAGTTTTTGCATGTTATTAAGTCCTTTATCATTGATTTTATCATCTTTTATCAAATACAGGGGTTAACATCTGCATAAGGAAGTTAACACTTCTTGGAACCGAATTTGTCTAGAAACCCCCTCATATACATCGATCCACTAGGTGTGCAAGAATTTTGAACAAGTTTTCTCTTTCCTGTCCAAATTAGTGAAATAAATACTAAAGAAAACTAAGCAACTCCAAGATGCAAGGGTTTAAGGTACCTTAGAAGAAGATGGTGATGAAAGGACAAGCAAAAAGTAGATGTCCTCACTGCAAATTTGATGAACCTGCATAACAAAGATAACTAAAATGAAAATTGATTAGATGGTATATGAGGGGATTTCCTGACGAAGTCAGTTCCAAAAAGTGTTAACTTCCTTATACGGATGTCAACCCCTGTATTTGATAAAATATGATAAAATCAATGATAAAGGACTTAATAACACGCAGAAACTGAAGCTAAACAGAATCTTGAAATTTTAGAAATGGATGGAAAGTGTAGATCCGATCTAAATCAACACAAAGTAAATTTTACATGGCTGGGTCAATGGTGACATGAGCTACAAAAGACAGGTCGATGGTGACCTGAGCAGATGGATAAGAACAACGAATAAAATGTGAGTTTGAGAGTTCTGTTACATATCCAAAAGAATGAAGCTATGTGATTTCTGATATCAACCTGCAACAAACACCTTAAACTAGAGAAGCTGAAAGGATGCAAGGAAATAGACATCGAAGGTGATAGGTTGGAAATCAAGATCGGGTTGATGACAACTAGGTAGATTTGGTCGTGACTGTAGACTGACATAATAGTTCTGGACTGATAGAATGACAGAATAACAGATCTAGAAGGATATGATGTCGAGAACAAACATGAAGGATGATAGTGGATCTTAATGGTAGAATGGGTGGTGCATTAGGGTCTGGGTCGACGATGACCAGATAGGGTTGACAATGACCTAGGCTAAACTAGGTATGGCCGAGAATGGATGGATTGGATGAACAACTAGCACACAAAATAGATAAGAGGAAGGACTAGATCTAGATATCTGATGCTAGTTGGAATTGCAAGATGTTAGCAGTAAATAATAGTAATGATAATGATGCAACAAGAGAAAAAATCAACACAAGGTGTAGATGATCTCCCTAAGGTCTCCACAGATGAAGCAAGCAAGCTCAAATGAACCTCCAAAAGACTGTAGCAGCTGCATAGATGGTCAAGCTCAAAGATAGGATCACAAAAATGCAAGAGAATTATGATTATACCTCTTTTGGGAGGAGAGATAAATGTGGTCTTATAGGGTCGACGGCGACCCGGGCAGGTCACCACCAACTGCAGGGAACCATCCCTTTGGGATAGTAGGATGAGTGATTTATTCGAGAGATATGGGGCTTTTATTGATTAGGATGAGTGTTTTAAATCATATAGGAAGTGTTAGGGTTTCCTAGGGAAGTGATCATGGGTAGGTGGGAGATAAGATATGGATTAAAATAAAAGCTATAAAAAGTGCATAGGGATATAGGAACTAGGTAGTTTTAGGGATAACAAACAACCTAGGGAGGGGAAATCTAGGAATAATTATAATTAATTAGATGATGAGATTAAAGGATGATGGGATAAATGATGAGGATTAATACTAAATTAAAGTGGATAGGTTAATAGATAAGGGAAATATGAGAATTTTAATAAGAATAAAATGAATTAAAATAAAAATGGGTCTAGATAGGTGACCATGGTGAAAGAAGCGGACGCATGGGCAACAAGGGTAGCAATACCAAATTTCGGTGTCTAAAATTTGCCCCTTTTTGTTGAGTGGTTTGTGCATAAGCAAGCCATGAGACAAAAATAATGAGAGATGGAAGAGTAAAATGAAGACTGAACAAAGGATTGATGATGTGCTCCCCCTCAAACAAGGGATCGATGATGTGAACGGGGAATCGATCACAAGTTTGAACAGAGATAGATGAAGATGGGTGGGTGGGAAAAGTGAAGAAGGGTGAAAATGATAAGGTGAGGCAAAATGCCCCAAGCGAGAAGGATTTAAGCAACAATAAAATTTAAACAACTCAATGGTGCAAGTGATTTTGAAGATGCACTTGATGTGAAATAGGGATACAAAGGACGGTCCTCAATGGAGTACGACAGCCATGTCCTACGAACCATCTGAGTGGGCGAAAATTATTGCGGAATGGAGGGAATCTAATGGGAAACCACTGGATTAAATTGTATGCAAGCCAGGGGGTTTCACCAATGGGTGATAGGCATCACATCTAAGAACTCATGTGTAACTTCCTTATGTGGAAAATAACCCCCGAAATCCTTAATACATGAGGAATTGGGTGAAAAAGGTATGCGTGCATAACATGGACGAACTGATGATAAAACTAATGGTGCCCCCACAAAGGACACGAAATGGATGGCTAAATATAGATCTAATCTAAATCAAGAAAAAGTGATGATATAAATTACCTGACAAGGTTGATGGTGACATATGGCTGTAGAAGACAAGTGGATGGTGACCTGAGTAAGATGGATATGAACAACAAATGAGATGCGTGTCCTGAGGGCAAAAGAGCACAAAACGAACGAGGAAAGAAGTTCAATGATGTTTGACCCCAACCTGCAAGGGCATGATAATCGCCAAGGAGGTGAAGTAAATAGAAAGGATGCAAGGAAATGAATGCCCCAAGTGATAGGTTAGACAATAGGGATCAGGTCGATGGCCACTAGGTAAAGTTAGCAGCGACTTGCAGATTAACAGAGTGTTCTGGACTGATAGACATGGCAGAATAACCAATCTAAAAGGACACAACAATGGCCACAAAAGTACAAACATGACGGTAGTGGATCTAAACTGGCAGAATAGTGGGGATACAGCATTGTGTTATGGGTCGACGACAACCAAAAAAAAAAAATGGAAGAAAAGATGTTACTACATAGGATAAACTAGGATATGGCTGATTAGAATGGTATATTTTGATTAGACGAACATACCTAGATGCTTTAGGCATGGTAAATGTGATGTAGGTAAAATAGAATGCGACGTGATGATCTGGCAACTCTAATGCCAGTATGAACAATGCTACGATCATATCAAAGAGTGTGTGAGGACAATAATGCCTTATGATGTAACATTGGAGAACAAATCAAGACATGGTGTGGATCCAAGTAATCCCGAAGGCACATGCGACTAAAATAGGTGTTAAGCACATCAAGCTCGAATGATACCTTCAGTTATATTGTAGCAATATGTATGAGATGGTCAAACATGAAGATAGGAATCGTAAAACTCATAAGACCTAATGTTGATTATGCCGACTTTTAAAGGAGATTTGTAAATGTAACTTGTACATGGGAAGACAGTGACTCCATAAATGGGTCGCTCCCTAAATGCGGGGATGCCATCCAACTTTGGGTAGGGGAAAGAGCATGATTGACTCGAAATTTAGGAAGTTTGCTATGGATTGGGATAAGTCTTATACAACATTTAGGTGGGTTAGGGCTTTCTTAGGGATGCTATATGGATATGTGGGAGATAAGAATGGATTAAATCAATGCTAGAAAAAGCCTTTGATGTCATGATACAAAAGAACTAGGCCCTTTCGAGGGTGATGGTCTACTTTATACATATAGGGATTTAGATGGAAATAATGATGATTACATTAGATAATGCCGTCCTTTGAGGGATCAGTCTATTTATGATGATTGATTTTTTTTTACATGAACAATTGTCCTTCAAGAGAGTAGTATGTTTTTGATAAGATTTGATTTTTGATAAGAGCATCCATGAATTTTGATTTTTACATGGGGTCTAGAGTTAAGAATAGCTCATGGTAGACCACTTAGAAGGGGACAATGTAATGTACAAGGGTAGTGATACCGTATTTCGGACCCTTAGCATTGTTCCGATAGGTAGATAAGAGTTGGTTGATGGATCCTGATAATGATTGTGGATTTCTCAGGGGGGGTAAGTAAGGGAGAACCTACATAAGGAAAATGCTATGGACAAAGCCGACTGTGCGCCATATTTAAGGTCACGCAGAGGAAAGTACCCCCGGTAGCCCACATTTTAAATCCATATCATATACAATGATGAGATCTGGAAGAGGCATTATGATGTCAGGGATGATCTAATGGATGGTTTGACTAAGTTTCCCCATAAATGGTAGGCACACTAATATCAATAGAATGGTCACAATTGCATGATGCTCATTGAAAGTGTGGTTCCACTGTGAGAGAGTTTACCATTAAGCTAGATTGGATAATAACGATAGGCTCTTGACCCATACTTATGTGTGATAACATATGGTCCAATCTATTTGGGGTGAACCACCTTCCACGTATGTGATCTCTATTCTAGGGTGCATAAGATTATGATTTAAAGACAAGGTCATGCCTTATTCATTTGAAGCTTGTTTATCTGTACAACTGGTATAGATCCTAACAACTTGCAAAAGATAGGATATTGCATGAGCATAGCCATGAGACAAAGATAATGAGAGTTGTGCACTTCCTTATGAAGAATGATAAAGGAATGAGGATGAGCTACCCCTCAAACGAGGGATGAATAAATGTGCCACAAGAAGCGATCACAAGTTTGGATCAAGAGGTATGGTGCCCCAAGAAGGGCAGGTGGGAAGAGAAGAATGGTCAAAAAAGATGAGAAAAGGCAATGCTCCCCCAAGAAAGAAGGATTCATGAAACTATAGCCACAAAGGTGGTGACTTCTGATATCGACTTCGGATAGGAATAAGAGGGTCATTTGGATGGAGATAGATTATATAATGTATTGGATGACCAATGAATGGGTGATAAATCACTACGTAAAACAAAGGGAATCTAATGAGGAAGCGAGACAAATGAGATGCAAGTCGTGAGCCACTAATGAGTGATAGGCATACATTAAAAGGATGTGCAACCATATGGTGTACAGAATAAGGCACAAATCCTTCGTATAAAAGGAATCCATTGAACGGTGGTATGCGTCTAGAATGAGGACGGTGATGAAAATAACAGTTCCCCAACGAAGGACACAAATATGGCCACAAGAGGCAGGAATTACGAAAAGGTGATGATATAGATGGTGCCCCAAAAGAGGCACATGAATATGGCCATAAAGGTGGACTTTGATGAGAAGATGAGATGCCCCAAAAGATGCCCTAGCAATATGGCCACAAAACGGATGGACTTTAGATAAAAACATGGTGCCCCCAGAAGAGTGCATAAAATATGGCCACAGGAGGTGGACTATAAGGATGATGAGGTATGGTGCCCCAAAAGAGGAACACAAATATGGCCACAAAGGTAAACTTAAGATATGGATGATAATATGTTGCCCCAATAGATTGGACTAGCTAACAATGAGACAATAAACTGGAAAAAACATGAGATTACGATGAGATGATGTTTGATAACAACGGGGAATGATGTGTAAATGGGTGACACATGTCAAAATAGGACAGAAGGAATTAGACTTGATGGTACACCGATCCTAAAGTGAAGTCCCCCAACATCAGGGGATTTGTTTGGATGGATAACAGGGGGATGAATTAGATGTGGATAATATGTGACGATGATAGAAAAATATGTGAGATGATCAATAACAAGGGGATAGATGCTCCCCCAACGAATTTAGAGATTATATTACATTTTGCAACTTAGATGTAGATGACGACCTAAGTGGATGCTACGTCACAGGAGATTGGATGGGATCGTTAGGAAGGAATGCCTCTATGACTAAATTTGGATTTGGATTGGATAGATGAAAAAGGGATCCATTGCAACACATTGCACAAGACAAACCATATCAAGTGTTAACAAGGGAGAATCCTCTAATAGTTAGGAATGATATGCGGAGGAGAGATGATGAACGGATGATGTGGATGAAAGGAGGAGACTTAGAAAATTCAATGGATGGGGACGTAGAAAAGGGGGAATTGGATATAGGTTGTGGTGGATGGAGAGAGGAAGATGCCCTAAAGTGGATGATACCTGGGTTTATCGTCCTCAATAATATCAGAGATGATGGTTTGGAAAGAGCCTTATAACCGCTCAGTTTCATGACCTAGGGTACAATGATAGGCACAAATGAGATTGGGATCAAACCATGATGGTTTCTTACTATGTTAGGATCAATAGATAGGTTGATCAATAGCGAGGAAGCCTTCGATGGCATGATATTCAAGATTAAATGTCGAACGGTATCCTTGCGTAGGACCTGATCGAAGTGCTGGGAGGAAGATATCATCTTTTGGGTTTTGATAGGCAATAATGATTTGACATGATGGATTTCCTTCGAAGGAGTCGGTACTGTAGATTTGATGGGTAAATTAGATGTCTTATAATATTAATCAATTCTTGGGAGGAGGATTATATTGTTTGGATTTGAACAGTTGATCGTTGGGAGGATTAGTCTATCGATGAAGTACTTAGCCCTAAAATAGATGGGGGTGCATCCTAGGATGGATTTTGTGACGTTGGATTGTTGAGGAGCTGGTAAGATCTAGGTAGACCACTTAGGAGGGGATAATGAGAATGTACAAGTGACACCTTACCAAGGACCCTTAGTTTGATTCTAAGAGGTAAACAAGAGGGTGATGAATGTAATTATCAGCTGGAGTCTCTCATCTAAGAAGGGAGAACCTATCCATAAGGAAAATGCTTATGAGGACAAATCTATGGTGCCCATATTTAAGGTTCATTATTTAGGAAAGTGATTGTAGACCACATAATCTTCCAAACCATTACAATGATAGATGGAAGAGGTTAATGATGGAGGAATGATCTAAGTGATATGACTAAGTGCTCATTGGTAGGTATGCATCAATAACAATAGAATGATCACAAGTACAAATGCGTTAAGAGGTTCAATCTATGCATGATAGTTTACCATCAAGGGAAGCTAAACAATAGGCTCCCACCCATTTACTTATGCATGATAATGTAAGGTCCAATCTAGTTGGGGGATAAAATTTTCCTGTTGGCTCCTTTCTAGAGTAGTAGATATTCTTATTTTAATTTAAGGATGAGGTCACAAACATTAAATTACGCGGTAGGATAAGGACTGATCAACTTTCAAAATATGGGATACAATGAGATAGATGAGCTGCAAAGATAAAATCTTGTGCTACGCCTTTGGAGGAAGAGAAGAAAACATATGTCCCTAACGAGACAAACTGATATGGCCACAAAATTGTGGTTTTAGGAAGTTCCCCCAAGAAAAAAAAAGGTGGATGATTGAGCAAAAAAGGTCCCTACGCACAGAATATAAGCCACAAGGACTTTGGATGAAGGAGATAGATAAGAATATCGGACAAGATATATTAGATAGTAGATGGGATGGAGATGAAAATTATGCAAACCACCCTTTGTAGAATATGTGATGAGAAGGAAATAAAAACATGGTTCCCCCGTAAGCATGACACAAAGGTGGAGATGAGAATATGGCTCAGAAGGGGCACAATTGGCCATAAAGGTGGACTTTGATGAGAAAATGGTGCCCCAAAAGAGGCACAAATATGGCAACAAAGGTGGACTTAAGATGAGAATATGGTGCCCCCCAGAAGGGAAAAATAGATGTGGACTCATCAATAATATGGTGCCCATAATGTGGCCACAAAAGATGGTCTTAGGATGAGAATATGGTGCCCCCCCAAATAAGGGCATAAATATGGCCACAAAGGTGGAATTTAGGATGAGAAAATATGGTGCCCCAAAAGAGGCAGAAATATGTGGAATTAAAGAATATGGTTCCCACTTAGGATGACTTACGAATAATACGGTGCACCCCAAAACAAATATGGCCACAAAGGTGGACTTAGGATGAGAAAATGGTGCCCCCCCCAAGAAGAGGCACAAATATGGCCACAAAGGTGGACTTATGATGATATTATGGTGCCTCCCAAGAGGCATAAATATGGCCACAAAGGTGAGGCTTAGGATGAGAATATGGTGCCCCAAGAGAGGCACAAATATATTCATAAAGGTGGACTTAGGATGAGAATATGGTGCCCTAAAAAGAGGCACAAATATGGCCACAAAGGTGGACTTAGGATGAGATGGTAGATGATATGGTTGGCTACAATATAGATTGGTTGGATAAGATGAGACAATAAAACTGGCTAAGATGAGATTAAATGAGATGGGTTTGATAATATTTGATACAATTGGATGATAAATAAAGACAATGTCAAGAATGAAGAGGAATTAACCTGATGGTACAGAACGATCCTAAAGTGAAGTCCCCCAACATCAAGGGATTTGTTTTGGATGGATAGGGGGATGAATTGATGTGGATAAGATGTGGATGAGGAAAATATGTGAGAGGATCAATAACAAGGGGAAGATGCTCCCCTAGATGAAAGAGACTATATTACATTAGGAAACTTAGATGTAGATGAGCTAGTGGATGTCGAAGGAGATTGGATGGGATCATTAGAAGGAATGTCGATGATAACTTTGGATTTGGATTGGATAGATGGTTGGGGATCATAGGGGTGATTGGCAAGACAAACAATATTGATGAACAAGGGAGGACCCTCTTTAGGAGGAATGATATGTGGAGGAGAGATGATAATGGATGATGTGGATGAAGGAGGAGACTTAGAAAATTTGATGGATGGGGATGTAGAAATAGGAATTGGATTGGTTGTGGTGGATGGAGAAGGAATATCCTCTTGGATGAGAGATTCATTATCCTCAATAAGATCATAGATCTATGGTTTAGAGGGCCTTACAATGCTCAGTGTCATGACCTAGGGTACGATGATAGGCACAAATGAGATTGGGATCAAATCATGATGGTTTCTTACTGTGAGGATCAAAATATTTAATAGGAGGAAGTGTGATGGCAAGATATTTGAATTAAATGTCAAAGGGATATATATGTAGGACCTGATTGAAGTGTTGGGAGGAAGATAGCTCTTGTGGGTTTTAATATGATATTTTGTCTTGGATTTAGGGGAAGGAGTGGATGTAGATTGGATGGGTAAATTAGATGTCTTAGAAGATGAATCAAATTTGGGAGGAGGATTAGTATTGTTTGGATTTGGATTGATTATTGGGAGATGTATTAGATGAAGTTCATTACTGTGGCCCTAAAATAGATGGGGGTGCTCCAAGGATGGATGTTGTGACATTGGATTACTGAGGAGAGGTAAGATCATAACTTCTTACAAGGATGCATAAGAGACCTTTGGGGATGCTTACCAAGAGTCTTAGGATTTTAATCGAGAAGGTTTACCCTTGGCAGGGATGACAATAATCTCAATTAGAGGACCTAAAGATCATGGTGTAGGGTCAAATGGATATTGATGGAGAAAGAGGTGTTTGTATGATGTGATTAATGAGGTCTATGTGAGATGTGGATTGTGTAGGTTTTGGATTGGTTAATGTAGAAACAATTGGTTTTGTAGAGGAGACACAAATACCCTTTGTGTTTGTCTTAGGTGGGGGGTGTTTGTTTCATAAATGTTTCAAGGGGTATCATTGATATGTTTACAAATCGAGAAGATGTGATTGGTGTGGTAGCGGGTATAGATGTGGAAATGGTAGATGTTGAAGGATTAAGTGTAGAAGATTGGGATAAAATAGGTGATGTGGCCATGGGAAAAGATGTAGGTATATGTGATGAAGATGTCAAGGTAGACGTAAGTGAATTTGTTGATGTGGTAGATATAGAGGTAGTTGGGATCGATAGGGAGGTGGGTATAATTGGGAAGTTTAGGGATGTAAGTGATGTAGTGATAGGTGTGTTTGATGTAGATGTGGATAAGGGGTTAGATATGATAGGTTGGGGCATGATAGATGTGGATGAAGTGGTAGGTATAGTCAAATTCGATGTGGATGTGGTAAAGGTAGGAATAGAATGTAGATGTAGAACAAGTGGTAGAAGTTAATGTGATAGGTGTGGTAGTCATGGATATGGTTGATGTAGATGTGGGGGTAGATATTGAATAATTCATAGGCACAATGTCTAAGGTAGGGGTAGATGATGAGGTAGATGAGATAGGTAAGGATGGAGGTGTTTGATGTATAGTATTGACTACATAAGGATTAAATTTGTAAGATGTGGAAGGTGGAAATTGATTTTTCGATGGTGGATTAGGAAAGGGGTGTTTGAAGATGTCAAGGGGTTGGCTAAGAGATGAGACAAAATTTTCTATTTGGAGATCCCCCTGATTTATAAGTTGTTGAACGTGATTTTTAAAAGAATGACACTTTTCGATGTCATGACCTATGACTTGATGATATTTACAATAGTGACCCTCATGATACCAAGCAGGTTTGGGGTGTGAGTCATCAATAGGTCGGATGGGAGGAAGTGTGATGAGGTGAACATGCCATCAACTTATCAAAGATTGAACTGTAAGATTCCCCCAAGGGGGTATAATTAGAATATGGTCTAAAAGTCTTCGTGTGAAGGCACCACATAAGAGGTAGATGGTTGTGGTTGTACGACATGAGAAGTGGATGGATAAGGATGTTGAGAAGCTTGGGGGTATGTTAAAGTTGAAGGGAATGTTTGATAAGAGGGGATATAATTAAGGGGTGGAGATTGATTGGTTGGGGGAATGTGTGATGTTGGAAAGTAGGAATGTGATAGGATGGTTGGGATTGGATGGAAATATTTGATTATTGAGGCACATAAGTAGAAATGTGAATGTTAGTAGATTGGGATGGTTGGATAGGCATTCTAGTGATAATATCAGATGAAGTAGGGATAGTGTTGATATGAGGTGATGGGGGTGGAATAGGATCCACCAATTGAGTGGATTGATAGGATTGAGAGATCGTGGGATATCTATGAAATATGAAGTCATAAATGGGGCTAGAAGGAGGCCCAAGAGTTTCTAAAGGAGTAGGAGATGGAGGTGTGAGTTGTCGAGGGGAAATAGATTGATGAGAGATAGGAGAATTGGTTTTCAAAAGGGGGATCGATTTGGATGACATGGTCTTCACAAGGTTGAGAGACCATGGAAACACAAGGTTGGGAGACCCAATCAAGGTCTCAAGGTCATTGGAGGAAGGGATATCATTGGATATATTATATTGTTGTGTTGTCTCTCTCTTGAGAAGGGGTGATTAATAGGCATGAAATGGGAAAAGATTTGTTTATGAAATTTGTTAACAAACAAATCAAACAACAAAGTTTTTATTAACATGATTAATTAGGAAATGTGAGAAAAGATAAAAGTGGATAATGAGGGTACCTAAGAGAAGGAAATCTAAGGTTGGTTTCAGGTAGTTTTGGTTGTGGAGTCCTCAATATACCTGAAGGTACGTGAGGCCCAAGTCTGTATAGATTTATAACATGGCCAGAAACACCGCAGTGAGCTTTCCTATTGGGTGATCAAATCCCAATTAGGTCCACCTAGTATGGGATTGTTTTGATGTGTGGATTAATGTGTGAGTTTGGTTGTGTGTGATAAAATGTGAAATGAAAACCAATTAAACCCCTACTTATACTAGATTTGCAAGCAAGGATGCAAGAGGTTTTTTTTAAGCCCAAAACCAAATATGGAAATTCGATGAGAACAAACACACAAGGAATGGAAAATGCGATGCAAAAAGGAGAAAATAAGACAAAAAGGAGAATACTTGGAGAGTGCACTTTTCCTTTTTATCTGATCTTCAAGATGAAGCAAGTGAAGAGAAAAATCCAAGACAATCCAAAATCCCAACACGAACAAGAAAAATAAAAGCCTCTACCTGTAAATGTTAGTGGAAAATAGAAGAAATATGGAAAATGAAAATGAACAAATGTGCAAGAGACTCACCTAAAAGGGTTGTCCCACTGGGCGTGCCAGAATGTTGATCAAATTTTCTCTTTCCTATTCAAATTAGTGACTAGATACTAAATAAAACTAAAAAACTCAAAAATGCAAGGGTTTAAGGTACCTTAATGTGAAATGATGATAAAAGGACGGGCGCAAAGTAGATTTCCTTCGCTACAATCTTGATGAACTTGCAAAACAAAGATAACTAGAAGGAAAATGGATTAGATGGTAGATGAGGGGGTTTCCCGACAAATTCAGTTCCAAGAAGCGTTAACTTCCTTATGCGGATGTCAACCCCCGTGTTTGATAAAAGATGATAAAATAAATAATAAATGAGCAAGATAACATGTAGAATCTGAGGCAACACCTAAACTGGAAATTACAGAAATGGAGGAACATACAAATCTGATCTAGATCAACACAAATAAAATATACCTAGCTGGGTCGATGGAATGACCCAGGCTGTAGAGGGCAGGTCGACGGTGACCTGAGCAGATGGATAAGAACAACAGATAAAATGCAGATCTGAGGGCTCTGTGCACAAATATGAAAGGATGAAGCTCTGTGATGTCTGATATCAACCTACAACAGATAAAAACAATGAAACATAAAGGATGTAAAGAAATGGATATTAGATGGATAGGTTGGAAATAGGATAGGGTCGATGGTGACTGGGTCAGAGTTGGCGGTGACTGCAAATTGGTAGAGTGGACCTGGACTAATAGAATGGTGGACGAATAAGAATATAATGGGATCTGAGTAAAAGGAGGTGATGTCAGAAATAGACAGACGATGGTTGATAGTGGATTGAATGATAGAATGGGTAACAATGGTACACATAATTTGGGTCGATGGATGACCTATGCTGAACTAGGTGGGCTAAACATGGCTAAATAAAAATGGATGGATTGAATGGAAAACCTACACACAAAATGACATAAGAGGAAAGTTGGATCTGAATCTTTGATGGTAGCTGGACCTATAAAATGTTAGTGACTAAATAATAATAATAATAATAATGATGCAACAATAGAATAAATCAACACAAGGTCAAGATAAATCTCCCAAATTCTCCACAATGATGCAAATCAAGCTCAAATGAGACTCCAAGAAGACTAAAATAACTATAAAGAATCTCAAGCTCGAAGATAGGATCAAAAAATGTAAGATAATTCTGATTATGCCTCCTTTGGATGGAGAGGGAAATGTTGCCTTATAGGGTCGAGGGGCAACGACCCGGGTGGGTCACCTCAACTATGGGGAACTGTCCATTTGGGTGGTGGAAGGATGATTTACTCAAGATATGAGGCTTTATGAATTAGGATTAAGTGTTTTAAAGCATTTAGGTGGGTTAGGGTTTCATAGGGAAGTGACATGGGTAGGTGGGAGATATAAAATGGATTAAATAAAAAGTATAGGGGGAGCCTAGGGATAAGCAACTAGGGAGTTTAGGGGTGATAAACAACTTGAAAGAAGGGAAATTAGGAATGATTAAGATTAATTAGATAATGAGATGCAGGATTAGGGGATAATTGATTAAAATTAATAACAAATTAAAATAGATAGTATCATGGATGGGAAATATGGGAATGTTAATAAGAATATGAATAAAAATAAAAAGGGGTCTAGATAGGTGATCATGGTAAAAGAAGCGAACGAGTGCGACAAG
Source organism: Taxus chinensis (assembly GCA_019776745.2). Lineage (NCBI taxonomy): Eukaryota > Viridiplantae > Streptophyta > Pinopsida > Cupressales > Taxaceae > Taxus > Taxus chinensis. Next base: position 810,734,453 of record CM034148.1, read on the forward strand.
GATAGCGATACCGAATTTCGGTGTCTACAATATCAATAGTTTATAAAAACGGATACTTATTAAAAGTCTCAAATTCCTGATTTAAATGAATTGAGAAACTGATTTGGAGTGATTAGAAACTGATAATATCAATTCCACAGTTAAGCTCTTTTAAATTGTCATTTTACGATTTTTCGTAATTTGCCTTAGCTTACCGTTAACCCATCCAAAACTAGAATTAAAAGACTGATAAAAACAGCAAATCTGAAAGGAACAATGACACAGAGCTTGATAACGGAGTTCACCAATTTGGCTACATCTCCAGGTTCGTTTAAACGACGAACCGATTCATTTTTTAAATATATTGCAAGTACATTATGAAAACTCGCAACATGAAATGAATTTGAACCTGCAATGAATCCTGAAGGACTTAGAAATTTGTACCGCGAACCTCCTCCACGAATGGATCCAACAACATAATTTTTTCCCTATTTCGTCCAAGAACTCTTCTCCAATGAAAGTGACTCAAAAAACTCTCAATTGGCGTCAAAATGCCATAAGGAATGCAATTAAAACTCTCTCTCGAGTCTTTAGCACGTTTTTTTTAGCCTTTGACAAGTATTAACAGGTTTAAAATATTCCCTTTGGAATGACCTCCTAACAAGCCAAAAATGGCTCAAGCATTTACACAGTCATAAGCCGACCTTACTTCAAATACGGACATTCCCCCTTTTATACTACTTCTCAAGTCGCATATAACGTTGGCATTAAGGAAGCTTATCCTTTTACCTTGAATGGTCGCTGGTTCGACCCCAACAAAGCTCCCATTTTAGTTTGGCATGTGGGTTAGGGAATAATTCCCCCATGTGTCACAGGTTGTTGCTTAGAATAGACTTTACATAACCTATTGACTGCACCATGTATTGGTTATGGCGTCGGTCATGTAACCGTCTATGTTTTGCCTGTTCAGCCCAAATGGGTTACACAGTCCCCTCCGCGATGCGCGTCGGTCTGTGTTGACGAGTTGGGTTTGTTTGAAACGGCCCTGGCGCGTGTTGATTGCATTATGTCGAGTTGGTGTTGTTGCTGGCTCGGATCGCACTGGCAATGTGGATAGGTGAGTGTGTTGGCAGTCCCCTGCAAACCCCGCAATGGATAATACAACTCAGCCGAGTTAGGTAAACAGCTCGGGCCGTGAACGGTTGGATGGTGAGTTAGGTGGCAGGTCACGAGGTCGGGTAGCATGAGGACCCACCATGTGGATCACTCTAAAATCTCCACATCACTAAGGCTCATATCCTGCCACATGTTAGCACTAGAATACACAACATAATATGGCATAAAACTATAGTGTAATTGGGAAAATTAAAATTACACTAATATACCATGGCGGTTGAGTCCCCTTATGAAACAAAAGTGGACCTCACTATTGAAACCAAAACCTTTTGCATGCCTGTTGAAGATCAAAGAGCCAGACCAAAAATGTTCATGATCACGTTTTTTGTCTCAATCAACTTTGAAATACGCAAATAAGCTCTGTGCATGAACCAGGGGTACTACAGACCTGCGTTTTCCATATTGACCTAATTTGACCATGAACTTTGACTAGCGATATTGAGAGCATACGATGTCTGATTTACACGTTCCAATAGGCATTGGAAAGATATCAGAGTGTTCTTACATGTTGTAATGGTTTAAGGATAATTAGGGATCTTTTGACCTCCCAAAATTTCCTTTGGATCAATGGACAGGGTCAAACATCATACATAGTGTAACAACTTGTAAGTGACCTGCTTTCACCTTAAGATACCATGTGAATGTGCATGTGTGTATGAAAAATGATAAAGCATACTATGAACCATGGTAACCTGATAAACAAAGGTATAACATAATAATACAAGGAAGCAAGAGTATATCCATTCAAGATCTAAGAAAACATGTTTTTGGATTTTTAATTACAAATATGTGAGGAGAACAACTAGACGGGAGGAATAAGGATACCCCCTGGTGTATGTGTGAAAAGTAAGGTTCATGTAGGTAAGGATGCCCTTAATAGTCAAGTATGAAACAAGAACAAGAGTGCATCATCAGGTGGTATGGGGAAATTAGGATGCCCCTAAGTGTGAATGCCAAAATGATATATACAATGAGAGTACTAATCAAAGGGCCACGATCAGCTGATGTAAAAGAACTACACATGTGAACGTGATTTAGGACTTGATGGTCATGGGAGAACACACGAGGCCAAGTATATGGAATAGGTTTAGACCGAGCAAGTGGAGAAAGAGAGCGTGAAATATGTCTAGATGGAGCATGTGAAACATATGACCTATGTGAAGAGATGCCCCTATGAGGTGAGCTATGTGATCTACAAATGCGACGAGGCCTATGAGTAGGAGTCATGTGTGAAGGAAACTGAGATGGATGTGTAAAAGGTGTTACAGGAGGAACAAGGGCTCCATATACTATAGGAGGTGACAAGGCTAAGTAGCCATCATGAATAGGAGAAGATGCACTAGGAGTGGGAACGACTGAATACGGGATGGCTGAAGGAGCTAAGGATAAAGGTGTATGTGGTGGAATGCCTTGAATAGTAATAAGATGACGCTCATAGATGAACTTAATGTATAAGTGAACAATAAAAGGAACGACTCTGGCATCTTCGAGCCAGGGGAGTCCTAAGACCATGTCACAATGCGTAGCAATAGATCTAATGGTAAATGACATAGAAATAGTAAAATGCACAACAATAATGGGTAGAATAATATGGTCATGAGAAGGGGGAGACCAACATGTCATCTAAGATAAAGGGAATCCAATTGAATGAAGAAAGATAATGAACATTCATTGTGCTTGAATGTAGGATGTACCATAACATTGTTGATGGCATGAGGCCTAACAGAAGCATCAATATGTAATATATAGGAGGAGAGTGAGGCATGAAAATCAACATCAATGAAAGTGATAGCAGGTGATGAGAGATCAATAACACCGATAAGGAATCTAAGGGGATGATATGAAGAAGCAGGAGGATGCATTGCGTGGTAGGTATGATTGGAAGATGACCTAGGGGCTAACTTGTCATGTTAGGTAATGGGTCATTGCAAAATTTTAACTTGTTGTCGTCATTGGTAGATTTGGAAATAAAAGTAGTGGATTACGGTTATTGGATATCGTTATTGTTAATGAGATCTTGAATCAAATGACAAAGCTTGAAACACTTGTCGATAGAATGGTCATTGCATATATGGTAATCACAATGTGCATGCTCATCAAAACTCTTACCATGGGGCCTATTAGGATCATACTGAAGAGGACGTGGAAGAAATCAAATTGCTTTCAATGAGTGAGGGCAATAACATGTGGGGATGATAAGGAAATCGAGTAAATGTATGCCGAGAGGCTTGGAGCTAAATCTTAGGAGGTTGAGAAACAACATTGATAGTAGGATTAACATCATTAGATTTGGGTTTAAAGGGAACCTTGCTTGGAAATTTAGAAGAGGAATCATCAGAAGTATTAACACCATATTTGAGTTTGCCCAAAGAAAGTAGCTTAATCTCACAAGTTGTTAAGGTATGGCATAAATGGTCAAAGGAATGATAGGAATCAAAAAGCACACATTATTGCAAAGGAGGCAAAAGACTTTGAATAAATAAATTTTGCAATTCAAATTTAATTAATACATTGTTCATTTTAGAAAGATTGTTTTGTAACAAAATACGTAGTCACTAAGATGTTCATTAGATCCTTGTTTAATTTTAGCCATTTGTGCATAAGATATTTTGTTCCAATATTCATAAAAAACCGAGTTAAAAACAAATTAACAAGAGTAGTGAGTGATTTAATAGAATGCAAGGGCAAGTCATAAAACCATTGCAAAGCATAATCATGTAAGCTCCTAAGAAACAACTTGGTCAAGAGGGTATCATCACATGCATAGTCCAAGCAAACAACATGAAAGGATCTAAGGTGCTCTTGAGGGTCTCTATGGCCATCGATTTAGTGAAATAAAATTGGCAGGGAGTGGATAAGAAGACACTTCAGATGCAAGAGGACTATGAAGAAGAAGTGAATAATCAAGGGATGGGGAGGAAGAAGAAGCTTGTTGCGACTGACGAATTTGTGTTTGCAAATCATGATAAAAAGACTTTAAAGCATGGGTCCCTGAAGAGGAATTAGGTCGGACATGTGAAATAACAAAATGCAACTAGATTGACACCATTTTTCACTAGCAGTGAGAAATTCATTGAGAAGATAATGAATTTATTAATCAATGTGATATGTGAAAATCCAAGACATGTACCTTGAGATTGGTATCTCTCACCAATTTTCACCAAGATGTATTTAAGATATATGTACCAATACATATAATAAGTAGACAACAATATCTTTACAAAATTCCTTTAAAATATATGTATGTGCATAACACCCCCCCCAACACACACATATAACTCAAAAAAAGCACTCCTCTAAAAGGTGGTAGTTTTGATCTTTGGGTGGCGTCGTTTCGTGACAAGTTTTCTCACTCATCTCTTGTTATTTCTTCTACGAGGCATAACGAAGAAGAAGAAAAACAAGAAATAAATGATTGGTGAGAATTGATACCTAACATGATGGATCCCTTGATGGAAGTTGTTGGGAGACGACCTTGATAGTCCTCCTCCGCTACCAACTACCATGTTTGTCGTTGCTGCCTAAATGGCCGTTCCTTGTTTTTTGCGTTTGTTATCCTTGAGACTTGGTATCTTAACCTTTTTTTTTCTTTTCTCGTAAAGCTACTTCTCTAATCTCGTATAATATGTTTCAATTATTTCCAAATCTCTCGAAAAATTTTGGTAATATATTTTGATTATTTTCAAGAAAAAAAATATCTCAAACTATTTATGGAATTCCACTAATTTTTTTATACAACCAAACCCAATATAATGAATAGAAATACACTTTCCAATTTAGGAGATATCCCTCCTCCATCACCAAGTTGGAAGGGTATATATATATATAATATATATATCACCTAGCGCATTATGTAATAAATGGCATTGTTTATGTGGATTATGTCAATCATGATTAAGTGGTAGGTCATCACGGGTCATCCCAAACATAAAAAACAAGGAAAATATATTATTTTAAGTCCATGTGGAAAACTCAAAACCCTCAAAGCCTCATGCTCTCAATTATTTGGCATGTTCTTCAAAGAACGTGGTCGCCGCACACTACACTCTTGTCTCCAACCAGGACACCGTTCCATTTGTTATTAGTACACACTCAACTGACACTATGCTGTATACACATTGTGTGTGTACACCGCCACCCCACGCATATTTTTTTTGTATATATCCTTCCTATCCTCAATGCTCGAATATTTATTTACCTTATTTATTTTATTGATTTATGGACTCGTTAAAAGGCAACGGAAGTGATGACAGAAATAGAAGTGGGCCCCATGCAATTTAAAAAGACAGCAAAAGTGAAGTCACCCACAATTGATGGAGAAGTGGCAGTTTGCCAGATATTTTACGAAGGCATCGGGGAAAAATAAATAAACAAATCCGCCCGTTAGTTGATGGAAACGGAAAAAGCTTTTCCGTCTGGAATTTAAGATGTGTTTTTTTCCCGAAAAAGCTTTTCCGTTTGATATTTAATGTGTTTTTTTCCCGTCGTGCGACGGAGGCGGAGAAAACTGCTGCCGCGTTTTTTTAATATGTTTTTCCGTCATGTGACGAAGGCGGGGAAAATTGCTGGGTCGAATAAATTTTATTTTTTATTTTTTTAATTTCGTTTCTTGCTTTCTTCGTCAATTGACCCGGCTTGATATGCCGTCGATCCGTCTGCACGTGAAATTGGTCGATTTTGTTGCGTGTCAGCGTAATTGGTAGCGATCAGTTTTAGAGTGTTAAGAGGTCCAAGGTACGAATCTCCTCGAGCCTATTTCTCCAATTCACACAGAAAAAAAGGAAAAAAAACAAATTTAAAAAACTCAAATATATGCCCTAAAAAGCGGCATCGAATCCTGTAGATTTCGGCGGCAGATCCGCAGTTCGAGTCTTGCACAGGGGTAATTTAAACCGATCTTTCAAAGGCGACGCTGAAATTCAGGCTTGAAGGGAGCCAGCGACTAAATTTCTCGCACAAATGATTGTTTTTCGAATGAAAAAGGGGTTTCAGAAGTGCTGCTATTTTTCCTCGCTAGTTCCGCCTTTGCTTTGCCTTGCGAGTTGAAATTAACGATTTTTCGATTTTTTCGTTGCTCCGGGGTTCAAATTCGTCGATTATTTCGTAGTTTGTTGCAGATTTGTTGCTCTTGCTCTAGTTTGGATTTAAGCTAGGGTCGTTTTTTGTTTTGTCTTTTGGCTGTTTTGGTCGCCGATCTCGAATTGGCGAATTGGTCATGGGAGGTGGCTCGGCATTTGACTGCTTGCAGGGTTTGGCAGTGCCGAAGCAGGAAATGAATAATAATAGTAAAAGTATGGTTAATTACGCTACCGCGAACGAGGTTAACGGCTTCTCGCTTTGCAGTAGTAATAACAATAACAATAATAATGATGTTACTCCGACCGGCGGTGAAATGATGGAGCGAGTTCCCGATCAGTTTCCGGCAGGGCTGAGAGTTCTTGTGGTGGATGATGATCCGACCTGCCTCAAGATTTTGGAGAGAATGCTTCAGACTTGTCAATATGAAGGTAATTATTCCGTTTTTGTCTTTAAATCTGTTAATCACTAAAGTATTTATGCCAGATTAGCTGCTTGTGACAAAATGCTTCAAATATCTCAATATAGAGGTGTTTCTTCCATATGTTTTCTTTTCGTAATTTAGAGGTGTTTCTTCCATGTGTTGCCTCTTCTTATTTTCGAGATATTTGCCTGTGATTTTTCCTCACGTTTGCAATATTTGCCTTCAAATAAATCAGTTGTTTCATGTTTGTGAAAAAATGCTTCAGGTATGTCAGTATAGAGATAATTCTACCATATGTTTGCCTTCTGTAGTCTGCAATTTTCGCCTTATAAAGTTATTTATCGCTTCAATATGAAAAAATGCTTCAGTTATGTCAATATATGGTTGTCTTGCCGTTGAATCTTGTAAATAACAATGTTTCTCTCCAATATTTGCCTTAAGATTTTTTAGATACTGAAATAAATCAGCGTGTTTGTGAAAAAAATATTATAAGTACGTTAATACAGAGGCAATTGTGCTATGTTTTTGCCTTTAAATCTTCCAAATACTGGAATGAAGAATCTATATGTCTGAATAGAGGCAATTTTTCATAATGTTTGCCTTGTGCAAGTCAATTCAGCAAATAAAACATTCATGTAAACTGTCAAAAGGTTGTATATTGTGATCTAATGTGACTAACTACATTGTAGCAGAAAAAAAACAGAAATCAATATTACAGTCATTTGGAACATAAGGCATAAATTGTTGCCAGAGAGAACAGATATCAATATGCACTACATAACTTTCCCTGCATACTCCAACGCAAAATAGTGTTTGCAGCTGAAAAGGCAATGGAACATTTTTACTCAAAAGAATGTTGCTTATACCATTAAAGACTGACAGATCAGGAAAAGGAATAGTTCAATAATAACAATGTCTGGCCTACTTCAAGAAGCTCAACATCCAGAAAGGAAAATACCAATGCAAACTCCTGAATGAAAGAACCCACAAGTAACAATACAGTGACAGTTTTAATGATGAAAGAAGATAAGCTAGTTAACCAAGATCAAACCACTTTCTCATTATTAATTAAAGAACCAATCCAAGTGTGTGCAAGTAATTTAAATAAAAATCACATTAGCAAGAACCAAAAGAGCAGAGCATCTAACCAAAAACATGATGCCGAGATAAATGAGAAAGCACAAACAACCAAACACGGTCTTCAAAAGATGCCACCACATTCTCATCCAAAGCTTTGAATCAGAGACCAAAAGTGCTCCAATCATTTATAGAAAACATAGGTAGAAAAATAATATCAAGATTCAAGTTGTAACTGAAATTATCTCTTACAATGTTCTAATATTGTACAAATTACAAGGAAAGTTAAGAGTACAAATGCAGATTTGGAACACCGATAGGTGAAAAACAAATTTGTGAAGCAAATCAATGATCCTGCCCAAACACAACAGAAAATTAAGACTTCAACAAAGTTATCAAGAAGAGAGAGAGATGTTGTGTGTTGACTTATCCAAGAATACGAGTCACATTACTTTGGAGAGACAACTGGAAATAGGCCAACAGAATCACAGGTGAACATAATCAAAGTACCATATTACAAGGCTCCACATATGAATGTTGCAACTAAATGATTGTAAAGTCAAGAGGCCATGCTTGAAAAGGAACCGATCTGTGTAAATTCATTTCAAATGAGACAAAACACGATGAATCCCAGTAGGTCCATGGTCTTAGATTTAAGTGATAAATGAACAATTGAAAATAATCTTTGTGAAATAAGAGATTTTGCTTCTGAAAATATCATGTGCATATGCAACAGGTATCTAATGTGATCTGTTTCTCTCTTTCATCGCCTTACATTGTTGTTTAGGGCTACATTCCATTATAGCTACTCTTAAAGATCAAATAACCAAGACAGGATAACACTAAGAAACTTAGAATTAACGGCTTGTAATTGCATTAACTACACACCACTGTAAAATACATTGCAAAACATTCCTGACCGGTGATTTTTGCAAATGTCCCAAATTAGCCACATTCTACAAATGTCCCAAATTAGTCATGTTCTACAAATGTCCCTATTGAAGTCCTACTATGAAATAAGGTTTTTGATGGCATGGGGTTTTCATCAACCATTGTGCCAAGAGGAAAGTAAGCTTGGATCTTCATAGCGGTCCTTGTCATGGGAACTTGGAACGATAGGTCAAAAATTATGGACATTTTCACCTACTGGTCAAAATTATGACACACCGAAGAGAAGGTGAAAAGACAGATTTAAGAAAAAAGTGCAAAATCCAAACCCACCTTAATTCTACTATCTGATATATTATTACAATAAAGATTACAACTAGCACAGATCCATCTTAACATGCAGCTGATATGTGCCGAAATGTATACGAAGGACTCAGTGTCAACTCTATATTCTTACACTTATCTTTTGCGGTTGGATAGCCACTCTGAGTCCTTTGTATACCTCAAAGATCGAAATTCCTCCTCTGTGAATATCTTTGTAGAAAAGATGCTTGAGGCTACTTTGACATAAACTCCAAAATACAAGAAAAAGGGCTGATGATATTCTGGCTGCGGAATAGGAAGCCTTGGCACATCTTGAAAAGGTATACACATGAGAAAAAGTTTTCTAGAACAGAAATCAAGAGAACTGTGGCTGCCAGATGGGGTACGAGTCATCGTTGGTCGTGGGCAAATCAACTAGATTAAGGCCAATAAAATATCCCGTAGAAGGTCCCAATCTGAGTAAAGGGCACCAATTTCAACAGACAGCATCAACTAGATGGCAGGCCAATATAATATCCCACATCCGACTACATCACAGTCCCATTTCCCCCTGAGTTGAGGATATCAAATCAGAAGCACTAAACTATTTTCAAAGTCTGTACACAACAAAGCAAGAGGATAGAAAAAATGCTCTAGAATCATTGCTGGAAAATATACCCAGAACAATCGCAGAAGAATAAATCATCTCCCTAATGGCTCCAGTCTTGCTCAAATTTAGGGCCACAAATCTTAAGATGAAGGACAAGGCACCTGATGTAGATTGATTATCATCAGGTTTTCCAGAATTTCTAGAACATTGTGGGATGGAATCTAATAAATAAATAACATCTAAGGTTTTGTTCAGTTGGAACTGCACTTTCATTACATGCATCGGCATAAAAGAAGATTCCAGATCCTTCAATGTTTTCTGGTCTATTCTTTTAACCAAAACAAACTACAAGATTTTTTTTCAGGTGTTGAGGGATAGGCTGAAAAAATAACCTAACAAATGCCATTTCTCTAGCAAGCAACATTATGGGCCAGTTCTGAAAATGAAATAACAGACGTCAGAGAAGAGTCGGAGTGATACTTGCCCATTAAGCTATTTTTTTATTCGCAGCCAGGAAAGAGGGATGGATGCAATGCTTATAAATTTCGACAATAGCAAGGCTTATGACCGAGTGGACTAGACCTTCCTTCTTAGGATCTACAAAAAGTTTGGCCTCAACAAGAAATTGGTGCATTTGGATCTGTAGTTGCAACTTTTCACGCAATTTTCTATACAAATTAATGGAACAGCTATTGGTTTCTTGTAAGCATCACGATGGTTAGGGAAAGGGGGTTCTATATCTCCCTACCTAATTGTCATCATGGCAAAAGCTAGAGGCAGGGATTTGAGGAATGCAGAGGCATATGGAAGAGTAAAATGCTGAACCATCTCCTCAGATTTAGATTCCCTCTCCCATATTTTGTTTGTAAGCAATACCATCCTCGTGGAGGAAGAAAAATTTTAGACAGCTACACCTGTGCTTTGGATAAGATAATAAGAAATGATAAATCCAACTTTTCTTTTCAAATGTAAGCTACAGGAAACAAAATTGGCATGTAATGAAGATCATGAGTTTTGCAGATCGCAGGAACTACCCAGATTCAGATGACCATGTGTGTCTCTCTTTGAGGCAGGGCTTTGAGGAATGCAGAGGCATATGGAAGGGTAAAATGCTGAACCACCTCCTCAGATTTAGATTCCCTCTCCACATATTTTGTTTGTAAGCAATACCATCCTCTTGGAGGAAAAAAAATTTTAGACAGCTACACCTGTGCTTTGGATAAGATAATAAGAAATGATAAATCCAACTTTTCTTTTCAAATGTAAGCTACAGGAAACAAAATTGGCATAAGAAGATCATGAGTTTTGAGATCGAGGAACTACCCAGAAAATACCATGTGTGTCTCTCTTTGAAGGCTGCTGCAGTTCAACTCTTTGGAATGACCTCCTAGACAAGTGCAGATTGAGGATGTCCTCTAGAAGAGGACAATGGGTCTCTCTGGTAGGTAGGATAGAGCTAATCAAATCAGTGTTGCAGCCAATCTTGATATATCGAATTCTCGTTTCTTAAGGTGCCTAAATCTGTCCTACATACAATAGGCTGCCAATGCCTTAAGACCATGCCTCACAAATCTGTCCTGACTTGGATACAGTCAACCTAAGACCATGATTCCTTTTGCAACACCCTTTGTATGATCATAGAGTTCCCCTCATTAACTAGAAAAGCATTTGCACTCCAAAGCAACTAAGGGGAGCAAGACTTAGGGAATTGAATTCCCTAAATGTTGTCCTTGGAGCAATGTTGACTTGAGAATATTCAAAGAAAACAAAATATGGAGCAAAGTCTTATGAAAGAAATATTTGTCCTAAGTTGATCCCTTTTGGGGTAGATAACCTTCCCAGATTTGAATGATTTTGAGTAGGTGACACTCACAGATCAACATTTGCGTCAACTAACCATCCTTAAAGTTTGAACCTCCACCACCTCAGGGACTCCCTGCACTCACACCAAAGTTCACCTCCCCCAGTGTGTGCTACCGGCATGAACACACCTGACCTGCATGCAATCCCGAGGACCTAAGGAATTCTCCAACCACAGACACGAAAGTAGGGTCCCCACTGTAATAGATAGTCCCTCTTGTGAACAGAAATCTCAAAATCTGTTACCACAATGTACCCAATAAGAATGTTCTCCTACCTGAATGGCCATGTTTGCAATTGCAGCGAAACTCCACTGAGAAGTAATAAATGAAGGTAGGACCTTGTTTTGGGATGATTATGGTTCAGAGAACAATCTTTGTAATCTATTTTGGAGGGTATTTGTATTATAGCAGATGAATATTCACAACCAACCTAAAAGAAGAGATATACAAGATACATAATATTGGAATAAACACATGGCACTTTATTCATATAACATAGCATATCAATAGAAAGACTCTGTTAAAATATAACACTTTATATAGCATGTAAATCAGTTATGTAGTTGTTCGGTTGGTAACTGTTCAACCACCTCTTCTCTATAATAAATAAACCTCTGCCCTAACATGGACTAGCATTTAAACCCCGTTTCTTTGAATCCAAAAAAAAGATAATTGAAAAGTGATTGTTCACCTATGGCTTAAAACGTAACGTCATTATCCCACAAGTTCATTTGCAGTAAAGAAATCTAGTTCTTACAAAGTTGATGTATATGTTAGGAAATGGATCCTCAGTTCTTCTGTGCATGCAGCCACAGAAGAATTCACTATAGTTTTAGTGATCAGCGGAGTGACATAAACCAATCAGTGGTTTCCGTGGATTGACCTGATCATTAAGTTGTTTCTCATTTCTCTACTTTTGAACTGCTTTCAAGTAGTATATGTGAACCGTAGATTTGACATTACAAAGCTCTTCAAGAATACTCTCAAGTATGCAATTCATCTTTGCAACTGGTTGTGGATGAAGGGGACAAATCGAGAAACCAGATAAAAATAGACCTGAAAGTTAAATCTTTTTGTTAATTGAACTGGTCCTAGTGCAAGATGAAACAATTATTGTCAGGTCTCTTAGGCAATCTGGTAGCTTTGGATTGGTATTTTAGTCTTCAGATGATACCAAGCCTGTTCATCTGTCACTGTTGTAGGCCAAAAATAGAATGGTTGTATATGTTAGGAAATGGATCCTCAGTTCTTCTGTGCATGCAGCCACAGAAGAATTCACTATAGTTTTAGTGATCAGCGGAGTGGCATAAACCAATCAGTGGTTTCCGTGGATTGACCTGATCATTAAGTTGTTTCTCATTTCTCTACTTTTGAACTGCTTTCAAGTAGTATACGTGAACCATAGATTTGACATTACAAAGCTCTTCAAGAATACTCATAAGCATGCAATTCATCTTTGCAACTGATTGTGGATGAAGAGGACAAATCGAGAAACCAGATAAAAATAGACCTGAAAGTTAAATGTTTTTGTTAATTGAACTGGTCCGAGTGCAAGATGAAACAATTATTGTCAGGTCTCTTAGGCAATCTGGTAGCTTTGGATTGGTATTTTAGTCTTCAGATAATACCAAGCCTGTTCATCTGTCACTGTTGTAGGCCAAAAATAGAATGGTTGTATTAGCCTATAAGGGAAATTATACATATCTGCTTATGCACATGTCTGTTTAATGAGCTGAGCATCCTTGTAAAATTGTGGTTTTAGCATTCAATGAAAAACATGTGTGGCCCATTGGAATTTTTCTTTGATGATAAAGAAATTCATTAACATGCAGCTTATTGTGTTCTTATGTGCTATAGTAAAATAAACTCAATGTTGTCATGAGAGGTATTCACAGCCGTAGTTTCAGTCTATGTCACAAGGTTCTCCGAATTTTATTGAAAAAGTTCGAATTTTGCCAAACCTTATTCTTGTCGAACATGAAATCGAATTTTATCCATTATTTTTGCACGGGAAGTTTTTGACACAATTTTACATTACTTTACAAATGTGTGTATATATACATATACCGACTGAAAATAGCGAACAAAAAGTTCTCTCCACTGTGTCCCTCTGACATATCTATGCATTTTTTGCAGAAAATAAAAATGATAAAAACAAATTGTTCGAATTTAAAGACGTTTTTTTTCTCGAACTTTATCCCTTGGCGAACCTGAACTGAACTTTATCCTAGTCAAACATAAACGTGAACTCAAACCTTGTGACTTAGGTTTCAGTAGACAAGTTCTGCTGATTATAGGTTGATTTTATCAGGCTGAATGCATTTTTTGGTCTACAAACTCGTTTGGAGATTCAAACTAGGCTGTCCAGACCAGAAGATCTGTTTTTCCCAGTCTTTGGAAAAATGAAGTTGTTAATTAATGGCACGAAAGTTGTTAAGAAGATTAAGGTCAAACCTTAAATGAAGCCAAAGCAATGGAATTAAACTCAATACAAACCTTAAATTCTTGCATCTAAGTGGAGTTTAGGGATCTGTGGGAGAGCTTCAATTAAGTTAGTTAAACAAATTTAACTCTAAATTTGTATTTAGTTTGCAGGATTTGCTTCATGGCATTTTCTGCTCTATTATCAAAGCTCTATTTCGAAAAACTCAAGCAAATATGGTTAAACCGTTAAAGGATTCAGTAAATGTTTTGCAGGGATCAATAACTGTAATCTAGATCCAATCAAAAGTGCTGCTTCAATGTGAATGCATGTTTCTGTGATAGTCTGAAAAATATGTTCTCCATGTCACTTGTGGTTTTCATGGAATGGATAGACTTGTTTAATTCTCCATTCTTCGTTTACCCACTACATCTCATTGAGTTGGAGCAGTGTAAAACAGTTATATTATGTTAGCCTTAAAAGATTCAGCTGTGTTGCTGAAGCATATTTGTGTTCTCATTGAGTTATAGCAGTCTAAACTAGTTCTATTATTTTAGGTGATTCAATTGTGTCACTGAAATCTGTTTATGTTTATGTCTTTGAATAATTTAAGTATAACAAATCACTTATGGTTGTGAAGCTTTAATTTCATGTCTGACCAAGTATTGGACAAGGTTTGCACACCATGTTTTCTAGAAAATGTTTTCCAGTCACAGTTTTAGTAGATGGTGTGTTAATGTGCAATTCATTCTTTTAAAACCAGAGACACTGGTTCGTCTACTTGCAGCATGACATATTTGTTTCCACTCTTCTTTGTTCGTAGTCTTAGCTTTTGAGTTCTTTTGGTGTTCTGTGCTAGCACAGTATGTGTATGGTAATATGTTTGTGTCTGTCCTTGTTTCAATATGGGATTTATGGCAGTGTATTCCCTTGGTGTTGGATTATGTGTTTATATTTTATTATTTTATTGCATTGCGAAAAATATGAAACTGTAAACGGGGAAGACACGATGGCTTGGAAATTCACATACAAGTTGAAAAGGTAAATTCTATTTCTCGATTAGTTTTATCAACACAGATGCTGATTATAAATATAACTTTATGTTGCAGTTACAACATGTTGCCGAGCAACCACTGCATTATCTTTGCTGAGAGAGAGGAAAGGTGGCTTTGATCTAGTTATCAGTGATGTGTACATGCCTGACATGGATGGATTTAAACTGCTTGAATATATCGGATTGGAAATGGATCTTCCTGTCATCAGTAAGTTTTCTATGCCCCCTGTTCAGTGATAGAGATCTTATGGTGTATTTAAAATTTAGATAAAATGCTTAACCCAGTGTTTGTGAGTTGCAGTGATGTCAGCAGATGGGGAAACAAGTGTAGTAATGAAAGGAATCAAACATGGGGCATGTGACTACCTGCTCAAACCTGTACGTATCGAGGCTCTTAAAAACATATGGCAGCATGTAGTTCGAAAAAAGAGGAATGATTCGAAGGACATGGAACAGTCAGGTAGTGTTGAAGATAGTGAGAGACATAGAAAAGGGTCAGATGATGTTGAGTATGCATCATCAGTAAATGAAGGAATAAATAGTGCATGGAAAAATTCTAAGAAAAGGAAGGAAGCCAAGGAAGAGGAAGATGATTGCGAGCAGGACAACGATGATTCCTCTACTCTAAAAAAACCACGAGTAGTCTGGTCTGTGGAGCTCCATCAACAATTTGTCTGTGCTGTAAACCAGCTAGGAATTGATAGTAAGAACAATCCGATCTTTCATCAGATGTTACCAGAGTATATTGTGTTTTGTGTTTATTATTATTATTATTTAAAAATAGTTAAGACATGGGAACCTATAATTGTTGTTTTAGAAGGATATGGTTAGGCATAACAAAAGTGATTGGAACGAACGCAGAGGCTGTTCCCAAGAGAATACTCGAACTGATGAATGTTCAAGGGCTTACAAGGGAAAATGTGGCAAGTCACTTGCAGGTACTGCTTTTATGCATGAAAACATTTTTTCCATCATTCTGACTGAATATTATTAGTGTTATTTCTTTATTTTTAAATTTAGTTTTTATGAGAAGTACCAACTGCTAGCATTTCTTATTTTAAGAATTAATGAATTTCTATGTAAATTTGCACTAAGTAGAACATTTATTTCAGCATGAAATATGTTAAGTGGATAGTTCTTTGTTATGGAAAGAAAATGAGAGTATTAATAGTAAAAATTGTTGCCTTCCTTTGCGACACCAAAACAGAAGAAAATTGAAATGAAGCCAAGAGTTCATTACATCAAATAGAGTTTTGTGGGGAGAGGGTGGAGCAAGAAAAAAGTAGTTCCTTGTATTGTATATAAAGACAACTTGTACTTTTTTGTTTTCATTGAGTGTGTTTTAATTATCCAAGTAGATTTTGTTTGAAATAATGATTATTCATTCATGTAGAGAAGGCACAGTCCATACATTATTGGGAACTGAAAAAGAATATTTTTCCATGTTTAGACCTCCATACCGTAAGAATAAAACTGCCAAGATGGTGGAGGAGGATCAGGGATGCTGGATGTGTTAGTTGGCCAGTTCTTCTGACAGGTTGTAAAGGGAAGGGTGTCGAGTTTCATTTTTGAGCTAAAATTCCCCAAGACAAAAGGATTTAATCTAAGATGATATGTTCTGGTAAACTGACAAATTTTATGTCTATTTTGATATACATTTTCATGGAAGTTTGAAGGAGGAGTTGAGCTTTGGTTTTCCATTAAAATTTATAATATAGAAGAGTTGATTACAGTTTGTCAACTTGCAGAGCTGGAAACCTAGCTTAAGCCAGTCTAGCTGTTTTTTTTTTAAGTTCGGATGTGTATTAAATACTGTTTAAGATCCATCTATAAACAAACGCCGCCTTTTGTTGCATTTGGCAAAGATACACAAGTACAAGGAATGGATTGCTTATTGGCACAAACCTTGTGGTTTATATTATAGTGTTAACTAATAATTTCTTTGATAACGACGCTTCAGTAATATTGTTAGTAATATTTATTTCATCAATCAGATTGTCAAGTATGACAGTTAATTAGCATATCCTTCTGTTCGACATATGCTGTAGGCAATTTAAAAAAGTGACCATAAGTTACTTGCCCTCGTACAAAAATGTCTAATTTGGTAGCACTGAGGGCATAGTTGGGAAGACAGTTATGTTAAAAATTTATTAATGTCCCCATAAATTCTATAGATTTCATTCCAGTCAATACTGAACCAAACAATTCTAATTTATGTCAGATCTATTGTAATCACGAGTTGTGTATATGATTTTTGAACCCAGACATTAATTCACATATTATGATATTTATTATTATGGAAATAATTTTGCACTGGCAGCGAGTGTCTCAAGTTTATGCAAACCAATATTATATGCCTTAAGGTGAGAGAATCCAATCACACAATATGAACTAATGTATAGTGTTTCAAACAAATAGTACTGCTCCCATCTAACCCAAGGAAAATATGTAGTGTTATATGGCTAAACAATGTTCACAATAACTAAAAGCTTAACCAGATATAAGTCTGGGAGGGCTCTGTGATTGTAAAGAGAACACAATTTCAAATGAATTAAACATGCATCATATGTTATCAGTCTCTTTTTTTTTGCGATCTTGCACATGCCACATGTGATATGATGTTTCTGGTTGTTGTATGTTCACTGAAAAGCAACTTATCCTGTCCTTGTGCTTTCCACCCATGTAATTTGTGGGGATGACAACAAACAAAACCCACCACTGGCTGTGTGAGATTTCTGATTTAATTCTGACATGCTTTTAAGTAAGTTTTCATAAAATAGCCCATTTAGATTTTATTCTACTCTCTTGAGATACCTGTAGCTTATATTGTTTGACCATTTTATTGTGGGGGATGTAAGCTTGATAGGAAAATTGCCTCATCTTTTCTGTTTCAGACACATCAGAAGAAATAGATTGCTGGAACATCCAGCACCTTTGATCCTCTGTTCTGCTTGTTTATCCATTCCTACAGATTGCTTTAAATGTATGACTGGTTAGGGGATTCTGCTGTTTGTATGGTCCACACTGTCCCCTTTCTGAATGTAAATGACGTAAGGAATTTTGTATTTGTATTATCGTATTATTGTATTTGTATTTATGTCTAAGAAATAAGAAAGCAGGATTAGTCTTTTTAAATCCACAATCATGTTGAAGGACAATTAATAACCGCATAAAGAATCCCCTTATTCAATAGCTTTGTGACTACTGTTGTATATTTAAATGCCTGAAGTTTTTCCATTGCACTCTTCTGATTGTGGATTCTACCTTTTATAGTATATTGATTGGGTTGACCTTGTGGCTGTGGAGTTTACTGTTTACTCAAACTTTTATCTGTTGAAGCATACACCTGGATCAGTTTGCCTTGGTCTCAGTTGTAACTTGTATCTCAGGTTATTAGTTGAAATCGCTACTTGTTTTGGTCTACGTTGCCAGGGTTCGTCACCCAGCCCCCCGTACTTTGCCTGATATGTATCCGGTATGGATATGTCAGGGTACGGGTACGGATACGTCCCAAGTACGTCCGGGTTCTTCTCGGGTACGTCCAGACGTATCTGTGACGTATCCGGGAAGAACCCGGACATACCCGGGAAGAACCAAAGGAGAAATATGGTTTTTAAGACGTTAAAACTTTTTTTTTAGTTTGTTTTGACATTAATTGTAAATATATTCATGAAAGCAGTTGGTTCGTTTGAATTTTGAAGTATAGGGGCCTCTTTTTTTCCTCAGCTTATTTTCTGTCTTGCTTTCTCAAATATAATGAAATGAGAGAACCCTGAAGGCTGAATGTTTTTTATTTGCCATTTTCAGATAAATAGATATTTACCAAATCACAAGTGACCACACATTATATTATTAAACTACATACACGAATGTTGTAAACAATTTTTCTTGGAACAAATCCACATTCCAACCCATACAAAGGGCCAGCTGAAAGTAAATATCCATTGCGTTCATATGTTGAATATTATGGTTTAACATAATGATATTAATTTAAGTGCAGCAATGTGTCTGGATTCGAAATAAAATTGTGGGAAAAAAATTGGAACCCACAACCCTCTGTCCCACGTGATCATTGAAATGTAAAATCTTAAGTATATAAATATTGTATGTTTTGAAAATTTGAACATTGATCCCAGCATATTTTTCAAGTTTTGTTTGTATTCATGTTGACATGATATTCGTATATCATATGTATGGCAGCCACATGATCAATGAAAATGTAAAGTCTTGAGTATATTGGATGTTTCGAACATTGATTCAAGTTTCGTATTACTATTTCCGTTTTTTTATGGACTAAAAAAATGAGTAATGTATGTGTGTGTGTGTGTGTGAGTGTGTGTGTGTGTGTGTATATATATATATATTTTTTAATTTTTTAATATATATGTACGGACGTATCCAAGATGTATCGTACCCAAGGGTTTTTTTAAAATTGACATATCCGCGTATTGAAACCTGTACTTGAACTGGTACTCGTACGTGTATCCTGGCAACATAGGTTTTTGGTTGATTTATCTGTTTCCCTCTAAGATAAGATGTTTATGTTGCTCTACTAGTTGTTCGTTCTCAAGTTTGATGTTTCAAATTATTGACTTTCTCTTGTTTATACAAAGGAAGAAGAGCTCTACTGGTGTCCTATATACGAGGATGTTCTGAATGAGACTGCTGAAGATGCTATGCTGTTAGAACAATTATGCAAGAGATTGGAAGTGCACACAGTGCTTCATACCTAGAGGCTAGGTGAACTACAGTATCAGAATAGAATGTAGTCAACTAAAATTAATTGAATTACACAAGTTGAAAATGCCACCAAAACATAATGCAATGTGAGGCATATTGGATGGAATGCTACAGCAGGGCGGTGCACATGAGAATTAGGCTAATATGGTATATCTCATGTGTCAGCCAACCATAGAAAAGCATACACTGCCTGTCAATTCAACCTTTTTCCACAGTTGGCACCTCAAAGAATATTGTTTTAAACTATAGTAGCCATGTTCACTTAAAAAAAACTAGAGGATAAAAAAGGTGAAATGTGTTTGAGCAAAAGTTTTCAGGAAAATATGACATAGAATTCTTTTCTGAGCAAGTATCCCAAAGCTTGTAGAACTTCCTTCATACTGAATTTCTGACTTAGAGTCATCTAAGGTTGGAGAGAGAATGGGTCAATATTGACCCATTCTCTCCCCAAAAAGCAAGGCTATAATATGTATGGACGAAAAAAAAAACAAGAAAATGTTGTTTTTTAAAAAAAATATTATGGAGCCTTTGTGCTTCTATGATTTTAAACATAATCTGGTCATCCTTTCATGTCATTCATGATGGATGAAGTTCCAGGTTTTGTAAAAGGCAAAGTAAATATTTTGAAACCATTTTATCTTTTAGTATGCCACATTCTTGCTGGAGTGTGGAGGAGAACTATTTCAAAAGGTGTTTGAGGAATTCAAGCATACATACAATTTGAATAGAGATGATGGCTTAGGCTTGAGCCACTTGTGGAGCTCAATTATCATTAAACTTTTAGATCCATCACCTAAGGAGTAGTGGCATTTGAAATTAGTGGTTTAAAACTTAAAAAACTAAAACTAATACAGTGGTGGTACCAGCTAGTTCATTTAATATATTTTCATGTCCAAAGATAACCCAAAAACGACATTAGTGTACTTTAGTAGAGTTATGGTATATATAGTGATGGGTCACAGAGTCTGATCCAAAAATATCGATTTAAAAATTTTGTACTCAGTTTTTTTTCTAGAAGCTTGTTTTTGTAGTTTTGTGGACTGTGAAAACCTTTTCTTTAAAGTTAATTTGCCTCTATAATGTTTTGTTAGTCTTGATTAAATGTGTACAATTTCCTAGAGGAAACTTATTTACAATCAGTGGTCTGGATTTTTTATTTATGAAAAAAAATATTTACTAAGAAAAAAAGACCGATACGAAATGGAAACTCGATGTTCCAGTGATAGAAGTTCCAAACTATGGGAGTAGGAAAAATCAGTACGGGGCCATTAGAAACCTACCGACATCAATATTTATGACCATAAAAAGATACTATAGTCTGGGCCATTGAGAATAATGCCAAAGGGATCTGGATGTTAATTTCCAGGTTGCAAAGGGCCTCTTAGGCGAGATGAGAACAGTATTTGCACCGGCAAGATTTGACTTATATTAGCTGAAAGTTGGGGAAGTGGCCTGTTTTTTCTCTACAAGTTGTCCTTGACATGTACTTACTCTTTGGTTTTCCTCTGCTTACCACATTGATTTACTATTGTGTGTCATGAATGCTGAAGTAGGGTGCTTTTAATGCCTTGAGAAGGTTTGATATAGAAGCTCACATTCCAAAGGTATTTGATTCTGTATGATGTTTTATTTTTAAGTTCGTCAACTCTTTAATTTACTCTTTAGGAGATTGATCTCCTTATTTGTCTTCTTCTATTGGGTTAATCTCTCATCACTTTGCTGTGATATTGTATTCCTTTACACTTACCCCTTCTCTGGTGTCTTGGACTTGAATGTCGAGTTGACTTTAATTATAAAAAGAAATCCATAATAATATGCATAGAAAGGAAAAACACTCCATTTACATGTTTTTTATTTTTTTGTGGCCTTGCTCCTTTATAGTTTTATTGTTTCAATAATTAATATCCTGCGTTATAACGTTTTTGGGGGGGATTACAAAGATATATTCATGGTATTTTACTCATAAATAAAAAACTTGAGGGTCTATTCTATAACCATTTTTCATGCTTTTTACTTTCATGGTCCTGTTCCTTACTTCTTTCAGCAATGTGTATCTTCTGGCAGAAATATAGGCTTTACCTAAGAAGGTTGAGTGGAGTGGGACAACAGCCCAATGGATTGAATGCATCTTTTGGGGGAACTATGGAAGCCAATTTTGGTTCCGTTCCCTCTCTAGAAAAGGTCCTGATCTTCAAGCTCTTGCAGCTTCAGGTCAAATATCACGTCAAACTCTGGCAGCAATCCAGGGTGGGTTTTTAAGTAGAGTAAATGCAAACAATGTTGGGAATGTCCTGCAGTTGGTCCGGGGTTCCTTTTACAGCCAGAAATGCAAGGCCTGAATTGCAATCAAACCGACAGAGGAAGGTTTGGGCAACCATTTATAAGCAGTCAGAGGAACTTACTGCAGGGTATACCTACACAGCTTGCTCAGTCGAACCAGCATATTTCTTCATTTGGAAATGTAGGTATGTCTATGGATGATTCATCTTCAGGGATTCCTATAAGGCAGGCACAAGTTCCGGCAGCTTCTGTGGGACTTGGAGGTGTGGGTCAAATGAGTGGCATAAACAACAGTGGAGTACTGAATACAGACAACAATGCTTTAATGGTGCAGATGATACATCAGCAACATAAGCAACATCCCTTACAGCACCATCAACAGCAGATGCCAACAACCACAGGGCAGCAGCAGCAACATGCATTACGTTACCATCAACAGCAGATGACAAGTGCAGGGCAGCAACAGCAACAACATTCGTTACATAACCATCAACAGCAGATGCCAGCAAGTGCAGTGCAGCTGCAGCAACGATCTGGTGCACAATTTCAAAACGAACAACTTGAAGGTGTACAGGTCCAAAATATATCATCACCGAATCTTCTACGGCATCAGGTACTTTTGAATGATATTGGAGGAATTTCTAATCAGTTGTCCCCTGTAGCCAACAACAGTACTCTCCTAGGCAATCAAGCAGCTAGTGCCTCAAGTTCGGGTCAGGCAAATCAGATGCCAACATCTATGCATGGCTTGGCCATGCCTGCATCTAATTCATCTCACATGATTGGAAACTCAACTTCTGTAGACTACCAGAACCATTACCTTCCTGTTAGCCCAGGAAATAATTATTCTCTTGCCAGTACTGTTGGTTTGTCTACACAAATGACATCAATAGGGGCTTGTGGTGAGAGCAGTATGCCAGAAGTTGGATTGCATGACATTGTAAATTCTCAAACCTTGAGAAGCCCTAATTCAAGTTTTGGTACACTCAACAGTGTTGGGCAGAATTTAAGCCAGAGCACGACACAAGCTTGGCATGCTCAGAACTTATCTCAAAATTTGGGGTTGAGCCAAACAAGGAATCCTGTACGAAATTACAGTCAGTCCTTCCCTCCAAGTCAGGCCTTGAATATTCCTGGCATACAAGATAAAGCACAAGTCAGAAGTTTTGCATCTGGGGAGAAAGTATTGGGTCTTGCAAACAGATTGCCATCAGATGCTGGAAATGGAGGGACAGTAGCTCGATTTCATGGTGAGCAGTCAGTTGTCAATGAGCTAAGACTGAAGGAAGATGGGGCGTCAGACTTAATGGCAAATTCAAAATTTGAGGGTGGATTTGCAGAACAGTTTGTGCAAGATGATCTTATGAGTCTCTTTTTCAGACAGGTTCTTCTTCCTTCTGTAACAGTCCCACAATTATATTTTTTGTATGCTTATGATTATTAAAAATAGACATGGAATCATCTTTGTATTTATTTCTCAATGATAGCATAATCTATGGTATATGTGAACTTGCAGTTTGAAAGGGTAGATTGAGAAACAGAAATGCATCAAGAATTTGATTTTTGTCTTGCATGCTAATTTGAAGTCAGCATGGGAAATCATGTTCTAGAATTTTTTAAGCTCTCATGGCTCAACATATTTGTATGTTGATCTTCTGATAACTCCATGTTAAATTTTCTCGACTTTGTTTTTACATGGAGTTACCAAAAAATCACCATGCAAACCATGTTCTTCCTAGAATTATGGGAATTGTTAATGATTTATATCAATGGGAAGATAGGTCTAATATCAATTTTACTTGTATAATTTTCTAACGAGTTTGGGGTTCTTATTTTGCAGCAACATGAAGGGTTAGGTTTGGAAGAAGCTGAGTATGGTACAGATGGGTAACATTCATGTAAAATAAAAATGTTTGTTCCCTGTTTATAACAACAGAATGAGAGCCTTGCAGTGGGCACAGTGATGCAGACAGCCTCAGGTTTTGTGATTTTAAAGATATTGTATTTATTTCGCCTGTATGAAAGGGAAGGCTTGCCTGGATTCGTGACCTATGCTTCTGTGCAGAAGATCAATGGAAAAGATGATACATTGCATTGTATTCATGTTTTACATTTGGAGGACCATTTTGGTAGTTGGATTAGTTTTTTAGGTGGTAATCTTCTTTTTTATGTAATTTTATTTATATGCTTAAGGCTCAATCCTCTGAGAGCAGGAGGCGTGCCACAAGGTGACTTGTAATCAAGAATCTTCAAAAACATCTCATTGGTTCAAAGAAACATGCATAAACCAATGAGATGTTTTAGCCTCATCAGTGCTCACAAATATAGGTTGAAAATGGAAACATAATAGAAACGGAATCATCTGACACAAGTGCAGGGACATGAGGACTTCTCATTGGTGAAATATTCGGGCTTTCTACTGGTTCTTATGGCTCTCCCTATATTTTTGTCTGGACAGGAGAGGTCACCTTTGGATGAGTTAATTTATAACTGCGACACATAATGCGAAAATTCTTTCCTTTATGTTAACCAGGAGAGTTCATCAGGTTAAACAACTATTTTCCTTTTGCCTCTCTTGGTTTGGTTTGTTCTGTTTTGCTGATTCCCCTGCAGATGCATGCATTCTTGGAATCATCTGGAACATTGAGTGAGAAGAGTTAAAAGGGGAATAACATGACAAAGGAAGGGGGGTTCTAAGTGTTGTGATGAGTAGGGGGGATCCATATGCATGGTCCTGTACTTTCAGGTACTCTGAAGCTTGCTGAAATTTCCTTTGCATAAATATAATAAAGGATGATTCTTTTATTGTTACTGATTCTGCAGCCTATCAATTAACAATTAATAATTGCTTCCTTTTATTCATCGTTTGTTTGGATGGGAGGCTGTTGAGAGAGATATATTGAGTATACAGCAGATTGATACCAAGGATCCACAGAAGAGGAGTTACAGAAATTTTGAGATTGCCTTGGAAGGTTTTTGTTTTTTTTCTTCTGTTTTGACCATTTCCTAGATTGCATCATACGGAGTCATCTTTGCAACCTCTGGAAAAGTTTGCATTAGATGGGATTAATAGATTCTTCTGGAGCATTTTTATTGTTCTTTATTGTGTCTCGTTACTTGCTATTGGTGGTGTTTATTTACGAATCCAAGTTGCTTTTCAATTTCAGTCTCGCTTTGTTTGCAACACCAAACATTCCTGCAAGAATGTTTGCTTCCAAATTGTAGACTTATGGGATTGGATGCTTAATTCTATATTGTAAGGAGATATTTTCAAGCATGACATGTATTGTGTAGGAGATGTTTTTGGGCGGTCATCTCATAGCTATATAAGACAGCTTTATTCTCTTAGATTGGAATTGCACAATAATATAAATATCAAAGATGAACTTGCCTTCACATTAAAAAACAAAAGTATTATCGAAATGTATAAACATAACAAAAATTGCTGGAAGCTTTTCTTAGTTGCAGAATCTGCAGTTTATTTGCCAGTTATCTACACAACAATCCCCACTGTAGGTTTTTTTTAATTTTTATTTTGATGAAACTCAATGCAGGGTTTTAAAATTCCTTTTTTGTTCTATTTGTCCAGTAACAGTTATATGCCTGTCATGAGGTCGTCTCAGGTTAGTAACAGTAACAGTTACCTAATCTGCATTATCCAGTAACGTATGCATAACTAAAAGATGCATTTTGTAAGCCTGTTCATTCTGTAACATGTAAAAAAACTGGCCATGCAATTCAAGAGGCTAAACATCATTTCCTCTATTAAGCTTCTCATGAAATTAAATTTATCCTAGTGCGGAGTGTCAAAACAATTCACAACTTTGCAGTGTCTGATTGTATGTCCAGTAATTTGACATAAATAATTGGCCATTAGCTTTCTTCAGTCTTTTTACGTAGGATTTTTTAATAAGGAAACATTCAACGTGTAAGCCAGAGCCATAGAAAGACCAACTTTCATTAATTATAAAATCATTGATTGAATTCCATTAACTTCGAAATGTAGATATGATGGATTGTGAAACTGAGATTCTTCTGCATTGGATAATATTTAAGCCACACGGTTGTCTTGAATCCTACCCTATCGTTGCATGTGTCTCACAAACAACACCAAACCTATTCGAACTATATCACTTCATGTATTTGCTTCAAATGCCCCCCATACTAGTAGCCAATGCTCTTCGTAAACAACTGCCAAACAACAAAGGGAAAGGGGAGTATTAGATAAATTAACGTTTTGTTGTGAACACAAATGGGAATCATGTTTGTTATAATAAGGTAGATTAGGTTTATTTTTAATTTGAACACATCACTATATTAATCAAAGCAAATCAATATGTGATGGTTATAATAAAATTGTGGTTGGAAAAAACTCACAACCCAATATCCATGGCGGAGAGAATATGTGGCTGATCAAAAAACCAAAATGCTGCAAATGGAAGCTCAAGAGACCAAGTTTAAATAACAGAAACAAATATGAGAGTCAAGCACAAGCATCAATGACTTTAAGGGGTGGTTGTAGATAATCTCCTTGGGAGGTGGAGCCCCCAAACTAGTAGGCTCCTCCATCGGAGGGTTTGGGGTGGGCCACCTCTCCAAGGTTTGAGTATTATCCTAGCTTGTGTTGGAGAGCCAAAAATAGTAATGTCGCTTAGCATTAGAGGGCCAATGTGAAAGACTAACAATAGGTTTGGCCTGAAATGGTGGTGGACTTTAACTAGCCCATTTGGGTGCGGGGGGGGAGGTGGGGTTGAAAAGCAACCTCAAACAAGAGACGAAAATTGGCTATGCCAAGAACTCTTGGATGCAGAGGATTTGATAGAGCTTGACTCATGGTGTAGCCCCCCACCCCAGATATTTAAAAACTCACTCAATTGTTGAAACATGAGACCCATCGTAATGGCTTTTGCTTGGATTTGCAAGCAAATAACACAAATACCAATGGTTTTGTCATTTATTGAAAATTGATGTTAAATAGAGCATCACTAATAATCGCAGCATTTTTAGCTTTCCATAATTGAAATAGAATTACAACTCAAAAAAATCCACCAATGAGAGTAGTCTCCAAAGAAAGCCATTTTCCACAAGAAAGGTTCAGGTTAGAAAGGTTGCAACATGGAATGAATCTAGGTCTAGGTATCTCTACCATGAGGGCAAGTCCAAAAATGGTGTGTAAATGTCTCATGTCTAGCACAAGAGGGACATTTGAGATTTGAAACACCAATGTGCTTAAGTCTTTTCCCTGGAAGAACTAGATAAATAAAGTGCCAATTTTTTTTGCAATTTTATGCTCAATTTTAGAATTCCAAACTTGATTGAGGCGATCAGGCCATAATTTAGGAGAGGAAATTTAGATTCCACAGAGAGTTCAATTTGCAGAGAGTAGGGGAAAAAGGGTTAATGATCTGGTAAAGTAAATTGATGATAATTTTTGAAAGGAGTGTTTGAATTCGACCCCGAGTCTCTCCACCATGTAGTTGGAGGACGAAGGTCGAGCTTGTGTAGCATGACATTTGATAAGAGATCTTGAATCTTCAAAATAGAAGGAAGGTGTGAATTGACAAGTTTAAACTATTGTTTGAGCCTTGGTCACCAAATCCAGTTCTTCTATGAGACAAGGTCTTGGATGGTAGCAATTCCCTTTTGATAAGGCCCGATAACTTTTATGACAGGTATTTTGACAAGAGGTATGCTATAGCTAGTCATTATAGGCGACCATTAGATGTTATGATTACCAAAGGAGAGAGCTTTGTTTTGAATATGTCACCAATCCATCTCAAAAACAATTTGACAACCTCATAAGCTTTCTAGAGACTTTTAACTACAAAAGAGTCTTCAATTTGGTGGACCCATAAGCGATAAGTAGAGTATGCATGCCAACATTACTTTAGCAATTTTTGCCACAATGTGCACCAACAAAAATGTACGTCTTCAAAGAATTTTTCAAGCTTCATTACCTTCTATAGCTTTAACAACCCATTTGGCTCACCAAGCAATGTTGTGTTGGTGGATATCAATGATGCCCATACCACTTTTGTTTTGATGAAGGCAACAAACATCCTAAGAAACTTTATGGAGCCTCTACCTTGTTTGGCATCAGCCCAAAGACAATCACAAAGAAGCTCCGGCCAGTTTGTGATGAGAAGCCTTGGAAGGAGCCCGACATGAGGACTGGTACATCAATATTAACAAAAATCTTGGTACTAATATGGATTTTTCCTAAAAGAGATGGATTTCCAAAAAAAAAATCTTCTAAACTCTGTCAAAAACATATTGCCACAACTTAGAAGGTCTGCTATCAAAGGCAAAAGGAATGCCGATGAATTTGAATCGTTCTCCTTGTTGGATCCACTTCCAAGGAAAGTCTATAAGCCAGTTTGGCATGGGAAACATGATTTTCTTGTAACAAATAGTTTTGCTCCACTTTAGATTGGATCTTAAAGCTTTGCAGAAAACATCAAGACACTGAATATTTTTCTGCAAAGTGACCATTAATGAGCTCGGGAGACCAAGCAGGGAGAAGATACCTCGGATCAACCCACACTTAGCTTGGTAAGAAAGCAAATACCCAAAGGTTTATGCTGCCAAAACATATAGAGTGGGAGCAAGCATGCGACCCTTGCTAGATTGATTGAAAACGGCCAAAGCTATTAGACTCGTGACCATTAATAATTAAACAAGTTGATGCATCAGAAAAGAGTGTACACCTAGCAGGAAACAATTACCAAAGCCAAGAGCTTGAAGCATGGCGAGAATGAAATGCCATTCAATGCCATCATAAGCCTTTTCAAAGTCCTAACTTGAGAAAAATATTTCGTTGTCGAGATGCTTGAACCCATTCCACACTTTCCCACAAAACAATGATGTTATCCAAAATGTATCACTTTTTGATAAAGATAGGTTGCTCGCGTCTAACAATGTTAGGAAGAATGTGGCTAATGTGAAATGCTAATGCCTCAATAAGGTGATAGGACACCAACTGGTGATGAGTTTTGGGTCACTAACCTTATGTATGAATTTGATATTTCCTTTATTAATAATTGTACCTAAGGAATTAGTGTTTAAGGTTTCCTTGTAGGCTTGTAATAAATAAGGGCTAACAAAGCCCCAAGTGGCTTTGAAAAACTCACAGGGGAAACCATCGATTCTTGGTGCTTTATCATTAGCCATGCATTGCATAGTCAGATAAAACCCATCTAAGGCGAGAAGAAAATCACATTGAAGCTAAGTCATAGTTGAAAGTTTGGAAGGAACCACAACAAAGTGTTGTAGACTCTACTTTCCTTTTTCAATCATTTCTTGAGATTGGAAAACCATTTTGTAGTGTACGCAAAAGCCAAGGAAATATTCGACAAACTGGTAAGCTAATTGTGAGTTGTCTGGATATCCTTAATACCTTCTCTGATTTGTTTGACATGGAGGGAATTGAAAAACTCTTTGGAGGCACGATCCTCTATCTTAGCCAATGTAAACAACCCTGAATTTGAGATCCTCTAACAACAAGAGATTCACTAAGTTTGAGCTTATGCTTAAGCCCAACTACCATTGATTGCAATTGATGATCAAAGGGATTGCATTCCACAAAAGCAACAACTCTTTGGAATTCTTTGTGAAATGCACAATTGGTTCGCTTGTGAACCCACACTCCTTGTTTGTTGAAGTGGCACAAGCCTATTTTCCTTGGCAAAAAATGCATTCCATAATATAATTTTTGCTAAATCTACTTCAACCCAAACATAGTATTATTCTCTTTAACACATATAAATAGTGATAGGATTGACTAAGAAAACTCAACCCTTCAACCCATACCAACAATATCTGGACTTTAAATAAAAATGGTAAATCCTTTTTAGATCCTTCACAAGTAGTAACATACATTGTATTGAAAATGAGGTGTGGGGATGCTACATCTCACAACTAATAATGATATCAAGTCCATTTTTTATCATACTATGACAAATCATAAATGAAAAAAAACTAAAGAGATTACACCATGGAAGGTACTTTGAACCACAACATTGTTATTATCTATTGAAGGATTGTCTTAGCATCAGACAACCATGTATAAGGCTTTATTACTTCTACCATGCATCACAACTTGCAAACAACAACAATACTTAGGGTAACACACTCATTTCACTTGTCCTACACAAACAAGGGTCAAAGCTTAATGCACAACAAGTGGTAGGAATACCAAGAACTTCAAATCTTAATAATGAGCCTTGAGAACATGCATGTTCAACCCTCTATGTTTACTTGAATATCAATACTTGCAAGTACACAAAAAGAGAAGTGTTACATTTGTACCCAAAACTTTGTGTTTTCAAGGTACTCCAAGTCCATCTAACATGTAAATATACAACAACTTTCTTGAAGGTCAAGTCCCCAATTTGTACGAAGTCAAAGATCAACATGTAAAAGAGGGTCAACAAAAAGTTAGCAATCACTCTCCTTTAAGCTAAATAAACAACTTTTTCATAAGAACTTCAAGGAAAACAAATCAATTAATACATTTATTCATGAGAAAACAACCATCTCATAAAGTTAGAAAAACAAAACCGTTTATGTATTTATTTTCAAGATATAGCAATTACTACTCCTCTAACATGCAAATCACATTGCCTAAGTATTCCATATTGTACTAAATTAATCTATTGCAACCATGCCATAACTTAAGGATAGATATCCTGGATGGAATAGGACAACAATCCATCAATGTGACTTTCTACAAAGGAAACAACCATTCAAGTTCACACACTTACACAAGGGATTGCCATGGCACAAACCGAAAACTAAAAGGGGGTCCTCAAATAATATAGTTAGCAAGGAAAACACACAAAAATAATATAGTTAGCAAGGAAAATACACAAAATGTTATATTACTTATTTGTCTATTGGGCTTTATACACATAAATGTGCATGTGTATACAAGCATATACGTAAATGGATATTTGAATCTTATATTTACTAAACTTTGGTTCAACTAAACACTAGGTAGGGCTTTGTCTACCCATGCTTTATAAAGACCAACCCATATTACCACTACCTGCCAATATCCATCACTTGTTACAAATTTTTTTAATTTGCTTTACAATAATCATTGCAAACAATCTATGAATATATCAAAACACACACACGCACGTGCGCGCGCGCGCACACACACACACACACGCACGCACGCACACACACGCACACATGCGCACACACACGCACGCACACGCACACGCACGAGCGCGCACGCGCACGCATGCACGCGCACACACACACGCACGCACGCACGCACGCGCGCACACACACGCACGCACATGCACCCGCGCACACACACGCACACACACGCGCATGCACGCACACACGCACATGCACAAACGCACACACACACACACACACGCACACACACACGCACACACGCCCGCAACACACGCACGCACGCGCGCGCACGCACGCACATGCACACACACGCACACACACACACATGCACACACGCGCGCGCACACACGCCACACACATGCACACGCACAAACGCACACACACACGCACACACACGCACCCACACGCACGCACGCATGCGCGCGCACACACACACACACGCGCGCGCGCGTGCGCACACACGCCACACATGCGCACACGCACACATGGACACGCATGCGTGCGCACACACATGCACACACGCCACACACGCGCACACGCATGCTCATGCATGCACATGCACGCACACGCACACGCACACACACACACGCACGCACACACACACACGCACGCGCACGCACATGCACACACACACGAATTTTTTAAATTTGCTATATAATAATCATTGCAAACAATCTATGAATATTCAACACACACACACACGCACACACACACACACACGCACACGCACACGAATTTTTTTAATTTGCTATACAATAATCATTGCAAACAATATATGAATATATCAAACACACACACACACGCACGCACGCACGCACGCACGCACGCACACGCACATGCACGCACACGCACACACGCCACACGCCACACGCACACGCACACGCCACACGCACACGCACACGCACACGCACACGCACACGCACACGCACGCATACGAATAGATGCCCACGAGCACCCCACCCCCCCCCAACAAAACGGCACACGCAAGTAACACGCGCACGACGCACACACACGCACACCACACACGCCATGCACACGACGCACAACAAACATCATCACATCACTCGGATTCCCCTCCAATGTCATGGTCAATATGACATTTCTAATTATTTACAAAATCCTAACAACATTTAGTGCTAGAGATACGATATGATCAAGATCATCCCAAGGCTTTAATATTTAATTAGGTACACATGTTTGTTCCTTGGTGAAATCCACAGCCACACATCATGTTGAGTAATAGATCACACATAATCTATAACCATTGTAAACATAAAATTTGTACAAAATCATTATTACACTATGTTTTTTTTGGACTTTATATACATGTGAGCTTTGGACAATGAAACAAGATCTTAGTGGCATCAGTCTTTTGTCGTATAGTTCTTTACAACTTGATTTAACCCTATCTCTTACTATTTTGCCTCTTTGGTGTGATTTTGAGCTACATTACAGAGATCTTTTGTAGTTCCTTTTAATCGTTTTGTTATATATGAGCATGGTCCAAAACCGTACAACAAGGTCAAAAAGTACATACGATCCCGACCCTTTTGTATGGTCTTGAGCCCTCTTGCTTTTTGATCGTTTTCTCTTCATGGGTCCATTTGTTCTCTTTTATCTTTCAAATTCTATTTTCTGGGTCAACCTTTCCCTCCAATAAGGTCTGGATTTCAAAGTAAGAACTCACATATATAAAAGTATAATGTATGCATTTATCATCTAGCAAACACCTATCTATCTACCATCTATTGAGATAAAAGAGCAAGAGATACATCTACGTAATGCACACATAACATAAGAGGGAATAAATCTGAATTTTTCATCTGCACGTAAGGGTTTCTATTGGGATGAAGTAGCATAGACCACTATAAGTGTTTGAGGCACAAGGGCCAACCTATTTCAAGGGATAGTTGCATGCACATCAACACAAAACACTAGATCAACTACATTGATTCTGAAATGTAGTGCACCGCATCGTGACTCACAAACGGGGTGACTGCTAAGGTCATTTTGGATCAAGTATTTACATTATTTCATTTTGCATCTAATGTTTTCTTAAGTGTGTTGTAGGATAGTTAGGGTTTGTTTTACACGTTCAGGTGTGTAATTTAGGGTTTCATGTGAAGCTAAAGATATCAAAGAGTGATGAAAAATGACACAAGATGACACAAGAAGTAGCAAATTCCCACTGTCTACAATTCCAAGACCATAGAATTTGGTTAGGAGTTGTAAAATTTTGACAATTCTTTACAATTCCGCCCAGGAGAGCTCATAAGTGTAGAAGTTGAATCATCCAATTTCTAGATCTTGTTCCTATTCTAGATCTCTCATCGACAAACCCTGAAATTCTTCTGAATAAGCTAAGTGAATTTTTCTATCTCAATTGTACTTTTGATTACTTGTAGCTTAATATCATTGTGGTTATTATGATGTACAACCCTTTTATCTGGTCTGAGATGTAAATATGAATGTGCTTATACTCATGTTACTATATTATCAAATCTAGGTTTAATTTATTAATTTAAATTACAGTTGATACATTTTGGTGAACTCGTTTTTGATCAAACCATTAACCTAATCTAGACATCTTGCTAGCTCCTTTGCATTAGGCTTGTTTTCCAAAACCTTAAGGCTTCCTTGAGGCATGTGTGTGGTCTTTCTGAACATATTCCTTATTCTTTGTGTGATTATGGCTTGCTTTCATGTCATGTAGAAACATAGTGGTTACCATCCTTCTAACCAGATCCATACCATTTATGTCATTGCAAGACATGTGGCTCTCTCTTCATATTCTAATATAGTGTACAATTATGATCAAAATGTTAATCCTCTTATATTTTGAGACAAACCACCCCGCTATGCTTAAAACCCCAACCTTGCGCTAACACTTGCACCCTCTCTTCTATAATAAGAAACCATAGAATCTGATATACATCCTGCAATGTCACAATCATCTGCCTTGTTAGGAGACAAAAGGTACATGTATATGCATTCCACCGCTCGCACAGTGCAATGATCAAATGCGTGTTTGACCATGATTACCCCAATATCGCTACATGTCATAATCTGACCTTGTCTAATATATCCCAATCGCCATCATCCAAGTCTAATGCAAATAATGGTATCCCATATGTCGACCTGCATGGAACTATCACTTGTGGACATCTCTCTACAAAACACAAAAACACTTATTCAAAACATTGTGTGTTACTACACATGATATTGATATACTCATTACAAATTAATTGACTATAATCCAATTCTCAATACAACATTTTTATTGGAATTTTCTCCTAACCTGGTTGGAACTATTCAGATCAGATTAGGACCATACCTATACGAACGGTATTTCCCTAGGTCTAAAACCAGGTCATTTGGTTCATTTTTGTGTATATACACTAATTTTAACAAAATGAAAAAATTACAATAAATTCATGAAAACCCATACTATGTTCGACAAAAAATCAGCATTAATGGAACTCATGAGACTCATAGTCATAATCTATTCCTAACTAACATCTACTACCCACTCAAATTGTGATTTGAATGGCCTCTCTAGCTCGTGGCATCATCGTCTCAGGACTCAAAGATCCTATCATAATCAATTGCAATCACAAATGAAAAGTACTTTTCACTTTTCCAACTCACCATTTATAACAAAGTTCACTTGTGGTATTCAAACAACCTAACTTACTACCTATCTTATTCCTCTAATCACAGATTTGTAATGAAATGACTTGTATCTCAGGCCTTGCTTATCCATTTTACATATCTTTTATGGCATTTTAATCATGTATTTTTGATTTCTTTCACTTCAATACATTACCACACTATATTGCATACCCTACACAGTTGTGCACACATTGGTCTCCCACATTTATGCATCTGACTCTATTACAAACATAATCCTCTATTGTTTCTCATGAATCACTCTATCAAATATTACAAACCAACCTCCACCGATCTCAATTCTTGTACACCACATTTATCTCTTCACTTACATCCCAAGCGACATTGTTTCGTACTCTCCCTTTTGCTGAAGGGGGAGCAACTTTATAGGCCAACCATACAAGGTTGTCTACTTCTTGTCTCTCAAGACATCAATAAGAAGCCACATGGATTGGTCATACAATGGCATACTCTTTTACACAAATTACACATAAATCAAGCAACATTGGCCATACGTGGCCACTCTTTATGTCATGCAATCTAATGTCATGACCAAATGGTCTACTTTGGTTACAAAAATGCACTAGACAAACCAAACAAACTTAGTTGTGAGCAACACATGCCACTTCATTTCACAAAATACAAGGGACACGTTGAACAACCATAATCACCAATACATATAGTTAAAATTATAGACCCATGTGTTATGCGGTGGGGGTAATGAGACATTGTTCCCTTTTACCTTTGCACAATTTTTTCAAATCCTTGTGACCTAGATCCCCTTGTAGTGGTGTGGTCTCATTTTGGAAAGAGTTATAGGGAGTGACTAAAAAGATCCATTCTTCCCTTGGTGGCGGGACACCCAATTGCCATGTTACTTTAAAATTTAACTTGTTGGGGATTTGATCACCCCTAACTCTACAAATATGCCAAGTACAAATCCTCATATCTCCAAACATTTCTTTTTTACGATGATATCTCCTTTTAATACCTATGGTACGCTTCTCCCTTATCTTTGCATGGGTCAGCTAATGACTCGCGTTGTTCGCTACTCATGATTACTTTCTCTCAACACACTTATAATTGTTCTTGCTTTAACAATTTCTTCTAGGTATGATACTTTTCTCCTTTAAACTAATAAATTTCATTCACTATCATAAGGGGGGAAAGTGTAGACACTAAAATTTGCACAAAATAATTATTACACCATGCTTTCATTGGAATTATATATATGCGAGTTTTGAACAATGAAACAAGATCTTAGTAGCATCAAATTTTTGCTGTATTGCTCTTTATGACTTGATTTGACTTTGTATCTTATTGTTTTACCTCTTTGGTTTTATTTTTAGCTACCTTATAAAGATATTTTGTAGTTCCTTTTTATTGTTTTGTTATATCTAAACATGTTCCAAAACTGTACAACAAGGTCAAAATCATACATAAGATCCTGACCCTTTTGCACGGTCTCGACTCCTCTTATTTTTTGATTGTTTTCTCTTCATGGGCCCATTTGTTGATTTTAT
This sequence comes from Taxus chinensis, assembly GCA_019776745.2. Taxonomy (NCBI): domain Eukaryota; kingdom Viridiplantae; phylum Streptophyta; class Pinopsida; order Cupressales; family Taxaceae; genus Taxus; species Taxus chinensis. The sequence goes on from CM034148.1 coordinate 810,770,683, forward strand.
CTTTCAAATTTTATTTTTTGGGTCAACATTTCCCACCACTAAGGTTATAATTTCAAAATAAGAACTCACACACACACACACACAAGTCTGATGTAGGCATTTATCATCTAGCAAACACCTATCTATCTACCATCTACCAAGAAAAAGAAGCAAGAGATACATATGCATAATGCATACATAACATATGTGGACATAAATATGAATTTGTCATCTCCACACAAGGGTTTCCATTGGGATAAAGTAACATATCCTGCTATCAGTGTTGAGGCACACGAGCCAACCTAGTTCAAGGGATAATAAAATGCACATCAACAAAAGCACTAGGAGAACTACGTTGAGTTTGAAATGTAGTGTAGTGATTGGTGACTCAGAAATGGGGTGATTGTTGAGGTCAATCCAACTCAATCATTTGTATTATTTAATTTTGCATGTAATTTTGATCCAAGAGTCAAAATGACTCCTCTTTTTTTTACGAAAAGCTCTCAAAAATTTCTATGCTACGGTAAATTGCATCAGTTGTTTATGGTCTGTCTTGAAAATTTTTGGAGGGCAAAATCATCCGTCTAGGGTTTGAAAATTGGGTTTGACATTTTTTCATTGTAAAAAATTCAAAATATCATATCTTTGTAACTGTGAGTCAACTTGAGTTGAAACTCAAGGAATAAGTTAGTTTATGCGCGTGCTTAATGTGCAAAAATTTGTAGGATCTAGAAAGTGAAATTTAGAACTTACCAAACTAACTATTGGTAAAAATAGTAAGTGTTACTAAAGATAACAAGTCTAGTTAAGTTTGCTTTAAAAATCAAGTTTGATTATGATTATTTTGGAATTTGAATAAGAGGACATATAACATAATTGGAAGATCAAAGAATAAGGAGGATTATTATAGTTTATTAAAGACTATTTGCCATATATTTATTTTTTTATTGTTGTTTGTTCAGCCCCATCATTTGGTATCTGAGCGTAGGTTCATGATACGATGACAAGAGGATAACATGGAAGGATTCTAAAACTAGCAAAGAAGAAGAGGGATTAAGAGAGGTAGAGACCATGGGAATAATAATTATGGTAGTGGAAGAGGATATGATGGCCCACATAGACCTTATATATGCTATAGGTGTGGTGAAGAAGGGAATAGGGCATTCGAATGCTCGTAATATTGTGCATAATAAAGGAGACCAAAGGTTTTCCTAGGGTAAATTTGATCGAGGATATAATTGAAGAACAAGACATAGAGTTGCACCAGATGTGAGAGAGAATATCATGATGAGAAGAATGATGATCGTCGCAAGAAAAGAGCACCTTAAAGGTGGTGAATAATGGCTTTAGACCAATATTTTCTGAACAAGGTGCACATCTGGAGGAAAGGTATGTAACATTATCATTGATTGTGGAAGTTGTGAAAATATGGTTTCCAAAGAAATGGTATTTAAGTTAGGGATGTAATGTGAAAAATATCATTTTCCCTATCATGTCTCGTCATTTAAGAAAGGGAATGAAGTTACAATAGATAAGACATGTTTGATTAAATTTTCTATAGGAAAGATTCATAAAGATGAGATTTGGTGTGATGTCATTCCAATGGATGCATGTCATGTTTTATTGGGGAGACTATGACAATTTGATAAAAAGGTAATTTGTGATGGGGGAAAGAATACCCATAACTTTTGGAAAGATGGAGTTAAGGTGGTTTTGATACCACTTAAAGAAGATAAAAAAACATAGACCATGTTGTCCTCAAAGGATTTATCACAAAGATGAAGATGACAAAGTTTTGTTATCCATTAATGATAAAGAGAGAAGATGCAACGTAGGTACCCATGTCAGCTTAAGCAACAAATGTACTAGAATAATTTTTATCTATAATACCAGAAGAGTTACCTGATGGGTTGTTACCCAAGAGGGATATTCAACATTACAGTGATCTAATTCCAAGATCTTCCATACCAAATCAAGTTGCATATCAAATGAGCTCAACAATACATGTAAAATTAAATAGACAAGTATCGGAATCGATGAAGAAAGGGGCTATATGAGAAAGTATGAGCCCATATGCAACCCCAATGCTATTGACTCCCAATAAAGATGAGACTTGGAGGATGTGTACATATAGTAGAGCTATCAATAAAATTACCATCAAATACAATTTTCCTATACTCCACCTAGATGACATGTTAGATGTGCCTGTAAGAGATTTTTTTTTTCAAAAGTTGATCTAAGGAGTAGATACTATCAAATACAAATATGGGAAGGGGATGAATGGAAGACAACGTTCAAAACTGGATATGGTCTATACGAGTGGTTGGTAATGCCATTTATACTATCGAATGCACCTAGTACATTTATGAGGATGATGAATCAAGTTTTGGGAGATTACATTGGTAAGTTTGTGGTAGTCTATTTTAATGATATACTAATATTGATTAGAAGTAAAGAGGATCACGTATTGCACTTGAGGATGGTGTTCCAAGTATTAAGGAAAGAGAATTTATATGCAAATTTGAAGAAATACAAGTTTATGCAAATGAGCTAGGTATTTTTGGGGTATGTAGTTTCAGAAGATGGCGTGAAGATGGATGCAAGAAATGTAAATGCATTATTGAATGACCTATTGGTGAAGGAGCATCATCTCCGTCTTGTAAATATGTCATGTTGTCATCAAATTTTGGCTTGAAGGTGTGATTGCAGGGTCCTAGAGGTCATTAGAAGTCACTTAGATGTGTTAGTTGGAGTCTTGGCTTTTCAAATTTTGAATTTTGTACTTTACCTCTAAAAATGCAAGATTTGAATGTAAAGACCGTTTTTGGATTATTTAGGAGATTGTAAGGTGTTCTATAGGTCATTTATGGGTGTTAAGCTTGTAGTAGGACCTATACGGGTCTAAGAGTCTTAATAAATCTTTAGAGGTTAAGTTCTTGAAGTTTTAACTAGATATCCTCATGATTAGTCAAGAGACATACATGTGACCAAGAGGTCTAAAGTTGTGGAATTCAGTTAGAGACTAATTAAGGAGCTATAAATGCCAAAATGTAACCAATTTTACTGATTCCATTCGAATGAGAATCAAGAGTTTCAAGAAGAACATTTTGGGAAGGAAAAATTTATATGTTGCATCTTGTGATAATCTATGAAACTTGTGCATGAAAATTGAAGTATACTTTTGTATAGTTGGTAGTACCTGTTGGTTTGTTGATTCCTTTTGTATTCATTATCTTATGCAAGTTGTTACCTTAGTAAGTGAGGAATATTGTAACAATAACCATTATTGGATGAGTCAAGGCAAGTTAGACATTTTTGTGAGTATATTTGGAGCAAGGAGGTACTTGGTGTTTGGTAACTGGCAAGTTTAGATTCATTCCACTTACAGAGAACATTTCATGTCTAATATTGAGAGGTTGGTGCAGGTAAACCTTATATTGAAGTGAAGTTATGAGAAAGTATAACTCAGTATGAAAATTGAGGAATTGTTGGAAGGTTGAGAACATACATGTACGAAGGAGAAGAGGACCTTGTAGTTGTAAATCTGTGATAAGAAGGAAGGAAAATTCATTCAAGAATCATCCATTCTAAATACTTTGTTTTGCATCTTTATAGTGCCCTGAAACCTGTCTTTCACTAATCAAGAAAGTGAGCACAATAATATTAACTTGAATATTTCCAACGTGTTAAGAGATACTAGTAAAAATAACACATGCAAGAGGTCATTACAATTATCTAGGTTATTTTTAAGGTTTTAAAATGGTGATTTAGACATTTTATTATAAAAATACTCTTCTCGTCCTTAGAGAAACCCTATCTAGGGTTTATCTTCTCTCGATGGATTAAAGACCATCCACTCAATAACAAGAACTAAGATTGCTAAATAAACATCCCCCTAGTGTCATGAATGAGTTGTAAGAGGAATCAAGGGAAAGAGAGCCTCAGTTAGAAGATACTCATGACAGTTCAATCCAGACATGTAAAAGGTGATTTGAAAGACTTAAGAGTAAAGTAAATTTGTTGATATTTGGTTTATACAAGTGAGAGAAACTCTCAAACTGGGAGGACATCATCTTGAAGGTGTTAAGATAGAGATTTTAAAATGTTTGTACCCCAATAAGTTCAAAATTCCCTAGTATTGATGACAATCATGGTATTATGCCTATGGACACAATCAAGTAATTAGAGGCTTGCAACAATGACTTTGGAAGGTATTTTTGTAAAGAAAGGTTTCTTTCAAACTTGAGCACTGAAAAAAGAATTAAATGGGCACCCGGAAATGTTTGTATCTTGTTGAATAGGTGCATCATTCATAAGATAGGGTTGAAAAACACCGCAGACATGGTTAGAAAGGGACTAGGCAAGACAAAGAGAGATTATTTTGAAAATAACATTTAATGAAGGAGTGAGGTAACCAAAAATTTCACACCCCATCTAGATAGAAAAGGGTACTTAGATGTGGTCTTAGTTTGCATGGAGAATTTTTTGAATGCTCTTACCATGAAAGGTCCAAGAACCATTGATCTTGTGCACTTTAAAGGCAATTTTAGGAAAGGAAGCTAAGGCTGAGACAATAGAGTGATTTTGGTAAATTTGATGACTAAGATAGCTTGATTAAAGGTTCAAAGGCACAAGGAAATGTTTGATAGGAACAATAAGGTCAAACTATCAAAGTTTGACTTGATTTGAAAAAATCCACATCTTGAGAGAAAGGAGCTAGAAAAGCCATATAGGACAGAGTTGGAGTAAAACAGAGCAGTAGTGACTCTTGGATAAAGAGCAAGCATTGAATAGATGGATAAGGCATTTGAAAGAGTATAATGCAGGGGAAGCGAATGGTATAGACATGTTTAGGCATGAAAGATCAAATTTGATGTGTTTAAGTTAAGAATTGAATCCCTTTAACTAACTTAGAGGAAGTTTTCAAGTTGTTTCAAGTTAAGGCTGGTTGAATGCATGAATTGACTAGAGGCTCTGCATCACCTATCCCAAGGAGTGTAATTGAGGTAAGAAGCTTCCATGAATTGGCTACGTTTTACAAAAAATTTATCAGAAACTTTAGTAGTATTGTGGTACTAATAACAGAATGCCTGAAGGGAAAATAATTTATATGGACAAATGAAGTGGCAAAGAGCTTTGAATTACTAAAGAAAAAAGTAAAAAATACACCTATTTTGGCCTTACCCAATTTTAGAAAAATAGTTGAGGTTGATTGTGATGTTTCACGCGTGGGAATTGGTGTTGTGTTAATTTAAGAAGGAATGATTATATCATATTATAGTGAGAATTTGAATGAGGTAAGGTAACAATATTCTACTTATGATATTGAATTTTATGCCATTGTACAAGCACTAAGGCATTACAAGCATTACTTGGTGCCAAAGGAGTTCATTTTGTATACAAATCACCAGTCCTTAAGATTTGTCAATATACAAAAAAGTTGAATATTAAGCATTCCAAGTAGGTTTCATTCTTGCAGGCTACACATATGTCCTAAAGCATAAATCAAGAAAACAAAAATAGGTGTGTGGCTTACTAACTATTAAGGTAAATAGAGTGTTCGGGTTTGAAGGTATTAAGGACTTGTATGAATCTGATCTTGAATTTGGGAGGATTGTTAAGCAACAAGGAGGTCAAAAACAAGGAGAGATAGGTAATATTTTTTATAATTATTTTATGCAAGATGGTTATTTGTTTAAGGGAAAACAATTATGTACCCCATTTGGATCTATGAGGGATAACATTTTAAGAGAATTGCATGGTGGTGGTTTGGGTGATCATTTTGGAAAGAAGAAGATAATAAAATTAGTTGATGGAAATTATTTCTAGCCAAAGCTAAAGAGATATGTGGCAAGGTATGTTTCAAGATGCGGTATATCTCAAGTTTCTAAGGGGCTTGCACAAAGCACCGGATTGTACATGCCATTACAAGTACCGACATGACCATGGAAAAACTTGAGCATTGATTTTGTGTTGGGACTACTCAACATGCAAAGAGGAAATGATTCAATTTTTATTATTGTGGATAGATTTTCTAAGATGACGCACTTTAGCATGTAAGACTACAAATGATGCTACAAGGATAGCGGATTTATTTTTTAAGGAAGTTGTTAGGTTGCATGGTATCCTGAAGTCTATCACTTTAGATAGAGACACAATTTTTTTGAGCCACTTTTGGAGAACCTTATGGATGAAGAAAGGCACTAAGTTACAGTTTAGTAGTGCATATCATCCTCAAACAGATGGGAAAATAGAAGTTATAAACAAGATCTTAGGAAATTTTTGAGATGTATTGTTGGAGATAAACCCAAACGATTGGACTTGGCATTGCCACAAGCAGAATTTTCTTAAAACAATTTAGTGAATAGATCAATGGGTAAGTCACCATTTCAAATTATTTATAGCATACTACCTGATGGTGTTTTGAATTTGGTACAACTACCTATTTCAGAAAGGGTGAGTGATGATGCAAAATCCTTTGTAGAGCATATTCAACAATTGTAGGAAATAGTAGGGACGAAATTACAAGATAGTAATGAAAATTATAAGATGACAACATATATCACTAGAAGACATAAGATATTTAAAGAAGGAGATGTGGTGATGGTATATTTGAGGAAGGAGAGATTTCCCAAAGGAACATACAACAAACTTAAGTACAAGAAGATTGGTCCTTGCAAAATGGTCAAAAAGATAAATGACAATGCATACGAGGTAAATCTTCCACCTAAATTTTCTATTTCTCTAGTATTTTATGTTTCAAGTTTGTATACATTTCATGAAGGGGAGGATATTGTGGAAGACAACGAAAAATTTGACTGGAAGGAAAAAATCCCAAGGAAGAAGAAAGAGAAGGTGGCACAAATTCTTGACAAGAAAATAATCAACGCAAGGCAAGGTAGTTTCAACAAGTATTTGGTACAATGGAAACCTTTGCAACAAGAGGAAAGAACATGGATCTCAAAATGGGAGCTAAAGAAACTTAACATACAAAAGTTACAAAAATTCAATCACAAGAATTCGTAGGAGCTGAGTTCTTTTTAGCCATGGGAGAATGATGCAGATTTAATGACTTGTCTTGTGTACGCCATAACTATTGATCCAAGATTTGAACCAACTCCATTTTTTTAATGGAAAGATCTCAAAAATTTCTATGTTGTAGTAAAATACACTGGTCGCTAATGGTCCATCTCGAGAATTTTCAGAGGGAAAAATCATGCATCTAGGGCCCAAATTTTGGGTTTGAAGTTTTTTTTCCATTTTTTAAAATTCAAAATATCATATCTGTATAACCACGAGTCAACTTGAGTTGAAACTCAAGGAATAAGTTATTTTAGGCGCATGGTTAATGTGCTTAAATTTTTAGGATCTAGAAAGCTAAATTTAGACCTTACTGAAAAATAGCTATTGCTAAAAATAATAAGTTTTACTAAGATATCAAGTTTATTCAAGTTTGGTGTAGAAGTCGAGTTTAATTGGGAATCTTTTAGAATTTGAATAAGAGGGCATCTAATGTAATTGGAAGGTTAGAGAATAAGGAGGATAATTGGAGTTTCTTGAAGACTTTTTACCTAATATTTATTTTTTATTGTTGTTTGTTTCGCCCCATCACATGTGAAGTTAAAGATATCAAAGAGTGACATATAACAACACACAACAACACCAAGAGTTGAATATTCCCACTATCTACAGGTCCAAGAATGTACAATTTGTTCGGGAGTTTCTATATGGTCTTGGATATTGCATACGGTTTCACTCAGCAGGGCTCAAAAGTGTTGAAGATGATTCATTCAGTTTCAAGATAGCGTTCTTATTCTAGATCTCTCATCAACACACCCCAACATTCTTCTAAACAAGCTTAGTGACTCTATCTATCTCATTTATATTCTCAATTACTTGTAACTTATTGTCAATGTGATTGTTATGATGTACATCACTTTTATTTGATCTGAGATGTAAATTTGAATGTAATTATACTCATGTTACTATCTTATCATCTATAGGCTTGATTTATTAATTTGAATTAGGTTTGATACAACCATAGGTCAAGACTCCATACCAATTAAGGAGTATGAATATGTTAGATATGACTAAGCCACGAGGTCATATGCATTATAAACAAAAAACAAATAACACATGAAAACACCAAAGACAAAAGTAATATAACATTACATGAAACCTAAAAGGTAATGACTCAACCTATATTTATTTCATAGTATAACCCCAAGGCCAAGTAATGAGCTGTCAATTGTACACAATGTCCGAAACATCTAATTATCAGTGCTTGCAATAAGGTTGGAAAAACCACAAGGATACACATAAACAATTATGTATATCACAAATATGAACCATATAAAAATTAACTATTTGAATAAAGTCTCTAGAGAAGCTCATATAACTCAAAGACATACCCATGCTATGATTTTAATAGAAACTATGTGACGATGCACTTATTCACATAGTTCCATTAGGAGGTCTAAAGAGGGATGTGGCATTGGATTGTTTTCTTAGTGTTGTCGACCCTTTGTTAACATTCCTTCATGTCCTTGGTTACTTTATCCTCTATTAAATCCTCTTTGTCCCCATACTTGCCATTGTTTATCTCTAGTAACCCTAGTTTTCCCTTTTCCCAATTTTCTCTCCCTTCCCTTATTTTTGTCATGGTATGAAGTTGTAACCAATTTCATAGGATGTGTGCCAGAAGTGTACCCATGTTTCTAGTCACATCTCTATGTTTATGGTCCTTTCTCTCTTGCGGGCCTCTTTGACCCATGTTTTCACTTTTATTTTATTTTGTAGTGATTAAACTAAAATTTAATTTATATTAGCCTAATCTAATGTTATAGAAGCAGTAAATAAATAAATAAATGCAATACTGAAATTACCCAAGCAAACTAAACGAGTAGAGTATGAAACCCTAATGTGCAAAGAGGGTTAGAAAGGCCTTAGATGATTTGCAGATGTCGTGGGATTGTGTCGTAGTGGAGACTGGCTCGAAAGGAAGAGGAAACCATCACACAGGGACTCAAGAAAATGCAAATATGATTTTTCTATCTAGACTGGGGCATCTGGAGAAGGATGGGGACGCCTGGGGTGCCCTGGTATGATATTTGGGTTCCCTGGTTTGCGGAAAAGACCAAGGGACCTATTCTGAGGTGTTGCTGAATGTTTGCCTATGTTCACATCCTGTCATGTGAATGTCACTGTGTGATTGTCAAAGCATGGGTAAACCTGCAATATAAGAATCACCTTTAAAACCCCAAACAAAGCATCAAATATGAAGGGGTTGGACTGTCCTCAACTTCTAAATGGATGGACTTATCGCTGAGCGTTGCACTACATCTCAGACCAAATATAGTTCTAGGTGTGTGTGTGTGGAATTGTACCCTAGGTGTTCTTGTGTTAGTCACACTTTGTGAGTAGCGAGTAATAACTAGATGTAGAATGTAAATAATGTATGCATGGAATGGAATAAACTCCACTTTTATAAAGTGTGATGTAGATGAACTAAGCTTTTTCCCTGATGATGGAGAGAGATGGATGTAAATGGAGCAATAAAATCCTTTGATGGATGTAACCTTAGGTGGTGATAGTAGTGATTATTGCTTGGTCCCTCATTATAGTCACATAACTTTATATTTATATGATTCTCTTGATTTAATTTCCTAATTAACCCCGAAAAGGTCGACCACTAAAAAGATAGAAATCTCAAATGGCTAAAAAGTGGCCAAAAAGTGAGAGGAAAGTGCAAAGAGGACCAGAGGGGACTAGGGCGACTAGGGCACCCTGATTCTGGCTAGGTACCCCAGTCAGAAATAGAGAAAATTTAGTATAAAAATATGGACTGGGAAAATGTGGGTGCAAGATCGAAAGTAACAATAGAATACAAATGCAATATGGCCAAAGACATGGGTTAATTAGTACTCTTTTTCACTCAAGAACTATATGAATATTAGTATGAAATTGGGACTAAATAATTACCAAAGTTTGTGATTTAGTGTCTATATTTGCCCCCACTTTATGTTGGTGAGTGGAAAGTTTGATAACATAAAGTAGATAGAGATGCGTACCTAATATCCCTGTAAATCGATGTAGAAAATATGTTGAGGGACTAGACAAAGATTGGAGTGACAAAAAGGTGGAGCGTGAAGGCTAAAGATGCAAAAGTGTAAAAAAGTGATGAGAGTGAACCTATGGTGGAAGCGCCTGTGTAGATTTCGATGTGTGTGATGTACATGCATGTGATTAACTAAAATTGGACTACTTATTGTAGTATAGGGATAGTTAATCTAAGCTATGAACAATTGTAATAAAATAGATAAATGCAACAAATAGAGTATGTAAATGATCTAACTATGCAAAACTAAATGCTAACCCTAATGTGTAAGAGAGAAAGAGGAAAGAACTCAACTGATAACAGATTCTTGTGGTACTATGTCGCACAGGATACTGGAAAAATCAGAAGCAGGAATGAATGTGAAAAAGTGTTGAAAAGGATGGAGCTAGAGGATCTAACTAGACTAGAGTGCATGGAAGAGGATTGGGGTGCCTCCAGATGCTCTGGTCTGCAAAATGGGCACCCTAGTCTGTGCAAAAGCTCTGAATCTGATCTTTACAAGGTTGAAAGATGATCCACAACCCTCGTTACATGTCACATCAACTTCTTTGTCCCATGTTGAATGTTGTCAATAAATGAAAATGGAAAAAAGACATGCAAGACCCAAAAGCAAACATCAAACCCTGAAAAATAAAAATGCATATGAAGGGGTTGAACTGACCTCAGTTGCCACAATGGTGGACTTACTACTGCACTACATCTCAGACCCGATGTAGTTCTATGTGCAAGTGTGTGTGAACATGCCCTAGGTTTCTCTTGTGCCAGTCACACTTTGTGAAATAGTGAGTAATAACTATGTGTAGAAAATGTAATAGAATTTGTGCATGGAATAGAATAGAATCTCTCCCCCTATGAAGTGTGATGAAAAATTCCTAGCCTTGTGCCTTGATGATGGATCTATGTGGATGGAAGTGATCTCTAATGCATTAGATGGATGTAACTCTAGATGGAGTGATAATAGTGAAAGTGATGTTAGGTCCCTCATTATGGTGTCATAACTTAATATTTATAGGGTTCTCTTGGTCTAATTTTGTAATTAACCTCAAAAAGGATAACCACAAGAAAGATAAAGATGCCAAATGGATAGAAAGAGCCCAAAAAGTGGTGGAAAAGTATGAAAAGGATCGGGGCACCCCCTGGTAGGGCACCTGCAGCGCCCTAGTACCACATATGCCCTATTCAAGGCTAAAATACTGGGAAATGACTGAAATAGACTAGGCATGTGGGTGCATGAAGGTCGGTAATGACAAAATAAAATAAAATAAGATGGCCAAAAGACAGGGGTTGATTAGTACTTTCTTCACTCAAAAACCCTATAAATAGTAGTATGAGAACAAGACTAAATAATGTCTAAAGTGCATGATTTTGTGACTACATTTTTCCCCCACTTTATGTTGGTGAGTGGAAAGCTCGGTAACATAAAGTAGATAGATATGCATACCTGATGTCCATGAAGATTGTAGTAGAAACATGTTAAAGGACTAGAAACAGCGTGGAATGATAAAAAGATGATGAAGGAGTGTGGAAACTAAAGATGAAAACATGCGCTAAGAAAAATTGATGAGAGTGAGACCTAGGTGCAAATGGCATGTGTAGTTGTTAATAGTGTGTAATGTACCTGACATGGTTAGTAAAGCATGTGCTGTCGTGAAGTTTTGTTGTTGACATTATTCTTGTTATTGTTGCCCCCATGTTGATTACTTTGTTTCTCATACGATGACCTGCAAGGAGAAAACAATCAAGTAGTCAAATATGTATGTATGTATGTGTAAAAACACAATGTAAATGACACATGTATATGAAAGCATGTAAAATGCATAAATGGAAATGTAAATGGAACATGTACACATGATCCATGTTAAGAGAAAGAGTGTAGAAGGATATCCTGTACTGCGAGTTTTTTGGGCAACCTCACGCCACCCTAGGTCGAAGAAGTGTAGGGAGGAAATGCTCAGTGTCCTCCAACCTCTAATTACTTCCTTGAATGTGTGTGAAGAGATCTTTGTATCATCCTAGTTTTTTGGGTAGATACAACGCCACTGGATGAATTAGTGTAGAGAGGCACACCCACTGTAACATCAAAGCTTATAACTGCTTCCTAGAATGCTAAGGACACCATGTCCTATAAAATTTCATTATGTATGGGGTTTGTAGAATGGTTTGAACTCACTCGTTGAAGGGTATAACTGAACTGATGTACCAGTATAGAATCTCTATGTTATTCTGTAAAAACCCCAAATGATGCCCCCTCTTTGGGGATGCATGTGACATTATTGATAGGAGAATGCAGACCCAAAAGAGGACCAATCACATGGATTTGTAACTCTACCTGAAAAGTGCTTGGTAGAAACCAAGGCACACACAAACAATAGGCTAGCCAAAGACAAGTGTAAACATGCATGCATATAGAAAACAATGTGTAAGCTACACAAACAATGTATAAGCTACCAAGAAATGTAGTAAACACATGTAAGAAGACAACGTAAGCCACACAAATTAGGATGCAAACATGGGACATCATTCACAATGTCGCAAGAAATGCAAGGCCATCATGGCCGCAAAAAAAACAAGTGTGAACACTAAACATAGGGCAAGGCCTGCATACAATAATAAACAAAAAAGAAAGTACAACAAACAAGCCATGGAAAATAATATCCCTGCATAAAAAATATTGCACATGAAACACCTATTATTATGTTAGAAAAATAACGGATTATGTTAACAAAGTGTATAAGCAAGTAATATAAAGTGATAAGTATAAACATGAAACAATATCACCTTAAGAGATGAATGTGGATTCTCCCAACGACCAGTGTAGGAAGGGTAGAAGGTGAGCTTCCATTCCATGTGTAAGAGACCTATATCTGTGATCACAACTAGAAAAATACATGAACGTGCACATGTGTGGATGATATAGATAAATTACATACAAGTAAGATATAACTAGCATGTGTAATAAGATGACCATGAACAAGAAAGATGTAAGCAAGATTAAAAGCAACCATAGATATGCAATCATGTTGTGGATGGGTGGAATGGAATTCAATATGGAATGATAGGAGTCTGTGTTCCCTGAGTGGATGAAAATATATGCAATGAGGTTCATTTTGTTTTCCCCCTTAGAATTCAAGAATGAACCATAAACGAGAGTGTGTCATCAGTGAAATGGCCGAATAGTATGTGTTGTGTCTAACATGCGTCATAATGAATATGTATGTGTAGTGGATGATATGTGACCTAATGATGATGTGTCATGAACCCTATAGCCAAAGTGTATATGACGACAAGATGATCAAAATAAGTGATGATGTAGCCTAAGTGTATATCACTATAGATGATATAGTAGGTGATAATTTAACGTATAACATGTGTATCACTAACCAAGAATTACAAGATGTAAGCTCAAATGATGTAATGCGGAAGGTGATAAGTTAAAATATGATAAACCCTCGGCAGGTGTATGGAAAAAGAACTAAAGCGTATGTCAATAGTGTAGCGCACCGATGTTGCATGACAAATGAAAATTCGAATGAGTGAAGATGTGTAAATGAGTGTAAGGAATCATATGAATTCAAGATCAGACAATTGTAGTATGGATTGAAGAACTAAAGTGTGTCATCACGATAAATACTAGTAGTGAGTGCAGTATGTAGTGTATAGAATGTAAAACAAGATGTATGTGACTAAAAGTGTAAATTGTATGCTATGTGATGAGTGGAATAAAATGCAAATCATGTAAACCAAAATGCAAGATGACTATAAGGATGTGTAAATGATATGTAAGGTGAACATGAATTGTGACATATGCGTAAGCAATGTATATGTAAGATATGTAGATATCCTAAGTAGTGTACCTAAGATGTATATAGTATATAGAGTGTCAATGTTGGATAGCTTATGAATGAGTAATGGTGACCATGTAATGAATGAATGGGTAATGTATGTAAGATAGAAATGTGAAGTAAGGCTCAGACCCTAGTATAGACTAGTATGAATATGTAGAATAATGTGTGGTAAAATGTGAAATGTATGATGTGATGGTATGCTAAATGTAAACATGTAGGTTATGTAGTATAAAGGATAAGACAATAGATAATGGTGTATGCTTAATGATGACTAAACATCATGTATGTGCACATATGTGATGAGATGTTGTAGACTAAATGTAGAATGTATGGTGTATGGAATGTAGTATATGAATAGATGTAGTGTGCAGTGTAGTTGGGGTTCATGTATAGTAATCCCTCAACAGTCAAGTGTGAACCGAAGAACAAGATTGTGTCAAAGGAAATGATGATAAAAATGTGTAATGAGTATGCCTAGCTAAGATGATTAATGTGAAATATTGAAATGAGAAATGAACCTATGATAATATGAGGGGGGAGATTGTGTTAGATGTTATGCCCCCCAAGTATGTAAAATGAAAGATACCATCAAAAGAATAGGTGGATCTAGTAAGGATAGTTTCTTAGGACAAAAGTTGAATGGATAAGCGTTGAGGTGGTACTTGATCTATCAGACAATGAGTGGAGGGGTATGTTCACATAATGATCCATTGATAAAATGGAAGTGGAGCAGGACCCATAGAATATTCCTCATCAGTGAATGGAGGCAACTTTGGACATAAAGATGTGCATACCGAATGAGGGTGATTGATTTTGAGAGGTAGTCCTGTGTAATTTGACTTGGTAATGTTATAGGTGGTTTCTTAGGCAAGTGCTTGTCTTTGCGAAGAAGGCATATGAAATGAAATGTCTATGTGTGATGCTCATTAAGTGTCAGAACCAATATTATTGAGATGTGGAGCTCAATTACTTCAGTTTAGCATGCTATATAAACTTACTGGAAAACACAGTAACTGACATCAGTTATGAAGGGACCGACATCGGTCACCTATGACTGGCATCGGTCAGGCAAGTAGGAACCATCATCGGTTAGGGCTAACCGACATTGGTTACATGTGCGTGAGTGTTTTATTAAACTCATGGGAATTAGATCTAATTTTAGTATTAAAGAAGATCTATTAATTGTAATTGCATGGCTAAGTGCCCTAAGTTTGTATAAGCCTATTTATAAGCATAGAAAGCTAGGGTTAGAAGATAGAGTTAATGATTATTGTGAAAATAATTGTGAGAGAGATAATTCTTGGAGAAGAAGGAGAAGCTTGAGAGAAAGAAAGTATTGTACATCATGTGAGAGGTGTGGAAGATTGTAAATCTTCATTGTATATCTTCTGAAAGCTTTGGATAATAGATTTTCTTGTTTCTTGGTGGAAGTAGCCCACACTGGGTGAACCATGTTAAATATGGTGTTGATTTATATCTCTTGTTTTGTATATTTCTTCTGGTAGAATATCTGACTTTTATTGCATGTATGCTTAGATCTGATATATTATTTGTACAACCTGTGTAATAACCCCAACAACTGGTATTAGATCTTTGTTTGAGGGTTTTGTGTGTTGACAGATTTACTCACAAAGGGTTTTCTGATTGAGTGGGAGCTACAACAATGGCAGAAGAAAACAAATACAAGGTAGAGAAGTTTGATGGCCGAAATTATCAATTATGGAAGATGCAGATTGAGGATTATCTGTATCAAAGAGATTTGTACTTACCGTTGGATGAAAAGTATAGACCTACGAAGATGACTGATGAAGAATGGAAGATTCTTGACAGAAAGGCTTTGGGATCTATAAGATTGAGCCTGACAGCATTTGTGGCTTCTAATATTACAGAAGTGACATCTACGGTAGAGTTAATGAAATATCTTGCTAATTTATATGAAAAACCTAGTGCTTCAAATAAAGTTTATTTGATGAAGAAACTATTTAGTTCTAAGATGCATGAAGGTGGATTTGTCATCTAGTCATTTGAATGATTTCTGATCTATTGTAAATCAGTTAAAATCGGTTGATATTTGTTTGATGATGAAGTGAAAGCACTCTTATTCTTATGTTCTTTTCCTAATAGTTGGGATAACTTAGTAATGGTTGTTAGTAATACAACATCTGCTAATAATATTTTGAAGTTTGATGATGTGGTTAGTATAATCTTGAATGAAGAAATTCACAGGAAAAGTACAAAGGAATCATCATCTGGAAATGATTTGAATGTAGAAAGCAGGGGTAGGCAGAAGGAGAGATCCAAGAGTAAGAATAATGGGAAATCAAAGTCAAGGAATGACAGATCTAAATCCAGAGGTAAGGGAATTACCTGTTGGAATTGTGGAAAGAAAGGACATGCAAAGAAATATTGTTGGTCAAAGGATAAAGAGAACTAACACCCAGATAAAGGTAAAGAGGAAAATATTGCAGCAGAGGTAATGCAAGATGCTCTTATTCTTTCTTTAGATAATAGAATAGAATCATGGGTTTTAGATTCAGGAGCTTCTTTCCATGCAACCCCTAATAAGGGTTATTTCATAAATTATGTCCAGGGTAATTTTGGGCATGTTTATTTGGGTGATGATGAACCTTGCAGTATTACTGGTAAAGGGGAAGTTCATCTAAAATTGCAGAATGGAAATACATGGGTATTGAAAGATGTGAGGCATGTGCCAAGCCTCAGGAGGAATCTTATTTCGCAGGGAAACTAGGTGAAGCTGGTTGCATGGTTACATTCACAATAGACTCTTGGAAAGTCACCAAGGGTGCCTTTTTTGTGGCAAGAGGCAAGAAGGTAGGAATGTTATATTTATCTACTCTGTGTTACTGATTCCTTTTCTGTATTATCTACTTCAGATTCAGATGCATGCATGTGGCATAATCGGTTGGGCCATATGAGTAAAAAAGGAATGCAGATCTTAAAGGCTAAGGGTAAGTTATCATATTTGAAAGATTTAGATCTTGATTTCTGTGAGCATTGTGTCTTTGGAAAGCAAAAGAGAGTGAGATTTCTCAAAGTTGGGGCAACTAAGAAGGAGAAGAAATTGGAGCTTGTACACTCAGATGTGTGGGGACTAGCCTAGGTAGCTTCTCATGGAGGATCCCAATATTATGTTACTTTCATTGATGATGCTACAAGAAAGGTATGGAGTTTATTGTATTAAACATAAATATGATATTTTTGAGACTTTTAAAAGATGGAAAGACCTTGTTGAGAATGAATCAAATTCAAAGTTAAAGTGCCTTAGATCTGACAATGGTGGTGAATATTGTAGCAAGGATTTCAATGATTATTGTTCAGTGAATGGAATACGTAGAGAAATGACGGTTCCAAGAACACCACAAGAGAATGGTGTTACAGAAAGAATGAATAGGACAATCATGGAATGTGCTAGAAGTATGAGGATACATGCTGGATTGTCCTTGCAATTTTGGGTATAAGTAGTTGATACAACAGTTTATTTGATTAACTGTGGGCCTTCAAGTTCACTAGATGGAGGAATACCAGAGAAGCTTGGACTAGGAAAAGAGGTAGATCTTTCTTTTCTTAAAGTTTTTGGTTCAGAAGCTTTTGTGCATATTGATAAGGAAAATATAAAAAAAGTTGGATGCAAAATCTAAGAGATGCACTTTCATTGGTTATGGATCTGGTGATTTTGGATTCCATTTTTGGGATTTATAGGAATTCTAAAATTATTAGGAGATCTCATGACATTGAATGGAATGAAAAGAGAATGTACAGGGATCAAATTTTGGTACCCAAGGACGAACCAGATTGAGAAGTTTGTGAATGAAAATGAACTCTCAGATTTAAAACTCATACCTACAAGGTTACACAGTAACTAACCAATGTCGGTTGACCCAAGGAAGAACCGATATGTCATCTGAACCAGTATCAGTTATAGAAGAGCCAAACCTAGAGCCATCGGTTACAGGTGACCGGCAGTCGGTCACTGTAAGAATTGGAAAAAAATGTCTAGGAGGTCCAGAATGAGCCTCTGGTACCCCAAACTCCTGTGAGAAGGTCACAAAGGGTAAGTAAACCTCCAGAAAGATTTACACCTTCTCTATCTTATTTATTATTGACTGATAATACTGAACTAGAAAGTTTTGAAGAAGCAATGCAGGATGAGACCCACGTTCAGTGGGAACATGGCATGGATGAGGAGATGAACTCCTTGGAACAAAACCAAACTTGGGATTTGGTTAAGTTGTCAGTAGGTAAGAGGACATTGTAAAACAAGTGGGTTTACAGGATCAAGGAAGAAGAGGGTGGACAGAAAAGATACAAAGCAAGGCTTGTAGTAAAGGGATTTGCACAGAAAGTAGGTATTGAATTTGGTGAAATATTTTCTCCTGTTGTAAAATGACTTCCATACATATTGTATTGAGTTTAGTTGCAGTAGATGATTTACATTTAGATAAACTAGATGTGAAGATGACTTTCCTTCATGGTGATTTGGATGAAGAGATTTATATGCAGCACCCACTTGGGTATGAAGTCAAGGGTAAGGAGAAATTAGTGTGCATGTTGAAAAAGAGCCTATATGGATCAAGACAAGCTCCAAGGAAATGGTACATGAGGTTTGATAGTTTCATGCATGAGCATGGTTATTTGAGATGTGAATCTGACCATTGTGTTTATTTCAAGAATATTGAAAATGGGAGCTATATTATTTTGTTACTGTATGTGGATGATATGCTTATTGTAGGATCTAGTATGCAGGAACATTGGTGAGCTTAAGGGAAAGCTAGCTCACACATTTGCTATGAAGGATTTAGGAGCTGTAAAAAGAATCATTGGCATGTAAATACACAGAGACATGAAGAATAAGAAATTGTATTTGTCTTAGGAGGATTATATCTACAAGGTGTTAGAAAGGTTTAAAATGTAGAATTAAAAACTTGTAAGTACGCCTATGGTTGGACACTTCAAATTGAGAAAAGATCAGTGCCCTTCATCACATGAGGAGGTCAAATACATGACACGAGTACCATATGATTCAACAGTTGGGAGTCTCGTGTATGTTATGGTTTGTGCCAGACCATACATTGCACAGGCAGTGGGAGTTATGGATAGATTTATGGCCAATCCAGGTAAAGATATTTGGAAAGCAATCCAATGCATACTCAGGTATTTAAGAGGGACATCTAACATGTAATTATGCTATAGAGGTTAGATATTTCTTTATGTGGTTATGTTGATTTAGATATGGATGTAGATCTAGATGGTAGAAGGAGCACTACTGGATATATTTTAATATTAGGTGGGACGACAATTAGTTGGATATCAAGATTACAGAAGGTTATAGCTTCGTCTACTACGGAGGCAGAGTATGTTGCAGCTATAAAGGCTAACAAAGAGATGATATGGATGAGCAGGTTCATGGAAGAGTTGGGAAAGGAATAAGATGATTATGAATTGTTTAGTGACAGTCAGAGTGCAATTCATTTGGAAAAGAACTCGGCATTTCATTCTAGAAGGAAACACATTTAGTTGAGATATCACTTCATACGACAGGTATTGGAGGATGGGAAGTTGATACTAGAGAAGATTCATATGAGTAAAAACCCTGCGAATATGCTAATGAAGCCATTAGCAAAAGAGAAGTTGGAGATACGCTCCACTTCTGTTGGTCTTCGAGTTTGAGACTTGAAGAGGAAGAAACAAAGCTAAGGAAAAGATCCAAGGATGACGATGTACAGGTATAATACAGTAATTTATCTCCAAGTGGGAGATTTTTTAGATGTGGAGCTCAATTACTTCAGTTTAACATGTTATATCAACTTCCCAGAAAACACATTAACCATCATCGGTTATGAAGGGACCAACATCGGTCACCTATGACCGGCATCGATCAGGTAAGTAGGAACTATCATCGGTTAGGGCTAACCGACATCGGTTACATGTGCGTGAGTGTTTTATTTAACTCACGGGAATTAGATCTAATTTTAGTATTAAAGTAGATCTATTGATTGTAATTAGCATGGCTAAGTGCCCTAAGATTTTATAAGGTATTTATAAGCTAGAAATCTAGGGTTAGAAGAGAGAGTTAATGATTATTGTGAAAATAATTGTGAGAGAGAATTCTTGGAGAAGAATGAGAAGCTTGAGAGAAAGAAAGTACTGTACATCGTGAGAGGTGTGGAAGATTGTAAATCTTCATTGTATATCTTATGAAAGCTTTGGATAATAGATTGGCTTGTTTCTTGGTGGATGTAGCCCACACTGGGTGAACCACATTAAATTTGGTGTTGATTTATATCTCTTGTTTTGTATATTTCTTCTGGTAGAATATATACTTTTATTGCATGTATGCTTAGATCTGATATATTATCTGTACAACCTGTGTGCTAATCCCAACAGAAGCAACACCAGAAATAGGAGAATCATGTGATGGAAGTATAGTATTTGTCTGATTAGGACAAGAATCATTATGCACATGTGAGTGACCGTCAATATAAAGCATGTAATGAATAAGATAATTATCTAGAAATTCCTTGAAAATATTAGAAGGAGGCTCACTAGTAGTTGCATAACGTGGTATAATAGTTATAAATGGGCATGCAACAGAATTTTGTGCATTGAATGAGATAAATCCCTGATGCTCAAGACGTTTGAATCTACATTGTAAAGCATAGAAATATTTGTCATTATGTCCATTGATCATATGATAATTATAATATGGATGACCTTGATATTTTGTAAGTTGAAAAGGAGGATAACAAAGAGTAGGCAGCAAAGTGATCAATTGATGACTAAGGAATGTTACAATAAGAATGTCATGCAGTGTAGTATTGTGCTCAAACATAAGAGGCTCAGGCAATGGCATGTCTTGAGGTTCAGCTAAATGACATGTAGTGGACATAGATTGCATATAAGATGTAGAAGGAGCACAAACATGCGATTGAGAAGTATCCTTAAGATGTTGAATTTCAAATTTGAGGGATGTGATCATGGATTCCATAGTCGTAAATTTGTCTTGAAATAAATCATGTAAAGCATGGATTGAGTCCAATAGGGGTTTGAGTAGATGGAGACTCACTAGGGTCATTAAATAGACAAATGAGCATAGGACTTAGCTCATGTAGCAGTGTATTGTCATCATAATACTTGGTGTCTAAGGATTTTTGCAAAACAACTTGAAAATTAGAGTATCTTCAAGTAAATCAAATAAAGAAACTTGACCCATGATAGAGGAAAAATGAGGATCCTAAGCGTGAATGATGGAGTTGGGTTCACCAAAATGATTAACTAAAATTGGACTACTTATTGTAGTATAGGGATAGTTAATCTAAGTTATCAAGAGTTGTAATAAAATTGATAAATGCAATAAATAAAGTATGTAAATGATCTAAGTAAGTATGCAAAAAATAAATGCTAACCCTAATGTCCAAGAGAGAAAGAGGAAAGAACTCAGCTGATATTCAAAATTCTTGCAAGACTATGTCACTAAGGAGACTAGAAAAATAAAAAGCAGGAATGATTGTGTAGAAATGCTGGGAAAAGAATGGACACCAGAGCTATTCTAATTGGACTGGAGTGCCTGGAAGAGGACTAGGGTGTCTGTGGGTGCTCTGGTCTGCAAACTGGGCACCCTGGTATGTGTAAAATCTCAGGAAATATGATCTCTCACAAAGCCAAAAGATTATCTACAACCCTCACTTCCTGTCACATCAACTTCGTTGTCCCTACTTCAGAAATCGCCAATAAATCAAGATGGAAGAAAGACCTGCAAGACCCCAAAACAAACAACAAACCCTATAAAATAAAAAATGCATATGAAGGGGTCAGACTGACCTCAACTTCCACAATGGTGGACCTACTAACTGAGAATTGCACTACATCTCAGACCCAATGTAGTTCTATGTGTAAGTGTGTGTGTACATGCCCTAGGTTGCTCTTGTACCAGTCACACTTTCTAAAATAGCAAGCAATAATTATGTATAGAATATGTAGTAAAATGTGTGCATGGAATAGAATAGAATCCCTCCCCTATGACGTGTGATGTAGATGTCCTATCCTTGTGCCTTGATGATGGAGCTATGTGGATGCAACTCTAGATGGAGTGGTAGTAGTAAGTGATGCTAGGTCCCTCATTATAGTCTCATAACTTTATATTTATAGGGTTATCTTGGTCTAATTTCGTAGTTGACCCCAAAAAGGCCGACCACACAAAAGATAAAGATGCCAAATGGCTAGAAAGAGTCCAAAAAGTGGTGGGAAAGTGCAAAAGGGTCTCGGGGTGCCCCAGTACTAGCTTGGGCGCCATAGTCGAGACTAAAATAACATAAGAAATGACTGAAACAAACTGGGCATATGGGTAACAAGAGGTCGGTAATGATAAAATGAAATAAAATAATATGGACAAAAATATCAAAGGGGGTTAATTAGTACTTTCTTCACACAAGAACCTTCTAAATAGTAGTATGAGATCGGGATAAATAATGTCTAAAGTGCATGATTTTGTGACTACAACATGTTAGTGTCGATGTGTGTGATGTTGAGTGATTTTGTTGTTGATGTTGACTATTTGCTTCCCATACATGATGAACTTTAATATGTATACATGTAAAGTACAAAAATGAAAAAGGAATGTGTACACCTGGTCCGTGATGAGAAAAAGGGGTGTAGAAAGTGTGAGTGGAAGTTTTTTGCAAATCTCATGCCACTGACCGAAGAAGTGTAGGGAGAAAATTCCGATGTATCCTCGAACCTGTAAATGCTTCCCGAGAGTGAAGAGATCTCTATATTGTCTAGTTTTTTGGCCAATCCTATGCCACTTTCTAAAGTAGTGTAGAGAGGAAGGTCTGATTTATCCTCTAACCTGTAACTATTCCCCAGAATGCTAAGGATAATCTTCCTTGTAAAATCCATTGTGTATGGAGTTTTGTAGACTATTCTGAGCCCACTCATTGTATAACTGACTATGTCATGGATGAAAACTGTAGAAAACTAGACTATACCGTGGTACTATGATGTAAACCCATATGATGTCCCCCCTATTTAGGGGTGCATGTGACGTCGCAGATAGGAGAATGCGGCCCAAAAGAGGACCGACCATAGAAATTGTACCTTGAAAGGGGGGATGTGCTTGGTAGAAACCAAGGCACATATAAATAATTGGATAGGAACAAATGTTTGTACAAACAAGCATGCATGTAGAAAACAAGTATAAACTACAAAGACAATGTATAATCTAGGATGCAAGTAAACACATAAGAAGCCAACATAGACCGTGAAAAGTGGGTTACAAAATGGGACACCACTCACGATGTCGCAAGACACTCAAGGCCATAGTGGCCTCATAAAAATAAGCAAGTTTGCACACAAAAAAGGGTGAATCCTGTATACAATGAAAAATAGAGAAAGAAAGGACAAACAAAGTAACAAATAACCATGGAGGCAAATAATCTTGCAAAACAAATTTTGCACATTAAAATCCCGTTAGCATGTTAGAAAGATAACAAGTATGTTAAAGCATGTATAATCGATAAAGTAGAGTGCTAAGTACAAAATGAAACAATAACACCTGTGGTGTACGAAAGGTGGATGCCCCCAGGAACCTCTATATGACTGGTAGTGTGCCAAACATCCATGTTACGTATAGAAGCCTTGTATCTGTGATCACAACTAGAAAAGGATGTGAACGCGCATATGTGTATGGTAAAGCTAATGACATACAATAATCTATCTAGCATGTGTATTAAGACGAACAAGTATATGCAAATGTAAGCAAAAGTAAATACGACCAAGATATGCAACATGTTGTGGATGGATGGAATGAAATGCAAAGTGAGTGATAGGAGACACATGGCCCTCGAGTGAATGGAATTGTATGTAGTGATGTTCATTAGGTTATGCCCCCTCAACAATCAAGAATGAACCATAAATGAGAGTGTATCATCAAGAAATGGTCAAACTATGTGTTGTGCGCAATGTGCTGTGGTGAATGGGTAGTGATGACATGCGACATAGAAATGAGATGTGTGTGATGTTGTAGCCTCAGTGTATATCATGACAAGATTATCAAAGGAATGATGATTTAGCCTAAATCATATATCACTAAAAGATGATCAGAATCGTTGATGATGATGCGAGAGTAAGTGATGATGTAGCCTACGACGTATATTAATATAAGATGAGTAGAAAGAGAAGTGATGTAGCCTAAAGCGTATACCACTAAAGGATGCAAGTGAAAGTGATGATGTAGCCTATGGTGTATATCACTATTCTAGGAATGTCGCATGAGGAAAGGATTGAATGATGAACATGTAAGGGTGATGAGGTCTATTGGTGATGTATACCCTCAACAGTCCAGTATGGACCATGATACTAAAGTGCATCATCATGTAGTGAGTGCAACGCATACAAATAGATGTGTAAAATGTGTACTATGTTTAGTGTGTAGTGTGCAGTGTGCAGTGTGCAGTGTGTGAGGTTAATGTGTATAAGATGGCATCAACATTCAAGTTTGGACCTAAGAACAAGAGTGTGTCATCGGGGTAATGACAATGATAGAGTGTAGGTGAATATGCATATGGTAGGATCTAAATTGTGCGAGTAGGGGGGAAGAGATACGTGTAATGCACCCCAAGTGCATGGTGGTAAATATAATTATGTGACACTATCTAAAATATCATTGTTGTTGTGATCAAAACCTACTGGAGCAGCATTAGAGACATAATAAGAAACATAATGAGGTGGAATCGTACAAAGAGGCCATTGCGTCTAATTAACTAAAATGTAGAAATTTTATGATATTCTATAGTTAATCGAAACTAATAACAATAATGAAATAATTAGTATAAACCAAAATGTTAAATGTTAAATAATTTTTATTTGATATGTAAATGAATTACCTGAAGATAAGATACTAACCTGAAGAGACTTACCTCGTTGTGATTCTGGATTGAACAGGATGATATGCGGACGGAGCAGAGTGTTAAGGTGTTACCCAGGAAATTACAGCAACTGAAGATCTGACTAGACTGAGGTGCCTGTGGGTGCCCTGGTTGCATAATTGTCGCGAGTGGCCTTGCTTATGTCATTGTAAACTAGTAATGAAAATCTACCTACAAAACCCCATACAAAAGCATCAAATTCCTAAAAAAAGAAAGATGCAAATGAAGGGGTCAAACTAACCTTAACTACCCTAATGGTGTACTTATTATAACTAAGCATTAACACTACATTCTAGACCCAATGTAGTTCTATGTGCTTGTGTGTGTAATTTGTGTGCCTAGGGTGCCCTAACATTGATGACGCAAAAGTAAGGGGAAACAACTAGATGTAAAATACAGATGGTGGATGGAATAGAATGAATACAAGCCTTTCCCCCTATTATTGTGTGATGTAGATGTAAATGATTCCTTAATGGAGTCCTTTGCCTTAGTAGATATCTATCTCTAGATAGTAGATAGTCCGCCCATTAGATAGTAGGTATGTTATGTTTATATAGGGATCTTTTTCTGAAATTTTGACACTAATGTCCCGAAATTCCGACTAGCACCTAGGGGAATAAAATAACCAACTGTAAAGACTGACCTTGAAAATTTAAATTAGATACAAGTAATATCAAGACCAAGGCACCTAAAAAGAGGACCATGGTGTCGACAGGCGCCCCAATACCTTTCTAGATGCCCTAGTTAGAGACTAGGGACGACAAAAGAGCAAATAATGACACCTAAGACTCCCTAAGAGATGACCAAAATTGTGGTAAACAACTGACAAATATTTCAAACAAATGATGACAATGAACAACTGACCGATGACATACACTAGGAGATGAGCCATTTTTGAATACTTTTATTACACGAGATCCATATATAAAATAACATACTTGGCGGTAAAAATGTAATAGTACGTGCGTAATTTTGTGACTACATTTTCCCCCACTTTATATTGGTGAGAGAAATCTCAGTAATATAATGTAGATAGATATGTGTACCTGAGATAAATCTGGAGAAGCCCATGTTGTAGTAGAATGCGCAAATGTGGTAGTAAAAGTGTGTCGAAAGAACCATATAGTGTGTCAAACCATGGATCAACATTTTGATCCATGCCACATAATGAAAAGTGTAATGTCACGATGAAGTATACTAAATGAAATTGGTTATTGTAATGTTAGATGATTTTGAACGTTATATGATGATGGTGAGATGGGGTAGGAAGTGATCAGTTCCTGACCTGAACGCATGTATATGAATAATCGATCGGAGGATTTGGGTGCCCTGCCACTAGAGGAAGAGTGTAGGGAGAAAAGTGTGTTATTCTCCAATCTTTAACTACATACTCAAGATCTAGCTGTTGCAAACAAACTCAGATCAAAGATTTGTGGTTTCTAGATCTAGGACAATTTCGATTAAAGAGTTGACCTACATAGGAGTGGTATAGGAAAGGAACTCTTGCCCCCATTCCACTGGTGTCACCACAATGTGATGGCTTCCAAGTTAGGTCTTCTAGAAGCAAGAAAAAAATGTATGATGGCTTCCAAGTTAGGTCATCTAGGAGGTCAATTGTGTTAAATTTGTAGTGATGATATGATTTTGATTGTTAGAGAATTTGAATTCGCATTGATTGATTGATTGATTATTTTGATTGAATTACTTGTAGAGAGATTTTACACTAGTTACCCCCAAGTTAGGTCATTAGGGGGAATCGATAGAAATAGGTGAATGATTGCATGGAAAGATTTTTAATTTCTTGTTTCCCCTAGGTTAGGTCATTATGGGGAAGTGATGTAACATCGTATAGAAAAATTTGTATATTTGTTGCCCCCAGATTAGGTCATTAGAGGGAATTAATGGTGAAATGTTACGTACTGAATTAATAAATGCCTTGGAATTATCACATCGATAGTGTTTTAAACACATGGTGATATAAGGGGGATTATAGGATGACCCCCAATGATATGCCCCCCCTTTCGGCGAAAGGGGAAGTGATGAAAATAACAAACGTTAAGCCAAAAGTAGGCATGAAATAGATAGAAAGTGATAGAAATCACCCAACATGTGTATGAATTTAATGGAAGACAACACTAATGAGAGGTAATACGTGTGTAATGCACATGTTATGATGGTAGGAGAGATTCTAGAAATAAAGCTGCAAACTGGGTGTAAATCAGAGTAGAAACGCTCAAGATATGACAAAAACAGTGTGGTGTGTATTAGTTGTGAAAATAAGGTGTGAAATAATGACTATAGTAAAGTAGGTGAAAAGTGAACTATAAATAGTAAAGTGAAAAATGTAACTAGTCATTATATTTGTTGTTTACGCGATTTGTGAGAGTGAGCATGATGTGAGCGAAAAATGCCACAAGTGAGAGCAAGTGCGTCCTAGTCGGTTTGAGAGGGTGGTGACCATTGTAGCGTCACATATGACTACGGAGTTGGTAAGTGCATTGTTTTTCAAAAAAAAAAAATGTTGTATTAGTCATTTGAATTGAATTTTTCACAAATTTGAGAATTTTAATTTTCTTGGCATTTTTGACTTGGACAATAATGGTGAGGGTGCACTAGTGACACCTTGGGATAAGGAGTGCCCAGAACTAGGGTGCTATTGTCCTGCTCTTGGGCACCTCAATCCTACATCTGGGCGCCCTGGTCTAGAATGTGTGCATTTGGCCTTGAATGGTGAAAATCAGATTTGTAGTGTATAGTAATGTGATAAGCGGGTATGTTTGGATTTGTATAGTGTTTGAATGTTGTGTTTATTGTCATTTTTTAGTTGTGTAGAGGGATATTCACTCGAGGGAGTTCCTCGGTGGTTTCCATTTGAGTACTGTTTCTTTGGCTAGGTTTATCAGATGAGGATTGGGATGTGATGGACCGTACCAGCCTATGACACATAACATGAATGGGGGATGTGCCCCATAATATGCCTATGTTGACTGCACTATGTGAGAGATGGTGTGTCAAATACATGTACATTTTGGTTGCCTATGGGGGGAGATGACTGTGACGCTGGAGGATTGTATCGTATATTGTGGTTTCCTGTTGTCGGTGAGAGAGTACATGTGATGCCATTAGAGGATATGGAGAGGTAGATGTGAGTTACGAGATGATATTTTGTGGGGACTCGAGTACTTGTTGAGGCCCATATTAGTCTAGATGTTATTCTAAGGTCTAGTGTTCTGCGTTTGTGGAAGTTCATAGCATTTTTTATTACATCATTTATATCGGTGGAGGGAGGCAGTGTAGGCATCTTGTATAAGATGCACAACATATGCCAACGTATAGAGGAGGAGAGTACTAGATATGTGTGGGCGCGTTGTGTGTTGGCCCACCTATACATAGATCTATACCGCTTTACTCATGATGAGCATGGAGGTGGGATAGGAGCTACGATGTTATTACATGTGTGTGTGTGAGAACATAGTAGTTTTGAGGCCAGCTGGAGGTCCATGAGTAAAGTGGGCTAGACCCAAGATATATGCATGGAGTGAGTCAATATTCATGGGCGTAGGATGAACATAGATACCTATAGGGCATAGATAGATAGGATGGGGCTCGAGACAGTTAGATGGAGGCCATACCGTGACTATGGTGGATGGCCCAAGGATGTTGTAGAGTTACGGTGTATTTGGAGGACTATGTGGCTAAAGGATCGATTTCTAGGTGTGGCCAAGTTGTTCCAGGTGGAGAGGGTATCACATCATTTTGGTATGGCCCAAGATGTGCCCCTAGAGCCATATATATGGTTAAGAGCTATTAGGGCATCGAGGAGAGTTGGGGCGAGACCAGGGCCCACATCAGTGTAGTTAATATCTCCCGAGCCGGATGATATAAATGCAATGATAGAGGTGATAGAATTAGACAATGCTAGTATCACAAAGGATTATGGCGCATGGTGGGTGACACATCGATGGGTATTGTTGTTCCCATTATTTACAGGTTCAACGGGTTTACCGCATGTAGGAGGAGGAGAGGGGGAAACACATGCCCCCGATGATGTGACAGCAACTATAGTGGATCGTAAGTATCTATAATGACTATGTTATACATGTTTTTGTTGGCTTATGTTTTAGTATTGGTTGTCTAATGTGTTGTGTTATTTGTTTTGTAGGCAATGCGTATTGGTCCCTTAATAGTCAGGACACATCCATCCGCACCTTGATGTGGAATGTGTCAACCAGTGTACTTGGTGGAGGCATACTTGAGTGAGTGGATGAGCTCACGGGTGAGCATGCCCATTTATTTGAGCCAGTGGTCATGGTAGAGGCCACGTGTACTGTATTGTTATCTGAGAGGAATGAGGCACGCGAGGAGACTTGACGAACCAGAGAGGTATTGGGTGGTGGTCCCCTAACGCAGGATGTATTTATTCGATACATGGATTTACATTGTTAGTTCTCAGAGAAGTCTACAGAGAACACCTTATTGTATAGGCAAGTGGAGAGGTATCGAGGTCCCGAACATTAGCGCTAAGTTAGTGGTGAGGCATCCAGTTCTAGGGCTCTCGCAGTACCCGAGAGTGATAGTGATGATGAAGTGTTGTAATTGGTATTATTGTATATGATGTAGGGGAGTTTCCCCCCAATGATGATTGTATTTGCTACATATGTATGGACACACGTGATTTATATATGATGCTTATTTTGTGTTGTATGATGTTGTATGATTTGGTGATTATTGTTGGAATGTATGTGATGTTTTTGTATATTGTTAGTATTGGTTGATGTAATATTTGTGTAATGATGACAAATGGAATGTGATGAGTTAAGTGAAATGTTTGTTAAATTGAATTTGTAATGCATAGTTAGCATGATGATGATAGGAAAATGCATGTAAAAGAGATGATACATGATTATTGAACTAACGTGTTGTGATGAATGTGTGTCGTAATAATGTAATGTAATCATAATATGTTAATGTGATGGGTAGGGGGAAGTAGCGATGCCCCCTAGAATATGGATGATTAGGTTCATTTAGTTAAGATCCCTCAACAGTCAAGAATGAACCATAAAAGCAAGAGTGCATCATCCAGGAAATGATTGGATGCGCTAGATGAATGATAGAGCGCGTGATGAAATTTTCTTAAAGAAAAACCCTCAACAGTCATGTAAGAACCTTAAGAACACAAGTGCGTCATCAGGGGATAAGGTAATAGTAATCACCTACCAAATACCAAGGTGGCAATACGAAGTGAAGTGGAAGCATGTGGAATGGAAGCAACATGAGTGTATAAACCAAACTGAATGTCATATGGAGTTGTGGTGGGATATGTGAGAGTGGAGTGTTGTGGAAACCAATGTGAAGGTAGCAGTGTGATGCGGTGGATGAAGCGATGGATGAGATGGATGAAGTGAATGCAATGGGCATGATGATGTACGGTGTATGGATGGTGTAGAGAGCGTATGAGTAATGAACTGCGGTGGTGGACATACCATGGCCTAAGTACCAAATGAAGGAGATGACTCAATTTTAGTAGAAACTCTCTAATGAGGTAGGAAGAGATGGATCACTCAAGTGAGTGAGAGCCAAAGGAGATGATGCCCTTATCCTCTAGCTATTGCAATCTATCATGAAGGGAAAGATAATCATTGTCCCTATGGCCATTTATACGATGATAATTACAATAAGGTTGATCACGATGTTGACATTATAATCAGTGTTGCAGATGATGCTAGTTGGAGGGTAGGTGAATTAACCGCTCAGTAAGTAAGACACACAACACATCATGTGGTCAAGCATGTGATGAGATAAGTGCAAAGGCTCACACGACCTAGGTGGAGTGGTAGGGAGGAGTAGTCTGTCGCAAAGCTCGGAGAAGGAGTATGTTTTTTTTGTGGAGTGGGTTGAGCTTGTTTGTTTGCGATTGTGAGCGAAAATTTGGAGACTATGTAGGATGCTCAACCGAGGTGCAATGGTGGAGAACTAGATGAGGCAATAGCCATAGAGGTGTGTGGAGGATCTATGATGTGTGTTGAGAGAAGATCTTGTTCTAAGTTGATAACTTTATAGCATATAAGAATGAATGACTCACATGTATCATACTATAATCATTTCTTGAGTGGATGGAATTAGACCACGACAGAAAATGAATTGCTTCTCAAGATCTATAGGTTGGAATACTAACTGATGCATACAAGAATTGAATCGTAAAATATAATCCTTGATAGGTTCAGAGGAGCCCTGATGTAGAGTAGGTAAGCGGTCATAAGTAACTTTAGGGCCATTGTTGATTATAAACTGACGGAGGAAAGCATCCTCCATGTCATAAAAATTACTAATGGACCCAAAGGGGAGATGAGTGTACCATTGTAATGCCTCATCAATAAGACTGTAGCAAAAGGCCTTAATTAATAATTGATCATTAGAATAAGAGGCCATAGCCATACGATAATGTAGAAGATGAGCATGAGGGTCACTAATACCATCAAAACATGTGAAAGTAGGCATGATGAAGTCCTGAGGGAATGCAAAATTATGAATCTTCTTAGGGATAGGGTTACCATGTAATGAATTGTTATCAATGGAAGCATAGTAAGCCCTACTTTCTAAAGTGAGGAACTAAACCTGATATTGTAACTGACCTATCGATCATGCATGAGAGAGATGATATCTTGTGAAGGAATAGTGGAAAGATGGAAATAATGTATTAAGTGATTGTAATTTTCCATCATGGGTGATCATAGGAATATCAAGAGGTGATAAGGGAGATTTTGATGCTAAGGGAACACTAGGAGTAGGTTTTGAGGAAGCTATAATAGGTGATATAGATGGAATATCCATAGCAATGGTAGGAATTACATCAAAAACATCCTTAATTGATGAGGTGACTGATGGAGACACCATCTATAGGAGAAGATGGACTAGGAGACATAGATGATATAACAAGAGGAGATGAAACAAGTAGGAGAAGAAGAAGTGATAGATGGTGGTGACTCATGCAAAGTGCTAGATGCAATCTCAAGAGAAGGAAATAATGGAGTAGGTGAGTCACACTTAGCAGTATGGAAAGAAGGAGAACCATGACTATCAACCACCTCATCATTATCAGATAGAGACTCAGAAATGAGAATGTCATTAAGAATGCTATCAATAGGATCATCAACATAATGTGAAGGAGCATGCAAACTAGTAGGAGATGTATCATGAGAAACAACATCAGAAGTGGTAGAATCATGAGAAGGAACTATATCAGTGGCCAAAGTAGAAGAAGAATCGGTATGCATAGGTGAGCGATTGTCAATACCAAACAAGTAATCAATAAAGGAATCATCTAAAGTTTCATTTGAAAGATCAGAAGGAGGATCACAAGTAGTCATATAGCATGGTGTACAACGAGTAAAGGCTATTGGATCCTCAACAATGCTAATGCCTATAGGAAAATCTTCAAAAGGAGTAGGCACATATTGTTGGTCATCTAAAAGTTATTGTTTGATATGATCGGGTGTAGTAAGTAGGAGTACTATATAGAGCCTTTAGCTCAATGATGACAAGCCTCATCATAGATAGGGTTAACAATAAAATGAGACATGATGGGTGAAGAAGATAAACGATCCTTAGCCATTAGAGTTTGATATGATCATAGGGCAAGACATTTGAAAGTATGGGTTCACCAAAATGATTAACTAAAATGTAGAAATTTAATGATATTCTATAATTAATCTAAACTAGTAACAATAATGAAATAACTAGTATAAACTGAAATGTAAAATGATAAATAATTTTATTTGATATGTAAATGAAATGAAATAACAAAAGTAAGAGAGATAAGATACTAACCTGAAGATGAATATCTCATAGTGATTTTGGACTAAACAAGATGATATGCAGATGGAGCAGAGTGTGAAGGTGCTACCCAGGAAATTGCAGCAATTAAAGATCTGACTAGACTGGGGCACCTGGGAGAGGACTAGGGTGCCTTTGGGTGCCCTTTTCTGTATTATGGGCACTCTAGTCTGTAGAAAAATCCCAAGATTTGAATCTGACAGTGTCACTAGATCTTCGCAATATCTTAATCTTTGTCACATAGTTGTCGCAGTGACCTCACTTATGTCACAATAAACTAGTGATGAAGATCTACCTACAAAACCCCATACAAAGCATCAAATCCCTAAAAAATAAAGATGCAAATGAAGGGGTCAAACTGACCTTAGCTGCCACAATGGTTGACTTACAACTAAGCATTATACTACATTCCAGACACAATGTAGTTCTGTGTGCTCGTGTGTGCAATTATGTTCCTAGGGTGCCCTGGCATCGATGATGTAGAAGTAGGGGGCAATAACTAAATGTAAAATGCAAATGGTGGATGGAATAGAATGAATACAACCCTTTACCCCTATGTTTTTGTGATACAAATGTAAATGATGCCCAAGTGTAGTCCTTTCTTTGCCTTAGTAGCTATCTAGCTCTTAATAGTAGATAGTTCACCCATGAGATAGTAGGTATGTTATGCTTATATAGGGATCTCTTTCTCAAATTTTGACACTAATGTCCTGACATGCCAGCTAGCACCTAGGGGAATGAAACAACCAACTATAAAGATCGATATTGAAACTTTAAATTAGATGTAAGTACTGTTGGGACCATGGTGCCTAAAAATAGGACCGGGGCACTGACGAGTGACCCGGTACCTTTCTAGGCACCTTAGTCAGACACTAGAGACAATAAATGACCAAATAACAACACCTCAGACTCCCTAAGAGGTGACTGAAACTGTGTAAACAACTGATGATTGTTCCAAAAAATGACAACAATGACCAACTGAATGACAACTAAACTAGGAGATGAGCGATTAGTGAATTCTCTTCTTACGCGATATCCATATATAAAATAACATACTTGCTGGTAAAAATGTAATAGTAAGTGCG
The DNA here is from genome assembly GCA_019776745.2 of Taxus chinensis. Taxonomy (NCBI): domain Eukaryota; kingdom Viridiplantae; phylum Streptophyta; class Pinopsida; order Cupressales; family Taxaceae; genus Taxus; species Taxus chinensis. The sequence goes on from CM034148.1 coordinate 810,804,485, forward strand.
TGATTTTGTGACTACAGTGACGTAGTGTGTAGGCATCTATTGCATATTCTTCATCAATGAAGGGTATTGGTGGACAGTCGTGTGCGTACCAACGAGAAAGATTCAGAGCATAAGTGGGAGATGAGTCATTATCGATGGAAACATTACCAAATGGCATATGAAACATGAGAGAAGTGTGATATGTGTTTAAAGTAGCACCAATATAATCAAGCTGAGATTGCCCAAGTGTTAGTGGAGAAGTGTGAGGGGCGTGTGTAATGAATATCATCAAATGAAACACACGAACACCATAGGCGACTGTAATGTGACAATAACCATGATAAAGATGAGGTGAGTGAATTGGTGGTAAGATATCATTAAGTGTCAAACCAAGCCTAGTTAAACCCTTAAGTGTACAAATAGTATTTGAACAAGTACGATCGATTGAGATGTTATGCCAAAAGGAGTTGTTGATGAATATCGTGCATGTGAAAGGAGATGGACGAGATGTAGACTGCATGGTAGGAGATGAAACTACGTATAAAGTCTTAACATATCCTTGATAAAGTATCATAGCATTGGTAGGAGGGGTATTGAATTTATATTCACCTTATCCATCAGCCACAAAGGTGTCTTCAAAGTAAGATTCATCTACATCAATAGGTGTAAAATTCAGGTGGCCTAATACTTCATCAGTGAGTTTGACAACGTCGAATTCGTCATCAGAATCATCGGTGTTAGCATTATCATGTTGTATAGCTTTATCAAGTATATTGTTAGGAGTTGTACTAGGTGGAGGAGTGGGAGGTGTATCGATAGGTAGAGCAGTTATGCTTAGCAAAGCAGATACGGTAGGTGCGATAATTGTCATAGTGTGAGTAGAAATAACTGGGGTGCTTTGAATGGTAGAAGAATATTGTGACGCATTAGACTAGAAAATTTTGTATGTATCAACACTACTATATGGAATGTGTTGCGTAGGAGGTATTGGCGTAGAAGTAACATGGTCTATGCAAAAAAAATTGAAGGGTTCAAGATCTACAGTAATCGTATGCTCATAGCCATCATGCAAGAATTTGACATATTGATGTACAGTAGATGACACTGCTTGCATTTCCTAAATCCAAGGTCTACCTAGTAAGAGTTTGAATTGTAATGATGTATCTATAACATAGAAGTCGGTGAGAATGGTCTTAGGCCCGACCCGAATATGTAATGAAATAGTCTCTAGACATGTGCAAGTGGTAGAGTCATAACCTTGTATGAGAGTAGAATTCTTAGAAATCAGATTATGGTTAATACCCATTTGTTTTAAAAGATAATGAACACATAGATTGATGGTTGACCCGTTATCAATAAGTACTCGTTTGATGCAAGTAGTGCTAATGATGATGGTAATGAGCAAGGGTGCACATGGATTATCTCAAGAAAAACACGATATGTCCTCGTTAGTGAATGATATATTGTGTGGCAATTTTTTGAGATATTGAATGAGGTGTGTAAAGGCCACAATAGAGTTATCAATTTCAATATGAATAGTTTGAAGGGATGCTTCTAGTGCTTGATGAAAATCAAGTACATTACGTAACAAGTCATAAAGAGAAATCTTGGCTGCTGTATTTTTAAGTTGTTCGATGATGTCATAACCCTTAGAAGCAGGAGGAGGAACTGACGAAGTGATGGGTGGAGGAATAGAAGTGGGTGGAGTGGTAGGAGGACGAGTGTGACAAGTAGTTACAACATTGATAGAAGGATCATTCCTAGGCATAATAAAGTGAGGAAGATGTTGAATATGAACTTGCATGAAATCAGCGGCAGTAGTAACTATACCAGAGACCTTAGTAGGTGAAAAAGAAGGATAAGATGATTGAGTCATAACTTGATACAGAGAAGACATGTGGAGAAGGAAGGTTTTGGATCGTCATGTTCACCAAAATGATTAAAATAAAATGGAATTTATATTATCCTAATATGATGCTATAGGAAAAATAAATAAATAAATGCAATACTAAAATTACCTAAGCAAACTAAGCAAGTAGAATATGAAACCCTAATGTGTAAAGAGGGTTAGAAATGCCTTAACTGATTTGCATATGTCACGGGACTATGTCATAGTGGAGACTAGTTAGATAGGAAGAGGAAACTATCACACATGGACTCTAGAAAATGTAGATCTGAGCTATCTAACCATAATGGGGCGCATGAAGAAGGATTGGGGCGCATGAAGAAGGATGGGGGCATGGTCTGATATCTGGGTGCCTTAGTATGTTGAAATGACCAAGGGACCTCCTCCAAGGTGTCACTAAATGTTTTTCTGTGTTCGCTTCCTCTCGCGTGAATGTCGTTGTGTGATCATCAAAGCACTACTAAACCTACAATAGAAGAATCACCTTTAAAACCACAGACAAAGCACCAAAACCCTAAAAATAAATATGCATATGAAGGGGTCGGACCATCCTTAGCTACCAAATGGATGGACTTATCGCTTAGCACTGCACTAAATCTCAGACCCAATGTAGTTCTAGGTGTGTGTGTGTGTGTGCAAAATTGTACCATAGGTGCTCTTGTGTGAGTCACACTTTGTGAGTAGTGAGCAATAACTAGATGTAGAATGTAAATAATGTGTGCATGGAATAGAATAAACCTCCCTCTTATGACATGTGATGCATATGAACCAGCCTTTGTCCCTTGTGATAGTAAGTACGATGGATGCAAATGGAGAAATAGAAGCCTTTGATGGATGCAACCTTAGGTGGTGATAGTAGTGCTTAGTTCTTGGCCTGTCATTATGGTCACATAACTTTATATTTATATGGTTCTCTTGCTTTAATTTTGTAATTGACCCCGAAAAGGCCAACCACCAAAAGATGGAAAGCTCAAACGGCTAGAAAGTGCCCAAAAAGTGAGAGGAAAGTGCAAAGAGGATCAAGGCACCTAGAGGGAACCAGGGCACTTGGGGCTCCCCAGTCGTGGTTGGGTGCCCAATCAAAAATAGGGAAAATGTAGTATAAAAATACGGACTGGGAAAGTGCGGGTGCAAGATCAAAAGTAGCAACAGAAAACAAATGCAAGATGGCCAAAGACATGGGTTAATTAGTACACATTTTCACTCAATAACCATGTGAATAGTAGTATGAAAGCGGGACTAAATAACTACCCAAAGTGCGTGATTTAGAAATTAGTTTCTATATGTGCCTTATTTTTTTTTTTATGCCCATTATTTGTAAATTTGTGCACTATTGGGTCATAATTTGAATTCAAGAGGTCTATAAATTCATATGCATGTTATTGCATTTAAGAGAAGAGGAGAAAATTATACATTAAATTATTCCTTTGCACAAGATTGATATTGAAGTTATAAGAGCATAATATATTCTTCTATAAACAACCCATGCCAAAAGTCCAATTAGAGCATTTAAAGTTTCATTCTAGCATATACTAGTTGTAGCATGCATTTAAAAAGATGATGGTTGGGATACTTGCATACACCATATTGACTATTGACTTACATTGAGTATTGTTTACGATTTTGTCAAATCATAAGGGGGTTGATAAAACTAGAGGGATAACACAAGCCCCCATTAATATTCTTTATTTTTTATGCGTTTCGCAAGGATTCGAGTACGAATTAAGGTTTTAGTAAGGATAAGATTCTCGATGATTCGCAATAAAACAGAAAAACTGAGAGGATTTTACATATTAGGGCATAAAGGCCACATTCACACCATCATATTCACTCTCGCATATGTATATCCATTTTTGTATAATTCATGTTAAATTCGTAGGTCTTTTATTTCTACAATTTTGGTCACATCTCAATGAAACTGGTCAAGACAATTTTTTAGCCTTATTTCTTTGGGTGTTGTTTGTCTCTCCTCTTGGACTAGTTTTCCACAAAATGTCATTGACAACTACACCTAGATTCACAAATTTTAGTGTATTTATATACCTAATAGTATTTCTGTAATCTTTATACATAATTATTATTATTTCCTAATCTCCTATGTTCTAGATTGCCCCTTTAATTTTTATAATTGGGTCTAAATCATTGTTTTATATGAGTTAAATCCTAAATATAATTAAGTGTGATCAATTAATGCATTTGTTAGCTAACACTACTCTCTACATTTATAGTTTGGTTCACATACTTAATATATATAGTATTTCGTTGCACCTTGGGTGGCAACTAGTTATTAAAAAATGTCTCTTTCAAGTTAATTTAAGAGTCTTTATTTTATTATTTTTCTATTTCTTTAGGTGAAAAGAATTTCAAACCTTCAAATTTAATTTAATTATTAACAAAATTACATGAGAAAATATGTTATATGAGTAACATGACTACTCCTAAAAAATCATGTTGACATGAGTCACGATAAAATTTTAGCATATTTTTCTTAAAACCAAGTGACATATTTTTAGAAGGAAAGTGTTTGACGGCAGCAAAAAGGAGGGGCTTGAAGTTTCCTCATCTACTATATAATTTTGTAGGTGAAATTTGTGCTAAATGTTAATTTATAAGTGACTAAATTTATTTATTTCTTGAAAATTAAATTATGATAGTTCAAATATATCTCTTAAATATTGTCACTTACGCTCAAACAATTTTATACTATTGGGTCACTTTTTACCAAAAATACTCTTAAAATTACTATCCAAATACCTTTTAAGAAAATTTAAGAGCCCGTTCAAAATAACACTTCCTTCATTACAATAATATACATAGTTCAATCCAACATATTAACATGGTGAAAAAGCCTATATAGGGTTGGAATTAAATGAATAGAAAAGGTTGTCATTGCTCAACTAATGACTAGCTCCCACATGCTTAAATGTGAGACAAGAAGATGAAGAACACCTAGATAACCATGGTAAGAGAAGACTTGTGTTCTATGTTATGTTGCCAAGAAACGTCGTGTAGTCAAAAAATCATGTGCTTACTATTACATTTATACTGCCAAGTATGTTGTTTTATATATCGATCTCGCATAAGAAAAGTATTCACTAATGGATCATCCCCTAGTCCTATCGTCAATTTAGTTAGCCATTTTCATTAAGTTTCTTGCACAATTGTCAATTGTTTACACAGTCCTGGTCGTCTCTCAGGGAGTCTTAGCTATCATTAATTACTTAGTTGTCGCCCCTAGTCTTTGACTAGGGTGCCTACGGATGGATTAGGGTGCCCCGGTCCTTATTTTTAGGTTCCCTAGTCCCGACTGCACTTGGATCTCATTTAGAGTTTCGAGGTCGGTCATTACAGTTTTCCCTCCCGCTCCCCTAGGTACTAGTCAGCATGTCAGGTCATTAGTGTCAAAATTTGAGCAAGAGATCCCTATATAAACACAACATACTTACTATCTTATGGGCGGACTATCTACTAGTAAGGGCTAGCTATCTACTAAGGCAAGCGATTACATTTGGTCATCATTGCATGATACACACTACATAGGAAATGGAATTCTATTCTATTTCATCTACCATTTTGCATTTTATCTAGTTATTATCCCATATCTCCACGTCATTAGCAATAGGGAACCCTAGGCACATCATTACACACACAAAGCATGTAAATCTACATTGGGTGTAGAATGTAGTGCAACACTTAGTTGTATGTCCATAATTATTGCCGCTAAGGATAGTCTAACCCCTTCATATACATTTTCTTTTTAGGGGTTTAATGATTTGTATAGGGTTTTACATGTGAATCTTCATTGTAGGTTTACGATGTCATCAACGAAGTTACTGTGAAACTCACGGGAAAAAGATCAAGACATTGTGAAGATCTAGTGAAACTTCCAGATTCAGGTCATGAGTTGTTATGTAGACCAGAGTGCCTATACTGCAGACTAGGGCACCCACAAAAGCTCTGATGCTCCTTCAGGCATCCCAGTCTAATCAAATCTTCATCTGCTATAATTTCCTAGGTTGTACCATCATACTTTGATTTTTCCACATATCATCCTATTCAGTCCCAAATCTCAACTAGGTAAGTCATTTTTCAGGTTAGTACCTTATCCCTCCTATTTCAATTGTTTAATTTCATTTAAATATCAAATAAAATTACTTAGTATTCATATTTCAGTTCATATAAGTTATTTCATTTATGTTCCTAGTTTAGATTAACTTCTAAAATTCATATTTTAGTTAATCATTTTGGTGAACCCGTACTTTAGAATATTTTTCCCTAAGATCCACTTCAAATCCTAATGGCTAAGGATAGTTCATATTCTTCACCCATCATGTCTCATTTTAGTGTTAACCCTATCTATGATTAGGTTGTAATTACTGAGCTCACGACTCTCTACGGTAATCCTACTCTTATGCTAGCTCATATAAAACATCAACTTCTATACAGTCAACAATATGTGCCTACTCGCTTTGAAGATTCACTAATTGGCATTAGTATTGTTGAGGATTCAATAGCCTTCACTCGCTGTACACCATGTTATACAGCTAAAAGTGATCATCCTCTTGATCTTTCTAAGGAAATTTTAGACGATTCTCTTATTGAATACATGCTTGGTATTGATCATTGTTCAATGTGTATGTTGATTCTTCTTCTACTCGAAACACTTCTATAGTTTCATCTCACGGTTCTCCTACTTTTGATATTGCTTCTCATGATACATCTCATACTAGTTTGCATCCTCTTTTATATTATGTTGATGATCCTATTTATAGTATCCTTATTCTCATTTCTAAGTCTTTATCTAATGTCGATGAGGCATTTGATAGCCATGGTTCTCCTTCTTTTCATATGACTAATTAATTGTGAATCTCCTATCCCATCATTACCTTCTCCTGAGATTACATCTAGCACTATGCATGAGTCACCTCCATCTATCACTTCTTCTTCTCCTACTATTTCATCTCCTCTTGTTACATCATCTACACCCATTAGTTTTTCTTCTCATATAGATGTATCTCCATCAGTCACCTCACCTATTAGGGATGTTTCTAATGCTAGTCCTACCCCTGATATGGATATTCCATCTACATCATCTACTATAGCTTCTTCGGCACCTACTACTAGTATGCCTTTAGTATCGGAATCTCCATTGTCATCTCTAGATATTCCTATGATCACTCACAATAGAAAATTACAACCTCTTAATACATTATTGCCATCTTCCACTATACCTTAATAGGATATCATCTCTCTCATACATGTCATAGGTCATTTACAATCTCAGTTCAGTCTCTTACTCTATAAATTAGAGCTTATTATGCCTCTATTGATAACAACTTGTTAAATGGTAACCATATTCCCATGAAGATTCATAATTTGGTGTTCCCTAAGGACTTTATCATGCCTACATTCACTTGTTTTGATGGTCCTAGTGATCCTCATGCTCATCTTCTACATTATCGCATGTGTATGACCTCTTATTCTAATGATAGGATATTACTTAAGGCTCTTTGATACAGTCTTACTAATGCGGCATTACAATGGTACACTCATCTTCCCTTTGGGTCCATTAGTACTTATTATGACATGGAGGACCATTTCCTCTGTCGTTTCATCCTCAACAATGGACCTAAGGTTACTTATGACTGCATGCCTACTTTACATTAGGGCTCATCGAAATCTATTAAGGATTATATCTTATGATTTAACGCTTGTATGCACCAACTAGTATTCTAACCTATATACCTTGAGAAGTAATTCATTTTTTATCGTCGTTTGATTCATGTGCTTAAATAGAGATTACAGTATCATACATGTGAGTTGTAGACACAAAATCATGCACTTTAGACATTCTTTAGTCCCATTCTCATGCTACTAATTAGAAGGTTTTTGAGTGATGAAATTACTAATTAACCCCCATCTTTTGGCCATCTTACTTTGTTTCCTTTCATCCCTCGACCTCTTGCACTTGCATGCCCAATCAAATTTCATTATTTTACATCATTTTATCCTGGACTGGGGTATCCAGGCTAATATTGGGGTGCCAATGGGCACCCTCGTCCCACCAGGGCCACCCCAATCCTTTTTGAACTTTATCGCCACTTTTTGGGCACTTTCTAGTCATTTCAACTTCTTATATTTTTGGTGGTTGGCCATTTCAGGGTTAATTATGAAATTAGATCAAGAGAACCCTATAAATATAAATTTATGAGACCTTAATGAAGGACCAAGCACTAGTTACTATTATCATCCACCTAAAGTTGCATCCATTTGGAGATCATTTGCATCTATTACCTCCATCAAGAGGATAAGGTTGGTTCATCTTTATCACACAATCATAGGGGGGGTTCTATTCTATTTCATGCACCATTGTACTACATTCTACATCTAGTTATTGTTTGTTACTTCACAAAGTGTGACTGACACAAGAGCACCTAGGGCACATGAAGCACACACACACCAAAACTACATTTGGGTCCAAAATGTAGTGTAACACTCAGTTAGTAAGCCCACTGTTGTGGCAGCTAAGGTCAGTTCGACCCATTAATTTGCATTCTTTTATAGGGTTTTGATACTTCTTGTGGTCTCTTGCAGGTCTTTCTCTCATCTTGGATTATCAACAACACCTGACCTATTATTTCTCTCATCTTGTGAATATGATGCAACAAATAATGAGGGTTTCAAGCCACCTGTCGAACCTCTGAACCTCAATTCCGAACCTTTTGCATAGACCAGGGTTTCCATTTTGCATACAAGATCACCCATAGGTGCCTGTACATACCCAAAATTGTAAGGTACTATACTGCCAAAATAAAGTGACATGTGCCCCAATGATGATACAGGTCTCCTCACAAGGTGTTCGTGGATCCAGAAAAGATCTCCAAGTGTGCGTTAACATCCCGCATGCCCCGCTTAGCCCCCGCGTGCTTTGTTTTTCCCTTTTCCCCTCTTTTCTTGGCCTTTTGCTCTTCAGTGACGAAACCGCCACCCTGCCTAGGCGACGGTCTCGTGACCGCCCCCCTAAATAGGGCGGCGGTCCTGTAAGGGCCGGTCCTGCCACCCTGCTCAGGGTGGCGGTCCTTTACGCATTTTCCAGAAAGCTCTTTTAACATGACTCACGTAATTTCAACGTTTTACCAGCTTTCTTTCACCGCCATAAGCTTGCATTTATGATTCTGGTTCCCTGGAATAGTGTTTTGCCATTGTTTATAGTTTAAGAGTTCTATTTGGTTTTTACCTTGGGTAAATGCAAATGCTATAAATAGATGGCTTGTGCTCAAGCAAATGGCCCCTCAAATTTTCCTCTGATTTCTCTTTGCAATAGATTTAGTTTTCATTTTGCTTAGAATGCTTAGTTTCTTTCATTGCATGCTTAGTTAGCATTGTTTTACTGTTAGTAAGCCACATATCCATCTTGTGCAAGTACTTGCTGTTATTTCATCTAATCCATTGGAATAGGATAGTCTGTTTACCAATAGGAAGCCATTAAAGTTGCAGGTTTTGTTCTTCAAACAGGATAGTTTCAGGTTCTGGACGTTTCATGTTGCATGACTCGCAATAAATCCCACTAGGAATTGCATAAGCCAAGCTCTGTACTCTTGCGCTATCCCTCTCCTACTCGCATTGTATTCAGTCTGTATCTTGAGCTGCCTTTGTCCCAATATCTACTTCTGTTGATGCTAGCATTACACGCTTTTCTAGATCCACGTGGACACGAAGGAACGAGGAGATCACACTGAGGGGACAAGATCACACACACCATCGGATTCGCCACTGTTCTGCAGAATCCAGGTTCTAGCTTTCAAAGTTCTAGTTAGAAGCATATCAAATAAAGTAGCCAATCACTTTATTTTAGTCAATTCTACTCTCGATATTTCCAGGGAAGCTGTGGGGATTGATAGTTTCTGAGAAACTATGATTCACTCCTCACTTCTGAGGTAGGATCGAGAGCCTTGCAAATAGATTAGATCAATTATTTCATTGTTTAGAATAGCTCTACAAATTACACAGACAAATAGCTATACTCGGTTATCTTGTTTGTTTTAAATTGTTATCTTAGCTGTCAATTTCTAGATGTATTAAATTAGTTGTTAAATTCATTCAAATAGTTTGTCAGAAAATACAAAAATAGAGAAATCATATATGCTATAGATATATTCAAAGTAGTTAAATTTCACTTTGCCGTAGTTAATTTACATTATTGCTTTTGTATGACAATCACGGGACCTAGGGAGCCCAGAGAATACGTATTCGAGCCAATCGTGCCTCAACCCAATCTCATCACAGCAATTGTTGACATAGACCAGAATCTTAGAATCCAAGTCTTCCAAACAACAACAGACTTACAACAGATCAATTCCCAGTTAAGCGGGTTAAACATAGAGGACGACCAAGCGCACACGTTTTGGTCGAATCAACCAAACTACAGATTACCCTAGGTAACATCCATATGACTATAGAAGGGCTTGAAAGAGAGAAAACATTTGGTTGTGATCCTTTGGTCCCACAGCCAGACACAGGAGACACTCTCACGGACATAGATACTAGCCTAAGAATTCAGGTTGCAAGAACACCTGTGAGGTACTCTGAGAAGATCACACAGCTATTAGTTTTGAATATAGAGGCTGAGAAAGCATATGATTACTGGGTGTTAGGGATTGGGAACTAATTCTACGCATGACCATAGCAAGACCGCAACAACCAAGAGTCTACGGTTGCGATCCACAAATCCCACAACCCAACGAATCTGTAAGTCAATCAGACATAGACACTGGCCTACGCACACTAGTATTCAGATCCACTCCACTTCCACCTATCATCATCGAACAATTATCCTTACTAGATACAACAGCTAACAAAGCTAGAGAGTTCTAGACTAGGCCAGAGAATCATCCATAGAGTCAACTATATTTACCATCCACTGTATGACCTTATCCGGAGACGTACACGAAACTATCCCAGGTCATTTTCCACGTATTCCACAACCCATAGATCGAATCACGCCAGAGCTCGATATTGATTGGAGCCTTCGAGCAGTCATCCTTGTCGATCGATCTATCACACCAGTTCAGGTTAGGAGGGCCTTCTTTGCCTTAGATTCACAAATTCCACTAGTGCGTATTGAAGACATTAGATTACCTAACTAGTTTGTCTGCATCCCATACATATTCCATCCCCACCGGCTGTCTCGGCATGACCTCGGGAGGTCGGGTGCGAGGAAGAGTTGCTTGTAGATTCCCATGCTCACTTGTCACTTTTCCATCGTACAAAATTGGTGAACCTGACGTGAAAACTTTCTACTTTCTGATTTGGAGTCAGATTTGTTCTTCTTCAAACTACCTTTCATCTTTTCCGCCTCATTAGCTTTCACCATCACCTTCGCTCCTTCCCATTATTCTGCGGGTATTCATATACCCCCCGAATATGTCAGGATTCGATGCATATGGCAAGCCCCTCTTGGGCCTTGAGGCATACTACGCCCAACAAAATAGACAATCATCACCCTCACTCTCAGTATGGGGTGATAACTACTCAACCAACCAGTTGTCAACACAAACTCCAAGGATCAGATATAACTCATCTTTTCAAACTGAGGAGTTAGATCAGCTCGCTCAAACGCAACAAACAGAGCCTTCAGGCTTGAATAACATGACGTTCACCAGGAGAATCTGGTTCATCTCCTCAGGTGCTGCTTAGACCACAAATTAGTAGACAATCAGACTCATACCAAGGTTTAGACGATGAACATTCGGTACGTTATGCCAGGAATGACCAATGTTCTCGAAGTATGTACCCACCTATAGGAGGTTTACAAACACAACCTGAGGTCTCTTTTCAAGAAAATACCTCCATGCCACTACATATAGGAAATGCCCTTGGGGAAACTTGGCAGGGCAGCGATCAGTTCATAGCGGGATATCACATGCCTATACAACACCATGATATACAAAAAACGCCACTATGGAAAAACACCGTGACTTCACCAAATGAAGTCATTTCAACGTTAGTAGAAAAAGTGAGAGGATTAGAACTTGCCCAAGCAAGCCAAAATTCTCAATTCAAGCAAGCAGGAAGTTCCAATCCCCCACACCATCCTAGTCAAGTAGACCTCCTCACAGGAGTAGGCACGTTAGGCATGACTCCTCAGTATTCACAACAAACGCCAACTAGACCCACCATTTCTAACGATGTTCCTCCTGGTCTAGTACAAAATAATCCATTCTTGGACAATACCCCTTCATACTTAAACATGTACTCCAAATCACCACAAGGGGATATGTTCTCCTCTCCCGGCATGTTTGGTCAAACACAAGTGTTTCCTTATGCCCCTACCAACATATACGCTACGCCATATCAACAACCCATTCCACCTCCGCTCCCTCAGCAAGCACCATCAATGGTCGAAACCTATGTGATAGGGACTTATTCAGAATATTTGAAAGAACCCTTAGATTTCACCATACGAAGCATCATGCTTCCAAGACCTCTTCCCAACTTGCCCAAATACAAAGGTGAGGGAGATCCAAATGCACATATCAAAGCTTACGCTACATCCATTCGAGAACTACTCCCATGGGATGGGGTTGTTGCTAAGATATTCCCCAAAACTTTGGAGGGTATCGCTCTCGACTGGTATTATAGAATACCTGAGGCTTCCATCCATTCATTCAAACAACTCGTTTCAGAGTTCATTAAGGCCTTTGACATGAATAAATTATTAAGGACAGGAATCAGGGAATTCTTACACATCAAGCAAGAACACACCGAATCTGTCCCCCATTTCATCCAAAGGTGGCGTACAGTTCTTTATTCTTCGGCAAGTGCTCCAAACATGGATCAGATGGAACTATGCGATTTATTCCTTCATTCTCTTAGCAGAGAGGTGAAGGAAGAAGTCCAGAAGTTCCCATTAAGAACTTACGATGAAGTACTTGAGAGTGCTCTTCGAATAGATCAAGTAGCAATTGATAGTGGTTGCAAAACATATGGAGCAAATGGGAGGTTAGTCACCTCCAACCAGAACACTACAGCTTATCCTACTACCACGAACGTCAATCAAGGACCTAAAATCCTTAATAAAAATCGGGGTGTAACAACAGATGGAGTAACCAATCAGCCTAAAAAGGTAAATACTGTGAATACTTCACCACCAATGAACAATCAACGAAACAACAACTTTACCCCAACAATCAATACAGTGGATTTTAACCATCCACAACAACAACAACAACAAAGGTGAAATCCCACATAGGGTCCGAGCTAAAATTCAACTAGATACCAAAACCAGAATTCAAACCAAAGACATCAAACGCAAAATTTTAATCCTAATAGACAACGGTTTGATCAAAATTTTGGGCCACAATACGCACCAAACCAACAAACTAGGAATTACAATCCTAATTCGTATTGTGGTTTCCACAAAATATGGGGCCATGACACTAGAACGTGCCGTGACTACAATAAATTCATGCAACGCTTGCCAAATGAACAAAGACAACTTTTCATGGATATGTTCTTGGCAGATCCTACGTCACCAGCATCAAATACCTTTTCAGGGGCAGTTTCTCCTTAAAATGCACCCCTCAAGATCTTCAATGATCCACTCCCAAATCACGATAACAATAGGCTAAATCTAACTGGGACAAACAAGAGTGTAATAACAGGAAACAATGATCATGAAGCCTCAACCTCGTTAAATCCATTAGTTGCGCCACAACTAGGAAGTCAGCCACGGCCTAAGATAGTCGGTTTAGTGGAGTTAGACGCCGAACTACCCATCGAAGCTGTAACAAGGACACGAGAGTATTTCTCTCAGCCAAGTCCAAGCCACCTGCCGGAGACGGATGACATCCAACAAATCATAACAAAACCTGTGGGTGCCTATGATTTAATTAACGACCTAACAAAAACCTTCTCGCACATCTCCTTTTTGGATTTATTAAAAAATTCCCCTACTCACAGGGCTGCTCTTTTAGAGGCATTAGGTTTGGGCCATTTAATTAACATCACTCCACCTCCTGAAACACAGGTAAATCATATAGACTTCGATGTTCATCCTCTAGGGCAGGCGGATAGGGATGTCGAATTCATATTCGAGATAAACAAAATGCCGACAGATGTTGAGATCACTCGTCGAGGTGATCCAGCCTTACATTTGCAAGTATGGGTTTATAACAACTATGTAAAGCGTTCAATGATAGATGATGGGGCGGCAGTTAACATAGTCCCCTTCTCTTTCCTTCAAAAGCTAGGGTATGGAGAAACCAATTGTTCCACAACTCGAAACACACTAAGGGGCTATGATAGTCTTAAAGCCACCTCGGTTGGAACTATAATATTACCGGTCACCTTAGGACCCAAAACCATCTTGACTGAGTTTTATATTATAGATCGGGAAACTAACTATAATATGATCCTCGGCCGACCCTGGATACACCGCATGAAGGCAATCCCTTCTACGTTATTTCAAGAAGTAAGGTTTTTACACTTAGGAAAGATATTTGTGGCCAAAGGTGATCCAAAACCATTCGATGTACACCTAGCTGACTTAAAGAAAAGACCAGGCATGCACTCAGAGTTTGAACTCCCAACAAACCAACTTAATAAACCTACCGACGCAAAACCAAAAGAAAAGTTGGTACCTACGACAGATCTTGAAACTATGAGCCTAACCAAGGCAACCCCAACCCCCAAAGATGAGGCTAACACTGTAGAAACTAGTATCATTAGGAACTACTGCAAAAATCATTGAATTAAGAGAACAAGATCTACAAATGTTCTTACCATTTGATTCTGTAGGCGTGGGATATTCCCTGGGTGTCGGTTCTCTCCCAGTGGTGGATCTCTGTATGGTGGAAGTAGAAGATGTTAACACAACAGATACCCCACCATCCACATTCCCAGCTAAATATTGGACACTCCATTTTAATGGAGCTAGATGCCGTTACGGAGCGGGGGCAGGTGTAATCTTTACTTCCCCTGAAGGGAAAGTCCTACCATTTTCCTTTAAACTAAATTTCGAGTGTACAAACAACGGCGCTGAGTACGAAGCCCTCCTCCTTGGCCTCATCTTAGCTAAGAGAATCGGTCTTGATAACATCAGAGTCTTAGGAGACTCACAATTGGTAGCAAACCAAGTCTCTGAGATATATGAAACTAAAGCCGAGCACTTACAGCTTTACAAAACAGCTGTGTTGAATATAAGTAAGGAGTTTGACTTCATATCAATTGAAGCAATCCCGCGAGAACACAATCTTCTCGCCGATTCTATAGCAACCTCGGCATCACACTTTACTCCAAACAATAAGTTAGAGGATACCCGTTTCATGGTATCCCTTCGTGATAAACCATTGATAAAAACAATGACAAATTCTCTTTTAAACGGAAATGAATCTACTATCCTAGACCACATTGATAGTAATATGGCCACTCTGAATTACTTAAACGCCTATGCGGCATTACATATCTCCTATCATATGATAGATTTGTCCTTAATCCCACATTCATCTTCCCACTTCGGAAATCCCATGATGGAGCTTCCCTCACAAATGGAGCCTAGCATAAACACAGTAGAAAATGGGGATGATTTGGACTTACCTCCAGCCCCACCTGAGTTTGAAAAAGGTAATGCCTCTTTAATCGAAGAAACAATTGATTTTAACATCAGAACGGAAGATGAACCAAAGATCTTGAAACTAGGATCCTCGTTAACCCCAGAAGAAGTAGAAATACACACTCGAATCCTCAAGGAACATCAGAAGGCTTTCACATTTAATTATAAGGAAATGGACAGGGGTTGCACCCCACATTTCGGTGCACAACCTCATCACTAAATCTGATGCAAAGCCAGTTAAACAAAAATCAAGACCCATGAAACCTAAGGTAGCTCTCATGGTGAAAGAGGAAGTAATAAAACTCCTCCAAGTAGGATTCATCAAACTAGTCAATTACTCTCAATGGGTATCTAATATCATTCCCGTTCTCAAAAAGAATGGGAAGATACGCATTTGCATAGATTTCTGAGACATTAACAAAGCGTGTCCGAAAGATGACTTCCCATTACCATCCATAGATGTCATTGTTGATGCAACAGCTGGATTTGAACTTTTGTCTCTCATGGATGGATTCTCGGGATACAATCAAATCAGAATATCTGAACAAGACCAAGCTAAAACCACATTTATAACTCCTTGGAGAACCTATTGCTACGTTGTTATGTCATTCGGTCTCAAGAATGCTGGTGCTACATACCAGCAAGCTATGACATATATATTTCACGATCTAATTCATAAAATTGTGGAGTCCTACGTAGATGACTTGTTGGCTAAGGCCAAGAAGCACTGTGACCACCCAGAGGTGCTCCACATCATTCTTTCACATCTAATAGAATACAGAGTCACACTAAATCCAGAGAAATGTGTCTTTGGTGTAACAGGAGTAAAGCTCCTAGGTTACATCATATCGTCACGAGGGATAGATGTCGATCCAACCAAAATTCGGGTTGTCCTCGAAATGGTCCCACCTTCGAATGAATCTGGAATCAGGTCATTTCTTGGAAAACTTGGTGCAATCCGAAGATTCATCCTGGACTTAAGTTTTGCCATTCATCCAATCAACAATCTACTCAAGAAAGATTATAGTATTGATTAGACTGAAGATTTCAATAAAGCTTTCGACGCAGTTAAGCATTTCCTGTTATCACCACCTACACTAATGCCACCTAAGCTAGATCGCCCGTTAATTTTATATTCACGAGCTACCGATGTCTCGTTAGCCTGTATGTTGGCCCAAGAGGACGATGACAAGAGAGAGCGCGTGATTTATTTCATCAGCTGAACATTACTCAATTATGAAACACATTATACACAAGCAGAACGAGAATGCCTCGCCATAGTCTTTGCAACCAAACACTTAAGACACTATATGCTGAATCAAGAAACAAGGGTCATGGTAAAAACGGACCATTTACGAACTTTCCTCACACAAGGGTCCTTGTCTAAGAAGGCTGGATGTTTTATAACCTTAATGGGGGAATTCGAATTAACATTTGTAAATCAGAAGTCGGTTAAAGGACAAATCATCGTGGATTGGTTAGCTGATAACCCATTAGACGAGGCGATCTAGTAAATCTAGACTTTCCCGATGAGTGCGTATACTACATTGAAACCAGACCTCCTATCTCTGAGTGTCCCTGGTACACTGATATCATTAATTATATCATGGACCATACGTATCCAGAAAGGGCTACACCGCAGCAAAAAAGGTGGTTACGCATTATTGCAGCCAAATACGTCATTATAGAGCAAGTGCTCTATCGAAAAGCATTCAATGGAATGCTCCTAAGATGTGTCGACACAGAACAATCCAAGAAGATTCTCTACAAATCTCACAGTGGAATGTGTGGAGGCCACTTTGGTGGCCATGCCACCGCTCGTAAAATACATCGAATGGGCTATTTCTGGCCCACTCTAGAACACGACGCAGTAGAGTTTGTACGCAGGTGTCATAAATGCCAAGAGTTCTCCCATGAGATCCACATGCCGGCACAAACTCTACAACCAATCGCAACTCCATAGCCCTTTTCTACGTGGGGCCTAGATTTAATAGGGAAATTCTCTCCCTCGTCTACAGATGGCCATAATTTCATAATCACAGCCACCGAATATTTCACCAAGTGGGTAAAGGCTATGCCCCTTACTACTGTACTGGGTTTTGTAATCACCAAGTTCATTTTGAACCAAATCATTTGCAGGTATGGTATCCCGCAAATCATTATCTCAGATAATGGAACTTCTTTTAAGAATGATGAAGTTCGTGAATTGTGTAATAAATTTAAAATAAGCCATCATACAGCCTCCTTGTATTACCCGCAAGCCAACGAACAGGCTGAAGCGACAAATAAAACACTAAAAGCCATTCTCCTTAAAACGGAGAAAGAAAACAAACGAGATTGGCACTTGAAGTTATATCCGGCCTTATGGGCCCACCGGACCTCAATAAGAACACCAACGGGAGCAACTCCTTTCTCACTAGTATTCAGGGCAGAGGCATTTCTCCCGCTCAAGGTTGAAATACCCAGTCTCTGTATTTCCTTACAAGGGATTCTAGATGAAGACGCTTACAGAGAAGCACGTCTCTCCCAATTAGAAAGCCTAGATGAAGCTAGGTTAGATGTTGAACAGCGACACAGAGCCTATGCTGACCAGATGTGCCAGCAGTACAACAAGAAAGTCTATGAACGTGACATATATGAAGGTAGTCTAGTTCTGAGGCTAGACAGCCGTATCGACAAAAAGACCGGCGAAGGAAGGAAGTTCCGACCTAAATGGTTGGGCCCATACCAAGTCATGAAGGACTATGGAAATGGTGCATACCTCTTATGTACGCTGGAAGGTGAGGAATTTGACGAAACGGTCAATTCCCTACACCTCAAGTGGTTCTACGCGTAAGCAACTAGCACTATTTATAATTACATTTACATTGCATCTTCATATAGATTAAGATCATTTTGTCCGCTTGTTTCGTACACAAATTGTGATCAAGGAATTTTGTTCTCAAAGAAATTCATTACAAACTCATGATGTTGTTGGCATAAACACTCTAATCATACTTCTCCATTTTCATGATATCATCAAATTATCTCGGAATCATTTTATCAAATAAAGCTAGATATGACAAAGTCTTAACAGTAACCATACCAAGATCTACGGGCTTGTTCTCACTTTTGGTTTCTTCTTAGGATAGGTGTCTTGCCTATGGTCTATTTCAGAAGCTTCATGGTGTCACATCTATCCCATATGTATATCTCTTTGGAAATAAGCACATACTGATATTTTACTCAAGAAAACAAGTCAAATATTAATTAAAAAAAAAATTTTAATTTTAAACATTTCCTTGCCCCACCAACCTTTGGTGATGAGCTTGCGTCTATTACTAGTGACGTAGGGTTGGGAAAGGATGGAAATGCCCTTACTCGCCTACGCTTTGTCCGTGGTGATAAACCCAAGCTTCTTACTGGTAGCATGGGGTAAAGTGTAGGGGGTCCTCTTGACAAACAAATGCAAAAAGCCATAAACAAACAATTTAAATCTTGAATTCGTTGAGTCAAAAACAAATGAATCAGATGTCCAAAATTCCAAAAGAGTTCAAAATCCTAAAAAAACCCAGATTTTGTCTACCATGTGGCCATCTAAGGATCTAAGTCTGGATAAACCGCAAAGCAAATTGCATCCAAAACTATGAAGTCACTCGAGTGGAGTAGGCTTGTGGTATCCTAATTTGGTTCTGCCAAAGCTTTTTCTGTCTTTCATCAATATCATTTCAACACATCTCATAACTTGCGCCCTTCCCAACTCTCGGTGATGAGCCCTCGCATCTTACTAGTTGCGTGGAGTGGGGAGTAGGGGCAGGTTTATCTGCTCATCATATCAGTTTATCTTCATCACTTTGCCAAAACAAATATGAAGTATCCAAAATTGCTTACAGAAACTAAGATTCAAAATCACATTATATCTACATTATCATATATCAGCATCATGAAATACAAAAGGAAAATAAACACTTGCATCATTTGTTCTCCATTACATACATTTTAAAAGAGCATACAAGTATAAACATCATAATCTACATGAGGAAACTAGAAAAGAAGCAAAGCCATAAATGCCAAAGGTTTGATCCAAAAAGAATATATATATATATATATATATAAATGATCAATGTTTCTGTATAATGCCATCATGCACTAAGCATGGTCAAAACGCTCAAAGAGCCCGGGATATACAAAAGAATGTATCATACAAAATCTAGGAGAGCCAATCGGCTTCTCAATCCCTACGAGACCCCTCTGAAGGTGCACGCCCATGCCTAGGACTCCGGCTACGCCGGCGCTCTGAATGCACGGAGGGCTCTGGATCTCGAGGGGCAGCCGCAGTCTCACCACGAGAATGGCTCCTCATCAAGCGCTCGGCCGTCCTATACCCCGCTAGCTCCGTGCGGAGAGTCGATACCATCCTGGCCACATGCCAGACTGGGGTAAAGACGTCAGTGTGCCTACTAACTGCTGAGGGCTCTCCAGCATCTACGGATAGCTCTGTGCGGGTCCTCTCCATGGGGATCATCAGGGTATCAGTACATACCCTACGAATCAAGTCCCGCCACTCATCGGCAGTCTCTACAAACAAAGGAGAAAACAAATTAGAAACCAAACAAGAAATTAGAAATACAAGATAAAACAAAAATAGCAACTAAGGAGATCCTAACTAAAAACAAACATTAAAAGGAGAGAGGGTAACTTACTCGGTTCATCGGGCCTCCAGGATGGATCTATAGGATCAGCACATGCCACGGATGCCGCCGCTGACTGAGGGGCTGCTCCTGTGACTGGAGCAACGTAGCACCCCGCAACAGACTCATCCTCCCCACCATGGCCCTAGGAGAGTGGCTCCTCTGAAACCAGAGTCACTCTCTTTGCACTCTACTCGGCCCTCTCTGCCTGCATGATATCCTGAGTGTCATGCCACTCAGGATCACTATCCTCCTCGGTATCCCCCTTTGTCTCTCCCCGTGTAAACTCCTCAAACTCGGAATCTACCTCAATGGGGTCATCATTGTTATGGGCAGGACCCGCGGCAATCTAAAGCAAGGGTGCATGAGGCGCACCGGCTCTCCCTCTGGCACGTACTATCCTCCTGACTGCAATAGCAACGCCAAGAGTAACCACTGTCCAACCCCGACCTCTAGGCCCCCCTCTAGCCTCTCAGACTGATCTGTATATTGGTGCTACTGGGGGAAGCATACCCACGTATGGTAGGCCAAACTATGCTGAGGAACTCAGCCAAAGGGGTGCATCTCCACTCGCCCCACTCTGTTAATAAGCTGCCATGTCATGGAGCAGGAAATCAAAGTAAGAGCCTCCTCGCCCCATATACCTGCCATAGTCTGATATGGTGTGGCCTCCATGTCGGCAATAGTCAGAGAAGCAACTGGCTGATGAGGTGCTCAGAACACCAACATATCTGTCCATCTAGCTACCCTCATAGCTCCGGGATCTGCCACCTCTACACCTTTGTCGTAGGGGATGAAGTGCTCATAGACCCAACTCATGACTAGGGTCAGGTGGCTCAAGGACTACCCCTGTAAATGGACTACCCTGTATAGATCATGGTAGGTGGTCCCAAGTATGTTTGCTCCCTAGACATATATCTGGCCATGTCCCTCTATCTGTGCAATAATGGGGGACCAGTAGTATAACAATGTATCTCCTCCCTTGTCCCTGATCAGTCTCGAGCCAAGGATCCCCATGATGGCCTGGCGAAGTAAGGGGATGGGCAAACTAGGAATGGATCAAACTCTAACCCCCTTCTTCGACCCCATGGAGATGACTGCATCTCCCATGTATGTGGCCCACTATGCTATTTGGGCCCATGAACCTGCTATCTCCAGAGTGAGACGTCTCCCAATAATCGGAACCCCCAGAATACGATAGACGTCCTCCAAAGTAATAGTCCACTCACCGCGGACCCTTGGAAATAGGAAGGTGTTCTGATCAGCATCCTAATATGAGAACAAGTCACAAAGAATGTGACTAGAAGGTGCAACATGGGGCACGCGTGAGATGCGTAGTATCCCGGCCCTCTGAAGAGTGTCCTCCTCATCCTGTGAAAGGGCATCCAATACTCTTGGGAGCCAGTCACACTCCCTCTCTCGACTCCACCGGATATACTCCTCTCTCACCTGCATACACCCAAAAACAAACAAAAAAGAGCAAGTTAGCATCCGAATAATACTGGAAAAATCATGAAAGCACGTAGAAATGCTAAAAATTCAAAAGTAATTTCAAACAGATGATCTTTTTACATTCTGTGCAAAACCAACGCCCTGAGCAGGGAGGCGGTTTTGTAACCGCTGCCTTAAAGGTGGTGGTCGTGTAACCGCCGCCCTGAACAGGGCGGCGGTCGTGTAACCGCCACCCTAGGCAGGGTGGCGGTCGTGGCCTGAAAACCCACGCGGGTTTTTAAACCTAAAAGGCCCAAAAAATGACAAAACAAGACCATTCTAACTAAAACAAGGCCTACCCAGTAGGCACCCCCCCTAGATGAACCTTTTAACACTAACATTTTCAAAAATTACCCCCCCACGACAAAGTATTTTCGCATTTCAAAATTAAGGGGGTAAAAGGGATAAATTGAAGAAAACTAACCTGTGATATTGTGGGTCGATGTTCCGCTCGTGGAGGCATGATCACTATCCCGTCGCGGACATTTTGACTCTACTCACGCAAGAAACCATCACCGTGGGTTCCAGAGCTCAAAATCAATCAAATCAACTCGTGGAAATGAATAGGAAAATGGGCCCACTTTCATATATATAGCACCCTGATTCATTTTAAATGCCTTTTTCACAGGTTTGGAGCGCCAATGGAGGTAAGTGCTTATCCCTGCACAAATGGTAGCGGAAATTTTGGATGGCGTCATTTCAACACACGGACATATCAGGTATAACTTTTAACTTCCCATTTCGGGACCGCCATACTCGGACCCACAGTTTTACGCCTCTTCATGGCTAAAACGCTTCTCCGAGGGGGCAATATGTACGTACCCAAAATTGTAAGGTACTGTACTGCCAAAATAATGTGACATGTGCCCCAATGATGATACAGGTCTCCTCGCAAGGTGTTTGGGATCTGAAAAAGATCTCCAAGTGTGCGTTAACATCCCGCATGCCCCGCTTAGCCCCCACGTGCTTTGTTTTTCCCTTTCCCTCTCTTTTCTTGGCCTTTTGCTCTTCAGTGACGAAACCGCCGCCCTGCCTAGGCGGCGGTCTCATGACCGCCGTCCTGAACAGGGCAGCAGTCCTGTAACCACCGCCCTACTCAGTGTAGCGGTCATTTACGCATTTTCCAAAAAGCTCTTTTAACACGACTCACATAATTTCAACGTTTTACCAACTTTCTTTCACCGCCATAAGCTTGCATTTATGATTCTGGTTCCCTGGAATAGTGTTTTGCCATTGTTTATAGTTTAAGAGTTCTATTTGGTTTTTACCTTGGGTAAATGCAAATGCTATAAATAGTTGGCTTGTGCTCAAGCAAATGGCCCCTCAAATTTGCCTATGATTTCTCTTGGCAATAGATTTAGTTTTCATTTTTCTTAGAATGCTTAGTTTCTTTCATTGCATGCTTAGTTAGCATCGTTTTACTGTTAGTAAGCCACATATCCATATTGTGCAAGTACTGCTGTTATTTCATCCAATCCATTGGAATAGGATAGTCTGTTTACCAATAGGAAGCCATTAAAGTTGCAGGTTTTGTTCTTCAAACAGGATAGTTTCAGGTTCTGGACGTTTCATGCTGCATGACTCGCAATAAATCCCTCTAGGAATTGCATAAGCCAAGCTCTGTACTCTTGCGCTATCCCTCTCCTACTCATATTATATTCAGTCTGTATCTTGAGTTGCCTTTTTCCCAATATCTACTTCTGTTGATGCTAGCATTACACGCTTTTCTGGATCCACGTGAACAGGAAGGAACGAGGAGATCACACTAAGGGGACAAGATCACACACACCATCAGATTCGCCACTGTTCTGTAGAATCTAGGTTCTAGCTTTCAAAGTTCTAGTTAGTAGCATATCAAATAAAGTAGCCAATCACTTTATTTCAGTCAATTCTACTCTCGATATTGCCAGGGAAGCTGTGGGGATTGATAGTTTCTGAGAAACTATGATTCACTCCTCACTTCTGAGGTAGGATCGAGGGCCTTGCAAATAGATTAGATCAATTATTTCATTTTTTAGAATAGCTCTACAAATTACACAGACAAATAGCTATACTCGGTTATCTTGTTTGTTTTACATTGTTATCTTAGCTGTCAATTTCTATATGTATTAAATTAGTTGTTAAATTCATTCAAATAGTTCATCAGAAAACACAAAAATAGAGAAATCATATATGCTATAGATATATTCAAAGTAGTTAAATTTCACTTTGCCGTAGTTAATTTACATTATTGCTTTTGTATGACAATCACGGGACCTACGGAGCCCAGAGAATACGTATTCCAGCTAATCATGCCTCAACCCAATCTCATCACAGCAATTTTTGACATAGACCAGAATCTTAGAATCCAAGTCTTCCAAACAACAACAGACTTACAACAGATCAGTTCCCAGTTAAGTGGGTTAAACATAGAAGACGACCAAGCACACATGTTTTGGTCAAATCAACCAAACTACAGATTACCCTAGGTAACATCCATATGACTATAGAAGGGCTTGAAAGAGAGAAAACGTTTGGTTGTGATCCTTTGGTCCCACAGCCAGATGCAGGAGACATTCTCACTGATATAGATACCAGCCTAAGAATTCAGGTTGCAAGAACACCTGTGAGGTACCCTGAGAAGATCGCACAGCTATTAATTTTAAATATAGAGGCTGAGAAAGCATATGATTATTAGATACTAGGGATTAGGAACTAATTCTACGCATGACCATAGCAGGACCACAACAACCAAGAGTCTACGGTTGTGATCCACAAATACCGCAACCCAACAAATCCGTAAGTCAATCAGACATAGACATTGGCCTATGCACACTAGTATTCAGATCCACTCCACTTCCACCTATCATCATCAAATAGTTATCCTTACTAGATACAACAGCTAACAAGGTTAGAGAGTTCTGGACTAGGCTAGAGAATCATCCATAGAGTCAACTATATTTACCATCCACTATATGACCTTATCCGGAAACATACATGAAACTATCCCAGGTCATTTTCCACGTATTCCACAACCCATAGATCGAATCACGCCAGAGCTCGATATTGATTGGAGCCTTCGAGCAGTCATCCTTGCCAATCGATCTATCACACCAGTTCAGGTTAGGAGGGCCTTCTTTGCCTTAGATTCACAAATTCCACTAGTGTGTATTGAAGACATTAGATTGCCTAACTAGTTTGTCTACATCCCATACATATTCCATCCCCGCCGGCTGTCTCGACATGACCTCGGGAGGTCGGGTGCGAGGAAGAGTTGCTTGTAGATTCCCACGCTCGCTTGTCACTTTTCCATCGTACAGTGCCCTTGTCTTTCTCCACATGGTCCAATCCAGCTAGATAGCTCAGATCCATCCTTTTAGGGACCTTTGCATAATCATTCCTGCTTCCTTTTTCTCTAGTCACTTCTTCGACACAGTCCATCGAGCTCATTTAATCAGCTGAGTTCATTCTAACTCTCCTTGCACTCGAGGGTTTAGAATTTTCATCTTCATAGTTGTTTGGGTTATTTTACATAGTTATTTACTACATTCATTTACTTTATTTACATTTCATTCTATATTATATTAGATACACTTATCCCCCATTTTTAGTTAATCATTTTTGGTGAACCCGACTACTTTCACGCTTAGGATCCTCATTTTCCCTATATCATGGCTCCCAAGGTTGCTTTAGTTTCTTTATCTGATTTACTTGAGAGATATCCCAATTTTCAAGTTGTTTTACAAAAATCCCTAGACACCAAGTATTTTGATGAAAATACATTGCCACAAGAAATGAGTCATATGCTCACTTGTCTATTTAACAACCCTAGTGATCCTTCATCTAATCAACCCCTATTAGAATCAATTCAAGCTTTGCATTCTTTCTTTCAATACAAGTTTACGACTATGGAATCCATGATCACATCTCTCAAATCTGAAATCCAACATCTTGAGGACGTTTCTCAAGCCCATGGTTGTTCTCCCTCCACATCTCATCTTCAATCTATGTCCACTATATGTCATATAGTTAAACCCTAGGTCATGCCATTGCCTAAGCCTCTCATATTTCAGCATAATACTAAACAACATGACATTGTTACTGCACTCCTTGGTCATCAATTGATCACTTTACCGTCTACTCATTAGTATCCTCCTTATTGGTTAACAAATTATCACAATCGTCCATATTGTAATTATGATCGAATCAATAGACATAATGGCAACAATTGCTATGTTTTACAATGTAGAGTCAAACATCTTGAGCGTCAAGGTTTTATCTCATTCACTGCCCAACGTCATGTTACATCATCCTCTCCAATTGCTACATCCACATGGGTTCCTAATTCTATCCCCTCTATGCCTTCTTGAGTTAGTTAAGAGCCACCTAAGCCACCACCTACGGTATCACCAAGTCATCCTCTCAAAATTAGTTCACCAGCTTCTCCTATCATGTCCTCTACAACGTTACCAAATCAAAACAAGTCATCACTTCTTAAGTTTTTCTCTAAATCATGTCCTCTTACTAAGTCATCTATTGTATTACCAATTCAAAATAAGCAACCTCCTCTTAAGGATGATCTCGCTCCTTCTTCATCAAAGGTATCTACATCATCATTAGGCTATGCTCACCAACCACCTCCTAAAGTTAAGCTAGTTATTCCAACGTCCGTTATAGACCCTACATATGTTGATGATTCGGACCTGAATGAATCTTACTATGATGATGAGCCATATGATGGTCACACTCCTCTATGACATCCACATCCCATCACTTTTGTTAAGGCAACTACCCATTACATTGATCCACTTAGTGTCTTTTGACTAGCCTTCCATCACTCACACACTTGGGAGGCATAACATCTAATGCATCCCCCTTCTCATATTAAATGTCAACTCATCACTCATACTTGCATAATCATACATCAATCTTCTCACAAAGGCATATTCATTACACATTTTAGCGTCGTCATTACCTGATAACACACTCTTGTGCTTTGGTTCACACTTGACTGTTGAGGGCTTACTCCGTGTGAACCCTACATACTACACAATAGACACCACATATTACATTTCATCATACATCTCACATCATACATTATACATTTAGTTCATATCATTTCCATTTTTGCATATCTATACATCATACCTATCATACTAGTCTTCATCATACATATACAACACTTTTAGGGTCTACGACCCTAGTATTTTACATACTACATCGTGCACATATTACACCCATTAGTCTACATCGTACATTACATCTTACACATCGTACATTACATCTTATACATCGTCCATTGCATCTTACATTATATTATACATTGCATATTTTACTCATCACATGGTCATCTATTATCATCACACATTTTTCATTGTCTTCTATACACTACACTCACTACCCTATGACACACTTTAGTTCCTTGGTCTATACTTGACTGCCAAGGGCTTACAAATCAAATTGACTTATATTCATCACGTTTTTATCATTCAACCTTTCATCATGTGACCTTTCTAGGAGATTGACACATGTTATAGGCTAAATCGTCACTTACTCTTTCATCTTGTAGAGGTATACACTTTAGGCTACATCACCACTCCCTACCATTCATCTTGTAGTGACACACACTATAGACTACATCGTCACTTACTCTATCCATCTAGTAGTGATATACACTCAAGGCTAAATCATCACTCATTTTTTCATTGTGTCATGATATACACTTAAGCTATAAGGTTCACACACATCTCTTATATATGTCGCATATCATCACATACATACTCATCATAGCGCTCTAGACATGACACACAATATTCGACCATTTCTCGATGATGCACTCTCATTTCTAGTTAATTCTTGACTGCTTAGAGGGAAAACAAAATGAACCTCACTGCATACATTTCCATTTACTCGGGGGACATGTGGCTCCTATCACTCCATTTTGCATTTCATTCCATCCATCCACAACATACTATATATTATTGTTGTTTTTACTCTTGCTTACTTTTTCTCTTCCATGGTCACTTTATTACACATGCTAGTTAGATTACTTGTATGTCATTTATCTATACCATCCACACATGTGCATTCATGTCCTTTTCTAGTTGTGATCGTAGATACAGGTCTCTTACACGCAACATGGTTGCTCATCTTCTACCCTTCCTACACTAGTCACTAGGGGCATCCACATTTGTCTCTTCGAGGTGTTATTGTTTCATTTCCTCCTTAGCACTTTACATTACTTGGTTATACACGCTTTTTACATACTAGTTATTTTTCTAATATGCTAACGGGTGCTTCATCTGCAACATTTGTTATGCAGGGATATTTTCTTCCATACTTGTTTGTTACATAGTCTGCTATTGTTTTCTATTGTATGTGGGTCTTGCCCTATGTTTGGTGTCCACAATTGTTTGTTTGTATGTGGCCATGATGGCCTTGGATGTCTTGCAACATCATGAGTGATGTCCCATGTTTGTAGCCCGCTTTGTGTGGCTTACTTGTTTTTTTGTGTGTTTACTTTACTACTTTGCTTCATAGCTTATACATTGTTTGCATAGATTACACATTGCTTTCTACATGCAAGCTTGTTTGTACTAACACTTGTCTTTGGCTCGCCTTCATGTTTGTGCGTGCCTTGGTTTCTACCAAGCACTTTCCCTTTCCCCTGCAGGGCAAAATTTTAGAGTACATGCAGTTGGTCCTCTTTTGGGGCAGTATTCTCCTATTAGCGACTTACATGCACCCCTAAAGGGGGCATCATTTGGGGTTTTTACATGCTACAAAACACTTCTACATCAGTTCAGTTCAGTGCACTTTCTACCCTTGGCATTGTGGGTTTTACATACAACAAGTGGGCTCAGACCAGTCTACGAACCCCATACACATCAGATTTTACAGGACATAGTAGTCCTTAACATTCTAGGAAGTAGTTACAGGCTTGGAGGTTACAGTGGGTGTGATTCCCTACACTACTTCAACCAGTGGCATTGAATCACCCAAAAAACCAAGATGTACAAAGATCTCTTCACACTCCTTTAGGGAAAATAGTTACAAGTTGGAGGATACAATGAAATTCCTCCCTACACTTCACCGGCCTTCGGCGTCGGAACGCCTTAAAAACCCGGGTAGTACACGATATCCTTCTACATTTTCTTTCTCGACATGGATCAGATACACATATTCCATTTACTTTTTTCATTTGTGTATTTTACATTTACATACTTTTACATGTGTTTTCTACAATGCATTTTTACACATACATACATTTTTTACTACTTGATCGTTTTCTCCTTACAAGTCTGATAATATATGAAAAACAAGTAGTTTAATGGGGGCAATAAACAACAACACTTTGCGGTAAGCACACACTATACTGACCATGCAGGTACATCATGCACATCAACAGCTACACATGTGTTTCCACCCTAGGTTCACTCTCATCACTTTTTTGCATTATTTCATTTTTAGTTTCCACACTCCATCATACTTTTATCATTCCACACTTTTTATAGTCCTTCATTGTGTTTTTTTACTACAATCTTCATGGACGTCAGGTATGCATCTCTATCTACTTCATGTTACCAAGCTTTCTACTCACCAACATAAAGTGGGGGGACAGATGTAGACACAAAATCATGTACTTTAGACATTGCTTAGTCTCGATCTCATACTACTAGTTATAAGGTGTTTGAGTGAAGAAAGTACTAATCAACCCCCATATTTTGGCCATCTTACTTTGTTTCATTTCATCATTCTCAACCTCTTGCACCTGCATGCCCAGTCAGCTTTCATCATTTTGCATCATTTTAGCCTTGACTGGGGCGTTTAGGCTAGTACTAAGGCACCCTGGTCCCACCAGGGGAACCCCGATCCTTTTTGAACTTTCCTGCCACTTTTTGGGCACTTTCTAGCCGTTTCTTCTTCTTATCTTTTTGGTAGTCATGCCATTTTTGGGGTTAATTATGAAATTAGATGAAGAGAACCCTATAAATATAAAGTTATGAGACCTTA
Source organism: Taxus chinensis (assembly GCA_019776745.2). Lineage (NCBI taxonomy): Eukaryota > Viridiplantae > Streptophyta > Pinopsida > Cupressales > Taxaceae > Taxus > Taxus chinensis. The sequence continues at coordinate 810,834,135 of CM034148.1, forward strand.
ATGAGGGACCAAGCACTAGTCACTACTATCATCCACCTAGAGTTGCATCCATTTGGAGATCATTTGCACCCATTTCCATCACAAGGACAAGCTCATGTTCATTTGCATCACACAAGCATAGGGGGAGGGATATTATTCTATTTCATGCATCATTCTACTACATTCTACATCTAGTTATTGATCGCTACTTCACAGAGTGCAAAAAACATGAGAGCACCTAGGGCACATGATGCACACACACACCATAACAACATTTGGGTCCGAAATGTAGTGCAGTGCTCAGTTAGTAAGTCCATTGTTTTGGCAGTTGAGGTCAGTATGACCCATTCATTTGCATTCTTCTTTTTTTAAGGTTTTAATACTTCTTATGGTCTCTTGTAGGTCTTTCTCTCATCTTGGATTATCAATAACACCTGGAGCATTACAGTGAATTTGGTGCAACACACAACGAGGGTTTTGGGCCACCTATCGAACCTATGAAACTCATTTCTGGACCTTTTGCACATACTAGGGCACCCATTTTGCAAACTAGAGCACCTACATGCACCCCAATATTTCTACAGGCACTCCAGTCCAGCTAGATAGCTCAGATCCATCCTTTTTGGGGGCCTTTGCACAGTTTCTCCTGCTTCCTTTTTCTCCAGTCACTTTTGTGACATAGTCCATCGAGCTCGTTTAATCAACTGAGTTCATTCTAACTCTCCTTGCACTCTAGGGTTTAGCATTTTCATCTTCATAGTTGTTTGGGTTATTGTACATAGTTATTTACTATATTTACCTGTCATTCTAGATTAGATTAACTACAATCATCCCCCATTTTTAGTTAATCATGAGTCATTCATTCTTCTATGCTACAAAGTCCTAGACATATAACAAGATCTTCTTTTAGCAAATGTCATTGAGCCTCCACATACATCTACTTCTATTATATCATCTAGTCCTCCTCTGTTGAAAGTGGTTAAGCATCCTAGACAATCTCCACCTTTACCTCGTAAACAAAGCAAGCAAGCTCCAACCTACTCCACCATCATAACATACTTCTTCTCCTTCTCTGCGACAAGCTACTCCTCCATCCACTCCATCTATATCACATGAGCCATTGCATTTATCCCTTCATGCTAGACATCATGATGAGTTGTTTACCTTACTTGAAAAACGTCTAATGCGCTTACCATCCAACCAGCATCATCCACAACATAGGCTACAACATCAGTGTGACCAACCTTATTATAATTATCATCGCATAAATTTCCATAGGGATAATGACTATATTTCCCTTCACGATAGATTGCTACAATTAGAAGATAAGGGCATCATATCCTTTCGCTCTCACTCACGTGAGCGATCCACTTCTCCTCTACCTCATCAGAGAGTTTCTACTATAGATGAGTCATCTCCTCCATCTGATGCATAGGCCATGGTATGTCCACCACCATAGTTTGTTACTCAAGTTTCGCTCTCCACCGCATCCCTACATTGATGCATCATCACATCCATCGCATTAACTTCATCCATCCCCATCCATCACATTCACATTATCCACCACATCACACTGCTACTTCACATAGGCTTTCATAGCCCTCCGCCTTTGTGCATCCCAATATAGCTCCATATGACATTCAATTTGGTACATATTCACATGTTGATTCCATCCTATTAGCATATGGATTTTCACGCATGTAAATGCCATGTAATAGTGTGGGAACAAATTCCCTCCTCAATGAAGATGAGGTTGCCTTTATTGAAAGCCAAAACTGTATTTACACACTGTACATTCAAAATCGTATGTGGGGGGGTGTTTTAGAACATCAATGGAAAGAAAAGTGAATTAGCGAGATGGAATGGAATGAAGGAACGAAAGGGAAAGTAATGAATGGAAGGAATATGCAAAACTTAGGTAAAATTGGAGCCTAATATTGCATGGAGAAGAACAATAAATGAGAATGAGTAAAGGGAACACACATGAGCAAGTAAATAACAAAGCTTGATCACTGTGAAGAAGAACAACATCTTAATAACATTGACAATAAGATCAAAGACAATATTTGCATACAAGATTTAAACATCCTAATATCTAATGAACATAACAACATCAAATATTACAAGAGACAATGAATGAAACACAAAGTTTGTATTTCATTAACTCCAAAATGTCTTCACAAAAGAACACAAAGTTTCTTCCTGAAACAAATCTTGCACACAAAATTATTTTATTCTCCTCTCTCAAAGTCACCCGTTACAAATGAGCCCTTGACTTCCTTTTATAACCCAAAAGTTGGTTATAAAGTAGTTAGGGTTTTACATGAACATTAAATAGGGCATCTGAAGTGACCTTGAATTTTTCAACCAACTTTTAAAAAGTAAACTAAAAAATAGAAACCACTTAAGTTATTAAAAAATTTGTCCAAAAGTGAGTTCAATAACATCACTTTATAACAAAAAACAATGGGTACATGTGGAGGCCACTTAAATGACTTAGACAACACATAAACATCCTAGTTAGCAACGCGCCAACTAAATCAAGACACCTAGGATCAGTGCCTTATCCATTGGGCCAAGATTCTACCTATCCCAGTCATACAGGAATGAACTCATTGACTGTGCTCCATAATCCTCTAGCTGACAAGAGACTTGAGCTTGAAAATTGAGTAATTCATCCACCTCTTTATTTGAGCATCATCCTGGTGTGAACAATTGTGTCTTTATTCACATTCACATTCACAATTACACACAATTCTCCACATGCTCTGAATACCTTTCCACGGTGAATTATTCATTTGTCACGAGACCGTATTCATTATGCCACCTTGGTTTGTCAGAATCCATCTTCTGATCTTTCGCCATTGAGAAGATCTCCCAAGAGTTGAGATTGTAATTCACTCCCTAGAGTTATGTCTTTAAGTCTTTGTCACCATCCTGAAGTGTTTCCATTATGATCTTCTCATGATCATCTAATTTGAGAACGCTCCAACTTCAAGATTGGTCGATGAAGTATCGCGCCCACTACTAACTGAGAGCTGATAAGGAATGTTTGAATGATGTGATCTTGCTTGATGATCCATGTAGTTGCATTTGTCATTGATTTTTATTTGTCGATGAATAGATCCTTAAAATGATTAAGTGAAAACAATTGACGTAGGAAAATTTATCCCATTGTCGATCTCTGCAGATAACAATGACTTTTGACTCTGAAGAGACTTCTGCCTATAGTTGTGACCTATACCGCATAATGAGGATATTATAGGTTGCTTCTGATTTGAAGCCATTGGATTTGAATCGTCACACTATGCAGGTGTTGTGGTGCATTCATACAAGTGATGACCAATTCAGAACAAGTGTCAGGAAAATTGTGACTCGCCTTCGGTTGATTGGCGATCGCAGATCGACCTATGTCAACATGTCCCAAGTTGGTACCGGTGATGTTCTCATAATCTTAATGGAACATCAAGGTGAGTAGAATTCCCTGGAACTACAACATTTTTTTGTTTGAAGATGTCATGATTGTGACAGAAGCATGATTTTGGGCTATTACTTCCTTACTTCAAAACTACACATATTGCCTCTAAAACCGCCCTAGGAAAAAATAGCAAATCTTGTTCTAAGAAACTCTCACTGAATGAAGGAGTATATTAAGGTACCAAAAGTTTTCCAGTCATATGGTTTTTTCCCAATAAAATTCTTCAATCAAATATTAGAGGTCAAAGTTGACTCTTCTGAAACTGCTAGGAAAATGTAAGTGTAAAACTACTAAAATCCTGTTTAGTTTTAGCCTGGGAAAAATACCAAACGTCACACTGGGCATCTACAACTTGGCAAGGGATCATATGAAGGTGGGGAGAATTCAACGAAATAATTATTTTCTCTTGAAAATCATCCGAGTTCAAAATATCAACTCTCAAAGTGAGTCACCTTGACAGGATGAAAACTACACGCACGACGAAATCAAACAAATTGCGTTTTATTTGCCTTCGTGAAAAATATCAAACAAGGTGTTTTGGTTTTCAAATTTAGCAAAGGAGTACATAAAGTTGAGAATAATTCAACGAACCAAACCGTTTCTCTTGATGATCATCTAGGCTCGAGATACGAATTCTCAAAGTAGGCCTTCCGCCAAGTTGAAACTGTGCGCGCGGCAAAATCAAGTAAACTGTGTTATTCTTGGGTTCGTGAAAAATATCAAATGAGGTGATGTTCATTTAAAAATTTTAAAACGAGTATAAGAAGATGGGAAGAATTCAAAAAAACAAACCGTTCTCCTCGAAATTCACTCAGCTTCAAGATATTGAGCTCCAAAGTCAATTACTTTGACAGATACAAACCGCGGCACTTTCTTTCCGCATCTATTGTTTTCTTCATTAATTTCATGTTTTTGTGCTGATATATATCTTGTCTTGATATTTTGTCAAATTTTTCACACGATCTCTCTTCAGGCACAATCTTCCTCTTTTCACATTTGCATGGCTTTGGTCTGGTAAATGCATTGAACTCGGTGCTTTTGGTTAACGTGTTGTTTTTTTTTTAAATTGCTTATGTCTAAATGTGTGGGAGCTTGTCTAATTGCGTGACCATTATTTCCTTGCATGCGTGGAAACTTCTTAATTTTTCCTTTGGTTTTCGTTGGTAGATGCTTGGATTGGTCTTTCTTTCTCCTGCATGGCATGGGCAATGTATATATTATTTTTCTCTGGGTTTCTTCCTTCCACATGCATGGACTACCATTTTTTGAGAAAATACATTGAAATCAGGATTTAATTACTACCTGCATGGGATGTTTTGCATTTTTGGCATGTGTGGAAGTTGTTTTATTTGGCATGTGGTTGGAATATTTGCCTTTATAACCTACGTTGAAATATCTCCTTTATAACCTGCATTGAAACCTGCTTTTGTTGACTATTTTGGATTTTACTCCTTGATGAATGCGTGGAAAATGCTAAATTATTTTTCTTCCTTGTCTTTTTACTCAGCATGGATTATCTTACTTTGGCCTGTGTGGAGGATTGTTTTCCCAATGCATGGAGCTTGTTTTCTTTCCTTTCACTTTTGCAATGTGCTCTTATTCCCTTTAGCTAAGTATTGACTGATTTTATTTATCTTCTTTTGCAGTTACGTGGATTTCCCTGCTAAGGCAACATATTAATACCCCATGGTGCGTGGATCTTCTTCCTTGGGCTGAGCATGAACTGATTTTCTTTGTCTTCTTTTAGACTGTGAGGAGTATCTTCTTTGCTAATGTATTAAGACTTTATGCTTTGATCTTTGTCCTTTTGTGTTATGAAAAATTTCTCCAATTGCGTGGAAGATATTCTCCCTGGCAATGGCATAGGAAAAGAATTTATGTTTCTTCTTCGTATGGAAATGTGAACGATAAAAATGGAACAAAAACTCTTCCAACTATTTCCTCGGAAACGCTTCTACAGAGGAAATAAGAAGTTAGAAATATTGAAAGCTTCAAAGTTTCTTCGCATGAATTTTTCCAACGAGTTTGACGGAGAAATGGTTATGAGGATTAAAGAAACTTCTGTAACCGTTTCTTATTTCCGTTGGAATAACCAATTTTCCCTTTCTTTCCCGGGTAGTGGCATTAATTGCCAAGGGAAAGATGGGAATTAAACAAGTTCATTTGCCATCGGAAATGGCAAGGCGGGCTAACAATCCCCATTTATTTCCCCATGTGGGAAATTGGAAGATATTTTTTGCTAGTTTTCCATCCAGTTGGGTTGGCAATCAGCAGAAAGAAATCCCACAAGCGGGGAATTAAAATAAATTTTCCAGGAAAGGGGAAATTCGGGTACGAAGGAAGCCAATTTGGCATCCCCGGCAATGGGAAGCGGAAGCTTACTTTCCCCCTGACAATTAAAATAAAAAAAATTGATTGACTTTTAATAATTATTATATTAATATTTATTTAATTAAAAACCCCAAATTTTAATAAAATTGATTTTATCAAATAAAGGGTAATTAATTAATTAAATATTAATTAATTAATATTAAAACAGTTTATGACCTAGAGGGAGGAGTTCTTTCCCGAAATGGACGAAACGAAAACCAAAACGATCACAAAAACGAGATGATTGCGATGAGGGATGATAAATCACGTGAAAGTAATACTTTTGAAAATTTTTAAAATTTTCCATGTTTATTAATTTTGTGAAGTCAAAATTAGCTGATAACAGCTGGCTCTAATTGGGGACAAGGACTTCATGGACGCAGCAACGGACCCAGACCCAAATATTTAATGAACATGATCCCAAAAACGATGTGCACAAAAACATGGAATGACAAAAGAGAGGAAACCAAAAAAGAGGGGAAAATAAACAAACCAAAATCCTAATTACCTATGTACATATGGGGGACAACCTGTTTTCAATTTTGATAGTGCTTGAGATATTTCCTGTTGTAGGGAAAAGGCAAATGAGTTCCATCAGGATATGCCAAGTAATAGGTGTTATCTCCACAGAAATGTCTGATCTTGAAAGGGCCTAGCCACAATGAATCAAACTTCCCATGCTTTCCTTTTGGTTCACGTCTCTTGTCCCAGAGAAGAACTAAGTCATTGATTTGAAATTGCCTCTCCTTAGTTTTCCTGTCAAACAATCTCTTCACTTTGGATTGGTGTTCCTCGATCTTGTTTGCTACTTGACTTCTTTGTTCTTCAAGTCTTGCTTAGGAACATGATCCTTTTATCCAACTCATTGGTGAAGCATTCATTGTCAACTGCTTTGAGCCAATCGTAATGCTGGTAACTCCAATGTGATGGGAATTTGAGCATCGGTTCCATACAAGAGTTGGAATGGAGACATCCCGATTTCTCTTTTGGGAGTTATGCGGTCAGCCCACAATGCATCATATAACTTCTTATGCCAAGTTCTTTGATTTTCTTCGACTAACTTACGCACGATAGTAATGATGTTTTTGTTACTAGATTTTGCCTGACCATTTCCCTGTGGGTAGTAATCTGACGAATGAGACAAAGATATCCCATACCCATAACAAAAACCTATCATCTCTGCAGAAGAAAAGTTGGTGGCATTTTCTGTCACGATATTTTGTGGAATTCCGTAACGAACCAATATATTCTCTTTGATGAAGTCACAAATTACCATAGTAGATGTTTGTTTCACTGGAATAGCTTCTACCCACTTCGTAAAGTAGTCAGTTGTAGTGAGCACGTGAGTATGACCAGCACTAGAATTAGGATTCAGAACTCCGATGAAATCTAAACCCCATTGTTGAAAGGGTTCTTCAATGACAACTGGCTTCAAAGGAAAAGCTTCCAATTTAGGTCTTCCAACAAATTACTGACAAGCTTCGCATTTTGTTACCCATTTCTAAGCATTGGAAAACATAGTGGGCCAGTAATAATGTGCTCACAAAATTTTATGAGTTGTCACTGGGCCAGAGAAATGACCACCACAAGCATGATTATGAAAGGCTTCAAGCAACCTGGGTTGTTGTTCTTTATCGACACATCTGAGGAACATGCCATCAATTCCTTTCTTGAACAAAGTGTTGTCCCAAATGACGTACCTGAACAGCTCTTAATTTGATAGCTCTCTTTTCCTTAGCTGTCAAATTCTCAGGACATTCGCCATATGTGAGAAAGTAGGCTATATCAGAATACCATTCATCTGTGGTACTGACGAAAACTACTAGTGGTAAACTTTCTTCAACTGGTTCTTCTTCAGAGTCATCTCATGGCTCATTCTCTGCGATGAGTTGGCAGAGTCCTCTTCCTCGAACTAACTTGGTAGGCTTGATGTCCAAATCATATTCCTGGATCTTGGAGACCAATTACCTCTTTTAGATCTTGGTTCTTGTTGTGTCAACATTGATTTAACTGTGGTGTTTGGAACTAAGACTTTGGTGTGAGAATTCAACACATAGTACCTAAAATGTTTCAAGGCTCTCACCATTGTGTACGCATGCCTCTTAAGGGGAGTGTAATTGAGTTCATGTTTCTTGAATCCAGAACTCATGAATGCAATAGGAGATTTGATTCCCTCTTGATTGTGTTGAGTCAAGATGGCAGAGATCGTGTGTGGCAAAGCATAACAATAGATTATGAAATCCTTTTTAAAATCGGGACATACCAATGTAAGAGCTTTTGCAATAGCACCCTTGATTTGTTTCAAATGCTTCTCTACCTTCCTTTGACCATTTGAAGGATTCTTTTCCTTTCATCATATCAGTGATTTCTTTGGTCAACTCAGTGAAATCTGGCACAAACCTTCTCAAAAATTTCACCTTCCCAAAGAATGAGTGGACTCCAGGCTTACTTGTAGGCAAGGAAAGATTCTTGATAGCTTGAACACACTCAGGATCGATCTTAGTTCCTTCTTTAGAAACAATATGACCTAGGAGTTTCCCTTCGTAACTCCAAACATAGAATTCTTTGGATTCAGGGAGATCTTATGAAGTCTGCACCTTTGCAATATTTTCTCTAAATCTCTTAGGTGATCTTCTCGTTTCTTTGAGAACATTGTCAAGTCATCTAGGTATATCACGATGATCTTGTCTTTATAATCTGTGAATGCCATATCCATAGCCCTTTGAAAATTTTGTGCATCGAACATTGATCAAACCAAAAGGCATTCTTCTATAGGCGAACGTACCCCAGGGGGTGGTGAATGTGGTTTTATGTTGATCTTCTCTAGCCACTTCAATCTGATTATAACCAGAGAAACCATCTAGCATAGATAGCATTTCCGATCCAGTTACTGCCTAGAATATGGTCCATGACTGGTAGTGGATAGTTATCCTTCAAGGAAGCTTGATTAAGATTGCGGAAATCCACGCAAATCCTAATTTCTCCATTTTTCTTGCGAACCAGTACAATATTAGCTATCCAAGTTGAATGTCGAATAGGAAAAACTATTTGTGTGTCTAACATATTTTGAACCTCATGGAATATTGTCCCTGTTATCTTGGGATTATATTGTCTTTGCTTCTGCCTGAATGGAACTGCACCAGGTTTCAAGGGTATGGCATGCTCCATTTCCCTAGGTTGGAAAGACTTCAAGTCTTCATATGAGTAAGCCAAGACGTCAGAATATTTGGTAAGGAGGCTTATGAATTTCTTGTGCTCCTCAGGTGAGCAACACTTACCAATGTTGACCAGGTGAGGTTTGTCCTTGGTACCAATGTTAACTTGCTCATAGTCAACAGAATTCACAGGTCCTGCCTGCTCTTTCTCTTTGATAAACTTGTCATGTTTATCAAAAATTTCTTCAAGTGAAACCAATCCTTTTGGAATTTTATTTCCTTTGAGTTGAATGATGCCATCACCAGGATCTTCGTTCTCAACTCCTTCTTGAATGGGTGAGGTCATCGATTTGTGAAATGTAGAATCACTTCCTTCAAAGTACAATTGTTCAAAATTATCTCTCTTTTCCAAGAAGGAAATAATTTTTTGATCATCATTGAATACTTGCCAATTTTCTGCATTGTCAGGAACACTTGGCCTAAAAACCATTTCAATGGTGTATTTGTCTTGATCAAACTCTGAATGAGGAATCATTAATGAAGTTGAGACTGCTAGAGAATTTTCTTTGTCATTCTTTTCACGAGGGATGGATTTTATGGAAAAAGCATCGAAGACTTCTATGTGTCCCACACTTTATTTCTGTAGTGTCTCAAACGATCATTCTTTACTTGGAACTGATTTTTAACTTGTTTCACGATCAACTCTGCATCTCCAAAGACTTTCAAATTTTTTATCCCTTTCTCTTCTGCAACTTGGAGGCCAAGGATTAATGCCTCGTATTCTGCAGTGTTGTTAGTATTTGAAAATTGGAGTTTGTAAGAAAAAGGAAATATTTTACCATTCGGAGATATGAGCACCACTCCTGTGCACAGAACCTGTTGAGCAACAACTTCCATCAAACTCAAGAGTCCATATCTCATTAGGGTCTTGGAAAGTGACCTCAGGTGCATGAACCTCTGTAGTCATCATATAATTACCCATACTTGAGTTTTGAAACAAGACCTGTGCATGGGGATCATCAATTTTTGTCATCGTGAATTTTTCCTGAGTTTCTGGCATTAGCTTCTTCATTTCTCCATTGATAGGGATCATAGCATGAGACCAGTCCATTTGAATCTCACCACCCAGATCTCTACAAAATTTCCTGCTCAACAACATACCATATGAAGTAGGAATGTCAGCAACTAGAATGGTTACCTTAACTCACTTTTGAGGAAATTGGGCTAAAACCATTGAGTGTCTTTAATCTGCCCAATCAGAGGAACTTGTCTTGTCTCCATGGAGTAACAAGATCCTGAATGTTCTCGTACAAGTCAACCCAAGAGCATGTGCTACTTTCACAGGCATCACATTATCCGAGGCTCCAGAATCTATAATGCAATTACTTAATTTGCATCCGTTGATCAGAAAGGACACAAAGAAAGGTTCAATCTTTTCATTCGAAGGTGTAGTGGCTGCCACAATATTTTGAGTCTTCCCATCTTTGGGAGTTTTCAGAATTCCTTTGGAGGAATGAACAGTAGAGTCGCCTTTGATAAACTAGACCAATTTCTCAAGTTGATCCTTATTGGACTTCAAGTACTCTACCTGTGACATGGAAATTTTGTTTTATTGATATGATCAATGATATCAAATTTGGGCAAAATAACCGTACTTGATGTCTCAGATACTAGTTCTTTCAAACTTGATGATGGCACACTTTTGACCTTTGCTTCGGGCTTGGTTGATACTGATGTGGAAGAAGAAACTTTCTTCGTAGCTGATTTATCAACTGATTGACTTGACAAAGGCCCTCCTTTCTTTAAGATAGTTTTGACCTTGGAAACCTCAGTCACCTTGGACTCTTTAGGAGTCTCATTTGTCTTGGATTCTTTGGAAGTTTCCTTAGTCTTAGATTCTTTAGGAACTTCCTTGGAGCTCTTTTTATCTTCCACCTTAGTGGTACTCTGCTCCTTTTTCTGAGAGTGTGTGAAGACAGTGAAGGATTGACTATTCATATCTTCTATAATTTCTTCGTATTCGTCTTCTTCTTCTGAACGGTACTCGAAGAAATGATTATTACTTTTTCTCCTTCAGGCTCTTCAACTTCAGGTTCAGATGTTCCAGAGTCTGGCTCTTCTTCGTCAACCTCAATGACTTCAACTTCATCATCACTTTCTTCAATGACATCACACTTTGAGTTAGTTATGGGAGCTACTTCAATAGCAAGCCTCGTCGGAGCACCTGCAATCCTGGCTTTGTTGGGAACGTAGCCTTTTCTTGGGATGTCTTTGTAAGGAGCAGGTTTACTACTTTGAGCAACTTGCTTTTTCAAAGCTAGCACATCATTAGCCAACTTAGTGAGTATAGCTTTTGAAGCATTGGGGGTTTCTTGACTTTTTCCCTTGAGGGAAGTTTTCTTGAATTTTCCTGCCATGATTAAGTCATCCTCAATTTCTATGGCCAAGGATTGAGCAAGTTCCAAAGTAGCCACTCTAGCCCTTCTCAGTTGATAGCACACTTATGGTTGTTGTGTGTTAATAAAGAAACATTTTTGTCCATCAGGGTTTGGACGAATCCCGGTAGGAACTTTGTTCACCATTTTGTTGAATTTAGCCATGAAATTCCTCATGGGTTCTGTTGGCTCTTTCTTCGCCTGAAGATAGTTGGGCAAGAAGGGCATGTTCATCTTTTCCATCTTGAATCGGTCTTCAAACTTAGTTTTCATATCATTCCAATTTGTAATGCATCCATTTGGCAGATGATGAAACCAATCTGCAGCAACATCATGCAATGTTTCAATGAAGAGGTGAATAACAACATCTTCATATTCCACTGACAAAACTGCACATGCAGCAAAGAAAGTAGAAATGTGGTCATCTGGTGATGTCTTCCCATCTCCATCGAACTTGGGAAGAATCTTCCTCAATCCTCGTGGGAGGTCATGTCGAGCTGGTAAGGCCAATGGGCCTATGGACATTTCCCCATGGTACGTTAACTGCCATCTTGGGAAAGGTGGTATGCGAAGGAAAAACAACATGAGCAAGAACAAGTGCTTGACTTGTAGTGATTCCTTCCTTGCTTGCTCTTTCAGGACTTGATGCAAGGCTTACAGATCTACGAGGTGTGTTATTCTTTGGAGGAGATAACTTGAAACCAAACTTTCCTTGAAAATCAAAAATGGGATCAGATTCAACCTTTAGCTTTTTCTCCTCACGTAAACCTCTTTCCTGCCAGTTTGAAATCTTTACTGTGAAGGATCACTGGCATGTTCTGATCAGCTCTAGCCTTTTCTCTTCACTCTCTTTCTTGAGCTATTTGTGCTTGAATAACTCTAGCAACTCTCGCAGCTTGATCTTCTTCGTTATCTAGTACTGATGTGGTGAGATGAAAATGATAGTTGCTCGTGCGCTTTTCCCAAATAGCTTGCCTCAAATATGATGATATGTCTTCTTGAGTATCTGTAAAAAGAAGATTTGGTTGCAAGATAGGTGGGTTACCTGTAATAGTCATACAAATTATTACCTTGGTGGAAGAGGGCCACGTCGGTGAACAATGATCAACACGTGTCCAGGAGGTCTTCTGGCCACAAGTGCGGGTGTTCTTCTTCTAAGGTCTTCAATGTAGATTTCTCTATCAATGGCTCTATCAACAGCCACAAATTGCTGCAAGCTTTCACGGTTTTCCCAAGCTACTATTCGAAGGTTGGCAGCAATGTCTCCTTGAAAATATTCGTCGGGCACAAGGTTCGGTTGAAGAACTGGAGCTTGTGCAGAGGGGATAGTCATAAATATTTAACCAAGCACTGGTTAACGATTCCTGAATCCCCAGTAGAGTCACCAAAAACTGTTAGCATATGGATTTGCACGCATGCAAATGACATGCAACAGTGTGGGAATGAAGTCCCTCCTCAATGAAGGTGAGGCTGCCTTTATTGAAAACCAAAACTGTATTTACACCTGTACATTCAAAATTGTATGTGGGGGTGTTTTGGAACATCAATGGAAAGAAAAGTGAATGAGGGAGATGGAATGGAATGAAGGAACAAATGGAAAGGAATGAATGGAAGGAACATGCAAGAGTTAGGTAAAAACAGAGCCTAATATTGCATGGAGAAGAACAATAAATAACTAACACAAATAAAATGGAGTTTGCATCAGTTAAATGAGAATGAGTAAAGGGAACACACATGAGCAAGTAAATAATCAGAGCTTGATCACTATGAACAAGAACAACAACTTAATAACGTTGACAATAAGATCAAAGACAATATTTGCATGCAAGATTTAAACATCTAACATCTAATGAACATAAGAACATCAAATGTTATAAGAGACAATGAATGAGACACAAAGTTCATATTTCATTAACTCCAAAATGTCTTCTCAAAAGAACACAAAGTTTCTTCCTGAAACAAATCTTGCATACAAAAGTATTTTCTTCTCCTCTCTCAAAGTCACCCTTTACAAATGAGCCCCTGACTTCCTTTTATAACCCAAAAGTTGGTTACAAAGTAGTTAGAGTTTTTTACATGAACATTAAATAGGGCAACTTAAGTGACTTTGAATTTTTCAACCAACTTTTAAAAAGTGACTAAAAATAGAAACCACTTAAGTTATAAAAAATTTGCCAAAAGTGAGTTTAATAACACCACTTTATAACAAAAAGCAATGGGTACATGTGGACCCCACTTAAATGACTTGGACACACACATAGACATCCTAGTCAGCAATGTGCCACCTAGATCAAGACACCTAGGATCAGTTCCTTATCCATTGGGCCAAGAGTCTGCCTATCCCGGTCGTACGGGAATGAACTCATTGACCGTGCTCCGTAATCCTCCAGATGACAAGAGAGTCGAGCTTGAAACTTGAGCAATTCATCCACCTCTCTGTTTGAGCAACATCTGGTGTGAGAAAGTTTGTCTTCATTCACATTCACATTCACAATTACACACAATTCTCCACATGCTCTGAATACCTTTCCATGGTGAATTATTCATTTTTCGCGAGACCATAGTTGTTATGCCACCTTGGTTTGTCAGAATCCAACTTCTGATCTTTCACCATTGAGAAGATCTTCCAAGAGTTGAAATTGCAATTCACTTCCTAGAGTTATGTCTTTTGTCTTTGTCACCATCCCAAAGTGTTTCCATTCTGATCTTCTCATGATCATCCAATTTGAGAACGCTCCAACTTTAAGATTGGTCGATGAAGTATTGCGCCCACTGCTAACTAAGAGCTGACAGGGACACACTTGAATGATGTGGCCTTGCTTGATGATCCACAAATTGCATTTGTCATTGATTTTGGTTTTTCGATGAATAGATCCTTACAATGATTAAGTGAAAACAATTGATGTAGAAAAGATTCTCCCATTATCGATCTCTACCGATAACAATGGCTTTTGACTCTGAAGAGACCTCTGCCAATAGCTACGACCTATACCGCATAATGAGGAAGTCAGAGGTTGCTTCCACTTGGAAGCCATTGGAGTTGAATCGCCACATTGTGCAGGTGTTGTGGTGCATCCATGCAAGTGATGACCAATTCAGAACAAGCGTCAAGGAAAATTGTGACTCGCCTTCGGTTGATATGTGATCGCAGAATCGACCTACGTCGACGTGTCCCAAGTTGGTATCAAAGATGTTCTCATACTCTGAATGGAGCATTCGAGGTGAGTAGAATTCCCTAGAACCATATTGCAACATCATTTTGTTTGAAGATGACATGATTGTGAAAGAAGCGTGATTTCAGGCTATTACTTCCTTACTTCAAAACTGCACAAATCGCCTCTGAAACTGCCCTGGGAAAAATAACAAATCTTGTTCTAAGAAACTCTCACTGGATGAGGGAGTATATTAAGGTACCAAAAATTTTGTTTCAGAGGGTTTTTTCCCAATCAAATTCTTCAGTCAAATATTAAAGGTCAAAGTTGACTCTTCTGAAACTGCTAGGAAAATGCAAGTGTAAAACTGCAAAAAATCTCGTTTGGTTTTAGCCTGGGAAAAATACCAAACGTCACCCTATGCATCTACAACTTGGCAAGGGAGCATATGAAGGTGGGGAGAATTGAATGAAAACAATTATTTTCTCTTGATGATCATCTGAGTTCAAAATATCAACTCTCAAAGTGAGTCACCTTGACAAGCTGAAAACTGCATGCGCAACGAAATCAAACAAATTGTGTTTTATTTGACTCCATGAAAAATATCAAACGAGGTGTTGTACATTTGAATTTTTGCAAAGGATTACATGAATGTGGGAAGAATTCAACGAACTAAACCGTTTCTCTTGACAATCATCTGGGCTCGAGATATGGATTCTCAAAGTAGGCCTTCCGCCAAGCTGAAATTGTGTGCACGAAAATCGAGAAACTGAGTTTTTCTTGGGTTCGTGAAAAATATCAAATGAGGTGTTGTGCATTTGAAATTTTAAAAGGAGTACATGAAGATGGGAAGAATTCAACGAACCAAACCGTTCTCCTCGACAATCACTCAACTTCGAGATATCGAAGCTCCAAAGTTGATTACTTCGACAGATACAAACCGCAACACGTTCTTTCCGCATCTATTATTTTTTTATTAAATTCATTTTTCTTTTTGTCGATGTACATGATATATATCTTGAATGCGTGATATTTTGTTAAATATTTCTCACCAATGCATGATGATGATCTTTATTTTCATTAAATTCTCCTCTTCTTGCAATGACTGCGTGGCAGATCAATTTGGTTTTTTTTGAATTCTCCCTGCTTTTGGTTGCATGTTGATGCATTTAACCGTAATTTGCTCTTCTGCTGGGAGTTTGCCTAAATGTGAACGCGTTGTCAAACTTTCTTACATGTTATTTCTCTCTCCTTCCATGTGGAAACATGCTTATTTTTGGCGAGGATCCGATCTTCCCCATTGGCTGCGTGAATACTTGTTGTTGAAATTGTTCTTACTTCTCTAAAATGTGCGTGGCATCAACCTATTTATGAATTTTTTCTTGAAACTTTCTTGTTTTCTACACGCATGATGCTCAATCTTTGGAATTTCTTTTGGCTCAGGATTTCATTACTGTGTTGGAAAACTCCTTTGCATTTGTTCATGTGTGAAAATTGTTCCGAAGACTTTGAAATATTTTTGGAATATTATGCTTTCCTAAACCTGCGTTGAAATATCTCCTTTATCTTGCGTGAAACTTGCTTTTGTTTTTCTTTGTTGTTGGTTTATATCTTTGAAAAACTTTGATGAATTATTTTATGGAAATGTGTAAACTGTTTTCTTCTCCTTGTCTTTTGCGTGGCATGGATATCTTGAAAACTTTTTATTTGTTATTTTGACTTCCCCAATGCAACGTGGCTTCTTTGTTGCTTTCAATTTAAATTATTATTCTTATTCCCTTCTGGCTGTGTGTGGAAGGAGTTCTTTGCTGCTGTTTGAATTTCTTTTATTTACATGAAACTTGTCTTATCCTTAGGCGTTGAAATCTACTTTTCTCCTTTCCTTGCGTGGATTCTCTTTTAGACTGTTTTGCATTGAAATATTTTTTATGAATGCATGGAGCTTGCATATGAAACCAAAACCAGGATCTAGTAATTTGCGTATAAATTCTTTCTTGTTTTGAATTGCTCTTTGGTTGCGTGGAGGAATGTTCTTTTTTTCCAATGCTTGTGGAATGATTCTTAGGCTGTGCTGGTCTTTTCTCCCTGATGAATGCATGGAAATTGTTTTTCCCTTCGCTGGCTGTGAGTATGGAAATGTGTGAACAAATTTGTTGAGGGATGTGATAAAATATTTCTCCGAGAAATGCTTTACAGAGGAAATAAGAAAGAAATATTGAAATAGAAAGCTTCTTCGCATGACTTTTTCCAACGAGTTTGACAGAAGGAAATTTTATGAAGATTTAAGGAAGCTTACTCGTAACCATTTCTTATTTCCATTGGAATAACCAATTCCCTCTTTCCCGGGTACTGGCATTAATTGTCAAGGGGAAAGTGGGAAAAAAAACCAACTAGCGAAAATGGCAAGGCGGGCTGGCAATACCCATTTTATTTCCCCATGTGGGAAATCAGGAGATTTTTCGCCTATTTGCCAATTCATTGAATTGGCAATCAGTGGAAGAAATCCCACAAGCGGGGAATTAAAATAAATTTGCCAGGAAAGGGGAAATTCGGGTACGGGAAGCTAATTTGGCATCCCCGACAATGGGAAGCGGAAGCTTATTTTCCCCCCAACAATTAAAATAAAAAATTTTCGATTGACTTTTAATAATTATTATATTAATATTTATTTAATTAAAAACCCCAAATATTAATAAAATTGATTTTATCAAACAAAGGGTAATAAATTAATTAAATATTAATTAATTAATATTAAAAGTAGTTTATGACCTAGAGGGAGGAGTTCTCGCTTGAAATAGACGAAACAAAGACCAGAATGATCACAAAAACGAGATGAGATGAGGCGATAAATCATGCAAAGTAATACTTTTGAAAATTTTTCAAAATTTCCATGTTTATTAATTTTGTGAAGTCAAAATTAGCTAATAACACATCCCACATGTTTCCGCCACTTCATTCTGCCTCAGTCTCTGGTAGGTGATTCTTATCACCTTACCCCCCCGATGACACACTCATGCTCTTACGATTCTTACATGACTGCGGAGGTATCTATTACAATAAGAACCTCTCTTCACGCGCTCTATCGCTTCATCTAGTGCATTTTATCCAATCATTTCCAGATGACACACTCTTGCTTCCCACGGTTCATTCTTGACTGTTAAGGGGTCTTAATTAAATGAACCTAATCATCCACACGCTAGGGGGAATTTTTTGATTCCCCCCCCCCCATTTATCACACTAAAATATTATGATTATATTATCACGACACACATTCATCACATTATGTTCATTGGATAATCATACATCATCTCTTTTTACATTCATTCTACTATCATCATCACACTAACTACGCATTACAAATTCTATTTAATAACATTTCACTTAGCTCATCACTCACATTACATATGATATCTATTACATCAATAAACACTAACAATATACAAAAACATCACATACATTCCAACATTAATCATCAAATCATACATCATCAATCACATTATGACATGAATACACCACAAAATAAGCTCATCATGTATAAATCGCATATGTCCATACATATAAAATGAATACAATCATCATTGCAACAACATTTCATCACTATAAGGAAACTCCCCTACATCATATACAATAATACCAATCAACCCTCATCATCACTATCGCTCTCGGCTACTGCGAGAGCCCTAGAACTAGATGCATCTCCACTAACTCTGTGATGTTGTTCATGGCCTCAATACCTCTCCACTTGCCTATGTAATAAGGTGTTCTCTGTAGACTACTATGAAAACTGACACTGTAAATCCACGTATCATGCAAATACATCATGCGCTAAGGGACCACCACCCAATGCCTCTTTGGTTCGTTGAGTCTCCTCGCGTGCCTTGTCCCTTGCACCTAGCAACATAGCACATGTCACCACTACTATGGCCATTGGCTTGAATAAATGGGCATGCTTTCCCATGATATCATCCACGTGCTCAAGAATACCTCCACCTAGTACATCCATCGCCACATTTTGTGTCGATGTGCAAGTCATTGTGTCAACTATTAGAGACCAATACGCATCTCCTACAAAACAAATAGCACAATGCATTAGATAATAATCACTAAAACATAGCCCAACAATAAGTACTCAACGCAATTATACAAGTACTCACCCCCAGCTACACCTGTTGTTACATCATCGGGGCATGGGCTTTCCCCTCTCATCCTCCATGCGGTAACCTCGGTGGACCTGCAAATAATGGGAAGAACAATACGCATCGATTTGTCACCCCACCATGCACAGTAATCCTCTGTACAACACACATTGTCTGATTCTATCGACTTTATCAAAACGTCTAATGATTCATTATTTGCCCATGGGGGTCAAAAACATTGCTCTCTTGTGGGCCCTGAGAATAATGTTGTAATGACCCTCCCATGTGCTAAAAAAGCTGTCAACCATTATTATATGCCTTTATGGGCACATCCTGAGCCATGCCAAACTATCATGAAATTCTCTCTGCTTGAAATAGCTCAGTCACACTTGAGAATCGATCCTCCAATCACATAGTCCTACTAATACACCGTAACTCTACAACATCCTCGAGCCATCCTCCATAGTTGTGGTATGGCCTCCATGTAACTTCCTTGGGCCCCATCCTATCTATCAGTGCCATGTAGGTCTATGTGTTCATCCTGCACCAATGAATATTAATCCACCTCCTTCTATATATCTTTGGCCTAGCCCACTCTCCTCACATACCTCCAACTGGTCTCAACATTGATATGTTCTCATACGCCCACACATGCAAGAGCGTAGTGGCTCCTATCCCACCACCATTTTCATCGTTAGTAAATTGTTATAGATCTTTGGATAAGTGGGCCAGCACACACCGTGCCCATGAGTATCTAGTACCCTCCTCCTCTATCCGCCGACATATATCGTGTATCTTATACAAGATGCCTACACCTCCTCCCTCCACTGCTATAGATAAAGCAATCAGAATTTCCATGAACTTCTGCAAGCATGGAACCCTAGACTATAAGATGGCATCCAAACTGATATAGGCCTCGACAGGTACTTGAGTCCCCGCAAAATACAAACTAACAGCTCGCATCTGCCTTTCCATATGCTCTTACGGCATCACCTGTACTCTCGCTCTAATAACTGGCAATCATAGTATGCGATATACATCCTCCAAAGTTAGTTCATCATCTCCCCCATAGGCAACCAAAATGTACGTGTATATGCACACCATCTCTCACTAAGTGCAGTCAACATAGGCATATTGTGGGGCACATCCCCCATCAGTGCTATGTGTTGTAGGCTGACACATTTCCATAACATCCCAATCATCATCTGATAGGCCCAATCCAAGAAAAGTACTCATGCGATGCCCACCTGATGGAACTCCATGAATATCCCTTTGCACACCATAAATTGACAACGAACATAGGGTTAGAGCACCTTACAAGTACAAATACACTCACTTATCACATTCATTTACATTAGAAATCAGACTTTTCATCATTATACACCAAATACACACATTCTAGACTAGGGCATCTAGATGCAGGACTAGGGCGCCCAAGAGCAGGACACTAGTGCCCAGTTCTAGGTGCTTATGTCCTAAGGGTCACTAACACCCTCATCGTTATTTCTAGGTCCAAAACGCTGAGAAAATTACAACTCTCAAATTTACAAAAATTCAATAGAAATGACTACCACACCATATATTTTTCAAAAAACAACATACTTACCAACTCTGCCATCATGCGTGATGCTACGACGATTGCCACCCTCTCAAAATGACTAGGACATGCGACTCTCACTTATGGCATTTTCACTCGCCTTATGATCAATATCACAATCGCGTAAACAAAAAATGAAGTGAATAAACACTTTTTCACTTCACTACTTATAATTATTGTTGGGTTTATGAATTACAGCCTAAGTACTAAAGGCATATAAGGTTGACTACTGTGTTTACATAGTCTCTAAAAAATGTCCCCAATGGTATCCAATTTGGAGGAATAAGTAAGTTTGAGAAGGGGAATAATCTTAGGAGATCCACCCCCAACCCTTTCGCCACTTAGCCGTTTTCGTTACAATGGGCACCATCAAATATAGACGTTGAGTCCCTTCCAGCGCAAGGCTCCTCTCCTCTTTCCAAGTAAGTAGACCGAGAAAAATATCACAATCTCTTGGGCTGAATAATAGGAGTGGATCTAATGTCAGTGGTGTAAATAATCTATTATTATCAAGTTTCCATGCTTTTATAATTATCTTGTAGCGGATACGACAAGAGTTAGTGGGCTTAGAATTCAACCTATTGTGAGGATGCACAAGGCCAGGGGAATTGCCATTGCTGCCACCGATAATCCATATAAACATTTCCATCTGATTTAGCATAATTGAGAGATTCTTCCTTCTTCTTCTTTGTAAAGGCCTTGTTAGTCAACCAGAGAACACTGACTCCAAGCCCTAGAGAACTTATGCCATCCTATGCGACTTGGTTTCTGTGTTCTCCCTATAGTGATTGCTTTAATGTATTATGTGTAGAAGGATTCAATTTTAGGTGTAGGGTTTGATATATTATCAACCAATGGCATCGTCAAAAGTTTGATACTGAAATGCAAAAGCTATAATCTCCACTTTTAAATCCGGCAGTGCACAATGTGTTGTGATCTATAGCTTTTTATCTCATGATTTATACATGATTGCTTAATATTGGAACTAGAACACTTAACTCTGAATTATACTAATACCTTAACAAAGTTGCCTTCATAGAGGGACATTTTTTCCTTCCATCGCTTCAGGTGTTCACTCAGGATATAAATGGCTGAGTGATGTGTCAGCGTGCAATAATGGGTATACATGATTTAATGTAATATGTACATGTTAATGGACCGAATTTTATAACCATTATTATCTTTATTAATATATCTTGCAAGAATCTAGACATACCTCATGAATTACGTTTCTATCTTAATCAATTTGAAGTTAGCATTGAGGATTGGGTAGATCAAACATAGAGGAAGATTTCTATTACATAGTTATCACCAGACCAAAACAAGAAAAGCACGTGCGTGGGTATGAACATAATATGTATCATGATCTTTAATGAGAAGTAATCATTATCAGATCGTATACACTATAGAGTTGTACAAAATTATTTGGTAGCATGTGCATCAAATTCCAATTAGAGGTATAGAGTAAGGTCTCCCATACACACTAAGTGTTGACAAAATATTTGCATGATGGTTCGATCTATCTTAAACATGCTACCGTACACTCACATGGTGGAGTGGTGTATCTTGAAGAGTTACACCTTGGATTACACAGTTACCACTTGATCAATATGCACCATATAGGTTGTTGAGTTCTAGAATCACATGTGACACCCAAATGGCTATACCTTATTCACACCTTCTATATCACTATTGATTGCAATTAAAACTCATGTCCTTATGAACTCTTTATTTAGAGGCGTTGCCTATGGCTACATTACAACACTACCATGCATTATGGTTAGGGGAAACTATGGAGAAAGATCACAGACATAATGATTTAGAGACACAGAGAACCATGGTGGCTTAAAACTTTAATTGAAGTCCTTGACAGTGACTTGGAACATCATCATCGATGTTTATTAAAAATGAATCACATATGTGTAGAGAGATGGCTTATGAAGGATTTGGGGCTCACATAGAAGACGTGGATTCGGACCACTCAAAAAATCCCCCATTTGAGGTAAGAATGGTAGAGTTAACCCTCTTTGGATACAGATGAGAACATCTCAAATTGAAACTGCAAGGACCGCATTTCTTCCATCTATATCCATCTTAGGGACCTATGATACTAGTGCATTCATGGGAATCTCCTACACTATCCAAGGGCTTTAGTCATTCAGTTAGATTAGCTATTGTGGGTCATAGATTAGTCTATTACTTATATTACATATTTCAACTTAAATATGCTCAGCTAATAAGATAACACATTCATCTATGGTTGTGCAACCATCATCTTTGTTATTTGGGGGTTCGGTTGGAGGTGTATTTTATAACACATCATCGGCATATAGCATTGGCACGTAGAACGTTGGAAACATGTATAAGAGTAGCACAAATTCATAGACCATGGGAGTTCAGTTTAGCATAATAGTTGGGACACAAGGTAGTACATCCTCTGGTCCAGTTCTCGCTATAGGAGGGCAATCAGGAGGATCAGGTGGTTCATGATCTAGTGGATATAATGGTTATGGAGGTAGAGGGAATACAAGAGGTAATACAGGTTCTGGATCAAGTGAGAAAGTCCCGCACCAACCCCTGCAAGTTTATTATGAGATTTCTCTTCACCTACTAGAATATAGAGGAATTGAAGATGTAGCTAAGCACATGCATATGTGTGAGATACTATGGCACGCTAAGGGGATTATAGCTCCTGAGCGTAACGCAAGTTAGTTTGCTACTACTTTGCAAGGGCATGCACATAGTTGGTACAAGAAGTATGATTCTAACTAGACTTGTGTAGACTATACCGCACTGCGTGATGCTTTCTTTGTAGAGTTCTATATACCTGAGTTTGAATAGAAGAGCATCAATGTGTTGAAGAACATTAAGCATGGCATGGCTGAGAGTATTAAGGAGTATCTTGCTTGATTTAAAACTTTTCTATCAAAGTTGTCTTATGACATTCATCCAAGTTAGCATGCTCAATGGTTCATTGGAGGTTTGATTACGCCTTTCAGAAGGGCACTCTCACATAAGAATTTTACAGATCTGTGCGAGGTACTTGAGGCAGCTCTACACACTGAGGCAGTTGAGAGCATAGACTCTGATACACACATTCAAATTATAGAGGATCTATCCTAAAATCTACTCTAACTTGACCAAGGAGACAAGGTTAAAAAGGTTGTAGGAAATTGAACCTAAGATACATGGAGGTGATGTACCAAAAGGAATGTTGAATAACTTGTCTTGCATGGGAATAAAATTGAAACAAGATTGAAGAGGATGGGCATCAACACAGATTAGTTTCTTAACACAAATTTCATTCACAAATAAACAAAACACCATTAAACCTATGCGACACAACCTAACATGCATAGTTAACCAAAGTTGTAATGAGAGATTAGGAGAAGATGTAGTGAACATAAGAGATGGTTGAAATTCATCCACAAAATTATATTATTCCTCCACAGATTTGATATACAATGCATTACAATGGACAAGAAGTACTAAAATGCATTCACAACTTTTAATGGGAGGTTTGAAACTCCACAATATTCACTTACAGACAAGAGAAGAAGGGAGATTGCAAAGCAATATTATCCAACCATTTGAAATGAGCCCCTCCTTACAATATATAGGATGAATGAGAGAATGGAGAGAGAAGGAATTCAAAATCCCACTTCAACCACCCAAAAATACATTAAAATCACCTGTAAAAATTATGGGTGCCACTGTAAAACTTATACCTCGATGTACTTTTCCTTGGATTGAAGAAGAAAGGAAGCCCATACTTTCATCATCTGAGATAGGTGAGAAATTTGAAAACATTCCTCTAGAATGGTGGAAATGTATTTCCTCATTTTTTCAATACTTATTCTCACTAAAAATAATAAAACAAGTCGTTTTTATGTAGAGGACACTTAGATGCTTTCTAAAAAGTCTTATTTTATGCAAATCTGAGCTTCCCAATCAAAAGTTATGGCCATCTGAAGACAAGGGTGTCATACTGCAATAAATGCGACAGGTTGGATCTATTGCATTTTCAGACTTTGACCTTGCATCACGCCCTATGAAATCCAAAATGTCAGATTTTCAGGATTCAAAACTTCGAGGAGTTTGACTTTGGAGGATCATGTCATTATTCATTCCTTTGAGATCAGCTCGAGGGTTCCAAAATGCTAAAACTATGAAATCCTGATATTCAGAATTCAGAGTTTGGACTCTGAACCTCATATTGTACATTGACACTATTCATCAACCCAAGACCCAGAATGTTCCAAAATTCTGAAACCCCGAAGTTTGAAATTTAGATTTTGGGTTTCAGACCTTTTTCTTTTTAAGCTTTTGGTACTGTTTATCGGGAGTTCGAAGTCCTCGGAATGTTCCGGTTTTCTGAAACCCCAAAGTTACAGAAATTCGAGACTTCGGGTTTTAGACCTTTTAGGATTTTCGGGCTTGTTGAGCACTGTATCAACTCCTCCCAAGCTACTGAAATGTTCTATGAAATCTCATGAAACCCTGAAGTTCTGAAATTTGGGACTTCGGGTGTCCGACATTTTCTCCTTTTCATTTCTTTCGGCATTTTATACACCCCGAGTTCCTGAAATGCACATCTGAAGATGAACCCTGAAATGGTTGACCCCAAAACTGTGTTGACCTGCATTAAAACCTCCTAACCCTTTAAGAGCTTTAAGCACTTCATGCCTTTCGAGTTTCACCGATTCGGAATTATCCAATACCAAGCTTCGAAGTTCCTGTGTCGTTGACCCTGAAAAACCCCCAAGCCCTTTCAAATGTTTTTCAAATTTTGGACTTTCTAAATTTCTCTTCCATTTCTACAATTTGCAAATCCTCATGCCTTTAGCTCAATGAGTCATTATTGACTCAAGCTCTGACCCCTTGTTATCATTTCGTGTTATTATCCCACTGATCAGGGCCTCAAATTTCCAATGCAAGCTCCCATGGCCAAATTGATCCTTCCATATTCTCTCTGTGTGAGGTCTTGCTTGTCCAATTTTACCTAAGGGGAAAAATTAGATAACAATTTGGTGACTCACTGGGATCACTTTCCTGCTAGGTGAAAGATCAGTTGCCTTGAAGTATCCATTGGGTGTGGATTTATAAATTTTATCCTGATACTGATCTTGTACTTGAAACTTTCTCTCGACTAGCTTAAAACTTGCTGATCCTAAACCTTCTCCGCTGCCCGCACTCTCAATTTTCATAAGGAAATATTGAAGATGAGATTTGTGAGAGTAGAAAATTGTCTTGATCTATAACTTTCACCTGTTCCTGAAATGGACTATCCAAAAACCTGATTTTAGTTTCTCTACATTTATTTTCCTTTGAAATTAACAAATATTCCATACAAGTATGAAACGTATTCCTTGTTAAAACATCCATCTGGGAGGCACACTGAACTGCATAATGATACAACCTGAGAGAAATAAAACCTTTGCCAAAGGCACTTAGGGAAATTGAAACCTAAACTACAATAAGACAATGTGCATACACACTTAGAGAATTAAAATCCTAGGACTAATATTTACAAGGGTGAAACCTTTCCTTTTCAGTAGAAATGTTTGAGATAGATTCCATTTACTAGAATAAGAATTTCTTCTCTATCCAAAGTAGACAATTGGAAGGCATTTCTACTTTTACATCATGTGACCATGTAGGGGCCACTCAAAATGGCATCAAACTTAGAATGCCTACTTGGTTTTTCCCAATCTACATCCCACTTTAGAACTAAGTCCCCTTCCTGAAAGGTCCTTGCTTTTGCTTTCTTATCAAACCATATTTTGACTAAGGCCTGATATTTCTCCATTTTTGCATTGCATGATCCCTGATTTCTTCCAATTCCATCAATTCTGCATACCTAGCCTCCATTGGTTCAAATTATGACAACTCCAACTACCTCATGAATTCCAATGAGGGTAGGTCAATGATATAGGTAGCACTGCTTCCTTTATGTAGACTAACTTGTAGGGAGAGCTACCTATTGACCTCTTTGGTGTTATCCTATCAGCCCACAAGGTTGATTTGAGCTTTGTATGCCATGTTATTTTATTTTCATCCAGAGTTCTCCTGATGATCTTCAACAAGTTCTTGTTCATGGACTCTACTTGTTCGTTACCCTGGGGTTAATAGTTAGAAGAGGTGCTCATATATCCCATTCTTAACATCCCACTCGGTGATCCTTGAGCCTAGGAATGCCAATGCATTGTTTGATATTATAGTGGTTGGTACACTGAACCTTGTGACTATTCATTCATAGAAGTCCAGTATGCTAGACTCATTAGCTTCCTTGAGTGCTATCGCCTCGACCCACTTAGTGAAATAGTTTGTTGTCATGAGTATCCACTTGTGGCCTTGGCTTGAATTAGTATTAGATGACTCTGATGAATTCCAATCCCCACTGCATGAATGGTTGGTTAACTGAAATCAGATGCAATGGAAGTGTTACTAACCTTTCCTTTCCTGTGAAGAACACACATTTTTTACACTTTTTTATCCAAGTATAACAGTCACTGAAAACTATGGGCCAATAATACCTTGCCTTCATTATCTTGAGAGTTGTTACCCATGGAGAAAAATGAATCCTCCAACCTCTCCATTATGAAACTCCTATAACACCTTCTCAATTTGATTCTGTTCCAATACACCTCAATAGAACTCCATTGATGTCCTTCTTGAAACAAGACACCATCAACAAGCACATATGGAATGGCTTGTAATTTGAAGTATCTCCTCTTTTCTTTGATCATTTCTTGAGGGCATAGGCATGTTTGTAGGAAGTGTATCATATTTTGAGTCCAACAAGGAGTGGGCACATTATCATTTACTTGCTCTTGATATCATGTAGTACCAAAACAACTTCATTTTCATTACTTGCTTCATCCTGTTGACTTAAGGCTAGTTGTTCACACAATCCTTTTCCCATGGACCAACTTAGTGAATTTAATTTCAATGTCATATTCCATGACATGAGTGATCCATCCTACACATTCCTCATTTAAATCCCTTGTTCAAAAGGAAGTCCTTGACTCCCAAATGGGAAACTGGCATTTGGATCTTGTTGTTTGAGACTAGGTGTTTGAAATTCTTTAAACTCTAGATTACTACAAGGACATGCTTCTCAATGAAGGAGTATCTCACTTCATAGTCCTCCAAACTTTGACTAAAGAAGGAAACCGGATATTTAGATCCTTCTTTATTTTTTTGCACTAGGATTGTGGAAATTGTGTCTGAACCACCAAAGGCATAGAAGCATGAAGTCCTTGGAGAAGTCCGATTGATTAGAGTTGGGGCTTGAGATATAATTCTTTGATAGCCTAAAAACTTTCTTTACCCTCAATGTCCACTTAAATGCCATAGCTCTTCTTTAACATCAGTGTTATTGGTTTCACAAGAGCGGAAAAGTTCGGTACAAACTTGCGGAAAAAATTGATCCTTCCTAAGAAGCTTTGAAGAGCCTTCTTATGACTTGACAATGACAATGCTCAAATTGCTTCAACTCTTTCTGGGTCAATTGTCAATCCTTCTTTTGACATAATATGGCCTAGGAGCTTTCCTTCATGAGCCATGAATATGCATTTTTTGGGATTCAATGATACCCCAAATCTCTTACACCTCTGAAAGACCTGTCTCAGATGAAAGAGATGATTGTTGTGTTTTTAGAGAACACGATGATATCATCAAGATACACTAGCACTATTTTTTTGATCAACCTCTTAAATGCCATGTCCATTTCCCTTTGGAAAGTGGCTCCCAGCATTTGATAGTCCAAATGGAATCTTTTGATAGGCATAGGTCCCCCACTTGGTGGTGAAGGTAATTTTGAACTGATCATCTTCTTTCACCATTATCTGATTATACCCCAAGTACCCATCTAGGAGAGAGAATATTTTTGAGCCGGCTACCACCTGTAATATTTTCTCCATTGAAGGGAGTGGGTAGTGGTCCTTGAGAGATGCCATGTTCAGGTCCCGAAATTCTACGCACAACCTGATTTCCCCATTATTTTTCATGACCGACACTAAGTTTGCAACCCAACTGGAGTGCTTGATTGGAAATATAATACTTGCTTCTATCATCTTGTTTATCTCTTTCTTCATTAGAGGCTCAATGTGTGGGTTAGCTGGTCTTTGCTTTTGCCTGATGGGTTTAGCATCCGGATCCAGTTCTATTATATGTTGTGCCAACTTGGAGTTAAATCCTTTTAGGTCCTCATAGCTCCAAGAGAAGACGTCTAGAAACTCTTGGAAAAGTTGTATAAACTCATATCTTTCTTTCTCAGTGGCCACTTTTCCAATTTGGAGTGTTTTACCTTCTCCAATCAAAATTAAGTTATGAATCCTCCCTTTGACCTATATGTTGGCTTTCTTTTACGAAATTGATCATTCGGGTTGAAGATGGAATCCAACGTAACCAAGCCTTTTGGGAAGCTTGTTTGGTCGCAATTGCACTACTTGATCCTCATACTGTTGCTCCAATTTCTCTTGGTTCCTAGCTGAGAATTCAGCCTCTTTTTATAAGAAATTGATGATCTGTTGATCGTTCTCAAACACCTACCATCTTGTGTTGTTATTTGGAATGTATTGGCCTTACAATCACATGGATATGTGGTTGCAGTTTTATTTCTTTTAATACTATCCACCACATCAAATGTTGCTCCAACTGGCTGTGAGCCTATCTGCGGCTTCATTTTTCTTTCTGGGTATGGATTTGATGTTAAAAGCTTCAAAGTCTTCTATTAGGTCACATACCTTGTTTTTGTAGCTCTTAAGTAGGTCATTATTTGCAGCATGTTGTCCCCTGACTTGATTCATAATTAGTTCGCTATCCCCAAACACCTGTAAGTTCTTTATGCCTCTTTTCCTAGCCCAATGAAGTCCATGAATCAAAGCCTCATATTCAGTTATGTTGTTTGAAACAGGCAAACTAGAAACAAAAAGTTGAATAATACTTGATGTTCTATGGTGAAACCAACATTGCACCCCCTCCAACACCTTGTTTGCTTCTCGAACCATAAAAAAATAGTTTCCATACTTCATTATCATCCTTTTTTTCTAGCTTGGTGATATTAGGAATGGATTAATTTTCTTCATGTGCACAATATACACTCAATTCTGATTCTTCCATTTCCTTGTAAGGATCAAAGACATGTATTTTTTTTGCCCATTCATCCAGAGATTAAAATTGGGAATACCCTCAACCTTTAGTACCTATTTTCTAGATAATTTGAACATTCTTCTTGATCAAAGGTTGAGCAATTTGCATTGATTAGGCTTAGGAACATGCAGGATCAATGCGGAAATTGGCAATAGGCTCCCACCTTGATTGTGGCCTTAGCTCCATACCTTGTCCTGAATAAGCATGTGTGACCAATATGATATATAGTTACCCACCAATTTTTGCTGTGAAATCTCTTGACAAAAATAGGGTGAAAAGTGGTGGAAGGTCAATCACAGACACATCTTGCAGACTGTGACATTAGCACAAGCATGTAGTGTTAAACTTAACCCTTCGATGATCCCAACCATTCCTACTGTTGTCCCATCTAGCTTCACCACTCCTTTCAGTACTGGCTCATACTTTAGACCCAATTGATCCGTTGTAGTGCCCACTCCTCTTTGAAACTATTCTATCTTGATATTGGTACTATTGGACTGATGTTTAGACATTTGATTATGATACATTGATCAGTAGATGATAGATGGTACTAATATATGGATTATTGACACTGTGATGTTATGTTTTATTATGATGCACTAGATAGTGATGTTAGACAATTGATATATGTTGATTTTCATCATATGGATTTCCTATTGACACAACATGTTTTGGGATGTTTTGAGTAGAATTATAATCTTATGGATGTTATGTTTAGAGTTTGACATATTGATGGAAAATAGAATTGTTAAATGTTGGATGATGAACATTGATTTTATATGCATATGTTCTCGATGTTGTTAATATGGTTGAAAGGCCATAGAGGTATTTGTTGTGTGCAGGAATTTTACCAAAAACAACGAAGGGGATAGGGGACCAACCACAGAAGGATGTCGAGCATTGAGCAATGAAGCCAAAATTGACAACTTGTGTAATGTTGTTTAGTGTGTGTTTTACATGTCTTGTTTGAAAGTATCCCATGGGGGGTGATTTCACAAGTGTGGCCATGTGGTGAATTGTGTCCCTTTCTTTAATTTTTTATATGTTTTATTTATGATTTGTGTATTTAAAAATTACAAAAAAATCACTTTATTAGCTTGTGTAAATGTGTGTTTATTAGGTTTAATCCTTCTTAGTTTAAGTTAACCAAATTGGAGATGTGACATATAGTTATGATGAGATCTTGTAGTCCTTGTGTAAATAGAATTTATGTTTATTTGGGAGTGTTTTACTCCACCCCAAGTTCAAAATTCGGATTTTGACTTAGGGGGAACTTTTGGAGACTTGTGGGACAAGCAAGACTTGTCTCATGCCTCTTAATTTGACCCAATAATCTTACCTATGGGTTGGGAAGCTTAATTTTGACTTCTTTTAACATTTTTTAGTGTTAGAGAAGGAAAATCATTGCACTTTCTTTCTAATCCAATTTATTATGTCCCTTGAAAGCATGGTGTGCAAGATTTGAGCCACGTGGGTTGTCATAGTCCTTGTTTGTGCATTGATGTTTCTTGGTCTTGGTGTGTTTGACTTGAGTGTGGGGATGGGGGATGATGAAGTGGCATCCTACATGGATCCACCTCATCATACTCACTTCCCAGTTCTATTTATTTTTTATTTTTGGTTGGAATGGGGGTTACTTGCTCATTTTTCTTCTTGTGCACTTTTAGATTTTGGAGTTTTTGGAGTGCTTAGAAATTGCTTGGCTTGGATTTGAAGAGGCTTGTAAAGGTTTTCTTGGATCTTGATGGAGAGGTAGGCTCTCTACCTTTTTATTATTAGGTTGTTTTTGTTTGTTATAAGCAATGTTGTGCTTGTTAAAAGTATTTTTGTCTTGTGATGGTGTTTGGGTGGGTTGGTTGAGTAGTTGGCCTTAGTTGGGTGTGTGAGAAGGGCTTATGGGACCATTGGGGATGAAAAGGGGAGTTTATGTGAGGCATGAAAATTGGTGGGAGTGTGAATGTGATTCTTACCTATGGGGAGAGAAAATGGATTCATGGATTTTTTGCTTGTTGCAAGGGAGAGATAAGGATTTGTGTGATTATTTTGTGCACTTAGAGAATTAGGGTAAGACTCCCACTTCACTTAGGAGGCATAAGGAGGTCGTCTCCCATAACCCTTACTCTATTTGGTTTGATCCTCAAACCTTTGCGTGGTTGTAATATTGTAATTTTGTGAATTATGTTGTTATGTTGTGTTGAATGTCTTGTATGTGTTTGTTGTGAAGCCACCTTGTTCAAGTTGTCATTGTTGCTTAATGCTCCTCATGGTTCCTTGGTTGGGGCTCAGAGCCCATTAAGGGAATGACTTCTTCCCTTAATGGATTTAAGGTTGTGCGGATAACATTCCCTACTCCCCCTTCCCTGTGATCCCATTGTGAAGATTTGAAGAAGGCAAGAATTGGAGCTACTTATGGAAGAAGTCATGCTATTGAAGATTTGTACATTTGGCCTTGTTGATAGTCTTTGTTGTAATTTTTCAACTTATTATTCCCACTTTGAGTGGATGCTTTGTAAATTTGTAAGCTTGAGCGAAAGTTGTTGTATTACTTGGAAACCATTTTATCTTGTGAACTCTTTTAAGAGTGTGGATTGAGAAAATTATAATCCCAAATGTGTTAGTTTTGTGAAAAGAAATTATCAAGTTTTACATTGTCTTGGTGAAATAAAGATTTAAATATAGTTGAAATGGATTTGCATTTATTTAATTTAAGTTGTTTCAATATTTCCAAATTGATATGTTATCATTTTCTAAAAATATTGAGAAGCTTGGAAGAAAATCATTTTTCTTGGAAACGGTTATTACTCATATCTTTTGATAGATATGAAGTAGTACTCTTGTCATATTGAATGAAAGACTTTTCCCTTGCAAATCATATTAGATAGAATAAGGAAGCATTACCAACAAGGCCATGATATGGCAAATCCTGCCAAAGGTTTTGTTTTGTTGTTGTGCTTGTTTATCGAAGATCGGAAATATCATTGGCGAAGTATTGTGTGATCGCACCCCTGTTATTACTTGTTATAGTACAACTGGACAAGGCTTGTTCTGTAATGAAACCTTAGCTCATTTGTCGAAGATCCGAAACATCATTGGCGAAGCATTATGTGATCATACTACTGTTATTTCTTGCAAGGATAAATTGGAAAGGACAAGTGCCAAGTACATTGGGTTCAAATTTAGGGTACTACATCAACATTGCACAAACATGTCTGAAAATGAGGGTCGTTGAAGAGTACGAGGATTAATAAAATATATCGTTTGATAAATGTTGGTTTTAGTTGTTATGAAGTGCGTAGTTAGATTTTGTTGTTGTGCCTATTGTATTTGTTATAGTACAATTGGATAGGGCTTGTTCTGTAACAAGACTGTTCCTCGTTTGTCGAAGATCGGAAATATCATTGGCGAAGTATTGTGTGATCGCACCCCTGTTATTACTTGTTATAGTACAACTGGACAGGGCTTGTTCTGTAATGAAACCTTAGCTCGTTTGTTGAAGATCCGAAACATCATTGGCGAAGCATTATGTGATCATACTGCTATTATTTCTTGCAAGGATAAATTGGAAAGGACAAGTGTTAAGTACATTGGGTTCAAATTTAGGGTACTACATCAACATTGCACAAACATGTCCGAAAATGAGGGTCGTTGAAGAGTACGAGGATTAATAAAAGATATCGTTTGATAAATGTTGGTTTTAGTTGTTATAAAGTGCGTAGTTAGAAGTAATCTCTTGGCAGGGATTGGTTTTAGGATTTGTAAAAATAATAGAGTCTATATTTGTGAAAAGTAAGAGATACATTAAGAAAATAGAAGTGGTGACGTAAAGTTCGTATGTATAGTTCATAGTTACATTTGTTTGAAAGTTTGTGAAGGCGTATTAAAAACCCCATTAGGTAAAAAGAAGATCACCAAAGTTTTAATTCGATTATCAATTTTCTATCATATTTTAGAAGGATGCGTTTGTGCGATTTTAAGATGAAATGGATTAGGTAGATATTAAGGGCGCAGTACTAGTAACACGCTTGTATTTTAATCAGATTTATTGTCATTTGCACAACGGCGCAATGGTGATCACAGGTGTCTGCAAAAGGCTGGGTTGGGACAGAGAATGACATGCAGATACGTGTTATTTTGTTCTGTGTTTTTGGATGTGCTTTGCAAAAGTTGTTTTTTAATCTTTTGGCGTGGAAAAGGCAGAATTATGTATTTGTGTTTGCAGGGGACACACAGAATATAATCGTAGAGATCAATTTCTATTAGCATTAGCAAAGCGATGTAGAGATCAATGTCTTTGTGCTTTATGATTGCATCAATTTAGAGTCAGTAAAATAGAAGACATTGAAATTATTTTGTTTTGCAGTTGTATTGTGTTTCCTGCGACTTACATTGAGTTTGCAGAGAGGATTTACTTCAAAACGAGGTCATAAAAGTTTACCCAAGTATTTGATACTAGACTTAATTTAGTAACAATGTGCAAATTGAACGAGTTTTCTATTTGCAGTTTGGTTTCTATTACAAATAATTGGTCATGGGTGGTGCAGGTAGATGAAGAATACGGTGAAGATGGGGAAGGCTGACAAAATTATCAAGAGTTGGATTCTGGGTACAAAGTCCTGCTTTAGAGACCGATGTGGGGTCAAAAAAGAGTAAGCTGTAAGTAACATAATCCAGTAGGTTAGATGAATAACATAGTTAAGGACTCTGAGTTTATGGCAAGCTGAAAAAAGGGATTTTTCTTTTGCTTTGGTTTGTTGTAGCAGTTATTCAGGGCAGAGACGTTGTCTTGATATGGTTTTCTAAGATTCTTTATATTGTTTCAGAGAGAAACATTGGTTATGAAAAAGTGTTTTGGGTCAAGATCTACGGTTGATTCATATTCAGTTGTCCTATTTTTTTCAAAGTTTTATATTCTTGTCAGGTAGTATTTAGTTAAATTCAGATGAATGGATGGGTCTGCTGTCATAATCGCCCTCTGTAATGAAAATGGAAACCTTAACTTTGCCTCTGATGGCTTATGGGAACAAATAACTGACAAAGAAGCGGTTGTGACTGTGCCAAGAATTTGTGCAGGGTACAGTTGAGTGTTTCACAAACTTAGTTTGATTACAGATCTTAGTGTTGTATTTGTGTGGGGATTGGATCTATATGATAGAAGACAACTATGAATTTTATCAATACTTGTTGGCTTAGCTCTTCAGTATCCAGTTTCAGTCTTGATTTTGTCTGTTCTGTTTTATTTCGAGTAGTTATTCTATTGATCAACACTGTGAAAGTTCAATGCAGAGAAAGAGTGAAAGAGACAAATCTTGCTCAGAGACATAAGTGGAATAGCAGGAAAAGCAACTTTGACAGTGTTAATCAATACAATAACTACTCAAAATAAAAGATAAAGAGCAGGAAAAACAAAGTGGTAGCCATCATCTACAAAATCAATACTAAAACTGCATACTGAAGATGCCTTCTCCATGGTCTAGTTTCAAAGAAGTCATTAATGGAAAGCATGGTAAGACAAAAATAAAGTGACCAGGTTTACAATCAAATACAAGTAGGGCGTTAGTGTGGTGAAGCTTTTTTAGTTAGTTGCAAACACACTTACCAAGAGATGTGCCTTCAAACATATTTATGAAATTTTTGAACCATGTCTGAATGAATACGCTGTCTAACATGCCCTTCTTAATTAAATAAATTATCAGAGGGTTTGACACAGAGAAAGAGTGAAAGAGACAAATTTTGCGTGAAAGAGACAAAATATAGGCTCCTCAAATGCAAATGATTGCAGCTTTAATGGTCTTTACGATGTCATTTTGATTATGACGGTTGCAAGACAAGGTCAAAGCGGGTTTTCTGAAGCAACTCGAAACACATTTAAGGAAATGCAATCGGCAGGTTTAAAGCCAAACTCCATGACATTTTTGAGCATCCCCTCAGCCTCTGGCAAAATGGGAACTTTGGAACAGAGCTCTGACCATAGACGTTAACAAACAAAAGTCAGGAAAATAACATTTGTTAGATGTCGTGGTTGAGAATTTCGTGCTTCATATGTATGCCATATGTGGAAGCATAGTGAAGTACGTGAACTGTTTGATAAAATGTAAATATATCCAGTGTGAACTGCAAATAATTTGTTGCTTAAAGTGATTCTTTAACAATATGAGTTCTGAAAACATATCATATTTGAGCTATATTCAAACAAATGGCATACATATGAAGCAGGGAATTCTCATCCATGACATTTAAGAAATGTTATTTTTCCGGCTTTAAACCTGCCAATTGCATTTGCTTAAATGTGTTTGAAGTTGCTTCAGCAAATGCAGTTTGACCTTGTCTTGGAACTGTGGTAATCAAAATGACATCGTTAACACCTATATCTGTTCCATTTTTTCCAGGAACATTATCTTTTGCGTCTACATATACAGTGGGTGGTTGAAATACCGCTCTTACTCATTTATTGAATGCAGAGCTTTGTTTCTGACGTGTATTTGGAACTAATGCCATATCTGTGCAGCATGACTTGTGCATACATTGCCCGATGCGAATGCACAATATGTTACTTCTAAATTGTTCGTAGTTTTGGCTCATGCTAAATACCTCAGCTCCTCTAAACGTATGGTATTCTAAGGCCAAACACTAGTGACTGCTCATTGGCTGGGGGCTTTATAAGCTTAAGATTGATTGAACGAATGAATATAAAACTGTTAGGACATCTCAGATATTTATAAGAAGCTTTGTGACTGTGACAAGGTTTCAAATGAGTATGTTGCTTGTCTACAAGAGACTCGTGGTAATAGGTGATGACTGATAAATTATTTAAAACTGTATCTCTTGATTCTTGAAGATATCATATGCCCGGTGCATATATTAAGTAACAGGTTACAAATCCTGTACCTATGGAAAACTGACCAAGCACAGTGTTGAGGAGAGCATTACGAAGCAAAAATGGATGGTAATTGCTAATAATTTATTTAATTAAAAAGGGCATCTTAGACAACGTATTCATTCAGACATGGTTCAAAAATTTCATAAATATGTTTGAAGGCACATCTCTTGGTAGGTGTGTTTG
Organism: Taxus chinensis; assembly: GCA_019776745.2. Lineage (NCBI taxonomy): Eukaryota > Viridiplantae > Streptophyta > Pinopsida > Cupressales > Taxaceae > Taxus > Taxus chinensis. Next base: position 810,870,653 of record CM034148.1, read on the forward strand.
GTGCTGACTGAAGAGGCTTCGCCACACTAGCGCGCTACTTGTATTTAATTATAAACCTGGTCACTTTATTTTTTGTCTTACCATGCTTTCCATTAATGACTTCTTTGAAACTAGACCATGGAGAAGGCATCTTCAGTATCCAGTTTTAGTATTGATTTTGTCTATTCTGCTTCTGAGCACCTGCGCTATGTACACTGCAATGTGTGCAGCATCATTCTTGCAGTAGACGGTGGCCACCACTTTGTTTTTTCCTGCTCTTTATCTTTTATTTGGAGTAGTTATTGTATTGATTAAGACTGTGAAAGTTTAGTTCCTTTTCCCGCTATTCCACTTTTGTCTCTGAGCAAGATTTGTCTCTTAGACTCTTTCTCTGCGTGGAACTTTCACAGTGTTAATCAATACAATAACTACTCGAAATAAAAGATAAAGAGCAGGAAAAACAAAGTGGTAGCCATCGTCTACTGTGAGAATGGTGCTGCAAAGATTGCAGTGTACATAGCACAGGTGCTCTGAATCAGAATAAACAAAATCAATACTAGAACTGGATACTGAAGATGCCTTCTCCATGGTCTAGTTTCAAAGAAGCCATTAATGGAAAGCATGGTAAGACTGACACCTACCAAGAGATGCGCCTTGAAACATATTTATGAAATTTGTGAAACACATTTAAGGAAATGCAATTGGTAGGTTTAAAGCCAAGCTGCATGACATTTATGAGCATCTTCCCAGCCTCTGGCAAAATGGGAACTTACATGGAACAGAGCTAAATAGGTGACCATAGTCTGTTAATAAACAAAAGTCAGGTCTGTTTCTTGTCAAAAATAACATTTGTTACATGTCGTAAAACTGGTGTTTTACAAGACTATTTTGTAGATAGGTAGACGTAATAACTGAAATGTAACTTATATGCTTAAGGAGCATAAGAAAATTGAATTTCATGGAGTAGAGTGCATACAGACCAAAAACAGTGATGGACTACTCGAAATGGGTATAACAAATTCACTACAGAGGTATCATCTCTACCTTCTAAGGCTCAACACAGAGGGTGTTGCAAGATACGAGGTCTATTTTTGGTCTGTTTTTGGCTTTGTGACTGTGAGAAGGTTTCAAATCAGTATGGGTATACTCTGTTTCAGTGACAAGAGAAACTGAGATAAGAGACTGTAATAACCTTGAAATGTAACTTGTATGCTGCAAGGAGGCAGAAGAAAATTGAATTTCATGGAGTATAGAGTGCATACAGACCAAAAATAGTGATGGACTACTGTCGAAATGGGTATAATCCAAATGTTAAATGACAGAAGTCGGAACATCAGAAAAAGATCTTACTTTGTAGCTGTACTGCGTTGGGCACGAATTTGCCAAACTAAAGATATGGAACAATGAGAGATCAAAAATGTTTTGTTGTTTGCCTTTGTGCATTATGCGGCTGTGTCGGCTGTTCTGACATTGCAATTTAGCTGAGGAGTTTTGTGTAACAATTGGCATGGAAAGTAATTGCATTTTTGTTTGGTTTTGTTTTTCAGACTATTCATGTTTTTGTAGCCTAACAAGGCATAGTTGTTGTAGTTGCTTGCATAATCTGCTTGAAAGCGAGGCAGTGAACAGTTTATATTAGACATACAACAAATCTGTAAGAAATAACAAACAACTGTAGGTGACATAGTAAAAAATAGGTGACAACAATTAATGTCTTAATATAAAAAAAACAAAGTCAGAGATATTAGATCCATGTTTTTAAATGTTGTGAAAAAGGTGGTCTGTTACAGCGAAGTAATAGTTAGATATGTAAGCAAATGGCAGGAAAGTAAAGAGTAATGAAAATAGACACAAAGAGTTGTATTAGTCGTGTGAGAATAACATAATTACAAAATGCTGAAAGAAAAGCAAAGCCAAAAATATGTAACAAGTAGGTTGGTAACACAGGCAAGTGTTTGTTGATATTGTCAAAAGCATAGACAGTAATAGTCGATTGTTGCCGGTCATACGGGGAGCCTGTCATGAAATTTGTTCGTGTATGTGCATGGGTTGCAAAATTGTTGCAGGAATCTGAAAGAAGAAGACGAGTATGTTAGACTGGAAACAAAGAATTAAACTGAAATGTAATGAATAGAAGTGGAAAATGCAGATGCTTACCAAAGAAGAGAGAAAGCTATGTTTCTTTGATTGTGGATATTGAGTTGTCAACTGTCAAAGTGAATGTACCCTTGATTTGGAATTGACGGAGAAGAAATACAGTCTTTGAGATGTCTTGTTGATATTCTTCATACTGTGTTTGACAAAGGAGAGGGAAGACTTTTTGCAGTAATGGCTCTCGCAATGTGCAGTGGAGGGAGTCATCTATTGTTTGCAAGGAGCAATGGAGAAAGTGCTTATATTTGTATGGTTTTGATGTATTGCAAGTTGCACAAAGTGAAATTTGTTTCAGTTCGTCTGGATCAGGTTCTGTGAGATGGTCACATTCTACACAGAATGCTTGGAAAGGAGGAAGGTATATGTTCTTTGTGCGAAGTATACCTGCAATCTGCACAAGGGAGATGAAGTTGACATAATTGATAGATTTCAATTTGTTGATGGAAGATAACTTAAAAAAGAGAAATGGCAGTGTACTTGCCTCTGTGTTCGTGTTTATGAGAGACTGTAAAAATGTTTTTGTAGATTCATCATTTAAAGGGTCAATGAAGGATGAATGGCCTGCATGTACAACACGTGAACCCTGTAATCCTTGTCTGATGAAGTTTTTGAAGAGCAATAGTGGTATGTTCCCTGCTGCAATGGTGTCTCTTATTGTATGACAGAGCGGAACGTGAAAGTTTCCCAAATGTACCTGCAATGACAAAGTATCATGTTTGGTTAAAATTGAAGGGAATAATGCAGTGCAATGTATATAAAAATGAAAGAAGGGAGTGTGTTGATACTGTTGCTTTTCCATTTTCAGTGTCAGAGTCTTTAACATAGACGGTGAAAAGGTCGTTGGTGTGGTGGATTCCTGTCACAATTGCGGCAAATGACCCAACGGAGAATGTTGCATTTGAATGAACAAGCTCTTGTATTGTCATGTCAGGTGTAAGTTTTCATGTTTTGCAAACTGTGGGTATGTTTTCCATGGTGGTTGTTGCATTTGCGGACAAAGAACAATTTGCATCTCCTCGTTCGTACTTTGTTTTTTCTTTGATGGTGAAACCAGTAACACGCAGGCCGCAGCCAGCGACTACAGTGGATGCAAATTTGTGCACGAAGGTGTTGCTCATGTTCAAAGTGATTGTCATTTGACCATTTTTGTCAACCAAATCAGCATGGAGGATTTCAGCTTTTGAGGGGGAGATGTTGGTTGCATGTGCTGGTCCATAGACGACGAGGATATCACCTTCAAATACAGTTGCAACTTTGCCTGCACAAATGTCAAGTATGGAGGATGGTTGTTGTGTTGCTGGTTTTGGACTGCATTTTGAATGGTGTTAGGATGCTTTTATTGAAAGGATAAGTGTGATAATAAATGAATAATGAGAAGAAAGTAAAGAAACGTTAGAAAGAGATTACCGTTTATAGGATTCTTGCAAAATATCATTGGTAGCAATGTCCTTGTTCTTGGAGGTGTGTTCCATGTCTTTGTTGTTGTAACTATCTGCAAAGCATTCAAATATGTAAATGGTTGTTGTAGAGTGTCAAATGAAAAGGAAAGAAAAGAATCAAGAAACTAGATATTAGTTTTCCTGAATCAATAGAACAGCGTGTGTGCACTTACAATTGTGCAGTGCTGTTGATGGTGTTTTTCAAGAGAGCAAAAATTGTTGGGTGGTCAGTCCAATAAGCAAATCTTTCAAATGTATTATAGGTTTCAAGTATTGTGTTTGACCATATATGGTCGATCATGTTTTTAGTGAAGACACTTGGATGTTGTATGTGGAAACTGAAATTGTTTTTTTGCATAAATGCTAAAAGCATTGTTGTTTTCCTATTTTTGTTCTGCATGTCGATGTTGAAGTCTCCAAAAATGTAGGTGGGAATGGTTAAATCAAGGGATCGGAACACATTGTCGAGAACAATGAAAATGTTTTCCAGATGTGCATTTGGCGCAACGTAGACATTCACAATAGATATGCATTGATGTTGCAGTAATATCTTTGCGAGTAGTGACTCTACATGTGCGTTGTGAAAGTAATGTTTTTCTAGGAAAGCTATATTGTTTGCAATAAAAATTGCTAGACCATGGACATGGTGTGCAGATAAGCATTGGTATCCGTCAAGGTAGTCAATTGCAATGGGGCAAGCAATGTGAGTTTCTTGTAAACAGAGAATGTGAGATTGCATTAATTCATGGTCGTGTAGAATGGCCTCTCTGTGAGCATGAAGACTTCGGGTATTTAGCGAAGCAATTATAATAGACGAAGAAATATCAGTTGTGGACAATTCATGTTGAATATTCCATTTAGCTTCGTTTCGGAGTCGTTCCATTTCTGTGTTGATTGTCTGTTTGATGCTGAAATTCTTTTTCGTAAGCGGGGACAGCAAGTAAAGGTTGGAAATGGTTCTGACTCGTGACAGAGCGGTGTATGCTAACCCATGGGATGATACGCCAAGGGGACTGAAAGCAAGTCGTTCTAGTGTGAGGCCTTGTGCTCTGTGTATTGTGCGTGCCGAACAAAGCTGTACAGGGAATTGTTTTCTTATTGTAACCAGTGTCTTGTACGATGTTCTATGCAAGGGTCTAGCAACACGAACAATAGGAGTCCAATCAAGTTCTATTGTCATTGTTGACAATTGCGGATGTTTTGATCTTTGTTGTTTTCCAATACAGGGATCATTGAATTTTATCCATACTGCATCAAAGTCATTTGTTGTTGTATATGTTTTGAAAACTCCATCAGAACCATTGACCAATCCGTCTTGGATGTCGTAGTTCCCTGCGAAAAGTTCAATTAGCATGTTGACTTTCAGTTCTATATGTTGTGGCAATTCTATAGTTTTAGAGTAGGTTTCCATTTGTTCTATTGTTGTATCTTGTTCATCGATAGAGTCGATGACAATTTTGTGGCCTGGAGCAAGTGCAAGCATTTTTTTATTGTGTTGAAGAACATCTATGTTTTTGTAGAAAAGGAATGGAAGTGTTGGATCAACTGGGATTGGCCGAATACAGGTATGATTGAGGTATGCAAGGTCAGATTCTGAATGTTGTCCAATGCGAATTCTGTTCAGGACAGAGACAAAGGCAACATCTTTTTGACACATTGTTTCAGTCAATTCATATATTTTTACATGTGTATTCCAGAAGTCATAGCTAATCAATTCTCTGGAAATTTTGGGGTTTTTAAACACAAGACAGTCATTGACTGGCTGTGCTTGGTAGAAGTCTCCGCAGAAGATCATGTCAATTCCTCCAAACCAAGTTGTGGGCATGTGTTTTATTTGACGAAGTCGTTGGTCTGTGAAGTATAGAAGTTGACCTCCGACCAAGGATATTTCGTCTATTAGAGCAAGTTGTAATTGTTGGTAGTGCTTTGCCAAGGAATCCAATCGTTCATTGGTTAATGGGCGTAGTTCAGATCAATTGAAAGGCAAGAGGAAAGCAGAATGGAGTGTTATTCCACCGGCATTGTAAGCAGCTTTTCCCGTGAATGCCAAGATCAAGCCTTTGATTTTCAAGGGGTCGCTGTGCATGGAGCTATCGTAAATACGAGCCAATGTTTCAAATATCAATTTTGCAACAAATGTTTTACCTGTGCCAGCGCCTCCTGTTAGGAAAAGGTAGATAGCAATTGATGGGTCTTTATTTTTCTTAAAGGAGATGTCTTTCAAAATGGCTTGTTGTTTCTTATTGAGAAGTTGCATTTGTTTGAAATATGTTCTGTTGTCTTGGATGCTAGGGTGTTTTGCTAGTTGAAATTGTTTCTTTGCAATGTCTGAATGTTGATGTCGATTATGGAAAGGTAAATCATGTTGTATGTCATAGTCTTCAAAGGGGAGGTGTTCATGTGTAGTTATCGTTGTCATTTTCTCAGAGGATTTGAGAGACAATTGCACATCGTGAATTGTTGTGTCCATGTCACCCCATTTGTTGTTAGTAGTGTAACGGTATTTGGATTCATTGGAATGGATAGTGTGTTCGTGAAATGCATATGCATCTTTCCAAGTTGCAAATTTGGTTTTCAGGCTGTGTTCATTTTCTGTAAAAGGGATGTAAAGCAAAAGCTTTTCACGGCAATAGTTGTTTATGTCAACATATTTGCTATAGTTGACAGATCTGATGATCAGTGGCTTGTTTCGAGGTTTTTTATTTTTGCTAGCATTGTGAATGGAAACAAAGTCAGCTAAGCAAATGGAATGCAAAGAATGAGGTCGTGCTATGTAGTGATCTATGATAGAGCGGCACATGATGTTTGTTGATTCATCTGGTTCTTGTTGAAGTAGACTTGGAGGTTTTAGAATGAATGTACGCTCTTCGGGATTTGAAGTGTTTATGAAAACACATTTTCGTGATGTATTGTTTAAAGGGATGGAAAGAACTATGTGGACTGCTTGTTGTGCAGACATTTGGTGGGTATTTAGCATTGCATTGCCTAGGCTTTGAATCATCTGAATAGCATCGAGATGCATCTTTTGGTGCTCAGCGTGAATTCTAGCGAATGCTTTTGTCATTGTTCGATCAATCTTGGTCATGTAGGAGCAGCAATATGTTGCCGCTGCATAAGCGTTTAGCACATATTGAGCATCGGTATTTGCTTGCCAAACCATGGGCATTTTCTTAGAAAAGCTATTATTCCATGCTTGAGTTGGTTTTCTTTTGAGGAGCAATGTTGGTTGTTTGAGTGTTGATTGTATTGCTTGTATGTATGTTATTTCATCAAGACCTAGTTCTTGGAGGAACATATCATGTGTAATGCAAGTATCGTATCGTTTGCTCTCTAGAACAGAGAAAATGGAATGTGCAATTGCAATAGCAGATTTTGTTGGTTGTTCTGCAGGTTCAAGTATTTTTGTACAGGTCATTGGAGGCTGGGGGAAATTGTATCTGCACTTGGATTGTTTTTTTCTGCAGCTTTGTGTGTGGTGATGGCATTGCAATTGAGTGATATGTTGAGGGAATGAACTAGTGTCACATGTAATGTAGTGATCAACGTACGACTCTATAATGTCATTGGCATCGTTTCCAAAGACCGGTGCATTTTTTGTCCAGATTAGCCAATGGCTATGAGCATTCCCCCTATTTTGGAATTCTGTGACCCAAAAGTAATCTTCTATATGGCCAAAGAAGGATTTGTCTTTGCAAAGTAATTGTTTCAATGCATAGAGTCTATGTTTATAGTAACGAGTGCATGTAACGGGATCGTTTTTAACAAAAAAGTTAGAGTCGTTGTAATCTGAATGTCTTGGCTTTTCTAAAGGGACACTGTTCTGATATTGGGTGTATAAATTATTGAGGGTCTCGGTTAGTGGCTGCCAACAATGCTCTGCACTCGAGAATGTCGCAAAGAAAGTAGGCGGGCCGAGTTGTCGAATCATTGCAAAAAGGTTTTTCCTTGTTTGTTGCATATAGTCCGGGGAAATGCGTATTTTTTTGAAATCGATGTATCCGATATCAGATCTTAAGATGTTTTCTAGATTCGGTTTGTATTTGACATCTTTGGCAAATAGTGTTCGACCTTTTAATTGGCCCTTTCTGATTCTGAGCCATATTGAACGACCCACTTGGTCAATTAGTATTTTTATTGCTTTGAAAAATATATTCGTTATGTGATAAGAAAATCTACGATCTGAGTGCATTAACTCCCATTGCGTTATTTTTTGATATGGGATTGTTTTTGTTGTTGTTTCATTGCGAGGTTGGCCAAAAAACAAAGTTGGGAAATTCATCTCTTCTGAGAATTTGTCTTGAAAAATACCCAATGGTGTAAAGCCTTCTGAAGGAGCGACATTTATGATCTTGTCTTTAAGGTAGTGGATAGTTGAGGAGTCAGTGAAACCATGAATTAGTGTGTCATGCGCATTGTCATTATCGATCTCATCATTAGATGAGTTGTTTTCGGAGGGGATATGTTCGTGTTCTTCATTGTTAATTGTTTCAAAGTTGAGTGTTGCAGAAAGTGTTTGATCCCAGTCATGGTTTAGTTTGATTTCATGCATAAGATATAATGTTGTTGCACATAATTGTTTAAGAGCTGCCATAGTGATTATGGGGCGCACATTTCCTGAATGATATGCTTTTGTGTATTCAAGGCGTCGTTTAAGCGCCACAGCAATTGTTTTTGTTTCTTCTGGGTATCTTGGCAATGCTTGTTGGATTATGTCAATATTTGTTGGAACATTTATAATTGCTCCCTTTAACGTGTATTGAGGACGTTTATGGCTCTGGCATCGTATCTGACCAAATGCAAGTCGAAGAGACACGAGTCTCTCTTCAAGGTCAGAAAGCATTGCAACTGTTGGAAGCATTGGAATCAGTTGGATTCGTTGAGGGCATGTTAATCTTGGCAACTTGGCATTTAATAAGCTTGTTGAGCATGGACGACAAATTCTATTGGATTTCGGCATTGTTTTTGTTGATGTCAGTTGAGCATATGTTTTTTTTGTTGAATTTGTAAAATATGTCAGATTGTGCTTGAAGTGGAGTTGGTTACAAATTTCGCATGTATGGATAGGTGTGTCATTTGTTCGGGCATGAAAACGGGCAATGCATTGTGCAGAGTTGCTTGTTTGTTGTGTATGTTTACGTATAGTTGTTTTTAGCTTTCGCAGGGACAATTTTGGCATTGCCGAATTGCATTGTTTTATGGCGGTTGACATTTGTGGTTGCAAAGAGTCATTTGCTTTTCGGTTGACTGTTTTAGTGGAGAGAACGTCATCTGTTCTAGCTTTAAGCGATGCGGACATGAGAGCTATTTTGGCATTGAAGAAATTGGCACATGAATGGCCTTTGAGTAGCAGGGAATGTATAACATTGGAATCTGTTATAGCTCTGTTATGTGTCTGTTTTCGTATATGTTTTTTTATTGAGCGAAGAGAAAATTTTAACGGTTCTTCGTTCTGGTTGTGCATAGTGGTTTCTACATATGTTTGCGAAGATATGCTTTGAATTTCTGTATGCATTTGGGCAGTTGTATATTCAGATGTATATACAGCACCGAGTATTGGAACATAGCGAGAGTTTGTAGCCAATAGTTCATAATGAAAATGTGCTTCGGGAAGCGAAAATCGTATGAGATTGTATGCTTTTCCAAGTCGTGCATTGCCAAAATAAATCTTAAAACTTGGAAAGGATGTGAGTCCCACAATTGAATATTTATTTCAAAAAGTAGGCATAACCAATGGATAATGAAGTCATCTGTGTGTATATTGTTGTGGTCATGGAAGGTGGCTATGTTTATCACAAGGCCTTGCCATGTGCCAATGTGCGGTATGTTTGTTATGGGGTTCTGGTCAAGCCAGGTATGGAGAAAGTCAACAGTTGTATGGTCTTGTCGAAGAATAGAACTACAAAAAGCCTGAGCAGCATACCTGCGCAGGCAGCGAGGGTCAAATTCATTGTTGCGAATGCGGGAAATAGAAGTGAAAAGGCTATCAACATTGATACTGTCACTTGTTTCTAGCCTAACAAGGCATAGTTGCTCTAGTTGATTGGATAAACCCCTCCAAAGCATTTCTACAGAATTTTGAAGGGATAATAGATGAGCATTGTTTGTTGGTTCAGGGCATGGCGCATATTTTTTCCAGAATAAGGGTTCATAATGCCCACTAAGAGGGTTGGAATCATGGAAGAGAATACAATATGGTAGTATGTGACTATTTGGAATGAATTGAAGATAATTTGTGCCTCTTGTTGCAGACCAAACCCATATTGGCAAGTTCAGCCATTTGGAAAGCCATTTTATGCAAAAGATGTCACCCCATAGGCCTTGTTCGGTAGCTTCAGGCGAGTACACTACAGATAGTTTCATGTGATGTAAATATGTTTCCCAGCTATGAACACCGTGCAAAAGAAAAAGGATTTAAGGATCTAGTTCTAACTGTAGAGAAGCCAACGCTACAGGATCAGAGAGAGAGAGAGAGCAAAGTTTGAAAGTGTTCAATGACACCGCTTCTAAGTTCAAGAGATGTGTATCGAAAATGGAGCAGCACTGCAAAGGAATCAAACAAGCAGTCGCCGACTCCATATTTGAAAGCATAGTCTCGGAAAAGGTTGAACCTATGCAACACATTGTCTATGCTTTCTATGACGCGGTTTGACAATGTATATTGCTCAACATCAACAAATGTGGTTGTCATGGATGTTTTTTTGCATTTGGTTTGTTCTTTTTCTGTTAAAAAAAAAAGCTTTCCTCAGCAGAATATAGAAAAGAAGAGTAATGTTTATACCTTTTGCAATGGAGCATGAGCAATTCAAACAAGTAGCAATGAAATGTCTCTGGTTCTCTGATTTTGCTTTCGTCACGAATCTGAAATGTACATAATAGATGTTATGCATTTAGTCAGTATTGCAAACAAAAGTACAGAGGAAAAGAATCTTTGTAGATACAATAAAGCAAGTTGTGCAATGAAATACACAAGAAAGAGCAGTCATTTATAGTAGGAGTCATGTAGAATGAACAAAATTTATATTGTGCTTGACGGAAATACGTAATCAATGTGGGGAAAACATGGATTTCAATAAACTCAGCTGAGTGTTGAAAATAGGAAGGAGAAATTACAATAGTTATAACAGCATATTCAAATGTGGAAAGCAAAGGACTTACAAGCTTTCATTTTAAAATGTTGTAAGGCATGTGCTTTGGAGCATATAATCAAATTAGTTAAACAGAAATGGTTTTTTGCAGATGCCCATTTTTGGAAAACTGATTTCAGAGGGCGTAACAGATCTGTCTATTCATTCAGTTAAGGCTAAATGCAAGAGTGACCCCAGCACAAGCTAAAAAAGTTGCACAGATGCTAAAATGTTCCACAACCATTTTGACAAGTGATTGGAGTCAGCCAGAAACATTCACGATGTGAATTAACTGATCAAGCAATCCACCAAGAATGTTTAAGCAAGTGTCCATTTGTTCGGTCAGTCTTATTTCAGATATTTATAAGAGGCTTTCTGAGTCTTAGAAGGTTTGAAATGAGTATGGGTACATTGTGTTTCAGTGAGGAGAGAAAGTGAAATAAGAGACTGTAATAACCTTGAAAAGTAACTTGTATCTTGCAACGAGGTAGAAGAAAATTGAATTTCATCGAGTATAGAGTGCATAAAGAGCAAAAAAACAGTGTTGTAGTGGTGTCCAAATGAATAGAATCCAAATGTTAAGTGACAGAAGTTGGAGTATCAGGAATGAAATATGTTGAAAAGTGAAAACGTTTGTTGAGGGGTAAAAGATCGTTAACAGGAAGAGTCAAGCTCTAGAAATCGATTATTTTGATTACAGATCTCAGTGTTGTATTTGTGTGGGCATTGGATCTATATGATAGAAGACAACCATGAATTTTATCAATACTTGTTGGCTTAGCTCTTCAGTATCCAGTTTCAGTCTTGATTTTGTTTGTTCTGTTTTATTTTGAGTAGTTATTCTATTGGTCAACAGTGTGAAAGTTCGATGCAGAGAAAGAGTGAAATAGACAAATCTTGCTCAGAGACAAAAGTGGAATAGCAGGAAAAGCAACTTTGACAGTGTTAATCAATACAAGAACTACTCAAAATAAAAGATAAAGAGCAGGAAAAACAAAGTGGTAGCCATGATGTACAAAATCAATACTAAAACTGCATACTGAAGATGCCTTCTTCATGGTCTAGTTTCAAAGAAGTCATTAATGGAAAGCATGGTAAGACAAAAATAAAGTGACCAGGTTTACAATCAAATACAAGTAGGGCACTAGTGTGGCGAAGCTTCTCTAGGCAGAAATTTCTGAACCATGTCTGAATGAATACGCTGTCTAAGATGCCCTTCTTAATTAAATAAATTATCAGAGGGTTTTATGCACAGAAAGAGTGAAAGAAACAAATTTTGTGTGAAAGAGACAAAATATAGGCTCCTCAAATGCAAATGATTGCAGGTTTAATGGTCTTTACGATGTCATTTTCATTACCATGGTTCGAAGACAAGGTCAAAGCAGGTTTGCTGAAGCAACTTAGAACACATCTAAGGAAATTGAGAATTTTGTGGTTCATATGTGTGGCATATGTGGAAGCATAGTGAAGGTACGTGAACTATTTGATAAAATGTAAATATATCCAGTGTGAACTGCAAATAATTTGCTGCTTAAAGTGATTCTTTAACAATATGAGTTCTGAAAACATATCATATTTGAGCTTTATTCAAACAAATGGCTTGAGGTGAGAGTCAAGAAATCAGGCAACACATTTGTGTCAGAAAATAAACATGTTTGACCTCGGGTTCTTTTATCAGAGGTATAACATTGTTGACTTGATGTAGACAGTTTTTCCTTGTTCCTTGTTCTTGATTCCCTTCACTATATATTTATTTATAGTGGCTTCAGTACAAGCGGGTTTGCATCTGATGTGCGCAAGTTTTTGATAGAGAAAGTGAAGTATCTGAGGTGAAGAAATGTTTCTCTATAAGATTAAGATTGATTGAATGTAGCTCAAATATGATATGTTTTCAAAACTCATTTTGTTAAGGAATCACTTTAAGTAGCAAATTATTTTCAGTTCGTACTCGATATATTTACATTTTATCAAACAGGTCACGTACCTTCGCTATGCTTCCATATGTGACATACATATGAAGCAGGGAATTCTCATCCATGACATTTAAGAAATGTTATTTTTCCAGATTTAAACCTGCCAATTGCATTTCCTTAAATGTGTTTGAAGTCGCTTCAGCAAATGCAGTTTGACCTTGTATTGGAATTGTGGCAATCAAAATGACATTGTTAACTTGATGCACACAGTTTTTCCTTGCTTGTTTTTCTTGATTCGCTTCAGTATATATTTATTTATACTGCATTCACTATAAGCTTAAGATTGATTGAACGAATGAATATAAAATTGTTACGACATCTCAGATATTTATAAGAGTCTTTGTGACTGTGACAAGGTTTCTAGTGAGTATGTTGCTTGCCTACAACAGACTCGTGCTAATAGCCAATGACCGATAAATTATTTAAAACTGTATCCCTTGATTCTCGAAGATATCATATGCCCAGTGCATATATTAAGTAACAGGTTACAAATCCTGCACCTATGGAAAACTGACCAAGCACAATGTTGAGGAGAGCATTACGAAGCAAAAATTGATGGTAATTGCTGATAATTTATTTAATTGAAAAGGGCATCTTAGACAACGTATTCATTCAGACATGGTTCAAAAATTTCATAAATATGTTTGAAGGTACATCTTTTGGCATGTGTCTTTGGCGCTGACTAAAGTGGCTTCATCACACTAGCGCCCTACTTGTATTTAATTATAAACTTGGTCAGTTTATTTTTTGTCTAACCATGCTTTCCATTAATGACTTTTTTGAAACTAGACCATGGAGAAGGCATCTTCAGTATCTAGTTTTAGTATTGATTTTGTCTATTCTACTTCTCAGCACCTGTGCTACGCACACTGCAATGTGTGCAGCACCATTGTTGCAGTAGACAGTGGCCACCACTTTCTTTTTTCCTACTCTTTATCTTTTAGTTGGAGTAGTTATTGTCTTTGAGCAAGATTTGTCTCTTTGATTCTTTCTCTATGTGGAACTTTCACAGTGTTAATCAATACAATAACTACTCGAAATAAAAGATAAAGAGTAGGAAAAACAAAGTGGTAGCCATCGTGTACTGCGAGAACAGTGCTGCAAAGATTGCAGCGTACATAGCACAGGTGCTCTGAATCAGAATAAACAAAATCAATACTGAAACTGGATACTGAAGATGCCTTCTCCATTGTCTAGTTTCAAAGAAGTCATTAATGGAAAGCATGGTAAGACTGACACATACCAAGAGATGCGCCTTGAAACATATTTATGAAATTTGTGAAACACATTTAAGGAAATACAATTGGCAGGTTTAAAGCCAAACAACACAACATTTATGAGCATCTTCCCAGCCTCCGGAAAAATGGGAACTTCGGAACAGAGCACATAAAGGCATAAGGAAAAGAAAAATGGAACATGGACATGTCTCAAAATATTTAGTGTATAGGTAAAGATCGAGAAGTACAGACTGGCGAGTTGATGTCAATTATTACAAAGCAAGTGACTGAAACAGATGAATATAAAATATAAACTATAAAATACATGAAGGCTGGCAGAAACATGCACATTCATTTATTGGATGCACTGAGTAATCCCTGTTTTGATTGAATAACAGATCAGAATATCAGTTTAAATCAATTCACCCATGTTGTATACAATCAGAAACAATAGTTTTTATGCTAGAGAATGAAATTACTCTGGCCTAGCCCCTAATACCAGGTGGAAAATCAAAATTACTTGTAAAGAGAATGGAAGGACTCTGGGTCAATGGCTTGAATGTAACGTTAGGAAAAGCAGTTCTATGCTTAAGAGATCACACACAAAGACACTGGGACATCTTGTTTTCGATTGGATTAAAATTCAGAGCACTCTCATTTAGAACATGTTTCCAAAGTATTACTCTTACATCTAGGACAGACCTGCTTGCCCATTCTATCCTGCGCAACGCTACATCAATAACTGCTGCAAATGCATGCCCTGAAAGAACTTGAAGGATATTTTTTTTTTTTTTTGTGACCAATTTAATGCTGCGGGGTCATAAGTCTGCACACTATTTTATTCTATTCATTCTAATGTCTTTGTTATGTTTTATGTGTTCTTAGAAAAATCCATGGGGTCAGTATATTATTTTCTATTCAGGGGATAGTTTTGTGGCTTTTTAGGTCCAAATATATTTGGGCTTTCAAGGCATTTTCTAGGCCCGAGAGTAAAGCACATAAAAGATATTCAACTGATCTTTGTTTTGTAAGTAAAACACCATTTTCAGTTCATTTGAGAAAATTAACAGTATCAGATAACATTATGATCTTCATGTCAAGGGCTTTTATAGCTGCAATAACATGTTTTGCATACATGGTTGAAAAGCCAAACAAAATCAGAGGTCGAGTTGTAACGGAAATGGGTGAGCTTAAGCAAATCACAAAGCCACGAAAATAGAGCAATAAGCTCATGACATTGGACAGAAGCTTCAAAACGGGCAACAAACTGTAGCTGGTGACATGGTTTGGACTGTAACTCACACAGATCTTGTCAACTCACGATTGCATGTTTGTGTGATAGAGTGAGTACAGGGTCTGTATGAGTACAAAGAAAAATGCAGTTGGCCATGGGATTAGACGCAGCTTCAAATCACAAGAAACATAAACACAGAGAAACACAGGAAAATTAATATAAACAAAAACATAGAACTTAAATTGCATTGCCATGAAAATTCACCTTGCTCTTCAGAGTCCTTCACCTCCTGGCGGGCAGATGAAAATGAGAAAATAAACAGCGTGAAAGAAACAAACATGTTTTCCCTCGAGCCACTCAAAACTGTCAAAACTGACCTAATCTGTACATCACAGTCAATGCATTAATGTTTTACAACTACTGTGTGTTTTCACTGAACAGTGCACATAAAGGCAATGACCAATAAAATGTTGCCAGAATAAAAAAATCAAAACCTAAAACTATAGTCTAGCCCCATTTAAATACAAATGTCACAATCCGATTGAAAACAATGCAAATGTTCAATTGGTAAAGTGAAGACAATATCCATGCCTTCGGCAGGATAATAATTTCCAAGTTTGCTTTTGTTTGAGTTGGTAGAAAACTCTTAGGTTCTTGTCTTACTAATTTACTTGTCTTATAAATCAAGTTGGTCCCTTAAACTAAGTGAAAAAAAAGACTTAAGTACACCCAAAATTATCATTGTATTTAATGGGATGACTTATTATCAAATTATATATATATATATATGATAAATATAACAAAATTTTCTTTGGTGGTAACGAAAATAAATAGTGACTTTTATAACGTGAATAATAAACAAAAAAAAACTAAATTCAAGAATACATATACACCTCTATAATTAAAATTGCATTTAATTATAGGAAAATTATTGTTAAATTTATACATATTAATGATATTACAAAAAGTTATTTATTAAAAATAAATTAATGCAACTACATTATATAATATAAAAACTTTATATATATATATATATATATATATATATATATATATATATATACCCTAGCTATTATATATATTTTATTTCGGGTTTTCTTTTTTTAATATTACTAAAAAAAATTATATATACACACACAAAAGTGTATATAAATGTTAATGGATATACATGCATGTATATATGTTCTTGATTGGGAGATCTACGCAACTATGTACATATATATTTAATCTAGAAGATATATATATATACTCAAAATGAAAGTTTTTACTAAAGAAAAGAAATGTAAATACTACCAAAATGTAGATCTATTTGGGCAAATACTTTGAAATAAACTATCAACAAATAGAAAACTTAAGATTTTATTGGGTAAAAGCCACAAACCCAAATGGGTATTTTTATTGAAACAAACTTATAATATATCATGAAATTTACAAACCTTTGAATATGGTAGAATAGAAATAGAAAAATATAATAATATGGGTTTGGGATGTGTATATCCATCGCCAAACTTGACCCTTCTCATCCATGGTTTCCTCCTCTCTATCTTCCCTTAACCTGCAAAACCAAAATGAATGAAATGAGCAAAAGAAAAGAATAAAAGCCTTCCGTAAAGACTTTTAGGTTTATTTTGAATTCCTTCATCATCCAATGGCCTAGATTGGATTCATCCAATGGGCCAAAATGTTTCCTACAAAATTTAGGTGGGGGGTTGGTGAGGTGATCATTTGATCACATGGGTCCCCTTTTTGAATGGGGCCACTTGAGTGGGTTGAAAGTAATCAAGCTATTATTTGTTGTATTTTGTTTTAATTTAATAAACTCTCTTTCCTGATTAGTTAGACTCTATTAGAGAATTAAATAATTAGTTATTCATTTTTGCATGACCTTAGGAACTTAGGTGTTAATTTTTTTTTAGGATTCATGGAATGAAATATTTTAAACTCAACTATAGATTTAATCAATTCTTATTTAATATTATTATTTATTTAATTTTTGTGACAGTCGGTAATTAACCCTAGATTTTAGTTAAGTGTTGCATTCATCCTTTAACAAAAAAAATATTCCATAATTTTTCTATTATAATATTTGTTTGGCTTTGGGTTTCATGTGCAAAATTTTGTGGGCGTTATATTTGGTATCAGAGTCATGGGTTCAACACATGGACCTCTGGCACACTTAGAAAACATGGAACAAAAACAAATAAACCTAGCGTAACTTTAAACCTAGTACACACAACTATGCATGATGTTTTGAAACATAGAAATTTTAGAAATCTGAAAACAAAAGCTTAGATGATTCTAAACTAACTCTCACCTTGGTCTATGTAGGAGGCGCGGACCAGACAAGGGGTTCCTACATGTGGACCTAGATCTACCACCCCCATATCAGGTAGTAGCTACTATCTTGCCTCAGATATTGCAGATGTTACAGGAGGTTAATGCCGCTATACGCGAAGGATCGATAGGAGGGCGACCTAGCAGGCAGGACCGAGAGCCATCAGTGGAGGCTCGTGCGCCTTCACGTGACATTGCAGATGAGAGGGAAGAGAACTCCCGCGTGGAGTCAGATAGACACAAGTCACCTCCTAGAGAGCTCAGAGATTGAGATGTGATGCACATGGACATGTTTAAGAGCCCTAGGCCGAGAGTGGATCATGTAGAGAGGCCTAGAGGGTGATAGTCATCTGCAGTGGAGCACATTAGAGATATATTGAAGTTACACCCACCTCATTTTGTTGGAGACACAGGTGGATTTTAGGTAGAGGTGTGGTTGGTTAGCTTGAGCGGATGCTTCAAGCTATGCCCTTGTTTTAACAACGTGAAAAATTGTGTTGCTATCCACCTTCTGAGAGACGGATCCGAAGTATGGTAGAGAACTGGGGAGCAGAAGCTCCATGTAGATTCAGAGACAGTCACTTGGGAGCTCTTTGAGGAGTGTTTCAGGAGCAAATATATTTCCAGGAGGTTCATTTAGCAACGGATTGATGAGTTCCATGATCTGTGACAATCCTCCATGACGGTAGCAGAGTATGAGGGACGGTTCTTGGATCTACTTCAGTATGTAGATTATATGCAGGATGAGTAGGTTCGAGTGCACAAGTTCATCAGGGGCCTAAACTTGGACTTGGGAGGGGCAGTGTGCATTCATTGTCCACGTACATTATCAGAGGTCGTGGAGAAGGCCTATATTACAGAGGAAACTAGGGGGAAGACTCAACAGGCACGTGCCAGAGTGAGGAGTCGCATACAACAACTACAAGATAGTAGGTCAAGGGGATCAACTCCTCATCGTGGTGGGCACACCTCAACATAGTCTTCCTTCTGGCTTCCTCCACCTCCTCCTCAGCAGCAACAACAGACTCGACCACCTTTCAACCTCCACAATATCATGATGCTCAAAGAGGGCATAGTATGGGACCTCTAGCTAGGGGGCCGATCGGACACAAGCTCCACCTCGAGCATAGTCAACAGGAGCACATCCACCACAGTACCCACAAAGGTCTATGGCTGGATCATCGGGTCCTTCAACACGTACTACTGGGCCACTTGGAGGATTATCTGAATAGTGGAGAGGACTAGTCACTTGTTACGGATGCAGCGTGCATGGACATCGTTAGAGAGAGTGCCCTCAGAACCCTGCTAATTAGGGTAAGGCACCTGTTTCTGAGCCTACTATTAGCGACATGGCTAGGAGCCACATGATATATGCAGCGGTCGAGAACCACTAGGCAGAGCACCAGGGCACGGTGATAGAGACCACAGGTAGCATTGGTGGTATTTCTATCCCTATTTTATTTGACTTAGGCTCATCGGATTATTTCATTTCGCCATATTTAGTAAAGCATTGCAGGTTGGTGGAAGTTAGGTAGGGTCTTAGTTGGGACATCGAGTTGGCTTCTGGAGCCAAGATCTCAGTTGACTCCTTAGTCAAGGAGTGTGTAGTGGACCTAAGACCCTTTACCACTACTCTGGATCTTCGCATCCTTCCTGTGGGTTCTTATGGAGTGATTTTGGGCATGGATTGATTGTCTGCACACATGGCCAAAGTTGATCGCTACAGTAAGATTATATCTTGTGCAGATGATTTAGGTGTGGAGTCAGTGCTTGTTGGAGTCATGCGGCCCATTTCTATTCGCACTATTTTTGCTATGCAGTTGAAGCGGTGTGCGCAATGAGGTTGTCAGTTGTATGTTATTACAGTTAGTGATAGGTCAGAGGATGAGGCTAGTGGACCTTCACTCGATGATCACCCCATATTGTAGGAGTTCTCAGATGTATTTCCTAGTGAGCTATCAGGGATGCCTCCCTGCGTGAGATAGATTTTCACATTGATTTGGTTCCAGGAGAGGAACCTATCTCATGCACTCCTTATAGGGTGATCACACCTGAGCTATGTGAGCTCAGTTGCAACTCGAGGGCCTTCTCGAGAAAGGCCTAATCTGTCCTAGTGTATCCCCTTGGTGTGTATCGGTGATTTTTGTGAAGAAAGATGGATCCTTACGATTGTGTGTAGACTATCGTCAGTTGAACAAAATAATGATCAAGAATCGTTACCCCCTTCCTCGCATCGATGATTTGTTTGATCAGATGAAGGGGTCACAATGTTTTCTAAGATAGATCTTAAGTCAGGATACCATCAGGCGAGGATTGCAAAGGCAGATATCCACAAGTCATATTTTTGCACGAGGTATGGCCACTATGAATTCACAGTGGTGTCATTCGGTCTGACAAACGCCCTTGCAGTGTTCATGAGTTTGATGAACAAGGTGGTCAGGACCTTTTTAGATCTTTTTGTCTTGTGATGGTGTTTGTGTGGGTTGGCTGAGTAGTTGGCCTTAGTTGGGTGTGTGAGAAGGGCTTATGGGACTATTGGGGAGGAAAAGGGGAGTTTATGTGAGGCATGAAAAATGGTGGGAGTGTGAATGGGAGTCTTACCTATGGGGAGAGAAAATGAATTCATGGATTTTTTGCTTGTTACAAGGGAGAGATAAGGATTTGTGTGATTATTTTGTGCACTTGGAGGCTTAGGGTAAGACCCCCCCTTCACTTGGGAGGCATAAAGAGGTGGTCTCCCATAACCCTTGCTCTATTTGGTTTGATCCTCAAACCTTTGTGTGGTTGTGATATTGTAATTTTGTGAATTATGTTGTCATGTTGAATGTCTTGTATGTGTTTGTTGTGAAGCCACCTTGTTCAAGTTGTCATTGTTGCTCAATGCTCTTCATGGTTCCTTGGTTGGGGCTCGGGGGCCATTAAGGGAATGACTTCTTCCCTTAAAATATTTAAGGTTGGGTGGAGAATGTTGCCTACTCCCCCTTCCTAGTTTTGTGATCCCACTGTGAAGGTTTGAAGAAGGAAAGAATTGGAGCTACTTATGGAAGAAGTCACGCTATCAGAGATTTGTACATTTGGCCTTGTTGATAGTCTTTATTGTGATTGTTCAACTTATTATTCCCACTTTGAGTGGATGATTTGTAAATTTGTAAGCTTGAGAGAAAGTTGTTGTATTACTTGGAAACCATTTTATCTTGTGAACTCTTTTAAGAGTGTGGATTGAGAAAATTATAATCCCAAATGTGTTAGTTTTGTGAAAAGAAATTATCAAGTTTTACATTGTCTTGGTGAAAGAAAAATTTGAATATAGTTGAAATGAATTTGCATTTATTTAATTTAAGTTGTTTCAATATTTCCAAATTGATATGCTCTCGTTTTCTAAAAATATTAAGAAGCTTGGAAGAAAAACATTGTTATTAGAAACAGTTATTACTCGTATCTTTTGATAGAAATGAAGTAGTGCTCTTGTCATATTGAATGAAAGACTTTTCCCTTGCAAATCATATTAGATCGAATAAGGAAGTATTACCAATAATTTCCAAGTTTGCTTTTGTTTGAGTTGGTAGAAAACTCTAAGGTTCTTGCCTTGCTAATTTACTTGTCTTATAAATCAAGTTGGTCCCTTAAACTGAAAAAAAAAAAAACTTAAGTACACCCAAAATTATAATTGTATTTAATGGGATGACTTATTATCAACTTTTATATATATGGTAAATATAACAAAATTTGCTTTGGTGGTAATGGAAATAAATAGTGACTTTTATAACGTGAATAATAAACAAAAAAAAAAACTCAATTTAAGAATACATATACACCTCTATAATTAAAATTGTATTTAATTATAGGAAAATTATTATTAAATTTATACATATTAATGATATTACAAAACGTTATTTATTAAAAATAAATTAATGAAACTACATCATATAATATAAAAACTATAGAATAAAGTGAAATCTTTATGAATTGGCCAAGTTAAGTAAGTTATATGTTTTGTTTATTTAGTTGTATAGGCTTTGCTTTGTTTGTGGGATAGTGGGTTGGGGGAGGGGTCGGTGCCCCTCCCCCAACCCACCAACTATTTAAAACAAACACTATGGTGGGGGCCGAGCCCCTGCCACCAACCAAATTTAATAAAAAAAAGGAAAACAAGCCTGTGCCAAACTTCAACTCGCAGTCTGTGCTTCGGCCGTAACACTTACTTTTGGAATATATATATATTATATATATATATAATATATATATATATATATATATTATTTCGGTTTTTTTTTAAATATTACTAAAAAAAATTATATACACACACACAAAAGTGTATATAAATGTTAATGCATATATATACATGTATATATGTTCTTGATTGGGAGATCCACACAACTATGTACATATATATTTAATTGAGAAGAGAATATATATAATATATATATATAGTTATATATATATATATATATATACTCAAAATGAGAGTTTTTACAAAAGAAAAGAATTGTAAATACTACCAAAATGTAGATCTATTTGGACAAATATTTTGAAATAAACTATCAACAAATAGAAAACTTAAGATTTTATTGGGCAAAAGCCACATACCCAAATGGGTATTTTTATTGAAACAAACTTATAATATATCATGAAATTTACAAACCCTTGAATAACGTAGAATAGAAATAGAAAAATAAAATAATATGGGTTTAGGACGTGTATATCCATCCCCAAGCTTGGCCCTTCTCATCCATGGTTTCCTCCTCTCCATCTTCTTTTAACCTGCAAAACCAAAATGAATGAAATGAGCAAAAGAAAAGAATAAAAGCCTTCCTTAAGGATTTTTAGGTTTATTTTGAATTCTTCTATCCAATGGCCGAAAATGTCTCCTACAAAAGTTTGGGGGGGGGGGGGGGGGGGGGGGGGGCGAGGTGATCATTTGATCACATGGGTCCCCTTTTTGAATGGGGCCACCTGAGTGGGTTGAAAGTAATTAAGCTATTGTTTGTTGTATTTTGTTTTAATTTAATAAACTCTCTTTCCTTATTAGTTAGACTACCCCTTTATTAGAAAATTAATTAATTAGTTTAGTATAAATGAAAGGGTTATTTTCGCTGGGACTTTAGTTATTCATTTTTGCTTGACCTTAGGAACCTAGGTATTAATATTTTTTAGGATTCATGGAATGAAATATTTTAAACTCAACTATAGATTTAATCAATTCTCTTATCTAATATTATTATTATTTTTTTTTTGCGACGATCGGTAATTAACCCTGGGTTTTAGTTAATCGTTGCATTCGTCCTTTAACGAAAAAAGTTATTCCATAATTTTTCTATTATAATATTTGTTTGGCTTTGGGTTTCATTTGTGAAATTTTGTGGGCGTTACATCCACTATTTACTTAGGCATGACTGGGCTACTTGCCCCCGAATCGATCATGCAATTGTGTACTAAATGGTTCCTGACAATCAATGATACATAGAACGGTGGAGGCTTCAAATTCTTATTTGGTTGACACCCATCTTGTTGCATTGCATTAGTGAGGAGTTCCTCTTATCTTTGGTTTGATCCATTCGAGGTAGACCAATTGGCCATTGCAACTTGCAACAAATCTTGTTGTCCTGGGATTGCCAATGACTCCCACATAGAAATGCTCACATGTGTTTTTTTCATCTGATCTATGATGTTGAAAGGGGATGGATTATATTTTTGTTACCCCTTACTTGGCACAACCTTTTATGGAGCCTGAAAAGGCACATGTGTTGTTGTAATAGGTGTCTTAGGTTGATTTGATACATTTGGATTTGCGCTTGTCTTATTAGCACCTTGTGGTGCGAGAGTGGGTTAAGAAACTATAGGGTTAGACAATTTTCCTTCCTTAATGTTCCTCTTCTTTGATCATGTATTAACGGCTACACCATGGAAATAAGGTTGATTAACTCCACATAAGTCTTTTGTTTTCCTACTAACCAACATGGTGTCTATTGGAGGTGTCTCTTGATGTGTTCCTTGTTGTTGAGTTCCCTCATCACTTGGTTCTTGAGACACGCTGACAGTCTACACCATTAGATCCTGATTCAATGCATCATCGAAACACGTTGATTCATTGTGAGGTAGATTGCAGGGGTAACACCACTTGTACTCCTATGCCATGTTGTTTTGAGTTGGAACCAAGGCTCTTGATGTTAAAGCTGCATTTGGATCATATGGTTGGAATGACCTGGTAGCCTGAGGTTGTCCTTGGTTCAGATTTTGATTCGCAGTCTGAGTTGGTGGTCTATTTTGCTGATATGGGGGCCTTACTTGATACTGAGCTTGAGGCTCATACGGTCTAGAACTTTGAGCTTGTTGTCTCTTAATAGTTACTAGCTCATTTCCTAGGTTTTGGAGTTGTTTCATAACCTCTCGTAGTTCCTTAAAAGTACTTGAATAAGTATAAGCCTCGTTGTTGCTTTTATTTCTCGGAGGTGGAATGGGATTCAACTCGGGTGTTTGACAAGCTTTGGAGAAGAAACAACTTGCTATACACGTCGCGCCTTACATGTTAAT
The DNA here is from genome assembly GCA_019776745.2 of Taxus chinensis. Lineage (NCBI taxonomy): Eukaryota > Viridiplantae > Streptophyta > Pinopsida > Cupressales > Taxaceae > Taxus > Taxus chinensis. The sequence goes on from CM034148.1 coordinate 810,894,638, forward strand.
TAATGGAGATTTATACAAGCTAGGTCGAGATGAGGTTTTTATGCTAGTGTGTACTGAAGCATGAATGTCTTGCCATAATGGAGGAGGCTCTTGGTGGAGTTGTAGGTGGCCATTATGCAGAAAATGCTACTGCGTGCAAGATTTTATTAGTAGGCCTTTGGTGTGAAACAATTTACAAGGATTGTATAGAATATTGTAAGGCATGCGACCATTGTCAGTGCCTTGGGAAGCCTGGCCATAGAGATGATATGCCTTTAAGGCCAATTTCTAGTGCAAAACCTTTTGAAAAGTGGATAATTGACTCTGTGGGTCCTATTTCCCCAACCGCGTGTAGGACTAGATCACACTACATTATAACTTGTACAAATTATCTTACAAGGTGGGCAGAAGCAACGCCTACAAAGGATTACATGGCAACGATGATAGTACAGTTTCTATGGGAGAACATCATCAGCAGGTACGTATGTCCACTAAGTCTAACAAGTTATAAGGGCACTCATTTTCTTAATGATACCATTAGGATAATATATTGGAAGAATTTATGGTGCAACACCATAAAACAACACCGTATCACTCACAGGCCAATGACACTGTTGAAGCTTTCAACAAGATCTTGGGACATACATTGACAAAGATTTGTGATGTTGGAAGGAAAGACTGAGATGATAAAGTCTCTATTGTACTTTGGGCATACAGGAAAACCTACAAGAGGTTGAATAAGTCCACACCCTTTTAGTTGGTGTTTAGCATGGAGGTTGTTTTACTAGTGAAATTCATGTTACCTTCCCTACGTATTGCACGTGTAGATGGACTAGATGACGAGAATGCACTTGAAGAACACATAGACAAACTGATGCAGCTTGATGAGAGGCACGTTATATCTCATTGGAGCCACAAGACAAAAAAAAGGCTAGGCAGAAGGCATGACATGATAGACATATTAAAAATAAGTAGATTGAAGTTGGGAAGATGGTCCTTCTGTGTGATTCAAAGTTTTTGTGTCATCCTGGGAAGTTCCAAGTGCATTGGTTGGGAACGTATGTTATGACCTATATACTTGATTCAAACGCTTGTCAGTTACAAGCGCTGGATGGGACATGATTTCCCGGTTATTTCAATGGGAGTAGGCTGAAGCCCTACTACTGGTTGTAATGGATTCCCTTGTGAATTCTATAAAACTCTCTGGGATTCCGTCGGGCAAGACCTTTTGTAGGTCTATCTTGAAGGGTTTCACAACCAATCCCCAGGGCCTGGAATTAACAAGGGAAACATCAAATTCATTCCTAAGCAAGGAGATCTTGAGCAAATCACTTGTTGGCGGTCGATTACTCTACTAAACGTCTCCTATAAAATCATTGCCAAAGCGTTAGCTTTGTGATTATGTAATCTGTTGTCTGCTATTATTCAGCCAGAGAAAATAGGCTTCATATAGGGATGCTTCATCCTGGATAATATCATCGTAGTTTGGGAAGGCATGGAATGGGCCCACAAATCTCACCAGGCCACTATGTTTATCGAGATTAAATTTGAGAAAGCCTATGATTGGATTTAACGACCTTTCATCTTCGCCATGCTTCAAGCCCTTAGCTTTGGCCTCATCTTTATTCAATTTGTTAATATGCTTTTTGTAGTTGCCTCTACTCAAATATCTATCAATGGCCTTAGCTGGGCGCCCTTTGGGCTATTCCGGTCTAGTAGACATGGCTGTCCTCTAGCCCCTACACTTTATGTGCTGATGACTGAAGGCTTTGGTTATCTATTAGCCCATGCCAAAAATAAAGGTCTTGTTCGTGGAATTTCACAGCCTACTGAGCCCACCTCTCAACTCCTCAATGGGCATTTTGTGGATGATTCATTCCTTACGCTTATCGAGGATGAAAGTAACATTCACAGTGTCATGCAATGCTTGGATACTTTCTACCTGGCTTTTGGTTCCTCCATTCAATGGTGAAAAAATCAATGCTACAGGTAATCCTTCCTTCCTACGCCAGACTGACTTATCACATATGATTGGAACATTCTTCAACACGGTGATATCTTTAAATTCCTTGGTATTCCTTTTGCTTTTCAAGCCTCCTCGGTTGATCTATGGCATTATGTCATTCAACGGGTGGCAAAAAAACTGGAATATTGGCTCACTAAACCCTTGTCTCTGGTTGGCAAATTCTAAATTTGTTTCAAAGTTTTGACGGTCACCCATGTTTACTATTCGTCTTGTTAGGTGCCTTCTAAAGCATCCATCTAAAAGATGGAAAAGCTACTCAAAGCTTTCTTATGGGCTAATGCTTCTGCTAACAAAGGTTTTCATCGTGTCGCTTGGGATATATGTTGCTCACCTCGCAATTCTGGAGGCCTTGGGCTTATCCACATCCAGCGCCAAGGGCAAGCTCTTTATGCAAGTGGATTATTCGTAGCATCACTGACCAGGAAGCTTGGAAATTTCTTGTATGACATGACATCTCAGAAGGCTCTCCTTATAGCCGCCCTACATGGAAAGGTTCGGGGTTCATCAATTTGCTTATCACTCCTGTACCTGTCAAAGTTGTGGGCACCTTCGTGCTTAAAAGTATCTGGAAAGCCTAGGAATGTGTCAAACCCTGACTTTTATGGAAAGGGGATGGCTTTCGCAATGGGCTATCTCTTAATTAGTAATCTCCTTGGTGTTTGATGATTTTTCAATCCCAAGATCAATGCCTTGCAGAGGTCTCAGGAATCTTTGCGCACAAATTATTCAATTGCGGAATTCATACCATCGAGGATTTTTTTTGCAAAAACAAGCAATCCTGGTTTGTTTGGCCGAAGTTTAAAACTCTGTTTCGAATCTCCAACCAGGATCAGAATACTTTCAATACTGTGATCAATTTTGTCCCTGATCACATGCTACATAAGATTACCGTGCACTCTTCTCGCCCTTGGTGGACATGCTGGAAGTGGTTTGCTGATACTCCTTTCTATAACTATAAAGCCAACAAAGGCTATCAATGGATCTCACCCCATTTGCCCATGGTGGATAAACTCAACACTCATTGGGAAATTAACGCCACCCAATTTGGCTGGGGCAGATGGATTGAGACTATTTGGACTATATGTGTTGAGCCCAAAATTGCTCATTTTTTGTGGTGTATTCTTCACCAAGGCCTTCCTATTGGGGTCCGTCTTGTTCAAATTGGGATTCTGGCTCCCAAATGCCCCTTTTGTTGGCATCTGGAAACAATTATGCATGTTTTCTGGTTTTGTCCCAAAGCTCAAGCTACTTGGAATTGGATCCATACTTTTTTCTTTCCTTCCCGACCCCATTGTTTCACTTGACAACATATCCTCTTGGGAGACAATCCCAAACTTCTGCCTATGTTCACTTAGATTTGAGATGTTTTCAGAGGGGAGATTTTATTTTGGATATGGAAAGAAAGGAATGCTTTTTTCTTTGCTAATTCTATAGTTGATCAGTCCTTCTCGATTTATAATAAATCTACAGTGATCTCCAATGTGCTTATGCAGATTCAAGTTCAAGCGAATAAGGTGGTGTTGGAGGTGGACCACCTCCAGAATTTATTGTGACATTGGGGGGAAGCCCTGTACAATGTTGCCCGGGTGCCTCCCCCTCCCACCAGGTGCTCCTCGCCCTCCGCTCGTGGCGGCCTACACAACAAATCCTAGCGCCGAGCGTTCAGTTGCTTTCGCCGTTCTCCTGGGCCGAGCCATCGACACAACCACTCACCTAGGCACCACCGCGGTCAGGGCTTGCCGCCGTATTCCTCGGCTCACCAACAGGGCTGGGGCTTACCGCCTCAGCAACTTAGGTGGGGTTCTTCGCCTCGATCATCGACTCACCAGCAGGGTTGGGGTTCTCCCTTTGCCACTTCTCAACAGGCCACCTGACATCCGTTGCCACCCTTGCCTGCTGCTGGGAAATTCCCTCGGCTCAGCTTAGCCATTCCTACGCGTGGGGAAGCATATCCTAAAGAAGAGTGTGCTGATGGCTGGGAGATTCCTGACACTGGCAATGATCTACCTGGTTTGGGGTGGCCGGATAATCAGGATCCACCCACCTCGGGCATGTTTGCTGCTGCTGCCTAATTTTGTCTTTGTTTTTTGCTAGGATCAGTTTTTTGTTGTTTCCCCCTAGGCTCGGCCTAGTTTGACTTTTGGTTTCCTAGGCTTGGCTTAGTTTGTTTGTGGTTTTGGGGCATGCTCTTATATTGCTCGCTTTTTTGTTGAAATCTATCTTGTATCTTATTGCATTGATATAATATAAGATCTTTTTCATCAAAAAAATATTTTAGTTAATCACGCCTCTACCCCATGTATCCATCCTGAAATGTTTCCAGTATGGAAACGGGTATGAAACATCCTGAAAATGCCAAGGAGGTTTCCGGAAATGTCCCCGACATTTTCAGGATGTTTTGCGGCTTATACATTATAAGTAAGAGTTTATTCCAGTTTTCTGTTGTGTTACTCCACTTAATCTTTTCAAATATAGCCTATATTTCTACTCAGAGAATTTTCCAAACCCAGGAATAAGTTACAGTGTGCTCAATTGTAAAGTCTTATAACATTTAAATTATACTGACAAGGAGACACATTAAACAAGCCTAAAGATAGTTTGGGTTAGAAAAGTAATCCAAAGAAAGTAGGAAGTATCTAGCAGAAACCAAGAAATGTCAGGCTAAAAAGTAGGTTTTGACTCATTATATTATTGCTCCTTAGAATAGATTTTTCCATTGGAATCCTCAATCAAATGGATACAATGAAGCAGGTTACAACTATAGTTTTTGAAACATGGATGCATGACATATGATTATGAAGAAAATCTAGATGATATATTCTAGAAGCTAGATTATAATAATGTATATATGAAACATTGAAATTGTAACCATGTTACATGATGAATCTTTAGAACTTCAATGAATACAAAATATTTCGAGTGCTTTATCTCTTATGGCCCATGGACTAAAAATTTGAAAATGAGTACTATATACATTAAATTTTGTTATAATATATTGTACGAATGTTTCTGTAATGTTTTGAACCCAAGGGTTTTTTTGGAAATCAGTGTTTCCACGTTTTGGACTCGTATTCGTACCCGTACCTGTTTCCTGACAACAGAGGTTTTATGCAATACAAGGACAATTGAAACGAAGAATCATTTCATCCTTGAATGCCCAAGGTACATGTACATCAGAACCAAGTGCAATGAAATTTTAAGAGTTGTTTCTATGATAGAACTATTACATAATAGCAAAATAAAAAAATTGGGTGGGATAGTAACTCAATTCAATAAAAGAAACAACCTTCTTAAAAGAAAATACCACCAAGTAAGCCCACGAATTTTTAGTGATCCCATTATTAACCTTCGATCTCATTTCTACTTCGAGGAGGAGTTAGTTTTTAGTGGTCCATTAACCTGCAATCTCATTTCATAAAAGATTTTCGCAATTATGAATCATCAAAGGGGATCCAAAACATCAGATCAATTATTACATCACAATTCGAAACATCACGTAAATTAGGTACACGCAGTTTCTTCACAAATATATTTTGCGAGTACCTAATAATACGGATTCTTAATGTATTTTTGGGAATCGCAACCTCACTGCAACAGCGAGAATAAACTCGACTGGCCAACCCATCCACAACAACCCTCCCACATTTACGCAGGAGCCATTTATAGCATTGGGATACCCCGTCCTAGAGCCATTTATAGCAATAGCTTTGTCTATTCCAAATAAACATCAAGGGACCCCAAAAAAGCAAAAACAATCCTTACCAATTTGAGCGAGACCAAAAAAGCCCGCCAGAACTCTCTTAAAATCATCGGATATGTAGGCAGAATATGGAAAACAAACACGCTTAGATCAAATCTTCACTGTTCCGACCATATTCGGCAAAAAGGGCAAAGAAAAATGTCAACTTTGCCATCAACTTCTGCAGCACAAATTGTGTGTATTGAATTTCTAGTAAAACCCTCACACATCGTAAATTTATCTCGTGTAGTCCTTTTTTTGTTAGAAAAAATGCCCAGATCTTCTAAATTTTAATTTTTGAATGCATCAGGCATTTTGGGTGTTTCGAAATACTTAGTTTTTTCAATAATTTTAGTTTTTGAATTCACCAGGTGTTTTGGGTGTTTCCTGTATAAGGCTTTCAATTCATTGATTTCGTTTTCCTGCAAAAACTGCATAGATTTTAATTTGACTGTATTGAAATGTCGCAGGATGACGACGATGACGGTTATGAGCCCCTTTTTGACTATTCAAATAGTCAAGCCCACATACTTGTTGATGATGGTCAGTATTAGGGTTTTTTTTAAATTTATAAAAAAAAAAAAAGTTTTGTTTAGTTCTTTTTCATTTGTTTATTAATCTTCTCCACCATATATACATGCTGATTTTTTCGCTCTGCGCTAGGTCCTTTATTCCTGTTTTAATTTTTTTATTTCTCTGTTGAATATTTTAGAGGCAAAATCTGTTATTAATTTTGTATATTAGTTTCATTTTTTTATTTTTGTTCTAACTTACATATTTTTCATTTCTGTACTGAATCTTTTGGATAATTTGAATTTTGTGGATAATTTTTTAAACCATCCAAGTTTTAACTTTTTATTTTTTCTGTTGAATCTTTTTGGGGCAATATCTTTTGTTATTTTACAAGGAAAATTAAACCCTAGACTAGAGCATGGTTAGCCCCTAAATGTTTAAATTTACCATGGTTGAGTGATTTTCTGAAATGACCTGCAGATGACAGCGACGGAGAAGATGTCCAGATTGTTGAAAAACATCCATGTTTCAGACCTCATGTAACTAAACGGGTGCGTGTTAGCCAGTTGATATTGATTTTTATAATTATTTACTTTTTCTATTTAGGTAAATCTGGGGCGAGTTTATCGGTTTCTTTTAACCTGGTAGGTGGCATGGTTGGGCTGAATTAATAAGATTTGAAAACATTGGTTGTGCTTGAATGTACCACATAAATGTTAAAAGAAAATCTTTCCACATCTGCTCTGCTGGACGTATAACTTGGGTTGCACTGTTATGACTGCCCCCCACTACAATCACTGCACTGTTAAGGCTTATTATCATTTTCTTGTAGAGACATTGGGATTTTTTAAGTTGTTTCATATTTGCCATTTTCCTAAATGAGATAGATTTCAACTTGGGCAGCTTTCATATGAGTGTCCTGCACTTCAGTTACTTCATATCGAGTTGGACTTTAAGGCATGTTATTATTTTCTTCTAAATACTGGGATGCAACGAAATTTAAGTTGGTTCATCTTTGCCATTTTCCTAAACAAGTTAAACATCTCAAAATTCGTATGGGTCCTCTGTCCATTATTACATTGTCCTTCTTCCCATTAAATCTGTTCAAAACAATTGATAAATGCTTGAAATTTAGATTGTTGATACCCTGAAGATAATAAATGTTTATGAAGCATACCATGCTCATGAAACAAAAAATGTTATTCAAAAAGTATTCAAAATTTCCCTGGATATTTTTCTGCTACAGACTTTGATGCAAAGTAGAGCCTCGTTCTCCCTTGGCCTTATTCTCTTGACCCTTTTGCTAAGGACTTTCCTTTCTGTGTATTGTTTTGCATTACATGGCTTTGTATACACTGCTTTGTATAGAGTCAACCCCCTTCGTGTTAGGTGTTTTGCTTCCCAGTGGTAGTTTTTATTATTTCATCTTAGTTGTTCTTCTTTCTAGCATTCCTGAATTGCTATTGTAGCTTGATGCACTCTCAGTACATTGACTCACTTTGGCCATTTGTCCACATTAATATGATTCTTTTCTTCTTTCTTGGTTTAATTGTGGCCTACTGATGGATTTGTTCATTCTAGCGTATTTGATTATGGAAAAACAAATATTAGTGGTGTGGAGCACTACAATTAATGTTCTTGATTGTGGGTCTGAAAATCCATCATGTAAGGCTGAAAAAATGTTTAAACCGTCATGGCTACATAAGGTGCATTCCAGTTTCAAATGAAGTAATCTTTTCATCATTACTATTTGCTTCTCTATTGTGCTGAATGGAAGAAATTTTCTCTTGGCAATCATGATATGTTCTCTAAGAAAAAAAATACTGATTCTCCTTGGGGAATGGTTTCCAATTATTTTTCTGCAGGGCAGAGACGAAATTGTTAAAGAATCCAAGCTAAATGTAGATGCCAAGGAAGCTGAAGAAGAAGATTGGTTACCCCCTCCACCTAAAAGCATTAAAGTTGTGCGGATTTCTGCTGATGGAAATTCTATGTTGAGTGAGTTGAGGTATGCAATGTTTTATGCTTATGCCAAGTATGGACCACAATGTGAATATTGGTACTAAACAATGTTCCTATAGACAGATTTTCATCTTGATAGGGAGAGATTTCTGGAACAACTGTGTGCTGGTTTTTCAATCGATGTTTTGGATGTGATCTATCATCAGGAAAAATAAATGTTAGGCTGGCTATTTGTTGCTGCATTGCAGACGACCAATGATTGAGCTTGATTAAAAATAAATGTAATGAATGATTATGAATCTAATTCCAGTCTTCCTATTTTATATGTCCTTTACATGCCTATTGGATGGACACACATGACTGTTCTGCAAATTGTTATATTTTAGAATTATGTTTGTTCTTATCTCAGATGTGTTTAAATTAAGGTGGATACTTGTCCATACCGAATGAATTTTAAATGAGCTAGCTCCCTTAAAGAGCTCAAGATTCCATGAAAATGGTCATGTTCCTAGAAACTGCCCACAGGTAGATCAGGAACTAAGGTTATTTTAGAAAATGATTTGGATCAGATAAAACATGATCCGTGAGCATCCCGAGAAAACTGTGAAGGACATTCTGATTCCCCTGTGAGTTCTTAGGCTTCTACCTAAGGAGCCAATACATATTTGAAGTTATCTATACTTAGGGAGAAACTACTCATCAGGAGGTTGGATCTAAGTATGAATGCGCACGACTGCTTTTGATAGTTGAAGCATCCAAACTGTAGTAAAGGCCATTGTTGCCAAGGATGATTTTAACTGGTTGTTTTGACATTAATTTGGGATTTTTCAGGAGCTGGCTTGCCTCCAATTTCAAAATTTCAAATTTGTAAAATTTCTCTAAGAATAACTAGAAACTTTCCTCCAATTTCCCAGAAATGTATCCAAGAAAACTTCCAGTGGATGCCTAGATGTTGGAAAGGCCATGAATGCTCTCCTGATAATATTACAAGGGACAAAGGACTTCTGATGGTGTGGTAAAGGATGTTGGGTTTATTTGGATGCCTTTGGTAAGTTTGATGCCCTAATTTCTATTCCTCAAACACGATTCTTCTTTCCTGGATTTTTTTTTCTTTTTTTTTGTGATTGAAATCATGCAAATATATTCATTTAGAAAAATAAACACAATTACATGCCCGATCCAAAAAGTGGCGGTAAGGGATCACACCCCCAAAAGTCCACATCAGGTACTAGGCTGGAGAATTTGTCCAATAAAACGAGTGCCATCAGAAGATGGTTTACTAAGGAAAACAGTTCTTTAATTTTGCTTCAAGGAAGAATGAGAAATTATATGCAAGTTTCAACTTTGCAACTATCTAAGCCCTATCTAGAGATCCTTCCATGCGGATAAAATGACAAGGGGATAGTGATCCTCCTGTCTATGCTCTTGCAAATTCCTGATAAACAGAACGAGGAACCATCAATGGTAACAGAGATTTCTGGGGCAGGGTGCAGTCGTTTTAGACATAAGCACCAATTATTCATAAAGCCAAACTGCTCTAGTATCTTGTAAGCAAAACTCCACACACATTCAAATTCTTGGCTGGCATTCCTTTTTGCTTCCCTAGATTGAGGGGATTAGATAAACTCACGGATTGTTGCATATTTTTTCAGATTATTCTCTTCCTTCATACACCCTCCTTGCTAACTAAGAATTATGAATGGTATAAGGGCCTGCCTTCAAGTCTGTTTTGATACCAGTCTATACACCTTACTTAAAGAAATGGGCTCAAACCCAATTGTGTACTTGGGCTTTCGTTGGGTTCAAACCCAATCGTGTACTTGGGTTTCCTGTTATTATGATTGAGTGGCCTAAATGATGTGTACAACAATTCGAGGTCTCTCTTGGAAGCTTGCGACTCTTCCACTGCAGCATTCGGGTTATTTTTAACAAGGTCAGTATTGTTGGAATAAAACTTGCAGGATGTTCATCTGGTCCAGGGATCCCATCTATTTTCATAGAGAACAAAGCTTCGGTAGTTGCTCCCATGAGACCAGGACCATCAAGGCCTCCTTTTGGGAGCACAAAACCAGCATCTGTAGAAAGTTCAGTGAGCTTTTATGGACCTTGTCTTTGCATGTACTATTCACTCAAAAGGTTGAAGTACTCGACTGTTACTGTTCTTGTTCCTTTAGACCTATAAGACTTAATCATTTTGCCTTCTAGGGATCCCAATCAAATTAGCTTTGATATGTTTGTCTATGAACAACAGTGGATTGATGAAAGAGTTTGTTACTGTGGGGTCCTTCTGTTTGCCCATTGCTTGAGTTTTCTTTTTCAAGAATATTTTTTCCTATAGGTATGTACGAAGTAGCTCTCTTCTTTATAAGAAGGTCATAATTGGTCACGTCTATTTGAATAGAACATTGAATGTCTTGAAGCTGTTTTTGTTGCTCAAACATGTTCTCCAAGGATTCCTTGTTCCACTTCTTCATGTTCATGTTGGCGGATTTTTTGTTTTGTGGAAACATTTCTAGTAATCCACTAGAGCTATGCTTTTCATCTTATTAAATTGCAGTGACTGAAATTTGAAAGGGTCGTTTCTTGGAGGAAAGTACTCCCTAATGAAGAGAGAGGTAGGCTATTGGGCTAGATCCCTACCCTAAAAAACATTAAATCCCAAATCCCAATTATTTGCTAAAGGGGGCTGCTAAGAGATCTATTCAACCTTTTAGCAATAAAGTTCTTTGCCATCATTTTATCGTTCCATGTAATATTCACACTTTTAAGAATACTCTCTTTTGAAAGATGCGATTCTTTTGAGGCATAATAACATTTGGTATCAACGATAAATTATATTCTTTAGAGGATATTGGACAAATGTAAGTTGGCTAAATGGAGCTTTTTTGAAGAGAACTGAGACAAACTGAATTTCAAAGGGGCTTCTAAAGCTAATCTTGGTACCCTCGGGAGCAGGTGGGGTTATAAGAGATCACAATGGAGGCCTAATTGCGGGTTTCACAATGAACATTCCGTCTACTATCAAATTGGTAGAAGTCCGAGCTCTAACTTAAGGCATCAAGGTGGCTATTAATTTGAGCCTTACTAAGTTTGAGGTGGAAGGAAACTCTCTCCTGGTAGTCATTGTTGTCAACAAATAGTTGGAGGCTTCAAAATCTCATCAATGAAGTCCACTGTTAATCCACAATTGGATCTCAAATGTACCCAATTAATGCAATTTATACTTGTAAGCACTTGTATAAGACTTTCTTAAAAAACCGCATCAGACCTATTTGTAACAATGACTGAATTCGTATGGGGAGTGTTATGGACCCTCCTCTAATGAAGATGGTCACTGTTTTCTGTGCTCAAAAGAAAAGGGTTTTACTATCATGATGAAATTGCCACTCTGCACAAGGTGGCAATTGCTTGAACGCCTGTATATGCAGGCGGCGGATGCGCAACTGCCGGGAATGCCGCCTGTAGACACTGGCGGCTTTGTTGTGCGTATAAGAAAAATACGTGGAATGAAACGGTTGCATACGCTTCGTCTCCTTGTGGCGTTTGAGTGAATTGGTGTTATTCCGAGGTAAAGGGCATAAGAAAGGGTCTGGTGCATGTCAAAAATCATCGAGAAGTGGTAGAGGAGTTTTGGGATTGGATCTTTCATTGCAACTAAGAAAGACGAGGATCTTTGTTCAAAATTCATGAGTTCCTAGCAACCAATGATGCATTCCAGTGCTATAAGGAGAGGGAGAATGTTTATAGAGTGTAAAACAAGTCTTGTACGAGCTTTGAAGTGGGAGAGAATTGAAGTCCTATCCATAAAGGCCATGAATTTGGCAGTGTATTGTATATAACTATGAATTTCATAGTTGAAGGGGAGTGATGTTGCCTCACCCACTAGAGTTTTCTCCCTTCTTGGGTTTCTCTAGGATAATCCTTGTGTTCATGTGTGTTTGTAGTTGTTCTTACTTCTTGTGTATATGTTACATATTTTACACATTCATTTGCAACACTTGATAGCTTTTTTTGTATGCAAATTTGGGTCTATTCTTTATCACTTGTTAATTTGGGAATAAAAGGACATGTGTTGGTGAAACCTAGTGCAAAATATCCAACTAGTGTATGGATTATATTGGTATTAGAGCTGATTTATTATTAGTATTGTTCATTGTGTGGTTTTGGTGGTGTTTTACATCGCAATTTATGTTTGTCAATCAGAGGCAACCGCACAAGTTAAATCAAAGAATTTGAAGTATGGCCCATGTTGATGAAGAAAATGTCAACATAAGAGAGATTACACTAGCTTGAAGATGATGTGGCTGTGTAATGTCCCCTTTTCCAATTGAAGACCTTTGCCCCATTTTGTCAACCCGACGGCCAAAGGAAAAATATAAGGGTGACTTAAGTTATAATAAATTATTATAAAGTGTTATAAAAAATAAAATAAAATTAATAAAGCACTTATATTAATTTATTTAGCTTAATAAAAATAAATTGTAATCCTTATGGAAAATACGATTTGCCTTACGGGGCAAAAGTCATTGTAAAGGGATTTATTATATTTTATTCCTCCTAGAAAGGATAATGGCGACTTGGGCCAAAGGGGAGTAATGAAGCCTAGGAAATATAAAAACATAATTAATTTATGTATTTCCCCTAGAGAAATGCGACTTGCACTAGGAGGGAAATGTTGTTGGGAAAAACATTTAATATGGAAAATCATGTGAGCTCATTGGCTGGTTTGGAGTTTGGTTGTTGGCCCTTTTCCTTTAAAAGGGAAGTCGACTTGCCTCTTCCATTATCCAGATTTTGATATGATATTTCTCTTGCATTTGAGCTCTAAGCTTTTGCATAAAAAATTTCAAGGACGAAACACCTTGTGAATTAAACCTCTTGTGGACGAAAACCCCAAGAGTTTGAGATGGATTTTCACACAGAATTTCCCATTGGTTGTATTCAGATTTGCCGTCTATTTCAGGTTTTTTCCAGCAGTGTTATTGAAGACTTTTCAAAGTATTTTGGTGAATAAAATTGCAGCAATGTTTTCTCTATTGGATCGACTCACCTTGGGACTATTTGGGCATTATTATCGAGGTATTTAGATATGAAAATCATTGTCTAATATCTCATAATTTTTGTGAATGAAAATATCCAAGTTTCATAATTCTTTTGAGGGTTATTTATCAGTTTTATAATCAGATTTCAGATCTGATTTTTGAGTTGATTTGGCATCAAAAAATTCTGATTCTTATATGAATGAGTTCCTAAAAATATAGGCAAGCATTTGGGATAGATAATCATTTTTGGAGCTCATTTGATGCCCTAAATGTGTGGGCCGAAATAGTAGGATGGCCAAATCTGCATGTTTGGTAGTTGCTGTTATAATTTGGTTTACATCATCTTGTTCCTTATATTTTTCCAAGTTTGGGCATATGTCATTTGCCTAGATCGGAATTCTGAGGGTTATGTACCAGTTTTATAATCAGATTTCAGATCTGATTTCTGAGTTGGCATCCAAAAATTCTGATTCTTATATGAATGAGTTCCTAAAAATATAGGCAAGCATCTGGGATAGATAATCATTTTTGGAGCTCATTTGATGCCCTAAATGTGTGGGCCGAAGTAGTAGGAGGGCCAAATCTGCATGTTTGGTAGTTGCTGTTATAATTTGGTTTACATCATCTTGTTCCTTGTATTTTTCCAAGTTTGGGCATATGTCATTTGCCTAGATCATAATTGTGTAGAGAAAGTTATGCTATCTTGAAGATTGCAGCAGTTAGGGTTTCAAATTTAAATTATTTTCTAGCTGTTGTAGAATTTGATTTTTGCCATAAATTCTTCAGGGTTGTTCCAAGGGTTTGGGAGTAAAAATAATTATTGTATGCTGATTTTAGGTGTGTTTGCACATAAAACCCTAGTTGCTTTTAGCATAAATTAATCCCGGTTGCCCTAGTTTATTTCCCATAGTTGCCAAAAATATATTTTATTATTTTATAAAGTGGGAAAAATCTTTTATTTGGGCAAAAGATCTATTGGGGATCTTTCAGGCTAACATCTCTCTTTCCATGAACCGGTTGGAGTCCATCATGGACTTCTCATTAAGAGGCCTAGTTTCTATGGAGACATTGAGAAAAGGCAAGGAGGACGCTCTTGAACACGAGGAAGAATTGCCCTATGCCAACCGTTCTCCACCTCCATTCAAGGCTGAGACAAAGATAGAGATTTGGTTGTACAATGATGAGAATGCTGAGAAGCTAGACCATTGATTAGCTCAACTTGAGGTATGTTTTAGTTTGCATTAGATTAGTGAAGGCCAACAAATTTCTTTTGCAAGGTTAAAATTAATCAATCATTTTTTAACTTGGCTTGAAAGTTATGTGCATACTTTGTTTGTTAATAAGCTACCTCCTATTATTAAGTGGGATGAATTTAAGATGTTAATCAAGAAGCAATTCTATCCTATTTGTTATGAGGAAGAGAGGTCCTTCTATTGGCAATATTTCAGGCAATAGCAAGGCCAAAGCATGAAGGAGTACACAAACGTTTTAGGCTGTCCTCAAACCAGAACATCTTGAAGAAGTATGATGGTGGACTCCATAGCCATTTGATGGGACACATCCTCTTGGCCTAGCCTACGGATGTAGATGAGGCTTGTTCTCAAGTCGACTACTTAGAGATGGACAAGAAGAAAGGTTCATCTACCTCTCAAAGTGCTCTAAAATAACAAGATGATACAAAGCAAAAGGATTAAGGAAAGGTGAAAGGTAAGAAAAATACTACTTCCATTTCTAACAAAGATACTAAAGTTCATTGTGGTGAATGTAATGTTGACACTCATTCCAAGGTAAAATGTTGGATGCTTCATTTTGAGTTGCACCTCTTCAAGAATAATAAGAAGAAAAAGGCGATTGCATCCCTTCAAGAATAAGAAGATGAAAAAGGCTATTGCACCCCTTCAAGAATAATAATAAGAAAAAGGCTATGGCTGCTCTTTGAGGAGAGAATATCAATTGCAACTCTGATGTGGATGAGACTTTGTGTTATACCTCCGTCAATAAGGAGGTATGTTTAGATTAGTAGTGTTCAAGAAAGTGAACTTGCTAAGCTTTTTTCATATTAAAATTTAGATGATGAAAACAAAACTGGATGCTCTTTTTGATACTTTTCAAGGTAATTTGATAAGCAAGGAGTTAGTAGATAAGTTGAATATAGAGACTTGCAATCATCCAAGCCCATAATTCTTGGGTTGGGTGAAGAAAGGTGTAGACATCAAGGTCACCAAGCAATGCAAAGTTAAGTTTGGTATTAATGCACATTTCATTGATGAAGATACAATGGATGTTGAGCCTCTTGATGTGTGTGGTGTAGTGTTTGGTAGCCCTTGTGTATCCGAGTGCCATCTTCATGAGGAGAGCCAACCAATAACGCTTGGTAAAGGATAATAAGAACTACATCATTTTAGCCTATAAAGGAGACTCAAAAATCTCTTTGGTAAGTGCCTATGAAACTAAAAAGCTTATTAATCCTAAAGGGCGATTTGCTTTGCTTCTTTTGAGAGATATTCAAGATAAGGATTTTGTTGCATCTAATACCTTTTGTGGTATGTTTACTAACAAAGAGTAGAAACAAATGGAAGAGTTGGTACAAGTTACAAGAGTTCAAAAAGGTTTTCCAAGAGTCTAAGGGTTGTCACCATCTAGGCCAATTGAGTACGAGATACACTTGCTACCGGACAACCCACTTCCAAATCTCAGTTTGTATAGGCAGTCCTTGAAGAATGCCAATGAGGTAAAACCATAGTTAAAGTCTTTGATTAATCGAGGTGTAGTCCATCCTAGGACTTAATGTGGTTCTTCTATTGTTTTAGTATTTAAAAAAGATGATTCATGGAGAACGTGTGTTGATTATAGAGCACTTAATAAAATAACCATCAAGAATAGGTACCCTCTTCCATGGATTGATGATTTGCTAGATCAAGTTGTAGTATGCTAAGTATTTTCTAAGCTTGATTTGAAATTTGGGTGCCACCAAGTGTGGATTAAGGAAGAGGACATTTGTGAAACAACATTCAAGGCCAAAGAAGGGTTGTATGAGTGGTTGGTTCTAACTTTCAGGCTATGTAATGCACCAACCACCTCTATGCAATTGATAAATGAGGTAATGAGGCCATTTATTGATTCCTTTTTCATTGTGTATTTGGATGATATACTTGTTTTTAGTAAGAACTTTAATGAACATGTTGTTCATTTTAAACAATTTTTGCAAGTTTTAAAGGAGAATTGGTTAGTGTTGAATGAGAAGAAGTGTGGATTTGCTTAGCAATCACTTGTCTTCTTGGAGGGATGTGGTTGGAGACGGGGAGTTGAAAATTGATCTAACCAAAACAGAGGCCATTATCAGTGGCCCAACCCTTCTAATGTGACCAAAGTAAGGAGCACTGTTGGTGCATTTCAATATTTACGAAAGTTCATCAAGAACTTCTCCTCCATTGCCGCTCCATTGCATTCTATTACAATAGGTGGTTAAGACTTTTACTTAGGGTAAGAAGCAATAAGATGCATTTGAATTTTTTGAACGTAAGATTAGCCCTACTCCAATTTTACCTTTGCCTAACTTGTAGTTGCCTTTTGAGGTGGAATTAAATGCTAGTGACTATGTTATGGCAGTTGATCCTAATTCAAGGAGGTAGGCCCCTTTTCAAGTTGTTTCATGGTGCAATTTTGAATTATTGTACATACAATAAAGAATTGTATGCTCTTGTTCAAGTGGTCAAGAAATGGAAGCACTATTTCATGGACAAGGAAACTATTATTCATACGGATCATCAACCTCTTCAACATTTGCAAGCACAAAACAATTTTCAGCAAACTAGACACTATAAATGGATGGGTTTGTTGTAGCAATTTCATTTGATTATCAAATGTAAGAAGGGTGTGACTAACAAGTTAAGCTGATATGTTGTCTAGACCTCCTTTGCTTTTAGCTATGGGCACCATAACTCTTCTTAAGCCTTTTGTATGTGAGTCTTACATAGAAGGATATGAGCAAGATTCAGATTTTGGGGAGCCATTTCTTCAAGCCAAGAATCCCCAAGGCATGGGATTTTGAGCCCAAGGGAGAGTACTATCTCCAAGACGGGTAAACTTTGTGTGTCTAAGGAGGAAAAAAATTAGTTGATGAGAGCAACACATACTTCCAAGGTTCTAGGACATTTTGGTGTTACAAAGACTGTTGCACAATTACAAAGAAATGTTTATTGGCCTCATATGAAAATTGATGTTACCAAGTTTATAAGAGGTGTTTTATGTAGTGCTAGCAAGCTTAGTAACAGGAAGTTGGGGTTATATATGCCATTAGCCGGTTCCTTTTAGGCCATGGGAAAGTATCTCCATGGATTTTGTAGGCTGATTGCCTATGTCAAAGAAGGGACATGAGTATCCTTTTGTGGTTGTGGACCGGTTTAGCAAGATGTGTATTCTTATTCCTTGTAAGAAGACTCTCAAAAGTTGTGATGTAGCTGAGTTATTTTTTGGTAGTGTGTGGGTTCATTTTGGTTTTCCTAACTTTATTATTTCAGATCGGGATGCATGATTTGTTGGCAATTTTTGGGCTACTTTGTGGGAGAAGGATATGAAGTTGAAGCGGTCTCACTGCTTTCCACCCACAAACCGATGGGTAGATTGACGTGGTAAATACAACATTGGTACAACTCTTGAAAGGGTACAATAGGAAGCATCCTAAAAGATGGGATGAAAATTTGGTATATATTCAACATTCTTATAACTGGATACTTCATGCTTCTACTAGTAAAACTCCTTTTGAAACTTGTTTTGGCTATCTACCTACATGTGCATTTGATGTCGGTTTTAGATCACCATGTAGGAACAATGGGAAAGTGGATCCTAAAGTCCACAAAGTTGAGAAATTCATTGAGAAGATTCAACAAATTCACCTCCATGTGCAAGAAAGGTTGAGAGAGTCACAAGCTAAGTACAAAGCATGACATGATCAACATAGAACCGAGCATTCTTTCCTCGTTGGACATAAGGTACAATTGTACTTGAGTAGAGAGAGGCTCTAAGGTGCTGCTAAAATCTCAAGCCTTCGAGGCATGGTCCATTTGAAATTTTGGAACAAGTGGGCACAAATGCTTTTAGGCTTGATTTACCCCCTTCTATGAAGATTTATTCAATTGTCAATGTTAAGAACTTATGTCTCTTTGAGCCTTCTATGCCAGACAATGAAGATGGGTTGTTGTTGTTGCCTTCTATTGAAGACCTTGCTCTGGATAATTAGATGGAGCTGGAGGAGGATGTTCTATTACAACAGAAGGAACGGACAACACAAAGATGAGAGCAAGAACATTGGCTTGTTGGGTTAAAAGGCCAACTACCTAACAAAGCTAAATAGTATTCCACAAAAGATGTGAGGAGTAAATTTCCTCATTAAGAAATTCCTGAAGCTTTTAGGGACTTAAAAACCTAAAATTAGGGTGGTGTGATCCAAAATTGGATCTCAAATGTACCCAATTAATGTAATTCATACTTGTAAGCACTTGTATAAAGCTTTTTTGAAAGAATTGCATTAGACGTATATGTAACATTGGCGGAATTTTTATGGGTAGTGATCCAGACCTCCTCTAATGAAGATGGCCGGTGTTTTCTGTGCTCAAAAGCAAAGGGTTTTGCCATAATGACGAAATTGCTGCTCTACATAGGGTGGCAGTTGCGTGACCGCCTTGATGTGAGGTGGTTGTGCAACCGCCACATGCAGACACCGACGGTTTTGCCACACTATAAAGAAAATGCATGGAATGAAATAGTTGCAAACATTTCATCTCCTCCTTGTGGCATTTGAGTGAATTGGTGTTATTCCAAGACAAAGGGCATAAGAAAAGGTCTGGTGGATGCCATAAATCATCAAGAAGTAACAAAGGAATTTTGGAATTGGATCTTCCATTGCAACTAATAAGCAAGACGAGGGTCTTTATTTAGAATTCATGAGTTCCTAGCAACCACTGATGCATTCCAGTGCTGTAAGGAGAGGGACAATTTCTATAGGGTGTCAAACAAGCCTTGTACAAGCTTTGGAGAGGGAGGGAATTGAAGTCTTGTCCATAAAGGCCATGAATGTGGCAGTATATTGTACAAAACCGTGAATTGCATAGTTGAAGGGGAGTGTTGTTGCCTCACACATTGTAGTTTTTTCCCTTCTTGGGTTTCTCCAAGATAATCCTCGTGTTCATGTGTGTTTGCTACTGTTCTTTCTTCTTGTGTGTGTTACATATTTTACACATTCATTTCCAACAATTCATAGCTTTTTTTTGTATGCATATTTGAGTCTATTCTTTACCACTTGCTGATTTGGGATTAAAAGGATTTGTGTTGGTGAAACCTAGTGTAGAATATCCACTTGGTTTTTGGATCAACCGCCTACGATGTCAATTTGACTCTTATTATCTTTCCACATTGCTACAAGTAGATCAACAATCCTTCTGATCACCTTGCTAATTTTGGATCTAATGGACTAATTAATGTGGAGATTGTCATCTCTTCAAACCCCTTGACTTGGGAGGGTATTAAAAGTATCTATGAAAAGGATTTTGATTATTCAAAATGATTGATAGGAGGCATGTTTTTATCCTCATGATTTCCTAGGGTGGCTAATCACCTTGCTAATTTTGGAGCTAATAGACTTATTAATGGGGAGATTGTCATCTCCTCAAACCTCTTGACATGGGACGGTCTTAATGATATCTATGAAGAGGAATTGATTATTCAAATTGATTGATAGGAGGCATGTTTTTATTTTCATAATTCCTAAGGGCAGTGTATATATCACAGGGAGCAACCTTTTTTGGGTTATAACGAATAGCGGTGGTATGGTAATTAATATGATTACCATCCACACACCTGAGAGTAATCACTTTCGATCCCTGTTGGCATCAGAGTGTGTGAGGAGGCTTTATTATGGCCTTTGCTTCAGCCATCTCACCATTACCGTCTCCTTCACTTTTGGACAAAGGACTTGAATTCCTATTTCTGGTCGACAAAAATGGTGAGGGGAAGGTATTCAAGAAAGGAGAAGGGGAAGAAGTTGGGTACTGAGAAAGGAGAGAAGACTCGTAGAAGTGTCGTGTAGAGGTTCTTCGAGGAAAACAAATTTTCTAGGCCCCAATAGCAACAATGACAACATTATTTAGAAGGTTTCTAATTCATTGCTTTTTCTTGCTTGCCATTTCATCAAGGAGTCGCTTGGGAAGGTTGTGCTAGGTGTTGTGTGAAGAAGATTGGAATGCATATGGAATTAGGACTCACTTCAGAATGAATTTGGAAGCATAGAATTTTGATGACTTAACCTCCAAGGTCATCCAACAGGCGGTGCAGAGCCGCAGGAAAAGCACTTCAAAGACACTTCTAGTTTCTCTGGTGAGTGAGCTTGCAAACTGTTTCCCTGGTTTTGATGAAGATTTCAAAAGTCTGGAAGATAGAATAATAAAATGAGGAAATCGCTAGAAAGGATCACTCGGCTCCCAGTGGGTCGGGGGTTAAAAATTTCCTTGTGAAAGTGGATGTTGGTCTCTCTCTCAAGCATCAGTTCAGTAATATTTTGACGGCTTTGATAGACAGTACCTGTGTCTTCTCTCTTGACAAAAGCGGTTCCTAGCTGTCTTGACAACATTGGCAGCACATGGGACTTGGTAAACTCTGAAAAATTTAACACCCCCATTCTCAAATGTGTGGTTCTCAAAGATCTGATTTTAGAGGGCATGAAAGCCACATAGGCCAACACTGCTATGGACATCCTGGTGATGTACATCCCAATTAGCAACAACAACCTGGTTGAATTTGGATTGATGGAATATTAGCACTGCTGGAAGATTTTCTTACAATCGGTGTCACCCTGAAAGATTTCTACAAGACTCTTGTGAGGACCGCTGGCAGATTTTCTTACAAATGGTGTGACCTTGAAAGATTTCTACAAGACTCTTGTGAAGAGGCTAGTTTGTGATACTCAGGTGCTATGATCGTCTCCTATCTTTGTTAGTTTAATTGTATCCTGTTTTACACTTGGTTTATGTTTTGCTCATAGTTACGAAGTTCGGAAAACTGCATCCGTTCGGGAGGGCAAACAAAAATGAAAATATGGAACTCTTGAAAAAGTTAGGAAAAATAAAATGCGAAATATATACATATTATATATGAACATAATTTATAAATATGCAAAACTCAACAAATACAGAGAAAAATATAAATAATGTAATATTAAATGTTAATACATTTAATATAAAAGGGTGTTGGGTGTCTTCTTATTGCAAAAATAATATTTTTTTGGGAGAAAAATAGGGCTGACCCAGACCGAATTTATCGGGGCTTCCTGACAAATCTGGATTCAGCCAGATTTGGTAACTATGGGTCACTTAAAGTCTAGTTTTTACAAACTTATTTGTATGGCTCTTATTATGACCAGATTATAAGTTAATCTGGTTCAATATTTGGAAACTGGTTATGTGCAGTTGTTTTTCTGTACAAGGGCGAGGGCCCTTCCTGTTTATTATAGCGAAAAAAACAATTAGTAAAAATTGCTTTTTGAAAATGTAAAAGGTGAGATGGTTAAGACTTTAGGCTGTGTTCCCATGGAAAAGGGCTTACTAAAGTTTCTTAAGCTGCTGGGAAATTAGGAGCCTTTTCCAATTCAGTGGTCCTATTTAATTTTAATTCCTTTTTGCCGAGAAACTTTAGGAATTATATGCAAATAGATGGTCCATAATTTTATCAAAATTTTAAATATATGAGAAAAATCAGTCAAGGTGCCATGAGGACAAAACGTCCCTAAGCTGGTGGGGAAACCTTCAGCTCCCCTCTTTAACAACAGCTGAAAGTCTGCTTGCTAAAATGTGGGGCTCCGAATTTTTGAGAAGAAAATCTTATATTCCTGTAGCTGTATTGTTTCAACTCCATGGGACTAAACTTATAATAAAAATAGGAGCCCAGGCACCTTCCATGGTACCTCATCCTTAAAGTATACTTTTGATAAGGGAAGACAAAATAATTTGTATACTACAGTTGGCCACTAGTTTTAGTTTGTTTTTAAAATTGTTATTAACTTAAATATTCTTTTGTTTTGCTAAGGTCCTTTATCATATATTATATTATATCCAAAAGGGAAAAATACCTGACAAATAAACAGAGTTGAAAACCTTCCCCCACACTATAAATAATATTGGTCCCTTAAATGTCCTCGACGGTTTTCTTTTTTAAAACACTTATCCCCTATATAATGACAACAATTTAAACGAATTCCTTCTCACTTTTGAGAATAACTTTAAGTCCCACAAGAAAACTTTGCACCTTAAATTATCGTAGGATGTCTGAAACCTCATATGATATTGAATGTCATTCTAATAAATGATACTTACTTGAAAGTAATCTTTATCATTTTAATTACCTTAAGCTCCCTATGCGGATGAGGTGCGATAAAGAGCTGAGCATCGCTTTACTAGTTTTAAATAATTAAATTTCTCAATGGCCTAACACTTGGGGAAAAGTTAATTTTCTGTGTCAGACAACTTTTGTGCTTTACAATTGAAGTTAGGATGAAGAAGCCACATCAGCCCATTTTGGACTAGCAACTTGAGTCTCATTGCACCATAGTTACCAGATTCTGCCGGATCTGCACAAAAGCCAACTGGATCTGGATTTTTCAGGCGGCTTGGATAAATTCGGTTCGGGTTGGCATTGTTTTTTTGTCAAAATTTTAATTTTTTTTTTG
This sequence comes from Taxus chinensis, assembly GCA_019776745.2. NCBI lineage: Eukaryota > Viridiplantae > Streptophyta > Pinopsida > Cupressales > Taxaceae > Taxus > Taxus chinensis. Next base: position 810,917,614 of record CM034148.1, read on the forward strand.
CAATAAAAAGACACCCAACACCCTTTAACATTATTTAACAATAAAAATATTAATATTATTTTTGTATTTGTCAATTTGTTCATAATTCTATGTAATGTCCCTTTCTGAGCTGAACCTGAAAAAGAAGGGAAATGGCATAAACCCAAATCAAAGCAAACTGAAATTTATAAGAGCCAACTGAATTTTTGGACAGCAAAGTACAATAGTTTGTAAGCTTATGACAGCTAGAAGAAAATTGCAATAATTCACCACCAATGCCACTTTTACACCATCCAAAGCATGTGGGCAACTTTTATAAATATTTAAAATAGGTACAAACCAAGAAATGAGTTTTTAAACCACCATTTAATTCATTTTGCAACAATAATGAATCCACTTACAAAAATGGCCGGAAGTTGGGATTCCAAGGCCCAAAATTCAATCCGTCAAATGCAACCAGCCTCAGAAATTATGAACAATCCAAATATCAACAAAGAACGAAGTGCTGTGCACTAGATATCACCAAAATCATCCACAATGCAAGTTGCTACCTTAGGAGAGGGTTTACAATAATTTGGAAATGACGAGTTTCCAAAGAAATTTGAGTATAGCTCAATTACGACCTCCGTATGAGATCACCAATGAAGAAATGAGGGGTTTCATCTTCACATCAAGTGCAAAGAGGGTTTTTATCTTCAATTGCAAGAGAGAAATTTCATGCTCTAACTCAAAGAAAATGAATTCCAAAGTAAGTGTCCCCCTTTTTCCAAGCCAAGTGACCCCTTTATATATCTAAAGGTGGCGCCAAAATCAAAAGGATAACCCCCTCAAAGAGGACCGATCTCCTTGTTATGCCGGGAGGCGTTCCTACAATGACAATGAGGGTTGTAATGGAGTGAGTTCACTTTTATTTTCAACATCAAATTTGACGTCCATTTGACTGTCATGTGACAATTCATCCATACATTTGATTTCCATTGGACTATCACTTAAATGTTTTTTTTCTTAGAGAAGTTAATAAAAAAATAGCAATATCTTGGCCATGTTTGGGCGCTTTTTTCTTGAATTTTGTTTTTTGAGACCGACACAATCGTGCAACTAAACTGATTCCATTTGCCACAAATCAATGTGAAATTTATAGAGAATTTAATGAAGTTATTGATAAAGTGGTTTGTGAAAAATCTAAGCTAAGAAGCTTGAAATTGATATCTATTTATATATTTCATGTAGATACATTTATTATAATATATTTATTATATTAAATATACATATATATAATTTTTAATTTTTAATAATGTTAAATATCGATAGGTGCCTCAAGATTGATATCTCTCGGTGTATTTTAGATTAGATGTATTGAAGATATCTATAATAGTAGAAATATAAGTTTCTTTTAGTTTTTCAAGTTGGTATTTGCACTTTTTTGAACCAACTTGACTTTTCTAAGTCATTATAAAGCTGCTTGAAAGTAATATAATGCTACAAAAAGCAACTGACAATCATGACATTAAATACTTCCCTTGCTCTTTCCCTTTAAGCCCATGGGAAGTGGAATCTGCCCAAGGTCTTCAAAGCATAGTTACCAGGTTCAGTCGGATTTAGGCAAAATCCGGTTCGAACCGCATTTTTTGAGGGATCCGAATTTATTCGGTTTGGTTCGCCATATTCTAATAATAATAAAAAACCTAAAATCGTAAAACCCTAAAAGTAAAAAGTGAAACCCGAAAGCCCTAATCGTAACCCTAAAAAGCTGAAAACTTTTGTAAACACGACTCTGTAGACTTGGAGAAAATATTGCAAATCCGATGATTTCTGCATAAAAAGCAAATTTTTGCGATTTATGGAGTTTATGATACTGCAAATTTTTGCAATTTCTGCAGCTTGTGATACTTGTGTTTTCTGCTAAACTCGTAGCTTTTTCTTTGGACTCTTTGGCGGTGGCAGGAGGAGACTCTTTGGCAGCAGCATTTCCAAGTATGTTTATTCGCAGCTCTTTAGGTTTGTTTATTCGCCGCATTCGATTAGATAATTAGTTATTAACTTATTAAAATTTATGCATACCTTTATGCATACGATCACATAATTACTTTTTAACTTATTAAAATTTATGCATACTTTAAGTTTATGCATACGATTAGTTATATCTATTAAGTATTAACTTTATTTATAAATGATAAAATATTTATAAGTTATAATTATAACTATTAACTTATTAAAATTTATATTGTTTGTTAATATTTATTATATTTGTTATTATTTATTAATATTATAGGTTAATAACATATAATTAGTAATAACTAAATAAATACCATTTAACTATTAACATTAAATGCTAATAATTAAATAAATATTATTTATTATTATTATCAATTATTATTGATTAAATTATGTTTATTTAGTTATGTAAAAAAGAGGTTTATTTATTTATTTAATTTGTGAAGTTAATTTTTTAATTTTAATAAATAATTAAATTGTTCTTTAGTTTATGACATATTTTTATTTATAAATTTTACTTTTTAGTTATTAATGTTATATAATGACGACTTAATATAATGTAATATATTTTGAAGTTATTAATATAATTATTTTTTATTTTTTTATTTTTTAAAATTTTAAATTACTTTATATTGCAAGGAAATTATTTTTTTAATGTGAATAATATAATAAAAATTAGAGAAGGTCGATTATTTTAATTTTCATCATTTTTATAAATTTGGAATAATAATTAGAGTCGATGATGATGATAGATGAATATTTTTTTGCATGATTTGTCTATATATAATAATATAAGTATACAATAATATAAATATATAATAATATAAGTATATATATTCCAAACTGGATTTTTCTGGATTTTTTCGGATTGTTTTGAGAACTCTGGATTTTTGGGATTTTTTGCCCTTTCGAACTTAATTGGATTTTCGAACTTGGTAACTATGCTTCAAAGTGAACTAGCTCGGAGAAGGGGACATTACATTGTAAATTATGCTCATATATAATATGTATATATTCTCCATTGATCATGAATAAAAGATATAGTCATTGCTGTAAATTCTGCTTTGTATGTGTGCTATCTGTTAAGGCTGCACGGTCTGAGGCATCCTTTCATTTGACCCCTAATCATGATTGGATCATTAGTATTACAGCAAGGCAGAACTTTGGGTTGAGGAGCAAAGATTTGAAGTTGTCCATCTTTGCGAGGTGGGGTAGAGAACACTGTGAAGCAAACAAGTGGTGCAACCTACATAGGTTTGCAAGAAGGTGCATCATCAGGTCCAGAGTTGTGAAAAGACAAGATGCTGCCAAGAAGAGTAGGGCAAGGAGGTGGATTAATCAATAATGTAGCTCGAAGACTTGAAGAGATCATGGAAATGTTGTGGACGATGCATATCAAATTGGCTACAATGGAGGAAGCTAGAAGAAGAGGATTCATCTTGAGGGATGATGTAACTGATGCAGAAGAGGAAACACAAGAAGTGATTGAAGGTGGGATGGAAGAAGCGGCTCCAACGCTTGAGCATATGGATGACGGAGAAGAAAGGTATCTCAAAGCCATGCCAAAGGTTGGAAGAGGAGTTCAAATGGAGGTTCTATGTTTTTCAGGGGCACTGAATGCAAAAGAGATAATTGATACAGAGATGGAAGCATATTTTGAATTCGATGAGGTTCTGAACAAGTGCAAAGTGAAGATCGTGTAGACCAAGTTGAAAGGTTATGTGGCATTGTAGTGAAAGGAGGTTCAGCTAGAGTGCATTAGGAAGAATAAAGCCAAGATCATCTGATGTGAGCGGATGCTTGAGAAGCTGAAAGGGATTTTTTTGCGTGGTTATTACCAGTTGGATCTATTGAAGAGGTTCCAGAGTCTGTGACAAAATGAGTTTAGTGTAAAAGAATACATTTAAGAGTTTTACAAAATTCAAAATTGAATCTGGTCATAACCAATCCAACAAAGGTAATGAAAAAGGCAAGAGGGCAGCTAAGACCTCTTAACAAAAAAAAGCCTTCCGGCTCAGTCCAATAAACCCCCACATCTGATACATCGAAGACATTTTGAAGAATTAAAAACATCAAAATCACAGGGGTAAATCATTAGAAAATCAAAATTTGATCTGGTCATAACCAATCCAACAAAGGTAATGAAAAAGGCAAGAGGGCAGGTAAGACCTCTTAACAAAAAAAGCCTTCCGGTTCAGTCCAATTAACCCTCACATCTGATACATTGAAGACATTTTGAAGAATTAAAAACATCAAAATCGAAGGGGTAAATCATTAGTATATGTAATACCTACATATCCTTCATTTGTTATGTGAATAAATCCCATAAAGGGATGTTAGTAAATAAAAGAGGAACATTAGAAATTACCTACATGTGATAAAGAAAGAGATGTTAGTAAGAAAAAAGAATCATTTAAAAATCACCTTAAGTATAGGTGAAAAGAGATGGACAAAGAGTTATTCGAAGGATACATATTTTGGAAAAACTGTAAAGTTTGGATTTTGAAAAGATCCGTATCCTTGTACAAAGGCCCTTATGGTAGAATAAAACATTGAAGCTCAACAGAAAAGAAGCCCGCGGGAAACAAAAGATAGAAGGCCCCTAAGGCAAAAAGCGAAGTACAAGAGAAGAGGGAGAAGGAAGAAGCTGAAGCCCCCATGGCTGCAACACAACCAGTTTACTTCTGTGGATCCCGATAATGAGATTGTAATCTCATTTTATGGAGAGGAATACCTTTCCTTTTTCGATTAACGACTGTCCATCTGTCACATCTATTAGGATCCGAATTTTCATCTGGATGTATTGGAAGCTGAATATCAGCAACATTTGACTCTTCCATGTAGAGATTGTTTTTGGAACGGTCAAAATCCGCCCCCTAAGCGAGCGTCATCCCCTGATCCACCAAACCCGCCCCAACCAAAGGGGGTGAAGGATGACGCTCAACCAAAGGTTGAATTTTTGATTTAGTACCGTAATCATCTCTAACCTCGACCGACACATTTGAAGAAGAATCTAAATAATTCCCAACAAACAATAGGTTGGGTTGAGCATCTTTCCACCAAGAAACTTTTCTCTTAAGTTTCAGCTGCACTTTCTGGCATTTTGAAGCAAGATGCACAAGGGCAAAACATTTCCTGCATCTGAAGGACAAGCCTTCATAATCCAGGGGTTGTGACCACGTCCTATCCAAAACTTTGAGATCAATGGAAGCAGGTAAATCGAGAATGATATCTAGATCTACTAAGATATGAGCATAGGTAGTGTGTGTGTAAAGTTCTGTTTTGGAATCAATGGATAAAAACTTGCCAAAAGCTTTGCCAACAACTATCAAACATTTCTCTCCCCAAAACTGCAGTGGGAGATGAGGTAAACGAACTCAGATTGGTTTGATGTTAAATGCAGCAGTGAGAGGATTGAAGGTCAAAAACCACGGTTCCATCAACAAGTGGTGATTTTGAAGCTCCCAAAGCTTGGAGAGGATAGAAACCCTATCTTCAATAGAACAAAAAACCACAATGAAAAAACCCCTTGGACAGGGGTGAATGTCAACCCTACTAGACAAAATGGGGCGCCAGTTTGTAGCAATCCACGAATGCAGAAGCGGCAACCCAGGCCAGAGGCCCTTGAAGCGGCAAATCAACCCATGACTGGCGAAATTTTTTTCCATTTCAAACATAGTCTTCCCAAAAGAGACTGAAGGGGAGAGCTTGGTAGCAGTAAGCGGTTTAGAATGTGCAGTGGTTGCAGCCACAACCTGCAGAAAAGAACGCTCAGAGGGGGCAAGCTGAGAAAAACCCTAGCAGAATCCACCAACCCGTCAGCAGCAGCCCCGCCTTTTGCAATAGTCCCCCTAGATCCACCCACGCTGTGACCACCAGCACCCAGCGAGCTGCAAACCAGGCGAACTTTGTCATTACTGCTGCAAGCATGCAAACTGGGGTTAGGGAAAGACGGGGAAGATCAGGGAGAGGGCAGAGACATTGTTTCAAAAAAACTAGATTGATGTATTTGCTCTTCATTCTCATTATTTGAATGTTTATTTGGGCTTCATCTTTTTCATATTTCATTCGTGATAACCTGTCATTCTCATTATTTGAATGTTTATTTGGGTTCATCTTGAACATATATGTATGGAATCGTATTTGTATAATATTTTACTTTATAACAGTTAGTTTGATTCATATTAAGCTTTGTGGATGCATGCTTTTTCCTTTTTATTTATTTTCAAGTTTTTCAAATACTTAAAACCCCAATAGTCATACATATATTTTTCTTTTTGCAATTATGTTAGGAGGGTCAATTCCATTATGGCATTGTCCTTATTGACATAAGGATCATGGTCTATCGAATTTATATATTATAAAAGTGATTCCAAAATATACCTAAGAGATATATTAAAATTAAGGCAATAAAACATATATTTTAGGATGAACTCTCTTTTTCTGTTAATATAATCAATTTAACTAATATATTTTAATTTATCAATCTAATCCGATGCAAAATTTGAAGAATTACTCCTCTTTACTCTTTTATGGAAAAAGTAGTTATAATAGGTATATAAGAGATATAAATATATCTATATATCTTGGCATATAAATGATAAACCAGAGGAGAAATATATTGATATATTTTTCATTGCATGGCTATAATACTAGCATACCTATCTTATTACTAATTAGATAATCTATGCAAAAGATGCTGAAAGGTATCATTCTTGAGGCACTTATATTAGATTTGAGACATAAGTGGAACAAAAGCCTTGAAAATGATACCTCTTGACGTTTTTTACATAGATTTATCTAAGATAGGTATGCTAGTCTTAGATTGTACTTGGATCTTAAAACAGTTTCAGTGACCTGTTTTGCTTATATGAACATTTGTATTGTCCTTTATTTTTCTTTCTTTTATTGTTGATTTCGCTTTCGTAGGTTTTAGCATAATTGATCCCCTACTGGTCTGTATTATGTTTCTTTTGCGCTGCTTTCATTTAACTTCAATTGAGATTTTCTATATGATGCACTGCAACTTTATACTTTATTAAAATTGATACCCTCAGCCCTTTTTGATTGGGTGTTGCTATTTTTTTTCATATTTTAGCTTGTGAATCGCATTCTAGCATTCAACCTTTCAGCTATTAGGGTGAACTGATAACTTCTGATCAAGGTTGTAACTTGTACGGTTGTACCTGATGAAAACGAGGCGAGTTGAAGATGATAATGGTCATCAGTCCTGAACATATAAACATGGGAAGCAAAAACAATAGAAATAAATGAAGGAAAAAGAAAGAAATTATATTAATGTACACAGATGACCAAATGCAGGTCTATGGGATTCAAAAAGTGTATTAAGCTACGATAGAAAAGTGCTAGGGTAAAAAACCCTTGGTAATGAAGAGTAACTAAAAAGTAGGCACTCAAAATGTAAACGACAAGAACCATAACCCAAAAGTAAATAAACGTTAAACCATTAGAGTAAATTTCAATACAAATAGCCTTATGAGGGAAAGACCTCTCAATGAAACATGGAGCTGATGAAGATGAAAGTGAGAGATCAGGACAAGAGACCGGTGATGTCTCTATGGCTCTGAAAGGGGGGCCTATCCACAATCTTACAATGCTCACTGGGGGATGTCCAAGAGTAAGGGGGCCAGGCTGGGGAATCATACGAGGAAGTCAGAGGTATTCCTCCAGATCTTCTTGTGACATCCATCGCCAATGAACCTTTGGCAGCAGAGAAAAATGATAATGTGCATCTACCACCTTGACCTGGGCTGCAGACAAGGGTTAGGGCCACAATGGTGAATATACAATATTTCAACTAGCAAAATATTGAACAGAGTGTCAGAATGTTTGATGAGCTTTGATTTTTCCTATATAAAATCTGACAAGTGCCTCTATGGGAGAGTTTTTTTGGGACTTTTTCTTTTGATGTTTATATTATGGTATATCCTAGAGTACCCTAAACTTGCTGTCAAAATACGGGATAAGTAGTGTACATTATTTTACTATATATTCAAATTTTTATCCACATGTAATATATTTCAGATGTGTGCAAAATTGTTTTCGTAAATCGCTAATGTCAGCGTGCATATTCAAGTTATCATCAGTGGAGAGCAATTTTAAGTTTAGCCATTGACCATTTGGTTTTTATAGTTACAAAATTACTGAGTTGGAAAATATTCTGTTTTAATTTTATGTTTTTTGAAACTGACTAATCTGTATCTTAATCATGCATTGTAGATTGAGAAGAGAGGAGTTGGTCTCTTTGACAACTGAGTCAACTGAAGACATGCTGAGGAAAATGGAAGAATCCTCTAAAAAGGAGCTTCAGAAAGCTGCAAATTCTGATTTAAATACTGCTGGAAGTGAGGCATTGAAATCCTCAGCGACAAGAAAGAAAATTGTTGTTTCTGTTCAAGACGATAAAGGAAGCAAGCAATTTCGTATATGTGTGGTATGACTTTGCCTCCAAAAATTCCATCTTTCTGTGCATAAAAATAATCTTGTACTGGCTTTCCTATGTTTATTGTACAATCTACATGCACACTTTATCTATTAAGAAAAGTGTAAGAGAAATATTGCATCTTAGAATTTTGGTTTTTGTGGGATTTTTACTTGTGTTATTTTAGTCGTTGCCAAAGTGACCTCCATGAGTAGTCATTACTTTAATGCATAGTTACCATGTTCTTACGAACTAAGTGAAAATTCGATTCGAACCATACTTTTTGGTCTGACCGCACTTACCGAACATGTTCTGTCGAACTTTAATTTTTTTTAAAACTAAAAAATTAAAGCATTTAAGTTAAAAGAACTTTAACACAAAACAAAAACGAAACAAGAAACACTAATAACTAAGCATGTAAAGAAAAACCTCCGTAGATAATATATTTATTTATTATTATGTGTAATTGATTTTTCTGTACAAATATCATCATATCTGTATAGTATTTATTGTTTATATATATTTTATATTTGTGAATTTTCTAAACCAAGCCGAACCAAACTGGTTGAAAAGTTCCAAACTTCCAAACTTTTTCCTTCTTTCAAACTATCAGAACTTTTCGAACATGGTAACTATGCTCTAATGACATCTTTCCTCATGTATTTTAGTAACAATCACAAGGCAAGGGGATCCACTTTAGCCCACAAGCACCGTAAGCATTTGTTAGTAAGGGGAGGAACAATGAATGTAAATTTACCAATTTGGGCTTCTCACCCTCTAGCCTCTTTTCCTATTGGTAAAGCTTTTGGAGCGTGTGATGCCTAATAGATCTCACAATTGTTACCATTGTGGGGTTAAGCCAATTACAACCCAATCATGTATTTTATGTTAAGTTGATGGTTTCCGTGAGCATTTTAATTATTTTGGTTTTTGTGGGATTTTTACTTGTGTTATTTTAGTCATTACCCAAATGACCTCATGAGTAGCCATTACTCTAAGACCATTTTCCCCATGTATTTTGGTAAATAATCACAAGGCAAGGGGACTCACTTTAGATTTACTTTACTCTAATATTACATCTTGCTTTTAATGTTCTTTGTTTTGAGCAATTCCCTATTTTTATCATGTGTGAATTAGTTATTACATAAGGGTCTTGTAGATCTTCGTCCAACAAGAATAAGCCAAGGCACTTGTAGAGATTGCTACTTGTTGTTTCTCTTTTCCTTATAAGTCACTCAATCCACCCAATTCAAAGTAGGTACAAACTAAGTTATCTGAAATGTTTGAAGGCCTTTGTCTGGGGCTTAGTAAGAAACACAGATCATATATACTACATATAAAGAAAAAAGTGTCAGACCCCTTGGGCAACTATCAAGACCACAGGGCTTTACCAGTTCCTCTCAGCCAAGAGGAATTAACAGTTTGAGATATCATCTGAATGGCAAACTATCTAAGTCCTGGGGTTTTGTTTCCATGCATCTTTCAACTTTCACCACCGAATTGGGTTTCTTTAAGGAGTCCCCAGATTTTAGGAATCCATTTTCTTGTAACAGGGACACAAGAAGTTTCCCATTGTCCCTTTTGAGGTAACGGAGCCCTCTTTTTAGGGGATGAGGTCCCCTTGGAGACTCCTTTTTTTGGAGACGTGGAGAAGTTTAGGGTTATTTGTGAAGAAGCCTTGAAAATGTTTACTAAATTCATCTGGTCCATTCCTCAGACCGAGTATCAGAAAAGGCTCTTTGCAGAATTTGAGAATAGGATCTAATAGCAAAATCCCAATCCATTTCAGTAGATGCTGAAGGGCTTCTCAGTCCCATGCTCCCAGCCTTCTCAGAAAACAATGTCTGTAGTTTATGGAGCTTCTGAAATCCACTCCATGCTCAGACAAGGTTCTCCTGTCACTCCTTTCAATTCCGGAGGCTGATCCAGTAACCTTTAGTGTCACTTCAATACCAACTTTCAAGTTTTTCTACCACATAGTACAATCCTGCTCACGTAACCACACTCAACAATGCAGCCTTCTGAGTGCTCATCTATGTCTTCTTCATAATCAGCCACTCTTTTCCAATCTCCTACCCATGCCCTTGCTTAATAGTTCTTTGCTGGCTCCAGAAGCTGAGTCCTGCAAAAACTAATTCAAACCCAGCACCACTCTCTCTGGCAGTAATCTATATTTATCTGTATTTCCTAGGTCATTTTGTGTATAAAATGGAAAGGGTCATTCAAGAACTCAGTCTTTGTTACCTGCAGCTTACTCAGTGGTATCTGGTCAATATTGAGAACATCAAGACAGCGACAGGTGAGAAAAACATCACCTACTTTGAGAGGAGAATCAGGCTCTGCAGAATGTCAACAACACTATTAGCTATGTCCAGGAAGTCTAGTTTTAGTGATGTGTCGCCCACCTCAGGCTCAGAAACGAACCTATAAAGCTGCAAGGAGAGGTGCTAGTCCAAAACACTTGTTGTCAATTGTGACACTGACACATCTGAATGGCCTCCTGAGACCAAACATATAAAAGTGACAGCAAAAATCTAATGGCAAGAGGCTGGGCCCTTCACCAACACCAATCTGCATCTAGAACATCTGTGCCAGTTTCATTGAATGAAAAGGAATTTCAAACAATGAGGACGAGGAGGACAACTTAAAGAGGTGATTGGTCAACGTGCCTTTTAGAAGTGACTCTGAGTTACTGTTTTTGGTAGATCTTTAATGTCACAAATTTGTATAAGTTCAACTTGTTTATGTTCCAAGATTTATATCTATAGGCAATGTATATGGTTTGTCTGTTAGATTACCAACGGTTGTTTTGTATGTCGGGAAATCTGGTTTGCCTATTATATTTAGCATGGTTGTAAGAAGATGCTTGTATAATGTATCCTTCTGTCTCTCCACAGTCAAGATGAAGTCCAACTTTGTGCAAGAGCTTATCTTTGTTTCAGAAGCAGCATTCATTTCTGAATTTGTAAAAATCTCTGTTTCAACTTTCAATATAATGTAAATTTCCTTCTGTTGATAAAAAGTTGTTGTCATGCTTGGTGAACACCACGAGTTCTAAAACATGATGTTAGCGAAGTATTTTGCTTTAGAATATAGATTTTTGTCATTTTAATCTTTTTCTGAACAATATACTTAAAATTTTAAGCCAAATGTTTAAATATAAGAACCAGTCTACTCCGTAGCGGAAGGCATATTAAGTTATAAATTTCAATAGGTGGTAATGTTTTAAAGATACATATCACGTGAGTTTTGAGATATGCACTGTTATCAATGACTTTCTATGAAGGGTTTAGAAGACTCTGGCATCTCATTATTTACAAAAATTAAGTACTATCTTTGTGTTAATTATTTAGAATTAAAACGACTTAGTACCAGTACATTTGTGAATAAAAACATACAACATGTGTAAACTCTTAAGTATATAAATTACAGTTGAAATTTAGAAATGTCAAGATAAAACTTGCATGATGTAACACGGCAATTACAAAATTATGAAACAGTCTACAATAGAAAATTTATACATAAAGCTATTCCAACATTCTCCACAAGTCGCCCAGATTTGCTTTTTTGTGATCCATGTTATCCTTACCTTCATTTACCTTCTTGGCTTTGTCAACTGTATTCTGTACCATATTATTCATCTCGTCATATATTTCTCCAAACAATTTTAATGCCTGTTTGTTTTGCAAATTGCTTAAAGAACGAGATTTGAAAAGTTGATAAGAGGAATTTAGTCTCTAGCTTCAATTTTCCCCAATAATGAGACACTGAATGATTGATCCATTTTTTTTGCCTTCAGATAGGTTTGCATCTCTCTCAATGCCATATTGAACAAATTTTACTTCACCTCTACTAGTTGCTTCATCATGATAAAATGTGGGATGCTTATCATGTCAATCAATTTCAAAAATTCCAAATTAGAGAATTGTTAATTTTTTTTGGGACTTTTAATCTGGCTGCCTCCAAATTTCCTCTCTCACCACCATAGAACAATATTTTTTGCTTCATAATAATGTATCATGTTTCTATTGGCTTCAAATTTACCAATTGGAGAATTTTGTTCCACGGGGACATGTCCCCAGCTATTTGAAGGTACATGAGACATCCCGAGGTGTTTTGGTGCCTCCCAAGGGATGCCCTCATGATGTTTGAGGAATGCGGCCAATAGTGGAGGATGTCAAGACATGCTTGGAACATCTTGGGAATCCTAGGACGTCCCTAGTGTTAAAGAGACTAGGGAAAAAACAAAAAAAGAACCACTTTTGAAATTTTAAAAAAGCTTGGTTGTTCAATCTGAAGATCATTGATAATATAACAATCAAATAGTCATATTTGCAAATTTGCATTTGTATAACAAACTCTCTCTTTTATTTATTTCAATGGTCACTGTTCATTGCTGTCAGTGTTCAATGTCATGCATGTAACTTTTGAATTTCAGCTCTTTAGAATGTTCAATCGTGTTCAACAATTTAGTTATGTTAAAGTAATTGAAGGCTTCCGCTACCATTTTTATTAGGTTATTATTTTTTGGGGGATTTTCCCTGTGCATGTTTAATTCATCTCAAGATGACCACCACGAATAGTCATTACTCTAATGACATTTTTTTGGGTGTATTTTTGGTAGTTATTACAATGCAAGGGGTTTACTTAAAGAATTTGTTAATAAGGGGGAGGAACAATGAATATAATGCGGCCAATTCAAAAGCTATTATATATTTTTTGTAATCTCGTGAAAAAACTGAGTTTTTTTTGTTGTCCTAGAAACACGTCCTCATCTCCCTCCTTCACTAAAGTATCATGTTGATTGAACAATTCAATTGTATTCAAATCAATGAGGAGTACATACAGGCTATTGATTCCTACAAACGAGGAATCAAGCCTTACAAGCTAGTCTAAGTGGGTTGTTGAGACAACTCACATACAATCACTAATACTAAATATCATAATATCACACTGGCATACTAAACTAGTTTATTCCAACATTCCACCCTTAGTACAAAAACAAGGAAAGAGAACATTACACACGTATTGAAACAAGCACACATTGCTGGATGAGAACACATCAACCAATCCAACAAGCAAATACCAACATGTACTTTGACACAATCTAATGGATGGGAACACATCAACCAATCCAACAAGCAAATACCAACATGTACTTTGACACAATCTAATGGATGGGAACACATCAACCAATCCATGGATCGAAACACGTAAAGCAATTCAACAGGGGTGGTGGGAATGGCCTCACTACATCTCTGATGAGAACTACATGCTCTCCCTAACATTGAGCAATGAGATTGAATGGATTGAGCCTTACCGATCCTTACAACACAACTCTTTATTGCAAGTGTGGCATGGGCCTCTACTTCTTTTTGGTTCTATTGCAAGTCTGGCATGGCACTTTCACTTCACTTGTCAATTCTGTGCCTCCAATTGGCTGATCCTCACCGAGTAAGTACAAATCAGTGGGTGTTGGCTACCTCATTGAACTTGCATTTGCAGAAGTCGCAGGTGATGCTGCCACTTGATCATGAACAACATAAATGGTTTCCATTGCGACTGGACACCATTCTTTGCCATAGTCTTTTTGGTGCAGGTTTTACTGAATGATATGTTGCTGGAATATGTTTTCATTGCTGGTGAAGACTAACAATTCTTCGGTTGTGTACTTGTTTGGGCTCATTCTGTTCTGCCCGTGGCGAACTTGAGGTTGTTGATTGACCTCCTTCCTCCATTTCCCTTGACCTCTTGTGTGACTCAACCGGCCAAGTTGAATCATTGTATGTTGTATCTTGTGAGAATTTTTTGACCCCCTAGAATGGACTGACATGTATTTGGACGCCGGGCTCGAAATTGTGTTCATATACAGAATAAATTTTGACTTTTACTTAAGATGACATACATTCATACTATAGACCCCAAAAAATAGAAAATACATGCTTTGACTGAAAAATGACACTAATCACTTATTACTCAACCAATACAACCAAACTGTATTTGGACAATTGGCCACCAAATTTTACAGAAACCACTTTCTAATAACTTGACTTACAGAAAATAATCTATAGATTATTGAGACTAAGACATGAAAATTTTAATTGCATGACTAGGACAAAAAATATAGACTGAAAAAACAGAAACTAAATGAAAACATTGTCTAATAAACTTTAACTAGGGGAGAGGGGCTAGGAGCGGTACATCCTAAGTTAAGGGGTCCAAAAAATCAATTTTTTACCATGCGGGGTTGCGATTTTTTCACCAATTTGTAGTTCAAAGTTTTCTTAACTTATATTTTTTGTTTGGAATGTTTAATTGGAGGGAAAGCCATATTTTGAATTGATTTAAAATATTAAATTTGAGTTACACTCCAACCATGGTAGAAACCAATACTTGAACATGGGTGATAATGATTGAACATTAAATTTCTAATAGTTGTACATGGGTGAGAGGTCCTACATGTCATGATGTGATTGGTTACTCTACATAATTATTACGTCAAAAATAAATAACCACTAGATGGTACTATAACAACTATGAAGTGGTACTATAACAACTATTGGGTATTGTGTGATCAAGACTCATGTCAACTATTGGACCAAGTTCACCTATTTGCCCCTCCCCTACCTAAATCTATAATAATCTCACAAATGTTTAATAGCTTAGACTTTAGGTATATTAAACATTGTGTCCATGTATGTCACGAGGCATATGGGAACATTCATATTATGGCAATGGACATACACGTGAACTGGTAGATGGTGATGTTCACACACGGATTTCATGGTATATTGACGGAATGTTTTACGTGAATGGTGGAAACTTGTCAAGCAATCAGTCCGAAATGTTGGTTGGAATAGGTGTAGTGGGACTGCACTTTCGGATCCATCAAGGAAGCAGGCACATGCGTGGAACACACTTGATTATGGCAAATTAGTGATGCAAGATTCAACAGCAGACAGAACAATAATTCACCGACAACGAAAGGTGCATTAAATGCAGCTCTGCAGGGTATGTGTAATCCATAGGATCGATAATACCGATAGAGGCATCAGTGGAGGGTACTTGTGACAGATGTGGTTGGTAATCAAGAGATAGCAGTTAAATGGAATAAACTCATAGGCTGCGTACATGCAAAAGAGAAGTTTGCTCTCAAATGGCAAGCCTCGCCTATGTAAGGGAGCTATTTCTTGCTGTTTGCACACGCGATCCTATAGTCGGATCTAAACGTAGTTGCAGGCAGTATATTTTAATAATAAAAATGATTCCGTGGCAGTGTTTTACATCTGTGAAATCACTAATGTGACATTAAATTTGCATTGAACAGTAAATTGTCAGGGGCACTGCGATGAGCCTAGGCAGCAAGCGAACTGTCTTGGTGAGTGCATACAGAAGGACCTTGGCTCATAGCTCGCTTTTCTGCTGCATGTGCGCATCCTATCACATAGATGCTTGGGACAGAGAAGATGTGAAGAAAATATGCACGTAATATCAGATGTCGGATCATGTTTGCATGGGATTGCATGTAGAGTCTGCACGGATCAAAGGACACACATGGAGGTGGACGGGAATCTATGAATGAGGAGAATTGCATATACACCTGAAAAGAATGGAAACAAGATCTCTTAAAAAGTACAGATCCAGCAGCAAGTTGATGAGCGTATATCCGAACACACGGATGGCAGGCACTCAGTGAATGTAGAGAATATAGGGCTGAAGCATAAAATGATAGATCGTTTACAAAATGGTACCTTAAAAAGGCTGAAACCATCTTATCTTTTGCTAAAAAGTTACATAATTTCTACTCAACTGCTATTAAACTCATTGTTCGAGTATGGTTGCCATTATTCAGGGGAATAGATCACATGACTGCCCCTTCATGAGTCAACACACCATATTGCAGGAAACCTGCTCTGATGCCATATCAAGTTTCTTGAACGGTTCAATTGTATTCAAAACAATGAGTACATATAGGCTATTGAATACTGACAAATAAGGAATCAAGCCTTAGCACAAGCTATTCTAAGTGGGTTGCCAATACAACACACTTACAATTTCTAATACTGAATAATATCCTAACTAGGAAGCCGGTTCTTCCCCCCTATCCTCAGTACCCAGCCTGGGTACACACCCAGGACATGGTACGGGTACAATACTGGGTACCTCCTAGGTACGCCTAGGAGGTACGGGTACTTCCAGGTACGTTTGCAGATGTACCGCGGAAGTACCTGTATGCATAACACATACCCGAAAGGTACCCAAGGGGGTCCCACATCAAAAAACGAGTTTTAATTTTTTTTTTTTCACTTTTAAAACAACATAAAAATACAAAAAAAAACCATAAATCTATGTTTAGCATACTATGATCAGCATATGACCTTTGAGATATTTGATTATTATGACATTTGGCATTCGGATGATATTTTCATTTTTGTGGTTTTGTTTTTTATATGCATACTATATGGTTAATGACAAATGTCTCTCATTTCTGATTTATTAGGCTATAATGTCTATATTATATATATTGTATGGACGTACCCAAGGCAAAAAAAATGCCATACCCATGTATCGGTTACTTTGTACCCGTACCCTGTTCCGCACCCCAAACCGGCTACTTGGGATCCTAATATCACACTATGTAGCGTACTAAACCAGATTATTCCAACACTAAGAGGACCCACTTAGCACATAAGCACCTTAGAATAATGAATCTACTGATGAATGTACTGATGCCAACTAGATTATACAATGCGATGATAATATCACACTATGTAACGTACTAAACTAGATTATTCCAACATTAAGGGGACCCACTTAACACGCACACACGTTTCGAACAGTGAATGTACTGATGCCAACTGAAAAACTATTAACCATTTATTTTTTGAATTTTCTCATATATATTCACTCATCCCAAAATCTTGAATTTTTTTTGCCGTCCTAGAAACACATTCCCAAGTCCTTACATCCCAGAAACTCGGAGAACAGAGAGACTCTGTGCACTAGTAATGGCTTGGGGGCATATGGTGGTTAGGAATAAATTTAAAGATGAACATGCTGTATCTATATTCATATACCCCTGTGCTCTTTGAAAATGGCCTCTCCATTCCTGTACCTGTTCTCACGTCTCCTGGTGACTGCATTTTATTTTGAAATTATATGAAATGGCTGGAGGGTGTTCAATTTTTTAAATTGTACGAAACAGTACCATGGTATCCATTGTTATAGAATTAAAATACAATATCAGAATCTAGCATGTTTCAATTTATCCTTGAAAATCAAGTGAAAGTTTTGTTCATGTTTTGAATTCTCTTGTGTGAATAATACTTCAACATGTAGACTGAACTTTGATATATTGGGAAGTGAATGCAAAGATCAAACCCATTTATGAAAAATTAGAATGATTATTGCGAATATTGCTTTATATAGTGGGGTCATGCATTTGCAAATGGCATCCAAGTAAGGCGGACCTTTACTATTAATAGGCTTGATTAAATTGCTGACAAATCAAATCTCATGAAATACATATCTTGATCATCTATTGATTTTGACTGAGATCTTGCATGATGGCAGGATGACAAGCTTGAAAAGCTTTTCAAGACTTATGCGGAGCATATTAAAGGGCAACATGAGAACCTGGTTTTCTGCTTTGATGGGGAAAAGTTATCCCCAAGTCAAACAGCTCAAGGTCTTGACATGGAAGACGAGGATATCATTGAAGTTTACCCTAAAGTCGGATGAAGTAAATCCAGAAACATTGTAGAATTACTTTGTTATGTATCCTAGATTTTTGATGCTATAGTTGCATATTTTGTAGATGGTGAATCAATACTTTCCAACTGTTGTTTTTGGTGTTTAGGCATTATATATTTTTAGCCATCTGATATGTTTCTCCTTTGACTGTTCATGAGCTAAAATGCCTTGACTAATTAATTTTGAGGATGTACAGAGGCTCCTTGTATTTGGAGGGAC
This sequence comes from Taxus chinensis, assembly GCA_019776745.2. Classification (NCBI taxonomy): domain Eukaryota; kingdom Viridiplantae; phylum Streptophyta; class Pinopsida; order Cupressales; family Taxaceae; genus Taxus; species Taxus chinensis. Next base: position 810,936,002 of record CM034148.1, read on the forward strand.
TGAGTAATCCAATATGGGGAAATGTAACATATTTTTCTTGAATTTTTGAACCGTCTGATTTCAAGAAAACAACGAAAAACAACTCTAAATGGTTGTCAAAAAGACTTAATTACCTTTTATTATATTCATGTTACCCGAAGCCTAATCTAGTTTGATGTAAATATATATGCTTTGTTCATAAATGGTCGTGGTGTTTTTAAAATCAATTTCATCCCTAGTTCTAGAGAAGAAATTCTAGATTAGAATCTCTTCCTTACACTGATTTAATTTAAACGGGTTTGATATGAACATTTGGGATTTGGTTAGTAAACATGTGGAAAAAGAACTGAACATCCCAGTTTGACGCTTCATAAACTACCTGGTTGCATAATGCCATGTTTTAGTAATGTATATTTATTATTATACTCGGTTATTATCTTCAGGATGTAAAATTCATTTTCAATTTATTTATTGAGAAGATATGGGAACATTTTTAGAATAATTCTACCTCAATGCTGAGAAGGATTTAGAGCTTTACATTTATGCAGCGGTTTGCATGCAATAATAATTAATTATACAAAACTACAGTGATTTCACTGCATTGGATTGATGTTATGCAACTTGTTTTGTTTTTCAATTCAAATGTTGCATACACCTTAGTGTTTTAACGAGTATTGCATTCAAATTGTTCGTACTTCTAGTTTTGTGATATCCTTGTAATTATCACACTGAACTTCTTTTGAGAGGAGATTCTTTTGGTCAGCAAAGGAACGTGACTTAAATATTCATTGGTTCACTCTGCTGACTTGCGTTTACAGTTATGCAAGCACCAACTTGATTGATCAAGGTTGGATTACTGCATGATCAAAAAGTCGACTATTGATTGGGAAGTTCCACTAAAGGGGACATTTGAATTTTAACTTGTAACTAAAAGCAACTTCTTTTGTCTTTGTCCAATCAGACTTCACTCCTCCCTCGGTGGAATGCATCTTGTGAGGCCGTTGTGTTTAAGAAATTGATTGTGTGTAGACATGTGCAAGCTTCTACATGTATTCAATTTCTTTGCCATGACCACTACGCAATTGGTGCAATTAGTTTTAATCTTCTATGTTACTTCTTTTCCAAACAACCCTAGGGTTATCTTCTATGTGTTTGTCTGCTTTAAACTCTAGGGTTATCCTCCATTGTGTTTGTCTTCTTTAATATGACTGTTTGTGACCAGGTTTTAAATCTCGTAAAGTGGAGTATCTCTGCTTGGAACTTGTCTAATATGTTATCAATTATGAGTTGCGAATAATGATTGAGGATTGAATTTCTTTGGTGTAAAAGAAGTGATTGGTGAATTTCATGACATGCTTAGACGAATCACAACTTGATCCAAGAGCTCCTAATTTGGTACTTTCTAACGAGGAACTTGTATGTGGCTCAATGTTGAAAAAGGGTAAATTAGACGACAATTGAATATCTTTTTTGGAAGCTTTTGGTTTTAGTTATTTCATATTTTTAAAATATTCAATCAAAGTGTTATATTTTATAGTTTTGAACACACATAAAATGTTTTTTTTAACCAACACTACAAATTTACTAGTAGCATTTATCAATCTCTGCTGACACTTGGGAATATGGTGAATTTCATGGACACACTTGGACAAATCACAACCTTATCCAAGAGCTCCTAATTTGGCAACTCTCTAACAAGTTCGTTCTATGTGGCTCAATGTTGGGGCAAGAGGTGAATTACACGACAATTGAATATTTTTGTTGGAAGTAATTTTTTTTGGTTATAGTTGTTGGAGCCATGACTTAGCTTATGGATCTATAATAATTTGAAACTGAAACCTCAGTTTTAACTATATGTTATGTGGACTATAACTAGCATACCTATCTTAGAAGAATCTATGTAAAAGATGAAGAAAGCTATCATTCTTGAGTTGTCAATATTGGATTTGAGACATAAGTTGAATAGGCGTCTCAAGAATAATGCCTCTTGGAGTCTTTTATATAGAATTATCTAAGACATGTATGATAGTTATATGATTTAACTTATATTTCTCACTTGTTTAGTGATTATAAAAAGTGAAGATGTCATATACTTTTAATTAATATTTTCATATAGATAAATTTGAAAAATGTCAATTGATATCAATCTCAAGACTCTTAAGTTGAATTTCACACGTATCACGTTGATTAATAATTTCATTATATTCTTTTCATATTTCTCACAGACTGGTGATTAAAAAAACTTCCCAAAGAAAAAGCTACGATATAAACAAGATATTACTTTCAGAAAAAAAAAACTTTAAATAAAATTTAAGTAAATGTCAAATTTATGGTCAAAATTATCTTTGTAATAATCAAATAGGCATAAAATTTAATTGCATTATATTCTTTTCATATTTCTTGATTAAAAAAAACTTCCCAAAGAAAAGGCCACAATATAACCAAGATATTACTTTTAGAAAAGCTTCAAATAAAATTTAAGTAAATGTCAAATTTATGGTTAAAATTATCTTTGTAATAATCAAATAGACGTAAAATTTAAAATAAAAAAATGAATGTGCATATGCTTTTTACTTTGGCAAATACATTTTACATTGGCTTCAATGAATCTCAAATTCCATATTTTAATTATATTCATTACCAACCTTAATTTGTCAAAAATTTAGCTAAATCAAACATCAGTCGACAGTCAAAGTTTTTTAATATTTTGAATATCAAATATTACTCACTTGTTGAGAATATTAAATGGACGTCAATTTTAATATTGAGAATAAAAGTAAACTACACATATCATTATAATCGTAACTAACATCGTAGAATGCCACTCAACATAATAAATTACCAATAAAAATATTGGGGAAAAAACCATCATGGCACTCGATAGTACTCAATCATCAAATACACATACCTATAATAAATCAAAATGAAAATAAATATTTCACTAACATCCCATTAGGCACCAGCTTGCAAAAGTACAATATGAATATGTTACAAAGAAAACAAGACAATGTTGCTTCGTTTTGGAGAGTGGATCTCTGGATAATCTTGGTTATAATTTATGCCCTTCCCAGTCTCAAACCTATTAAACAAAGCATGCAACAATAAACTTTCGAAGTGTTTGCATAGTAAGTTTAGATGTCACCGTAAGCATATACAAATCACTCCATGATAAACTGCCATTGGTTTCAACTACCGCTGAAGTGCAAAGTATTCATTTGGTGTCCTCTCATTCTTTCTCAACCCCCTGTACGTCTATCAAATTTGTCAACATAACTGATGTGAGATGGTTCTCAATTGAGTTATAAACATTTTTGTCTTTCATTTAATTTTAGTGCATATATAGGTTTTTTTTAAGACAACTTTGGCATATGAGATTGAACTCATTTTTTCTTCCAAATTGCTTTATCTATATAAATAACTTGAATTTTTCTCTTATGCATTTTTTTCTACCTTTGATATTTTTTGACATTCATGAAGCATTATGCTCCAACTACTCATCTATTTATCATTTTATTTCATCTGCGTCTTCTTTCCTTTGTTTAGCTCCTCCTATTACCATATTAGACCATCCATTGTGTTTATGCCTTCTTTCCTCTTCAAATAATTTAGGAGTTTAATCATAAATGTTGTGTCTAGGGGACGTACACGTTTTCACTAATAAATCCCATAGGGATTGAGGATTTGATTATGAAATGCACATATCAAATACAACAAACACTCAAAGGCACATATATGCTTTCTAAGCACATGGGAACTTGCCATCATTAGGGATGTTACATTTAATGGGGATTTGTGCTTGCTTGAAGATGGTGGAAAAAGAAAGAAAAGGTTTGTTTAAGGTTCACAATATTGAGTTTCTTGTTTTAGGTAGCTTATAGTAAATGGGACCACACGATACTCTTAATATGCAGAAGACACTAAATTGTACTTCAAATATGAGGCATAGATTACCCTCCTCATGTGAGATTCAAACTTATGACGTCTTTCAAGAATACAAATTCTTAACCATTGAGGAGAAACATAATTAAATTGAAAAATATTTGATTTTCAACTTCAACTGAAAGATAAGGAAAAACACTTGAATGAAGTAACATATTGGGAAGTTAAATTAAAAGTTATATAAAAAGGATTAAAACCAATAATGATGAAAAAATATAAATCATTAAAGGATTATATATCTCACGTAAAGAATGAGAGGTGGACTAATCAACTAATCTCTTATATCAAAAAAATTAAGTGGTGTGAAATGGATCTTTAACCACTTTATAAGCTAGTCGGGTATATATGTTGAAGTTCAAACCAAAATAATTTGTTATCATTAATATATTTTTGCATGGTACACAACTATGAAAGGATTATTTATCTTATGGATTTTCCTAAATTGTGTTGTTAACTCATATCGACATATTATCTATAGTTAGAGGATAATTGGATATATTGGATTTTCATACAGATAAGATGTTTAAGAAAATCACTAAATGTTCCATTTAAGATGTCGATTGCACTAAACTTTCTAAATACTATAGAGTGTCATTAATGAATGAATATATTTTTTCATGTTGAAAAATTTAAATGTAAAGGAGAGATGATTGTGATTTTAGGCTTGTATATACATGATTGTAGATGTAGAAAGCGATTTTGCACTAATAATACATTAAACTAATCACACCAAATTGCAATCAAACCCATTTATAAAACTCAATCATAGAAATAAGAATATGTTAAGAGTATAGGAAACTAAAATAGTTGAAATGTTAGAGAGACTTAGGGTTATAGAGTGATACACAATTTGTCACAAATGAAGATATAGTTGTGATTAATAAGCAAAAAAAATCAATTCCAAGAAGCAAGATGATTGAAACGTAGAAATTTCAAAGCAAATTGAGAACTTATGGAGAGCCAAATCCATACAAGTATAAAAGTGGCACAAATAGAACTGTAGTAGTACAATTTTGGAAGCTTATCGTAAGTGCGAAGCATACTGAGCAACTTTAGTCGTCTACCCACTGAAAGCTTCACCCACTTTCCTAGAATTCACCACGAGTCATGGGAAAATTGTTCTCCTTTTTCAAAACCCTAATACGATATCTAGGTTTATAGAATGAGTAAGGGAAACAAATATGTTTTGGGGCGTGTGATAAACTAGATAAAATCTCAAGCTCCTTGATATTTAGTATACTGCAAGATATTTGAGTAATTTACCAATCAACATACAATTATAATGTAATTTAGCAGGTAGCACACTGTAGTGCAAGTGTCCCAACTCTTATCCTTTAAATGTATGCAACAAGTAGTAAAATGCTAGATGCTTCTCTAAATGCTTGAATTACTCTTTTGACACGAAGATTCTTCATAAATAAATATATTACTTGCTTAAAAATTTCAATAACTTCCCTCATAGTCAATATGTGTGTGCATCCTTATGTATTAAATGAATTAATGCACATATGTATTTGTATACTTCTTGAATTCAAATTAAGACCCTATTGGCACCAAGTCAACGTAAAACAAATGAAACAGGCCAATAAAGAAGGGCCACAACCTTAGGGTACCCGAAATTTAGGTAAAAAGGACCCACAAAATAAGACCCAAAACTTTACAAGTATGATATGGAAAAATGAACCATACACGTAGGATTATGGAATATTATAATCATACTATTATGGTTTTAGAAAGTGTCCAAAACAATAGGGAAACATGAAGAGGATAAATAAAATAGGAGGAAGGATGAGTAGACATGAAAAACATGGATAAATACATAAAGTCAACAAGAAGAAGGTAGAGTTGCAAAGATTAATACACTATTGAAAGTGTCAAATTTTTCATAACAAAGGGAAACATGTCTAAAGTTTAACATAAGGTACGCACAGTAAAAAGAGTCTAATTTGGTACAATAATCAATAAACACATAAGTACAACTATTAACTAGTTCCATACCAAAATTACTTGTGTACGTAATGCTCCACTTTGATGTGTCTGCAGACACACAAATATCAAAGTAAAACCAATCACGTGGATACAAAATAGTTGTGATTAGATCGCCACATCCACACTCACATGTTTGAGAAAAATTCATGCTCTTATAATCACACGGGATAGTGTGCAAGAGAATTAGTTTTCATACAAATATTTGATAAAGAAACTATTGAAATCTAGGAAAGAAAAATGAACGGGAATAAATACACCTAGTCGTGCTAAAGAATGTGAAGATGACTATGTGAAATTCGTATCTTGAAATCTACAGTGTATCTAAATGTAATCTAGGTGTTTCATGCAAAGATATCAAGTTGAAATGATGTGTACCACCATGTGATTGCTTCCATATGAGGGAGCAAGAAAGGATGGACTACTACATAAAGTATAAATAGTGCCACTTTTTCTATCAATTTCATGTTGTTTGTGTTTAAAAAAAAAAAATTAAAATTTCCCAACATAGCGTAAATGTAGCACAAATTTCGTGTCAATCTCATGCCACATTTGGGCTTTATACTTCATGCCACAATTTTAATCAAACATTTTTTTCCTCTCGATTATATTCACAAAAGTGTTGTTTTGAGTATTTTTTTAGTTTTTGTATTATTTGACAAAGTAAGGCTTATTGATTTTATAGACTTCATTTTTTGTACCGAAGGTTAGAATTAGTTTCAAATGTGGATTTTTCAATGTTAAGGTACTACAAACATGTAACATGAAAGAAACATAAGCTATAACTTTGATTTTGAAGATATTATGGTCATGCAATTCATCCTAACACCACTAATATGTCCATTTGGTGTGCCTATTCATAAATGGCCTAGAACACTGTAGACTTGGGAGGCCATCATATTTATGTTGAGATTTTCCCCTTAACATTTTTATTAAAGTGTGTCTTCTTTGGGTTTAAGGAGATAAAAAATGAGAGCATGAAGTAGTAAATGTAGTTTGATTTCCCTTTTCCATCTAATTAGTGTGTAATTCTAAGTGTGATCACTAGTTTTTTTTTTGATTGATAAAGCGGGTTAAAGGGACCCGTTCCCTCTTCATAAAGCAGAGGCCAAATCCTCTGGAAAAGCAACAGGGTTTTAAGGCCAAAGGTAAACAACAACTACATCTGAACAACGACTTGCAAAAGTATAAGAATAACCAAAACAACCTAAACAAAATTACTTCCCACCTTGCGATGGAAAATAATCCTCAATGCTGCCCATTCTACCCTTTTTGTTTTTTCACCTTTTTACTTCGAACCACTTGCCTTGGTCAGTCGAGATAACCAATGCAAGTTCAGTAGGAATTTCTGAAGCAATCAATTTATCAGACACAGAATCCCGATCTGATTCCGAACTTTCCGAAGTATGTCCTCTTTTTGTTCCACCTGCAACCAGGTGATTTTCCTGAATTCCCATCTTAGTTTCCTCCTTCCCTGTGTCTACTTTATTCGTGGGATTCAGATTATTCAGAGCATCCTTAAAATTCGAAGCGGATACCAAATCTGGGTTAACAGAGCCCCAACCTCTAGAAGAGGTTGATCCATTCTTTTTTGTAGATTTCTGATTTTTGTTAAAGGGATAGGAGGCTTGTAGATGACCCATATTTTTGCATAATCTACACCAGAATGCAGTATTCTCATAGTCTAAGATCTGGCAATGCTAAAAATTACCAAATTTAAGATTGATCCGATCTAGTAATCCTTTGCTCAAATCGAGTTCAACGCACATACAGGAAAAAGAACACATACCCGAATGTGTTCTATCCAAGTCTTCTTTGATAAAATTTTCCAAACCGTTACGAATATCCTCCAGGGCATACCATAGATGCAAGGGGAGGTTAGGGAGCCTGACCTAGACAGGTGTTTTGGCATCCGAATATGTATTCGGATCGAAATCTGAAAACCATGGAGTTATAAATAAACCCGCATGTCCTTAGAACCATAGACCATCTGTTAAACATCGATGATAGTCTTCAACTTCTCTAAAATGGACAACGAAAAATCCCTTAGAACAGAGGGATATTTCACACTTATTGGTCCAAGTATCGAATACCCACTGGTACAAAGCAGAGGAGGAAGGCCAGAACCTGTTAAACCTACTGATCACTGCATCCCTTGATAAATTTTTGAAATATTCCTCCACCTTAGGGTTCTCGATGGTTACAAAGGGGATATCCTCGGCCAAATCGACTAGGTAGGCCATATTACTTGCTGTTTGTTTGCTCGAGGATCAACCGCTACTGTTTTCGAGTATATCTTTGAAGGAGGTAGTCTTCTAGGAAATATTCGGACCATGATGGCCTGTAGCACTGCTGCCCGCTGCTTTTGTTATAATATTTTGGCCCGCCTAACCCCAACGAAGTCCCTATGATTTTTAAAACCCTAGGATTAGGGCACTGTTCCACCCCCTTCATACCTCGTCCACCATTACCGTGCTCACCACCAGCTGCCCGGAGATCCCCCGTGGACAGACCGTGATCTTTCCCTCCCCCTATCGTGGCCTGCGAGCCCTCCCTATCGCTGCCTGCAGCCTTTCCCTTACTCCCCGCCTTCGCATTCTTTCCCTCCATTCTTTCGCTTATCCAGTGTGATCACTATATTAGATATAAGACAAACATACATTTTCTTGCATAGAATTTTTTTATAGGAAACATAAATCAACTTATTGAAACTCAAACACATGAATGTTCATCTTCACATGGAAACGATCCTAGCAAAGCAAATAAAAAAACATTTTAAAATTTGATGATATAGTCTTAACACTCATTATACAATTGTAGACATTAAAATATGCACTTATTACTATTACATTACACTTTTAGTATGTCGTTATATACATGGTTACTGAGCAAGAATATTATACATTATTGACACAAGTCCTAGTTTTCTATTGCTTTTGATTTATCCAATTGTCACTCATGGTTTTATGGATTTATTCCTCCACTTTTGGTTGAGTCACAGGGATCCATGTTATTATGTATTACTTGTTTTGTTTTTCCGAGCTTACTAGACTGAAGCGTACTGAATGGGTCATAATGTTCGTATGCTATGGGACATCCCAAAAACTTTTGTCTCACCATGCTTTTTTCCAAGACCTTTACATCGGGATTATTCATCACTATTTTCTTATTCAAATTTTATATTTGGAGTCAGACTTTTGTGTCACCAGTGTTGAAATTTGGACAAAGAAACTCATATATATACCTAGCTTACTAAGAAACTTAAGGAGGCAATTATTACCATCTACTACCATCCTTTGAGAAAAATAACATGCTAAGAACTACATTTGGACTACATTATTACCTTATAGGAAGGGCATATCTTCTAAATTCCATACCACATATACATCAAAGGAAAAATGGTGTAGCTCTCTATTCAGTGCAATGCACATAAGGGAAAACCTAGTTTCAATGGGACATGATCATAATCATACACACACTAGAACTACATAAAGTCTGAAATGTAGTGTAATGTTCGATGCAATTACACTAGGGTGACCGCTAAGGTCAGTATGACTCAAATTTATGCATTCTTTATTTTAGGCTAATGGGGGCTTGAGTATTGTGCAGGGTAGCTTGGGTTTTGTTTTGCATGCACACGAGTGAAGATAAGGATTTGAAGCGAAGTCAAAGAGACAAAAGTACGAAGCAGGGGACATAGAAGCAATCCACACAAGAATTAGATATGAAGGATAAAAAGGGAGGAAAGCGTACGAAAAGGGCCATAACTTTCATACGCTTTGGCCCGCCACATTTGCTTTAGTTTAGGAACTTCTTTACGACACAATTTCATAGATAGATATACTAATTCATTTGCAACCTATTGCAGTCTTCAAATCATCCCAGATCATCACACAGAGCAAGATATTAGCTAAGTCATCTTCTCTCTCATTACAAGTGTTTTATCCCTTTGATGTTTATCATTGTTTAGTATTGTTCATATGGTTATTCCTGACATTGTTTCAATTAGCTTTAGAAGCTAATTTATTAGGACAATCTACCAGAAATATGTCAACAATGTAAAGGGGGACACAATCCCTCTTTAATGATGGATGAGATTTCCCTTATTGAAAACCAAAATTTTATTTACAACTATACATTCAAAATAGTGTTTTTGGGGGGTTTTAGGGTTTATGGAAGAAAAGAATTATATAGGAAGAAAGAAAGAAAAGGGGTTGAATAAAATGTAGGAGAAGATGAATGAGAATGGGGAACAATGCATGTAAGATTAAGCAAAAGCAGATCACAAACTCATATATGCCACAAAAATAAACATAGTGAATGAAAATTGAAAGAAGACATCATATTCCTAGAGAGTGAGAGTTTTCACATTTATTCAACATAATTCGCTGGAGGCGTTTACTTTGAAGAAGGCATTGCTGGAAAGTGTCAAATTCCGGTGGCTTAACTTTAAAGGTTGCCGGATTTTAGATATTTTTCTCAGTCCTAGATATTTACTATTTTAGATATTCATCTCTGACTCCACATCCTTTAAATGACATTTTAGACTTGGCAATAACCTTTCTTTGGTGCCCTTGCTTTTGGGAGTGGCCGGCCTGAGACCATCATGAGTGAAATCTATTTCCTTACTTCCCTGACCTGTGTCGTGAAGGAGAGCCCGGTAATGGAAACATGGACTAGCCTATACATGTTTGGATGAGATTCGTTGATCTGCTCTTTGTAATCTGCGACCTGGTCTTTCTTTGCTTTTAAGAGAAGGAAAATGAATTAATGATAGGATGGAAAAGCTGTCCTTACCAATTTCGTAGCCTTGCTTCATAAGTCCATCTTGCAGACAATGAAACGGGTGCTCTCCTTACTAAACCTTACTTTGGACGGCTCCTTTAATCTTGTAGAAATTAAAAAACGTAGTAGCACCTGTGTGAGTGTGTGGCACCATATTAATACTTCCATTTTCATCAGTCCAGCTTGGCCGTGTAAGGGGTATTAATGAAATCAATTTTTTGTTTGCTTCCTTGTCTTTTATCGTCTCATAGTACTTTTATTAGAGAAAAATTGTCCTCGGATGAGGTGGTTTTTAATATGTTTTTTATTTGAAGAAGATAATTGTCCAAGTTTGTGATAAATGCGTAGCATCTGTCGGTTGTATACATTTGGCAGGAGAACTAGGATATCTCCAATGGCATGTAGAAGAATCCCAAACTCCTCTGTTAGAGGAAGAGTGCAAGGCAACAACAGATGAATTGTGGCCTAACAGATTTAAGCAAGCCATTATGGAAACACTCCTAGCAAAAGATATGACTTAAATCGACATAAAACATTGCATTGATTTTGTGAAGGACCAAGAGAAATCTGATTCTCAAGCTTGACTATAGAAGACACAACTGCCAACTCTGTGTCAGTCAGTTTGTTGTAGACAGTCTCAAACTCTTTGAAAATCTCACCAATCAGGTCAATCCTTTTCTTTTCAATAAGAATGTAGAGAAAATTTAATGTATAAGGCTGAAACTTGGCATCATTTGTAATGTCTTCGAGAATACCCTTTTTCTTCTCGTCTGGTATGATTGGATTAACAAGGAAATTAAAAAAAACCTTATTGGTTATGTACTGAGAGAGCTTATCGATGTCTCTACTGATAGCATCTAGGGACTTCACAGATTGGGCTAGTTCTGCTAGGGCTATGGCATATGACCCCGTAGAGCTGTCTTGCATAACAATACGAGTTCTGTTTTTGCGAGCCACTTGAGAAACTTTGGAAGGGAAGGCACTATGTGTCTTGAAGAGCCTTGTCCCAAAAAGACCAGATTTCAAGGATATGTGGTAGTTTGATCCGTTAGCCCCTTTCAAAAGGGCTCTCACAGATGGCGCACACTAGACATTCAGGGCCACGAGAGACTGTTTCAATGATTCCATCTAACAAAAAATAGAACCAAATCTTTGGAGATCATGTATCCACCGAGAAATTTTTGTAAGATTGTGTGAAGAAGCAATGTTAATTAAGAGCCAAATCATTTTCTCTGGAATTCAATTACTTGATGAAGAATCCAATGCAATTCTAAATTAGTTGCAATTTACGCCGGAGAGGATAACAATGTTTATTTTATTAGAGTTGTAATTTTTCTATTTTAAGTTTGTGTGATGGGGAGAGGACAATATAGTAACTTCCAATAAAAAAAACATTGCCTACTATGCCTTGATGGATGTCCGTACGTTGCTATAAACCTCGTATTTTGTTATGGGCCACACATATGTTGGTATAGGTGAGTTGATCGGGGTGAATATACAGTTGTTTTATTTGATGAAACAATCACAATGTCTCTTGACAATGACCACGTCTTCTGTAAGATACAATTATGATATTCATTTAAAAGATAACATGTTGTATCATTTGGTTGAACACTTGGCGTTTATTTACAAAAGTTCATATTTTGGCATTTAATTGTTCCCAAAGCGTAGAAAACAATCCCATTTTGTCAGTATCCTTCAATCACTTCATTCCATGAGATGACATATCTCTAGGGAATTTTATGTTTGGTGGGTAGATGAGATTAAGAAACCTGCCAATGATACCCAAGATGTTGTAGCGGAAGAGCATCTCCACGCTTCTTATAAATGAGGCTTCCATCTTTGTGTTCTTATCCATCCGATTCTACTCCCGTTGTACATATTCGTCAACTTTTGCAACCGCTTGCACCACTCAGGTACAAAGAGTGGTTTCCTGTTTACATTTGCCAGCATACTCCTCGCCTTGTTTCACCATATGCAACAAACAGGGCTCCAACCCAATTAGTTTAAATTTTCCAAAGTACTCCCAACCTGTGCCAAAATATAGAGGAATTTTGTTAGATATAGTTGCAAATGCTTTGATAGACATGTATGCAGAATGTGGAACCTTACATAAAGACATGTGAACTGTTTAGCAAAATGTAACTTATGTTCTTCGCTCAAACATCTATAATAGATCATAGAATATATTTTACATCCAAACCATATTATACACATAAAATTCAAGCCCTCTCCGGTGTAACTTGCAACTCATTTGCAATTGCTAGTAATAATAACAAATGCTTAAGAAAAGGAAACACATATAAGATACAAAGCTCTTCACAAATGCTCCTTTATTCCTCTTCAAACAAGAACACAAAGTTTCTTACTATCTCTCTATAAAACATTATTTTTCCTTGCTCTCCAAAAATCCCTTTACAAATGAGCTCTAACTAGCTTTTACAACCCAAAAGTTGGTTGTAAGGTAGTTAGGGTTTACATGACACCACTTTAGGACACAATTAGGTCACATTAAATTTATAACTTTATTTTAATAAAGTAAAGTGACTTTATTAAAATAACACAATTTTATTACATGAGTGACCTAATTAAAACTATTTATTACAATAATAAAGTGGGTACATGTGGACCCCACTTGGATACTGACATATGGATTCACTATGACAATTAGGATTATTGCCTTACCCATTAGGCCAAGAGTCTGCCTATCTCACTTGTAGGAGAAATGAACTCATTGGTTACCAAGGGCAACTAGAAAAAAACATTGAAAATATTATTTTTAGAAACTTGGATCCAAACATCTATCCATTTTGAACTTTCTGTACTTTTCAAGCAATTCCAACAACTTTGGCTCTTCAGGAAAGATGTGAGGTGCGAGACAAGTTTCACAGATGACTTGTATTTCCAAAATTTTATCAGGAACTTCATGAAATTGCACCATTCTCTCTTCCATATTGACAATTAAGTTCTAGAGTTTGATGAGTTTATCAAGTGAATCAGGGCCAAAACTTACTGAAAAAATATATTAATTTTTGATCAAACCCGAAAATTCCTCTTTTAGAAGCTGCACCGAGATCTTCTGATTGTGCTCATTGACAAAACTGCAAGGGATCTTCTCAATGAATTCTTGAATGACACACATGATTTTTTATCCTTTGTCCTTTATATCATCAAATTGATCCTGAACATCGATCAACACCATATTTATATATTTGGAAAAGTTCAACCACTCGATAGGAAGACTAAGCTGATTGAATTGCAAAATTCCCTTGTTGACAAGGGATGAAAAACCCATTTGTGTGAGTTTTTGAATCTCTGGAGAAATTTCGTCGAGAGTGCTTGTTTTATCTTTAAGAGACTCCTCAAAATATAGGATAGAATCCATTTAGACCTTAATTTTTTCATATATTTTTATTGTGTCATAAATTACTCGAAAACCTTGTATCAATACATTGTCGATCCATGCCTTAGTTGCACAACCCATATTATTTATCTCTTTTGATAGTGTAAGGGCCTCTTGATCTCGCACTGCCACTATGAAAGGGATTTGAACAATGGAAGATATTGCATTTATTAGATGTTGGGCACATGTAACTAACTGATGATTTTCTTCTTTAAGATGGATAATCTGAAGCTTGTATTTCTCTATCCGCCATAGAACCATATCAGCCGATTCACGAGCATGAGATGCACCATTTTCCATGGTTGATTTTCTAAGCATCATTCTAGAGAATTCATAGTCTTCGACAGTCATTTCTCTTTTATATTTGTCAACAATTGGCATTGCTATATTCGTGTATCCAACTCCATAGTCATTGACCACAACCTTGGTGATGATTGTGTTTTTTTGGGAGTGATGGAATTAGTCAATGATGAAATGGTCTTCAGATTAACTGTAATTGGTTTTTCTATCCTTTTCCTCTTTTTTTATTAGATGTTGGGCACATGTAACTAATTGATGATTTTCTTCTTTAAGATGGATAATCTGAAGCTTGTATTTCTCTATCCGCCATAGAACCATATCAGCCGATTCATGAGCATGAGATGCATCATTTTCCATGGTTGATTTGCTAAGCATCATTCTAGAGAATTCAAAGTCTTTGACAGTCATTTCTCTTTTATCTTTGTCAACAATTGCCATTGCTATATTCGTGTATCCAACTCCATAGTCATTGACTACAACCTTGGTGATGATTGTGTTTTTTTGGGAGTGATGGAATTAGTCAATGATGAAATGGTCTTAAGATCAACTGTAATTTGTTTTTCTATCCTTTTCCTCTTTTTTATTTCTCCATGGAGCCAAGAGGGGACTTCTTCAAATAATTCTCCGCCAAGGATCCTCATATATAATGGGAATTGTTCGAGCAGTAGAGGAAAAGGTTTAGATTCAGGAGGTTCCCTCACAACATCTTCACATTGATGAGGAGGAGATGTTGTAATATCTTCATGGTGAGTTGGAGAATATTTAATAGTACCTTTATGAAGAGGAGGTGCAGGTGAATTAGAGATCTGAATTATTGGAAATTGCACTTGATCCGGTACCAAAAATTGTAAGGTGGTATTTTCAATCAACCCTTGAAAATCATTGTGAGTCGATGAATGATAAATTGACTATGATATCCCAGAAACACGTTCCTTTCCTTCTTTAATTTATTTTGCTTGTCAAGTTTCTTTGTTGTTGAAGGTTGATCCTGAGATAACTTAGACCTCCATTGTTTCTTACTAGCTTGGGTGTATGATGAGGCATGTGTTGCGAGGTGAGAGGATGAATGAGTAGATTAAACAATTCTCTTTTCGCTTTGACTGACTAGCCTTTGATTATCTTGTGAATTTTTATTTTCTATAATGAATTGAGCTAAAGATTCTTCATACCAAGAAGACTTCTCTTGAGCACTTGTTGGATTATCTCATCAAGTGATGTGTCATCCCATCTGGACCAATTGACTTTAGGAAGAGGATATGGTGCAACAAAATCATATTTGGGATCAATCATATCTAAACCATTATAAGTGAATCCTTAAGGGACTTATTATAATCAGAATGAGGTAATTTGATCTAAAGTCATCTTGGAGTAATCATGACGTTGGACTTCAAATTCATTTCCACAACCAACCCAAACGTCCTCTTTTTTTGGATGATGTTTGTATTTAGGTCCTAAAAATCTTTATGCAAACCCAAAGATATAGAAATCCCATCTTCTTACAAATGGATGCAAAGTCATAGTAGTCATTTCCATATCCATTGATTCAGCTATGCGAAATGATGGACACTTGTACACACCGATTGAAATTGGGAAGCGAGCACCCGGATGATGTTTTTCTCCTAAGAAGCGGTTCACTGATGCCAATTGTTGTGAAAGTTCCATGAGAGCCCATTTGTCACTCACGTATTCAGGCAACTTATAACATACTCCATTAAATCCATTGACTCAGATGTATGAGAAGGTGGGTAATTGAATTAACCACGAGCCCCATCGTAAAATCATTCCTTAGCATGTTATGAGAATCTGTCTTGTGGTTTGTCTGTGAGCATCCTAATAACATAAAAGAGAAAAGCGCCATTAACATGATAAAAATGATGTGAAATTTCTTTAAACTCTAGTTGTGGATAATAATGATGTAATATTTTCATTCCTAGGGTTTATAGAGAAATGAAGCTAAATCTAGAAAGAGATTTTTGGATTTAGAGTCATTCCTTAATGGAAAACCACAAAACAATATTTAGATAGGGTTATGGGGCTGAAAAAAGAAATATTAGTAAGAAAATAGGGTTGTTACAAGCTCTATGTCAATTTCCCTCCTATTGAAAACATAGATTTTTTTCACATGGGTTTAGTAGATTTGATTTTAAAAGGAAAAAATTGAAATTTTGTTGTTGCTAAATGAGTTTAATCATTCTTAATTCATGTACATACCTAAACATTATTATATTATTGTTTTCATGGATTTTAATAAGTCAAATTGTAGAAATAAGGATGTTTTCCAAGTGTTTGACGAAATGTAAAAACACTAAGATCTCTCCGGTTAACCATAGGATGGATGTTTTGAATGTTTTACTATATTTTAAAAATCTTTAATTTTTTTTATGATTATTCAATTGATGGAAAATGAAAGAGTAGTTTTAGAAAAATAACGCCATTAATTCAAAGCTTACTTACAATGTAAAAACATTTGTTATTTAGTTAATAGCTTTTTGTTGTGGGAATCCATTCCCAAATAGCATTCGGTAACCTTATCACACACCGGTTAATTGCCTATGCCTCACCACAAACAATTTATATTTCACCAAAATCATGTATCCACTCACTTCCATTTTTTTAAATTTATTTATTTATTTATTTTTTAAATGTTTCATGTGTATGAATGCCAATAACCAATGGCTTAACCCATCAAAACTTTCATCCAATGTGTTATCCTACATGGAAATCATGGGTAAAACACTACAAGATTATGCCCTACAACCTCTACCATTAGAAGGGAGAACATTTAGTATAGTAATTACAACCATAAAAGATGCTATAAAGGTAGAATAATGCAAATTTTAGAATTTCTTTAGTTTTTGACTTGGAATTAAATTCAGGGTGGTTTCAACTAGCAATCGACATTTACATTTTGGGCTTTCATAACTCTCAAACAAACATATGAGACCTTATATAAATGATCACATATGATATAATGCATACACAAATCAAATGCTTTTAGTTTAGATACCACACATGTGTAGTAGAATATGGGGATAAATGTGGTGGTATCAAAGCTATCAATGTTTTCCTTCATTGAGAAATTATAGGATAATATTTAAATCTCAAGGAAAAAATCGTATGTTGTAATAATTGTTTAAAAAATACTATGCTACATAGAGCTTCCATGTACATTTATATGTATGTATATGAGGGAGTTTTCTAATGTCTTATTGATAACAACATCAAATTTGACATCTATTTGATTATCACATAGTCATTTCAATCTAAAATTTAATATCGTAGTGACGAGATATTGTTCATTGTCCAACCAAGAGCCCACCACTCCCAACAAAAACTCCAAAATCACCATCTAGATCCTTCATCCAAGAGTCCAATCAGGCCAAACCAACCCGAGCGGACTCTTGACTCAAGGATGTTTTTGACGAATCTATAAATATGTGTTTTGAAATCATGTCACTTAGGAAGGAAAGTCATATATTTATGCAGGAAAATTTCAACTTTGAATCATGAAATATGTGGTGAATTTCATAGCTAAGTCAAAAAAGTAAACTCGTATATGTAACCGGCTAGTTACACACTAAAGTCAGTTGGATGTGCAATACAACCATGACGAGATGTTGAAAAAATAATTCATTTTTTTATCAGCTACCATGTAATATCCCTACCCACAAAGTGACTAATTTTAGCATAAAAGAATTACTCAATCAACGCTTTGTTCACATTGCACATAACTTATGTTTCTTTATTTGTTACCGTGCAAGACCCCTACCTACAAAGTGGCTTATACCACTTTCCTTAAGCATGCCACACCATATTATTGTCACCAGGTAGCTCTTCTACAACCACAATTTCACTTTGTAGATGACCCCTCCCCCTCTTATAGCAACCAAATGAAGGAAATTTGAATGTGGAAATATCAAGAGAATACTCCCTTAATTAAGTTTTAATTTTTCATATTTTGGGGGGGAAGTAGGTAAATGTTTTTGGCCGAGGATTTAGAGGTAAACATAGCAACATTGTCCAAAGATCAAAAAAACACCCCTACCAATTTTTCACAAAGACTTTAAATATATCAATGGTTTTTTTAAAAAAATATACCTATAGATCCTAGAAAGTGAGTCATATAAAAAACCTTTATTTGAAAATTACATACATGCAATGAAGATTTGAAATTGAATTTTTTTCCTATGCTCATATGAACATGACTAACTACTCTATAAAATAACTCCTTAAAACTAATCATGGAAACACAAAATTTCATGTTCACTCACAACCCTAAATAAATTCCATAACACTTATCCTAGCTTTGTAAATGTCTCTTAATACTTCAAAGACTTGTAATGTTTAACCCTAATGAATTGACACTAAATTGAATCTCATAATTTAGATATAGGTATCAATAAGATAAAATTATCGAATCATGAGTTTTCTTCTAATTTACTCCATATCACATAACTTCATCCATAAAAGATCACAATTACACAAAAAAAGAGAAATGGATGATAAAGTTTTACGACATGAATAACTTTGATGATTGTGTGGAAGGAAGGTGTCATAAACCCTAATATTTATTATGCTAATAGGAATTCCCTAATTAGAAAGGGTGATCACTGCTGAAAGGTGCCAGAAGGTCAATGTTAAAAATGTTAAGTTGAATTTCATTAATTGATCCGGAGGACATTCTGGGTTGTCAAAAGATCCCTAATTCTCCTAAATCATTGCAATATGGAAGAGAATTCTAATAGCTTTCCGACACCTATTGGAACACGTGAATAAGAAATTGTATGCTCTAGATACTGTTGTTCAAATTTCAAGGTTAAAAAAAGAGGTCAAAATGGTATATTAGTGTACTATTAATTTTCCCAATTACACTATAGCTTTTATGCCATATTATGTCGTGTATCTTGGTGCTGACACATGGAAAGGTTAGAGCATCAACAATTTGGAAATTTTGGAGAGGTCCACGTGGTGGGTCCTCAGACCACCATGTGGCCTACCACCTAACTCACCTTTTATCCAAGCCAAGCGAGCTACTTCCACATTGGACAAGTCTCAGCCGAGATCCCACCTTATCACCTCACCACAAATCAAGACCCAGATCGCCAATAGACCAACACGGTCGGGTCCATTTTAACCAACTCCTAACAATCCACTTCCAACTCGACGGGGATGTTAATTCAAACATTCCACATAGAGCTCGGGGCAGGACTATTATCTCCCAACTCAGAAAAATAATGTGGGAGTGGTCGTAGCCACAAATACATCAGTGGTCAATAGACTATTTGAAGCCTATTCTCAACGGAAACCTGATAGATGTGGGATTTATCCCCACTGTTATGCCAAAAAGGACCCTTAGTGGGATTTGAACCACGACCATTGTGCAAAAGATTAAGAATCTTTGCCAACCCGCCATGCCATTATAAGTGCTATAAAAGGCACAATATTTTACTCAAACCGTAGTTGACTGTTGACTGTGTAAAGGTCGAGCCATTTTTGGCTCGTAAGAGGTCATTCCTAGGGAATATTTAAACATGTTTTCTTATTGTTAAAGCTAAATAAATTTGTAAAGACCATATAGGAGTTTTCGCTCATTCCTAATGGCATTTTGAGCCAATTGAGATTTTTTGCGCTGTTTTCCTTGGAGAAGAGTTCTTAGATGAACATGGAAACTTGCGTTGTTAGATTCATTCATGGAGAACGTTTGTGGATCAAATTTCCAAGTTCTTCAAAATTCATTGCAGGTTGAGGTTCATTTTATATTGTGAGTTTTAAAAATGTATTTGCGATATATTTAAAAATGGATCGGTTCATTGTTTACGTGAACCCGGAGACGTAGCCAAATTAGCGAACTCTGTTAACAAGCTTCTTGTCATTATCTCTTTCTAATTTTTTGTTTTTAATAAGTTTTTAAATTCAGTTTTGGCTGGATTAATGATAAGCAAAAGACTAATTACGAAAACTTGTAAAATGTCATTTTGGAAGAATTTAACTACGGAATTGCTATTTTGAGTTTTTTAATCACTTTGAATCAGTTCTAAATCAGTTTTAAATCAATTCTCAATTCATTTAAAATAAGGAATTTGGGGATTTTTGATGAAAATCCATTTTTAAACTATTTCATAGTAGAGGGTGTACTACAGTTTATGGATCACTGATTCACAACAAATTAATATCTGTCTACATGTCATAAAACTATTGTTTAATGCTAGTATCATCGAAATTATGTGTTTGATGTAGTCTTTATTACTTTTTTATCTGTTGTATTTTATGTTTTTGGTCAGCCTTTCCCACGAGTAAGGTCCAAATTTCAAAGTAAAGAACTCATATATATACAAGTCCACTATAGGACTCTATTACCTTGCAATCATCTATCTATTTACCACACATTGAGTTAAGGAAATAAGAGATATTTATGCATACTGCATACACAACATAGGAGGCATAAATATGATATTTTTTCATCTGCACACAAGGGTTTTATTGAGATGAAGTAGTATATCTTGCTATCAGTGTGGAAGCACAAGGTCCAAACTAGGTCAAGGGGTAGTTGCATGTACATCTACACAAAACACCAAGAGGACTATATTGAGTTTGAAATGTAGTGCATCACTTCATGACTCATAAACGTAGTGACCACTAAGGTCAATCTTACTCAAGCATTTCCATCCTTTATTTTTAGATATAATGTGTGTTTGAGTGTGTTGCAGGATAGCTAGGTTTTTTTGTAGGGAACATGTGTGAAACCTAGAGTTATATACGAAACTGAGTTTATCAACATGCAATAAGAGCTAAGCACAACGACATAGAATAACCTAAATCTCCATCATTCACATGCCTAAGATCATAACACCGGATTAGTTTGTAATACTCGGTCCTGGAACTTTTGTATGTTCTTGCACAACTACATTCAAAGACATAGTTGATTATCTGTACAATTTCCAGACTCTGCATTTGTTCTATTTTTACCAACAACACAATATGAAGATCTTATGAACTAAGTCACTCCTATAACCATAATCACACTTCAAATTGTATGTGGCATATTGTACTTGTGTATATTTTGCTTATTTAGATAAAATACAAATATGAATGCATTTAAACCCAATTACATTATAGTTATTCCTATATATCTAATTAAAGTCAAACTAGGGTTGGTACAAATCCCTTATTAGTTAGGATGGTGTTATTACAAAGTTGGGTTAGAAAAGTTATTTATTAATGCACTACTCATTAAGGTGATTTTTTTTATAATTTATAGCTCGTTTAAATTCCAATGAAAGGTGTATGTATCTTCTAATGACTTGTCACACATACAAGGTTTGACAAATTATAATTTAATTATTTCTCTGCAATTAATTGTTTACATAATTGTAATTTACAATTGGTTATTTTGAATTTTAATAGGTTTCACTTTAGGTTAAAAAAAGTTATAATGATGGGACGGTGCCCTAATTACAACTAAATAATTGGAATTTAATTTAATTTTAAATTAAACTTCTTATTGTCCACTCTCACTGTAATGGCTACTCTTCACATCTAAATACATAAGATAAATAGACAATTTTATCTCTACTAAAAATATTGAAGATAATTAAAATTAGAATTTATTTTTTTTAATACTACTAATATCTTTTCAAAATTTAAAAACCCTAAATTCGTTTTTTTACATAGCTAGAGCGGTAGAAACTCCTACCCAGGTATCAAGTGGTTGATAATGGTAGAGATCAAAATATTTTAGAATAATGAAAACCCGATTTATTTGCAATAGTATATTCTACTGCAAGCACACTCTTACGTACAACTTGAATATAATGTTAGAATATAGTTTTCGATATTGTTCGGTATTCCCAATTGATTGACACCAAATAATATATAAACATATCATACTATGCATTTACACTACTCTTCGCACACCTTATTTATATCAATTTTTAGATTCATTTGTAAGTTTTCACCTAGATTAGGGGTTAAATTTGATGGTTGTTTAGTCGTTTTTCATAGTTTTAGCCGTAAAGTACCTGCAAATATTTGAAATAAACGTCACATGTAGCTTGCATAATTTAAGTATGATTGTCATTTTTTATATAGATTTATATGTAAAGTATACTAATATATATTAAAAACAATTAAATATATATTTTATTAATAGTATAAAAATAACAATATTTTACATTTTTGAAGGGCAGTATTTAAAAATTACCATCACCTAAAAATTGTTTAACATGCATAGGTGGTTGTCAAATTTAACCCCTGACACGCATTGTATAAATTTATTCCTAATATCTGGATTCTATTTTATTGCAATTTAGTAGTGATTGACTCATTTTTTACATGACATATTTGTTGCTTGCAGGTATATTTTTTGAAACAATTTTTGATGTTTTTGCCCAAAGATTACTTCACACTATGTCATGGCTTTATACATGTATGCCTCCTCAATATGCTTATATTTTTCTCAAGTGTTTTATTTTGATAGTGTTGGAGCTCAAAATTACACCCTGCCTTAAGTCATAAACAACCCAAGATTTTGAGGCAACATGCGACTGTCTCCAAGTTGTGGGACTCGAACTGAGACAGACCTCCAGAGAAGGCCAACTTCCTCTACCTATTCATAATGCTAAGCTACTCCTAGAAAGGGAAATTCAACTACCTAATACTAACCTATAATTCCAAGGGACCAAGGAGAAATGAATATGCATAAAATTAAAATCCTAAACTAAGGGATGTGATAACACCAAGAATGAGGGGTGGAGACATTCGAATGAGTGAAAATGAGAGGAAGAATGGAGATGGGAGAGGTCAGGTATGAGTGACACAGTCTCGAACTACACTTACCATTATCATTTCCGTGGAGCACAACAAATTTAAATCCTACAAGGAGAATAAAGCTTGCACAATACACCTACAATTGTAATGAAAGGCAAGAAAATGCAATACAACACAAGCTACAGTAGAAAGAGCCACAAAACATGAATTTTATTGTTTAAAAGAATGCACAATTCATTACAATGCAAGAAATAAGGAAAGAATCACCTTGCATAATGCTCAAATTTGAGGCCTACAACTCATAAAAGTTCTAGAAAATTTTTGACAGAGTTCCTTTACGTTTTCAGAACATCCCCCCTTACAATGTGCCCAAACACTTATATTTATAGATTTTTGGAGAGGGGAGAGAGAGAGAGGTTGCAGACTGTGTCTTAATGGTTTCAACCACCCACCACCCCAAAGGACCAATATGATTTCTTTGTAGAGGAGGAATGGGCATTCGATATGCCCTAAAACATGCCATCATAAACTTGACGTGAAAATGTGGCACCCATACTTAATCAATTCTAGTGGTTGAACCGCTTGTAATTACACATTAATATCCCGAATTTTTTATCCTATTTTATCCCACCAAACGTCATCAATTTTTGAATCAAATAATGCCAAATTGAAGGGATCGAGGAAACCTTTCCAACGAGACCGATTTTGCGTGATTTAGAGCTATAGAGCGAAAGATAAGGCCATTTGAAAATCTGCATGTTGAGAGACACGTGGCAGCGTTTGATTTGTTACTGGGATTGCTTTTGCCACATATGCTTGTGTGTTATTCTCCCCTGCCACCTTTCCTATCTTTTCAGCCCACGTGTTCTTTCCATGTCTTGTCTCGCTCTGTGCCACGTGTTTACCTTTTATTGGTTTTGGGGCAGGGTGGACCTGAAATGTTATTTGTTCTCGCTCATTCTCGGGCTTGAAGTCTGGATGAGCCCATCGCCTAAGAAATCACCGGGATGACGACACATGTCCTTTTCCAGCTGTTGATCTTGCGCCATCTATCGCTGCTTTTACCCACCACATGTTCTTTGACTTGTCTTGACCCAATCCCAGACCCGAAAAGCCTATCCAACACAATTAATTATGCGGACTTGAGGTCCACCGGAGTCCATCGCCATGAAGTGTGACGGAATGCTGCCACGTGTTCTCCTTGGACCGTTGATTTTCTACCATGTGGCGCCATCTGCTTGCATCACATGTCCTTTCAACCCTGCTTGACCACCCGAGTGCGAAGACTTATCCACTCCAACTACGTCGTGTGTCCTTTGTTTCATTGGTTATGGGGTCGGGAATGTTAGACCGCTTCGAACCCGAAATGTTGTCAGCCTTGAAGTCCACCAAAATGGCGACATGTATCCCTACCTTGACGTGTGTTGGTCTTTTATTGGTTGCAGGGTTGGGCTTGTTAAACCACCTTGCATCTGAAATGCTAGAATGACGACATGTATTTGTTTCTCGCCTGTTGGATCCTCACCATGGCCCCTGTCTTCACTCGCTGCGTGTTCTTTGACCTACCTTGACCTAAGTCCGGACCCGAAATTGCTATTAAGTTTGGTTTATTCCGTGGACTTGAAGTTTGCAGAACCCAAATGCCTTGAGGAGCGCTGAAATCTTGCCACGTGGCACGCTGCTAGTGGGGAATTTTCAAATGTTTTGGGCAGCACAAATTTGATGGGTGCTAGGACGTCTGTTGGGGTTTTTTAAATGGCTAAGTCCATTTAAATATATGTTATCCAAATTAGTCCTAAGGGGGATTAATTTAGGATAACAAATAGTAAAAGTCTTTTATATTACAAGTCCACTTTGCTCTGCAAAGCTAATTAAACATTAAAAAATATTTTAAAATTTCATTGGAGGATGACTTCAATGTTTTGGTTTCCATAAGGTATTGTACTGAATAATTTTTTTTAAGTAAACTAGTTAATTTATCTTATTATTGAGGTGCATAAATATGTGTGTAATTCTTCCCCGTGGTTTTTGGTTGTGTTATTTTTTACCAATTGCCATTCACTGAATTTCATTATTTGAAAAACACTGAGATTTAATTCTTTTATTTCCCAATAATATTTGAGATTGGGGACAATATATGGTAACCTAACCAATTCTATTTAATATTGAAATTTAAAACTATTGTTCAAATCATGTATATCTATGTAAATCTACCTCATTGTGCTCTTGCGACACATGTATAGTTGTCACTTTAACCCAAATCGAAATAGAATTTCGTTTATGATTTTTTTGTTACAATAATACATTTTGAGGAAAGGAAAATTTATAATGTGTTGTTTTTTCATTTGCAGATGGGAACAAATATGAAATAAACATATTTGACAAATGAGTGGAGGAGTCTTTGAAAAGATGGCACCACGATGCAAAGAGAAACTTGAGGTATTACATAAAGGGTGATGTGTGTAGACTTGTGTTATTTACTTGCAGGCTCTCCCTTGTAATTATTCTTTTTTCCAAAAAAGTCCCTAAAAATGATGCATTCATCCTACCTTTATACTAGTTCTCGCTCTGATTTAATTTCAAAGTGGTTCATTAAATTCATTTAGCTACTAAGCATGTATGATACTTCATTGCTTGCATCATGTTCAACCCTAGTAGATAAGGGCAATCTATCCTTAAGATCTTTTTAGATGATTTGGTAGGTAATTCGACCCAATATCTCATGTGGCAACGTACTCCATATGTTCACATGTGTCCCTGGTGGTTCATTCCCCTTGTCAATACTGACATGTCCATATCACCACTTCCCACTACTATGTCGTTCAAACTCTTTACATTATTGTGTGTGCTTCACTCCACAATCCTTAGTCTAAGTCCAAAAAATTTACGAAACTTCTATGCCTATGATGCTCTTGCATCATCCATCAGTCGGTCATAATATAAAGTTTTAGATATTGAAATGGAAATGGATACTCCTTCACATCACACTAGAGGTGAACATCTTAACGGTCCACATGCAAAGGACATCGAAGCAAATAGTTCAGAATTCAAAATTTTAGTAATCTTATGTTCATTTAGAAAATATATAATTTCTTGCAATGTTTGATATTTTATTTTATGATTTTAATTTATATTTTCAAAATAACTTATTTGCATTTCAATTCTATTATTTTGTATATTGTCCATTTAAATATTATTAATTATTTTTGTAGAAATTGTATTCAATATTGTTTTTGCATATGTATTTCTAATTTAAAATATGTTAATTTTGTTTTACACACACACACACACAATGCAATATAATTATTTGATATTTTAAATAATTATATTATAATTTTTTAATTTATCGAATGAATTTTGCATTATTTTTGTGCCACTTGATATTATTCAAATGAAATCAGTGGTGCAAACATGGCGTAAAAGGTGACACAATTAAAAATGTGTAGTCGTGTCACACTTGTGACGTAAATTTCTCAAAGAAACATGGTCGAAAATGTAAAAAGGTCAATTTCTGAGGCAAGATTGACCCTAATAATGGTGGTATTTGCATAAAATATAGTAGTGCCACTGCATGATTACTTCTTTATGATACAGTAAGAGTGTCTTACAGGGTCGAAATTCGAAGATAACATATGTTGAATATATGCCCCCAATTTGAGGCATGGAACAATTTTGTGAATCAAATACCTCAAAAGAAAGGGAATATGTGCACCATTTGTATGATAGTAAAATAAATCTTTGATGCAAACATATTAAGATACCATTGTGAAATTCACGTGTGTAATAAATAGATTTCCCCCTATGTGGGCATTGTAAACATAATAGTAAAATACCTTATATGGGCTTGAGATACATTTTATATAAACATATCAAAAACCCACCCTATTACATGCAAATGAGGATCGATATAATATGAGGAAAATCATGCCCGTTTTTGGTGAATATATAAATAACGTAACCACGAGAACAAGTTTCCAATATATGGGCCAAGTGTAATCAATGTAAGCATTAAAATATCACGCCCCTTGGTGGGCAAGATGTGGTCACTGTAATTATAATGTAGGATGTGCCCCTAAGTTGACAAGATATAATAGTGCAGGTACACATATAAGGGTCATTGCTCCATATAGATGTATGATATTTATCATGGCAACAAAATAACATAAAGACATCTACATTATATGTGTTGTGGTTAGATCAAACCGGTTATACAAATATATATTAGATTAAAGCATGTAAGATATAAACACAAAAATAACCAATATAAGAAAATACACAAGATATAACGTGGTTCACCCAGTGTGGGCTACGTCCACCAAGAAACAACCAATATATTATTCCAAAGGTTGTATAATTGAGGATCTGCAATCTTCCATACCTTACACAATGTACAATACTTTTTCTCTCACAAACTTCTCTAAGCTCTCACCAAGAATTCTTTCTTACAATTCTCTCAATCTTACCTCTAACCCTAGTTTTCTAGCTTATATAAGCCTATACAAACTTAAGACATTTTAGCCATTCATTTATAACCATTAGATCAATTTTATAACAAAGATTAGATTTAATTCCCATGACTTAAATATAAACAATCACGCACATGTAACCGATGTCAGTTTGTCTCAACCAATGTTGGTTGGTATGCTAGGCGACCGACGTCGGTTAGCCGACCGATGCTGGTTACTGTGTAAACCTGTAAGTTGTAAATAAGCTCCTTTGTGAAGCAATTCAACTCCACAATCTCAACAATCTCCCACTTGGAGATAAATTGCTGCACTATTCTGCACAACTCCATCCTTGGTTCCTCTCTTGGCTTTGTTTCTTCCTCTTCAAGTCTCAAACTTGAAGACCAACAAAAGTGGAGTGTAGCTTCAACTTCTCCTTTGCCAATGACTTCGTTAGCATATCCGCAGGGTTCTCATTCGTATGAATTTTCTCTAACTTCAGTTGCTCATCCTCCAACACTTGCCGTATGAAGTGATATCTCAACTGAATGTGTTTCATTCTTAAATGAAATGCTGAGTTCTTTGCCAAATGAATTGCACTTTGACTATCACTGTACAATTTGCAATCCTCTTGATCATTTCCCAACTCTTCCATGAACCTGCTCATCCATATCATCTCTTTGCTAGCTTTTGTAGCTGCAATATGCTCACCTCAGTAGTAGACAAGGCCACAACCTTATGTAATCTTGAAATCCAACTAACTGTCGTCCCACCTACTGTGAATACATATCCAATGGTGTTTCTCTTACCATCCAAATCTTTAGTCATATCTGAATCAACATAGCCCCGTAAAGTAATATCTGACCATTCATAACATAACTGCTTGTCAAATGCCCCTCTGAATTACCCGAGAATCCATTAGACTGATTTACAATGCTCTTTACTTGGATTGACCATAAATCTGCTCACAACTCCCATTGATTGTACAATGTCTGGTATGGTACAAACCATGACATACATACGACTTCCAACAACTGAAGCATATGGAACTCGTGCCATGTACTCAACCTCCTCATGTGATGTAGGACATCTATATTTGCTCAATTTAAAGCGTTCAGCCATAGGTGTACTTACAAGTTTTGCATCCTACATTTTAATTTTTTTAACACTTTATTGATATAATCTTCCTGAGACATACAATCTCATGTTCTTCCTGTCTCTATGAATTTGCATGTCAAGGATTTTCTTTGAAGCTCCCAAATCCTTCATTGCAAATGTGTGAGCTAATTTTTCCTTAAGCTCACCAATGTCATACATACTAGATCCAGCAATAAACATATCATCCACATATAGTAACAAAATAATATAACTGTCATTTCTAAGCTTCTTGAAATAAACACAATGGTCAGATCCACATCTTATATAACTATGATCATGCATAAAATTATCAAATCTTATATACCATTACCTTGAAGCTTGTTTGAGCCCATACAAGCTCTTTTTAAACCTGTACACATATTTCTCCTTACCTCTGACTTCATAACCAAGCGGTTGATTCATATAGATCTTCTTCCTCCAAATCACCATGAAAGAAAGTCGTCTTAACATCAAGTTGTTCTAAATGAAAATCTTCTACTGCAACTAAACTCAGAACAATGCATATGGAAATCATTTTAACAATAAGAGAAAATATTTCACCAAAATCAATATTTGGTTTTTGTGCACATCCTTTTACCACAAGCCTTGCTTGGTATCTTTTTTGTCCACCTTCTTTCTCCTTGATCTCGTAAACCCACTTGTTCTGCAATGTCCTCTTACCTGCCAGAAACTTGACCCAATCCCATGGCCGGTTCTGTTTCAAGGAATCTATCTTCTCATCCATGTCATGCTCCCACTGAACGTATGTATCCTACTGCATTGCTTTTTCAAAACTTTTCAGTTCACCAATGTCAGTCAATAAAAGATACAATACTGGAGTAAATCTTTCTAGAGGTTTACTTACTTTTTGAGACCTTACAGAAATTTGGGGTGCTTGAGGCTCATTCTGGACCTCCTGGACATTCGTGTCCAAATCTGACAGTGACTGACGTCGGTCCCTTGTAACCGATACCATTTCCTTTATAGCCGACGTTGGTTCACCTAACTGATGTCGGTCCTGGTCTACCCGACGCCAGTGTCTGTGGATTTTTGTTTTAAATACGAGAATGCACTTTTCTCAACAAACTCTTCACCCGGTTCATTCTTGGGTACCAAAATATGATCCATGTACATTATCTTTTTATTCCAATCAATGTTATGACCCCTAACAATCTTATCATCTTCTAAATCCCAAAACCGGAATCCGAAATCACCAGAACCATAACCAATGAAAGTGCATTTCTTGAACTTAGCATCCAACTTATTCCTATTTTCTTTATCAACACGCACAAAAGCTTCTAAACCAAATACTCTAAGAAAAGAAAGATCTACCTTTTTTCTAATCCATGCTTCTTCTAGTATTTCACCATTCAGTGCACTTGAGGGGCCATTGTTAATCAAATATACCGCTGTATCTACTGCTTCTGCCCAAAACTGCAAGGGTAATCCAACATGTATCATCATGCTTCTAGCATGTTCCATAATAGTTTTGTTCATTCTTTCTGTCATTCTCCTGTGGAGTTTTAGAACTGTTCTTTCTCTGCATATTCCATTTATTAAATAGTAATCATTGAAAAACCTTGTTGCAATACTCACCACCATTGTCAGATCTAAGGCACTTCAACTTCAAATTAGTTTAATTTTTAAAGGGTTTTCCATCTTTTAAATATTTCAAAAACATCAGATTTATGTTTAATACGATAAACCTATACCTTTCTTGTAGCATCATCAATGAAAGTCCCATAATATTGGGATCCTCCACGAGAAGCTACCTGAGCTGGTCCCCACGCATCTGAGTGCATAAGCTCCAATTTTTACTCATTTGTTGTCCCAACTTTAAGAAATTTCATTTTCTTTTGCTTTCCAAATATACAATGCTCACATAAATCAAGATCTAGATCTTTCAAATCTGATAACTTACCCTTTGTCTTTAAGATCTGCGTTCTCTTCTTACTCATATGGCCTAGCCGATTATGCCACATGTTTGCATCTAAATCTGAAGTAGATAGCACAGAAAATGAATCATTAATACATGTAGACAAATGCAATGTTTCTACCTTCTTTCCTCTTGCTGCAAACAAGAGCTCCCTTGAAAACTTTTCAAGAATCCGCTGTGAATGTAACCATGCATCTATCATCACCTAATTGTCCTGTAGAAATAAGATTTCTCCCGAGGCTTGACACATGTCTCACATATTTCAATATCTATGTATTTCCATTTTGTAATTTAAGATGAATTTCACATTTATCAGTAATATTGCATGGTCCATCATCTCCTAAATAAACATGTTTACTCTAGACATAATTTCTGAAATAACCCTTATTAGGGGTAGCATGAAAAAAAGCTCCTGAATCTAAAACCTATGATTCAATTTTACTATCCAAGGAGATGATAAGAGTATCCTGCATTACCTCTAATGCTACATTTGTCTCTTTACCTTTCTCTGGTACATTCTCTTTGTTTTCCTTGAACCAACAACCCTTCTTTTCATGTCCTTTCTTTCCACAATTCCAGCAGGGTATTCATCTACCTCTAGATTTATAAATGTTACTTTTAGACTTTGATTTCCATTACTCTTGCTCTTCAATATCTCATTTTGCCTTCTTATGCTTTCTACATTCAAAGCATTCCCAGATGATGATTTTCCTGAATTTTTCCGACGTATTTCTTCATTTAGAATTATACCAATCACATCATCAAACTCCAAAATATTAGTAGCAAATGTTGTATTACTAACAACCAGTACTAAATTATCCCAACTATTATTTTAATTGATTTACAATAAAACATAAATCATTTAAATGATTAGACACATCCACCTTGTATTTTAGAATTAAACAATTTCTTCATCAAAAACTTTATTCAATGCACTTAGTTTTTCATATAGATTAGCTAAAGCTTTCATTAATTCTACCGTGGTTGTTGCTTCTATTATATTCGAAGTCACATATGCTGCCAAACTCAATCTTATAGATCCCAGAGCCTTTTTGTCAAGAATCTTCCATTTTTCATCAGTCATCTTTGCAAACCTTGCCTTATCATCCAACGATAAGTATAGATCTCTCTAATACAGATAATCCTCCACCTGCATTTTCCATAACTGATAATTATGGCCTTCAAATTTCTCTACTTTGTATTTACTATCTTCTACAATTGTTGTGCTCCCACTCAATCAGAAATCCCTGTGAGTAAATTTGTCAACACACAACCCTTAAACAAAGTTTTAATACCAATTGTTGGGGTTAAATCAAACTGGTTGTACAAACATATATAAGATTAAAGCATACAATCAATAAACACAGAAATAACCAACAAAAGAAAATATACAAGATATAACGTGGTTCACCCAGTGTGGGCTCGTCCACCAAGAAACAACCAATATAATATTCCAGAAGTTGTACAATTGAAGATCTGCAATCTTCCACACTTTACACGATGTACAACATTTTTCCTCTCACAAGCTTCTCTAAGCTCTTACGAAGAATTCCTTCTTACAATTCTTCCAATCTTACCTCTAACCCTAGTTTTCTAGTTTATATAAGCTTATACAAACTTAGGGTATTTTAGCCATTCATTTACAACCATTAGATCAACTTTATAACAAAGATTAGATTTAATTCCCGTGACTTAAATGTAAACAATCACGCACAGGTACCGATGCTGATTTGTCTCAACCAATGCCGGTTGGTCTACTAGGTGACCGGTATCGGTCGGCTTACTGTATAAACCTGCAAGTTGTAAATAAGCTCATTTGTGAAGCAATTCAGCTTCACAATCTCAACAATATGAATCATGGCAAATAAGAGACTCAGGGACACATGCCACCATAAGAGAAAAACTCAATGAAAAATATTAGGATGCTAAGGAGATTTCAAAAGCAAAGCAAAATGAAATAAACTACCAATGAAAAGGTGTGATTAGTATTAAATAAATGACAACATCAATCAATAACTAGAGCCATATGGAAAAAAATGTTTGTAATCAATTAAAATAAATGATTGGTCAATAAGAAAATATCAAAGAGGATGTAAAAAGTCAAAGTCAGACATAAAATATTTGTGTACATAATATTAATTGGATTTTTCAAGGGTTTTCTTTCTAATGTGCCCCGGTTCACCTTGCCAAATATTTTTGTGATGACAGAGGGACCCAACCAAATAGGTTTACATTTTCCTTTTAGTTCTTTATTCATATTGGTATTTGTTAGATTTTCTTTTAATACCTTATCTCCCACTTGAAATTTTTGACTTTATGTGATTGTTGTAAGCCTTATTCTGGTAAACTCTAAGATGCTTAATTGCATGAATTTGTGTCTCATCCAATATTTCTAACTTACGTAATCACTTTTCTCAGTGGTTGTCATCAATAATATGCTTTGGTCACACTTTTAAGGAAGGAATCTTAAGATCCATGGGCAATAATGGTTCTTCACCATAAACCAATACATAGGTGGTTGTCACCATGGCTTTTCATAAACTCGTTTGGTAATGCCCACAAGGCATAATGTATCAAGTTATGTCAAGCATTGCGATGCTTGTTTATTGTCCCTGCAATCTGGCATTGAAGTTTTTGAAAATAATGATTTTTCTTGTGCATTTGTTTCTATGAATGATAATTAGGTTTCAGTTCAATGATCACTTTGTCTTCTTTGATTGCCTATGTCACTGTTTTTTATTGAGTTCACTAATTTTGACAATTTGATGGGCCTAAAAGATAAGGGAAAGTATAAGCTCTTGAGGTCTCACAAATTCTTCTTAATCTGCAATAGATTGATGTCTATGTTTAAAATCTTGCATAGGAGTATATGAAGCAATCTGGTATATATACTGGATTCATTATATCATTAAACGCATCATAGTGTGTTTACCTCTATCTGGCCTTGTGCTCACCTACTACAATAAAGCCATCCCATAATTGATCAAGACACTTTTGTTTGCATTTCCTATATAGACTTGCACATATATTATCAAAATGTTGCAAATATAGTTTGTATTTATGTTCTATAGTTGATCCATGGATATTGATGATAAACACCATGTTTCTTGTGCAAGCCTCAAATTGATTTTTTTAGAGATCAAAACCTTGGGCATTTTACTGCTAGGTGCCACCAAAAGAGAATCGATGTAAATCATTCAACTTCATACAAGGAAATAGATATATAAACAACAAACAATGTTGACACGATATTTTGAAATTCATTAGATGACATCTTCATTCAAAATATATGAATTAAAATATCGTGAAACACCACAACATGAAATTGACTGAACAAAGGTCCATTTCAATGGAGAGTTAACTGTATCAAATCAAAATGCAGAATCATTATGTGCAGCTGTTGAAATGGTATTGGATAATATACAAAAAAAAATAAAAATGTTTCACAGATTTGTTTTCCTTACCTTGTTGTTCAGCCTTTTCCTTTATTTCCCCATCGGCGTGCCTTTTGTAACTTGGGATGAAATCGCTAGTATAATTCGTTTCTTGTCCGTAAACTCTTTTTAAACATTTAAACCTAACTCTTTCTAGATTTATATGAACATCCACTTGATCTAAATGATATTGCAGTCACCTTTGAATTTCGTAAGATTTGATTTGTATTTAGATGGATATCTTACCTTTGTAGAGAGGAATTAAAAAAGGTGCAAGGAGGTTGGATGTTTTGACCCTAGGAGTTGGAAGCTCATGATAACCATACTCCAGGACAATTTTTCTGCAATATTGGTCCCACACAATCGGCACTTCTAGGAACAAAGCATTGAACCTTGAGCCAGCTCAAAATCTTCTGAGATACATAGTTGACCAACCATGACATCAAACTTAAAATTTACAATTCCTTGCATATGAAGCAGAGTCCTAAATGAGTTCCTGGTCAGGGAAATGAATATTGAATTTATGTCAACACAATATACAAGGAAATATTCAAAATACATCTGGAAAACGTTTTTATGCCAAGAATGACCTACTTCATGCCCAAAGTATGATGGCTATCTACTGTAATTTAGGTGTAAATGCAATATAAGTAGAGAAACATGAAGCAAGCATGATTCAGCCACTCGAGATGAGATGCCCCAGCAATTCTTAGACTGGCACGTTATTTGAGACTGAATACAGTAAGTCATATGCACGAGGTCAAGTCTGTTCCATTCTGTGGATATCTTAACACTTGGTTGTCTTTGCCAAGTGAGAAACTAAAAGACTTAACCCAATCAGCGGACTGAATTATAGATACTAGAATTTCTTGAAATTTTACACACTTCTGGTTGTGGTTAGGGGATCATAATCATATGCTTCTCCTGCCTTCACAAAACGACCTTTCACACGCTTTCTTGAATCTGCCCTAGCTTTGCGAGTAGCATAGCGTATCTTTTTTTCAAACCTGTTTTAATGAAGAAGACGAACAAGGTAATTAATTAAAATATTTCCTTGGGATGTTGGAGTCTTGCAAGTTGGAATATGTGAAATTAAATCTACAAATTAAAATGGATCCAGGAAAACCTCAACAGTAAAAGCTCAAAGAGTGACATACATTCGCAACTTCTTCTTCTCCTTGTATCTCATCATTGCATTGTCCCTAGCCTGTGAAAATAGAGAATCTGAATTTGAAGGCCCCCATGTAGGCTCTCCCTTCAAAATCATTGGTGATAAACCACAATCATGATAATCAGCAGCACTGCTTTCTCCACTTAAACTTGATAGAGAGAGGGAAAAACTGGAACAAACTGGCAGAGCAGACTGTATATTGCCAGGACCACTTAGATCAGTTACACCATGAACAACTCCAGTTTCAGGCAGGGCAGCTGATCCCGCTTTCCCAGGTTCCTGGGATGATAAAGCTATATAACCAGCAGGAGTGCCTGCACGTAGCTGGAGGGAATACTGTATGATATTAGACATAAGTAATAGATACATCAATATTAGACATCAGCTACAGAGTTATTCAATGAATACATGGTCTAAATTCATGCTCATCAGATAAATAGATAGTTCAAAGTTCAAACTGTTTATATGATTTGGACTAGATCCATATTTGTTTTGAAAAGATTATATAGAAGCCGAGCTTAATACGACAAGCATCATTAGATGCATGTGTGCTGTTGACATGCAGGACTTGCACCAAAAGATCAAGTAAATTAAATTTTGGGAATATGGATGGGTCAATGAAAAGCTATAACTTTATGAATCTGCTAAATCATGCCAAGAATTTTTTTATCGCGTAGCTTGAATGACGAATCTGTAACTTGTAAACTTCTGTGTAGGTGAAGGCAACAGCCTAGGAAATGCACCAAGAAAAACTAACTTGTTTCTAATATGAGTTCCTTTCCCAGCATGCATGGAGGACAAGCTAGGTCAAAGCATTGAGAAGCCACTTCTGGGGTGCAGGTTTCTCAAGTTAAAATCTCTGTTAATAGGGCATGTTCATGCAAGTTTCTGGTTTAAGTTCCTATTGTTCACAAGGTACCATGACAGCCTATTATTTGCAGTTGTAAGTCTGAGTTCTGCATGATGTGGACTGTTTCATCCCGGTCTAAGCAAGATGTATGAGCAGGAGGGTAGCAGATTTGTAGACTATACTCCATAGGGACGTGTCTCCGCCTCTAGGGCCCCATCCATGTCCTCACCCCTAGGTCCCTTGCCCCCGTCCCATGCTATTTTCCTATTCAAATATTGGTCCTTGAACTTTGGGGATTCTTCCAAGAGCCCTCTTTTTGAACTGGTCATAATGATTAAGAAGCCAACTACCCTCATAATTCAAACTAATTAATGATGCTTAAGTACATTGCATGGTAGGAAGGTTACCACTCTTCTTTATAGATCCATTTGTCATGTTTATTTTTTGTTTATAATAAATAGGGAAGAGGACCCTAGAACCACAAAAAAAGTTGGCTAGAAACCAACACGAAAAATATTTACATCATGTTGGGTAAAAAAGAATCGAGAGTGAAGTTTCAGGGAGGCATAAAGAACTCCATCAAAAAAGCATATAGCCATCCTAACATATCCTCCGGAATCACCCTAAAACCAGGTCATAAGACAGACCATATCAAAGGGCAGAGACACTTATCTCCCAATAAGCTCTGATTAGCTCAGATATACTCCATAGACCAAAGAGTAATCATGCACCAAATCAAACCAGAAATCACTTCAGCTGATTGCTACAAATAGAACATGAGAAATTCTTAAGCTGCTTTATCTCATCAAAATCTCTTCAATTGAAGATAAAGTAACTTCCTCCTCCGCTTTAATATATATCACTGAAGTGAAGATAACACCAAATCAAATCAGAAGCAATATGAGATGGTATGGATTACCATTGCTGCACAGCTTACTTTCCTTGACCAAAAAGCCTCGTACCATCCCAGACTACATTCTTATCCAAACAGAGAGAGAAGAACCATGCTTAAACACTCAAACCAATCAGCTCCCAGCTCCCAGCTCCACATTCCCTCTCTGTGATTACGCTAGACAAAAGAAAAGAAAGGAAATATGAACCATCCTCTCTCACCTCCTCATAGAAAAGAGAAAGTAACACATCTTATTAGATAAACCCAGCAGCACATTAACCCCACACATCTCTCAAACCATCCTCATAAAAACAGAGGATTCACTTAGCAACAACCTGTTGGTGCTCAAATTTGTCTCGCTCCATTTGCCATCAAAATTCTTCAGATTGCGGCCTCTATTATGTTTTCTGTCTCCCCGGGCTCAAATGGTGGTTGTCCTGCATTTTACGATTTGATGGGTGTAATTTCCCGGTCAAAATTACTTCTTGGCATCAGTTGAAAAGTGGCCCTTTCTGGTTGGATGCAGCTTTGCGGGGCACTTTAAAAATTCCAAGGCTCATTTCAAACCAAAACATGTCCACGTGGAGGCTTCCGCCGGGCTTTCCCGTACTTAGACTTTTCACGCAACTTCCTAAAGAGGCCTGGGACACGTGGAGGGACCGCACATGTTTGGGGACCGGCCCTTGAGTTTTATTTTGAAGAAGCGCCAAGAGGACACTTGGAGACTCTGCCGGACTAAGACACGTGTTGGGCCCGTGCTTGTTTGGGGTCTTTACTTTTTGGGACCATCTCAAAGTGCGCCATTGAGACACGTAGCAGGCGGAGAAACGGAGATGCGGGCCCGCGGGGAAAATGTGAAACTTTTTCCTTTTAGGAAAATAAGTAAAAAATGAAAAAATGAAGCGCAGGTCTACTGGGACCCACATCAGAGGCTAAAGGCAGAAGGGCAGAGCTGCGGGGAAAATTTTCCTTTTTTCCAAAAGTTATAAAATGTCAAAAAGGTGCCCCCAGACCCGTTTCCAATCGCATTTTGCCACGTGGAGGGCTCAGATTAAAAGTTGAAATGTAGGATCACCAGTAGTTGTGCATTTCATCTGATTTTGTCACCATTGAAGCTCCAGGATGTTTGGAAACACATCTTTGCATCATTCTTCATCAAATTTTTGGCAAATTTGTGTCGTTTTGGCCTGCGAGGTTCAATTGAATTAATTTGGGGGCTCAATGTCAATCTGAAGTACTCTTGAAGTGGATTTTTTGCTCGGGCTCGTGCAGAAACACAATATGCCAGATCCAAAAGTTGCAGAATAAAATTTCTGAGGAAAAGGAAGGAAAAGGGATGAAATGATGAAGGTACATGCGCAAAAGGTGAAAAAGGCGTTGCCACGAGAGCAAAAAATGGATGACCTGTCAAGACCAACTACGCGGAGGCTTCGAGAAATGATTAAAAAGGGGATTTCTCGCATGACAGAATCAAAATGATTAAAGGGACTCCCGAGAAGTTGTAGCATGGCATCCTAGTCAGTAGTCGGGGGCCCAAGAAATGTGATCTGTTCACAGTTGGTCCACCTGGTAGATTTCGGATCTGAATTTGTTAAATGTCTCTGTTTGAAACAAATTGGTGACAAGCAAAGGTCCCTTGAATATTCTTCTCTTTCGAGGGGAAAAGGTGCTGCAGGCGCCAAGGATGAAGGATATGCCTCCAGTTAGAACAATGATGAAAATATTTGCAATGATTCACCTTTTTGAAAACACCTGACAACTTTTTTGTGAGTCTGTTGAATGTCACTTTCTGCAAATCATGATCCGATATGTGCAACAAAGGTGCTTCGAATATTCCTCTTTGGGGGGGGGGGAAATTGGATGTAAAAGGGTGCATTATAAATGCAATGAGATTACTCTTGCAAAAGGTCGGAAGTTCATTTTCACGAGAAATTTTTTGAGAAAAGCTCGTCTTCTGAGAAAACTTTCTGAGAAACCAGGTTAACTTCCTTTGTGTTAGATTTTCATTCATGTTGAGTTGGTTACGAGTGTATAGCCATCAACAAGCTCTGAGATTGTTTAAATAACTCTCCCCTGCTGATGAATTTGATAAACTTTGAGTTATTTCGTGTTAAATCTCTGGCAAAATTTGTGTTTATTTCACTTTCAGAATGTCTGCAAGTAGTTTTTCTTGTTCCTATTGCAATCTTGTATCAAAATCTCTTTGAATCACATAGATCTCAATCCTTGTGATAGTTTAGTGGCATCTGCAATTTCATTTTTCAGAAGAGCTTTCATCTTGGAATGAAATAAATGATTTAAAATCACTTTTCTTTCATCTGTTGACAGAGATTGTTTGTAAGCCTCTAGGTGTACCTCAGGCGTGACTGATCTTAGATTTTGATGTTTTATTGGGTCTTCTAACTTGAGCCTTCGTGCTAGAATCTCAAAGATTGTGTGAAAAAGTGCATGTCTGGGCCTCCATTGATGCACACCTTTTGGTTGAGGGAATGTTTTAACTATCTTTGAAGCTTTCTGTTATTGAGTTCTCCATTTGTCGTGAAGTTTCTTAAGGATCTGGCAAAGTCCAATCTATCTTGTTGATCTTCCACCAAAAAATTATTCAAATAACCAATCCTACCCTGAACTTTGCTTTGTATATCCACAAAAGAACAAAATCCATTTGCTAAAGTATGCAGAACATATCAGGATTCCAAATGTCTTCAGTAACCTTAGCCCTGTGTTGAAAATATCTCCATAATTTGGAAGTGACAACTCGTGAGAGTCAGATTTGGTGTGTTGATCATATTTTCCCAGGGTTTTCTATATAAAATTTGTGCAAAAGAAAGGTATCTGCATCTCCTTCAATAATCAGAGGTTACAAAATAGGTTCTCTTACCTTGGTTAAAAGGCACAACCTAAAATAGTTAGGATAAGATCACATCCTTTTAAGGTGCTATCCATCTCTCCACAAATCCGAGTAACAAAGGGTCAGTTAGATTTCATCCCCAGCTACAAAACGATACACATTTATGATTTATCTCCTTCTAAGCTCCCTGTTGAATTTGTGTTGCTGCTCGGCTTGAAAAGGAGAACGAATTTGGATACCAAAACAACCAACTCAACTAGCCCCTCATAAATTTAAACAATTCTCTTGGCCAACAAAAATCAGAACAAGTTAAAAAATTGATAGACAGCTATAGAGCTGTGAAGCATGGAAACTCCTCCCGCCCCCCGCCCCCCCACCACCTGTACCCCCCAGAAACGTTTTTGGTACGGGTATGGAAATGGGGGGGGGAAACGTTCCTAAAATGGGCGTACAGACCGGGTACATCCTGGAAAACCCATGGGTACGGCTCTGTTGTACCTAGGACATTTCCAGGCTGTACCTGGGGCGTTTCTGGGCCGTGCCAGCAGTATAGGCTGAGTAAAAAAGCGAAAAAAGAAAACACTATTTTTTAGCATTTATTGTTTCTAACCCTAACCTACCCACCCAACCTTCTTAAAGACACTTCCTGAAAGCTATATAATGACATCTTTGGCCCATTCTAAATCACAGCCATTTCTTTCTCTTGCTGAATTCAGTTTTTGTTAAACTAACATTCAACATTGTGAAGAGCAAAGAGACATCAAGGAGCAGCTTGAAGGAAGAGATGAGGTGTTCCTAAGAGCTAAGTGGATCAAGGAGTTTAGAAGCAGTTTTGGAAGGAGGGATCAATGATTGTATGGTTGTACGAATAGTAAAAATTCGGGGCGGAGCCAACTACTAGACATGCCATATGCCACAGCACAATGTTGAAGATCTAAATATTAACTTCATCTCCTAACAACGCCTTCATGGCGAAC
Source organism: Taxus chinensis (assembly GCA_019776745.2). Classification (NCBI taxonomy): domain Eukaryota; kingdom Viridiplantae; phylum Streptophyta; class Pinopsida; order Cupressales; family Taxaceae; genus Taxus; species Taxus chinensis. The sequence goes on from CM034148.1 coordinate 810,976,850, forward strand.
TTGGTGATCAGAAACAAAAAAGGATCTGTTGGGTGCAGTTTTATTTATTGTTTTTGAAGTTCTATTTATTCATGGAGATGATTATGACGAAAATCTAGATGATATATTCTAGAATCTAGATTATAATCATGTATGTATGAAACATTGAAATTGTAACCATGTTGAATCTTTTGAACTTCAATGAATACAAAATATTGTGAGTGCTTTAAATTTATCCCTTATAGACTAAAATTTTGAAAATGAGTATTGTGTGTGTGTGTGTGTGTGTGCGCGCGTGTGTATTGTATGGACGTTTCAACATTTTGTACAAAATATTGAAATTGAGTACAAAATATTTTGAGTGCTTTAAGTTTCTCTTATGGACTAAAATTTTGAAAATGAATACTATATATATATATATATATATATATAATGTTTTATAATATATTGTACAAACATTTCTGTAACGTTTTCTACCCAAGGTTTTTTTTGAAAATTGGCATTTCTGCATTTCAGACCCGTAACCGTTTCCTGGCAACATAACTATAGAGGTCTTCACATATTCATTACTTCAAGTCTGTCTAGTGATATAAACATCACAAAAGGCTGCAACCAGGAGGAAAATCAGCCAAAATACAAGTCTTCTTGTAGCTAATTGTACTAAAAACGTTGCTACCATTTAATTTCAATTTGCTCCCAAGAAGCACCACCTTGATTGCCCTCTGCATCCGAATCTTCTTCCTGAAAGATCAGATTTGGAGGTAAAGAGATATTTAGAGCATTGGCAATGGCATCAATGCCGGTCTGGAGGTGCTTGAGACCAGCATTTCCTTCTTTAATCCTCCTGGTTCCCCCATTATTCCTGCCGCCATTGCCATACTAAACCACCAAATTTCTATTAGTTTGGAAGTAGCTACCCGCCAATGCAGTCATCAGTGTGACAGAAAGGTTGTGTGTGACATGGTATAAATTCCTTCTCCCCAAGGTATGCTCTAATCATGCATTATTTTCCCAACTGTTTCTGTCATGATGATTACTCCTTTATTCTCTTCTGTGTCAACCCTGATGTAGTGCCCGAGCCAAGCTTGAATAGAATCATTTCTTATAAGGCTGTGAAAGTGCCTGGTGTATTTGTCTGCAATTTGGCAGCTTCTCTTCTCCTTTAGAGCACTCATCCCCATGGAAAACTCCATCATCAACCATCTTTGGAGCAGATGTTTGTCTCCTCGTAAAAGATCTTTAGGAGGAATAGGGACCAGCCAGATGCTTGCCGAATCCTCTTTTATGAAGAGGGGAGAAATTCATGAGGGTCCAGAGATCATCAAGCAAAATAAAATAGTATGGCCAAGTTAAAGCATATAAACTTGAGCATAAAAATCTAGAACTGGGAACACCTCTCCTTCACAATGAACCACTAAACAATCTCCGAACTTCATCCATTACCGAGAAGAAACAATATTATTAGGAGGTTGCTAGGTGTGGAGATTTAACCCAACCAAAGAAATAGGTCAAAGAAGCCCCCGTGCATAGCCATAGATGAGAAGAGCATAAAAGAGTAATATCACCATCACCAAATGACTATCATTTTAACACAATAGCAATGCTTCCATCCAAAACCATGTAGGAGTGTAAAATAATTTACAGAAAAAATCCTAGACTAAATGCAGTAGATGGATAAATCCCCAAAGAGAACTTTAATTGACCTCTTCTCTCTCCAAATTTCAAGAAAAGTCATGAAAGAGAAGCATACTCAAACAGGTCAATGTAAAGAAACTCCTACAAGGGTGGCACCTGCTAAATCCAAACCCACATAGATGAGAGTGAAAGCTTTAGTGTTAATAAAAAAATTACCTCTAGATTACAAGGAAAAGGCAGGACAGGTGGCAAACACTAGAACAGGGTAATTAACATTACCTGATATGAAATAGATTTACAATCACCCTGAATAGGATAGATGATAAAGATTGAGTAATGATAATTAAGGGAGGGGCATGATAAAAGGGATTGAGGTGAAGAGAAATGATTAAGGGGATGTATGTGCAAGATTATGGGTGCAAAGACACATAACAGTAGGCATCATTGGAAATAAGGCCAAGGAAAACATAAATGGCTCAACCCAAATTTATCAAGACCATTCTCTCCAGAAAAAATGGCAATACCTTTATTGGCAGCTAGATCAGCAAACTGATTTCCATCCCACTTAATGTGTTGGAAGGAATTAGCCTCAAACTTGCTAGCGAGCCATTAGCCTCCTCAATTATAGCCTCTCCCAATCAGTCACTTCTGCCCTCTCAGAACTGCTGCTTGGATTCTTTTAGTTTTAGGTATAGGTGACGAATTTGTGGGGTTGTCAACCTCCTGCCCTGATCCATGGCATAGATTTGGATCACTTGGCATTCTGAATCAGAAAATACTCCAACCCCTAGCTGGACCTGTATTTCCCTTGGTGACCCACCATCAAAATTCAATTTAATGGTATCTAGGGGCAGGGAGAGGCTGAACAACTTTAAGTTTAAATTGCCTAAATGAGCCAAAACCATTATCAGAGGTAATCCATTTGTTTTATTTAGTATATAGAACAATGTTCAAACATATAATATTGAAACTAAGCTCTGCAATATTTGGTAAAATTATGATTAAATACTATGTATTACAAGTTGACCCTTTTTGTTCCAATTCCAAGCTGCCCTTTCAATCAACTAACGTGACAGCCAACTGGTAACAAAGAATTGAGTATCAGGAGTAATCCATTTGTTTCATTTTAGTATATAGAACAGTGGCCAAATATATAAGATTAGAACTATGCTCCTGAAATATTTCATAAAATGATGAGGAAATACTATTAATTAAAAGTTGATCCTTTCAGTCCCAACTCTAAGCTGACCTGTCAAACAAACATCATGACAGTTGAATTGTACCAAAAAATTGATCATTCAATATTTTAAATACCCATCATTTCTCTTCGATTTTTTCAATTTCATTTTGGACAGACTTCCTAGAAATCTGTGCGTATCTAAAGACGAGGAAAAAAAGGAAGCAAGGATTTATGGAAGACCAATTTAGACAATTGCTTTAGATTTTCTAGAAGTCTTCGACTTACCTCCCAAAAATTTCTTACATTTTTTTAAGCTAGGAATTAGCATATATCTGTGCAAAATACCCACCTTGGAAAGTCTGTAGTAATTGAGAGTATCTAGGATGCTTAAGAGTGGATCCAACGGATTAAAGAGTATAAATACAAGTGGGTCCTAGGCAGTTCTAAGCCCTTAATATCTCCATTACACACCAGTTCTCATTGCTGAAATTTATATTCATCATTTTTAGTTTTGCAATTCAAGAAGTAAGTTTTAAATTATCTTGTTTATTTTTGATTGTGTGCTACAGATATAAAAATTATCTCATGGTAATCCCAGAAGATCGCATAACAAACCAGAACGCGGTGAAAGCCTTAAACATTTAAATCTCTTTTATATTATACATAAACATGGCAACTATCTTTTGTAGGTTCTTATAATCATTTCTGCATTGTAGAAACTTAAGATTTTATATACATACAATGATGCTTGCATCATCCAGCTCTTTCTCCAATAGACTACTTTAGGGACACCAAGCTATAGCATTATTAGAAAGAATATTTTGGGGCCTCTAATGCATTCTTATCTCGGACAGGATATTTCAGGGCCATTGAACAATCAATATCATCTGAAATGCAACTTTGGAACCATTGATTCATTTTTATCTCAGATGGGCTACTTTAGAGTCAATGAATAATAAATATCTACAAGAAGTTGATTATGGGCCATCAAGCAATCTATGTTATAGCTAGGACTACTCTAGATTTATTAATTCATTGTTATATTAGAGAGCATACATTGGGGCCAATAAACTATGTTTTATTAGAGGCTATTTTCAGCACACAGATTCATTCTTGTCTTAGGGGGGCTAGCTCAAGGTCAGCACATTGTCTTTATTAGTAAAAATGACTTTGGCGCCTCTGATTCATTCCTATCTTATACCTTATGTTAATTTCAAGCAAATGATCTAGGAGGATATGGAACTTCGATCATCTCATGCTATCACAACAATACTCTGAATCAAATGTCATCTTCACCACTAGTCTCATCATCATCTCAGGAACACGTGGTTAAACCACAAAGCCAAAACTCGCCGTACCCAAAGCCACACAACTCTGACATCATCAGCACTTTTCAGCACACCTGTTCAATTGTATCTGCAGAAACTGACAGCATGTGGAATATAAATTGACAAAATGCTAGTGGTATAGCTTCTTGCACTACCAAGTAGTCTCCTCATCTTCCTCACTTGAATTTCATGTACAATATCTATTCATCGAAGGATAGTCTAGATATTAGAGTTTGGTTGATACATTTGACCTTTTGGATCATTGCACGAAACTTCCATAATACAATTTTGCATTATAGTTCTAGTATGGTGCTCTCTAGCCCTTGCATTCTTTTTGTTACAGCACTATGATCACTGTTGTTGTTGCACTCTTCATAAATCGTTTCTGCATATAACACCTTAGAACTCATTTTAGTGTGTTGTCCCCCGGGTCATCCTAAGACCCCATATCATCGGTATCAGAGCAAGTTTGTCATTTGAATCCTTTTCTGCATTTTGTATGCTGACTCACACAAGGGCCAACTACAGGAAGCTTGGTCTCAAATTCTTACCCTTCATCTTACCTTCCTAGCCACTTTCCACTATCCGAAAGATGGCAAACAAATCAGCACAAGAGATGGCAACTTCAACAATGTGGTAGAAGACAATAAAGGATACTTTGCAATGACAAAAAGATGACTTACAAAAACACTACACAGGGGAAAATGCTGGGATAATTGATCACTTCACTCAACTTTTGCAATGCTTTCAAACCTCTTCAAACCCATTGTCTACATCAAACCAAAAACCATTTGGAGCCCAAACACCTGACAAGATACAAGTAAATCTAGATATTCCTATATTTGAAGATATATGCTGATACTCCAGATAACTGAATTAATCTAATATGCTCCTACCATGCTATCAATTCATTTTCTCATTAAAAAAATGTACCTTCCTTGTATGTGAAAAAATGGTGGAATAATTACTGCAGTGCTCACCTGGATGATCTTACACCTGTAGAAACCTGGCATGGTTTTGTTGAAGCCTTGAAAGAAACATATTACCTTGTTGTTAACTATGGTGACCAGACCAATATATCAATTCTCCCAACTTCATCAAGGTCATGAAGGATGTGTTCAAGAATATATCGATACTTTCCATGCTTTAACTTCCAAGTTGAATGTCCAAGAAACTAAGCAAAATCTAATCTTTATGCAAGCGTGAGACCATACATCCAGGCCGACATGGATTTCTCCATATCTCTTCTTTAGGATAAGCATGCACGTATGCCTTCAACTTTAAAGCAAAAGTTAAACGTAACTCCAAGAATGATGATTCTAAATCCCTGGACAAATTAAGATCAAGAACTTCAAGGATGGAGACAAGACAAATTCCAAACAACAAGGAAAAGGACCTCTACATCATTTCCAAAAGAACACACCATTTAAAGTGAAAATGAAACAATCAAAGACTGGTAAGTCACCCAATATACACAATTCCAGCTGTCACTCTGATGAGGAATGTCACAATCGGAATAAATAGCTTGCACAGCAACAAGCATCAAGTTCCACAGTAACGGGCACCAGAAAAAGGCAAACAGATCACAGACTCTAAGCATAGTGCTATTGTAGGTATAAAAAACATAGCATCATATTTCCATTCAGATTCAAAGAAGCAAAAATATTGTTTCTTTTTTAAATGTGGGTCAATGGACAACCAATACACTTGATTGTTGACAATTGGAGTAAGAAGAGATTGACTTCACCTAGAGGAGTTTAAAGATTATCCTTGCCAATTGCCACTGATGCTCCACCCTCAACCATACACCATTGGATTGTTTAGAGAAGCACATCACTCATCCATGTCATCAGGTGTACAAATTCAAGCCTTTCCAAGATGAAGTCCTTCGTGACATCGTGCCATTAGAGGTATGTGATGTTTTACTTGGGAAACCATATTTTTGTCATCCACATACAATCTATGAAGAAAATCCCAAAAAAGTTGTAACAGATGTTGGTGAGAATAGATATCGCATACAGGAAGTAGTCCCTAAGCTTTCACTCATTGGTGCCAAGCAATGCTATAAGCTAGTGACTTCTAGTAAGAAATTTGTGCTTATGGTGGTGAGATTTGAATAGAAGAAAGACACACTTGCAATACAAACCACTGCCCCATCTAACTTGTGCCGAACCCCAAGAGTTTGCACAAAGACAGCTTATAGACTAACTAGCAAATGGGAAAAAAATGTGGAAGCACCATAATAGATTGAGAGAGAACAAGCGATAGCAAATATAGTGCTCTATTCATCACAAACATGATATTATACATGGGTACAATCTTGGACTTATCAGCCAAAAATGTGCATTTCAGTGGGCCAAATCCAGAGATGGATTGTTTGGTGTTTAGAATATACTACAGGTGATAAGAGTTCGTCTGATGTCCAACCCGACGGAGATTGAGTGGATTAGAGTTATATAATCTGCAAATCAGTTACAAGACAGTTCAGTTCCAAGAACCATTGATGCGCCAATAGTTTCAATTGCCCAAACTGTTTCTTGGCCTAGAAGATGAGATGCCGCATGGTTGGCAACTAAAAACATGTGCTCCGTCAGTGAAGATTTGTGTTTGACACATGGAACTCTCAGGGTTCATTTAAAATATCTTCCAAGTAGTACTTACTCATCTTTTTCTCGGTTGAGTGTCTTAGGAGTTGAGTACAGCAGGGAAGTGCAATGTGAACAAGTTGTAGAGCACATATGGGTGTTTGGGAACATTGTAATCGATGAAGATGTCCATGAAGCCCTGGTAAAGTCAGTAAGCTGTAAAAATATAAGGAGATAGTGGCAAAAGGAGGTAAGACCTCACTCTCCTGGAGTTTTCCCACATAGGGTTTCTCCAGGGCAAACAACTTGTCTAGCTCTGTTTTTCAGTTTCTCCTTGTTCTTGCTTACAACTGTCTTACATTTAGTTTTAGAACAGAACAACACTAATCTGAGCACTAAGACGGTGGGGAGTGGAAATACATCAAAAGTTTCAGTAATAAATTTGGAGAAAAATTCTAAGGATTCTAGGATGAGTGTGACACCTCCATAGTAATGAATCTGTAAAATGCTTTATCCATATCTGATTTGATGATTGTACCTGGGTGTTGATGCATTGGTAGAGTGTGAATAATTTCGTGGACAGCTATAACATTGTTTGCAATCTGTCTATTTCGAACAAATGTGGATTGTGTATGGGAGATCAGCTTCTTAGAAAGTGGTTGAACTTGTTAAGCAATGACTTTAGAGATAATTATATAAACCATATTGCATAGCAAGATTGGAGGAAAGGAGTCAAGAGAGTTGACTTGAGCCTATTTCGGAGTGAGAACCACAGTGGCAGTATTGAGACATTTGGCATTTTTCCCCAACGGTATTCTTCTACTACTAACAGTAACCATGATAAATCAGATTTGATGACCTCCCAAAAATCTTGGAAGAATTGGGCCATGAATTCAACAGGAATAGGAGTTCTGTCATGGCTGAAGGAGAAAACCACTTATTTTAATTTGGCTTCTATGATTTGAGATGATAAATTTGAATTACCAGTTGCCGATATAATCTTTGGGATATGTAGAAGCAGAGAAGCAAGAGCAGCGTCCCTACAAATATTCAGTTCAGTTAGTAGATCCTAAAAATAATTTGTAGGTGCCTCGTTGATTGCATTCAGAGAATTGACAGTGGTGCCATTTGGAAGTTTTAACTGGTTCACCTTATTAAGCTGGTTACTATCAATAATAGATAAGTGAGAAAAATTCATTGGCTTCTCCTTTGCAAATCCATGTAGCATTAATTACTGGCGCTAGTAGGATTTCCGATTTTTCTTTTTGTTAAAGGCCAAAGGATTGAAAATGAGTGGTTGTTCCTCCTTTTCCATATCTGTTTTGAAGCCATTCTCCTTGATTCAGGATTGCAAAGTACCTAGGAGAGTAAATATGCTTTTGTAAGATGTTACCAAAACATCCTTGTTCCAAACCTCCAATATTTGTTTAACAAATTGGGGTTCGCCAATCAATTTGTACATAGCAAATCTCGTAACAAGCATGCGTTCTTCCCACCATTATGTGATATTTGTGATGAAGGACGAGTGTTGAATCCAATATTCTCATATTTGAAAGGACCATTTGCAATGAATGTGGGATGGGTAGAGAGGTAAGTGGGGAAATGATCTGAAAGTGATTGTAATGTCCCTTTCCTAGACAAATAAAGATAGTTTGGGTTTTCCAACAAACCCTTATACCAAACATGCAAGAAACTGATTTTTATTTAAAACCCTTACCAAAACAAATACAGCAATATGAAATCTTCCTTTATTCATCTAATAACTACAAAGCAACAACCCGGAAGGCCCAAAGCCTTTAGGAACCCTCAAGGCACATGTATATGCAAGAAAATATTTTTTTTTAACAAAGATCTGAATATATTTTTATTTATTTTGTAACTGAAAATGGAAGATAAAAACAGTTGACCATTTGATACAAATTTTGAAGATTGGAAGGCTAGAAATGATGCCCTAGGGCAGATTTACGCCTTGTGCAAGCCCTAGCACCAAAAATAACCCTTTTCACAACTGAACTAGCCTCCTAAGTGATTTGTTCCACCTCCCTACAATTTCTCCCAGCCCTAAAATTGTGCAAAAACTGTCCAAAAACTGTCCCAGGTGAATATCACCTGATTGGTGGCTGTTCCAACACAAAACTCTGAAAACCTGATATGTAGATGATGCCCTAGCTGCCAATCTCTGAAATCTAATCCAAAATTGTGCCTGGCTGATAATTTTCATATGATCTTGTAAATTTGTTCATTGCAAATCCAAATGTAGCTCCCGATTGGAACTACCTCAGAAGATTAGTGGGTTTTCGTCCACAAATCTGAATACACCATGTGGATTGCAAAGGAGGGTTTTCGTCCTCAAATGCAGAACTTGTAGCAACAACTCAAACCTTCATTGCCCAAATAAATGAGAGTGAAAAGATGTGTCCAAATGACCCCTCAACATTTTTTTATTATAACTTTACTTTTGCCTTTCCCAAGGAAAAGCCTCCAAAAGTAACTTTCCATTTCTATTCCTTTGTTATGACTTGCTTTTTCGAAAGTAACTTTTTATGATAATAAAACATAAGTGTCTTTTATGAAGTTACTTTTTCGACACTTAAGTTATATTATTAATATATCATACTTTATTTGAAAAGGGGACATGACAATGAAAGGACCATTTGCAATGAATGTAGGATGGGTAGAGAGGTAAATGGGGAAATGATCTGAAAGTGAAAGAGTGGCATAGTGTAACATTGCTGAAAATCATAATTGTTTTTGGTGCCAATCTTCAAAATCATTAAAAATTATTGAGAGCTTTACTTGCCTTCCTATAAAAACATGTGCAATAGGGAGGCTATATGAGGATTGAAAAGCCTTCTACCAATTTTGTTAGTTGTATGTGAAACAGTTTTTAAAATCTCCCCCAAAGATAACATGATTGTGAGGAACTGATAACCACTGTGATTTCAGATCCAAGGCCATGTTTTTTTAATTATCCATGACAAATATAGATATTCACCAAGTGAATGTGGGCAGCCAACTCATAAAATTAGAAGTTAGCTGTTAGACCCCAAGGATGATCACTGTAAGTTTGTGGTTGATATTTGGATAGGTTCCGATGAATGAGAACTTCTCGACTAGGTTGCCAGGAAACGGAAACGGAAATGGATACAACATGCGGAAACGACAATTTTCAAAAATCCTTGGATACGAAACGTTACCGGAAACGTCTGTACAATATATTCTAAAAAAATTAAAAAAAAAAAAATATATATATATATATATATATATATATGCATAATACTCATTTTATAATTGTAGACCGTAAGAGATAATTGATAAAGCACTCAAAACATTTTGTATTCATTGAAATTTGAACTTCTAAAGAGTCGTGACTCATCATTCAACATGGTTACAATTTCAATGATTCACATATACATGATAATAATCTAGATTCTAGATTCTAGAATATATCATCCGGATTTTCCTCATAATCATCTCCATGAACACCACTGGCAGCTCCAATCCCACTAGCTCCACTTTCCATCCCTTGTGCAGTGGATCTCGATTCTTCTTCAACAATCCCAAGTAGTGAAAGTTGGCTAAGAGTAGCCACAGAAGCATCATAGTCACTACTCTCAGGATCAATATCCCAAAGTTTGTTGGGACCTCTAATATAGCCTTCAGTCTTATGTGAGAGGATGCGCAAATTGGAGTGTACATACACTAAATCCTCAGCCTTCTTGGATCCTAACTTGTTCCGTTTGGTTGAGTGGATGAAACTATATGTACTCCAATTTTGCTCTGCTGAAGAATTGCTAGCCCCCTATTACAAAAAAGAAGTTAGAAATTTTCAATTAGTAATAAAATTAGTTTACTAAGAAGTAAACTAATCCATTTTTAATTTTTAATTAATAAATAAACTTTTGATTTCATTTTAATATTTTATACCTGTGAGAGGACTTTAATGGCAATAGTTCGTAGGTGTCTGCAATCATGGCCATGTACATACCAACACATGAATGGTTTTAGGTTGTACTTGTCATTTAATGCATCTACTTCACTCATGCTACTATTAAATGAAGAGACAAAGCATGCCATTTCATAGCAGACCGCAGTAGCTATAGCTGGATTAGGAAAAAGCCTCTGGAATGCTGCCTTAGTTCCAGTTGCAACTTCATGGTCATTGTATGGTGCTTGCCTACCAGGTAGCCCAAGTATTTCGCTGCTATAATATTTGAGATTCAGGGCATAGGCTAGAAGATGAAATGGGGTGATCATTTTATTCCACCTTCTCATAATCACAGTTTTAACTTCAATGTAGAATTTTTCTTTAGGATCTTGCTCTTTTATTTGTATGATGTCTCTAATTTTTTCAATCATAGAGTCAATGCCATCATAGATCTCCCCTATGCAAGCATCATCTGTATCTGCATATCTAATCATAGATAAAATAGGCTCAGTAAAACTGAGCAAGTATGCAACCTTTTCCCACCAATCATCATCAAGTATCAATGTTTTTATTTTGATGGCTCGTTTTGTGTTTGTGTGTTTCCACACTGACCAAACATCATCAATCACCATAAGCCTCAAGGCTTGTCTTACCTTCACAAGTCGTCTCAAGACGAGCGTGTGAGAGGCAAATCTTGTTTCAACAACCTATTAAAATAAATTAAAACAAGTTAATAAAATATAAAATTAAATTTAAAAGAAATACAAATGATAATTTGATATTTCATAGAAAGTTAGCAAATAAGAATTAGAAACTAGCAATTTTTTTTGTTACCTTCAGCAACTCCAACTTTGAGAACCTCCTAAAGATAGCCTGGGACATATGATGATTTGTGACAAACATTTGAATCTCATTTGCCTCTATATACACTTCCTCTATCCATGGTATTTTGCCAATCTTCTGCAGTATCAAATTCAAGGATTGTACTGCACAAGGTGTCCAAAAAATATGCTCATATCTCCCTTCAACAATCAGCTGTGCCGCTCTACAATTTTTGGCATTGTTCATGATGACTTGGACAACGTTTTTGAGGGCCCATTGACTCAATAGCCTCAATCAAAATATTAGCAATAAATTGAGCATCTTTCACTTCACCCTCACAATCAACAACCCTTAAGAACATTGCCCCTTTAGGGCACACTGCAACAATGTTGATTAGGGGTCTATTTCGGGCATCTTTCTATCCATCTGAAATGATAAATACCCCTGATTGCTTCCATGAATTCCTAATTGGCTGCAAAGAAGTATGTACATGGGCCACTTCTTTCACCAACAATGATGTTCTCACCTTCTCAAAACTAGGGCTTTTATACCCTTGTAGTGCATCATTAATTCCTCTCACCATTTGTTGTCAATATGGTGACCGCAACACATTGAAAGGCAACCCACATGCATAAACACATCGAGCAATCAACTCATCAACTATTTCCATCTTCTCATTTGCAAATGCTTGCTCTAATGGACCTTGGAGGTTCTCTTTCGTGACAAGCTCTCTTCCTCTATGGGAGTTTCAACTTCAATTTGAATAAAAGGATGGTTTGATGAGGTGGGTGGTTTTTGTGAACACTTATTTTGCAATGGAACAGTTTTAAATCTAGCTTTTGAAGCTTGCAAATCAGCCTCCTCTTGCTCTTTCATATATGCCAAAATATGTGTCCTTTCAACCTTGGCACATTTTCTAATCCCCATTCCTGATTGCCCCACTAAATGAGCTTTGAGTCGGGTATATGAGGCTTTGAATTCAATATTGCAATGATTGCATTCCAAGCACGAGAGCCACCGCCAACAAGGTTCTCCAACACTTGCACATGTCTCCAAAGAGGAGCTCTAGGATCCACAGTTTGCACACCCCCACCTTGGCCTACTTCACCCCCACCTTGGCTTCCTTCCCCGTGCCCTCCCACTGAAGCTAAATTGGATGCCATTTATCTCAAATAATGAAACCTACATTGAAAAATATTTAAAATAAAAAACATAACTTAGATAACAAAAAATATTAAATATAACTATAGTTACTAAACCCTACATATCCCATTCTGCTTTTGATCACTAAGTTCACCGTTTAGGCACGAGGTGAGAGCATACACAGATTTCGGATTTTTTAGTTATAAAAAATAGGAAAAAGAATTAAATTATTATACCCAATGTATCCTATTCTGTTTTTGATCGCCAAGTTCACCGTATAGGTGCGAGGTGAGAGCATACACAGAGTTCGGATTTTTTAATTTAAAAAATACCAAAAAACTCTTAAAATAGCAACAACAAGAAAAACCCTACGCATCCTATTTTGCTTTTGATCACCAAGTTCACCATATAGGTACGAGGTGAGAGCATACACAGAGTTTGGATGATATTTATAATTTAAAAAAAAAACAGTATATGATTTTTATTTAAAAACCGCAAAGGGAATGTTACATTTTTAATTTATTTTTAAGCATATAGTTTAAAAATTACTACATGTAAATCTACATATTGATATCATGATCAATGATCACGAATGATGTGTGCATAGTTTAAAAATTACTACATGTAAATCTACATATTGATATCATGATCAATGATCATGAATGATGTGTGCATTATGCACACATCATTTGTGATCATTGATCACATTAACATTTTCTTTTAAATTTTTTTTTTTGAAAAATACCTAGTTTGTCCTCCTTGAAGCTTCCAAATCTGCTTTGAAATTCCTCCTTGATGCTCTTAGCTCTTAGTAGCACCTTCTAAACTCTTCCTTCAAGCTACTCCTCGATGTCTCTTTGCTCTTCACAATGCTAAATGTTAGTTTAGTGAAAAACTGAATTTAGCAAGAGAAAATGAGAGTGATTTAGAATGGATCCAAGATGTCATTATATAACTTTTAGGAAGTGTCTTTAGCAAGTCTAGGTAGATAGATTAGGTTTAGGTTCATTAAATGCATTTATTTTTTATTTTTTTAAAAGTTGTCTTTAAAACTTGAAAAATCATTGGAAACGTGGCATACGTTTCTGGAAATGTCATAGACGTTTCTGGAAACGTATGCCACGTTTCTGAAAACGTTTCCCCTCACGTTTCCATTTCTGAAATGTTTCAGGGGAGAAACGTTACCCTTTTTGGTGTTTCCATGCATTCCAGCTTCTCGAAGGCCGTGAAATACTTTGTAAACAAAAAAATTTGATCCCCAAGGCGAGATAAAATACTTAAAAACTGTCAACACCTAAATTTTAGTTTCTTGTAACATACCCATAACATTCATTGCCTTTCCAATAAATTAAATTCTCAAGACACTGGCGCTTTTTTTAGTAAGTAATCTATTTTGATGATGAGTGATTTTAAATGGAGCAATAAGCTATTGAAGACAGATTTCTTTCATAACCAAAATGAATTTGGTCAATGGTTTGAACAATTTGTTGTTTTCTTTTTGGTTCATGTGCCGGTGTGTTGTTGTAGAGATATTTCCGATGCTTCTCTCTCTTTGCATTGGAAAGTATTTACCCTCCCAAGGACATGTAAGATTTTCCACCATCCCAATCCATGAATTACATGGGTGTCTTGGACAATTCAACTAAAAAATCAAGCAAAAGAGTTTCCATTGAGGGTGGGGTGGTATTTAGAGGGAATGAATCATCCCTTGACTGGGATTGATTCTGAATTTTTGCGAGCTCATCAAGATTTTGAGGAGCAAAATTTCAAATGTTAAAAGGATTAGATAGTTGTAGAATCTCTTGAGGTCCCTAAGGAAGTTTGGCCTTCCATGTATTTACGAGAAAGATATCTAGATTAAATAGGTTGTCCTTCGTCACCTCCCTTGCTATCACCATGCTTTTATGGGGTTGGGTGTCTAGGTTGTAGGACATTTACCTCAAGTTTTTCATATGGTTTTCCACAAAACTGATGTTTTTCACTCATGAAGGTGGCTGGGGGTAGGAAGACTTTTTTGTTCCCTAGGAAGAGTGGATAGAGTTAGATGGGCACGTGAAGGAAAAATGTCCATGCCCATGACAAATGTGACATCTACAAGAGGTGTTTCCATATTTGATGGATTGTTTCCATACAACACCTCCCATTTCAAGCAAAATGTTATATAAGAAATGATTTCCATATTGATGTTATATAAGCACTTCTATTTGACGCACGAACTTGGATGCCACAATGAATTCTCTGAAGAAGTTTCTTGCTTCCTCCTAGGATCCCCCAACCTGGGTCCTACGACCCTATATATTCATCAGGCAACATTATCAGATCTCTCACCGTGATCGATAATGGTTGGATGATTCCTCGACTTTAGGCAAAGACAAAGACAATCGATGAGATTTGCCTCCAGTCTTCATTGGGACTTGCTCTTGGGGCTTTTTGTCATGTCCCCTTTTTGAAACTAAGCCAGTCTAAAGCTCCATAGCCTATTTCTTACTTCCCGTAGGCTAAAGGATAAAGTTAGAGAAATAAATTAATGATAATACTTTAAGTTGTCCTAAGTTACTTTTTATTTTGTAACACTAAAAGGATACTTATGTATTATTATTATTTATTAGGAGGGCCAAAAGTAATTATCATTAAGTGGATGAAAAATGATATTTTATTAAAAGTATTTACTTTTAAGGTGGAATTGGAAAACAGAAATTATAAAAGGAGAAATTGGGCTAAAAAGAGTCATTATCCATTACTCCTTGAAACCAAACCTTAAGCTTGAGCCTTTGTGTTTATTTTTTCACCCAAGGACGAAAACCCTTTGGTGTTTAGGATTGGAGGACAGAAACCCTCTAATTCCAGTTGTGGTGATTCCATCCAGGGATCATATTTGTGCCAGAATTGAGATTTTATTCCATTTTTAGTTTGGTACAGTTCTGCTACAGTGATCCATACCCATCCGTCAGCTGTGTTTATGATCAGATGTATGCTTGACGTCAATCTGAATTGAGAACTACTGTATGCTCTCCTTGCTGCCTCCTTGTGCCCACTATGGACATTCCAGCCAACATCACACTCCAGAAGGGACTGACATAAATCTACAGCAGCATATTCCAGCCTGCCATACCAGTTGGTGACTGTTGTACTTTGTTTCCAAGCTGTTGGACCTTGATTGGTATTTATTGTTGAGTTTATTCGGTTGTTGTGGGATTTTTGTAGTAAGGGTTTGTTGTAATCAGGTTTGAATTTATAATCAGCTCCTTGAATACATAATACAGTTGGGTTGTTATCAGATTTGGAGATTCAGTTTGCATGTTGTTGTTTAGGATTTATTGCAGCTTGCTTAAATTCAGAAAATTACAAAAAATCAGAATAGAAAAAAAACCATACAAAGGAATATTACACTTTTGTTCGCCCCTCATTACTATTTGTATTGGTTTCTTTGCCACATGTTAGTGGCATGCTGCTCTATTTTGTCTTTGTACTTTACTTCATTGGTTCGCCTCTAGGATACTCTCTTCCTAGAACTTTCTATTGCTAATGGTTGTATCCTTCAGTGACCAGTCCCATTGACCTACTCTTGGTCATTTGTGGACATTAATATAGTTTCCCTTTTTTTCTCTGTGGTCTTATTTCCTATCTTCCTAGGAGATGGTTCACCTTAGTATTCGTGATGTAGGAGCATCATCCAAGGATATCATCAGAGGCAAATTTTCATACAATCATGGTTGTAGAGATCAATTCGAGTGTATTGGAGTATGTTAAGTCATGAGAGAGAGGGTCTTAGGTGTTTAAGAGTTTGAATTTTCAAAATAGTGTTTTCCCTCCAATTGGCAATTCAAATTCCAAACATGTAATTGTGAGGTTGAGGGTGTTTAGATGAGTTGAAGTGGATATGAGTGAGTCTAGTCATGTAAGAAAGAGTCCTAGAAAGTGTGTGTGAATCATGAAATACTAAAAGAATGTAAAAAGCCCAAAATGTGTTAAGTGGCATGTAATGAGTCATGAAAGAAAGTTGGTTAGGGTTAAAAATAGGAGAGGGAATGAGATAAAAGAAGAAGAATTCGAAGGAAGGTAGTTAGTGTTCCTCCAAGAGGAGGTAAGGAGGAAGGAGAGAAAGGAATTCCTCGTGGAGAAGAGGAAGAATGAATGGAAGAAGCACAATTTTGTATACAATCTGATATATATACAGTTAATGAACTCTGTTTTGTATAAGGATCTTGTCTTGATTCTTATAGTGATGAGTTATATGGTTTAAAGACTGGAATAGTGATTGCATGGAGCATTTAGAGTGTTTACACTTCATTTAACAGTTCATGAAGGTTTATTGTTGCATACCCTGTCTCCAACTAGAAGTTTAAGTTAGATTGTGTAGATGATGTCAAGACTGTGCATGCAAGGTTTAATGGTCTGAGATATGAATTATGAACTTCCTTAAATGAATAACACGAGATAGAAGTGATCAAAAGGTTATTACATGGTTTTGAGGTGATTTTCCTTAGGATATTCCATTACAGGTTAGTAAATTACTTGAAAACAGGACTGTGACTGAGTTTCTACAGTTTGTTCAATTGCTAAAGTATTGGTTATCATTACATTTAAATGAATGTCAAGCTTAAGATCATGAGAATGAATGGATTAGGGGGAGAATCAAATAAATGGTGAAGCTTCTCTTCAAAAAAATCTTTAACTCTTCAAGGATAACAAGTGAGGATTTCCTCCAACCCTGTTGACCACGTGCATGCAGGAAAGTTTTTGCTTGAATGATCATTTTATACTTGTTACTTGTCATAGCCTACTAGTAGCTCAAGACTATAAGGGAGGTATAGACAATCATAATGGTGAAATTTGAGACCCTGCTAACAAACACAAAGAAAGTTATAAGGTTTTGTAACCCCTCGGGCTAGGTACAGTGTGGACAGTTAGGGTTTGTAAAGGAAATAGTGTTTAGAGCCCTAAACCATTGAGTCCAAGTCCAAAATTTGGAAGAAATAGTAAAAACAGAGCCCTTAAAGAGATTTAAAAGGAATTTTAGGGTTTCATTGGCTACATTTGGAGATTTTCATGACAGTCTAGAACAAGGAAGGTAAAATACAGTCTAGACCTAACTGAGATTGCCCATTAACAAAGGAAGTAGGGTTTTTATTTGGAATCCCATTATGAAACTTTGCATAGATGGAAAAGGGCTAAATGGGTGCCCAAATATGGTTTGTTTGTGTCTTGAAACTCCTTGCATCAGAAGTTATGAAGTAGACTGAAACAGGGCTAGTGGAGGTCTTGTGAGCCTAGAGGAGAAAAGTGTGATAGAGAGAAAGAAAAGGAGTAGGGTTCTAAAATTCTGCACACACCTTATTGTTGATAAAGGGTATTTGAATGTGTTTTTACTTCTTGATGGGTACTTCTAAATCATTATAACCATGGAGGTAACAATAGCATGGTCTTAACTAGCAGGACAGTTCAGAGAAGATAGGTGAAGTTTGAGGTTTTGGATCTTTTTGAGACAAGTTTATGTTGAGTCTAAGATTGTTTGAAGTGTTGAAGCAGGTTGAAAGGTCTTGAAAGCATTGGTGAGGCCAGAAAGCAAAAAGTTGCTTGTTGCTAGTCAAGAAAGGTAATTGCCAAGAGAGGTTCTATGAAATGTGATGAGTTTGATGAATGAATTGACCTTGAAGAGCAGGGTGTAAAGCAGGGGATTGTGTTGGATAAGCCATCTAAGGAGAAATAGGTGAAAATTTCAATATTAGAGCCATTTTAGGCTTCTTTGAAAGATCCTCATATGCAGAGTTTGAGGTCAAGTAGTTGTTTGAACCTTCTCTATTGATTGATTGCATGAAGAATCCAATTTTCAAAGAAGCAATGGCACCCTGACCCATATAGGAACTGTTTTTGGAAGTTCGCCTATAGGATTGAAGGCCGAAATATACGGTTTCATACAAATATCATAATCATCATAAAACCATGGCCCTCCTTGAAATAGCCTCTCAATTTTGGAAGAGAAAACAAATATGGAATATCCTTTGGGCATCATTGGCACATCAATAGATCCTTTGGATTTTTAGCTGTGGGCAACCCAGGGTTTTAGAGTTCCTGGACCTATATACGCTCCATAAAACAACAAATCAGAGCTCTTTTCCGAGTTTTTAGAGTTCAGGTTTTTTTTACTTGAAGGCAAATTGAATCTTTGCAGTGTCTATTTTCAGATCACAGACAATAGCTTTAGAAATTTATCGTTGAAAGTTGCAGGGAGATCAGTATGGACGGAAGCTTTGAAAGAAGGTTGAGATGTAGTAGGTCATTGCCTCCTCTCTTTGGCCAGATCAAGATGGGGTGGATAAGCAGATAATAGTCCACAGGAAACAGATTTTGGGACAAGAATCAGCCAGGAATCTGTTTTTTTGAAAGAGAGAGTGTGAGAGCGAGTTCGATTTGTTGCTGCAGTTCACATTGTTGAATGTCCATTAAGGGTTTGGATTTGTCTCTCTGTTATTTATCGTTTTAATCTATTTTTAGCATTATTAAAGTTTTGTTCTCTTTTTGGTTTTAAAGAATCCGTGCCATAATTCTCAGTAATTGCAAACGTGAGATTGTGAAGTTTTTCAAAATTTTCACTTTCATGGTATCTTTCTCACTTTTTAGACTCTACAGCAGATTCAGAAATAAATGATTTCTAGTTTGAGATTTGAAGTTTCAAAACTCGGATTTACGGCCAAAAAAATCCAAAATTGTCAAAACATGAATTGTTTTTTTAGACCTACAGTTTCTACCTAGGTTTTGCAGCAATGCAGCCATCTACAACTGGGTTCAAAAAATATTAAATATGATTCTGCCTACTTATTTGCCATTTCCAGCAGATCTAAAACCATAACTACTCTAGCGAGCTGCCATTAACCCTGTAGTTGTAGAACTCTTCCAATGCCACAGTACTTCCCTAGACTACCTTCCTTATTGAGAAACTCTCAATTGTTTCTGAAGGCCAATCTTACACAGCCGTATCTGTAATAACATCCTACACTTTTAACTTCTGAGACAATATTTGTGATCTGTCTCGGGGACTAAATGTATGTCCAGATACATTGGAGAGTTAATATATCCAACAATATATTCTAAGAGTTCTTACCTACATAGGACGCTAGAATAAGACTAAACAAGTATCTCTAACAACTTTAACATCTAAGAAAGACCCCAACACATGAATATGTGTATCAAGTTTGTCTTTCCAACTTTCCAATCAATTTGCCACTTGCTCTAAAAAGAAACTGCTTGGAGAGTTTTCACATGTTCAATCTCGAATGGTTTTACATTAAAAAAATCAAATTCAAAGTGTGATATTAAGAGGTGTAAAGAAATCAATATACTTTTTGGTTGTTCTGAGATGTCTCCAATTTATCTCTCACTGGAGATACCCTGATAATTTTTTCTGTTAAGGTTCAAGTAACGTTGGCAATAACTTTTCGTTCTATCCTTTCATGGATTGAGCATAAAAAAGAGCATCAAACTATATACGTAAAAGCTAAAGATTGGTACCAACTCATTCATGAGCTGTAAAAGTTCAAAACATATAAATGATTTTCTATCAATCTATACCTCGTATGCTCGCTCTTACTAGGGTCACCTGTGTGTTGAAATTTCTTGGTCTTTCACAACATCGATAATATCTAAAAGGCATGGGAGTTCTCAGATTCAAGAAATTCAGCTTAAAAAATGAAAAAATCATATTGTCGAATATATTTGCACACTGAAGTTTTCTACCAATGGCCTCCACTATTGCAAATTATTTTTCATTCATCACGTGGATCAGAGCAGGTCAGAGAAGAACTTTCTTCTCAGGGTAGGATTTCTCCCCAAACAAAAGCTTCAAAAAAATTGTTCAAAGAAAACATTTTATTTCTTATCAAAATTTATAGGTACCTTCACAGGCAGTATCGCTGTTCATTTTTCTGCTTGTCTTTTTGGGAAAAGACCATGAACTCACTATAATGATGCTTGCTGCTGGCATTTTTTCCCAAATTTTAAGAGTGATGAAAAGCAACGATCTCAATCAATTGAAAATCTATTTCTTGTTCACATGCATATTGATAGCTATTTCATGGGGTGTCACTTGGCCCTATAGTCGACATCCCTCTCTGACCATTGTGGTGGCCACCTTTTAGTCGAAATCGCATTCTGTTTAGAGTTTAGGTATTGTTCTGAGATGGAATGATTTTAATTACATTCATAAGACCCAACAATCTATGAGACCATTAAAATTACAATTGCTCCATTGGACTGACAAGAAACCCAAATTAGACCTTGCTGGTCTTCGAATCCCATAATTTTATGATTATGCATCTATTTGTGGTGATTATAAAGCTCTCCATCCTTTTATTCCCTATATTTTACACGATTCCCAATTGAGCTTGTTGTGGAAATATGGACCAAGATATTTGTAATTTGTTACCACTTTGAGAATATCCTCACCCAACTGGAAATTTAGTGGTTTCGTTTTCAAAAAGTGGGCCAACATCTTGGCTTTACTGATATTTACCCATATCCATAATTTTTTACAAGGGGCTTCTAAAGCCTATAAGTGGTCCCTCAAGCTTTGGGCTTTGCTCGACCCCAAAATGAGATCATTGGCATATAAGAGTAGCTTCACCATATAGTTGGCCAAATGTCCCCCACTCCCCTACTTATTTGCCCACTCTACCAGCGCACCAATGTTTAAACCAAACAAAGTGGGCGACATCAGACAGTCTTGCTTGACCCCTATGTCCCTTCCAAATCACACTTACGAGTTATAACTATGTGTCTTGATTTTGGCTCTGAGCTGCTCAAATAGTCTATGAAGTTCTGCCCCATACTTATCCACTATGCTAGCTCATAACCTATAATGTGTTTTGGGATATGTATGGCCAACTTGTGGCTAACATAATCTCTTACCTTGTCATAACACATTTCTCTATGCTTGCATATTGTTAGTAAGGTTAGCCCATGGAGTAACCATAGCCTACGTAGGATATATATAGAGGAAGTTGCCCCCTTGAAATTCCGAGTCATATGATTCCAGTAATGTTGCTCTGCACTCTATCATATCTTGTGGATCTGCTCTATTCTCCTCTTATAATTGCAAATTACAGCTATTGTTCTATTTTTATGTTCAGAGCTATTTGATGGATTTCATTGAATCCATCTAAGTAATTTCATTACAAGTGGTATCAGAGCTATGATTTGGGTAAGATTTTATGTGGCGCATTTTGTTTTCGGGCATAGCATTTGTGGGAAGGGTTGCCGGATTGCAACATAAATCCTGATTTGGAAGAAATTTATTTTCTCCATCTATTGTTTAAGGATTTCTTTTCAAAAAACAAAAAAAAGACCAAATTTTTTATTTAGAATAAGTTTGGAAGTTTTCAAAAAATAAAAAAAGACCAAAATTTTGATTTAGAAAAAGTTTGGAAGTTTTTTGCATCCTTGCAAAAAATAATAATCAATGGAATCGTCTCGACAAGATGATCGCAACGGTGTCAACCGTCGACAACTCTTTTTTTGGGGATTTTTACACCTTTTGTACAAGTAATCATTAGATTCATCTTGGTGAAGCGATCACAGTGGTATAAGCCACCCATAACCCTATTTAGGGTCCCTGAATCCTAAACCCTAAACCATGTACCTTACTCCATAACTGGTCCACAAACTAGATGTAGAGGCACGGGTAGCTAAACCCCAGGAAAAACTCCAGATAAGGAGTCGGAAATGGGACTCACTGGCTGCTTCAATAGATAAAAAGATGAATAAATTGGAGTGCAATGTGAGCAATATACAGTCTGAAATGGCTAGAAAGGTAGATGTGGTAGTGAAAGACACCTTGGACACAATGTTTGCAACAGTTGATTCGAGATTTTCATCTATCACGGTAGCCTTAGCTAACCTCCAAATTCAGCCACAACCCAACCATTCCCGACCCGTTCACACAAGGTCTCTAAGTAACCCCAATTCAAATCCAACTCAACCTCAACACTCGCCTCACTCTAATACGAGGGTTTGTAACATGTTACCAAATGTGGAGATTTACAAGTTTGACACGACGGATCCAGTCACATGGATCAATCAAACAGAGAATTTCTTTGATATACATCAAACCCCTTGTGCAAAAAAGGTGGTAATGGTGTCTTTGTATCTGGAACCAAAGTAGTTCATTTGGTATAGATGGTTATGCGCTGCAAAGAAGGGTCTGATTGACACCTGGTCAGTGTTCAGTGATGAGCTACAAATGTACTACCGCAACAATATGAAGGAGAACTAATTCAATGAGCTCATAAAACTACGACAAACAGGGTCTGTCAAAGATTATATTTAGCAATTCTAGAACTTGCACTTGCTAGTGGAGAACATCATGAAGGATAACCTCAGCGAATTGTTTTTGGGTGGGCTCAAGGATAGCATTCAACATGATGTTTGCATGTTTAATCTGAGTTTTGTGTCAAAGTCCATTGTCTTCGCCTGCAGACTTGAACAAAGAGATGGCAGACATTCAACACTAACAAAGAGCATAGTACTCTAGCACTATCATTCTGTCGGTCAACTAGACTAACTCCTCAACAAATAGAAGAGAAATGGTCAAAAGGGTTGTGTTTCAACTATGATAACAGGTATAGTTGAGGTCATAAATGTGCTAAGAAGAAACTATTCTACATTGAAGGTGTTAATGACAAAGAAGAGGATGAGGAAATTGGAGGCAAGTTCGAGGAAGAGATTGAGGAAGAATCAAAAGACTCCCAGCCAACTATTTCATGCCATGCACTTTCAAGAATCAGCACTCCACAAAACCCCAAAAGTGGTGGGTTTTATGAAGAAATAGAGAATGACAATGTTAATTAACTCGTGGAGCACACATAACTTCGTCAACAATAAGTTGGAGGCATGCTTGAACTATTTTGTTTATCTAGCTTCTGGATAAGATCTTCCTTGATGAAGATCTCACTAGAGCATAGGTGGCAGAACTCAAACAGTCCCGAGAGATGGTCATGGCAGCCAGGAAGGCAGGAAAATGGGCAGTGATTCGAAACCTCAGACCGGTGATTCGAGACACTTTTCCTCCTGGTTGGGCTCTCGGGTCCAAATGACGGTCCCGCCAGGTGAGGCAGCGTAACATGGGCATTGTCATTTCATGTTGGAATGGTAATGGGTCATACTGGTCTTCACCAGGTCTCCTACAGGATGCATTGGGTCACTCTGATCTCCTTTTTGTTACGAAAACCCATGATAGCCCCGTTCGTCCTCTCCCGGACCTTAGGGGGTACTATTGGCTCTCTATTTGCAGGCAAGAGACTAGGTGTTCCGGTGGAGTTAGGGGTTTTGGCGGTGTTGCTTGTTTGGTCAGGGACACTCTTCGAGGCAGGGTCTTTGTGGCAGTCGAAGACGAGTTTGCACGTTTTCTATGGATCAAGGTTAGGTGGACCCCGCACCTTATCCGAGACATTTATATTGCAATTTGTTACTTCCCCCTACCTCTTCTCCTTTTGCCATTGAGAATGGCCCAGTTGGGGATCCCTACTTTGACCTTTTTGCTGGCATTTCTCAGTTCTCAGCAGTTGGTGAGGTCATCCTTTTGGGTGATTTCAATGCTCGAACCAAAAACATCCAAGTTTCATGTCATGACAGGACTGTTGATATTCTTTGTACTTCTGAGGTGCACCCAATTTCTCTTGGTCTTCAGAGGGAGTCAGATTATGTGGCAAGGCCCTTGACGACATATGGCTGACACCTTTTACAGTTGGGGGAAGCTCATGACCTACTGATCCTTAATGGCATATCGTGTTTCCCAAATTCCCAATTCTTCACCTGCAAACCTCACGGTGGTGGCGCTAGTATTGTTGATTACATCATCCCTACCCCCGACCTTCTTCCCTTTATTCACGACCTTTCCATCTCCCCCATTCCCCTCGCTGATCATGTAGCCCTTTCATTCTCCTTGAAAACTACTCCCCCCCAGACCCCTCGCCCTTCTCACTGCCCTCCACACACCACTCTAAGACTTGCTGAGGGTGACCCCATAACCTTCTCCTTTCTTCTTCGCCAGCTTCTTCCCCCCTTGCCCCAATTCACTATGTACCCCACTGACAGGATGTACAACCTTCTTGCCACTGCTATCCATGAGGCTGCCCTACTTTCTTACCCCCATTCCACTTCCAAGCCCCGTAGTACACGGACATGCCCCATAAACCAATGGTATGATGAAGACTGCAAAAACCTCCACCGTCAACTCCGCATGGCCTTTACCCATGACCTCCCATCCTTCCCCCCCTTAAAATTGCCTATCGTAATCTTCTCCGCCACAAGAAACGCATCTTTATTGCCCACAAAAGAAGGAATCTCCGCACCTCACTTTCGCATTCCCCCAAATGCTTTTGGTGTACCATCATTCCCTGATGCTCTCCCTTACCCCTTGACCTTGACCCCCATACTATGTTCACTCACACATCCACCCTTTATGACATCCCCGATCATCCCGAGACCCATGTTATATCCCCACCCCCCCACCTGCCACATTTTCACCCACACAAATGTCAAGAAGGCCATATTGGTGATGAATTGCAGCAAAGCAGCAGATGAGGAAGGCTTCCAGGCAAAAATTTTCAAGCATGGGATCAACACCATCATTAGTTATTTGGTAGACCTCTTCAATTAGGTGGTGTGCACTGGCTTCCCGCACTCTTGGTCCCACCACATTATCCACCCTATTCACAAATCCGGTCCTACTTCTGATCCTAATAATTACAGGACAATTGTGGTGGGTCACAGCTTCTCTAAGTTGTACGCCACTGTTCTTCATTTGCAGCTTTCGGCGTTTCTTGCGTAGTACCAATGCAGAGCCAGAGGACAGGCTGGCTTCAGGACAAGATACCAGACTACTGATCACATTCTTACCCTCTGTGCTATCATCAAGGAAGCACGTTACCGTTCGTGCAGGGTCTTTTGTTGCTTTGTGGACTTTCGAAAAGCCTTTGACTCTGTTCCGCGGGAAGCCCTTTTCTGCAGACTTAGAGACATTGGTATTTCCGAAACCCTTCTTGTTGCCATTACCCGGCTGTATGAGGAGGTTTTGGGTCGCCTTTGCATTGCTGCTGGGCTTTCCGATTTCATTAGGAGCACCATTGGGGTCAAACAAGGCTGCCCTCTCTCTCCTACTTTGTTTGGTATCTATCTTGATGAGCTGGAGGATTTTCTTAAATACCATATACAGGACGAGGATGGCTGTCTTCTCCACCAAGTTCTAATCTACATTCTTCTCTTCGCAGATGATGTGGTCCTTTTGGCTTCTTCGGCGGAGGGGTTACAGAGAACTTGATGCTTTAGCTCTCTTCTGCGATCATAGGCAGCTTACAATCAACATGGGTAAAACCAAGGTTATGGTCTTCAATGTGTTGAAAACCTCTTATTTCCATTTCTTCTACAGGGGGAAGGAGTTGGAGATCAACTCCTACACCTATCTGGGGGTTCTCTTCTCTGGACCTCGGTTCAGTTTACGTCCGACTATTCAACCCCGCATCAACAAGGGGGTATGGTTCCCTCGCGATCTTGGAGAGATAGTGCTTCCGCCATCACTTTCAGGACACGTTGTCCAAGATGTCTCTCTCGACTCTCTTGTGAGACCGACTGTTCTTTATGGTTCTGAGGTTTAGGGCCCCTCCCTGCTTGAGTCGGATTGAGCCTCTATTGAGCAGGTTCAGATCCTTTTTCTCAAACGGATCATCAGATGCAAAGAGAGTGTTTCTCATCATATCATCCTTGTCGAGTTTGGGGCTCGCCCTTTCAGACTAGAGGTCATGTTTGGTCCTCATCTCACTCTTGCACCGCATCCAGGGGACTTTCGGACTCTCTCCACTAGCAGGGATAGATACATCTACCATGTTTACTGTTCTTTTGAGGCCATTACTCTCTCCGATTGTAGTGGTCGTGTTCGGTGCTGGTATGCCGAGACCTCTCGTCTTCTTGGATCTCTTCAGATCAACGTGGACCGTCTCCCCCCTTTTAGGTACTCCATGGATGCTCATGTTCACCTCCTTACGAGCACGCAGGATTTGCACAAAATTATCAGAGACGACATATACAGACTATTCACCCCAGGTTACGTGGACCAACTCCCCGAGAGGAGCTACGCTCGAAAATGGCCTTCTACGCCAGTCACTTCCTGGAAGTCAGCAATGGACTCATCATTCGGTTGTCCCCACCTATATCTCCTGTCATTGGATGCATGCTCTTCGCATATATTTGGGCCAGTTTAGAGTCAGATCCCACAAGCTTCAGGTCGAGAGTGATCACCATTTGGTTCGTTTTGAGAGGATCTACCAGCTTTGCTCCCTCCAGGAGGTTGAGACAGAGGAACATTTCATCTTCCGATGCTCCATCTATTATGAGATCAGAGAGAGGTTTCATTGTCTCTTCTGTGAACATCCTACGTTCACGACCTTCTTCAGGTATTCTGATCAGAGGTGTCTCGCTCTCTATTTACAGGAAGCTATTAAGCTCCATGACAGGGCCCTCCATCCTCCTTCCAAGGAGGCTACTACTCGACAGATCACATCTTTCTTTGATTTTCTCCCAGTTGTGAGGGGCACTAAGCAGGGGCATGACCCTAGTGGAGATCTTCTGGCTAGATCTGTCAAGATTATACGAGCTTCTTCCTTGACCAGAGATTTCCGGATTCGTGCACAACCAAGAGCCCCTTCTTTTAGACAACAGACTACTAAGTCCACCCAGAGAGCTCAACATTCCACGGAACATGGGTGTCTCCAACAGTTTTTAGTTCTTGACACCAGCCAGGAGCACATCGCCAATTTCTTTTCAACTGACCTTAGGCGACAGTCATGAGGGTTGGTGTCGAGGCCTTTCCCTCCACCTCCCTCTCATCCCTTGTGCTCTCTTCTTCTTCTTCTTTTGTTGCTTTCAGAGACCCTCTTGGGTTTTCCCTGTTGTTTTTGCTTTGCTTTGTATTGTGCAGTCCCATTGACCTATCTTTGTGGTCACTTGTTGGACATTTAATATAATTATCTTATCTTATCTATCTATCTAGAATTTCGGGTCATGATTACAGATGAGGATACAGTCAGTTGTTCAAGGAAATGCCAAAGTATTAAGATTTCCATGGGCAAGTACAAGTTAGACTCAACACAAAACCTAGGCAGTTATGAGATAAATCTCCCTCATTTTACCAGTGAGGCTCCCGTGTCAGATTTGTCGATTAAAGTATGCTAATATCTAAATGGGGTTTTACTTTAACTACTTAGTTTATCAACCATAACTGAACAGTTCTGCAGCAAGTAAGCAGCTGTTTAAAGAATTACATAAACACATACAAGAAATGGGGAAGATGTGCATCCCAATCAGTAGATGGTAGAGCTGATTGCATGCACATAGAAGAATCCAATAGATATAAACACAGAATTCTAAAACAAAGGCAGCTCTAGATCCAGATCAAAAATAACACAGTTTATTAAGAGATCTTAGATTAAAAGCAAGAAACATAGTACACCGTGACACAAAGTTCTCCGAAAACCTACTCCTTTGTATTCCTTTGCTCCAAATGGCTCTCAAAGGTTCAGCACAAAGACTAGAACACAAGATTGCTGCTTACAAATTCTGATCATTAACCCGGAGGTTCTTCTCCTACTTATAGCATGTAGGAGGGAAAGTACAAATGGGAAATCTAACTGAATTGAAACACAAACAACAAGTAAAAATGACATTTGGCAATCATCCTCCACTAACTTCTCCTTAAGTGACACATGTATCACTTAACTAATAGAATTGTTCCACATGACTTTAAGTAATGGTTGCAAAACCAATAACTTAAAGTTTTACAATTTCATCCGGGAACATAGAAAATAGAAGTCATGCCAGTTGTAACATTTATGTCTTCTTTTTGTTCTGATATCGGAATATACTTGTCGAACATGTGATTCAGCATCTTCCCATCTGTTTTAGCCACTGCTTCCTTCTCTGTCCTAAACTGCAGCAATCCTTCATTCAACACTTGGATGCATGCTTCCACATCTTCCAAGCTTGGCCCCAACCTCGCAATATCTGCCTGCAGTGCTACCAGTCTGCTAATAGAGTTCATCGTGAAAGGCTTAGTAGCTTTATAAATTCTCTTTTGTACCATCAAAAGAGACCCTTCAAGGGAATTAGGTACCTTGGTTGGAACGATCCGCACGTATGAAGTAACATTCCCGATCACTTTCTCTTCAGTGAAAGAAATGATACTGTCTGGTAAGGATGATGTCCTACTCTCAAGTGCCTCCTCTTCAGCAAAACTCTGCAGATCTCCAAACGGAAATATACTGCAAACTCCAGCTGCTTCCCCTTCTCAACTGATCCGTCTGGTACAATCTACTCTGCAACTAATACATCTCTCGGTAGCTTGTTGATTTCGGCCAAAGTACTCAGGTTACTCTCAGCAACTGTGTTCATATCTACTATGCTTGTCACCAGTTGCTTCAACTGATGTGCTGCATCATTCATAACCTTCAGGCGGGCTGGCACCTCTCCAAAGTTGTACAGAAGCTTGACGAATAATGAGATTCTTCCATTCGTCAATAGCTTTCACCTGATTGCTTGCATCCTCCATCTCCTGCATAAGATGATCACTCACTTGCTCTGAAATGGGCTGAATGGAAGGTTTAACAACCTTGGCTATGATCTCGCACAATTGAGATACTTACTTTTGAAGCTCGTCTTTCTTTGCCTTTTCTCTGTCAAGCCTAAGGAATAGAGCATCTATCAATGTTTGTGTATCCTGCTTCAATCCTTCTGTGGTGGCTTGACCGAGGGGTACTCTGGTTACTGTTACATCTTCTGCCGTGAGCTCATCCTTCTTCTTTCCTTCCGCCAGAACTGACATCTCAGCAAACTTTTGCCCCGACTCCTCGATGATCAACCTTGAAGTTACCTTAGCAACTTTGGGCCTTCTGTCTTTTCCGCCTAGACTCCGGAGTAGCTGCAAGTCGTGTTCTTCCAAGTTCATCTCCACTCTCGCTTCTGGAACCAACTGCGAAGCCAACCATTCTGAGAAGTTACTTCTCGGAGAATGAGAAGTTGTTGAGTGCACTACTATCTCCCACTCTGTTTCCTCTCCATTAGAAAGTGCTACAGTGTTATGGCTGCCATCTTCTGAATAATCCAAGGACAAAGCTCTTTCGAACTCCGCCATCTGCAACTTCAACGTCTGTTCTGGAAGGGGTGCTGAACGGAGTGGCTGAGAAGAGAAGAAGAATGTTGCCGGATTCAGTGGAGGCATGTAAGTGTCCTGCTGAGGTGCAGCAGTCGGTGAAGTACTGGATGCTAGAGAAGCTGGAACTAAAGTCATGGCCGTGGAAGTGATCTTCTCCTTTGATTGAGATCTTCTGTGTACTTTCAACTTCTCGGACCTTCTGCTGCTTTCTCCTCCATGCTTCTGTTTGAGGGAATCTCCTGCGCCAAAGTTGCCTGTGACTTGATTCATCAATGTTTCATCAAGGCAGTATCCCTTCGTCAGCAACTAGTTTGAAGTATTCACCAAAACAGCTCCAGATCTTTCTTCAATCATGTTACAGCCTCCTATGTTATCCTGAAGTACGGCTCTATCTCCTCCCATTTGATGGTAAGTGTCGAGTAACACATTCCCATCATCTTTAAGATTTACAGGTATCAGCGCTAGTTTTAAGTCGAACACTTGCTTTGCTGATAGCCTGCTGAAATCCCTCTTTCTAACCTCGTACTCACTTCTGCACTTCATCCAAAAATCTTCCAATGAAGGCACATGTGTGTACTCCTGGGAAATCGTCTTCCCGGCTACTCCAAATGGATCGAAGTTCAGCTGTGCCGTGAAGAACTCTTGCTCATACTCAGGTAACATCTGCACCTCCATCCCTTGAGTTCTATGAATGCTCTGGCAGCAATAATGTCCGACAGTGATTGAAAAGAAGCCCGTAGACTTGTGCCGTTTCGACTGAAGGTCATGTATTTCCACAAGTTGCTTGCTCAGCTCCATGGCGATCCATCTGTCATTCGGATATCTGGGCATCTTTATTGGTTCTCCAGAAAAGCCTGTAACCCTAAGATATGTGAAATCTGCAAACTGGATGAATAGACTGCCAATCCTGGATACGGCTTCCCACGCTTCTTTGCTTACCCTATTGACCTTTAGGTCCTTGTCTAGCCTGCAAATGAAATCGTAGAAGAATCCATCATTAACCACTTTGAAATCCTTCTCGCACGCAGGTACAGTAAGCTGTGGGTAGCACTCGAAAATGGGGGTCCTTAGAAAGAACGCCACATCTATCTAGCTTGGAGAAGATGCCTTGTGAAGCTGCAATGTACACCAAGTAAGAAGTCATCTTGAAGCTGAAACTACGCTTCACGTTCCGGAGTTGCTCACCAATGTTGTCGCTAATAATTTCCGACCAATTGATTATGGAATCAACCTTTCGCATCGGAATCTTCAAACAATAATTGATGAACTCTGCGTCCAACCGAATTATTATTTTCCCCGTAGCATCTCGCACTGATCTGGATGAAGGATGGTAAGATCTAGAGCACTCCATAACAAACTCTGACAACAGGGTTATGCATGGAAAGGCTGCAGCTCGAATAATTCCACTGCTTTTAACCGCACGCATGAGTGAAGTCCTTCCTGTTCTGGATCTATCAATCAATTTGGAAAGAGGTTCCGGACCTAGATCTGTCTCCTATGTCTGCAAGTTTAGAAGCGATGCATGACTCCGTTGTGCTTTCTTTTTCATCTCTTTGCCATGGCTTTGTCTATCTTTGTCCGAATAATTCTTTTTCTTCTTACTTGGCCAGATTTCTTCAATACTGGTGCAGATCTGGATAATTCTTCAGATTCAGAGGATATATTCAATGTATTGGACATTGATTAGAGCTCATTTTCTTTTGTAAATCACCTGTAATGAATTCCTGCAATTAATTCAAACAAAGATGGCCACCGGAGCATGAACAGTGAATTTTAATGATAAAAATCTGCACTTTTCAAGCTTGCTGCCCCAAAAATTGATGTCTAATTTGTATGCAAAGAGAGCATGAATATTTTCAACAACCCCTGAGCACCTGTAACACTTATGCAAACAATTATGTAGACAAATCAACCTCCTTCAATGCATGCGCCAAAATTGGAAGCTTTTAGCCTTGGTTTCACCTTTGTCTGAGCAAAAATCCTCTTCAAATGGAGCGCACTTTTCCTCTTGGCTGCAATTCTTTACCTGTGAATTAATTAATTCACCCTTATGGCAGCCCATACTTATATAACCCTCATAATTCTATAATTAATAATTGCCCTTCCTATTCTTGGCAATTAATTAATTAAAAATCATGCTCTTTTCTTTAACTGGTGTGTTAAAATAGCATGTTTAAGGACAGCCATCCAATAAATTAAATTAATTCAATTTAATCATCCACTTTTCACTTCACTTAAGTTTCACAGTGTGCTTTGACCATAGCCACTGAAAATAGAATTTAATTTAATTATTTAATGCTTTAAAAAATATTATATCTTTCCCAAAAGGGGCGCACTTTTTGTCATGAAGGGGGCAGCCATTAAATAAATTAATTTATTTAATTTTAGACCATTTAATTCTATTTCTTTTATTCCCCTTTGCCTTGTTGACTTTCTTCCATACTTGGGCACCAATTTTAGGAGAAGAATTAATTAATTAAATCACTTTAAAGGCTGCCATGTTCTCCTTAAAGGGGTCGCACTTTTTGGCTAAAGATAATTCTATTTTTAAGAATTTATGACAATGGGATTCTTTACCCTACATGGCAGCCCCGGAAATCCCATGATCCACTTAAGTGATTTGACTTTGACAATGAGATTATTTGCCCTGCAAGGCAGACAATAAAATCCCATGATTTCACTTAAGTCACTTTTTTTTTATTTCACCATGGAAATTTCTACCTTGCAAGGCAGGCAATAAATTCCCGCCTACCTGCTGCCTCTAATTTTTCCACTGCAGCTTAAGTGACTTTCCTATCATGGGAAAAAGTACCCTGCAAGGCAGGCAATAAAATCCCACCTGCCTGCTGCTTCTATTTTTCCCATGATCCACTTAAATCCTTTGTTTTCCAAAAATGCGCCCAACCCCGCAAAAGTTTTTTAGTGCACGACTTCGCCTTTTCCCAGTGAACCAGATCTCCGATGGTGACTTCTTCCGAGCATAACGTGTGTATATGTTCTCCAGCTGCTCTAGGCCAAGAATAGGGCTTACGCGACAAAGGAATTGATCCAGAAAAATTTCACAGAAATGAAACGGGACAACACAAAAACACGAAAAATTGCCAAAAGTCTAAAATAAAGCCCAAAACTTATTCCTAGTTAAAACCCTTATGGAATATAGAAGTAATGACATGTTCGATCACAACAGGGTTAAAACGGAGTGCAAATTGCCTCAAACAGGGCTCAAAATAATTAAATACAAATTTCCCGCAGACAAATCCCGATGACGGAATATAACAATTTTGGGCATCTGGGTATTTGGCAAAAAAGATTAATATGGCTCTTTGGGAATATCTTGACGCAATACAAGAACTTTCAGGCAATAAAAACACAAAACGACCCATTATTTTAAAAGTACGAAATTTTTTCGAATAGGGTAGTCACAGATTTCAGGATGAAATCTAGGGGACACCACTGTGTTTTCCAATCCAATGAGAAGTGGAACCATTGTTCTAGGAGTCCAATGGTTCACAATCTTAGCAACGATCAAGATGAACTTCCAAGAGTTCATGTGCTTTCATTTAAAACGAAAGACATTTAGAATTCGAGGGATGCATGCAAAATCCCCACAACTAGTTAGTTCTCATCAGGTGTAGAAGATTCTCAAGAGGGGAGCAATTGGGTTTGTAGCAGAATTGTTTTCCTTGGAAGCACTTCCTACACAGACATCTACATCGCTAGAGTTACAAACGATTCTTGATAAACACTTAGTCATTTCTGGAGCAATGCCAAAAGGGCTACCACAAAAAAGAGCTCATGATCATGGCATTCAATTGATACCAAGGAGCCATCCACCCAACATCCCTCCTTACAAGTACCCATATGTCCAAAAGAGTGACTGAGAAAACGGCGCAGGAGAAGTTAGAGAGGCAGGTATTATCCAACATAGTCAAAATGTATATTCTTCTCGAGTGATGAAGGCGCATAAGAAGGATGAGACCTGGTGGATGTGCCCAGATTAAAGAGAACTCAACAAGTATGCCATCAAAGAGAAGTTTCCCATTCTAGTAAATGACGATTTGTTAGATGAGTTACATGGTGTTGTTTAGTTTACTAAACTTGATCTTTGTCCTGGTTATCAATAAATCCAAATCCGAGATGAGGATATACATAAGACAACTTTCGAAACTCGCGAGGGCCACTATGAGCTTTTGTGTTGATGTCTTTTGGTCTCACAAATGGAGTTTGCTAAACATTGTCTTTCAGCCATTCCCAAGGAAGTTTTTCTTGGTATTTGTTGATGACATGTCAATATATAGCAAGACATGGGAAAAACACTTACAACAGGCGGACCAGGTTTTACTCTAGTGTCCCCAGATTTCATCCTGAAATCTGTGACTACCCTATCCGAAAAAAAACTCGTATAAAATAATGGGTCGTTTTGTGTTTTTATTGCTTGAAATTTCTTGTATTGCGTCAAGATATTCCCAAAGAGCCATATTAGCCATTTTCGCCAAATACCCAGATGCTCAAAATTGTTATATTCTGTCGTCGGGATTTGTCTGCGGGAAATTTGTATTTAATTATTTTAAGCCCCATTTGAGACAATTTGTGCTCCGATTTGACCCTGTTGTGATCGAACATATCATTACTCCTATATACCAGAAGGGTTTTAATTTATTCTAAGTTATGGGCTTTGTTTGTGACTTTTGGCAATTTTTTGTGTTTTCCCGTTTCGTTTTCTGTGAAATTTCTCTAGATCAATTCCTTTGTCGGTTTCGCCTGATTCTTGGCCTGGAGTAATTGGGAAACATATACGCATGTTACACCAGAAGGAAGTCGCCATCGGAGGTCCGATTCACTGGGAAAAGATGAAGTCGCACACCAAAAAGCCTCTTCTGGGTTGGCCACATTTTTGGAAAACAAAGAATTAGAGTGGATAATGGGAAAATTAGAAGCAGCAGGCAGGTGGGAATTTTGTACCTACCTTGCAGGGTACTTTTTCCCATGATAGAAAAGTCACTTAAGTTGCAGTGGGAAAATTAGAGGCAACAGGCAGGCGGGAATTTATTGTCTGCCTTGCAAGGTAAATAATCTCATTATGAAAAACAAGTGACTTAAGTGAATCATGGGATTTTCGGGGCTGCCATGCAGAGTAAAGAATCCCATTGTCATAAATTCTTAAAAATAGAATTCTCTTTGGCCGAAAAGTGCGACCCCTTTGGAAAAGTAAAGGCAGCCTTTAAAGTGATTAAATTAATTAATTTCTCTTCTAATTTTGGCGCCCAGGCATGTAAGAAAGTCAACAAAAGCAAAGGGGAATAAAAGAGGTTGAAATAGATTGTCTAAAATTAAATAAATTAATTTATTTAATGGCAGCCCCCTTCATGACAAAAAAATGCGCCCCATTTGGGATATATTTAATGCTTTTTGAAGCATTAATTGATTAAATTTAATTTAATGGATGGTTGTCCTTAAACATGCAATTTTAGCACACCAGTTAAAGAGAAGAGCATGATTTTTAATTAATTAATTGTCAGGAATAGGAAGGGCAATTATTAATTATAGAATTATGAAGATTATATAAGCATGGGCTGCCATAAGGGTGAATTAATTAATTCACAGGTGAAGAAGTGCAGCCCAGAGGAAAAGTGCGCCCCATATTGAAGAGGTTTTTGCTCAAAAGAAGATCAAATCAATGCTAAAAGCTTCCAATTTTGGCGCATGCATTGAAGGAGGTTGATTTGTGTTTGCATAATTGTTTGCATAAGTGATACAAGTGCTCAAGTGTTTTACAAAAGAAAAAGAGCTTTAATCAATGTCCAATACAGTGAATATATCCTTTGAATCTGAAGAATTATCCAAATCTGCACTAGTTTTGAAGAAATCCGGCCAAATAAGAAGAAAAAGAATTATTCAGACAAAGATAGACAAAGCCATGGCAAAGAGGGACGAAAAAGAAAGCAAACGGAGTCATGGATCACTCCCAAATTTGCAAACATAGGAGACACGGATCTAGGTCTGGAACCTCTTTCCGAATTGATTGATAGATCCAGAGCGGGAAAGACTTCACTCATGCGTGCAATTAAAAACAGTGGAATTATCCGAGGTGCAGCCTTTCTATGCACAACCCAGTTGCCAGAGTTTGTTATGGAGTGCGCTAGATCTTACCATCCTTCATCCAGATCAGTGCAAGACACTACGGGGAAAACAATAATTCGGCTAGACGCAAAGTTCATCAATTATTGTTTGAAGATTCCGACGCGAAAAGTAGTGACTTCCATTAGCATTCAGGATGCCGACAACAGATGGGAGAAGCATAGAGTTGACTGTGTGAACATAATGAACAACAGATACATGAAGCCCAGATCTCCTTCTAAGTTCCCAAGAACTCTTTCGTGGTCCAATCTTGTGCAGGATTAATGGCGAGGCGAATGCTCACACTTTCCGTACATGGATGTATGCTTTCATCAAGACCATTGAAGTCAACAAGGTTGATTCCATAATCAATTGGTCGGAAATCATTAGCGACAACATTGGTGAACAACTCCGGAACGTGAAGCGTACTTTCAGCTTCAAAATGACTTCCTACTTGGTGTACGCTGCAGCTTCGTAAGGCATCTTCTCCAAACTGGATAGATGTGGCGTTCTTTCTAAGGACCCCCATTTTCGAGTGCTACCCACAGCTTACTGTACCTGCTTGCAAATGAATTCGTAGAAGAATTAGCTGTATCCAAAATTGGCAATCTATTCATTCAGTTTGCAAATTTCACATACCTTAGGGTTACTGGGTTTTCTGAAGAACCGGTTAAGCTACCCAGATATCCGAATGATAGATTGATCACCATGGAGCTAAGCAGACAACTTGAGGAGATACACGACCTTCAGTCGAAACAACACAAGTCTACGGGCTTCTTCCCAATCACTGTGGGACATTATAGCTGTCAGAGCATTCATAGAGCTCGAGTGATGGAGACGAAGATGTTATCCAAGTACGAGCAAGAATTCTTCCCTGCACGGTTGAGCTTCGATCCATTTGCAGTAGCCAGGAAGACGATCTCCCAGGAGTACGCACATGTGCCTTCATTAGAGGATTTCTGGATGAAGTGCAAAAGTGAGTACGAGGTTAGAAAGAGGGATTTCAGCAGGCTATCAGCACGGAAAGTGTTCGACTTTGGACTAGCGCAGATACCCGTGGATCTTAAAAATGATGGGAATGTGTTACTTGACACTTACCATCAAATGGGAGGAGATAGAGCCGTACTTCAGGTTAACGTAGGGGGATGCCATACAATTGAAGAAAAGTTTGGCGCTATTTTGGTGAATGCTTCAAATTGGTTGCTGACGAAAGGATATTGCCTTGATGAAGCATTGATGAATCAAGTCATGGGCAACTTCGGTGCAAGAGATCCCCTCAAGAGGAAGCACAGAGGAGAAAGCAGCAGAAGGTCTGAGAAGTTGAAAGTGCACAGAAGATCTCAATCGAAGGAGAAGATCACTTCCACGGCCATGACTTTAGTTCCAGCTTCTCCAGCATCCAGTACTTCACCGATTGCTGCACCTCAGCAGGACACTTCCATGCCTCCACTGAATCCGGCAACATTCCTCTTCTCTCCTCAGCCCCTCCGTTCAACACCCCTTCTAGAGGAGACGTTGAAGCTACAGATGGCGGAGTTCAAAAGAGCTTTGTCCTTAGATGATTCAGAAGATGGCAGTCATAACACTGTAGCACTTTCTGATGGAGAGGAAACAGAGTGGGAGATAGTAGTGCACTCTGCAACTTCTCATTCTCCGAGAAGTAACTTCTCAGAATGGTTGGCTTCGCAGTTGGTTCTAGAAGCGAGAGTGGAGATGAACTTGGAAGAACACGACTTGCAGCTACTCCGGAGTCTAGGCGGAAAAGACAGAAGGCCCAAAGTTGCTAAGGTAACTTCAAGGTTGATCATCGAGGAGTCGGGGCAAAAGTTTGCTGAGATGTCAGTTCCGGCGGAAGGAAAGAAGAAGGATGAGCTCACGGCAGAAGATGTAACAGTAACCAGAGTACCCCTCGATCAAGCCACCACAGAAGGATTGAAGCAGGATACACAAACATTGATAGATGCTCTATTCCTTAGGCTTGACAGAGAAAAGGCAAAGAAAAACGAGCTTCAAAAGTAAGTATCTCAATTGTGCGAGATCATAGCCAAGGTTGCTAAACCTTCCATTCAGCCCATTTCAGAGCAAGTGAATGATCATCTTATGCAAGAGATGGAGGATGCAAGTAATCAGGTGAAAGCTATTGACGAATGGAAGAATCTCATTATTCGTCAAGCTTCTGTACAACTTTGGAGAGGTGCTAGCCCGCCTGAAGGTTATGAATGATGCAGCACATCAGTTGAAGCAACTGGTGACAAGCATAGTAGATATGAACACAGTTGCTGAGAGTAACCTGAGTACTTTGGCCGAAATCAACAAGCTACCGAGAGATGTATTAGTTGCAGAGTAGATTGTACCAGACGGATCAGTTGAGAAGGGGAAGCAGCTGGAGTTTGCAGTATATTTCCGTTTGGAGATTTGCAGAGTTTTGCTGAAGAGGAGGCACTTGAGAGTAGGACATCATCCTTACCAGACAGTATCATTTCTTTCACTGAAGAGAAAGTGATCGGGAATGTTACTTCATACGTGCGGATCGTTCCAACCAAGGTACCTAATTCCCTTGAAGGGTCTCTTTTGATGGTACAAAAGAGAATTTATAAAGCTACTAAGCCTTTCACGATGAACTCTATTAGCAAACTGGTGGCGCTACAGGCAGATATTGCGAGGTTGGGGCCAAGTTTGGAAGATGTGGAAGCATGCATCCAAGTGTTGAATGAAGGATTGCTGCAGTTTAGGACAGAGAAGGAAGCAGTGGCTAAAACAGATGAGAAGATGCTGAATCACATGTTCGACAAGTACATTCGATATCAGAACAAAAAGAAGACGTAAATATTGTAGCTGACTTGACTTCTCCTATTCTTTCTTCTTGTATTTTCCAACGTTCCCGGATGAAATTGTAAGACTTCAAAGTTATTGGTTTTGAAACCATTACTTAAAGTCATGTGGAACAGTTCTATTAGTTAAGTGATACATGTGTCACTTAAGGAGAAGTTAGTGGAGGATGATTGCCAAATGTCATCTTTAATTGTTTATGTTTCAGTTCAGTTAAGTTTCCCATTTGTACTTTCCCTCCTACATTCTATAAGTAGGAGAGGAACCTCTGGGTTAATGATCAGAATTTGTAAGCAGCGACCTTGTGTTGAAACCCTTGAGAGCCACTTGAAGCAAAGGAATATACGGGAACAGATTTCCGGAGAACTTTGTGTCACGGTGTATTGTGTTTCTTGCTTTTTATCTTAGATCTTTTATAGACTTTGTGTTATTTCAGATCTAGATCTAGAGCTACCTTTGCTTAGAATTCTGTGTTTATATCTATTGGTTTCTTCTATGTGCATGCAATCAACTCTGTTATCTATTAATTGGGATGGACATCTTCCCCATTTCTTCTGTGTTTATATAATTCCCTTTCCTTTCTATAAATTTTTCCTTTCTTTTAAACAATTGCTTACTTACTGCAGAACTGTTCAGTTATGGTTCATGAACTGAGTAGTTAAAATAAAACCCCATTTAGATATTAGCATACTTTAATTGACAAATCTGACACGGGAGCCTCACCGGTAAATGAGGGAGATTTATCTCATGACTGCCTAGGTTTTGTGTTATGCAGAAAATCTAGCCAACATACTCTGAAACAAACTTTACACAAAGCCTTCCATGTGTGCCTTTGGGATAAAAGAGGTGGAGTACTTGGTTCATATTGTTTCACATGAAGGTGTAAAAAAAAACCTTGACAAGATCAAGGCCATGGTAGAGTGGAAAGTTCCAAAAGCCCTCAAGAACCTTCACAGCTTCCTCAGGTTTACAAGGTACTTTTGTCGTTTTGTGAAAAATAGGGCAACATAGCAGCACCACTCACAACACTATTGAAGAAGGATTCCTTCCATTAGAGAAAAGTTGCCACTGAAGCATTTGAGAAGCTAAAGAAGGCCATGTGCACCATTCCAATCTAGGATACCCATAATTTCTCTAAGACCTTCATTATGGAATGTGATGCATCAAGGCATGGAATGGGAGTGGCACTCGTGCAAGGATTGACCATCACATTTAAGAGTTGTCGGCTCAAAGGGAAGAATTTTCTAAAGCTCATCTATGAAAAGGAAACGATGGGTATTCTTCATGCAGTCAAATAGTGGAGACCATATCTAATGGGTAGCCACTTTAAGGTGAAGACAAATCATGATAGTTTAAAGTGCTTTCTAAAATACATGCTATCATTAGAAGAACAATAAAATTGGGTCACCAAAATGTTGAGATTTGATTTTGAAATCATCTATAAGAAAGCGAAGGAGAATGTTGTGGCAGATGCACTCTCCAGGTGTACTATCCCCTTCCCAATCGAAGACCCTTAGCCCATTTTGTTTACCCGACGGCTA
Source organism: Taxus chinensis (assembly GCA_019776745.2). Classification (NCBI taxonomy): domain Eukaryota; kingdom Viridiplantae; phylum Streptophyta; class Pinopsida; order Cupressales; family Taxaceae; genus Taxus; species Taxus chinensis. Next base: position 811,017,131 of record CM034148.1, read on the forward strand.
AGGGAAACATATAAGGGTGACTTAAGTTTTATTATTTTATTATAAAGTGCAAAAAATAAATATAAAATTATAAAAAACACTTATAATAAAGTAATGGGCCTAATAAAAATAGAAAAGTGAACCAAATGATAAAGCACTTAGCACAAAATTGTTTATTTCTAGAAAAGTGCAACTTGCATGAGGGAGAAAAGTTAGTGGTAAAAATATTAAATGAAGGGGCAAATCTGATTGGATGTTAAGAGAGGTTAGTTAGGCCTTTTTTTTCTTTATAAGCAAGTCAACCTGCTTAGGAGAGGTATCACTTGTTTATTATCAAATTTCATATTTGTGTTTAAAGCTTTTGGCTTGCATTTTCTCCCTGAGAACGAAAACCCTCCTAGAGTCTAGAGAAGGATGAAAACCCTACCTCTAGTTTGTGAGGATTCTCTACACAAGGGATTCCATTGAGCATCATTGAGTTAGCCATAATTTTAAGTGTCTTTTCGGCAGTTGAAGGAATAAAGGTTGCAGATTTTTGTCCAGGGGTTGGAAGAAAAGTTTGTTGTTATATTTCCCACTCTTTTCTATATGTTTTTGCTGCAATTTCCAACCCAAAACCCTAGGGCGAATTGGTGTTTTGGCTGTTTAGGGCACTTGTGGTGGTCAGTTGTATGAATGGGTAACATCATTGCATTCTCCCTATTTTTCTGAGTCCGTGCATAGTTTATTTGTGTGAATCGGAGCACTTTTGAGTGAGTTATGAATTTTTGAAGTTGCCATAATTTTCTGCACACTGGGGTTTCAATATAAATTAATTTCAGCCTTCTTGTGCATCAAAATCCATATCTTTCTTCATATTTTAGCTTTATAAAATTGAAGGATCAGATTGGAGTGGAAAAAATCAAGGTTTAATTGCTGATTGTTGTGAGTTTCCTTTCATACCCTAGTCGCACTTCCCATGTTTAATTCAGATCTGCATGATACTTTATTGGTATTTTGTCTACAAGTTGCATTTAGTTGTTGGGTTTTGCGTAAAATCCATTTAGGTAAAACTATGTCCATTTGGGGACATTACACTAAGAAGGAATGAACTACACAGAAGCTTTGGTATACGCAATGTCCATCTTGCAAGTCGATTGGGTGGATGAAGCTAGATCAAACTGGGAGCATGATGGAGATACACAAGTTCCAATTCAAAAGCTCCAACAAGATTCAGGTGTATTAGAAAAAATTATGTGGAAAGGGGACACCCTACGGTACAAGGATATATTGTACCTACTAAAGAATTCAGCCCTGAAACAAAAGGTGCTTGTGGAGCTACATTTGTCTCCAGTAAGGGGGAATTCAAGAATCTAGAAGACTTATCATTGGATCAATAATTTTGGGAAGGACTCAAGGGGGATGTCAAAAAATTGTGGCAACATGTATGGTGTGTGAGAAAAACAAGGGCGAGACAATTAAGTCACTGAGTCATTTGCAACCCCTGTCTATTCCGAACCAACGGTGGCTGGAGGTTTTCATGGATTTCATTACAAGGTTGCCTAGATCATAAGGGGGAAAATGTGATCATGGTGGTTGTGGACAGGCTCACGAAATATGCCCATTTTTGTGCCTTGTCACACCCATTTGTAGCAAGCAAAACAACATCTGCTTTTATGGACATATTTCAGAAGTTACATGGTACCCCCGAGATCGTAGTAAATGACTGTGATCCTATCTTTACCAGTAAGTTTTGGACTTATTTATTTTCATGTTTTGGTACTCAATTGGCACATAGCTCGTCTTATCATCCCCAATTAGATGGGAAAACAGAGGTGGTCAACAAACGCCTAGAAAATTATTTTGCATTGCTTTGTTACAGATAAACATGAACAATTGGTTCATTGGCTGCATCTAGAGGAATACCTTATCCAAAATGTCTCCATTTGTGGCCTCGTATGGGTACCACCCACCATCCATCACCTCTTCCTCAAGGGTACAATCAAAGGTTTGAGCTGTGAAAGATCGCATTCAACACTAGCACGAGTTATTAGCCAGTCTCCGAGAGAACTTGGAAATGGCAAAAAATTGAATGCATCAGCAAGCTGACCAGCACTGCAGTGAAAAGCAGTTTGAAGTTGGTGATTGGTTCTTTGTGCGGCTTCAACCATATAAGCAAATGTCTTTGAAGTAACAAAAGAAGGATAACAAGCTTGCTCCTAAGTATTATGATCCTTATCAAGTCTTGCAAAAAATTGCTAGTGTATTGTACATGTTAGAATTACATTAGTCTACACACATAGATCCGGTATTTCATGTCTCACACTTGATGAAGGTCATTGGACAACGAGTATCATCCCAGACACAGTCACCAAAGCTGGATGAGGAAAGTAGGGTCATCCTGGAACCTGAGGAGGTCCTTCAAACAAGCACTAAGAAGCTGTGACCTAGGGTGATTCAAGAGTATCTAATCGAGTAGAAGAATTTGACCAGCGAGGATGCAACATGGGAGAATGAAGCAAATCCTGCAGAAGTACCCAGAGTTAATCAGTGTCCCAAAAATTAGATTGATCATCTGAGATAACAATATTAATTTTTTATTTTAAAAAGTCGTTTTTAAAGAGAGCAAAAAAAAAAGGCATCCCCAACATTCACAAAAACAGAGAAAAACGAGGAGACGTTTCCGAAATGTCCCTTGATATCCCGAGATGTCCGAGAGACCTCCCCCGTGAAAACCATTGCATAGGAAACGTGAGGGGATGTTTATCTACCATCCCCAGAACATCCAGGATTTCTGTTTTGTTGGGGGGTACACGTCCCCGGGTAACATTGATAATCTCTAGGCTACTCTAGCCTGTCCTACTACACACAAAAACTTACCCTAGGGTTTTGCTTGTTTTCAGAGACGAAGCTTTCATACAGACCCATATCATTTAGTTGCTTCTCTAATCTTTGCAAAAGTAAAAAAAATATATGCATTGGGCATATTCCCATAACCCATGTTGTTTCAAATTTACATTGGATCAGTTTGACTGTAATACTGATGTGAAATGGAAGGGATAATTTATCTATGTAGTCTGGACATTGGATAATTTCTGCTCTACTCTGCAGCATGTACTACACAAAATACAATTTTCTATTACTAACATAAAACAATGTTATCTTATATGCTAAACAAAATATGGAAGCAAGTTCGTACAATGCGAATCATGCAAGATGCCATCTGAGAGAAATATCTCAATAATCTATAAAACAGAAAAAATAGTAAGAGACTGAAGTGTAGTACATATGACAAATATAAGCAGAGAAATAGAATTAAACAGACAGATGACATGAATTCTAGTTAGTTTATGCATGTATTTGGTTAATAATAATCATGCTAAGTTGGCCAGCAGCGTGCAAAAGGATACTGCTGTATGATGTTAAAAAGATCAATATTCAATACTTATTTTACTATTAACAGATTAAAACCTATAAATGGGAAAAAATTTGCTTCAAATAATTGTCACAGGTTTGGGCTCGTTAAATTAAACAAAAACTATGGAAAAAACAGGTTTTACCTGTCACGACATACAAAAAATAATACAGCTTGATCTTACTACATATCTATCTTCATAGGCAAAGCCTCTCAATGGGAGTTTAAGAATGCAGACCTTGCGGGAACTTTCATTGCATCCACTTGAATCAGCAAAAGAGACATCTTTATCCATGGAGGAGCAAGCTGCTTCTACATCCTCAAAGATTGATGTCCCTTCACCTTGGGGGCCACCAAATATATCTTCATAGTTTTCAAAAGTAAGATCAATGTCAGACATATGGAAGGGATCACAGCGCTCGTCAGCATCACAAAGTCCAAGATCTTGCATGTTTTCACCCCATAGCTGCACAATTTAACAAAAATAAACTCTAGTAGGCAATTGTTGAACATCAAATGACAAAAAGGCTTATCATAGATGCTCAAATTACGCATCCTAAATGATATCCAATTCCCCATTAGAAGTACTTTATACATCCTTTCCATCTCCACCAGGAAAAGGTTGTACAGTCAAAACATTATATACTCTAAGTTAACAATAGTTAATCAATTTAATTGGCTTTATAAAAGACTAATTTGACAAAACACAAGCAGACACTCACATATGTAATTGGATGCCATTTTATAAGAAAATGCACTTACTGATTAGAGTGGATTCACTGTAGGTATAACCTAACAGAACATATGCATCACCATTCTTTAAGATTTGACTATGATAGTTTCCACTTGGAGATCTTTTTATCATTCCATTTCTTAGAAATAGGGTTGTATAAGTACTTTATTGAACACAACATGGGATAGAATACTAAAAATCTCTAACATTTTGGAAGTTGAAGTCAAGCAAATACATCTAATAACAAGCAATGGCATGTCTTGTTGTTCATGAGTTGGTATTTGTTCTACATTATAGGAAAAGCAAGCAGTTGCAAAGCATTTCCTCTGAGGAATTCTGAAAGAAGATATACAAGGATTGATCCACAATTAGGTAAACCAACAACACTCTTACTTTATGCAAAGATTGTTGGAAATATTGTCATTGATATCAAAAGAGGTGCTGAACTGGTAAACGGAAATCTGTCAAAAAGTAATGAAATTATTAATGGAATTGTGAGTATGTCAACGGAAATAACCAGCAGCATATAGAGTAGCAAAAAGAGCAGAAATCAGATATTTATATATGTGAAAAGGGTCGCCTTTATAGGAGAAATATAGCAGTATCTGTGTAAAGCGAACAACATTCAAGAAAGAGGAAGATCTTGACAACCATGATGAGAAGAAAGCAGCGCTTTTTTATGAAGACCGTGATTTATCTTTGGAGGCCCACGATTTGCACAAAAGAGGGCCCACGACTTGCTTAGAGAGCAGCACTCATGTCTTAAGGGGCTGCATTGAATGTTTAGGTGATAATTAAATTATTTGGGGCAGTCTTTATGTGTGCATTAATTAATTCAAAGGGGGCAGCGATTTGTTTAGAAAGAATAAATTAATAAATAAAGGCCGACTAATGTTAATGAAAGGGTGTGATGATTTAAGGTGTAATGCCCTTTCGAAAAGGTACGAAAGGCCATATAAGAAGATTCATATGATACTTATTAAGCATGGATTCAAGTTGAATATCTTAAAGAAAAAGAAGAAGAAGAGGAAGCGTAAGGGCAGAATTTTAGAACAGCAAATCTGAAAGTAAGAAGAAGAATTTTCCATTATTCGTTAAGGAAGCAACAAGTTCAAAAGTGGAAAGCAAATTTTGTAAGGAAGGTTGGTGCCTTCATATTCGAAGAAATCGGTGTCTCTTGCTAAGTTGGTGCTTAGCAAAAGGGGTGGGTGCTCCTGTAGGTTGGTGCCTACAAAACTGTAATTTGGGGATTGGCGTCTCTAGTAGGTTGGTGCCTACAAATTTTGGAGAAATATATATAAAGAAAGAAGTTTCTCCGTGGTTTTCTCCCGAAAGGGTTTCCACGTATGTCTGTGTCTACTTGCATTAAGTTTTGTGTTCTTTGATTGATTTGATATATTCACATTGCTCGTGATTATAAATCTAAGTTCAAGTATTAAAGTTTGAAATAATTTCATAATACCGATTCACCCCCCCCTCTCATTATTATCTTGTGCTCAACAAAGATGTTGGCAGACTTATAAATCTTTCCCAAGCTATTAATTGTAACAGTCTTGTCTCTGGTCTATTTTAATTGGATGAACTCTCAAGTCCCTTTGACCTACTTCTGGTCATTCGTGGACACTAATAATATATAATTTCATTATATTTCTGGACTCAAAAAGTTCTTCGAGGAGATGTTTTTAAAAAAAACATTACATCTTGCAACTCTTATATCAATCATGCTTTGATTACCATTCTCCTATCCTATTAAGTATTTTCTGGTCTTCTAATATACTATTTCTTTGAATACACTTTAATACAGAATGTGTACTCAATTAGCCTGTGTTGGATAGATACACACTTCCATCAAGTCCAAGATATGATATCGAGCTGCAACTCCCCAAGGTGATATGTTAGTGTTTTCACTCTCAAATTGTAAAATCCTTTGAGTGCCTTGGCTATGCTTCAAGGTATGTGCAGTGTGAAATTCCTTGATAGAATGGTTGATATTTAGTGTAATTTCAAGTCATACTTCAATAATGCTGCATAGATTGCAAAGGATAAGCCATATTTGATTTGATTTTAGGCTCGTACAACAAGTAGGAGGGGAATTCAAATGGAAAGCACCAAGAAAGGAAGGGCCCAAAACCACAATAGAACCTGTTAAAAGAACATCAAAGCATTTTGTGGGTACCAGGTAAAGTACAGCAACACACAACATATTTCCAAAACAGAAGGCAAATTATGTCTAGAGTATAAGTCCAATCAACATGTAGGCTAACCCTAGGGCCAATCAACATGTAGGCTAACCCTATATCCTATAAACAGCCTTCCAAATGATTTTTTTGATATTGTCCCTCATCAAGTTTATGTACTTCACCATATAACAGGTTCTCATGCCATTTCACTTATCAGTGTCCATTTCCGAGACACATGGGATGCAAAAGGATTGATTCCCTATCAACTATCAATGGGTAAACATTCTACCAAAATGATCCACATTTCTTCGGACACTCTTCAAAATCAAGTGCTTTAAGATCTCATGATCATAATACCATTTTAGGAATAAAGGGAGAAAGATGGGGAGAAAATCATTGCCAAAATGCTACTTGAAACAGGCCAAATGATGAGATTTAAGTTCAGTTCATTTGTAAGTGTGCTTGTTATCCTTTGGTTTATGTTATTTTCATGTGTCTTTTGTTTATACCTATTATCTAGTCTACTGTCAAAACCGTGTGTTGCTATATGGCTCAGCGGTACAATGATTGTAGGAAACAGTATTCGGAAACCATCACAATCTAATTTTGGAACTGCATTTTAAATGACATCAAAGAACGTGATAATTAGATCAGCTTAGTGATAGAAATATCATGAACACCCCTCCCTCTAAAAGCTAGAAGTGCTCAAATATGAATCTGGGCTCAACAGGAAAAGACTCAACATCTCTATGAGACAAGAAATGTTAGTTTTGACCAAAAGAGCCATGTCATGCTTAAAGGACCTCAACTCCCCTACGCTGGGAGGAGAAAAATTCTCGTAAAAAGTATCCTTATATCAAGTCTTCCACAAGAAAATAATGGTGAGCTACTGAATTATATGCCAAAGAGTTTTGCAACTATCTCCAATTATCTACAAATGCTCAAAGAGAGATCTTTCCAAGAAAAAGGGGCAATGAATAAACAATCAACTCTCTCCCACATACAATGCATAAAGTATCTGTTATGCCAACCTTGTGACATATTGATTTGTTTGTCAAACCTTGATGAAGCATGGACTGCGTATGCCCCGAGAGATCTAAAATCGGAAGGGTACATTCCAAAGTTCCAAACTAACAAAAGCCCGAAGCAAAGCTCAGAATGTAGAATCTGAGGATTGCATAAAGCATGTGCTAGACAAATTGTGTGTTCAAGTGAAACAGGCTGATTCTGTTTTTGTTATTTTATTGATTAACACAATGCTGAAGAGTGTATGAATACCCCTATAATGCAGAATAGGTTTATGAGCCCATTCCTGTGCAATTGGGGAAATGGCGACGGAGGTTGTCACCTCACATGCAGAGGTTGACTAAGCTACATGGGGGAATCACCCACCCAATAGCGCTCTGGAAAGTTACCACAAATTAGACCCCTCAGTTGGCTTCTATCGAGCTCCACGGCATGTTAAGGCTGGCTGAGTCCGGCATGGGGGCAAGTTGGGAAGTGAGCAACCAACCCCTTCCAATCACAGAATGGGTTCTAAGAAGGATCCAATCTAGGTTTCTTTTAACTTAAACGAAATGAAGGGCATAATAAATCTAGGTACTTTTTGCTAGTTTTCAAGTAATTTTATTCAATGCGTGATTGAATGCAAAGACTTGAAACCTGCAAGGAACAAGTCCAAAAGCCCTCTAAAAATCAAGGGGGGGTTAATCTACAAAATAGATCTATTGTCACAAACACGCCCAAATTCAACCGTTGGGGCCACCTCTTGATTCGAGAAAATTCGGGATTGATAATAATGCATGTTCTAAGAGTAAAGAAAATTAGGTATCTTTGTGTTTCTCTTTCTCATATGCCCATATGTCCTATTTGTTATTTATGTGTTTTCTGAGTCTTTGGGTTGTTTTGCATGGACGCGAGTCAAAATTATCTTAGTGTCATTTATTGTTTGTTCAAAATTGGCACTTGAGTCTAAAGTTTTCCATTGTAAAATCTTTGTTATCTCATAGTTCATGCAAATTAACCAAGTTGCTGAAAACCACAGCACAACCACCACCTTATTCACTGAGAGTGAAAGGCTTTTAAAGTTCGTACGGCATGCGGAATGGTGACAAGTGTCACCATCCCGTACCTTTTCCTTGTGTTATAGCTTTGTTGTGTTCTTTTAACTGAGTTCTCATGGAGTGCACAATGCTGCCAAGTAGCAGCATCTCACACCTCCACTTCCCCGCACAAGGTAAAGCTTACTAGGGTGTTTAATCTTCTCGCCATCATGCACAGCCTTCATAGGCCCAAGTATTTACAGCCTTGTGGATATTGCACATGCACAAGGTCAGTACGATGTGCGTGATCATGCCTTCAAGCATGATCCAACACCCCTAGACAATGTTAAAAGCTTTAGCTCCTCTAGGTCGTTTTGAGTGGTACAGACACACAAGATTTTTAAGTAATGCTCATATGTCTTGGTTCTTTGAGTTATTCCATTTAAGATTTTTTCGGTGCAATGCACACCATTGAGATATTGCGACATGTGCATGTTCTTTTGTGATCAGACACCTAAGCTTCGATGAGACTTACAGGCTCATATCAGAGAGGTTCAGATGGCATGGGTTGAGGGAGGATATCCCCAACATACAGGGATGTACGGTTTGTCGTTATAACAAATCAGAGCTTACAGGTTCATCATGTTCTGAGTCAACAGGGGATAGCACTCCTATGTATTTTACTGCTTCTAGGCACAGTGGGCATTTCACCCATGTGTTAGTCAATGGAAGGATGGAGTCGACTCATTTACCTGGTTTTTCAGTAGGTTATCACTCATCACAGGAGGTGAACTATGTGGAGTTGACATTGTCGGTTGACCATGTACTGGAATCTTGGGATTTTTCCCCCACGGGACACATCGAGATCCATTATGAGGAGTTGTACTCTCACACCAATGTGGGTCATGTGGGAGAGTTGGCACACTTTGTGCGTATACAGGTTATTTCACAGGTTGATCCAGGGAATTCTACAGGATTCAAAGTGGACTTTCATACCTAGGAGTTGATTGGAGAGGCAATGAATGATCACATGATGACAGCCTTGCATTGGTAGGGATTGGACAGATTGGAAATTTCGGTGTGGGTACCAGTGGAGAGTCGGTTTGGGTATCATTCTACTTCATGGACACCATTGCTCTTGATACCATATGGAGGTCATGATGACTGCATGGGGTTTCTTGGTTACTTCGGATTACACCGATCCTTGGTTGACGACAGGGTGAGGTGGAGAAACTTACGGCGCAGTATTAAGCTTCTGCAGCAGGACAGGATAATGCTTGGAGTCAAGCATTTCTCGGGAAGGGAGGACTGCAATGTCCCCTTTTCCTGCGGCAAAGGCCTAAGGGCCAGGTCGAGTCCAAGCCGTGGTCAAACCCAAGGGGCTGTGGACGCTAGGAGCTATTAAGAAGGGGCCACGTGGTTCTAATATTCTAATTTTGCGTTGAGGGTCACTTTTGGACCATGGCGACTTAAAAGAGAAAAGTAACTTAAGTTATTTTTATTTTATTGACCCCTCCATGGAATGAAACGCGTCTAGGTCTATTGGGGCTCTTTTGCCTTGGAAAGTATATAAGGAGGTGGGAGAGAAAGGAGAGGAACTTTTGGCATACATTTTATTCTCCTTCACGTGCAACTGTTGTTTGCGCATCTACAGCTTGTGGTGTAAAATCCCACAGGGACCCTAGCTTCGGTGGTGAGAGACTCGTCCCTAGCTAGCAGGGCATTCTTCGATAGTGAGAGATCTACCCTAGTCTGTCATTTTGGAGCTGCTTTCAAGGTTGTGTTACAGAGATATTATCAGAGGGTTCAGAGGAAGGGTTTGAGGATTTTGGGGGCATTTGGGGAAGATAAACAAAGGGGTTCCAGATCAGATTTACGGCAGCCATTTGGGCAGGGCTTAGCATCACTTTGAAGGCGCCTCCATCAGTTTCCAGCCCTTTTCCAAGCTAGGCGACTTGTAGCCTTTATTTGGAGAGTTTCCAGTTGGCCCCTTTCAAATCTAAAGGTTGAAATGTCATTTCCTATATTTGTTAATGTTAGTTCCAAAGACTCTTAATTTTTGCTCTTGTATTTGGTGAGTTACGAATTTTAGAAGTTTTCCAGCTGTCTAAGGCACGCTGTAATTTTCTGGCAGCAATATATTATTCCAAAAATTCCAAAAATGTTTTTCTAGTGTTTATTATTATTATTGCAAGCTTCCCTCAAAATTTCATGCACTTTGGGAAAATATTTTGTGAGATATCAATTAAATACCATTCGCTGCCCTAGCTGGTCATTTTCTGTAAAAATCAGAAATTTTACTTTGTTGCAATTTTCATATAATTTGTGCATTTTCAAGTGGTATCCCACAAGGGATATTTCAAACGAATACACTTATTTTGCTTTTTGAAGGAGCACTAAGCAACTGATCACAGAGTTGACCTTGCAACCTATATTCTCAACAACCATCAGGATGCACTAATATGGCCTGCCACCAATGACTAATCTACTTTGATCCTATCGATCCATGCCCAGCCACCCCGAACGAATATAGATGGGATCCAACGAATAGAAAATAGATCTTCTACCGGCCACCAGCCCCCCCGAAAGAATATAGATGGGCTCCAAAGAGGGCGGGGCATGGATCGCTCCCCAAAACTCTATATTGTCGCTTGCCTGGGGTGGATGGCCCTACCCTTGCTCCCTACGGTAGTGGGCCTATCTATATATGGGGCCCCATGGAGAGTGCATAGTGGCATTGGCATATCAAGTTATCAATCAGAAACATCAGCCTCAACAATGGAAATGGAGAAAACTATGGGCATTGCTCTCACACTTTGACTATCAATTTCCGCACTTAAATTTATATTTTGGAATGTAAACCATCACTTTGGCGGTCAACTAGATTCATAGCTTTGCATTCTTGGGAAACCCAATCTCTACTTCTGTTTTTTTTTTAATTATTTAAGTGCTTTCTTTTGTGGGATATTCTTTAGGTGCTCTCGCTTATTTTGCTATTAGTTGGTTCAACTTTTGAGTCCCATTCACCTATTTTGGCCATTTGTATACATTAATATACTTTCATTCTAAAGAAAAAAGTTGTGTATGGTAGCATTTACATATAGGGTTTATCCTCTATTTAAAGACTATCAAACCTCATGTAACATGCATGCTGAGTTGTTTATTTTGAGAAAGATGTCTTATTTCCATCGACATATTAGTTTGTCACTCTTCTTTTCTTGCCACATCCCAACTCATATCAGAACCGTACCTGCTTACTAACTGATTTATCCTAAGTTGCTGATATGTTTGAATACAAGTATCGATATGAAGAATACAATACGCAAATATGGTGATTTTTTGGGTCCTAGATACGGCTTTGGATACAGCCATACAAAAAATATATAAAAAATAAAAATATATATAAATTATGTTGAATATATAATGAACCATTTGGTTCTAGGCAGTTATTAAGGAGTTATAACTGATAACTATTTTGTAACTATGTAACCATCATCCCTGCATATAAATAAAACTCTGCCTGTTACATTTCAGCAGTGCAGTTTGCCTTCTCATCTTTCTCTTTGCCTCTCCTACTAACATTGGTATCAAACCGATTTTCCTGAGGAAACCCTTGAAGAGTACGGGAGATTGACACGGTGTTTGAGGAAGCCCTGACATGGCACAAACTGAGGTGGTCATTTCATCATATTCCAAGTGTTTCACATTGAAAGCTAAGGAGGAGGTCACGAAGTCATCTGGTGGATTTTTTATTGTTGAAGAAGCGTGAAAAAGGAAGAACTCGCACTATTGCAGAGACGTCTGGTGGATTTCTCACATGTCTGCCTTATAGAGAGTTGAAGACACGACATTTTGAGCAAATTTCTAAGGGCACGAGCGCACAGACTATTTGTAAGGTTGTTTTGACAATCACAAACAAATCGCAAGGGCAAAAGACACGTGAATATTAGGCGCATTTTTTTACGGAAATACAGTCACAAGTACCAAGAGAATCAAAGTCGAGAGCAGTAGCAGAGTAAAAGAAATCCTATTTCACAAAGGGTTTGAAGGGTTGTGATTACAAGAGGGCATTTCCGTCCCAGCATTCATTCCTGCAGTCACGATTCTAGGGCACAAACTTTTGCCTTTTTTCTCTATAGATAGTGTGCCTAGGTTTCATCTTTGTTGGTCGTTATATTTGTCACGTGTTTGGAAAATAAATTTATACTATTTGTTGGAGTGGGCAACATATTATTTTATTACTTATGTTACTTTGGAATAATAAAATGGCAAATATTTCAAACTTGACTCTGACGAAGATGCAAAAATTAATGGGCACAAGTTTCAATGTATGGAGCCATAAGATTCTGACCCTTGTAGAATTTCATGATTGTGATAAGATAATCACGGGTAGTGAAGGTCGACCAATGACGAACTTTGCAGATTATGACAAACGTCATAAGGAGGATTTATTGCTTCTCAAGTTGTCGGTGTCGGATGATATGATACCGGAAGTGCGGAATGCTACTGTGGCAAGCACATTGTGGACCAGTCTGACGGATAAATATCAGACGTCAAAAAAGAGTCGGTTTTATACCTGAAGAATATGCTCTTTTCCGTAAAGTTACAAGAAGGTGGATCGTTGTCTGAGCACCTAATTCGCATGAAAGACCTCTGAGACCAGTTATCTTCCATCAACAGAAAGGTGGACGATGATGATATGGTGGCTCTGGTTCTAAACAATTTACCTTCTTCGTATGAGTCATTCATGGAGGCACTCCATATAATGGTTGAAAGTCAAACTCTCATGTTTGACAAGGTGAGTTCCTACCTGTTGCAAAAGGACTGGAGACAAATTTAGGCAGAATCTAATTGTGACCAATCAGAGAGTGCTCTTGTAACACAAGTCAAAAGGAAAGTGGAGACGTCATTCTGGTGAGTCCTCCACTCAGTATCAAGTCACATGCTATTACTGTCATAAGGTTGGGCACCTTAAGAAGGATTCTCGAAAGCGGAAGTATGATTTTTCACAACAGAACAAAAAGCCATGTGATGAGGAACATGTGGCAACAGTTGCAGAAGAACGAGATTTGGATGACAGACATGCTCTTTATTGTCTTACGACATCATGCTCGCATGACAGTGGTACCAATTATTAGATCATTAAATCCAAAGCATCCACACACTTTTCATGTCGCAGGGACTGGTATGTTTCATTTACTGCAAATATATGTTTTGAATCAGTAGTACTAGCTGATGGAGAATCACTTGCAGTAGAAGGGATAGGAGATATATGCATTGTATTGAATAATGCTCATAAACTGTTGGTACAGAATGTTAGATATGTACCTTCTTTACAAAAGAATCTTCTATCTATTCGTCAATTAACTGAAAATCCCAATATTTTTGTGGATTTATGTGGGAAGAAGTGTGTTGTCTCTGATGTGAAACAACGACAGATGATTGCCCTTGGTATTGGGTAAGGTGGCCAATATCGGCTTGTTGATCCTGCTACGATCAACATGAATGCACATGTGGAGGACAGCTCCACCATACAGGATGTGTTATAGGCTGCAATGCCTTGGGAGGATGGATTTCCTCATTCTGAAGAACAATTTATTGTGGATGGAGACTCCACTATTTTAAATGCACAAAAGGTGCATGGTGAGATGGCATGCCAAGCCACTCACTTAGAGGTACTTGCACGAAGGACAGTAGGGCATGAACAATTTTCTCATTGTGTTGTGAAAGACCTTTCCCAACAAAGGGGGATAAATGAGCAAATAGATGAGACGGAAGAGTTGGTTCTCACTCCTACCACTGTGGAAATGGTTATTTCTCCCATTGCTAAGACATAGATGTTTGTCACTCCTACCACGGCTGAGATGGTTATTTCTTCCACTGCTGAGATGGAGATGTTTGTTTCTCCATTTCGGAGTTGGTTCTAACTTCTACTACACAGATGGTCACATTTCTCTTCCTAAAAAGGTTGGATGAGCACTACATGGTGTTGCAAGGACACAGTCGAGGTGACTTCGATTGCAGGATAACTGAGTCTTTGTATAGACTCCAACAGGCTACACAAGCCTGGAATAGATTTTCTCAATCCACCTCTCTGAGGTTTTGATTTCAGCACTCTGGAGATGGGGCTGACACTCTCAGCCATTGGTGATTCATCACTGGTCAATGAATCACGTAACAAAGAACCAATGGACCACTTGCCATATCTTTTGTTCACACAACCAAATTTTTGTTTTGCGGTTCTTCCCCATTCGACAACCGCATCACAACAATGGACTGCTGATTTCGAAGTACAACCTATGGCACAATCTGTAGATGTAATGACTAAACATATGGGCTTTAGGACATTTGTAAAATTTCAAGACAAACTTGATATTGTTTCCGGTTTAGTCATTAAGAGGGGGTGTTTAAAATATAATGAATCATTCGGTTATAGGCCGTTATTAAGGAGTTATAACTGATAGTTGTTCGGTTGGTAACTGTTATTTGTAACCACCTCTCTCTACAATATAATACAACTCACATATTCGTGCATTTAACAGTGCAAAATGACCACAAAACACTACTGATAAATTGTATAATTCTAACACAAATGCCAAATGGGAAGTCACAAATGTCATGATAAATATCTAAATTTAATTATTACATCAAAATTAGGGTTTAATTTTTTATGGGAGAATGCAACAGGGTCTGAATCTTCACGTAATCATTCACAAATGGAAGATGCATGTACATCAAGAGCTACTGATCTTACTTTCTGGTTTTGTAGCAGCACAAAACTGAAAATCAGATTTGATGGAGGGATTTAAATTTACTCTCACAATCATTCCTTGTCCGGAATTGAATATATGCATGTACATGATCAGATAAAGAGTATTTGCGTCGATTGTGTTTGTTCCCTTTCGGTCAGATGTGTTCCCAAGATGGATAGGATTATCAACATGAAGATTCAGACCCTACTAACTTATGTAGGGATTCATAGTGTTTTATTCATTTTTTGGGGGTCACTTTATGTTTTAAAATTAAAAAAAAACTAGAAATAAACAAACACTTTTTTTCACCATAGATTAGTGAAAATTGTGAAACATCCTAAACAGTTTGGACATGCACGGATATGTCTGCATATGTATTCAGTTGTATCCATACCATCCTAGGCATATCCACAGACATATCCATATCCAACCTTGTTTTCTGCCAGACCTTGAGTAACATAAGATTTAACTGAATCCCAATTAGGTTTGTATCACATGGATTATACATTTCTACACATTTCTTTCAACAAATTTTGGGAATTTTACATCCTACCATATCACTCTAAATAATCGATTAATAACCAATATTACTGATACACTTAATCATCACACTATTCGATCATGATTTGCATAATGCAATATTTAAAACATAATAATTTCAAGTTCAACAAAAAAACATTACCATAGTTACATAAACAAGGGTGCAGTGTGATCAATTTTTGAAGTGATGTACAATATAATACCATTTAAAATCCCTCCTTAAGGTAGAATATCCTTTAGATGGTCAATGGTAAAAATTGAAGTCTTAACCATAGTTCAAAAACTTGTACTCAAACATTACTCGGCAACCGAAATTTTGGGTCAAACTCAGGACTTTGGAGTTTCTGGACAATTACTCAACAACTTTATCACTACTTTCAAAAACATATAATTCATATAATAAACTTGAATAACATGTAAAACATTATTAACTAACATGAGAAATGAATGTAGAGAATGCATAAGCATATTAATTCAAATTAATATTTACCAAAACAATTAGTACAAAGTACAAAATATAATATCCATTTTCTATGAGCATTGAATATTTTGCATAGTTACCTAAGACTCCGGGACAGGGTTTCTAGGACAACAAAAAAATTCTAAATTTTGGGGACAGTGGAGGGACAGCGAGGGGACGGCTAATTAAAAAATATATAAATATTTAAAATATAAAGATATAATGACTAAGCTATATAAATAAGCTGAAATAAAACCATTTGAGATTTAAATAAGGTGAAACTTGAATTCATAAACATCAAATACATTCCTTAATACCATGATTCATAATATCAATATGTTAATGTAAGTTACATACGTCATATTTGAATTTTGAATTTGAAACTCAAAATTAAATAAGTTGAAATAAAATATAAAACCATTTTAATTTATGATTGATCAAGTGACAATAGTTGATATTCATATCATTAATCTCATATTCAAATACACCAACAATTGTCTATTGTCAATATTACAAAAAAAAGAGGACAAGTATCAACCTAAAAATCAGGATCAACATCTGAAGCAATATCCATGAACTCCTCCTCGCTGGTAATTGCTCGTCCTCAAAGGTAACCTCAATCAATCCCTGTTGCACAGTATTGTCCTCTTCAACCTGCCTCTGATCCTCGGGATCTACATCCCAGTGTAATGTGGAGTCTCCTTGTACTTGAAGTGTCTTGCGATCCATAAGACGCAAAGCACTGTGTACAGCTACAAGTTTCTCCGCTCTTCACAGAGGTAAGTCTATTCCTCTTAACATAATGGATCCAACCATATGTAGACCAATTCCTCTCAGAGGCAAAGGAGCTAGAAACCTGGGAAAGGAGGCAAATGGCAAGTGGTCGCAATAGTCCTGGAAGCCCATACAGTCGCCACCAACTCACTGGCTTCTTTTGTGCCAATGTTACCCTGTCCGGCTTTGCTGATGTTTTATACCCATCAAGTTTAGTGAAGTTGAGCCACTCCAACCTGATCTGTGAAGCCTCCTGTGGACTATACATTTTTTTAAAGGCCTTCATAAGGCCCTTCTTCACCTCATCATCATCCAAGGGATAACTCTACCTGGCCTCTTCACATACCATTTGGGATTCAGTGCATACGCAACCATATGAAGAGGGGTGTTCAACTTCTCCCATCTCTTTTAAATAATGGGCTGTATATGTTCATTGTAGAACTCCAAAGTGGGGTCCCTCACCCGAATAGCTATCTTCATTTGCCCAAGCTTATGTTGTCAATGCACTCATAGATCTCACCAAGATTGGGGCTGTTAGAATCCCCATATTTGATGACACTAAAAATTGGAGCTATGATTGATATGATGTATTTCATATCAACCCAAAATGTTTCCCTCAACACCACATCCTTCACTCTTTTCCCTTGATCTGTCTTGGACTCACGCCACCTAGTCCAATCCTGTGTCATAATTATAATTTGCAGGGGCTCCTGCAACTCAGACATCCTCTCCAACAAAATAAAATATGATGGAAAGTGGGTGTCAACTGGTTTCAAAAATTCCTTTTTCTTCTGGTTTCAGAAATTCCTTTTTCGAAAAATTTCCAAAAAGTGCCAATGATGTGTGGTGATTGCATATGAACTTCTGCACGTCCCTGGCCTCATTCACTATCTGGTTGACCCATTGAATCTTCCCTATGTCTTTCAGTGCATTGTTCATGGCATGCACACAACATGGGGTCCAATAAATATGTCTATATTCTCGCTCCACTAGCTTGCCTGCTGCTCTACACACATAAGTTGCATCCGTGACAACCTGTACAACGTTTGAAGGTCCAACCTCCTCAATGGCATCCTTCAAAATCTGATACTGGAACTCAACATCTTTTCGCTTCCCAAAACAATCAATTGCTCTCAAGAAGTATGGTCCATCTTTGCAAGAGACAATGATATTGATGAGAGGACGATGTCTAATATCCGTCCACCCATCCATGATAATGCTACAACCATGTGAGACCCATGTGACCTTCATCTCCTCCATCAACAGATTAACCTTGGAAAAGTTTATATCCAAGATTGTTGTCCTCAGTTTGGTGTCTCCAAGAGGTACATAACTTCTACCTGCTTTTGCAACCTTAGCCATAGCCTCCTTGTAATAAGGAGCGCGAGTGAGCATTAAATGAAATCCCAACAACATAGAAAAATTTCCCAATAGCATCATTTGTCTCTTCCCTTGCCTTCGAATCAAACATTTTTACAACTGCATGTTGGGGCTGCCCCCACGGCCTTTCTTCTTCCCTTGCTTTCCACTTCTGAAACTCCAAAACTAGAACTAGCCACAAGTATTACTATGCTTGCTAGTCCTATGAGACGCTCAAAGGAGTCATTGGAGAATGTTAGGCGTACCATAAACTTTTGGCACATTGTCCGTGGTATTTCCATTGAAAATTCTCACCATCAGTTCAGCTCTCTGATCTAGTAAAAGGCCCTTACAAACACCAACCCCCTTCCTGTAAGGTGCAACAAGTATGCATTGGTCCTGGTGATGTTGTCATTCCAAGTCAATGCACATATGTTGCACTTCCATACTTTGCTCTCCACTGATGGACTTGGGGTTCTCAACTATTTGTGCAAATTTTTGCAATGGCTTCTTCTTATCAAATGTTCCAATGGCAAATTCATGGACAACATTTGAGAGGGGCAATTGGTAGCACTATCAACTGAACTACCAGTTGTCGTTGCCACTACATTTTGTGTCCCTTCTCCACTCTTCCCATTGTGCCATCACCAACACTCCCACGACCACCTATCTCAAGTTTCTGTTCAACCCTCTCCTGCTCTGATTCATACTCATACTCAGAAGAACTCGTGGTGATGATTACTACAATGAATAAAAAACAACCATAACTATATGATTGATTGATTATGTAATGAATTAATTTAAAAATTTAAAGTAAGTAATGATCATAATTTTAATTTTAATTCTATAAACAATGAAAACAATGTAGATACAAGTTACAAAAACCCTATGCAATATGTGATTTATTTTTAACTTTGAAATAAAAATGTAATTTAAAAACCAAACCCTATGCAAGATGCATTTTTTTAAATCCTACAAACTATATGCATGATTACATTGTGAATGTAGATACAAATTAAAAAACAGCTCCTAAAAAATGTAAATATAATCATAAATTTTAAACTAGAAATAAAAATGTAAAAAAAAAAAACGTAACCATTTACAGCCAAACCCTATGCAATATGCATTTTTTTAAATCCTACAAACTACATGACATGATTCCATTGTGAATGTAGATACAAATGCTAAAAAATAGCCCCCAAAAAATGCAAATATAATCTAAATTTTAAACTGGAATTAAAAATGTATTGTAAGCAAAAAATTAAAATAGCAACCAAACTTGCTCTTGTTCTTGTTCTTTTTTCTCTCCCTACAAACTCTAAACATAATTACTCTTGCTCAATGCTAGATACTTGGTGCTGAATATGAAACAGCCCCTAATGTAAATTTGTAACATAGAATTGCACTTTTAGGGTTTTAGGTTAGGAATAGTTGACTTTAATCTCCTCATAAGTGATTTACAATTTAAAAATAATAGTTTTGAGTTGACAAATTGTGTTTTTTAATTTCAAAAGGTTGGATCAAACTAAGTGGGGGATCGGGGACATCTAAATGCAACCCGGGGACCTCTGGTTGTCCCTGTGTGTTTCCTATGCTGATTGTCCAGCCTGTCCTTGCTATGACTTTTGATTGTGCTCTTCAAACGTCCCCAATACGTTTCCATATAATTTCCCACGAAGGCACGGCCTTGTAGCGGGGTCTGGCTGAATCCCGGAAGTGTCAAAAATGGTCTGGGACGCATCTTCACGTAACTATGAACCACTCAGTGTGGGCTGCCCCATTATCATAGCTGCAAGGAAACTCTTCTTGGTGCATGGCAATTACAATCCATTTGTGATAACATTCAGGCTCCCATGTTTGTCCTACATGGATCAATAGGTGCAATTTCTGCACTTATTTTCTGTTGATAATT
The DNA here is from genome assembly GCA_019776745.2 of Taxus chinensis. Lineage (NCBI taxonomy): Eukaryota > Viridiplantae > Streptophyta > Pinopsida > Cupressales > Taxaceae > Taxus > Taxus chinensis. The sequence goes on from CM034148.1 coordinate 811,037,256, forward strand.
TGACATTTAAGGTTGCAGTAATGGTTGTACTAATTTTGGTTTTTATGTGTATTGAAACTCTTTAAAGGTTTCTTCCACAGGCTTCAAATCATGGGAGAATTTTCTAAATATTGATATTCAAGCTTTCTATTTGGTTAACCCATCCTTGAAAGTTAGAAATCGTGCTTTATTACTTGTAATCTCCAACAGATTACCCCACTTTTTGTGTTATTCCAGCGCCGTCCTTGAAAGATGACAAATAGTTTTATTTTAAAGGAAGGATCCACATGATATTACATCCACTGTTGAAGTGGCACATACCTAGGATTCATTAGCTCTGGGGAAGGTGTTTTGATTTTAAGACCACGTAATTGTAATACTGTTGGATTATGTATTGTCGGCATAACAAATCCGCACCTGCTTCTTTTGACGGTTTGCCTTCACGGTGGGTCTGGAAAGTTGAAGTTGGTCGGTTTGTTTCTCCTTCTCTCACGGCATCCGGTGGAGACTCTGGAGGAATGCGGCATCGTGTTCAAATTGGAACTGATTAACTGGCTGATTCAAACTCTTTTGGACGTTGGAGCCCAATGCTTTTCTTTGACAAATGTGAGTTCTGAGGGATACTTTGGTTGTCAGAGCAAGTTTTGTGTCTTATATGGCCGAGTTCAACTTGATAGTCTCACTTATGTCTAATTAGTCTTTCAAGTCTTCGATAAATTGAGTGATCTATTAATAGTTGGACCCTAGTCAATCTAGATAGGGTGGATTAGGAATGTGTTTGAAATTGCGTAGAAACTAAATGCGGCCAACATTAGCTCTAATTCTGAAAACAGGGCAATTTCTCTTCTGTGTTTTTTCAATCTGTATTCGATGAAGTTTTATCCCTTGAAGCGAAGGTGGTCATTGTCTAAACAAACCTTTACTATATTGGTGCCCTGACTCGTGGAGTGAAAGCCTCTTCTACATTGGTTCCGTGCGACAGTCAAACTCTTTGACTACTGCCTCCCGGAGATTAGGCCAAAGTTGATTTGTTGGATTGTTGTGCTAGCTCTTCTTCGTCTCCTTTGTCTTCAAGCGACTCCGAGGTGGAGATTCTGGAAGAAAAGCCTCCGGGCTCTGCCATGGAAGATTGGATTTGGGGTTCTCTGATTTCAGCTACGTTCAATATGGAGTGGGTATCACTCTTTTTGGTTTACAGTCTAGGAATGTACAATTCGTTCTGATATATATACTTCTGTATAGGAACTGGTTTTTTGGTTTTTGTAGCACGATAAAGTGCATGATTACTCTCCCTGTTAAGTCCAGTGATTTTCTGTAGATGGAAAACACTGGACTGTAATGGGCAAGAACTTCTTTCTGAGGCTAGGGCCTATCTCCCGTAGGAATCTTCAACAAGCAACAAAAAATATTAGACTTTAACAAGTATTGTAAGCAAATAAAATTATAAATACCTCTTGCTCTTGAATCTTGCTTTTGCTCTTGCTTGGTGTGAATATGAAATCAGCCCATAATGTAAATTTAGCAATTGCATAGATCATTGCACTTTTAAAGGGTTACGGTTAGGTTAGAAATGATTGGTCATTTTAAGTTATAATTACTTTGCAATAAAAAATGCCAAAGTTTAAAGTGTTTAAAGTGTGTTTTTTAATTAAAAAACTCGCAAAAGTTGTAGGGGACCGTCAAGGACATACCTCAACCGTCCTAAAGACATCCATACATCACCCTGGACGTCCCTCATCTTCATCAAACGTCCCCGGGACGTTTTCTCCACCCTGCCCAGTACGGAACATGTAAGGGGAAACGTTTCCCCCACATCTCAAACTTGTGATTTTTGGGGGGACGCGTCCCCACATAACATATGATATGTTGTCACCTCAGAAGTTGCACCCTGATAGAGAATGGTGTGTGTACTCTCTCTCTCTCCTGTTGACAAAATTGGAACACCTCAAGGCTGTGGGTAACCTATGTCTGAGGTGAACCTCCAGAGGGCTGGTTCCCTTGTGAATCACCTAAAAAACGAAAACTTTGACAAGGAAAAGGAAGAAGGAATGCGGGAAATAGGAAATAAGGGTGATACACCAATAATTTAACACATGCATGTAACTCTGCACACAGAGAATTCAAAGATCCACACACCTGCACAACTCTAAACTATTTTGCAAAATTAATTCAAGGTCTTAGGAAAAGACGGTAGTAGAGGGAACGAATTCCACGCTAAGGCAAACACAATATCCTATCAAACACAATGAATAATCAGAAAACATCAGTATGAGAGGGCAAAAACGAAGCTTTATTTTAATCAGAGGTGCAAGTACAAAGGCTAAAGATGCATATGCATATCAACTGCTAAGTATATATTTTTACAATCAAAATCAGCCAATATAGGCTGCTCCATGCTAAGAATAGACTGTCGTTCTGCAGTTCTTTCTTTATTTAATTCTATTCTCCTCCATGGCGCATGAGAGGTCACTTTATTTTATTTATTTATTTCCTATTTTTAACCTCCTCGTGGCGCTAACCTCTAACTAGAACAGCAGTTCTATTTTTATTTATTTCCATTGATTATTCTTACCTTGCCTATCTTTGGCGCCAACTTTAGAATAGACTGTTGTTTTCTAATAATAGACTGTTATTTTATAATAATAGACCATTCTCCTTGTAACAACAGCTCTAGTTCTATTATTTTTGCACCAACTTTAGAATAGCAGTTCTATTTTTATATATTCTTCATGCATTTTGGCGCCACCTTCTATCTTTGAACAGCAGCTTTTTAATTAATCTATTTATCTTTTATCCTCTGGGGCATGGGACAAGCCTGCAGTTATTTCGTTTGTTTTTTCCTTATCTTCTACCATGCATCTTCCTTTTGGCGCAGACTTCTTTGACTTGGAACAACTCATTTTTATTTATTTATTTCTTTGTCTCTTCCTCACCTTTATCCTTTTGTTTTATTTGTTTCTTGTCTCTTCCTCATCTTCCTTTGGCTTAGACTTATGCTCCATGCATGCAACCTCTTTCTTTGGCTTAAATTATGGCAACATGTCCTTGAGTAGGAGACCAATGCAATGGGCTGAAAAAAATGTAGGGTGCCTCTCCTCAAAAAGTATCCCTGATGCTACATATGTCGTTACATTGTTTGTCACAACTTGGACAACATTCTCCACACCAATTTCCATCACCACCTCATCCAACATATCACATGAGGCTTGTTTGTCACTTGGTGCAAGAGGCATCAATTGTTGTCACCCAGACCAGTTGCACCACTTGATAGCCACTAATGGTGTGTGTAATCTCTTTTCTGTTTGACAAAATCTGTCCACACCATCAGAGCAAAATGGGTAACCTATGTCTGAAGTGAACCTCTAGAGAGGGTTGGTTCCCTTGTGAATCCCTAAAAAACAAAAACTTTGTCAAGGGACAGAGATCCTCCAAGGAATGTGGGAAATGAGAAATAGGGGCGATACACCAATAATTTGATACTTGCATGTAACTTTGCACACAAAGAATTAAAGATTCACACACCTGCCCAACTCTAAACTATTTTGCAAAATTAAATTCAAGGGTTTAGGAAGAATGACAGGGGTAGAGGGATTGAATTCTTCACTAAAGCAACACAATATCCTATCAAACACAATGAACAATCTGAAAACAACGATATGAGAGGGCAAAACAAAGCTTTATTTTATTCAGAGGATGCAAGTACAATGTCTGAAGATGCTAGAGCAAATCAGTTGTTCAAGTATATCAATTTCTACAATCGAATCAGCTCATATAGCCCTGCTCCAAACAAGAATAGCAATGCCCATGTCAATAATAGACTAATGTGTTTTCTTATTTTATTTGTCCATGCACCCTTGGCGCCAAACTGGAATAGTAGTTCTATTTAATTTATTTAGATGGTAGCCCCGTGCGCCTTCCTATCACTTCGTTTGGCACATCCTTCTAATTGGAACGGTTGTTACTTTTTTTTTTTTATCTCCCTCTCATATATGTGGCGCCAACTCTTAACTTGGAACAACAGTTGCTTCTTATTCACAATAACTCATTCTGGGTTTTTGAGTGCCAACCTCTAGGAATAGAACAACTGAACATCCTTTTCTTATTTTCTTCTATTTTTATTTTTAACAATTTCTAATTCCATCTTCATGCAAGCTCCTAAGAATAGAACAGCAGCTCCTATTTTTAATTATTTCCATGCATGGGGTTGTCAAATGTAGTTTGACTTTTATTTATTTAATCTATTTCCATCTTTGGCGCATGCTAGCATCAGTCTATTTTTATCCTTTTCCATTCATGCACCATCCTCGCTTGGCGCCAAATTTAGGACTGCCTTTTATTTTATTTATTTCATTTAATTCCATGCACCTCTTCCTACAGTCTTTGGAGCAAATACCAAGGTGCATGAAATATGGTAACATTTTGACGACATCATGGGATTGTTTGCCTGCTAAACAAGGAGATCACGAAATGCTTCTTCTACATCCATTGGGCTATGGAGTCGCATACTTCTCTGAACAACTTGTATCCTTTGAATCAAAACAGCTGAAATACCCTCTCCAACAAAAGGAAATGATGTGCATGCAAGCACTTGCACAAAACTGACAACTATGAAATCAGAAAAGCAATGTGGATGCAAACACCCTTATGATGAGAAAAAAATAAACCTAACCTACTCCTAATCTAAACAAAGAGAAAATAAAGCTAAACAAAACCACATACTGGTTAGGAGAAATAGCTTCCTTTTTTCAGAAAGTGTGGCCATGAGATCAATTTTGAAACTAGACGCACCTATTAGAAGTGAAAACATTGTTTTGCACCTTTGTTTTGCTCAAAATATCAGTCCAAAAAAGAATAAACAGCTCTATAGGATCGCACACTATGCCTTTGTAGATGTTGGGGCTCACTTTTGGCAACATTAAAGCTCGATTTCATATATGCTCTGAAATGCAACACAAGTGATGACAACTCCTTATGTGGCTGCTAATTGCTAGCCATAATTTCATAATGACATGGTTTTCTCATAGCTAATAGACTTATTCAAAATGATACTGCCCATCTTGATGTGTAGCAAAAGGGATCAACAATAGGAGTACAATTGCTAGGTTTCTAGCTGATGTATAGTTTGGGAGTAAGCTCATAAAATGATTGAAACAATGTACTACTATCATGGTCATTGCTTGCCACAAAAGACCTACATAAATGGCAACTTGTCTCAAAGAGTCAAAAGAAAGTCTGAATATGCAGCAAAAGTCTGAAATTGAAGGAAAGAATAGATGCTATGAGATTTGGAATACTTACACCCCCCTTCCCTTGGCAAACTTCTTCTCGTTAGAGTCATTAGGAAGTCTGATAATACCTCAATTCTCAAGAATTGTGCCACTCTTGAGGAAAACTACTTTTGTTATTTGTAAGGAATCTTGTTGATTTCCTCAACCACAATTTAATTAGGTTACATTCACTAGAAGAGTATAGGCTTAAGATTGTTAATTTGATCTTTAAGAAACACAATGCTTGTTGGGGCCTCTAGGGATCCCTCCTTGGTAGCTCAAGCAGACTTTGGGAGAAAACTTTCGAACGGTCTCAACAAACCTACTTGTAGTGGAACACATATATTAACACACTTTTGTCTTCTTTGTAACTTCAATCAGGTTTCGCACTTCTCTATGTCAAGGCTTACTACTAACATGAATTAGAATTTGTTTGTCCTAAAACATTTTACAGCTCCGTTTACATCAAGATGATGAAGGAGAAGTTCTTCACTTGTCTCAAATTGGCTACACTTCTAATACTATATTTGCTGATCAGCTTCATTCTAAGGGTAATGAATTTGGGAATCATGAGTACAAACATGGGTTCCATAATAGAACATTTTGCAATGCTTGAGATGATTGGATAGGTCTAAGATCTTGTGGAATGCACAACTGTTACTAGAAGGCAAGGAAGAAGACGATGGCCTTTGTCCATGGAAAGAAGTGGTTGGAAAGTATTGAAAATTGTACGATGATAGTGAAGAATTACCCCATTGGCAAGATTCATGACAACACTAGAACTTGGTGAGGTTCCAGTTCTTGATAGAACCACAAGAAGCATGTTACCTGGTAACAATTAAAACAAGCAAGATCTTAACTTAGCTTGAGGGCTATACCAGTTTGAGCATATGGACCGGCCAATAGTTAATTTACCATAAATTTAAGGATTAGAAAGATGCCTTGATGGAGTTTGTTGCCCTCATTTGAACACATTTTTTTTCCGTGTGTTGTACCACATATAATAGGGGTGAGGAAGGTATGGAATTAAGATTGTACTAAGCTGCATATTCATGCTCTTGACAAAACCATGATCATGTAGGATACACCATATGGATTAGTGAGGGTGAAGAAGATGGCTATAGTCATCCTCGATAGGGCTTTTAAGTACCATCAATAGAGGAGTATTTTGGGGGAAAGGGGATGGAGTGGAATAATATGCACCTTGGGACTCAAGGAATTCTGGTGTCACTCAGATTTCACCCTGAAATCTGTGACTACCCAATCCGAAAAATTTTCGTACTTTTAAAATAATGGGTCGTTTGTTGTTTTTATTGCCTGAAAGTTCTTGTATTGCGTCAAGATAATCCCAAAGAGCCATATTAGCCTTTTTCGCCAAATACCCAGATGCCCAAAATTGTTTTATTCTGTCGTCGGGATTTGTCTGCGGGAAATTTGTATTTAATTATTTTGAGCCCCGTATGAGGCTATTTGCGCTCTGTTTTAACTCTATTATGAGCGAATATGTTATTATTCCTATGTGCCAGAAGGATTTTAACTTATTTTAAGTTTTGGGCTTTATTTGTAACTTTTGGCAATTTTTCGTGTTTTTGTGGTGTCCCGTTCTGTTTTCTGTGAAATTTCTCTGGAACAATTCCTTTGCCGGGTAAGCCCGATTTTTGGCCTGGAGCAGCTGGAAAACATATACGCACATTATGCCCGGAGGAAGTCGCCATCGGAGGTCTGGATCACTGGGAAAAAGCGAAGTCGTGCACAGAAAAGCCCCTGCGGGGATGGGCGCATTTTTGGAAAACAAAGGATTTAAGCTGCGATGGGAAAAATAGAAGCCGCAGGCATGATGGGAATTTTATACCTGCCTAGCAGGGTACTTTTTCCCATGTTATAAAATTCACTTAAGCTGCAGTGGGAAAAATAGAAGCAGCAGGCAGGTGGGAATTTATTGCCTGCCTTGCAGGGTACTTTTTCCCGTGCAGGCAGGTGCAAGCAGGCGGGAATTTATTGCCTGCCTTGCAGGGTAAAAATTCCCATGGTGAAATAAAAGAAAAGTGACTTAAGTGAAATCACGGGATTTTATTGCCTGCCTTGCAGGGTAAAAAATCCCATTGTCAGAAATTCTTAAAAATAGAATTCTATTATGCAAAAAAGTGCGACCCACCTTGGGTGAATAATAATGCATTAAATAAATATTTGATAATATTTATTCACCCAATTTTGGCACCCAGGCTTGTGGAAAAGTCAACAAAAGCAAAGGGGAATAAATCAATTGGAAATAGAATTCTAAAATTAAATAAATTTAATTTATTTAATGCAGCCCCTTTTGAGAAGGAATTAATACTTTTTAAAGTATTAAAAGATTATATTAAATTCTATTTTCAGTGGCTATGGTCAAAGCACACTGTGAAGCTTAAGTGAAGTGATGTGTGAATGATTAAATTGGATTAATTTAATTTATTGGATGGCTGTCCTTAAACATGCTATTTTTAAAAGAGAAGAGCATGATTTTTAATTAATTAATTGCCTTTAATTGTTAGGGCAATTATTAATTATAGAATTGTGAAGGTTATATAAGCATGGGCAGCCATATGGGTGAATTATTTAATTCACAGGTAAAGAATTGCAGCCAAGAGGAAAAGTGCGCCCCCATTTGAAGGAAGGATTTTGCTCAGGCAAGGTGGAAACAAGGCTAAAAGCTTCCAAATTTGGCGCATGCTTTGAAGGAGGTTGATCTTTGTCTGCATAATTGTTTACACAGGTGTTACAGGAGCTCAGGTGTTGTTGAAAGGATTCATGCTCTCTTTATGTGCAAATTAAACACCATTTTTTGGGGCAGCAGGCTTGAAAAGTGCAGATTTTTACAATTAAAATTCACTATTCATGCTCCGGTGGCCATTTTTGTCTGGATAAATTGCAGGAATTCATTACAGGTGCTTTACAAAGGAAAAGGAGCTTTTATCAATGTCCAATACATTGCATATATCCTCCAAATCTGAAGAATTGTCCAGATCTGCACCAGTATTGAAGAATTCCAGTCAAATAAGAAGAAAAAGACATTCAGACAAAGATAGACAAAGCTATGGCGAAGAAAGATGAAAAAGAAAGCACAACGGAGTCATGCATCACTTCTAAATTTGCACACGGATCTAGGCTCGGAACCTCTTGCTAAATTGATAGACAGATCCAGAGCAGGAAAGACTTCACTCATGCGTGCAGGAGAAACTTCACTCATGCGTGCAGATTAAAAGCAGTGGAATTATTCGAGCTGCAGCTTTTCCATCCATAGCCCAGTTGCCAGAATTTGTTATGCAGGTGCAGATCCATATCCAGATGCAGATGCGGATGCAAATCCATATGCAGATCCAGATCCAGATCTTATAGTTGCAAAAGCTTCTGGCACAAAGGCTTCATCCTCTTGTTTCGAATGCAGCCCATGAAGAAGACAGTGCGTGGGAAATTCCTTCCAAGACCTTGTGCATGTGCTCTCATCTTCCAGTTGAAGCCTTCATTGAATTTTCATTCACCCTGAGTGCTTTCCAGAATTTTTAATTGCTCATATGCAATTAAAAATAAGGATGATGAGTTATCTACGGCCAACCTTGCACTGATGCATGTACAACAGAAGAACTGCAAAAGCTTCAAGGATAAAAGAGAAGACAATGCGGAGGCAAAATTCCAGCTTGCTTCCAATTCCAACTGCTTGCAATTCCAGCTTGTTTCCAGATCCAGCTGCTTCCAGATCCAGCTTGTTTCCAGATCCAGTTTGAATCAGCTGCATGCAGACATGAAAAAGACAAAGTTAGCTTTCCTCTTCCTTCTTCTTTCCTCCGACAAAGTCAGCTTTCCTCTTCCTTCTTCTTTCCTCTGACAAAGTAATTGAGCGATCAATTAAATTATACAACTTACGTGATTGGTTTAAAAGCCATTACTTGAAGAAGTCAATTACTTGGAGATAGGTGGCAGGCGTACAAAATAGAAGGTTCTATTTTCAGTTGCAAATCATACATGTCATGCAAAGAGGAATTCCAGGAAGGAGATTGCCAGCTGTTTCTTTTTCGACTTCCACATGTGCCAGTTCAACTAAAGCTTCCAGCTTGTAATTGCCCCTCTACATTCTATAAGTAGAGGAAGAACCTTCGGGTTAATGATCGATCAGAATTTGTAAGAAGCAATCTTGTGTTCTAGACTTTGTGCTGAACCCCTGAGAGCAACTTGGAGCAGAGGAATACAAAGGAGCAGGTTTCCGGAGAACTTTGTGTCACGGTGTACTGTGTTTCTTGCTTTGAATCTTAGATCTCTTGATAAACTTTGTGTTATTTTAGATCTGGATCTAGAGCTGCCTTTGTTTTATAATTCTGTGTGTTCATATCTATTAAGTTTCTTCTATGTGCATGCAATTAGCTCTGCTATCTACTAATTGGGATGCACATCTTCCCCATTTCTTCTCTGTATTTCCTTTACTTCTTTCTTCTATAACTTTTCTTTCTTAAACAGCTGCTTACTTGCTGCAGAACTTCTTAGTTATGGTTCATGAACTAAGTGGTTAAAGTAAAACCCCTGATAGATAATAACACATTTTTATTGACAAATCTGACACGGGAGCCTCACCGGTTAAATGAGGGAGATTTATCTCATGATTGCCTAGGTTTGATGCTATGCAGAAAATCTAGCCAACAAATTCCAAGGAGGAATTGAAGTCATGATTGCACAACCTCATAAAAAGATGGAACGATGGAGGAAATGGTCTGTTGATTGAGAGAAAGGGATCTTTGGGCCAATGGAGTTGTCAGATGATGAATATTTGTGTCTAAAACATTGATATTTGCTAAGCATAACATCAACTTTTTTAGCAAATTTTTTATAATGTCCCACCGGGCATGCCAAAAATTGTTTTCACCCAGAAGTTGCACCCTGATAGAGAATGGTGTGTGTACTCTCTCTCATGTTGACAAAATTGGAACACCTCAAGCCTGTGGGTAACCTGTGTCTGGATGAACCTCCATAGAGGGTTGGTTCCTTTGTGAATCACCTAAAAACGAAAACTTTGACAAGGAAAAGGGAGAAGGAATGAGGGAAATAGGAAATAGAGGTGATACACCAATAATTTGATACTTGCATGTAACTTTGCACACAGAGAATTAAAGATTCACACACCTACACAACTCTAAACTATTTTGCAAAATTAAATTCAAGGGTTTAGACAACATGACAACAGTAGAGGGATTGAATTCCACACTAAAACAACACAATATCCTATTAAACAAGATGAACAATCTGAAAACAGCGATATGAGAGGGCAAAACAAAGTTTTATTTTATTCATAGGTTCAAGTACAATGGTTGAAGATGTCAAAGCAAATCAGTTGTTCAAGTATATCAATTTCTAGAATCAAATCAGCCCATATAGACCGCTCCAAACAAGAATAGACTGCCCCTGTCAAAATAATAGACATCGTGTTTTTTATTTTATTTGTCCATGCACCCTTGGCACCAAACTGGAACAGCAGTTCTATTTAATTTATTTAATTTAACCCCATGCACCTTCCTATACTTCCTTTGGTGCATCCTTTTAACTGGAACAACAGTTCCTTTCCTTTTTATTTATTTATCTCCCTCCATATATGTGGCGCCAGCTCTTAACTTGGAACGGCAGTTGCTATTATTAAAAATAACTCATTCTATCTTTGGTGCCAACCTCTAGGAATAGAACAGCAACATGCTTTTCTTATTTTCTTCTATTTTTATTTTTAACTTTTAATTCCATCTTCATGCAAACTCCTAAGAATAGAACAGCTCCTATTTTTAATTATTTTCATGCATGGGGCTGTCAAATGTAGTTTGAATTTTATTTATTTAATCTATTTCCATCTTTGGTGCATGGAGCAGCAGTCTATTTTTATCCTTTTCCAATCATGCACCTTCCTCGCTTGGCACCAAATTTAGGACTGCCTTTTATTTTATTTATTTCATTTAATTCAATGTACCTCTTCTTGATCTTTGGAGCAAATACCAAGGTGCATAAAATATGGTAACAGGTCCAAAAAGTATAAGGTGCCTTTCCTCAAGAAGTATATGAGTTGCTATATATGTTTTGTTATCTGTCACAACTTGGACGACATTCTGCACACCAACTTCTATCATTGCCTCATCCAACATATCAAACGAAGTGTTTGCATTGCATCAATTGACTTCAAGAAGACCAATTGTCCACTTGAAACCACTATAAAGTTAATCAATGTGCATTTTTTCCCATCCATCCACCCACTAGACAAAATGTTGCACCTCTTCTTTTGCCATACTTTATATTATTCTTCTACAATAGGTTGTGTATGTTTTGACAGAATCCTCCAACAATGGGCCACTCAAATCATGAGTAAGAGCCTTGAACCCCTTCTCGGCAACTGTAAATGAAGTTTCTAAATTCTCCCAGTATGAGCTTTTCACCACACTGAATGGAATGGTGTAGTACCAAAAGTTTGTTGTGGCTATCCTTCATTGTGCACTTCCCAGTTCCAACAAGTACCTTCAAGTGGTGCCCTGCGACTTCTTCAATGGACCAAAAAAAAATCGAAATTATCTTCAGTAGAAGAGTTACGTCCCCGTCCTCAACCCCCTAGAGTTAAGGCAATAGAAATGGACTCAATTTTGTGATCACCTTTCACTCCCCTCCTAATCACTAAGCTGTAAGTGCATCATCTTTTTTTTTTTTCTCCGCATAACTCGCAAGGTATGCGGCCATCTCTTTTGAACCTCAAGCGACACTTGTATGCACACTACCACGTTTTTCTTTGATATTTGTACGATGTCGTATTTGAGGCAATTGACACCTCTAGTCATCTTCATTCCACAATAATTGCATATCAAACAATTGCCCTCTAATGCCCATTTATAATGCTTCCAAAAAGGGTCATTAGACTTAGGCTTGCTAAGTGCAGTAGAACCAGATGCCAATGCAAATCTCAAATAAGTTGAAACATTATAAAACCAAAAAACTGTTATAGATGAAAACCCTAGCAGCTAATCAAAGAAAGTAGATTCAAGAAATTGTTAACATTGTTAATCAAAGAAATTGAATATAAAACATTGAAGATTCAAATACTGTTTTAAGTTTTTAATTTTTCCTACCTATATGCTCTGAATCTTTGATAATTTGATTTGAAACTTGCTCCAAAATCCTTGATATTCTGAAAACCCTATAGCTCTAATGGCATGCCAATCAATCACATTCACTTTATTCGTAAAGGAAAATGCAGATGCAGACAAGTTCTTGGGATAAAATGACATTTTCCCTGACCTGGGCATTATATTTTTGAGTTTGCCGAGCCGACGGGAGAAACTCGGTGAGTTTCACCGAGTAATGATGAAATTACTTGGAGAAACTCACCGAATTTCGTCGCATTAATCGCCTCGCAAGTTTCAAGTTGGTTTTTCATTTCACAGCTAACTTGCAAGTAATCGACAAGTTTCACCGAGTATTGAATCAAAGGTCTTAAGTATCTGTATAACTCAAATGAAGTGTGATCACCTCCAATGTGCAAAAACATATAGTCAGAAAATTCCAAGATGTTAAGGGAAATACTGCTTAGTGCAAAAATTGTTTCTTTATGCAAGTTGTGCAGCTTTTTCAAGAGATAAATTATGGAATGTGAAAAAATGAAAGAAAATGCTATAGGTTTTCCACTTTCAACTCCTCTTACTCCACCCTCTACATGGGGGTCCAACTCATCCTCCAACCAATCTTTACCGTTGGCTTTATTAGTGTGTTGGCAATTTGTACAATAGTTTAAACTCAGAACCTACTCACGGTAGATAAGTTGTTCTACCACTAACCTAGTTGCCCACTTGACAGTTTTTTAAATTTTCATTTAGAAGTGTGGATTGTAAAACTTCCAACAATGCATAGGAGATGATGCCAATAAAGTATTCATACATGTAAACTGTTATTAGGGGGTTCCATTAGAAATGCAGACCTGTCAATTTCCTATTCCATGCAAGTGTCTACTCCTTTTGTTTGCAAGGCTCCTCGAGCCTTATTTTATTGTTTCATTGTGTTCTTGGGGTCCAACATGCAACCACATAGCAATACATACCCTTGGGGTCTACTTCTGAGAGCTATATGGATATTTCTTTGAAAATCATGACTTTTGATTAAACCTTTAAAAATGCAAGTACATTACAAATTAATAAAAGCTTCATTTCTGTAAGGACTTGCATATTCTTAAATTTAATCATGCAGCAGTAAATGTATTCCATGTCTACTTACAACCTTCACTTTCTTTATGAATTTCCTGGAATTTCATACTGATATTCTTAGATTAAACCATTTGGAAGTATATCTTTTGTCTTTTATGTTTATTTTGCCACCACAAACCTGGTTACTTTGACTTGCAGAAGTACAGTGCCAGAAAGAGTCCTCTTGAATGGACATTTCAACATTAGTGTCCGATTTAGGGTGCTCTGAGTCTGGTATAATCAAAGAAACATCTTGCATTTGCTCCTGAACCTGCGCTGGAACAACAGCTTGCATTTCATGGTGGTTTTTTAGTTTCATTGAACCTAAGGGTTGCAGCTTTTGCAAATCAAGCAATTGTTGAATGATGACATGCATTTGTTTTGACTGGAACTGGTGGTCTTCACATGTCTGCAAATCATGACAAGAGAATCTATGATAGAAATCCAGTTCTAGATATTCACCTTTGATATATTGATAAAATTCAAAATAAATATAATCCTATATTAAAAGAAAATAAATTCAAAATGAATGCATCCAATATTAACAGAACAACTACTGAACATTAAATATTATCCGATCTTCATGATTGCAGAAAAAACATGATATCAAAAGAAAGCAAAAACTTGAATTGCAGCTTCAAATTCCTAAATTATCCAACTGTAGTATTATTGAACGAAAATGCTGTATCCAGCAGCCTAAAACTGACTCAATTTTTCCTGAAAAAACTAAAAATTATAATAAGTCATTAAAATATTTACAAAAGTCCTAACCCTTCTCACCAATGAGTCACGGATGTCAGTCATCTCCATGAAATTTACAACTACTCTTAGAGCAGGAGGAAATAAAATGAAATGAAATTATATTAATGTCCATGATGACCAAAAGTAAGTCAATGGGACTTGAGAATACATCCGTTTACAATATAATGCTAAGGTAAAAGGACCCTACGATCAAAGACGAACTAAATAAAAATGAACAAAATCACTAAAAATTAACAAGAGGTGAACCCAAAGCAATAAAGCCCCAACTCATGTAGTTAAGGTACCAATACAAATAGCCGTATGGGGGAGCAAGAATCTCCAAAGAGCATGGCCCAATGAAAATCAGAAAGATTGGATGGTAGTCCCATCGAAGATCCTTGACCATGCTTGGGAGTCTGGGACAGAGGAATCATTTGTGTCGTAGTCTATCACTATGAAAGGGCCAATGCAGGATCTCATAATGTTTGTCGGGGAGTGTCTAGGGCTGAGGGGGTCAAGTTGGGTAATCCTAGGAGTAAAGCACTTCCCCTAGAATCCCTCCTAACATCTAAGGCTGGGAAAACTCTTATGGAAGTAAAGAAACTCATAATGTGTTCTTATCCCCATGACCGAGGAAGCAATCGAGAAGGAGCAAATCCATGACGCCGAGGAGCAGCTCCATGACATTGAAGGAACAAATTTCCTTCACCAAGAGATAGTGTGTTCGAACCTTAGTTACTAGTATTGCGCAAGGTTGAGTGTTGCCTCCCCAATCCACCCACCTCAATGTGAGAAGCATAGGTATTCAAAGGGTGCTTAATCCCACCTACCATCGTGATGGGCTAAAAGAAAAAGGTGATTGGCCTAGGGGCTCCCTACAAGGACATGCATCAAAGAGTAAGAACCTCCCAAAAAAAGAGGCCAAGCATTGCCGATCATAATAAATCGGGCATTTGAAAAAGAAGTGCTCCTCAGCATCCACCTCCTGGAGGGAGCAAAGAAGACATATCCAATCCCCACGTGGAATATGATGATCAGTCTCAACTTTCAATTGGTGTCAGCACTCCCTCAACTGATCAAAGGGAAATCTCAAGCCACGAGACCAATGACCCTGGAGATAGGATAGTTTAAATGACAAATGACACTATCCACCAACCACAAGAAATGCTCAACGTGAAAGGCAAGCTTGGGCCTAACAGTTGAAGAGTCTTGGTGATTTGGATGTACTACCTATCGATATCTTCTCTGAAACCTCTAATGATGACCTCTTTTATGGGAATAAACCAATGAGGGGCATCCAAGAAGTACCTGAAAGGAGGTAACCTATCAATAGTTATGTCAATACACTGGAGGAGTAAACTAGTCTCAAAATACCAATAATGACGATATAGTGAAATTACTTAGATGGATTCAACAAAAGATCACATATCCGAACATAAAAACAGAACAATAGTAGTAATTTGCAATTGTAATAGCATAATAGAGCAAATCCACAAGATAAGACAGAGACCAACGCAAAATATTAGCATTCTATGACCAGCCACTTCGAAGGGGCAGCCTCTACAACCTTACAACAAGAATAGAATATGCAACATGATGATCAAATACTATCCACTACCTCTTAAATATACCCTACTTAGGCCATAGTTACTCCATAGGTCAACCCTACTAAGGATATGTAAACATAGAGAAATGTGATATGACAAGGCAAGAGATTATGTCAGCCATAAGTTAGTCATATATATCTCAATGCACATTATAGGTTAAGGGAATCACAAATTAGTAGATGGCGTCTATTGGGGACTAAAGATGCAATCCTCTCTAAAGAAGATAGGGCTAAGTATGGATACCTCTCCTACTTAAAACAATCCTCCACGATCCTAAATCTATGAATATAGAAGATAACCCTAAAGGTAGTCTCAAAGAAAAGAGATTGGGCAAAAAACTCAGCTTGAACGATGCACTGGGGAACAATCCATTTGCAACGGAACATACACTGAATCATGAGAATGTGGACCCTCTCGATACGAGCACCATCAACAAATCCAAACTAGGTTCCCAATCCTCAAACCCATACAACACCGTAGGCTTGATGCAACGAAACATATGCTAAATCATGAGAATGTGGACCCTCTCAATGCGAGCCCCATCAATGAATCCTAGACTAGGTCCCCAAACTTCAAACTTCAAACCCATATAAATGTATCCGTGATGTACCCGGGAGTACCCTATACGTATCCCGTACTTAACCGTACCCGCATCTCGACGTATCCGAACCTGATACGTATCAGGGTGGATTCTTCAGGGGGCTGGGCATATCCTGGCAACGTAGAGCAACCCCACACATTCTGTGTTTTTTTATGCATTCATGCAGCAACTGAATACAAGAAACCATGTAAGCAATGCATTTTTCGAAGAGTGCTTTTGAATACTTTCAGTTAATACATAGAAAGCTCTGCGTCGATCTGAATCCTCCTTAGAAAAATTGCCATCGTTACATCAGTCCTTTGATTGATATTCACTGAGTCACTTTCATTGCTCTCTGAAATGCCATCATCGCCCAGACTGACTGACTATGGAGCCCGAGCCATCATTCTGAATATCATGATTGACCCAAACATTCTTGAATCGTTCAGAAAAATCTCCTCACATATTTCTGACCAGGAAGCACCACTCCAAGCGAGAGCAGCATGTCTGCTCCTAATCCTATGTAAAGCTGATTCTGATCCTTCGATTGCAAAAAAAATTGGAATATGCCCTCTTTTTGGGCTTATTGATCAATAGTTTACATCAGTTTTTATCAACTTTCTGACAAATTCAGTTATCATCATAATGCACTGAAGGTGAAAATTCAGATATTAAAAAGCGCTTTTTGATTATTATCTTGTACATGATTTTTATTCCTATTCTGAACATCCAATCAGTGTTGTTTTTCTCTGAAACCACATAATCACTCTGACTGACGTTAATAAAGTCCAAGCCTCTATTCAGAATATCATGATTCACCAACCATTATTGTATCATCATCAAAACATGCTCACATATTTCTGACCTGGAAGCACCACCCCAAGCAAGTCAAGCAAGTTTGTTCCTTTATATTCTATGCAAAGCCGATTCAAAAACTTTGTTTGCCCAAACTTTTGAATAAGGGGGTCATTAATCAATTGTTTACACTTAACATCAATTTCTACCAACTTTCTGACAAAAGTTGGTTAACAACCATAATACATTGAAGGTGCAAATCCTGGTGTTAACATGCACTTCTTGACTATCATCTAGTACATGATTCTTTCCAAGCTGGTGATCATGTTTGGATTCAAAATTCATCTCAAGTTGTAGCCCATCAAATACATGGGTTGCAGTAAGCTCCAAGCAGTTGGGCCCAAACTTTTTCAATTAGATCCTCTAGCTCATCTTGCTATCTGTGATGTTGTTGATGTCAGCCAGTTCGACCCTTATGAGCCATCCCATTTGAAGGAGTAAGCTATCATTTTCCACACCATTAGCTTGGGATGCATTGGCTGATGTTCGGACAAACACCCATCGAAATAAGCAAACCACTAGTTACCTTGTTGGCTGCAATGGCATTCTGCCAAAACAAGCCAAATGGTTCTTCACATTAAGTTTCTTTGTCTACCAAAGAAGTTCAAGACAACCTCTAAACAAGGAGTAAATTATAAAATTCTCTCCTCATACTATCCCTCATTCTCATAAACATCTCTGTTTTGTTCTTGCAAATATCTTTATGTACACTTAACATCATTCATTGAAGAGCATTTCCTGTGTGATTGACCTTCTCCATCGAGCACTCATCCTCGTTTAACCAAATCTACTTAACAGATGCTAATGAAGAGTGTAAACCTCAGTTCTGGTGGCCGATCCCTTCCTATTTTATGCTGTTATTGTTGTCTGTTGCTTGTGTTAGGCCAATTGATTAGAGAGGTTCTTGGGGCATCCAAATGGAAGATGGGTTTGTGCGTTACAATACTGTCAGTTATACGATATATAATTTAATTTGGGTTTGTAACTTACTCTAGAGATAGGTTTCAAACAAAGGAAGCTCACAGACATTGATGTAAATTTTTCTCTTTGTTTTGCATGTATGCTTTATTCATCTTTCTGCACATATTATTTGCATTCCAAAAGCTAACAGTAAAAGCACTGCTACTACACAAAACCCTGTGCTCCTAGTTGGCCAATGACACAAATAGACATTGATTGTAACAAGTAGTGATATTCCTTATTAGTGCACGTTCAGATGCTCAAACTAATAATGCCATTTGCATTAAAAACTCGGAGCAGTTAGCTACAGAAAATTAATTCCTACTGCTGTTGGCACAATTAGACACTTAAACAAACATGGAAGGGCATTTATGCACACCACCGATAGGGAGAGGAAGGGGAAGGACATATATAAATTGTGTCCACGAATTGCACAATGCCACAGGATAACTAGTAAACTAGAGACAACCCTACCCTGACTTGAAAATCATTTCAAAAGTTCAAATTCAATATAAGATAAACCAGTCCTGATTAAACTGACTGACTAATAGTTACAAATAAATTAATAATTCCTAGAAGCTATAACTATAACTTATAGTCTTACAGCAAAAAATGAGAGCAGCATAGAAAGTTACCTTGCTTAATGCAGCTGTACCAAAAGAAGAATCCTCTGGAGAACCCAGTGTTGTATTAGGATTGGTGTTTGGCTCAGACAACGACAAAGTAACCATCGATGGAGAAGAAGAATCAATCCATGAACCAAAATTCTCTTTGAAACCTTCGAGAGAATTGAACAAATGACCTGGCCCTGAATTATCCGACCCTTTCTCATTAGGAGAACCTGAAATCGACCCTTCTCTTTCATCCAAATTGCAACCCCAAAGATTAGCAAGCTGTGTTGCAGAGGGACACCCCGTATAAGAATTTAGAAACCTTTTTCTATGCTGTGACTCGGAGCTGAAATGTGTATCTTTATCACAATTTTGACAGAGGAATAACCTATGGTTAATGCATTGAACTACTGCAGGCTGGACGTTACACATATCACAAAGAAGTGTACGAGCGTGGCGTTCCGAGAGAGCATTTGCAGAATGAACATGATAAACAGAGACGAGCAGCATCTGCCCTACAGTACACTGTGGACCCAATCTTGCTGCAAAACTCACAGGTTGGCTCCATTTTTTTCATGGCCATAAAACCTCCATATACTTCACCTTATATCTATAAGAAGTGCGAATTTCACCTACTCCCAGACATGAAACCATCCAATTTCTGCAAATAAATTACCTATCATAAGGCCGGCAGCTGTTGCGGATTACATCACCAATTTTTTGCTGAAATGGAGCCAAAAGAAGCCAATTTTATCGAAGATAACTGCAATTTCTCCTACTGCAAGCGGCTAAAACATTTCAGTCATGTGCAGTTATAACGCTTACAGAAATGGAGCCACAATAATATGATTTTATCCAAAAAACTGCATGTTTCTTCTACTCCAAGACATGAAACAGTTCAATTTCATGTAAATAAAATACATCTATAAGACCAGCCCTTATGGCAGAGTACATCACAAATCTTTAACGAACCCAAATAAGCCAAATTCGTGCCAAAAGAAGCCGATTTTATCTACAAAAACTGCAAATTTCTCCTGCTCCATGGACACATCTCTGCAAGAAATATACATAGCATAACCGTGGCAGACTACATCACCAATCTTTACCAAACTGAAATTCAAAAGAAGCCGATTTTATCTAAAATAACTGCACAATTTTCCTACAACATTTTTCTGCAAACAAAACATTTACCAGCCAGAAAAAAATTGAGTTTATCTTTTTGGAAACTGCATGCTTCCAGTTTTCCAAGACACGGCACGACAAGACCAGTAGTTGTTGCAAATTAAACCACCAATCTTTCCTAAAAGGTAGCCAATATAAGCCAATTTTATTTGATAAAACTTCCAACTTCTCCCGCTCTAAGACATAAAACATTAATTTTTTCCGCAAACAAAACACTTACCGTAAGACCACTTGCTAGGGTAGACTATATCAGCAATATTTACCAAATGACAAACCAAAAATAAGCCGAATTTATCTCATCAAAAATTGCGAATCTCCCTTCTCAAATCCATGCCATAATAAGGCGGATGTTGCAGATTACTCACCAATCTTTATCCAAATGGAGTCAAAATAAGCCGATTTTACTTATCTCAAAACCTGAAAAACTCCCCTCCTTCGAGCCACGGAACACCTCGTTTTTTCTTCCAAATAAAACGCTTACCATAAGACCAACTCCTATTGCACATTCCAGCCGTAATCTTAACGAAATGGGAGTTAAAATAAGCCAAATGTCTTGAAACTGCAAATTCTCCTACTCCAAAGACACGAAACACTTGATTTACCTGCAAATAAAACACTTGCCATAAGACCAGCTGCTGCTACAGATTTTATCATCAACCCTTGCCAAAATAAGCTAGATTTGTGCCAAAATAAGCTAGATTTGTACCAAAATGAGCCAGACTTTTACCAAAATTCGTCAAATAGGGAGCTGAAAAATCAAACTCGACAATAACGCACTCCGCGGAGAAGATTCCAAAGCCCAAACTGTTGAATTCACAGTAAATGCCAAGAATGCTTATTTACCCTTCTGACTGATTCCATGGTAACAAATGAACGACACTTACCGAGTCCAGAGATATTCAGTACGAAGAGTCTAATCTCCTATACTCCGTTTTTTACACGGGTTGTAAATTTGGAATTAGTAACAAAATCTATTTTACCGGCGGAACTTTTACCCCTAAAAGTGCACCGGTACGGCTGTGCTTTTCCACTTGGTCTTTTATCGAATAATAAATATAGAAAAAGATATTTAAAACGGAAGAGCGTGCGCATTAACGAGGGGTTTGACTAGTTAAGTGCTGCCACGTAATTAAAAGAGTTTAAGCATTATAAGGGTATGATTTTACGACGCGGCCTACGTGGCAGAAAGCGAAGGACATACGTCTGAATTTGGTTGAGTTTGCGTAAATTTGAGTGCATTTCATTTTCATGGTTCGTTCAGGAATAATGTGCGCGTATCTTACGTACGTATAAGGGCACGAGCGGTTATCGAATGGGGATCCGACGGCTCATAGCTGTTGTCGAATCAGGATCGTGCGGGTGTTATTCGATAGGCGGCGTTCTGTGGGCCCCGTGCCGGCGTGCGGTTTTATGCGCTTTTTGGTATAAAAAATTATGTTGCGATTACGGCGACAGTGACGTTTTGACGCCAAATTGTGATTCAAACATTTTTTCCTTTTCCCCATGAATCATTTTTCTAAAGGTATTCTTGATTTGGAATTCAATGATTTGTGTGTGTAGTAGTTTAAGGCTTTGATTGTTCATTGATTTGGGGTGTTGATGGCGCATACATTTAGTGGTTCATTAGTAATTTGAATTTAATATTATGGATGGACATCATTATTTCCACTTGAATGAATGACTAAAATTTTGACTTTAATAATGGTTATAAGACTAAGGACTTTATGGGACCAGAAGTATTAATTACAGGTTTTGACTGACAAGAGTTTGTCATGGTAGGTTGAATATATTTATACATTATTTGACATAAACGTTTCATTATTAGGATGTTTGCATTTTCATATCAACGATGAAAGTCAAGTAGAATATTCGACATTTGGATTGAGATTGAAGTGTGAGTGATCACAAACCATAGTACATTTGTGTAAGTAAAACTCCGAGTACCTTTAACTACTCAACCTACATAATTGTGATTAGTTATGATAGTAAAAGTCAAACAAGTATAATTTTTGGCACATGTAAAGGCCCCATATGATAAAGAAATGTGAGGAACAAAAGGAAAAACACAGAAGCCAAGCCAAGGCTTGATCATTAGCTTGTTTACATTCTCATGTCAACATGGGAAGTTGAGTAGAGTATCTGACTCTTGGGTTGGATTTGATGTGTGAGCAATCACAAACCATTTGAATGACAAAGTTGTCATGAGGACATTTATATACCTCAATTCTTTCTACCAAAAAAGGAAAGGACCTTTAAGTACTCAACCGACATAATAGCGACTCTTATATTAGTGAAAAGAAATTCAATTATTGTAGAGTGTAAAGGTCCTAAAAGGTAAATAAACTTGTGAAACAAAAGGAAAGCGAAGAGGTGAGCCCAAGGGTTACACCAAACCTAAGAAAAGCTACATAATCAAAATAGCAAAAAAGACAACTATTCAAATGGAAAACAATGAATTCTACTATATCTATCTGAAAATTCATAAATTATTCCTTAATTTAGATAAGTATGTGATTAGGCACGTCTATGTTAATAATGATAGCAAAATCAAAAAAATGTTTTCTATCAAATTGATTAACCATATACCATTATATTCATTTACAATATGATGGATATTTTATTGCACTTGGGAATATAGTGGATTTCATGTGGATTTTGACCTTATGAAGAAGGTTAATTTGTTTTATATAAATTAAACCTAGGAGGTATATCTACACTTCAGTGATTGACAACAAAATTCTTATAATAGATATTTTTGAATTATTTAAAAGCTAATAAAAGGAGAAATCCATGTGTGTGTGATGATGGAGTGACCTTAGCACTTAACCCATACTTAACTGATCCAAGTACTACACTACATCCCCTCGAGTAGTAGCAAGCCTCGTGTAGTTCTTGTTAGTGCAAAATCACAGCACCCCTGAATGGCCTAGTTGTGAGTGGGGCATTCGGTGTGATTGCACAACATTGGACCATCTCTCACGCTGTGGGACTTGCAAACCTGAGATGGACCTCCAGAGAAGGTTGGTTCTTGCTTCCTAATCTACCTGTCATAAGCTACTCCAGTGCAGGAAGAGCTAACCTAATCCTAATCTAACCGTTCCAAGGAGACATGGGGAGAGAGAGAGAGGGTGAAAGAGAGCCTACACTAAGTGGTTATACACCAAAAAAAGAAGTGGTTGATCACAGACCCAAACTACCTGAAGTGGAGAGAGGTGAGTAGAGGAGAGGGTGGACAAGATGCACCACGGACCAGAGATAGATTTCACACGGAACACCACTTCAAAACCCATTAAGCACAGCTCCCATAACCTACAATAAACATCAAAATATGCACAATATACCCTGCGACGATGAGAGGTAAGAAGAGACGATAAAATGATCCAAGGATGGACAAATGCATCATGTAACAAATTCTTTTGCTCCAAAAGTTACACAGTACATCATCAATGGGCAAGGGGCAAGGAAATGTTGTTACAGAGCCATGAAAGGAGGCTTAGACTTCGTGTTCTAGCCTAAGGAAGAAAGAGAGAGGGGGTAGAAGAGAAAAGATGAACAACCGTTGGAATATGCCCCTCCCTTACAATATATAGAAGAATGAGAGAGAAAGAGAGAGGGAAAATATGAATCCTGCTTCAACCACCTTAAGATATGAATTGAATTCTACCTACTCCAACCACTCCAGAAAACATTGAAATCTACCTGCCACAATGAAGAGTCTTACTGAAACACCCATACCTCCATTGTTGTCCCTTATTGGACAAGAAAGAGCCCCATTCTTCATCATGGCGGCAGGTGAGAGACTTGACAACCTCGAAGATGGCGATTTGAATCATTAATGGAGGCAGGTGAGAAACTGACGCTGAGATCTTTCCAAAAGATCCTCTCCTGCCCAAATCCAAGTTTCCAGTCAAAAGATATGGCTGCCTGAAGATCAAGGTCACATGCATGCAATGTTTAAAAAATTTGTTTGTACCAGGTCCACGTGGCAGCCTTGTGCATCTTGGAGATTCAAATCCTTCCTTTCATTATTGAAAACGCGCCGGATTGACATGTGGCGGCTTCTGCGGGATCCTATGTGTTCCTTTGTATTTTGTATGAGTCCTTCATGTTGGCGAAGACACCGTGTCTGACCCAAGACATGTGGAGGCTTTACACTCATTTGGAAACTACCCCCAGATTTTACCTTTGAAGTTGCGCAGTCGAGACACGTGGAGGCCTCCACTTGCTTTTGGACTTTTCAATGGCCGACTTCACCTCTTCGGACTCTAGGACACATGGTGGGTTGGCGCTCATTTGAGAACTACCTTTTGGGCTACGCCTTTGAATTTGCACTGATGCTACGTGTAGACACATCCGCTGAGCGCTCTATACTTAGCTCATTTTAGGACCACTATGTCCCCCCTTTTGACTTTGTTGGACCCTTGACACATGGAGAGTTGGAGCTCATTTGGAAACCCGCTCAGGATTTTACCTTTGAAGTAGCGCTGAAGTCGACACGTGGCTTCTTCCGCCAACACTTTTATACTTAGTCAATTTTACGACTGGCTATGTCCCCTTTTGGACTCCTGGCCACGTGTCGAACTTGCGCTTATTTGGGACTGGCCTTTGGGTCGCGCCTGTTGAATTTGCGTCGTTAAGGCACGTGGCACCTTCCGTTGGCCCTGCCTTTGCTTAGACTTTCCAATGGTCGGTTCTACCTTTTGACTTCTTCTTTTTTGGTCCTGAGACATGTGGAGGCTCGACACTTGTTTGGGGAACCACCTTTGCTTCGACCCCTGAAGGTGTGTCGATGAGACACATGGAGGCTTCCGCTGACCTTTCTGTACTTAGCTGATTTGGGCCCGCTCTGTCCCACTTTTTAACTTGGACTACACGGCGAACCTGCGCTCATTTGGGAACCCGCTCTTTGGACCCAACCTTGGTGTTGCATCGATGAGACACGTGGAGGCTTTCGCTGACCTGAGACTTTTTTAACCGCCGACTATCTCCTTTTGGACTTGGGACATGTGGCAACTTTGTGCTCATTTAGGGGCTACTCTTTGGATGCGTCTTTTAGAATTACGCCAAGCTGACACATGGTGCCTTCCATGAGTCTGTTGTTAGGCCATGAGTTGACTCATATATGGCTAATTCTAAAAACCTTGAGCCTTTCCCGTTTTCTTTCTTGTCGAGCTATGGGTTTCTTTTGGCGTCATTTGATCCTTCGCAAACCCTGCTCCTCCATTGTAGAGTCCCACTGTTACCTGATTGTTGGATTTGAATGTGAGTTCTCAGGACAGAGCTGACCCTTAGGTTAAATCTTCTGTGCGGGGTCATGTTTGACCAATTTTACCCGGGGGGCAAAATTGGGATAACAATTCTCATAGTGTTGGTGAAAGTAGTGTGTGCAATATAATCCAACCCCTATGTTTCCCCCATGTCTATCGACACTGATTTATAAACCTCGTCTTTGGAAATCTATAAGATCACACACTTTACTATTCTACTTTCAAATTTTGGAAAATGATAGTCTATTTAATGAATGGTGAGCAAACTGAAACTTATAACTAATTTGCAACAACAAAAGAACACAATATAACACCAAATTTATCCTAGAAACCCCCAAGTTGAGGGAAAACCAGCTGGGAAGGGAAATTTCTCTTTCTTCCTGAACTTTATTGGCCAATTGTTTAGAAATACAGATTACAAAAAGAGGAAATAAGATAAACATTGTAACTCCTCCTTTCTTTACTTGGTTGCTCTGTTTCTACACTATGCTCCTACAAAATCACGTCCAACTTCAATTGTTTCCTTTCTCACACTCTTTGCATATAACTTTGTTTGTCTTCTGATGCTTAATTCTGGCATATGCTCCTCCTTAAATAGCCTTCTTCTCATGTCTTCCCGTGCACTAGAGAATGGGAAGCTTCCTCCAAGGAAGAGACACAGACGAGATGCTTGATTTCCGCGTCTATTCGTGGCTCTATTTTATTTTTCGTCCATAAGTAACAGGACCGCCGGTGTCTACAGACCGGCAGTTATGCAACCTCCATAGTGGTTACGCAACCGCCTCTCTGCACAGAGGGGTGATTATGTAACTTTACAGACAACTTCTCTTTTGCTATCTTTTTCTTCTGGCTCTAGGTGATTATGATGAGGTAGTGTCTTTTCTAGATCCCTATGGATCACACCTCCCCTACTCATGAGGCTTTTGGTCCCACAAAATCTTAGTGGGGAATAGATGAGGAAACAACTCCCTTATTTTCTCCTTAAAGTACCATCGGGCCTGCCTTGGTGTCTTCCCCTTTTATCCAACCTACCAAGACTCCTATGGACCTCTCCTTGTCTCTCTGACCTTCTACCGCAGCACTACGTCTTCCTCCAACTTGCCTCGAGTGTCCAATACGTAATATTCTATGGAAGGTAGCAACTAACACCCTTCTTCTTTGTCAAGCATGTATGACTCATATAGGTGCAAGTTCTCATAATTTACTACTGATTACATCTACATGAAGTGTGGCAAGTCAAGTCTGAAAGCGTTTTCTCCAAACTGCTCAAGTATGGTGAAGGGTCCATACCATAGTGGCTTGAGTTTCGTTTCTTGACCTTGAAGTCTTTCCTTGCTCAAGTAAAGACAAAATTTGTCTCCAACATGAAGCTTGTGTTCCCTTCAATGATGATCATGCCTAGCTTTGTACTTGGTATGAGATTTCTCTAATTGTTCTTTCACCTTGAGATGGATTATCCGAATCCTCTTAATGAATTTTTCTACTCTAGTCACCTCTAAATCATGTATCTTCTTCTTCTTCTACTACCCAATTGCTATGTCCAGTGGATTAGTCGGTAGATATCCCAATCATGCTTCAAATGGTGACTACAAAGTGGATGTGTGTACTTCTCGGTAATAGGAATGTTGAATATAGGATAAGGACTCATCACAAGTCCATGGATATTTACTGTTATACCCTATGATCAGACTGTACCAAAGTCCTATTCACTACTTTCATCTGCCCATCTATCTGTGGGTGGAAGGTTGTGCTTCTATGTAGCTTGGTGTCCATCTTGTCCCACAACGTAGTCCAAAACTTCCCCAAGAACTTGGAATCTCTGTTAGAAACAATAGACTTTGGAAAGCCAAAATGCACCCATACATTAGCGAAGAAAAGTTCAGTTACCTCATATGCTTTTATTGTCTTTTTACATGCCATAAGAACACACATTTTTCTAAATCTATCAATAACAACATATAGATAATCATGGCCATGTTTAGACATTGGTAATCCTCCTACAAAATCCATAGAAATGTCCTCCCAAGGACGAGTAGGGACTGGTAAAGGCATATACAAACCTTCCTTCCTGGTCTTAGGCTTGCTTGTACAACAAAGTTTACATCCTGTTATGAATTTTGATACTTCTTCTTGCATATTGGGCCAATACACATACCTTTGCAAGTGGGCCATGGTTTTTCCAACACCAAAATGACCGACTACTTTCAAAGTATGTGCTTCCCTCATCAATAGAAGTCTCTCCTCTTTCGGCACACAAAGCTTCCCCCATCGGTAGAGCAACCCATCTTTGATATAACAGTCTTCAATCCCCATATTTTCAGCCCCTTTGGACTGCAACTGCTGATATGTCACCCCAAAGTCTTTATCTGAGTGTATGCCTCTCCGTAAGCTTCCTTCGTGAAGGGCTCAAAATGAGAGATAGTGGCCAAACTCGATATTTTCTCCTATGTGGGCAGCCTAAACAACATGTCTGCCACCAAATTTGTTCTACCTTTCTTATACTTGATCACCAAATGGAACTACTAAAGGAATCCCATCCATTTGTAGTGCCTTTCCTGCTGCAATTTAGACTATGCTTGCAAATACTATAGAGGTTTGTGGTCAGTGTGCACAATAGTTTCTTTACCCAACAAATAATGTTTCCATTTTTTAATTGTCTTGAACTAGTGCATACATTTCCTTATCATATACTGAATATCCTTTAACTATTGAAGTAAAAGTTTCATAATGATAGTGTGCACGGTTTTACCTCCTTGAAGCAACACTGCTCCCATAGCATAATCACTGGCATCCATGTCTCTACTTCAAAGGGCTACTGCAAATTAGGAAGAGCAAGTACTGGCACATGACTGATTTTATACTTTAGCAATTCAAAATCCTGATCATGTTCCTTACCCCAATCAAAACTCTTACTCTTTACGGCCACTGTGTGTAGAGGTGTCTGTAATAGCGGAGAAACCCGGAATGACCTTCCTCATGTACTGTACTGCTCCCACAAATATTCTAGTCTTGGTGGCTCTCGTTGGTGTTGGCCAATTGGTGATGGCTTCCACCTTCTTTGGGTCCACTCGTTACTCTCCTCCTCCAACCACGTGCCCAAGATAGACAAGTGACTATTTGGAAAATTCACACTTCTTCATATTGCATAGCAGTTGTTTCTCCTTGAGAACTTTCAAGACTTGTTGCAAATGTGTTAGATGTTCCTCCCATGTGGCACTAAAAATCATGAATATCATCTAGATATACAATGACACATGAATCTATGAATTCCTGCAATATACATCATTCATCAATCTCATAAATGTAGCGGGTGCATTACATAAACCAAATGGAAGTACTAACCACTCATACAAACCTTGTTTTGTTTTGAAGGCAATCTTCCATATATCATCTCCTTCATCCTGACCTGTGATAACCCGACTTGAGATCCAACTTCGTGAAAAATTTTGCATGCTGAAGCTGGTCCAAGAGATCATCTATGTGGGGGAGTGGATATATGTTCTTTATGGTAATCTTGTTCAAAGTGCAGTAGTTCGATGCACATTCTCCAAGACCCATCCTTCTTTAACACCATCACAATAGGAAAACCGCATGGTGAGGTGTCTCGGACGTATTACCCCTTGGTCTATCAGCTCTTGGAGTTGTTTCTTTACTTCTGTACTCTCCAATACGGATTGCCTATACAATTTGATGTCTAGTAGAGGGGACTCTAGCAACAACTGAATCTCATGCTCTACCTCCAGTTTTGGTGGTAACCCGTTGGGAATCTAGAAAACTTCCTGAAAATACTGAATAATACTATCCAAATCCTTCTTTCCCTTGTTAGAAAATTCTGAAATCTCTATCCCATCTTGCTTATCCTTTAATAAAAGTAAACAAAACTTATTATGATTTACCTGAATAAGTCATTTCTCTTGGTTAGCACTTACCATAACAATTTTTGTCTTGTGCTGGTGTGTCCAGATGTTGTAAATAATTCCATCCTTGACCCATCTTTATCAATTCTCCCTCCTTATGAATATAGCATCCCTGATATACAAGTAAGGACTTCTGAAAACAACATCAAATTCATCAAGTGGAATTACATAAGCTTCCAATACATCTATATACTGGGAATTTATCCCAAACTTGAACCTACATCTTCTTGTTACCTGAATTTCAACACCCTTCTTCACCCAACCCAAAGGATATGGATATGGATGCTTGTAAGTTTCAAGACCAAGCTTCTTTACAACCGCATCAGAAATCAAGTTAGATTGAGAACCAATATCAACCAAAGCATTTACCTTAGTTCTCTTGATTTGGATTTTGATATGGAATAGTTTACTCATCTCTTCTTCCTCCTCGTGGTTGTTCATGTTGGTGGTCGTGCATCCAAGCCTCTCGTCTACATCAAAATCATCCTCTATTTCCACCTCCCCATCTGTATTTAAAGTTGTCATGGATTTCTTTGAGTCCTTGGTTTTGTTCTTTGGATGTAACTTCCAACATGTAGCGTCAGTATGACCATTGATATCACAATTCTTACAAAAATTCTTGGGATCTTTACAAGTATTCAAAGTAGTGGTAGTTTGTTTACCTTTCCCTTTCCATTTACCTTTGTTACTTGTTTGTCCCTACTCTTTCTTAATTTGTTGATTTTAGCCTTGATTGCTTCTCCTTGCTTTTGCATCTATGTAGTATCTTCTTACTTGTGTTAGATCATCATTCGAAGGTGAGTGTCAAGTCCTCCCAAATACTTGGTCAGAATATCCTCATCCTCCAAGTCCATATTAAGCAACATGGCTTGTCTCTGAAACTCCATAGTATAATCCTACACACTTTGACCACTGCCTTGTCTAAAGTACTATCCATTTAATCATTTGGTCAGTCTTATGGCCAATAGGATAAAACTTATCTCTAAGCAATTCTTTAAATTCCTCCCAAGATCTGACAATAGGGCATTTCTTCTTTTCACAAGTGGTTAGATGGGTTTCCTACCAAATAAGAGCATGTCCTTCCATTTTGAGACGTGCAAAGGTGATCCTTTGTGCCTCAGTAACATTATGAACACTAAAGTAAACTTCTCAGTTGTTTTAACCATTTATCTAGTAGCTCTGCATCTACTTGTCCTTCAAAACTCTTAATTTAAACTTTAGTTTCAACTTTAAAAGGAGCATGATCAGATTTTACCTTCTCTTTTACAACTGGAGTTTCTTCTTCATGCTCTTCGACATCTTCCTCATCTTGCAGCTCTTGCCTATGCCAAAATTTTCGGCCAAGGCTCGAACCACTGAGTCCATGTTATCTTGCTTTACCAAAGCTATCTTTTGCAGATTTGAGAGTTCTTGTTGATGTCTATACATCCTATCCATCATGGTCTCTAGCATCTCAATTCTATGGACCAAGTTATCTTCCTCCATTTCACTCTCGAATTCTTTGTTTCCACTTCTTCATAGATATTTCTGGATCACAAGGTAAAACTTCTTCGCCTTTAGACCTTGTCATTGTCATAACAAATCACAAGAACAAATACACAGTCCTGGATACTTATTAGCTCTGATACCAAAATGATCTATAAACCTCAACTTTGGAAATCTATAAGATCACACAATTTATTGTTCTACTTTCAAATTTTGGAAAATGACAGTCTATTTAATTAATGGTGAGAAAACTAAAACTTAGAACTAATTTGCAGCAATAAAAGAACACAATACAACACCAAATTTGATCCTGGAAACCCCCAAGTTAAGGGAAAACCAGCTGGGAAGGGAAATTTACTCTTTCTTCCTAAAATTTATTGGAAAATTGTTTAGAAATACATATTACAACAAGAGGAAAGAAGATAAACATTGCAACACCTCCTTTCTTTACTTGGTTGCTATGTTTCTACACTGTGCTCCTACAAAATCACTTCCAGCTTGAATGGTTTCCTTTTTCACACTCTTTGCATATAACTCTTCTTGTCTTCTGATGCTTAATTTTGGCCTATGTTCTGCATTAAATAGCCTTCTTCTCATGTCCTTTCGTGCACTAGAGAATGGGAAGCATCCTCCAAGGAAGAGACACATACGAGACACTTGAATTCCATGTTTGTTCTTGGCTCTATTTTTATTTTTCATCCATAAGTGAAAAGACCCCTAATGTCTGCAAACCGGAGGTTACACAATCGTCGTTCTGTGCAGGGGGCGGTTACTCAACTGCCTCTCTGCACAGAGGGGAGGTTCTGTAACTTTACAGACAACTTCTCTTTTTCTATCTTTTTCTTTTGGCTTTGGGTGATTATGATGAATTAGTGTCTTTTCTAGATCCCTATGGATCAGACATAAATAATAATGAGCATGATTATAGATAAAATACAAATGTATCTAGTGCAGTAGTAGTTTAGTGTGATGTGTTTCAGATGCTAAAATTGATTCTTTTTTCCCTTAAGAACTTTTGTGATGCTTGGAGTGACTTGATCTTTCCAATACATAGCTCTAGCACATATTAAGTCCCTTTTTAAAATCAGGTCTCCTACCTATATATTCACATCCTCAATCTAGCCAATTTGATCCACACTCTTGTAATATGCAAGGCTAAGAGCAACTGGACTATAAGCCAGAACGGGGGCTCTGTAATAACCCTTTTGAGAGTTTTATCAAATATTCTATATGCAGATCTAAAAATGAAAATTGTAGCAAACTGAAATATAAAATCAGTGACTTATACTTGCTTAAAAAATGCCAAAAAACCATCACAAACACCACCAATCAATTTGCCAATATTTTTATATGATATATGGAATTTTTAGAAGCCAAAATATCCAAGAAACACTGAAGAACACACTACCGGAAATGAAATATTCACTGGAAATTACAACCACAAATTAATTATTAAATATGGGTCTAGGACCCTCTAAATTCATGCAGCTCAAGATTCCGACCTTTAAAAATAGTGCAAATTAGATTACAAAATCAAAATTATCAAATTCTTCACCATTTTTTTCAAACCCTACCCAAGGTAGGTTGTTCCACCCAAAATAAATACAATACCATTTGGAAATGACAAATGAATCCTCAAATAAGCTATTCTCTTCAATCTCAAAGGATGATGAAGGGTTTTCTTCCTTCACCTAAGCCACATAAAGGGGTTTTGTCCTTCAACGAGGCCTCACAAGAGGGTTTTTTTTCCTGAAGTGGATGACCAAGGGGCAACGAGGTCTCTTTGTCGGGATATAATAAAATACGCCAAGAATAGGTGCCAATGAGGTCTCTAATCTCCTTTTATATCTTCCTTTTTGGTGTCAATGCTCAATTAGAAAAGTCCGACCTCTTAAAGATGTCATTTTCCTTCATTAGCTCCGAACTGTCAAAAGCAAGAGAACACTAAAGAAATATAATAAAATTAGATAAAATATATTATAAAGAAGCCCAAGGGTCTTCTCCTTCATTTTAGTTTCTTTTCCAAGGAGAAGGAATCACAAGAAGACCAATTTCTAGCTCTTAAATGGAAAAAAGGGACATTACAGTCCTCCCTTCCCAAAATTGCTTGTCCTTAAGCAATTGCCAATGCCCGAATCCCAACAAGTTTCAGCTGCACATTCTTCTTTGTACCTGCACAACTCTCATCCATACATTGACTATCCCAAAATACCATCATGCTGCCCCAAACTTTGCTGAAGTCACACATTTTCCACTCAAAATTTAGAGTCCTTAAAATTGAAAATAACTTACCACAACCTGTTTCCTTTCCTTTTTTCAACGAAAATCATCCTTCCTCATTTTTCCATGATAGAATGCTCTCAAAAAATGAAAACATATTATTGTTCATGACTGAAAATGACAGCCACAAATATGATTTTTGCAAACTCAGCCCAATAGCCATAACATAACAACTACCAAAACTAAAATTTCATAGGAAAAACCAAATTTGTGAATACTAAAAATTGTATTACATGGGTTGGAAAATGAAGATCATCAAGCTCATGATTGAAATCAATGAACAAAACATTTTTGAACTCCTTCCTTGCCCCAAAAATAAATACTTGGAATACCAAAATAAGTATTCTAGGATGCATGCTTACCGTTGTCCATAGTTCCCACAATTCGTCTAACACATGACTAAAAAATATGCATCCTATCATCCAATGAAGTGACAACAAATGGACATTCATCAAAGGGTGATTAGAAGAGTTTTGAAAATCTGAAAATTACCATCTCTAATGGCTAAGTTGAACATGTTTATTCATCCTTCAATGTAAAGTGGGACATTTTCCCAAACTTCTCCAATGAATTGTTGAGTCTTTGGAACCCAAATCGTGACCCCAAACAACCAAACAATATGCATTTGAGACACTCCTATACCATGTAAATTGGTTGTCCTATGTTACTCTAAAATGCACACCATATTATTTTCTGTTCTTCCATAGTAATCACACAAACGAGGAAGCAAAAAACAAGTGTGTCTCAAAATTAATGAACTAGATAGATTACCTTGTTCGAGAAGATAATTTAGTTGCCTCAAGTGGGGCGTTTGGAACACCCAAACTTTATTTTTAGGCCGCCCATCAACTGCTGCACCCAATCTCCTTGAATTACTCAATCTATACCTGAAAATCTGCATGTCACTCCCAATTGAAGTGACCATAGCTGAAAGTGCTTCAATGGTGACCCATAATGCTTTGAAAATATGAAAATTATCTTTTATTATGGCTGATTCCTTGTACCAATCAACAAGTATGATGAAAGGAGATCTAAAAATAATGTTTTTCATACTTATGTTACAAACCTTATCCATCTTGTTTGTCACGTTGTACTTCTCATCTCTTATTTCTCCTTAAATACATCACTATTAAACTTACGCTTTACATACTCAGTTAAAATTTATGCTTTCCAATCCACTGTAATTTTTGATAAAGGACATAAATATGGCTCACATGAAATGGTATCTTCCACCAAATAACAAATTTCAAGTGTTTCTAGAAGCATACCTTGCATAGAGAGATTCTTACCTTTGTCTATGTGGCTTTTCTTCATGCTTTGATAATTGAGAGTTTATTCTCCCAACAAATTCCACCCTTGAACTCCAAGCACCACACCCAAATCATCCTTCACATATAAATTAGCACAAACTTTGCATCTTTGACACCCTTTAGTTTTTATCTTCCTTCTTCTTGGCATAGGATGATTATTAGAATAAATTCCCAACAAGAACATAGAGTAGAGCCATGAAACATAGTCAACATACCTTTCTAAAAATGTGATGTATTTTGGCATGTCAGGGAGCAATGAATTTGAAACCCCCTTGAGCAATGAGCTACCATTAACCTTCCTTAAGCTCATAATTTATGAGTTGGAACCAGCACTTAGAAAATATTTGAAAAATACTTTACCTTCATGAATTTTTACTTTCCGGTTGTCACTCTCGAGGCTCCTTTGCAAAACAAATTTGTCTTATAGATGGTGGAGGTGAGAACATTGCAGCCATATAAGAAAGATAACATAGTCCTCCTTTCTTCATCTTTGTTCACGATGTCCATCATTTTGCTTATGCCTCCAAGATTCTTTAGTAATTTTCCACATGCAATCATTAAAAAAAAAGAAATATCAAGAACAACCCAAAGTCTTTTACCTCCTTCTTTGCTTGATGCTTGCTTGACAACACTCCCATGTCCTTGAGCTTTCATAGGGTTGAAATTTCTCTCAAATGACATTTCTTTCATTGTTGTTATGTATAGACCAGTAGCTTCATCTATTGTGATCCTTGAACCTTCATGGAGAAATTCTTTCTCTCTCCTTGCCTTTATCAATTCGGGTGAGTTGTCTGTGATACATTCATCATCATAATCCCAAAATTCCTTTCTAGGAACATGTATAACAAATGACATATGAATCAAATGAAATAAGGAATTAATTATCTTTTCAAACATACCATAGCTTTTGGGAGGGGGAAAGCTCTTCACCAATTCTCCTTTAGGATCAGCCAGATCCCATTACTTCATGTGCATGCTATTAGGATCTTGCAAGCTTATCATTTCCTTTAGTATCCTCTTATCATTATTCAAAACATGTTGCATTATCCAATGTGTTGCTCCATTTGATGATATTCCCCCCTTAAAACCACTTATCTTCAACAATTGGAACTACCTTTGCCATGCAATCATCCATACTTTGTAGACACATGCATGTACCATCCTCGTAGGCTTGTACTTGAGTCCCCAACCTCATCCTTTTTATCCTTACACAAATCTGATTTTTCTTCAACACATTGCCCCATACAATCATTAGAAACCAAAGTAATATCATTAAATATCAATGAACTATTACCTTGGGGCTCATCCTTGAAAGCTTGCATATCAAACCTTCCTATGATATTTTCACTGAAATCATCCAATAAGTAAGCCACGTCTTCTCCTTAGGTCTCTATCACATAGTACCACCAATCCCTTGTTATCCATTACAAATGACAAGGGATGAATTCCAGGGCATCCTCCACACACATAGGAATTGACTGCAAATATGTCTCCAATTATGACAACCATGTTCTCACATAAAGTTTGTTAGTGCCATCAAAATTAGAGATCTTACCCTTCCGTGCCATCAATTCTTCAAACTTAAAACCCTAGGCCTTTTGAAGATCTGTGCTCTGATACCACTGTAATAACCCTTTTAAGGGCTTTATCAAATATTCTATATGTAGATTTAAAAATGAAAATTACAGCAGACTGAAATATAAAATCAACGACTTATACTTTCTCAAAAAATGCCAAAAATCCATCACAAACACCGCCAATCAATTTGTCAATATTTTTATATGATATATGGAATTTTTAGAAGCCAAAATACCCAAGAAATAGTAAAGAATACACTGTTGGAAATGAAATATTCATTAGAAATTGCAGCCACAAATTAATTATGAAATATGGGTCTAGAGATCCTCTAAATTCATGCAGCTCAAGATTCTGACCTTTAAAAATAGTGAAAATTAGATTACAAATTCAAAATTATCAAAATTTTCACCAATTTCTTCAAACCCTACCTAAGGTAGGTTGCTCCACCCAAAATAAATACAATACCAATTGGAAATGACAAATGAATCCTCAAATAAGCTCTTCTCTTCAATGTAAAAGGATGATGAAGGGTTTTCGTCTTTCAATGAGGCCTCATAAGAGGGTTTTTGTCCTCAAGTGGATGACCAAGGAGCAACTAGGTCTCTTTGCTGGGATATAATAAAATGCGCCAAGACTAGGTGCCAATGAAGTCTCTAATCTCCTTTTATATCTTCCTTTTTTGTGTCAATGCTCAATTAGAAAATATCAACCTCTTTAAGATGTTATTTTCCTTCATTAGCTTCCATTAATCAATTAACACTCGACCGACCTGTCAAAAGCAAGAGAACACTAAATAAATATTAAAAATATTAGATGAAATATATTATAAAGAAGCCCAAGGGTCTTCTCCTTCATTTTAGTTTCTTTGCCAAGGAGAAGGAACGACAAGAAGACCAATTTCTAGCTCTCAAATGAAAAAAGGGACATTACAAGATCCCATAGCTTTCCAAGTGAACCTTGGCATCACATTAATGTTGCTTCCTAAATCAAATGCCGCATATTTTATTTCATACTCTCCAAGGATTATATTCAATCTAGTATCCACATCCCATGACTTCTTAGAATTTACATACCAAATAGGTATCTTTGTTGGATTTGCTCCACTCGGTGTGTTGTCTAGTAGATTCCTAAGTAGATTGATTTGATACGTTCTAGAAGATATCCTCATTGTACAAAACATTTACTACGTTCAACAACTCATGTAGTGTGGAAACCAATCCCTCTTGTTTTAGAATTTTCAGCATTTGGTCGTAAAAAGGTGTTTTTGCTTCCCTTGTATTCTGTGCATTGGCACATTTTGTATATAGTGTAGAAAACCTTTAGCTTCTTCAAGCAATGATTTTTGTTTTTAGGAAACTAGAAGTAGTTAGAAGTAGATATATGAAACAACTGGTATTTAACCTAGAGAAACCATCATGGAGACCATGGTATTGCATAAATAAAGAAAGCGCAGTTCATAGTAAAAAAAAATAGACTAAATGTACAAAGGCCCATAGAAGATAATAGTACCCCACTTCTAGGATATATATCCCTAGAGCCATATATATAATTGATTACGTGGGCTTGTCTAAAAAAATTAGAGCAGTTTGAAATTTTATAAGAATTTTGAAGAAGACTAAGCCAACCATCCACATTACATATAATATTATATTTTATAATAAAAGAGATAGATGTGGAAGAAGTTAATAAGGAAATAAAGTTATCATCACACAATCCTTAATTTATTAGGATTGTATTAAGGGGGAATGGTGAAACGATAAGAGAGTGTAGTGATAATAGCTTTACAAGC
Organism: Taxus chinensis; assembly: GCA_019776745.2. NCBI lineage: Eukaryota > Viridiplantae > Streptophyta > Pinopsida > Cupressales > Taxaceae > Taxus > Taxus chinensis. The sequence continues at coordinate 811,074,889 of CM034148.1, forward strand.
CCAAAATACAGAGTTAGATTCCCAGAATCTAAGGAATCAGAAGAAGAAAAACCAGAGTTTAGTAAGGCTAGTATAAGTTATGTTGCGAGTATCAACCAACTAAGTGCATAAGTTAATCCATTTCAAAGTGTGAGTTATACTACTTTGTAAAGTCAACCAAAAAGTTAGTCGAGGATGGGAGAAAGGATGACTCATTACCCTAATCCTTATACAAATTTTTAGTTGTATGAAGGGTCTACTAATCCTAAACAATATCTACTAACTTTTTATATGTGTTGGGGGAAAAAAGAGGTCATTGATGATACTACAAAGAAGTGTGAGCGCATAGTGGTGCTACATAGAAGATCCTTATAATTTATATAATCTAGAAAATTTAGGGTGCAAACATTATAGGACATACAAAATGCCCTCACACAATAATTTAAAAGAAAGAAATGTGTAGGGGATACCATTCAAGATTTGAAAGAGATTAAGCAAAGACTTAGAGAGACTGTCACGGAGTATGACATGAAGTTCTCTAATGTGACAAACAAAGATAATTTTAATTTTGATGAATCAAGTAAAGCCACATAGTTTGTGGAAAGATTGTTCAACAAGATCCGATTTGTAATTGTAGACACCCTAATTTCACATCTATCCTAAATCAATTAATTCCCCTTCCTCATTTCCCACAAAAATACACTTTGAATTAATCAAATATAATTTGATTAATTATCCATTTCAAAATCCAAAAAAATAACCCAATCCTCACCACATGTCATTATTCTCCATGTTTTTCTACTATTGAATTAAAAATTCAAATTCAAATCCTCACCCACTCTTCGTGGTCCCCACTCACATAAAATCCTCCACTTATGAATTAAAAATCCAAAATCAAATCCTCACCCATTCTTCGTGGTCCCCATTCACCTAATCTTGCCCACATTTTCAAACCATGATTACTTAAATTACTCTAAGTTAATCACTCCCCCAGGCTATAAATACAACCTTACCCCTCCCCTCTAAGGACACAGAGAATAAGCTTGAATGCTCTATCTAAGTTCTTGCATCCTTTGAGCAAAGAACATCCTTCTGCCTCGTCCTAATTCCCAAATAACCTCATAATCCTTTTTCCCATCTAGTGCAAAGTAAGAGGATCGTTGTTGCAGGAAGGCCTTGCTCCGTCTTGAAGAAAAGCACCTACATATCACACAATCAGGGCTCAATCCAAGTTTCCTAGCCCATTTTGAGGTTTGCTACAAAACGCAAAGGAGGAGGTATGATTATTGGTATTTTACTTCCTTGTTAGTAGTGTATTTTTCCTAGCTTACATTCTGGCACGCCTGGTTACTTTTGATCTGTTACCATTAATTTCCCAATTAGTGGTTTTATTTGTTCTTTGTTTATTATTGTTCGTTATTATTTCCTTTTTCTGTTCCTTATGGCCTTCTTTGTTTAATCTTCACACTTTGGGTAGTGTTTTTGTTGTGCGGTGTCTTGTGGTGTATCTACAGGTTATAACAACAATGAAACTATGACGCTCATCCTGTCTTTGATCTCCTCAGTGCTTGGTGTTTAGTTCTCAGTTCTGATTTTATTATTCACTCGTAATCTGTAGAAACACATGAACTAGTCATTAGTTTATCATCTTATTGTCATGGGACAACCAATCTAGAAAATACATTTATTTATTTACTTTTGCTAAAATAACTACTTTGTAAGAAGTTAATCATTTTTTTTCTTTTATTTTAGTTAATAATTTTGTGATCTAACTCTTTATTTCTGTTTATTATTCTTTTTTAACCTTGCTGTCAAAATTTTAGCGTCTCAGGTGAAGTACAGAAGTCAAAAAATAAAAAAAAATTAGCTCCTGGGACGTTTTTCTCACGTTCAAAATTTTCATTCAGAGTGCTACCGTAGCCCATCTTCCGAAAGCCATAACTTTTGCTCCCAAACTCGGAATGACTTCATTTTTTTTTAACGAAAAGGTATCGAAAAGATCCATGTAATGGAAAAACATTTTTTTGCTTTAGACTTACAGAAAAGTTTTGGTTTCATTTCTTCTAACACCTGTCTTTTTAACAAAAAACAATAAAATTATAGTTTTTTAAAAAAAAAATTAAATTTTATTTTTTTAACGTAACAACCTCACGCATATGCTCTTTCCTCGCACTTCAAAAGTGATATTGGAAATCAGAAACGTGAGGCCACCCGGGCTCCGCAAAATATTTTTTTAAAATTTTTTTTGCCTTACATTTCAATTTTCCACGACAACACTTCTAGGTAATGTTTTCACACTCTTCTTTCATTGTTTTTATTTTTTGTGAAAATAATCATTATCGTTATTTCATAATCATAATTAATTGCAATAATTATTAACATTTTAAAAAAATCTATTCCAATTGTATCCCCGTATGCTATTTTCTTGCACCTTCAAGCGATCTGGAAAATCAGAAATGGTCACAATTTATTTAGTTTCTTGTTCTAACATTGCAAGATCCTCTAGCTTTGTTTTCCAACTATCATTTCAATCATTATTTTCCTTTGTCATATTATTGACTATTTGTTTGGTCGTTGGTTGTGTATGCTCTTTTCCTCTGCCTTCGAGTGATCTGGAAAATAAAAAATAACCACGATCAATTTTCTAACATTTCATTTACAGGATAATTACTAATTTGTTTTCTGTAGGATCGCGTTGCTGGAATATTGTAAAAAAAACACAAAAACACAAAAACAACAAAAATCCCACAAAAATACCACCATTCAAAGAAAATTGTTGAAACCAAAAAAAAATAGTACACTCAGGTACGTAATTATTTTCTGCTAGTGATTTATTTCAAGTTTGAAAGAACCCTGTGTTTAATCACTTTATCATTTTGTTTTTACACATAGACGAGGTGGATTTCATCACCACCAAAGCTACACCAGTGATGTGGACTTGACTACCACACACCAACAACATTTACATCTACATTGCACTTTGAGACCTAGTCTCATCACAACGTTCGGTATTTACCTCGCCCCTGCTCTTCACTTACAGGTAATGCTGTCATGCGGCACATGCGAGTCACACCTAAATAGTTGTAACAATGAAGCCTGGGCATCGTCCCTGTAAATCTTTGGGGAGTTATAAGGACACCATACACATTCATCCCTCCATCACCTTCCACCTTTTCAAAAAACCTGTTTTGGACGTGGTGATTCACTCTGAAACAGAAAAGTAAGAATTGACAAGTCTCCTCCAGTGCTCTAAGGGTTCCCCATACCAATTCTGTCCCCGTATAGAATTAGGTATATCAGGACTAGGGTATATCGGAGGACGCATATTTTTAGAGTAATAAGAGCCTGCATCCATCAGTCCACAACATACTTGTATGATTGCATGAAACAATGATCATTCCTGAAGAATTTACCTCCTAAGCCAAAACAATTAGATCCACATGATTGCTTGCTGTTTAAAAACAAAATAGTTTAGCATTGTTTTATCATAAAACTTGGTTGATATCAATGTGTTCATTGTAAAATTTCAAACCCTAGTTGTGTTCCACAAAAATAAAAAAAAAATAGTTCTCGACCAATTCAATACCAAGAAAAAACATCCAAACAATCCAACAACACAGACCAAAACATCACACCAATTTCATTAGCTTGCTTCATCCAACAATACATCTGCCATAACTTGTCTTCGGCTATATCCAACTGATATTGAGTGACTATCATTCACTCCCCATATCGTCAATTGTCAAAACATCCTTCATAGCTTGTTTCCAGCTATATCAAACTAATATTGGGTGACTTGTTTGAGTTCACTCATTATTTTTTCCACTATCGCGTTTATCCAAATCACAACCAACACAAATCCTTTCATAACTCATTTTGAGTTATATCACAACCATATCGCGATTAACCTGTTCAAGTTACTCTCCCCATCAATAGTCCAGAGCTTGTTTAAGCCAAATCTACACAACATGCAACAAATTCTCTAATAACTCATCTCGAGTTACATGATCATCATATTGAGATAACTTGTTTGAGTTACTCTCCTTATCAGTCATCACGAGCTTATTCGAGCTAAATCCAAAGTAATCAAGTTCTCATTTCATCACACCTATTCGAAATTTCTACCCACTTTTTAGCTTAATTAGAACACATTTCATCATGGTATTCACTCGTAGTCACAATCATAAAAATGACGATAAAGAATTCATACAACCAGAACTCACCAATGAAGAACAAGAACAAGTCAATAGGGTGATAGAACAAAACAAAAATGAATATCTATTACGCATCCTAGCCATGGGGGTAAAACTACCCCCTGACTTTGAGACTAAAAATTTAAACAAACTCATCGACAATGGTGAATCAAGTTATCACAATGAAATACCAAACAATCCAAATGGTTCTTCGGCTAACGAGTTATTCAATAAAATCTGAGACTTAACAAAGAAACTTGAGGAAGCAACGAATAGAGTTGAAAGATTAAAAGACCCCAATCTAGATTCTAATACTCATGACATGTTTGATAAACCATCCCCCGCTTCTCCATTCACACAAGAATGGAAACTTATGAAAGACACCATTCAGGGACTACAAAAACAATCAAAACAATTTAACTTTGAAGAATTGTGTCCTTATCCATTTGATACAGAGATATCACGCTTACCATTTCCGTCATCCTTCGAAATCCCAAAGTTTGATAAATATAAAAGCAAAGGTGACCCCCGTGAACATGTCAAGGAATTTTACATGCAATGTCAGGAAGTTGCCTATCGAGACACGTACCTTTTACGATTATTCCCCCAAAGTTTAGGAGGAAAGGCTTTAGACTAGTTTTTCCATCTGCCCAAAGGGTCAGTCACGACATTTGCAGACTTATCAGAGAAATTTGTCAAACATTTTTCCTATAACTTAGACTCAGAAATAACCATGCTTGATCTCTGCAACACTGGGCAAAGGCCAAACAAAAACTTTTCCTCCTTTTTACAACGATGGCAAGGAATTGCAAGCCGATTTCCCTGCTCAGTACCCGAGAAGCAACTAGTTAGCATTTTTGTTCCTAATCTCAATGCTGAATTATCATTCCACATGCAAATGCATTGTCTGAATAGTTTCGAAGAAGTCATCGAAAAGAGCACACAAATCGAAAAAGCCCTCATTTCTAAGGGCTTACTTAAAGCACCCTTTAGGAACCAACCTTATTGAGACACTCCTCAGAACCAGGACAAATCTAAATTCTTTAACCAAAATTGAAATATCGTCAACGATGGCATTACTGATTCCCACCATGTCTGAAATGTCCAAAACCATCCCATCAACACATTAAAATCCAAACAACCAATCATTATCCCTAGAAAGGAAGTTCCTTCTCAGGATCAACAAAGAGAGTTCACTCCTCTCAGAGAAAGTCTATCTAGTGTCTTTCGTCATTTGGCAAATGCCAATATGATTACATATCCCATCGTCAAACCCTTCGAAGAAGGAAAACCCAAACCAAATTGGTATAAGGACAATGAATATTGTGATTACCATCACATAAAAGGGCACTCTACAGATCGATGCATGCAACTCCACCATTACGTCCAAGACCTAATTGAACGTGGAGACATAGAAGTTGAAAATACTTCTGAGACAAAAACACTTAATGAAAAACTTCACATGTTCAAAAATCCCTTCCCTAACCACGATAACAATTCAAAAGATAAGGGTCAATCATCAAGCAATGTCGAGTATGACTCAGTCATCTCGACCATAGATTATGACCAAGACTTAGTGGTAACTATAAATGATCAGAACTGACTATGTGATCACCACTAGACATAGAAAAAATGTGGGTCCCTACAACAAAAAAAATCTGCCACTTCGTCCCCCGCATCACCTCCTAATCCACCATCTAATTCGCCACCAACTCCTCTCCACAACCTACGCCATCATTCAATATTGTCAAACAATTAGAGAAGACTGCATAACAAATTTCCATCATGGAACTACTTAATTCTTCTCCCGCACTACAACGCATCCTTATGCAAACATTGAATAACACTCATGTGTCCCTGAGGACATCAATTCACAACAATTCCAGGCTTTAATTGCACATCTTACAGTCCCCAATCCTATTTTATCTTTTGGTCCCGCTGACCTGCTTAATCCCAACATCACTAATAATCATTCTTTATACGTCGAGGGTTATGTAACTCATCGTAAGATCAAGAGCGTCTTAATTGACAATGGATCCATGCATTAAATATTTGTTCCATGAAACTTTTACGTTGTCTAGGTTACACTGAAAATGATTTAAAAAACAATATCATAACCATTCGTGGGTATGATAATAGCGAAAGAAAGTCTGAAGGCACAATCACGTTGCCTCTCCAAGTTGGACCCATCACCTTAGACACGGTATGTCATGTGGTGGATGTAGAAGTTGCATATAACATTCTCGTCAGCTGACCATGGATTCATGCCATGAAAGCCATCCCATCAACATTCCACCAATGTATTAAGTTTCCTCATTTGGACAAGGAATTTACATTATGTGCAGATCCCCAACCTTTTGAGTATTGTAGATTCCTCGAAGGATGGTATCGACATGATCACTATTGTCCATCAATAGATAAATATGCTCCACCTCGCATAATCCCTAACGAAACACGCATTGATCCTGATACACTCCCTAACAATGATATGAAACCATCATCTCCTAATCAAAACACATTTTCCAATCCATTATCTTCCGCTAATCAACAATCTTCTACTACTCTTCCTCCCACTAATCAATCATCTTCTTCCATTAATCAAGCTTCTTCTTCCAACAATAATTATTCTTCCACCACACCATCTTCTTCCTCACCTAGCCAATATTCTTCATCCAACCACACCTCTTCCATTAAGATACCTTCACTTGTGAATAACCAAAATTCATCCTTTAATCCACCCCCTTCTTCTTATAACCCATTTTCTTCAACTTTTAAAACTACTAAACTGATTTCTCCACCACATGAAGGTACCTATTGGTCCCCCATCTCACACATTTAAAATCATTGAAACAGGATGCGGTGAATATCATATTTCAAAATATGGAAGAATCATTTTATATCACCAAATCCCCACGTAGCTATGAACAAATGTAACACTCCACATCTGAGAATCCATCCCATTTACTAAATGAGACAGTCAGTTTGGAAAAAAATCAGTTATCTTGACAACGAACATATTCCAAGTTCTTCAGGATCTTGGTTAAATAATGACGAACTTTTTTCCTTGTTATGAGTCCCCTCAATTTACCAAAGCTCATCGAATAATGAAAAATATGCGATGTAAGGTTAAAGGACTCGGTCCAAATGAACAAGGTCGTTTAGACCCAATCAATTACACACAACATCACGGTAAACATGGTCTATGTTTCAAGGTGTTTGATGTTCCTCTTGTAATAATTTCAAGTGATAATGATGACACCAACTCTGATAATGACACCAGGTCTACACGTAGCCTTTTTTAGAACCTCGCTAAAGCATATCCTTTACTTTGAACATTTATCTATTAATGTCATCAATTTTGAGCCTACACTTCCGAAGTCTCATAGAACATGACCAACCACATTATGTGGCCATGGACACATTCCAAAATGATGAAGCCATCAAATAATTCCTTAGAACTCGCGACCAAATCCCTACTTCTGACCATAGAAAAGAATTTGAAATAAATCTAAATGAATCAACCTATTTTTGCAAAGAGATAAAATATTTAGATCTTTCACCCTCAGAAAATCTGGATTAGAAATGCAAACAGAGGATTTTCCATAGTCAAAATCTCACCTGACACCCTATCCTACAAACATGTCAATAATACGTCCCAACATTACACACAAAAATATTGTACCAACTCCCCTAAAACACCCAACACTGATGACCTACATCAACCATTAGCATCATTCTCTCGAAAAGGATACATCTAAAATGCTTGTAGAAGAAACATAAAGACATCAACATTGGCACCACCAAATAGCCAAAAATTTTACAACTCGGAATTAATTTGTTTGACCAAGAATGCATGGAATTCATAACACTCGTTATTAAATTCAAAAATATATTTACATGGATATAGAAGGACATGGCAGTCCTGGACCCATCTCTTGTAGTACACCATCTTGTGGTACATCCAGATACAAAACCTGTAAGGAAAAAACTACGTATAATGCATCCTCCAAGTTACATTGCTTGTCAAAGCCAAACTCGAGAAAATCTTAGAATCCAACTTTATCCGACCTATTGATTATCTCAGCATGGATATCTAACATAGTTCTCGTCGCCAAGAAAACTCCTCAACATCAGAATATGCACAAACTTCCGACGACATCAACAAGGCTTGTCTGAAAGATGACTTTCCCTTTCCAAATATAGACATGATTGTTGATTTTAGGGCAGGCCAAGAAATGCTTTCCTTAATGGATGGATTTTATAGTTACAATCAAATATGTATTGTTGAAGGAGGATCAACATAAAATGGCATTTACTACACCATGGGGAACCTTCTATTATAAGGTCATGCTTTTTGGCTTGAAAAATGTTGGTGCCACTTATCAATGAGAAATGAATATCATCTTCCATGATATGCTACATGATATCATGGAAGTTTATGTTGATGATATATTAGAAAAATTCAAAACACGAATAGGACATCCCGGTGTGTTGAGACATATTTATGATAGATTATGCGATTATAAGGTTCATCTTAACCCAAAGAAATGTGTGTTTAGAGTAACATCTGGTAAATTGTTAGGGTTTATTATCTCATGGAGAGGCATAGAAGTGGATCTTACAAAATTCAAAGCCATTATGGAAATGCCTCCTCCTCAAAACCTAAAACAATTACACAGTCTTCAGGGAAAAATACAATCTATTCGGCATTTCATATCACAGTTCGCTAATAAATGCCATCAATTCAACCCGTTACTCAAGAAATATGCACAATTTCACTAGAACCACAATTACTAAGAATCTTTTGCTAAGTTAAAAGAATAAATCTCTAGCCCACCTATTCTTATGTCACCAGTTGTCAATAAAACCATGTTGCTTTATACATCTGCCACTAAACATGCCATTGGAGATCTATTGGAACAACACAACAATCAAGCAAAAGAACAGGTTGTATATTACCTTAGTTGAACACTTGATTTAGAATGAAGTATGTTATTCCCAAATCAAAAAAATATGCTTAGCGGTCACCTTTGCATTCCATAAGTTTTGTCATTACTTGCTCAATCACATGACTAAGCTGATTGCCAAGATTTATCCTCTCAAGTATCTGTTGTCTAGACCCATTCTCACAGGAAGAATGTCTAGCTGGGTTGTATTCCTTAGTAAATTTGATCTCGAGTTTGTTCCACAGAAGGCAATTAAAGGACATGCCCTTGTAGACCAAATTGCTTGAAGCACCCCTTCCTAGAACAGAACCACTTCATTTTTCTTTTCCTGATGAAGATCTTCTACACATAGACATCGTGCGCTAGCATGGACTCTATTTTTTTATGGATCTTGTAATCTCCATGGCTCAGGGGTTGGTGTTTTTCTTATCACACCTAACGGACACATTAGCGCCAAATCATTTTGCTTAGAATTCCCATGTACCAACAATATTGTAAAATATGAAGCTATAATCACAGGATTAAAACTGGCTGTATCTTGGAATCTTGCATAATTAGTCTGTATTTGGTGATAGTTTACTTATCATCAAGCAAGTTACCAATGAATACCATGTTAAGGATGAAAAAATTATCCCATATAAACACATGGTGGATAGTATTTCAAAGCTATTTTCAATTAATTAGCTTTAATCAAATTCCCCAAAATTCATAATAAATCTGTCCAATGCTATGGCAACCATCAGAGCCCTATTAGAAATCGCATCTAGTCAACCCCAAGCACATTTTATCGTTGAACATCTCTTAATGCCTGGCTATGATCTTCCTAAAAACACTATGGTATGTGAGATCGTGGGTCTGAATAACCCTTGGTACCACGATCTTTATACCTTCATTCGTGATAAAACATTTCCTACCGACATGAAACCAATGCTTAAACGTGCTTTAGCACAACATGCTTCTCGTTACACCATTTTAACATAAACACTTTATAAATGAGGATATGATGACACCCTGCTCCAATGTATTAATCAAGAAGAATCCTCGAGTGTCTTAGCTGAAGTCCATTATGGTATCTTTGGATCACACACAAATGGTATCGCCTTAGCCAAGAAAATCATGTGAGTTGGATATTATTGGCCCACCATGGAAAGTGACGCATGTCATTTTCTCAAACATTTTCAAGCATGTCAAAAGCATGGAAATCTTATCCACACACCTTCCTAGGCATTACAATCGATAACCACACCATGACCCTTCTCTCAATGGGGACTTGACCTCATTGGTAAAATCAGACCAACATCGTCTGATGGACATAAGTTCATCATTACCACTACCGATTACTTCACTAAATGGGTAGAAGCTATGCCTCTCACTTATGTTACCAGTAGCCAAATATCGAAATTCATTTTTAATAATCTCATTTGTCGATTTGGTATTCCATCCGCTCCGGTTGCAGATAATGGAAAATCATTTAAAAACCAGGATGTAAAAGACCTAGCCAAACGTTTTCACATCAAACTTAAATGGTCCACTCCATACTACCCTCAGGGCAACGGTCAAGCGGAAGCAACCAATAAGACCTTAAAATCCATCATGGAAAATATTGTCAACACCCATGGACGTAATTGGCATACTCAAATTTACCCCGCTCTTCGGGCTTACCGTACATCTTACCACATGCCTACTGGAGCCACCCCATTTTCCCTTGTTTATGGTTGTGAAGCCATTTTACCTATTGAGATAGAACTCCCATCCTTAAGGATATCCCTTAAAGATGTAATTAATGAGGATGAATACCGACAGTCACGGCTTCAAGAGCTAGAGATTCTCGATAAAAAATGACTTAATGCTCTCAATCATCTTCAAGTCTATCAAAACTGACTGCAACGTAGTTATCATAAAAAGGTAAGACCCAGAGAATTCGAAATTAGTAACCTTGTTTTAAAATAAAATCAAAAGAATATCACTAAAAACGAGAAAAAAAAGGAAAATTTGAGCCTAATTGGTTAGGACCCTATGTAATTACAACTAACTTTGGCTCTGGAGCCTATAAATTTGCCACTGAAGATGGTCAAGATCTTGATGAACCAATGAATGCAGTTCATTTACAGAAATTTTATCCTTGAGATTTTCACTATTCTAGGAAACAACGTGTACATTGTTCATAATTTAAATTTATTCATTTCCATTGGCAAATATTTTCTTTATCAAAGTCACATCTTCATATTTATCATCACGAGACAGGTGCTAATATAGATCCTATTAAGTTTGTGAGTACCATATTTCTTATAATATCTCCCATTTTCAATCGCTTTCACCTATGGTCATACCTAAAAGCTTACTGATGGTAATATATTCCCTTTAAAGACATTCTCTCTTTCATAACAAAGCTCTAAACTTATTTACCTAGTTTGTTTGGTTGTCCATCTCAGTCTTCGGTGTTTAACCTGTTAGTACAAATTTTAATTTTTGCAGTTGTGCCCTGATTTTCCATATCCATGTTTTCTCAGAAAACATTTTATTTGCTCGAGTGGGTGATCTGGAACTCATTTTTTCTAGTTGAATGCTTTGATAGTACTCACAGTCTTGTCATTCTACCCTAAATTGAAACAAATTTCCAAGTTCCCCTCTTTTGTGCCCTAATTTCTTCATTTTTTTGGGCTGAGCCGTTTTCCCTTTGTCAAATTCGTGCAAAAAATTAAAATGGATCGAATCCGAGTTATTTGTTGTTAAAATCTCGTTCCCCAGGCCTAAATCAATGTAAAATCATGTTTCATTGGAGTTAAAACCAAGAAATCTTCTCTCCCTGTGAATTTTTTTGATTTTTAGGGCATCCCTTGCATTTTTTACGTTTTGACAGGCATACGAGTGTCATTTGCCCATCAAATTCATCCTTGCATCCTTTTGGTAACGTGGCAGGTTTCTATTGGCCGGGGGCGGTCGGGAAAATGTTATAAGTTGTTACTTTTTGAAAAATTGACAAAGGAAAATTTTGATTTGCGGCCCCACATTTGCTACAGTGGTGTGCCTACGTGGCATGATTTGATTGGTTGGAGGATCAGCGGGTGGCGGGGGTCACTTAGAAATTTTTCTTCCATTTTGGAAAATTTCTTGAAGTCATTTTTTGGTCCGAAGGCCCACGTCCAATGGGTAGCAGACACGTGGCGGGGAGATCAGGCAGATGGTGGGGGGAGTTGGAGAAAAATTTTGATTTCAGGTTTCGGGGGAAAATGTTGACTTGAGGGCCCGTGTCCAATGAAAAGAGGGCACGTGTCCAGGAGGGTCAAACGGAGAGGCAAAGAGTTGGAAAAATTTGAAGTTTTTGGCTTCAAAATGCCAAGGTAAAATTTTGACCTAAAGGCCCACCTCTAATAAGAAGTGGACACGTGTCCAGGAAAGTCAACATGGAGGGGTGGAGTTTGTGAAAATTTTGAAGTTTTTAACTTCAAAATGTTAAAGTTAAAATTTGGCCCAAGAACCCGTGACCAATTGGAGGAAGACACGTGTCCAGGAGGTGAGATGGAAGAAGGGGCCGAGGGAAAATTTTAGGAATTTTTGCCTTTATGTTTGCAAGGTAAAAAATGAAAATTGGGCCCGCGTCCAATGAAAAAAGGACAAGTGTACAAAAGGAGGTGGAGGTTCGGAGCTAGGGGGAAAATATTGAAAATTTTACAAATTTTGGCAAAGACAAAAAGTTGTTCGCGGCCCCAAAAGGAAAAAATTGGACGTGTCCCCCTGTAGCCAATTAGGGGGTGACATGTGGCATTTTTGAGAGGTGAAAAGTGGAACGCGGTCCCACAAGAGGTTTTTGTGCTCGTGAAAGGTTGAAGGTAAACTTGAAGGGTCGGCTCCGCAACGAATGGGAGATTGCCACGTGGCAGGGGAGAGAGCGGGTGTTCGGGCCCACAGAGTTTTTGGAGAAAATTTTGCTTTTCTCAAAAAAAGTGTCAAAATTCATCAAAATTGGCCTACGGTTTTTGTGGGGCCCACCTAGGGACACGTGGCGGGTCTAAGGTGTAGGCGGGGAAAATTTTCAAAATTTTCCAAAGGTCAAAAAGGATTAAAAAAGGGTTTTTTAAGCTGGGGACCCACCCCAATCATGTTTGGACACGTGTCCACCAAGTCCAAAGGGGAAAAGGTGAATATCTTTGACATGTGGAAGGCTAACATTAAAAGTTGATTTTTAAATCAACGGTTGCTGTGTAATTTCATTTTTGGGTGCCATAGGAACTCCAAGAAACTTGGAAATTGCGTTTCTTCATCAAAATGCATGAAATTTTATATGATTTCGCATTCCATCAGCCTTCTGAGTGCAATGACACCATTTTTGGGAGCTAATTTCATGGCTTATGATGTTTTTTGATGAAATTTTGCCCTAGACCCATGAGAAAACGTGAAAAGTGAAAATAAAAGGTTGCAGAGGTGAAAAATGATGAAGGAAAAGGTGGAAAATGATTGCAAATGCATGCTGGCTTGTCTGAATGCCAAAAACGTGACCTTGGGATGGATAAGGATCTGAATTCATGTAATATTTTAAATTATTTATGCATCCCTGACATTTTATGAGTTGTTTTACAGTTTAATGTCATTTTCGTGAAATGGGTAAAGTTTCTTGTAACAAATTTGATCCCTAAGCATATTCTTTGCTTGGGAGACAAGGATCCAAGTTGGCATGAGATATAAAATGTATTTTTGAAGCATTTGTAAAAGAGAGGAGACAAAAGAGAGAAAAAGACTCAGAATTTTCAAGCAAAAAGTTGGAAAAAATCCATTTCTCCAGAAAAAACCGCCTGAGAGCCATTTTTAACTCCATTTTGTATCAGATTTCATCACGTTGAGTTGGTTTCAGCTGTAAATCCATCAACAGGCTCTGAGATTGTTCTTATAACATTCCCCTGCTGATGTATTTGATCATATTTTGGATTATGTGGTGTTATCTCTTGGTAAAATTTGCATATACTTATGTCTCAGAATTTTTTCAATTTGTGTTTCTTGCTCATGTTGCAATCTTGTGTTTAGGATCTCTCTGATCATACAAGGTCTCACTTCTTGTTGATGGTTTAATGGAATTTGCAATCTTATACTCAGAAGAGCTTTCGTCTGATAGAATATAGACAGATTTAAAATCATTTTACTATCCCTAAATAATGAGACTGTTTGTAAACCTTTGGGTGCACCTTAGGTCATGACTAAACAGGGATTCCTGGATACTTTGTTGGTATTTTGCTTCAAGATTTTGTGGCAGGTTATCAAAGGTTGTGTGGAAGAGTGCAGATCTGGGCCTCCATTTGTGCACATATCCTGGTTGAAGGAGCATTTAGAACCCTTGGAGGCATCCTTGTTGTGTAGGTATTGCAAATTTCCTGCAAAGGTTTTCACAGAAGTTGGTAATTCCCAGCTAGACTTGTCTAAGCATCTCCCACAAAAATTTCATTCAAACCAACTCATCCTACCTATACTACCCCTGCATTTGCATTGTGTGTCCACAAAAGAACTCCATCCTTTCACAAAAATGCACAAAGCATGTCAGGGTTTTATCATGTCTTTAACAACCTTAGCCTTGTTTTGAAAGCTTTCCATCATTTAGTAGTGACAAATCCTTTGAGTTTGGATAATGGATGCTTGATCATGTTTTCACAAGGCCTCTTCCATACCATATGCAAAACACAAGGATATCTCCATCTCCTTTACCACATAAGGGCTGCAATATAGGTTCTCTTGCCTTGGTTGATAGGCGTAACCTAAAACAGTGAGGGTTAGATCAAAACCCTTTTGAAGGTGCTATCCACTCCCTCAAATCTTGAATGTAAAAAAGTAGATAGGTGTGCTCCCTAGCTACAAACGACATACAAACCATCTATCTATCCTTGAGTGTCTTGTGCAAGTTCATGATGATGTTCAAGTTGTGAAGGAGATTAAATCTGGATACCAACATAACCCTCACGTCCTACTAGTCATGTGGGGCTGAGATTGGGGGTAGACGTTCCTTCCCAAATACAACGCGCTATTGTAAAAATCCATCAATTCAATAACTTATGAATAATTCATCGTCACATTTTTCATCCTTCATAGTCTTTGGTGTTGAGCCCACACTTTTTCCTGGTAATGTGAGACTGGGAATGGAGGAAGGTGCCCTTACTCATCTACGTCTTGTCTTCAGTGATAAACCCTTGCCTCTTACAAGTGGCATGGGGTAAAGCGTAGAGGTTCATTCTCATAAAAACATAAAAACATTGCAAAATATTCAAAAAAAAAAAAGGAATTCACTCACCTATATTTTACCTTCGATGATGAGCCCTTGCTTCTCACTAGTAGCATGGGGTAAGGCATAGGGAGTCATTTCAAAAATACAAAATATTACAGTGCTTGCAAATTATAGAATCCCCAAACAAGTAATTTAGATGCCTAAGTGAAGAGAGAACTATCCCTTAACCTCATATCTTACTAATTAGCAAGCAACATAACTGTCTAAGTCTAGCACTTGACTCATAGAGTGAAAGCCATTTTTGAAACTGGTTCAGTACCATTATGAAGAATGGAGTCACAATTTCCCAAAGGGATTGTTGTTAGCATTTGTCTTTGTATTCATTATCTACCTCCTACATCCTTCTTGATTCTCGGTGATGAGCCCATGCATCTTACTAGTTGTGTGGAGTCAAGAATGGAGCTGAACTTCTTTTCATCATATCATCACCACCATATCCTACCAATGGAAAGAGAATTTGTGTTATTCTGAGCATAAGTTACCACACGGAACACGGTACATACGGATAATATCCTGGTTTATCACCTCTCAAAAATAAGTTTGCACTCTGGTCCATAATTTTCCAGTCACAGTGTAAAAATCCACAAACAATGAAAATCGTCAAAAATCTAAAAACAGTGTAAAAATCCAAAAGCATTTGAAAATCGTCAAAAACCCAAAAACATTAAAAACAATCATCTAAAATCCAACAAAAAATTAGAACTCGTAAAAAATCCAAAAACATTAGAAACACTCGTTAAAAATCTAAAAACATTAGAAAGAATCGTCAAAAACCCGAACACATTTGAAAATCGTCACAAAAAAAAATCGAAAAATAAAAAAAATAAAAAATAGAAACGATTATCAAAAATCCAAAAAAAACATTAGAAATAAATTATATATATATATATATATATATATATATATATCATAAACAAAAAACAAAAATGTTGTAAAATCGCAAAAACTCTAAAAATACTAGCACAATTCAACCTTTGAACTATTATCCCCAACGGATGATCCAATCACTTTATGACTACTGAATTCAAAACACTTCTCCTCGCATGAATCCTCGCTTGGGGCAAATTCAGATTTCATTGTTTCCTTGTTTGAGGACAATGACCCAATACTTTACTATTTCCTCATACCCCTGCTTGGGGGCACATCCGATCAATCCTCACTGTGGAACACGTTAGGGACATGTTTATTAGTTCTTGTGTTGCATTATTAGTTATAAATTATTAATTGTTTTCTTATATCTTGATATATTATAGGGGGTATCTTGATTTTATGTATCCTGGTGTTCTCTCTAATATTCTTATGTTATCTAATTGCATGTCATACTGGGGCACCATACTTTCTTAATGGCCTATGTCTATGCTCTCTTCCATTTGCATATCATACTGGGGCATCAAACCTTTTTAATGGCCCCTGTCTATGCTATCACGCATATTACAGTCTAGTCATCCTGATCTTTTATATCATGATGCATCCTGTTATGTGCTATATTAAAATTAAGATGATTTTCATCACGTGAGTATCTTCCTGGATGATCAACATCTTACTTTACACCCCATCCATTCACCCATACTAATACATTCCCCACTTTGGGAATCCTACTTGATCACCGTTGCAGTTTACGAGTCCTACTTGACGATCTTTCTCAAGTAGCATTCACTGTCCAACAGCTCCTTCTCCCCCACCATGATCACCATGTATTTGATACATTCATCATCGCTCCTCATTTTTACTCCTCTGCCACTTATCCCCATATTACCCTTCTCACCATTCCTGTCCCCTCTCACCCATTTGTATTCTTTCCTTTCCCCCTTCTGCTTCCTGCTTGAAAATCTTACTTAATAACCCCTTCTATATGGGATCCTCAGTGGAAGTTTACTCTCTCCCTAGGATCTTCTCGCCGTAGAAGATTCTTCACCACCTCCCCTCTCATCAAATAACAATCATCACCAAACACATCTTCCCATTCCACCTCTTCTGCTTCTCATTCTCGCATCATTACTCTCACCACGCATGCATCCCAATTAAGGATTCCCCTCACACTCTCCACCCTCCACTACATATATTCCTTCATCCATTCATGTTACACTCCTTTGTTTCCTTTCTTTCTTGTTATCACCTCATCTCATATCATATACCACTCAGGCATACCTCACTCACTCTTTTCTCATCCTTCCCCAAATCTGTCTTATGCCTGGTCATCCTACTTACACGCTCTCGTAGTATGGAAAGTTCACTTGAGGGTTCCCCTTCAGTCCATTTTGTCATACCCTATTCCCACCAACTCTATCATCATCCTTCTTCTTCTTCAGCTTGGTAATCTTACTTAACCATTCCAGCCAGATGGCAATCTTACTTAAGACTTCCACTTAAGGTTGATCTGCCCTATGGCCTTCCCCCATCCCATCATATTTCCCCCATCTTATTTCTCCCACCTCTTGTCGTGATCATCATCTTCAACCTACCATTCCACCCCTATCCCCAATATCATTTTGTCTTTGCCTTGCATATCATCCCTATCAGTTAGGTGATCTTACGAAACCTCTCCGGCAGCATGGCGATCTTACTTAAGAGATTCTCTTAAGCATGACATATCATCTTACACTCACCCTTCACTCTACAATCTCACCATCCATCTTTCCTCTTCATTCTCCATCATCACATTTTTACCACCACCATCACCCTCCTCTGCTTGGCAATCTTACTTAACCACTCACCCGACATGGCAATCTCACTTAAGAGTCCCTCTTAAGGATGATCTATCTCCTTGCCTTTCCCCATCACTACACACCCTTCACCCTTCAATTTTTCTTGACATTCCCCATTATCACATCCTTTCACCTCCTTTTACATTTTCGCAAACACCACTTCTCTCTTGGCCACTTGTCATCTCCAGTTTCATTCGCTTGGCAAATCTTACTTAACCACTTCCGTCACATGAAAATTTTATGTCAGGGTCCTCCCTCCACTTAACTTGTCATCATGAACTTCTCCCCCGCCTCATTCTTCGTTGATCACTTCTTCCACCTGGTATCTCCCACTACCCACTCTTTCCTCCTACTATTATCCTTTCTCCACATATCCTCTTACAACATACATCTAATCTCTTCCGCCTACAATCATGTTCTTTTCCCCCATTTTCCTCTTCTTGATCCATCATCCTTCATACCATTTCTTCCCATTATTTTCATGTCTTGGTTCTTCATCCTCACCTCGTTCATCCTCATCACCCACATCCTTTCCTCGCTTTCACCTAGTCCCAACTCATCACTCCCATTTTCTTTACTCTTTCCACTTCATCTTCTGAAATCCCCCCCACATTTCTACCCACACACGCATTCGCCATTATTGTTAACATTCCTCTATCATTCTTTCATCATCATCTTCTATTCCCGCGCTAATAATTGTAAGTGGGCTTTCCCTAAAAATCATCAATCCTCATTCCGCACGACCTTATTCACTCCCTTGGACCTTCTATAGTTTCCCTTCATTCCTTCCCTCCTCTATGCCCACCACTCATTATAAGGGGGCTTTCCCTAACATCTCTTTTTTGGTGTTACCCTTTCTAATCCTCGTTACCTTTATCCTTTTCTTCATTTTTTCTCTCACCCTTCCCCACGGACTCATTGTAAGGGGGGCTTTCCATAGCACCCCCTCATTGGACATTGCCTCTTCTATCCCCCATTCTCTGTTCTCTCCTATTCTTTTCCCTCAATCCCACCCTTTCTTATCGCTTCTTACCCATCTCTCTCCATCTTCCCTTCACCCTCTTCAATATCTTTACTATCTTCATCATACATCCTTTGTCTATTTTCTCATCAGTCATAATATCCTCATTTCATGCATATCCACATCTTTTCCAATAGATGTCATTCCTCCCCTCTTTCTTCTCTTTAGCATTCCTTATACTATTCCCCTTTCCACTTATTACCCCCCCTTTCTATATTCCCTTCCTTCTACATCATTTTCTTTGTTATCCTCTTCTCTCTCCCACAACTCATCTTATTTCCCTTCCCTTGTACCATCTTCTTCCCCTTTTTCCATCACGTTTCCTCCTTACTTCCCCATCGATAACCTGGCTCTTCAGCATTGTCCTGTCTTTTTTATCATACCAACCTCCATATGCATCTCCATATGGTCTGCTCCATATTCTTCACCTTGGTCTTCCTCGCAATGACACAATTCCTTCACTCTTCTCCCTATATTCTCTCTATCTTCCTTTCCCCTCTCCTAATTTTCACGTTCCTCCTGACCACTTAACTTCTTTTCTCTACCACCCCTACCTTTTCATTCATTTTGTATCTGTTTCTCTTCTCTTCTTTACTCTTTTTCACACTTTCCCCGCCCCTAATAGTTTCTTTTTTTTCTCTGTTCTACTTCTTCTTCTTTCGTCCTCTTTCAATTTTCATCGATTTCACCCCCTACTCCCACCTCATCTTCTCCTTCTTATTTATCCCTTCCCCATGTTTCCTTCAATTCTCAACTCTATCATTTCTTTCACTTTCACTACATCCCTCTTTATTATCTCTATTGCTTCCTTCATTTGGCACATCTCTCTATTTCATCCCTTCACCCTCTACTCTATCATTTTCTTATTTTCTCCTTGTTTGTCCTTCATCATTCCCTTCTTCTCCTACCATCCCTCTCTCTTACTTATACCTTCTTTCATTCCTTTTTTTTCCCCTCCCCTATCAACCCTTACTCTTCTCATAATCCACCTCCAACCCTATCCATTCCCTTTTCTCTTTCCCACACACTTTCACACCTACCATTCAAGGCCGATTGAATCCTTTCTCCATTTGTCATCGTGCGGTCATTCCAGTCTCTTCCACTCCATTATCATCCTCTTCTCTGCAGAATGCATTTGTCTTCTTTTCAAGAGTTCTGTCATATATTCCATTCTCATCATTCCTCTTGAGGGGGCATCACCACATCTATCCATAATCACATCTTCTCATGACATTTTTTTCTTGGAGGATACTATGACATCCATCACTCACCACTTTATATTCTCCCCAAAAAACATTCACTCTACCTTTTGCTTAATAAAAGTAGATTGAATTCTTCCCCCATCCTGTCCTACTTTCTTTGAAAGGAAACTACTTTCATAGTACCCTTCTAAAGAAGGGGAAAATGTAGACACCCTAATTTCACATCTATCCTAAATCAATTAATTCCCCTTCCTCATTTCCCACAAAAATACACTTCAAATTAATCAAATATAATTTGATTAATTATCCATTTCAAAATTTTAAAAAATAACCCAATCCTCACCACATGTCATTATTCTCCATGTTTTCTACTATTGAATTAAAGAATTCAAATTCAAATCCTCACCCACTCTTCGTGGTCCCACTCACCTAAAATCCTCCACTTATGAATTAAAAATCCAAAATCAAATCCTCACCCATTCTTCGTGGTCCCCACTCTCCTAATCTTGCCCACATTTTCAAACTATGATTAATTAAATTACTCTAAGTTAATCACTCCCCCAGGCTATAAATACAACCTTACCCCTCCCCTCTAAGGACATGTAGAATAAGCTTGAATGCTCTATCTAAGTTCTTGCATCCTTTGAGCAAAGAACATCCTTCTGCCTCGTCCTAATGCCCAAATAGCCTCATAATCTTTTTTCCCATCTAGTGCAAAGTAAGAGGATCGTTGTTACAGGAAGGTCTTGCTCTGTCTTGAAGAAAAGCACCTACATATCACACAATCAGGGCTCAATCCAAGTTTCCTAGCCCATTCTGAGGTTTGCTACGGAACGCGAAGGAGGAGGTATGATTATTGGTATTTTACTTCCTTGTTAGTAGTGTATTTTTCCTAGCTTACAATAATTACACAAACAAAATTTAAACTAAATCAAAGGGCATTGAAGAAACTGTTAAGTTGGAGAAATTTGAGGATTATGGAGAACGAAGTTCATATAAATAGAAAATTGAACACAATAATGAAAAGATCGGAATAATTACAAGAAGGAAAGAAACAAAGGCTCGATATATGGTGTGTAGATTGCGGAGACAAAGGTCACCACAAGAATGAATGCATAAAGATAAAGTTAGGAGGAAAGGGAAAGTATTGTGAAGTGTACTAAAATTGGGGACACCCACTTACAAACTTTCACCAACTACAACACTATGTCAGATGACCTCAGAATGTGGTATGCACATTTTAAAAATCCACTATGCATGAAGCTAAGGATAGTAGGTATTTGATGGATGTGAAGGAAGAAGCTACTATGAATGTATTTGCAGTATAAACACAATTTCCTTCTAAGATGTAACCAACTGTTCCAAAATTAGAGATGTCTACCTCCCCTCAACTAAATACATAATAGGCTTCTTTGTTGCCACAACCAACCCGCAATAGATACCTCAATCTCCGTAATTTAGTCCAAGTTTGGCCTCGTTATCTCTGTAAAATATATGGGTTGGGCACCTTCTTCACCATAGTTGTCATCTATATGGAACATATCTCCACCTTAAGAACCTTATGGAGGATATCAAGAATAGAACCAAGGATGGAATGCACCACAAAGGCCTTACGGTACATAAAATAGAGGTTACCAAGGTGATTATCAACAAATGAAGGATGAGACCTAAACCTCAATGATAGGGAGTTATTTGGTCTCTTTGCGGAGAAGCAAACCACATTGCGAGAAATTTTCCTTTGAACATAGAGTGCAAAATATTTTATGCATATTGTAGGGTGCGTGTGCAACATAACAGGAAGACGATCACACATTGGAGAAACAAAGAAAAGAAAAGAAATTACGCAATGTGAAAATGATTAATGTGGTGCCCAAAGAAACTAACAATCTCCAAGTTGTTACCAAATCACAAAGAAAACAAAAAGGCTTAGAACATGTGGATATTCTAATAGAGCACAAATGTACAATGAATATACAAGGATATTTACCTTGACACAAGCCAACCAATTTGATCCACCCACTCGTAATATGCATGGCTAAAAGTAATATGTCAGCTGTTGATTTGTGTTGTTTCTTGTTTATTGAGGAAATGTTTCTTACTGCAATCTTAATGCACATAAGTAATCATCAACAAAGTAATATAAATACTGTTTTAATATTTTCATAGCTTGACATAGTGTAAATATATCTAGAAAAAACTATGTAAAAGTTTGGATAGGTCCAATGTTTAAGGTCATATGGATAGACCCATATTTAGGGACAAGATGAAAATGAATGGTGTAGATTGTTAATCAATTAGTCAGGATAAATATAATTTGTGAGAAGAGGAGACCAAGGTCGACAATGTATAAAGTTTAATGAAAATTTAATTATAAAATTAGTGGCCAGATAAGAAGGGGGAAATTTTTTTAATAGTAACAAGGTGTTAAGGAATGGTTTACATTAGATTTTATATATTAGATTAAAATAGAAAAAATTAATTTGATTTAAAAAAATTAATTGAAATGAAATAATAAAGTTTTAGATGTTAACCTAGTTTGGAAACATTAATTTAAATTAAATTCTTATTTTTATTTTAATAACCAAACTATAAGAAATAATTAATTACCTATTTTAGAAGGTTATGGATGATGGGTTTCTAGGTATTGCCAATAAAGCAACCCTTATCCCTATTAATTTTGTCCTCATGGCACAAAATTTCAATGGTTTCATGAAGATGCATTTTTGTGTAATGATCTTTTGAGGTAATGACCCTAGACGAATCGATCTAAATTGAGTGCTTTGTATTGAGTGAGTGTTTAACTAATGTAGATTTTTTAGTTTTGACATATTTGATGTTTGTATCATGTTATTTGATCCATGTTTGAATTAAGCTTCCAATTTTGCCAATGTATATGGGCTTGCCAAAGCATTTAATCATATACACACCGCTATTAAGCTTAAAATTTTCAATTTTATCTTTAAGTGAATTTAGATTCCTCCAAAGGGTGTTGATTGGAAGGAAAGAAGTTACAATACCTTTTTAACTTAATATTTTCACAATTTTATAAGTGTTGTTTGTTATATAGGGTAAAAATATTTTACAACACAGATAAGGGAGAATTAAATTAGGTTAGGGAGGATTAGTAACCTTGTGAAAGGTTTTGGCAATTAGTTTCTCGTTATAACCATTGTGTTTAAACACGGATTCAAGGTGATTAAATTCATGGTCCAAGTGGTCACTATCTGAAATCCTCATTGCTCTTAAGAACAATGTTCTTAGAATAATGTTGACACGGGTCTTCATTAATTGGCTATCTTAAGGATGAGACAACTCTTTGAACTTCGTGGATGATGTTAATAAGGTTCTTCATTGGATTTGTACACTAAGACATAGATAGAGTAAAAGTCGTAAGGATAGAGTACATACTGCGATAGAGTACAAAGGGCTGCGAAACACTAAAAATTCTACCAAACATTAGGAGAAGCCATGGAAAAAGGAAAAACCAAAGGATATCAAAGAAATCCGCAGATCACTGAAAATCTAACAAACACTAAAAAAGTTGTTGAAGACTAAAGGAAACCACAAAACAAAGGAAAATCCACACAATGAAGATTGAGACCAAAATCTAAGATACAAAGTCACTATCAAAAGGGGTGACTATTAGGTATCATATGGATTACATATTTATTGTAAATCATTGTAATAAAGAAAGAGAGACATGCAAGAGAGAGAGAGAGAGAGAGAGATAGTAATAGAGACATTCCTAGAGATAAAGAGGAATATAGAAAATGTATGTATGAAGAGAAATATAAAGAGAAAGAACTGAAAAGTGAATAAAGATTAGATGATAGAATAAAATAGAAATGTGTGAGAATGAGAACTAAAATATGAATTGTAATATGTTATAAAGAATTAATATAAATAAGTTGGTTTGTTCAAATAATACATGTTCTTGTGATTATATGCCTGTGTTTAATGTTTTGATCTATTTTGAAGCCATATTCTCCAACATATACATTACGAAGGAACGTGCTACTTAACCCTCATGATAGCATTGAGGCTTAAGGTCAACATTTGGTGTATGAGCCTAGTTACTTTTTTTAATTGGATGTCCAGAGAGATAGAACCACTAGGGTATTGGAAACCCACACTAACTGAGATTGGATATTGATGGGAAGCTATGAATAATAAATTCATATAGTAAGAAGCACAATGACTTGAGGAACCTTATAAGAGGGTTGATAATGTTTTTTTTTGGAGAATTTGGAGAAGAGTTCTAGTCACTTTTCCATACTTATTGTGGCATTGGATTCTACGGGTAGCTAAGAGAACTGAGTGGATATGGATCTAGATAAGAATGGAAACCAAGTGGAAAAAAGAGAAATTATAGAAAAATGAAGAGTTGGACAAACCATGGACTTGCGTGCTTGATTATTGGTTCGAAACAACAATATGTTCTTTTATTATTACTTAGGCAATACAAGGTTAGACCGTTTTTGATGATAAAAAGTGAAATTTTACGAAATAGCCAGATGAATATTTCTCATAAAGATTCCATTCCTAATTCGTGTCCTTCTGATAGGGAAAGGATTGATTAAAATCACACAACAATTTCTTTATGGGTTAGGCACTATGGGATAACGAGCATGAAGAGGGGCGATCAAAGAGATGTAATCGTTAAATTTTTTGGGGTGATGGTTGGGGTAGAGGAAATAGGAGGACATGAAGAATGAGAAAAATGAAGAAACACGGATTATGTAGTCAATTAAGGAAATTAAGAAAATTAAAGATGAGAGAAAAATTAGATTAAAAGAATGATGAGGAGATTGGAAAAAAGAGATAGGTTAGCTGCAGAAAAGGAGTTAGAGAAAAAGATGGAAAAACAAACAGTAAAAAGAGAAGGAAGAATACAAAAATTAAATGAAAGAAAAAAACCAAAACTCAACAATTGGAGAAATATAATGAACCCACTTCAAGTGGATACTAGCCAATGATTACCTCAGAAAGGGAGGCAGACGTAAAATTCCACAAGAGGAAGATTAAGCAATTTCTATGAGAGGGATATTTAGTGGACAATTCAAAATAAGTAAAAAATATTGAAAATTCCTCAAGTTCAGTAAGACCAATATCCAAGCAAATAAGAAAAAATGAAGAAGCCATACAAAAATATAAAAAAAGAAATACCAATAAAAAATAAAAATAGAAGAAGCAAAGACATCGTGTAGAGTTGCAGTAACCACTAGGAGTGGATATAAGAAGGGGCGAGATATAGGAAAATCAAAAGAAGTTTTAAAAATAGAAGAAGATGATACAAATAGCGAAGAAGAATGGTATCCTAACTAGTTTAACTGTGAGTTACATGACAAAGAATTCACAAAAAGTAAAGAAGTAATAAGAAAAACCAAAAACTGTGAAAAGGAAGAACACTTTTTTTTTGGAGAAGAAGAAATTAAAACCCTTAAAGAGATAGAAAAATTAACTGTAAGACAAGGCTTGGTTGCAAAATTAAAATAGTTTTATAAATACTGCAATAAATAAGAAAGGAGCTATAGAGTTAAGTGGATCGAAGTCATGAATAAAAATAAGAAGAACCTATTTTGCATCTAGATATCCTGACGGAAATCAACCATATATTTGGACATAAAAATATATGACACCAAAATTTCATGTGTGTTATTAGATCTAGGGATATGTATAAACATCATGTCGAAACAACATGTGATATACCATGTTTGGAACCTATAGATTATGATATTGGACTAGCCAATGGATCTAAGAAATCCTCATTGGAAGTATTGTAGAACGTAGAAGTAAACTTCATGGGAATAAATAAGATAATAGACTTTGATATAATGGAAAATGTAGCCACAAATCCCAAAATACAATGTCATATTAGCATGAGAACGGTTTGTAGATTGCAACGCACATTAAATTTTGAAGACAAAGAAACTACCTTGGATTCAAATGACATTTTAATCCATCTCCCATTAGAAACTGGAATGGTGCAATTTATTCATAGGAGGTTGACATGATAATGAAGAATAAGAATTTTATGAGGTACAAGGAATATATACTATCATTAATATTTCTAATTTTAATAAAGATCTTGAGCCTACTTTAGAAGGGGAAGCAACATTTGAAAGTGAAAGCAAAAAATCAGACACAACATGATGTAAAAGTGTGGATGTATGGCCTCCAGAAACAAGGGTCCAAAAAATACATGTATGGAAGATATCACCACACACCAAAGATACAAAAGAAGATGAAGAACAATACTTCATGGAAGTAGAGGAAGAATCATAATGGTCTGTAGAAGAGGATCATAAACTAAAAGAATATTATTATTTCATGGAGGAAGAAGAGGAAACCACAAAACATAAAGAAATAATAAACTTTACCCCGGTTAACAAGAGAACCATGATACAAAACAAAAACACTCAAAAACTGTGGAACAAAAGCATAGAAGAAAAAATACACAAGAAATAAGTAAAATATGTATTCGGATTAAGTTGTGGAGCATATCATAAAACATTAGCCAAATTCACATGGATCAGAGATATAGAAGACTACTTAGAACAAATGGTTAGAGTCTTTCCAAACGAAGAAGCACAAATGAAAGCATTGGATGATACATTGACCATAAATGTTGCTCAATGGTGGGCAACACATAAACCCAACATTCAAAGCTAGAAATCACTAACAATCTTGATAAAAAATAGATACTAAAAAAGTGAAGGATATTATGTAGTAATACCAGAATATACACGGGAAGGAGATCCTCAACAATACATTAACACATGCATAAAACATTGGAAGATATGTAGAGAAACATCCCCATTGGTATAGATATAGCTTTTCTTCTAGATTTTAGGTTCCTTACTAAGGATTTGGTATCTCCATTAGGAGACAAGAATGGGAACATGGACATGGGACCAAATAGTAACATATTTTTATCACACTTTTAATTTTTGGGATACTAAATTACCCATCCTTAAGGAACTACAAAGGATCCACGTGTTTCTATTAATGCCTGATGAGGAGGTGATTAGTCAGTTTATACAGATAGCCAAATTAAATAGAAAAGAAGCATCTACAAAGAAAAGTGGAAGAATGGAACCACAAATAATAAAGGAGATGACATACTGCTTTGCCGTAGAAAAACAACCTAGAGAAGATATAAAGGAACAAACTCAAAATTTAAAATTCAATGTCCAAGAAGGAGAAAGAAAGGTGATAGAGAAAAATCCTGAGAAGAATCAATATTTCTACAAAGCATTAAAAATCAAAGAAGAAAACATTGGGAAAAACAGTGAAGAAAATTTGTAAAAATAAGGGATGACTAGAAAGAGGAGGAAGTCTCCAAAATCATAGAAATTATTAAATAATATCAAGATATCTTCCCCAAATATTTCAAAGAACTACACAGGATCAAAGAAGAAGCAGTGACCATGAAAATTCAAATCAAGGAAGGGGTAAAACCACAAAATAAAAGACCCTTCAAACTCATCCCCAACCTAAAATTTAAGGTGAAATCTAAAATTGATAAAATGTTGAATGCATGAATCATTAAACTAGTAGAAGATGTCGAATGGATAAGCCCAATGGTGGTTTAAAATAAGAAAACATGAGAGATAAGGATATGTGTGGATTATATGGAACTAAATAAATCATGCATCCATGATCCATTTCCCACTCCATTCATCGAGGAAGTACTAGATAACATGACAGGTAGGAAGTTGTAGACACTAAATCATGCACTTTGGGTAATTATATAGTCTTGATTACATATTACTATTCATACGATTCCTAAGTAAGAAAAGTACTAATCAACCCATGTCTCTAGCCACCTTTCTTTGCTTTTTGTTGTTACTTTCAGTCTTACACTATTACTTACTCAATCTTCCTTTTTATACTTCATAATTTGTCATCCTGGACACCAGTGCCCAGCCAGGATGCCAACACCAGGTGCCCTCATCCCCTTTGGGCACCCCTATTCCCTTTGTACTTCACTCACACTTTTTGGGTCATTTATAGCAATTTGAACATCTTCTATTTTTTGTAGTCAGCCTTTTCGGGGTTAGTTACGGAATTAAAGCAAATGAATCATATAAATATAAAGTTATGTGATCATAATAAAGGACTAAGCACTAAGCATTAGCTATCACCGCCTAAGGTTGCATCGAAGAGCTCCATTGCATCCATTTAGCACCATCCAAGGTATATAAGGGATGGTTATTCTTTATACACTTCATAGTCGAGGAAAGTTCATTCTATTTCATACACACATATATTAAATTTCTTTACATCTAGCTTACTTGCTCGCTATCAAGTGCGACACACACAAGAGCCACCCTGCACACACACACATAACTACATTGGGTCTGAGATGTAGTGCAATGCTCATACGTAAGTTCACCATTATGATAGCTGAGGACAATATGACCCCTCATTCTGCATCTTTATTTTTTTAGTATTTGATGTCTATTTGAGGGTTTTACAGGTTCATACTTCATTACATGTTTCTAGCGATCTCGGCGATTATAGTGCGGCCACCTAGAAACTAAAGGTGAACAACAATGAACAACTAGTGACCCCTCAAAGGAAGTTTTCTTAGATTTTCTGGAGACTAGGCACCCAGAAACAAGTCTAGAGTGCATGTGGGTGCCCCTGTCCCTCTCCAGGCACCCCAATCCATCACGCTCTTCAAGATCTACATTTTTCTGGGTCTCTTTGTAAGGCTCTTGCTTCTCTATTCACTTGGTCATCACCTCAGTACACTCCATATTTCATTGCGAATAAGCTAAGTCCCTCTTTCTCCTCCTTGAAATAGGTTTTATAGTTTATTACTTAGTTGCTTTTATGTAATTTCTGTACTTATTTTTTATTCATTTACTGATGTAGCCTAGAATTTACCAGATAACACCCTAGACATGCTGACACATCACTTAGCCTAGACTGAGCACTCACCTAAAATGTGCAAAGGTACTAGGTCCCTCTTTAAAGTTGTTGTAGTAGGATGTTAGCATGATGAAGGAAGAAACATATAGATCCATAGTTAATTCATCATTCTACAATGCATGCTACATTCAGATCTATGAAAGAACAAGCTTTAAATAGTAATCATGATTTAAACCAATAACATGCACCAATCAATTACACACAGGAATGACACTTAGATTCATCCAATATCTTCCATCTATTAATAAACACAAAAGCTCCTTACAATAATGGCAATCTATACCTATGCGCGCATGGATCTAATACAATAATCCAATCATATGTGCATACCTTTA
The DNA here is from genome assembly GCA_019776745.2 of Taxus chinensis. NCBI lineage: Eukaryota > Viridiplantae > Streptophyta > Pinopsida > Cupressales > Taxaceae > Taxus > Taxus chinensis. The sequence continues at coordinate 811,104,475 of CM034148.1, forward strand.
TACCTTCATACATCCATCTCTCTATGTGTATATCCTACTATGTTCTTCATATCATATATATAGGGTGGGGAATTTCCCTTCACCGCTTATCTATTCCAGAAATAGGCCGCATGCTATTAATAGGCACACACCATTTATAGGCATAGCCACACATGCAAGTGTGCTATCTATAGACATCTTATAGTTAATTGAAGTGATAATCCTATTCTTAGCTCATCTTTGTGTAAAATGCTTGATCAAATCCTCTAAAGATAGACAATACATGGTGCGCACGTCTCTACATCGTTGGTGTGTTCCGCATGCCATCTTATAAAAATAGATCTTCATGCTCAAAATCGGCTAAGTCCTAAATGCTAAACTTGCCCTCTGTGTGCAGGTTCTTCTTGTCCCTCCACACCCTTGATCTTGGCCTTCTCTCCCATTCGAACTTCTTGTGTGATCTCTAACAAGTATTATTTGATCAACATTTACTGCTACTATAGCATTCAGATTAGGCTTAAAAATTCACATTTAGCTTAATAAGAAGTATATTCCTTCATTAGTGGGTTTGCAGAATGGGCGTGGTAGTAAGTTTCTCCTTTAATATTTCAAACGCATGCTGCTGCAGTTCTCTCTAATAAAATCTACCTTTCCCCTTTAGTAACTCTTCCAAGGGTGCATCAACTTTGGCATACCCTTTGACGAATTTTCTATAATATCCTGTATGACCTAAAAATTTGTGCACCTCGCTTTGACTGGTAGACACTTCTAGGCCTAGAATGACTGCAACCTTAGCTAGATCAACCAAAAAACTTTCCTTGCAGATTATATGTCCTAACAATATTCCAAATGGTGTAGCGAATATGCACTTCTTGATGTTCAAAGAGGTACTCAATTGTCTGCACCATTTAAACATTAAGCATAGATTGTCACAATGATCTTTCACAAGCCCATATATTGTCCAATCATCTAGGTAGACTTGTAAGAAGTTGTGAATAAAATATTTGAATGCCTGAACAACTATGCATGAGAATGCAACATGTGCATTTTTCAATCGAAAAGACATCACAGTATAGGAAAAACTGCCCCATTCAGTAGTAAATGTTGTATTTTCTTGATCCTCTTGAGCAATCCTAACCTGATGATACCTGAAAAACCCATCTGTGAAAGAATATATTTTGCGCCCTGCCACTCCTTCCAGTATTTCCTCCGTAAATGGCATAGGGAATGGGTATGTTACACAAGTAGCATTTATCTCCTTGTAGTCCACACATATTCTAATTCGTCCATTCTTCTTGATACTGATCACCATTGGACTAACCCATTTTGACTCATCAAGGGGTTTGATAATTCCAGATTTTAACATTTTATCAATTTCTTCTTTTACCTTTCACGCAAATTAGGATTCATTATGTAAGGTCTCTTTCACACTGTCCACGAACCTTCCTTAAGTTTTATCTCCATTTCCCCAATTGATTCATGCACGCCTTTAAGTTCATGATACCCTCAAGGTAATAAGTCCTGATAATCCCTGAGTAACTCAATGATCTTTGCTACCTCCAAGTTTGTCTTCATGGGTTCGTGATAGGTGCGCGTATCCTTGTCTACACAGTCCAAAACCTCACACACCCCTTGTGAATGTTCAATATCCAAGTTCTCAACTTCCTCATCATCCACGATGTAAACCATCTTTCCTTTCTCTTTCTCAAGGCAAGCACGTTCAAGTAGTATAGAGTCCATTTTTTCTTCCCTTTCAAAACACGCTCTGGACTCTGCCTCACCAAATAATTCCTGAATATGCTCTTCTACTTTTGCACTATCTCCCATAGTTGAGTGCTTGAAAATTTTTAATGCCTCTTCTATTAGAGGTTGGGAAGAAAAGTAGTCAAAGTTCATAGATCATTGATGTAGGCAAAAATTTTGCTAGTTCCTAGTCTCTCGATGTAGTTCTGTGTATACATATTAGGAGCGTGCACATCCTTGTAGATTATAATACAATTTATGCACCTAGAGTGAAAGTGGTAATGCTTCCTATCCTATTGTCTAGAGTCTCTCACACTACTGAATGTGATGTTGAATAGGTTGATCACCATGATAAGTGTAGATCTACATAGGTGTATTGTTCCTTACAAAACTAATAAATAAGGTGACTCCAATCTCTTCCCAATTTATAAGATTATCTTTTTGAACAACCCACCAGTGCGTCATTGTCCTATGCAATGTATATACTAACATATCTCTTCTCTTAATTTGATATGTCCACTGTGTTTCCATGGCTTTCAAAAATACAGGAAGATCTTCTACCCCTGTATACCAAGGTACTGTGTTACATATCCATTAAACTGAATCAATTCCATTCTTACATGCAACCATAATTTTTACCTCACACTCTACTAGTTCATATGTACCATGAGCCCAATTTTCATAAGCAATACTTGTAGTATCACTAATAGAATGATAATCCTCCCATTGTAGGATGCCTTCTTTTGATGGCTCATTGACCTCTGGACCCTGAAAAGCATGGACATAGATTATGTTTAAGTCCTCCTCACTTAGAGGCTCAACATATGGTATAGAATTCCCATCTGTCAAAGGTATCATAACCCTTTCCTCCTTGTTCTCAAAGCTGATATACCCCTTATTGAATCTCAAGTCAGCGTTATTCGCATAACACCAAAGGCACCCAAGCAAGGCTGGAAAATTATCTACTTCTACAAGTGCTAATACTTCAAAATCCCCAATGAACTTGGCCCCTTGTATGGTTATAGATGCATCCTTTAAAACTCCTATGGGTGTGGCCTTAGTCCGGTTTGCCATAAACAACACATTAGATGATGGCTGTAATGGAGGCCTCCCCATTGGTACCCATGCATCTAATGTAAGCACATTTACTTCCACACATGTATCAATTAATATGTTTCTCAACAGCCATCCATCCATAACAACATTCAGAGTAATTTCCTTGTCATAGTCAATACTATTAGGGGGAATATTTGCATGCAGAATCTGTCATCCAGTCCCAATACTTGCATGTTGAGTGTTCTCTTTTAACCAACTTCCTAATAGTGGAATGATGTTCTCCTAGCAAAACATTTTGCACACTTCTCTTAGATCATTGATATCAATTTGGATTATCTCTGATGCTTTATTCTTCTCCTTTAAGTATTTTATCTCACCCTGAAGATTCCTTATCACTTCCATGGTATCCTGGTAAACTTCCTTCTGATGAGCTGGGTACCTTGCATGCAAAACCTCCTCCTTGGTGATTGTAGGCTTCTTGTGTAATGCATCTCTTGCGTGTGTTGCTTCAGCTCATGTAGTAATCCTCATTTTCAATTCCTTAGGTCCTTGTACTATCTTGGGCACCCACTTATCTTCTACCACATGTTAGATTCTAACCATCCCAGTGCCTTTGTTTTCTTACTTATGCTGCTTACTCAGATGCTCATATATGTTTGGTCACTCTTCATAGTTATGGTTCTTTTTGTAGAAATAACATGAAATATTCTGAGGACAATTGTGCCTATAGTGGTTAGGAGATCCACATTTATATCACGTTCCTTGAGTAAACTCACTTCTTCTTCCACCGCAGCCTCATCCTCTGTATCCACCACAATATCCACGTCCCCTTCCATGACCTCCTTAGAAATTCCCCTCATTCCTACCATAGCGCATTTGATTATGATCCCAATCCTGGTGTTCATTCTTACCCTTAGAATTATCTATTACACTTGTCTTTCATACCCCAATGTCTATAGCATCCTGGATCTAACCAATCAACTAATAATCTTTAGTATCATGGGTCGTGGACCAGAAATTTTTTTGAAAGTAGGATACATTCTTCCTTATCACGTGTTGTAACAAAGGAAAATGACTAGCATCATGATTCAAATGATAGATGTCATAATCTAATAGTAATGAGTATACTATTCTGCAAGGATAATTATCCTTGGTGTGACCTACTTCACAATCTATACACCAAATTCTTGAGCATGTTTCATGGGATGAATTCACTGATAGCTTCTCTAACTATTTAGCCATAGCTGCAATCTATGCCTCTAAGAATGGAATAACGCTAGTATCAATGGTCCCAATTGCCTTAGCATGCAAATTTTCTTCCAATGCTTCGCGTAAATCATTATATGTCTTATGTGATAGTGCTCTTCTTAATGGTGTAATCAATCCTCCAATGAACCATTTTGCATGTTTGCTTGCGTGAATATCATAAGATATCTTAGATAGATGTGTCTTAAAATGGGCATCATACTCATGTACACTCTCAGTAGTTCCTTTTTTGATATCCTTGAGTGTACTAATACTATTCTGCTCAAACTCAGGGATATGGAACTCTTTCAAGAAAGCATCCTTCAATGCTACATAATCCACACAAGTTTGATCAGGGTCAAACTTCCTATACCAGTTGTGTTCTCATCCCTATAAGGTAGTAGAGAATTAACTTTCCTTACGCTCAGCAACAGTGATCCCTTTAGCATGCCACAAGATCTCACACATATGCACATGTTCAGAAGCATCCTCTATGCCTCTATACTCTGTGAGATGAAAAGGCATCTCCATATAAATGTTTTGTGGTTGTTACAGACCTTGACCACCTAATCCAAAACCTCCTATGTTCCCTTTTCCTCCAGAACCACCAGAAATAGAACAACCTATACCTCCCAATCCTCCCCCTGTAGTTGGAATAGGACCTATAGATGTACTGCCCTATGTGCCGATAGTAATACTATACTGAACCCCTATAATATGTGAGGTAGTACCACTCCCATAGGTGAATCTAACATTTTTTGTGCTCAATTTCTATGTGGATGATGTGCCTAAGAATGTTCCTCCAAATATCATTGAAGTCATCTATCCTTCCATTGATGTACTTTCTCCCTGACTGGCTCATGCTCTCCTACTTCCCAAGTTATCCTACTGGTTACTTTTCGTAATAGATACTGGGAAACCAAATGCAAGGGCTAGGTCACTAGGTGGATTAAGATGTGCGCCCATGGCCAAGGTAGTCTCTACTGGCACACTTCTGTGTCAGGCCAAGGGGGGTCTTTTTCATGTTTTCTAATATAGGGGAGTTCCTGATGCTCTAGCTCCATGTCTTCTACATGAGCTGTAAATCCTTCATGAGCCATCTCTCTCCTCAACGCCATACTTTTTTCAATGGAACATTGCTTCTCTATCTCCCTCTCGCGTGCCTCATTATACTTAAGCCACCTTTCCTCTCTCTACCTTTCTGCTACTGTGTCTTCCATATTTCACCAAACCTATTCCTACCCTTACACATGGTGAAGTTTAGTTAGCCATTGGTTTACTCTCCTGGTTCAAAGTTACCATCAAGATCTTTATCACTAGTGGAATACCTTACAGATATACTCCTCTTAGATACCATAAAAATTGGAATTCATCTACCTTTGGGAAAGAATACGTCAAAACTAAATATTCCATAATATAATTGTTTAGAACACCACAAAACCACATATCCACAGTGCGAGTCTAGATCAGATCATCATCATAAAGGGCCTAAAATTCTTCCTGTGTCCAGACAAGTGCATTATACCTCCAATTCCACTGAGATGCATAAACAGTAAGCCACTCATATAGTGCTACTGGAAAGATAGTGAAATATCTCTCGTATAGGTTGTCATACAAATTCTGTTCTACCCAAGTGCATGTGTTAAACTCAGATCCACTATTGAACTACCATGCATATTCCTCCTCCAAATCATGTATCCACTCTTCAATAATTGCTATAGTTAACCAGTACGTCTTCATCATGAACCATCCTGAACACAACTGAAAAAGAGGTCCCAGTAACGGAACTAATGATGTAGCTTAGAATTTACCAGATAACACCCTAGTCACACTGGCACATCACTCATATTAGACTGAGTGCTCACCAAAAGTGTGCAAAGCACCAATTCCCTCTTTATGGTTTTGTATCAAGATGCTAGTGTGATGAAGAAAGAAACGTATAGTTCCATAACTAATCAATCATTCTACAATGCATACCATATTCAGATTTATGAAGGAACAAGCTTAAACAATAATCGTGATTGAGTCAAGAACAGGCACTACTTTATTACACACAGGAATGACACTTAGATTCAACAAATAACTTTCATTTATTAATAAACATAGAAGCTCCTTACAATAATGGCATTCTATACCAATGTGCGTATGGATCTGATACATTAGTCCCATCGTATATCTCTCTATCACACACACATATATATATTACTAACATTTCATTCGTATCATATATAGGGTGGGGAATTTCCCTTCACCGACTTCTCTATTAAAAAAATAGGCCGCATGCTATTAATATCCATGTGCCATTTCTAGGCATAGCCAGACATGTAAGTGTTTTATCTATATACCTCTTGTAGTTAACTGAAGTGAAAATCCTATTCTTAGCTTGTCTCCATGTAAAACACTTCGATCTAATCCTCTAAAGATAGACAATGTGTGGCATGCACATCCCTGCATCATTGGTGTGTTCCATATGCCATCTTCTAAAAATAGGTCTTCATGCTCAAAATCGGCTAGGTCCTAAATGCTGAACTTTCCCTCCACGCGCGGGTTCTTCCTGTCCCTCCGTGCCCTTGATCCCGGCCTTCTCTCCCACGCGGACTTCTTGTGTGATCTCCAACAAGTATTCTCTGATCAACATTTACTGCTACTATAGCATTCAGATTAGGATTACAAATTCACATTTAGCTTAATCAGAAGTATATTCCTTCATTAATGGGTTTTTAGGCTACTATTCAGTAAGAATAAATCCATAAGATCAACCAAAAACAACAGTTGCAACAAAATTGAGTTTTTTCATGTATATGGTAGTGTCATTTGGATTGAAAAATGTATCGATTGTATTCAACTGTATAATGGTCAATGCATTCAAAGAATTCATCCATGAATTCCTAGAAGTATACTTGGATGGTTGGACAGTTTATGGGTTACTAAAAAAACCATTTACAAGTATTACGTCTAGTGTTTGAAATATGTAATGAATTACAAATCTCCTTAAGCATAAAGAAATGCATCTTCCTTACACCATTTGGCACATTACTCGGACATATAATTTGCAAAGAAGGCTTGTTGATAGATCCATTGAAAATATTCATAATAGTAACATTACCACCTCCCAAAACACAAAAAAATGCACACACTCTATTAGGATATACATGATATCATTAGAAATTCATAAGGAACTATGTAACTATAAGTTCCCCACTAGAGGAGTACTAAAAAAGAAGACAAATAAATAGATTGAATAGACAAAAGAGTGTGTAGACACTTTTGAAATATTGAAGAACAAAATATTGCATTCTCTAATTTTTATATTCCTAGACTGGAAGGTACATTTTCATGTACATGTAGATTCTTTTGGGATAAAAATAGGCATGGTATTGGCTCAACCACGAGATAAGATGGATCACCCTATCACATCTTGCAAGTAGAAAAGTAGCTAAACCAAAAAGAAATTATTTTACCACAGAAAGAGAAGCCTTAGCTATGGTGTATGCTTTGCAGAAATTCAAACATTATTTACTAGCCACACTATTTGTTTTCTATATTAAATGTGAATCCTTGAAGCACTTGATAAACATACGACTATTATAGGGTAAAGTTTGTAGGTGGTTAATGTTGTTCAAAGAATTCAATTTCCTTATATTTGTCAAGCCAAGAAAATTGAATAATTGGCTATACTATTTGTCTAAAATCGACACTAGAGAAGATTAGGGACCAATTGACGATGATTTTCCCTAGAGCATATATCTTCCGTATAAAAGTAGTTTCCAAATAATTATAAATAATCACACAACTCTTATCAATTGGTGATTTCCCGCAGGATATACAAGATAAAAAAAACAAAGGCTATTGATCAAAGTATTCCCTTTCACCTTAATCAAAGGATAATTATATAAAAAAGGTAGGGATGATATATTAAGAAGATTTATTCTCCATCATGAAAAGGAAAACACATTACAAGATGCACATGAAGGAGTAGCAGGTGGAGATATGATTGCGCTAAGAATTTTGATGACAGGAATATGGTGACCTACGTTGTTCGAAGATGCCCATAAGCATACTAGAACTTGTTATGCATGCCAAAGAGTAGGTGAACCAAATGTGAGGGATGCAATTCCACTAGGACTGGTTCTAACCTTAGCCCCATTTGAAAAATGGGCCATAGATTTCATCGGGCTAATCAAACCTATGAGAAGGCACTCACAAGAAAGATTCATTATTGCATGGACATTTTTTTTAACAAGATGGGAAAAATAAATTGCAAAAAAAGATTATACTTCTCGGATAACAACAAAGTTCATCTATAAAAACATAATCACACAGTTTGGATGTTTTGCTAAATAGTACTATTGATCAAAGTAAACATTTTGAAAATGAAACTGTGGAAGCACTCCTCAAGCATTTCCTAATTAATCACAATAAGAACACTCCATATCATCCATAGGTGAATGGAATAGTGGAAGCATTTAATAAAATCCCAGAAAATGTTCTAACCAAAATGTGTTCCCTATAAAAGGTGAATCGAGACTTGAATATTCCCGCAACATTATAGGCATATCAAATTAGTTATGAAAGAATCACCAAGTATTCCCCATTTCAACTAGTTTACAGATTGGATGTTGTAGTACCTATGGATTTTATCATTCCCAATTTGAGAGTAGTTGTAGCTTTTCAAATGATTTAGGAGCCTTTAGAACATGAAAGCATTGGTTACTTTAGAGAATCTAGATGAAAAAAAATTCATTTCCACCAAAAACCAAATTTAGGAGAAAAGAAGACAAAAGTATGGCATGATATACCATGTAAACACAAAAAGTTTTTGATTGGAGATAAATTCTTAAGTATTAAAAATCAGGGAAGTAAAAAATTAGATGGCTAGGACCGTATATAGCAAAAAAACATTCTAGCATAAGGGGCCATCAAACTGTCTATATTAAGTGGCATGAAACTCTCAAGACATGTCCATGGAGTGTGGCTCGTGAAATATTATTGTTGTCCAAAATAACCCTCAGGCTATTTTGACAACTTACCAAGTCCAATTTGAGACTTGGCATTTTTTTGAAATCTACGAAACATTAGAGGTTAGTGTTTCATACAATCCAAGATATCAGTGTTCTATGAGTTCTCTTAACCCACAAAATGAAGGAAATACAACTCAAAACCCAAACAAAATTTTGATTAGGGAATTAGCGCAAAAGACTTGGATAAGGTTAGAGCTTCGCGGGGTCGGTTACATTCGTAGATGAAAGGTAGTAGTCCATCATGAAATGTCAGACAACAAAGGTTGGAGGCCACTTTGGAGAGGCCAAAATGAAAGGGTAATATGCTGTTGTGTGCTACAAGGCAAAAGATATGGAATTTCAAACGTGGCCAAGGTTAAAGCTGTGGAACAGTAACTTAGTGTTTTGTGGGCTTATCAAAGGATTAAAATTCTGTAGACTTCACAAGGATGGGGAAAAAGGAAAAATGGTCGTGGGGTTAGTAAATTTTCCAAACAAAGGTATCCTTCTACGGAACAAAGGAACTTGGTCGTGGATATGAAGAATCTGCATACAAAAGAAATAGACCTCTATGGTATATGGGAATGTTTAGTACAAGTTCTACAGAACTTAAAACTTCAAGAGCTACAGAGCATGCACGTAATGCTACACAATGTGTTTCGATCCACAAAGGTCTTGAAAGTCCACAAAATATTAAATACCGCTAATTAAAGACATTTTTACAGAACATGGTGAATCAAATATGTCATGGAGGTCTTAGAAGCCAAAACCAAAGTTGTATAATGAACAAACAAGAAAAGGCAACGAAAAAAAGGCAAACCATCATGGAGTCTACACAACAAATTATTTCTTTGTGAAGGCTTGGGATTGGTATGATATCTTTCATTGTAGAGCTCTATTTCACCTTAGGTTTGATCCATTAACAACGTCTTGGAGATGTATTTTAAAATAAGGAATATTTACAAGGAATGATCGAGTATTTCCAGAGATAGAAATTATGGATTTTAGGGATGTTTTACATCATTTTTAGAATTCAGAAGATGCCATGTTTAGTTATGAGATGTTTGTTTGATCCTCCCTCACCTGGAGATCCTTCAGATGCTTCTAAAAGAGCAGATTATTCATGCTTAACTGAAATGATGCAAAATGGTGATCCATGTAACATAATTGGAAATTTGACAATTTCACATTCCTCCATCTTCTAGATTTCGTAGGCGTATGAACTATCATGAGGTAAGAAGGTTATCTAATAGAAGTAGTAAGAAGGTTTTAGCAAGGTCTAATATGTCAAGAATCTTTTCTAATATCTTTTGATCCCCTCTCCTCTCCTCCCTTCTATAAGATGTAATATGTTTCTTCATTGAAGCACCCTCTCTTACTTGGTAATGCTATTATGCCAAAATTTTAACAGAACTAAGGATTTGCAGACCTGTGACATGTGTTTTGTGATGCATTTATCCCTATGAATGGTTGTAGTATTTTTTACATACTACAATAATAATATGATGTCAATTATGGCTTGAATCTTCCCCTTGTGTCCATTATTTTATTCTTGACTTTTATCCTTTCATTTGTGACTGTATATTCATTATTTCTTACAAAGTTGCATGCCATTTGTGTCAATCAAATAGGGTTACGAGCTGATTTTTTTATAGAGTTGGGTCATGGAAAACCATCTTGACCCTCAACCTTACATTTAGCCTTCTTACTTCTTTGAGAATTTGAGAGAGAATGATCAAATTGTTTCTTGGTGTAATCACATTTGTTTTTAGCTTATTTTGTCATGTTCCCTTATCCCTCTCTCTCCCTGGTTACTTGGATGTGTTAGAGTAGGATTAGCTTAGAGATATTTTTTGTGTTAGCATTATACATAGGTGGATTAACCATCCTTATCTAGAGTTTGATCTCACTCATTCAAGTCCCACATTGTTGAGATCATTCAATGTTATCCAAAAATTATTGATTTGTCATGATCAAATCCTAGGGTGTAATTTTGAGCCACAATTTTTTTTAGCACGCATGATGTGACTAGAATTATGAGCTTTATATCATTTCACTAATATTGGTGTGTGTCTTGGTGATAACTAGCCTTAAGAGGCTTCACAAAACACATATGGAAACTCCCAACAACATATCAACTGGTTTTAACACTCGAGTGTTTTAGTTTCATGAGAAGGATACAAACAAGGAAAATCAAATAAAGAGGTGAGTCTTTTGAATAATTACAACTCTCACCAAGGAAAAGAGTAAAATTGGTTGAAGGACCCCTATTCCCATCACCTAGAGTCCGTTCAACTTCCCCCTTCTGTTATGCCTTCCTATCCGAATCATAGGAACCTAAAACTCACCTCTCCCATGGCCCTTTAAAGGAATCAACCCTTTATTACTTTTAATGGTAGTAGCCCCTTAGTTTTAAATGCACCTCATGATATCCCAGTAACTACCCTTAAGAGCATCACATTCTTTATAGGAGAGATTTCAACCACTCCCATTGAACATATTTTAGATGTTGTAAATGTTTTCTCTATCCACCTTATTAATGAAGATAATGTAACACTTAGATTATTAGCTTTATATTGTAATGGGAAGATGTTGTAATGGTATAGAAGTATATGATCAACCTTTATCCATACGTGGGATGATCTTGGGAGAAACTCTATAAACATTTTAAAAATAAGAGTGACCATCTATCCCTCATTGAGCAACTCACTACCATCAAGAGACCCCCTCATGAAGTTATGATAAATTTTAATATCAGATTTCTAAAATACATGGGATAAAATCCCCCCTTTATTTAATCCTTCTCCAAATATTGCATTCCTATTTTTTTAGAGCCTTGAATAGTGATGTGGCTATTATATTCAATCAGTGGGGGGATATCTTACCAGATTCTTATAATATAACTATTAGAGCTGAAAATTACCTAGTCCAAGTTGGGAAGATAGCCCTTAGGCTACCAATGCCTCTATTTCTAGAACCCCTCCCAATGCAACCTACTTTTTCACCCAATCCTAGAGTGATCAGTCAACCAATTCCTCCTAATTTTTCCCCTATTGAGTTGTATGGAGTTATGACCATGTTGTAAATTATTGGAAATGAAATGGTAACCATAAAGAGGTAAGTAGCCCAACAAAGCAGTCCTTATCAACCCCTCAATCAAGCATATCAACCCAATAAGAAACTCTATCAAGGTAATGTCTAAGGAAAAGGAAAAATAGGTTACCCTAGGCCTTAAACACACAATACCATTCTACTGTAAGCTATTATAAGGCCATTTTCCCAATTCAAAACAACCTAGCACATGATTATCAATGGTGTTACTTATGTAATCAACCTCATGATCAAAATTCTTGCAAAAATGGAGTTCTCAGCCAAGTTGAGAAACATGAAGATTCACTCTAAGAGAAACATGAAGATTCAATTGCAAGAGGAGAAGAAGCTTAAGGATAGGTATCAAATGAATATACTCTTCTTAATTGGAAAGTGGGTGTGAGTTTTGTGGAGTAAATAAGGAAATTGAAAATAGGGGCACCAGTCCGGTTGCACTGAACACAAGGTCTAATAAGAGAGTTATGAAAGGAGAAATATCTTCCATAGGTGGTCAAACATCTACCTCCCAAACAAAAAGAGAATGTACAACTACTAAACCCTATGAATTGTAAAGAAATTAGGTTGTTAAAAAGGATAATCCATTTAGAAATTAGACTCTAACTAGTCAACAAGTAAAAGAGGATGTTACTACAATGAAGGTCCAGACAAAAGTTAGACACATTTCTCTAAATATAGTGGAAAAAAATGAATAAAAGTGGCATGAACATGACTATGTGGGAAGCACTCTCCAATATGGCACACATAGATTTGTTACAAGAAGCTTTGAGACATTTTGGTGACATAAGTGAGCCAACAAAGGTTACTTCAGGTACTTCTACAAGTTTGTGTCAACCAAAAGAAGATGAAACAAGTAACATCATCAAACCACCTCCCTTGTATGTCTGCATAATCATTGGTAAGTACCTTATACACAATTGTATAATAGATTTTAGAGCTAGTAGTTCTATTATGCCCAAGAATATTGTTGGTTCATTAGGCATTAAGTATACAACAATCACCAAGGAGATTGTCCAACTAGATTGCACTTCTATCAACATAGTCGAGGTCATAAATATTTGAATTTTACTTTACATGCATGTCCACGTATTTCAATCTTGCAAGACATTTCAGTCATTGACCTCCCTCCATTATTTTCCACATGCCTTTCTAGAAATTTTACTATGAAGGTAGGGGGATACTTGTCTACAAATTTGTCATATAAGATTATTAAAACTAGATATGGAAATAGAGTAAACCATCAAAGTTGAGCCTATTTCCCATAATCAAATTGATCCTTATACACTTTGACATATGAATATGAATTGTGTTATGCATGATCAAGAGGAGAGTGATGATATTTATGAGGTTTCCACATCTATAGAAGAGGTTCTTGTCATTCTACTTGACAATTAGGGAAATGAGCATTTAAAATTTGATCCTTATGATCACATGGAGGAGACAAGGTTAGGGAATTATTGTATGTGAGGGGAGAATTCCCTCATACCTAACCTTATGAATACACAAGAGGATCAAGATGGGGTGTGAAAATTGTATTTAGATGGATAAAAAGTAAGAATGGTGTTGGCATTGGAGTTATATTGATCTCTTAAAGTGAGGAGAAATATTTATTTACATTAAGACTTCAGTTTAGCTATACCAATAATGTGTCAGAGTATGAGGCATTGATCCAAGGTCTCCAGTTGGTGCAAAAGTATGGAATCATTTTGTTACAAGTATTTGGGGATAATGAAATGGTCATACATCAGGTCAGAGCTCCACGTGTATCCAAGAAAAACCTACTGAAAGTCTATAAGCATAAAACATGTAATATGATTGAAGGCTTTGATGCTTTCAACATTCAAGTGATAGCAAGAGTGTAAAAAAATATGTTGATAGACTGTCAGTGATTAGATCCTAGTATGATATTCCTCAACACATCAAGAAAGGTTTAGACCAACATGTCAAGCTCGTTGTTAGACCTGCCATACCAGGATAATGCAACTTGTTGGCAAGTTTTTTTATAGTGATAAATGAATTATGAATTTTTTACAAGATGAGGCAAAGTGAGTTCTCTACTAGAAATCAGTCAAGATTGCAAGAGAAATATGAGGATCATATAATCTAACTCAATGCTAACAAGTTGACTAAGGGATTGATCACTTTGGAAAACATATTTAACCCTGATGATTGGTTCAAAGGAGAGAAAATGAACATAACTGTCAATGAGGAAAGCTATGAGTAGGTGGCCATTTTAAGAGACAAGTATTTAAAGTTCAGAAAGGTATGTAGCTATTTTGAAAAGAAATATCTTGTTTACCTTTATAAGAAGTACAATGATGTGTTTTCTTGGAGTTATGTAAATTTTAAAGGTTTTGATCTAAGCCTCACAAACCATACCATTGAATTGGATCCCACCCACAAAACCAATCAGGCAGAAACAAATGCATATAAATCCAAAGTAGAGCCCTTGATGAGAAAAGAATTGGCCAGGATTATAGAGGCAAACATCATTTTGTCTACAAGCATTCTTCTTGGGTAGAAAATTTGGTTCCAGTTAGGAAAAAGAACGTGAATATTAGATTGTGTGTAGACTTTAGGGACTTGAACAAAACATTTCTAAAAGACCATTATCTTCTTCCATCCATGGAAAAAATCCTTTAGACAGTGGCTGGGTAGAGAGGTTCTCTCTTGTAGATGGTTATAAAGGATACAAATAAGTCCTTGTGCAAGAATCATATCAGTTCAAAAGATCCTTCACAACCAAGTGGGGTGATTATGCTTATATGAAGATTCCTTTTGGGTTAAAAAATATTGGTGCAACCTTCCAAAGGGAAAAAATATGGCCTTTAAGGTACTGGTTGGTGAAATGATCTTGTTGTATTTGGGTGACATAACCATATACTCAAAACACACAAGTGAACATTTGGATAATTTGACGAAGGCCTTTAATAGGTGCAGAGAATTTGGTGTTTCCTTGAATCCTATGAAATGCGTGTTTGTTGTTCATGAAGGAAAGTTTCTAGGACATGCAATGTTAAAGGATGGACTTCCCATATATCTAGATATATTGGATATAATTTTCTCTCTCTCTTTCTCTCTCTCTCCCCCCTAGGTACAAGAAAGGTTTGTAAATCTTCCTAAGAACAATAAATTTTGTATGAAGGTTCATCCCCAACTTTACTACTTTAGCTAAGCATCTTACCTCTATGCTCAATAAGAAAGTTTTCTTTAGCTAGTAAACTAAAATAAAAAATAGTTTTAAAAATATCAAGAAATCCATTTCTCAACCCCCTACTCTTATAAACCCTAATTATGCAAAATATTTTACTCTTTATGAATTTGGAGGAGGTAATAACATCTCCACCATCTTGGTTCAACAAAAAATTGATTTCTTGGAGCAACCTATTAGTTTTTTTAGTCAAGAACTCAAATATTATGAGATTAGGTACAATTTTGTTGAGAAGCAATAATTTTCTATCATTTGCACAATTAAGAAATTTAGACACATGCTTTCAAATAACATGATTTAGTTAATGGTGTCTCATCCAAGCGAGAAATATTTTCTCTTGAATAGGGATATGAAAGAGAATAGAGCTGGATGGATCACCAAGGTCATGGAGTATGATGTTCATATCAAGGTCACTAAGCTTGTGAGAGGAAAGGGTTTGTGTGAAAAACTTGCAACAAATTTAAGGGATAATAGAGAGATCTTTATGTTACAAGAAAATTAGCCCCCTCCCCATGTTCATGATAGTTGGTATCAAGATATGGTAACCTTCTTACAAATATGTGGATATCCTCAAAGTTTGAAAAAATTATGCTAGATTGGAGGATTTATGAACATGAGGAGGAATATGTCGTAACCACATTATGAAAATGATAGAACTTTCGGAATAGCCGGCACTGGGCACCACATTATAAAAATAATTAGAAACTAATTTTTGTTGTGTCACAAGTTGTTCACTATCCTTTGTTATTTATCGCATGTCTGTCGCTAGAAGATCATCGAGTTCACCTGTAATTTGCAAAAGAAAAGACTTCCTATAAAACCCTAAAACACATCAAATTATAAAAAGAAAAATATGCAACTAGGGAGTCAGAATGATCTCGACGGTCACTCAATAGAGTGAACTTACAATTGAGCGTTGCACTACATCTCATACTCCATGTAGTTCTATGCATGTGTGTGTGTAGAATCGTGCCCTAGGAAGCTCTTGTGCAAGATGCACCAAATAACAAGAAATAACTAGATGTAGAAATGTAAGTAAATACGTGTATGGAAAAATTAACTTCCCCTAGACAAAAAATAGTCCCTTATCCCTTGAATGAAGCTAGATGGATGATTTGATGCTCTTAGAATGCCTTTGGATGTAACCTTAGGAGATGATAGTAGATGCTTAGAGCTTGGTCCTTTATTATAGTCATATAGATTTGTATTTATTTGATTCCCTTGTTTGAATTTTGTAATTAACATATAAAAGGATGACCCATAAGAAAAAAATATGCCTAAAAGATAAAAGAGGCCTAAAAGGGGTGAGAAAATACAAAGAGGTCAGGGGCACCCAGAGGGGATGAGGAATCTTGGATGTTGACATCCTTACTGGGTGCTAGTGTCCAAATCCAAGAAAGATAAAGCAATGGAAGTCAAACTGGGGAGTGGGGTGTGTAATACCACAGAGAAAACAAGAAAAAAAGAAAGAGGCCAAAGATAGATGTCAATTACTAGTTTTCTCACTTAGGAATCATATGAATAGTGGTATGTGATTAGGACCTAGAAATGTACCCAAGTGCGTGAATTAGTGTCTACATTTTCCCCCACTTTATGTTGTTGGGTGAATACTTAATAACATAAAGTAGAAAAGAGATGCATACCTGATAACCATGTAGATTAATGGTGAAAGTGTGTCGGGAGACAAGAAAAAGCGTGGAGTGATAAAATAAAGCGTGAAAGCTAAAGAAGAGGAAGTGACCCTAGAGTGAAAGCATATGTGTTGTGTCACATTGTCCCTATTATCATTGTCTCTTAATGTGTTCGATGATGTGGTTGCTGTTTCTCATAAGGAAAGACCTATAAAAAGAAGAACAAACAAGTAGTCAAAGTAGTGTATATGTGAAAAATTCGATCCAAATATGTAAAAATGAGAAAAATAAATAAAAGGAATATGTGTACCTAATCCATGACAAGTGAAAATGAAATGCTGAAGAAGAACGAGTTTTTTGGGCGATCTCATGCCAAGAATGAGTTTTTTGGGCAATCTCACGCCAAGTGCAAGTTTTTTGGGTGATCTCATGCCATGGTAGAAGAAGTGTTGGGGAGAAATGTCTAGTGCTATTCTCCATCCTTGACTACTTTCTGAAAATTATACACCACTATAGATGGTGTGATACTACTTTGTTCTATTTTGATCTAGTTTGATCCAACGCAAATAGAAAAAAGAGATAGAATGCATTATAATTGTTGGAGGATTATGTCTATTATGTGCAAACTGTGTCAATATGAGAAAATCACTGTAACTTCCCTTGATCATAGGCACCCAAGAAAGGTTGGGAGCACCCAGATACTCATGTCTATATCTAGGTGTTGGTGTCTGTGTTGTGCTGAGGACCCAAGTCAGATTCTGATCCCTTTTTGTAACTAAAGAATGCTTTGTTATTGTACTATGACTGTGTACTATTGAATGGGGTGACTGATTCACCTAATGCATGTCACTCTCATTTGGGGTGCATGGGACGTCACTAGGAGGATGCAACCCAAAAGAGAGGATCAAGAGTTTATATGAAATTGATGCCCTATAGGGGGAAGGAATGTGTTTGGTAAAAACCAAGGCAAATGCAAACAAAGTGGTTGGAAACATGTGTTAGTGAAAATAAGATAAATTTTCATATAGAATACATTGTGAAATCTAGCAAACAAGAAGATAATATAGAACATGAAAATTAGGTTTTAAACATGGGACATCACTCATAATGTTGGAAGAAAATTAGAGATGAAGCGACCAAAAGAATACAAGCAATGAACAAGCAAGACATAGTGCATAGTCTGTAAATAATGACATATAATGGAAAATAATACCAAGCAAAGAGTATCAAATAACCATGGTAGCAAATAGTTCTTATAAAGAAAATGTTGCACATGAAACTCCCATTAGCATGTTAGAAACATAGAAAGTATGTCAAATAATGTATGATCCATTATAAAGTTGTGTGTCAGTAAGGAGATGAAGTAGTACAAAATGAAACAATAGCACCTGTAGTGTGTACAAAAGTAGATGACCCCAGGAGCCTCGGTGGGACTAGTAAGAGGTACAATGCCAAACATCCATGATGTGTGTAAAGATGTATGTTAAGGATGCATTCATGACTAGAAGACTAGTGAACACACATGTTCTTATAGAAAAGATAATGACATACGATGTATCCGACTAACATAGTAAGCAAAGTGTAACGTGCGAGTATAAACAAACAAAAACAATGTGTAACTAAGATATGTAGTATTGTTGTGAATGAGCATGATGGAATGATATGTAATATGAGTGTGATAGGAGCCACATTCCACCCAAGCATATGTGAATGAGTATGAGATGAGGTTCATTTATAAATTCCCCCTTAGTAGTTAAGAATGAGCCATATAATATGAGTGTGTCATTGAGAAATGGTTTAAACATGTACACTAGAAATATTGATCAATGAAGCATAGAGCATAAAGAGTGTGAATGTGGTGAGGTTCATTTCATATATATCCCCTCAGTAGTCGAGTATGAATTGTGGAACTAGAGTGTGTCATAGGGAAGTGTTTCATGTGAGAATATGATGTTAGAAAGACGTGTCGTGAATGTGTTGAGTGTAGAAGTGTGTAGTGTGTGAGGTTCATGTATGTAGTATGCCCTCAACAATCAAGTGTGAACCATAGCAAAAGAGTGTGTCATAGGGTAATGAAAATACAAGCAATGTATGTATGTATGATGAACGAGAAATACTAGATGTGAAGCACAAAGCGTAAAAGTAGAAATGATAGACACATGATAATGCTAGGAGTGGGGGAAGAGCAAGCATGATGCCATCCAAGTGTGTAAGAAATGTATAGCTAGTCAATGATGTTAAAGGGATCAATGTAAGGAGTCTTTTTTTTGATAAAAGTGATTGGATGCTAAAGTGGAGTTTGGAGAGGGACCTTGAATGACAGAAGTTGAAAGAAGCCATCTAGAGTTTTTTGGTCTTGCTTAGTGAGTGGTTGCTTATTTGGTAATGGTGTAAAAGATTTGAGAGAAGGAGGTTGATGAGGAATAGACCTTGAGAGGTGATTTCTTAGTTGGAGTAGGTTAGGAAAAGCTTGAGTGACTGAAGAAGGAACATTGGAAGTAATAGCCTGATGCTCATTGGTCATAGTAGAAGAAGATTTAGGAACCCATTTGGATGTAGAATTTGGGGATGGGCATGTAACAGAATGTTGTACAACAAATGAGATAAAAACCTTGACACTCAAGATGTTTGATTATTCGTTGTAAATCATAACAGTCATTGTCATTATGTCCATTGATTTGATGATAAACAAAAAATGAGAGACCTTGATATTTGACCAAACGATAAGGAGGATAACAATGAGTAGATGACAAGCTGATCAATTGATGAGTAAGGAGCTGAGGAAGAATATCTCATTGCTTAGCATTGAAATCAAACTTGAGAGGTGCGGTAAGACTTAGGTTTCACTGATATAAGCACATGTAGAAGACATAGAATGAGGATGAGATGTGGAAGAACTAGCAATCATGAGCCTGAGAAGCATCCTTAAGATGTTGGATTTCAGATTAAAAAGAGATGTAATCGTGGATTCCATAGCCTGAAATTTATCTTGAAATAAAGAATGTAATGCTTGAATGGATGTGAAAATTTATTGATTGACATTATAACTAATGGAGTGATCACAGAGATGAGAAGTAGCACTGAATTTTGAAGGTGGCATTTTGATAGGAAGATGCATAATGTCTAGGGTTTTATGGAGAGCATCGTTGCAAGATGGGTGCATTTGAAGCAATTGAATCAAGGAGACCTGAGACACCCTATGAGCCATGAGAGAAGAAAAATGAGGATCCAAAAGTGTTCAAATGAGTCAGGTTCTCCAAATGATTTAACAAAAATAGGATTTTTGTGAAACCCTAATTACAGAGTCATAATGTAGATAATAATAAATAAAGTACATATCTAACCTAAGCAATAAGCTTGATAAAAATGAATCCCTATGTACAAGAGAGGGAATATAAGACTTAATTGATTTTGTAATTAATCCCAAAGTATGTTAGACTGGAAAACTAGTAAAATTGGAGCATAAGAGGTCTATCGCAACCGAACACTCATAAAATTGTAAAACTTGCAAAATAGGATGGGACCTGGGATGCCTAAATTGGGTTAGGGGTGCCTAGGCACCAGGATAGTTTGTTCTGCACGGTGCTGATCTACGTAGAGGATCGAAAATAAATGGTTTTGTGTCAGAGGTCGTTGAGTTGTCGCTTCATTGTATATCGCACCTATAGTTGCCAAAATGATCACATGTAGCTCGCTTGTAATCTGCAAAATAAAATGACCTCCTATAAAACCCCAAAACACATCAAATTCTAAACAGAAAAAAGATGTAAATGGGGAGTAATAATGACCCTGGCGGTCACCCGAAAGAGTGAACTTACAACTGAACGTGTTGCACTACATATTAGACTCCATGTAGTTTTGTGTGCATGTGTGTTCAAATTGTGCCCTAGGAATATCTTGTGCAATATGCACCATGATAACAAGTAATAGCTAGATGTAACAATGTAAGTAGATGTGTGTATGGAAAAATGAACTTCCCCTCCTATGAAGTGTATGTAGAAAAAATGCAGTCCCTTGTCCCTTGAATGAGTGCTAGATGGATGCTTTTATGCTCTTAGAATGCCTTTGGATGCAACCTTAGGTGGATGATAGTAGCTGCTTAGAGCTTGGTCCTTTATTATAGTCACATAGATTTGTATTTATATGATTCACTTGTTTGAATTTTGTAATTAACATCTAAAAGGCCAACCCATAAGAAAACAAGATGCCCAAAAGATAAAAGAGGCCCAAAAGGGGTGAGTAAGATATAAAGAGGTCAAGGGTGCCAGAGTGTTGGCATCTGGGTGCTAGGTGATAGGCGTTGTCCAGAGCCAAGAAAGATAAAGTAGTGAAAGTTAGCCTAGGATAGTAGGGTGTGAAAGACCACAAAGGAAAAAAGAAAAAAAGAAAGAGGCCAAAGATAGATGTCAATTACTAGTTTTCTCACTTAGGAATCATATGAATAGTGGTATGTGATTAGGACCTAGAAATGTACCCAAGTGCGTGATTTAGCGTCTACAGTAGACAACCAACTCCATTGAGTTAGCAAAAGTTTTGTTCAAAATAACCACTGGAAGATATTTTGAAAACTTACCAAGTCTAATTTTAGACTTAGGTATTTTTTAAAAAGCCACGAAACATTGGAGGTTAGTATTCCGTGGAATCCAAAATATCAGTGTTCTGTGGGTTATCCTAATCCACAAAATGAAGGAAATACAAATCAACACATAAGCATATTTTTATCAGGAAATCCATGAAACACTATCCTAATGTACCATTAAATGTGGAATTTAGTGTTCTATGGGTTCTCCTAGTTTGAGGCAGAACAATGTAATTAATGTAAAAAACTTGCAGAAGGTTAGAGCTCCACGAGGTTGGTTAAGTCCGTATAACAAAAGGTAGTATTCCGAAACACAATGGAACATAAAAAAGGTTGGAGGATACTTTGGAGAGGTTGTGATGTAAGGCGAACATGCCAATCATACATTGCGAGGAAAAAATAAATGGAAAGTTTAAACATGGCCAAGGTCGAAACTGTGAAACACTAAGTTAGTTTTCCGTAGGATTCTGAAAGGATTAACATTCCATGGACTTCACAAGGCCATGAGGTTAGTAAAGTCACCAAACAAAGGTAGCCTTCCGCAGAACAAAGGAACTTGGTCACGGATATGCAAAATTCACATAATAAATAAATAGACCTCAGTGATATGTGGGAAGGTTTAGCGAGGTTTGTGGAACTTAGAATTTCAAAATCCATGGAAGTAGCCGTGGAGTATTCAGGTAATGCCATAGAACATGTTTTGATCCATAGAGGTGGATTGAAAGGCCATGAAACGTTAAATTCCACGAACTGAAGATATTTCCTATGGAACAGGGTGAATTCAAAGAAGTTGCAAAGGTCTTAGATTCCAAAAACAAAGTCATATAATGAACAAACAAACAAAGGACATGAAACAAAGGAAAACCATCCTAGAGTCTATAAAATGAAGGATTTCATCATGAATGCTTGGGATTGGTTTTTTGATGATATATTTCATTGCGGAGATCCGTTTCACCTCATCTTTGATACATTAGAAATGTTTTGGAGAGGAATTTCAAAAGAAGGAAGCTTTACAAGGACTGATTGAGTATTTTGGGAGATTGAAATTGTTGATTATGGGGATGTTTTATGTCATTTTTAGAAGTCAAAAGATGCCATGTTCAGTTATGAGATGCTTGTTTGATCCTCCCTCACTTGGAGATCCTTCAGATGATTCTAAAAGAGTATATTATTTGTGCCCAACTAAAATGATGAAGAATGGTGATCCGTGTAACATAATTGGAAATTTGGCAACATCACATTCCTCCATCTTCCATTTTTTTTGGGAATCCATTAATCTACAGTTTTTTCCATAAGAAAAAATATGGAGTTTTATTGTAAGAAAAGGCAACTCCAAAATCATGAACCATCATGATGTGAGGAGGTTACCTATTGGAAGTAGTAAGAATGTTTTACAAAGGTTTAGTAGGTTGAGCATCTATTCTCCAAACATCTTTTGATCCCCTCTCCTCTCCTCCCTTCTATAAGATGTAATGAGTTTCTGCATTGAAGAATCCTCTCTTGCCTTGGTAATGTTATTATGCCAAAATTTTGACAAAACTAAGGATTTGTAGATCCATGACATGTGTGTTTTGGTGCATTTTACCCTTTGAATGATTGTAGCAATCTGTGTATACATATAACAATAATATGATGTCAATTATGGCTTAAATATGCCCCTTATGTATATTATTATCTTCTTTCCTTTTGCTCTTTCATTTGTGACTAAAAAATAAGACAAGGGAGAAGGAAAGTACAAAAATAAGAAAAACCACTGATTAAAGAAGATAAGAAAAATTGTGGAACTGATTTGATAAAATTAAATCTTAACCAAAGGATTAGAGTAAATCAGATATATCATAAACACATAATATGTTGATGTACAATGGTGAGAAAGTGTAACCAATAAGAGGATGTGAGTGACTTAGTTTATATCTGGTTGTTTGGACTAGATCTGGGCTGCATTCATGGTGGAATATGCTTAGTTTGCAACTGCATATGCTTCATCTGGAAAATATGAGAATTATGTTGGGATAGTAACAACTAGATCTAGATAGCATGTCTCAACACTAGTGTCCGAATTAGGTGATTAAACTAAAATGGAAAATAATGATCTATATTTAGTTCAATCTAATGCTATGCAAAGCAATAAATGAACAACTAAATAAGTAAAGGAAATGAACCAAGCAACCTAAGATACAAAAATGTGAAACCCTAATGAGAAAAGAGGGCTAGAAAGGCCTTAGCTGGTTCGAAAACTTATTGGGACTATGTCATAGTGAATACTAGATGAATAGAATGAAGAAATGACCACATAAGAGCTCCAAAAAGTGCAAATATAAGCTGTTTGAGTAGACTAGGGAACCTAGAGAGGGATAGGGGCACCTAAGGTGCCCTGGTTTGACATTTGGGTGCCCTGGTCTACATAAATGACTTAGAAAACCTCCTTTAAGGTGTTGCTGAGTGACTACCTTCCTTTGCTTCCTGTTACGTGGATGTCGCTAAACTGCATTGGATGTCTTTGTAAATAAGCATATGGAGGAAACACCTGCAAAACTATAGAAAAAGCATCAAAACCCTAAAAAAGATAGATGCATATGAAGGGGTCAGAATGTCCTCATCTGCCACAATGGATGGACTTATCACTGAGCACTGCACTACATCTCAGACCCAATTTAGTTCTAGTGTGTGTTTGTGAAAATTGTGCCCTAGGTGCTCTTGTGCTAGTCACACTTTATGATTAGTGAGTAATAACTAGATGTAGAATGTAAGTAAATAGTGCATGGAATAGAATTAACTCCCCTCCTATGAAGTGTGATGTAGATGAACCAACCTTGTCCCTTGTGATGGATCTAGGTGGATGCAAATGGAGCTTTAGATGCCTTGGATGGATGCAACCTTAGGTGGTGATAGTACGTGCTTAGTGCTTGGTCCCTCATTATGGTCTCATAACTTTATATTTATATGGTTCTCTTGTTCTAATTTCGTAATTAACCCCGAAAATGATGACCACTAAAAATATGGAAAGCTCAAATGGCTAGAAAGTGACCCAAAAGACTAGTGAAGTAAAGTACAAAGAGGATCAGGGTGCCACACAGGGGACCGAGGGCACCTGGGGCACCCCGGTCCTAGGTTGGGTGCCCAAGTTAGAGATAAGATGAACGTAAAATGAAAAAAGGAAGACTGGGTAAGTGCATGTGAAAGGTCAAAAGTGATGATAGAAAGCAAACTAAAATGGCCAAAGGACATGGGTTAATTAGTAATTTATTCAGACAAAAATCATATGAATAGTAGTATGAGATTAGGACTAAATAATACCCAAAGTGCAGTGATTTTGTGTCTGAATTTACCCCCACTTTATGTTGGTGATTAGGAAAGCTCGGTAACATAAAGTAGATAGGGATGTGTACCTGATATCCATGTAGATTGATGTAGAAAACGTGCTGATGGACTAGACAAAGCATGGAGTGAGAAAATAGTGGAGTGTGGAGACTAAATATGAAAAAGTGTAAAAAGTGATGAGAGTGAACCTAGGGTGGAAGCACATGTGTAGCTGCCAATGTGTGTGATGTTCTTGTATGTTAGTATGAGGTGTATGCTGCCACAAAATTTTGTTGTTGTTTCCATTGTTTTAGTTGTTGTTGACTGCTTTCTTCCCATACAAATAGACATACAAAAGAGAATATGATCAAGTAGTCAAATATGTATGTATATATGTAAAAACACATGTATATAGTAAAGAAAATACTGTAATGAAAGTATGAAAATGAAAAAGGAACATGTGCACCTAATCTGTGATGAGAGAAATGGTGTAAAAAATATATCATGTAATTGTCGGTGAAGTGCAAGTTTTTTTGGGCGATCTCACGCCATGAAATGGCTGAAGAAGTGTAGGGAGAAAGCCGTGTTATTCTCTAACCTTTAACTACTTCCTTGAGAATATGAAGAGATATCTGTACTGCCTGGTTTTTGGGGTGATCCGAAATCATGATTCTAAGCCGAAGTTGTGTATGGAGGATAGTCCGTTGTATCCTCCAACCTGTAACTGCTCCCCAGAATGCTAAGGACAACCTATCTTGTAAAAGCCACTATGTATCAAGGTTCTATAGAATGGTCTAAACCCACTCGTTGTATAGCCCAATGTGTCATGGATGGAAAACTAATTGTAATTGAAGTGTATATGATGTAGTGTGTAAATCCCAAATGATGCCCCCCTCTTTGGGGGCACATGCGATATTGTGGATAAGAGAATGTGGCCTGAAAAGAGGACCGAACGCATAAACTGTGCCCTGCAGGGGGAAGGGAATGCACTTGGTAGAAACCAAGGCACACACAAACAAGTGGCTAGGAAAAAAAGTGTTAGTATGAACAAGCATGCATGTAGAAAAAAGTGTAAGCTACCAAACAATGTGTAAGCTAGAATGTAATTAAACACGTAAGAAGCCAATCATAGACTGTGAAAATCGGGTTATAAACATGGGACATCACTCATAATGTCACAAGACACTCAAGGCCGTAGTGGTTGCATACAAACAAAAAAAATATGCACACCAAACAAAGGGCAAGGTCTGCAGCCAATAGCAAAAAATGAAAAATAAGTATAAAAATAGATAGCCATGGAAGCAAGAAGTCCTATAAAGAAAATACTGCACATGAAGCACCCATTAACATGTTAAAAAGATAACCCATATTTCAGGACCTTGTATAACCAATAAAGTAGTGTGCTATGAAACAAAATGAAACAATAACACCTGTAGTGTACTAATGTGGATGCCCCCAGTATCCGTTGTGGGACTGGTAGTAGCCAAGCATCCATGTTGTGTGTAAAATACTATGTATCTGCGATCACAACTAGAGAAGGACGTGAATGTGCATATGTGTATGATAAAGATAATGACATATAAGAGATCTATCTAGCATGTGTAATAAAATGAACATGACCAAGAAAATGCAAGTAAGAGTAAACACCACCAAGATATGCAGTATGTTGTGGATGGATGGAATGAAATGTAAGATGGATGATAGGAGCTACATGAACCCCCAAGTGAATGGAATTGTATGTAGTGAGGTTCATTTTTTTATGTCCCATCAACAATCAAGAATGAACTGCAAACGAGAGTGCATCATCGAGAAATGGTCGAATTTATGTGTTGTGTGTAGCACACTATGGTGAATGCATGTGTGTTGATGAAATGTGACCTAGAGATGATGTATTAAGATGTGTGATTATGTAGCCTAAAGCATATATCACAATGAGATGATCAAAAGAGGTGGTGATGTAGCATAAAGCGTATACCACTAGAAGATGATAGAGTAGGCGACCATTTAGCCTTTAGCGTATGTCACTAACATAGGAGTGTCACATGAAAAGAGGTTGAATGATGAATGTGTAAGTAGGATGAGGTCCATTTGATTTGTAATTGTGGGATAGTCGAGTATGGACCGAGGAACTAGAGTGCATCATAGGGTAGTGAGTGCAGTGCATACAAGTAGATGTTAGTAGTAGATGCGGTGATGAGAGATGACTATGTGATCTATAAGATGCCTAGTATGTATAGTGATGATAAGATGTAGTCTGAGATGTTTAAAGCCTATTGTGTAGTGTGTGGGGTTCATGTGTGTATGATCCCCTCAACAGTCAAGTGTGAACCAAAGCATAAAGAGTGTGTCATCGGGTAATGACGATGCCTATGCTAATAGGTTGATAATGTGAATATGAAAAATGTGTCAATGCTAGGATGGGGGAGGTGTGAACGATATGACCCCTAAGTGCATATGAGTGGATGAAATAACTTAATGAAAGTGAAGGATGAAGGTCCCTCATCTGATGATGGTGGTGATGACATGTATGACCATGTGGTAATAGTGGTGGTATAGTAGATAAATGTTGCGTAGGTGAGTTAAGTCTATGTGAATGCAATGGATCAATATATGATGAGCACATAAGTGTGAAAAAATGCATAGGTGATGGAGATTGATAAGAAGTTGAGTGTGAGAAGTGCTGGACACATGTGTGGAATGAAACAAGGCGGTGACCTACATCGAGAGGTAGTAACCATGAGTAGGAATAACAAAGTGGTGAGGCCACCTAGATGGTGTGTGAGTAGGTGACATTAGGAGTAGATTGTACTTTTAGTAACATAGATTATGATGTGCTAGATGATGTAGGAGATGCATGACCCGATGCACTAGGAGATGATGACCATGGAGTAGATGGAGGTATACCATCAATAGAGATAACTTGATTGTTATGAATGAATTTGAGTCACAAATGATTCATGAGATGATGGATTAAGACCTACGAATCCAATTGAGTCCTAGAAGCATGTCACAATTATCAACTACTTTTCCAACAAGGAAAGGTACAAATAAAGTGAGAGGAACAACCATAACGTGTAGTTTGATGATGCCATATGATTTGTTCATCAGGTATTAAATTTGCAATAGTGGATACCCAATAATGATAAGAAGTGAAATAGAGAATGCACTAATGGGGACAAAATGGGCCAACCTTAGTATTATTAATAGAGATTGAGCTGATAGATACATTGATATGTAAGTGATTAGATGTAAACGTTGCATGATAGTCATGTTTAGAGAAGGAGATGATCAATGGAGAAGCGTCAATATGTGCAACTAGAAATTCAAGAGCCCTTGATTAAACCAAAATGATTAAACTAAAATGGAAAATATGGAGATCTATATTTAGTTTAATCTAATGCTATGCAAAGCAATAAAAAATAGCTAAATAAGTAAAGGAAATGATCTAAGAAAGCTCAACTATGAAAATGTGAAGCTCTAATGAGCAAAGAAGGCTAGAAAGGCCTTAGCTAGTTTACAAACTTATCAAGACTGTGTTGTAGTGAATACCAGATGACCATAAATGAAGAAACGATTGCATAGGAGCTCCAAGAAAGTGCAGATCCGAGATGTCTGAGTAGACTGGGGGGCTTGGAAAGGGATGGGGGCACCTGGGGCACCTTGGTCTAAGATATGGGCACCCTAGTCTACAGAAATGACTAGGGAACCTCCTCCAAGGTGTCGCTGAGTGACTGCCTGCCTGTCTTTGCTTCCTATGGCATGGATGTTGCTGAACTGCACGCTGGATATCATTGTAAATCAAAGATGGAGGAAACACTTGCAAAACCCCAGAAAAAGCATCAAAACCCTAAAAAAAAAATGCATATGAAGGGATCATACTGTCATCAACTGCCAAATGGATGGACTTTTACTAAGTGTTGCACTACATCTCATACCCAATGTAGTTCTAGGTGTGTGTGTGAAAATTGTGCCCTAGGTGCTCTTGTGCTAGTCACACTTTGTGAGTAGCGAGCAATAAATAGATGTAGAAATGTAATCAGATGGTGTATGGAATGGAATTAACTCCCCTCCTACGAAGTGTGATGCAGATGAACTAGCCTTGTCCCTTGTGATGGAGCTAGGTAGATGCAAATGGAGCTTTAGATGCCTTGGATGGATATAACCTTAGGTGGTGATAGTAAGTGCTTAGTGCTTGGTCCCTCATTATGGTCTCATAACTTTATATTTATATGGTTCTCTTGTTCTAATTTCATAACTAACCCCGAAAAGGATGACCACTAAAAATATGGAAAGCTCAAATTACTAAAAAGTGTCCAAAAGACTAGTGTAAAGTGCAAAGAGGATCAGGGCGCCCCAGTCAGAGATAAGATGAACACAAAATGAAAAAATAGATTGGGAAAGTGCATGTGGAAGGTCAGAAGTGAGGAAAAAAAATCAAAGTAAAATGGCCAAAGGACATGGGTTAATTAGTACTTTCTTCACTCAAAAAGCCATATGAATAGTAATATGAGACCTAAAATAAATAATACCCAAAGTGTGTAATTTAGTGACTACATTACATGCTATTGTCTTAGTTATGGGCATGGATCTGGTTCCTTCGGTGTTTGGAAATTTCATCTTCGCTTCGCTCTATGTTGTATCCCTCTTCACTGTAGGGTTCTTTTGTTGTACCTATTTTTACAAAAAACCCTAGCCATCTACACAAGACTCAAACACACATTAGACTAAAAAAAATGCAAATGCTTGAGTTAGACTAACCTTAACGATCACCCCAATGTGATTTTCACCAAACATTGCACTACATTTTGGAATCCATGTAGTTCTAGTGCATGTGTGATAGAAATTATGTCCCTTAAAACTATGTTTCCCTTATACAAGTTACACTAAGATAACGGGCTATAACTAATTTCTCCCCAAGATAATGTGTTTTATGGAATTCAAAATTTTGCCCCTTCCCATGCAGTGAATAATGCATGTCAAATTTTGTCCCTTACCTAAGAAAAGTTTCCTTAGTTATTAGATACGTTCTTAGTAGTAACTTGTTTAGTTACCTCTTTCTTGTCCTTTATGTATAAGTAGGCTATGTATATATATATATATATATATATATATATATATATATATATATATATGATTCCTATGCTTGAATTTTGATATTAACAACCCAAAAAGTCAACCCAAAGTAATCAATACAAGTGTAGAAAAGATAACAAGTAGCGTGCCATTTAAAAATATAAGAACACAAGGGAAGGGACATAAACACTCGTAGAGGGATGAAAATGTCAGCTATTATTGTCCCCAACTAGGTGCTTATGTCTAGAAAGATCAAAAGATGAATCAAGAAATGCTTAGCTGAGTAACACATTGTGTGATGTCCAAAAGTAAAGGGATAATTCTAGAAAAGTAGAGGACAAAAGCATAAAAAGATAAAACAAGTCAATGTAAAGTAAAACAAGTATTATCAATTTCTAGTTTTCTTGGTTAGGAATCATGCATATACTAACATACTTTGGGACATAATATAATAGAATTATGTGCATATTTTGTGTATAGATTTTCCTCCACTTTATATTGGTGAATGAATATTTTGTAGCATAAAGTAGTTATGAAAGGCATACGTTGTGGAGAGACAAATAATATTTTATCCAATAACGCGTCAAATGGAAATTGTAGGATGTGTATCATGGAGTCTAAGAGAAGGTAAGTAATCACTATGGGTGATTTGTGCATGTAGTAAAAAAGATACATGTGTTTGTAACATAATATTTCCTTTACGTGAGAATTTATGCTTGAGATTGCTCCTCATTCCAATTGTGTTACATTTTTTTGGGATGAGGTCGGACTTGCAAAAAAATAAAATTGTATTCAAAGTTCATATTATATGAAATTGAACTTTAACTTAGAGAAATCAGAATTATATGCATAGAAATGTGTAAAATAAACAAGTGAATCAAGGATAGAGTACATTCGAATGCTAAGAGAGAAATGATAGAATGTCCCTATGTATTTGTTTCCTTAGAGAAAATTTCCTTACAGATGGTAGGATGGGTTGAGAGTGATTTATTATCGAACCGATGTGAATTCTGTCAGGAATTGGGTGTCCTGATGCCAGAGAAATAACATTGGGTGAGTAGCCAACTTTTCCCTCCATCCATGATGCTTCCCCAAAACACACATATAAGTGCCACTGTAGATGGTCACCAACCCAATAGTAATTGGTCATAGATGACACTTCGTTCCATACAAATTGTTTTCCTTACACATGCCCTAGGTTCCACTCCTTATTAGATACATATGAAAGTAGGAAATATGTGAATTGAGAAATAAAAACAACTAGTTCACTTACCAAAAATATGAAACATGCTATTGATTTTGTTCCTTCATTCTAGATTGTAAACTGAAACTGAATATTTGTTGCTGGACTTTTTGAAATCTATCAAACTGCCTATTTTCCCCTAAGACAAAAACACCTAGGTGGGACAATAGCGCCCACCGTCACTATATGCTTTAGGTGATTCTATCCCTCTATTGTTTCTAGATCATGTATGATTCTAAACCATTTTCCGAGTCTCTCTTCTACCTAATTCTACAATGTACCATTATGTCTCTAATTTTTGAACTATTAAGAGGCTAAATAATCACCCAATGGTTTCCCCACTCATATGGGGTGTGTGAGATAAATAGATGTGAGTGCGACCCAAATGAGAGGACTTGAATCTGATGTGCACATTTGAAGAAGGATTCTTGTAGGGGAAATAAGGTATGTGCATAGTAACAACCATGACACATGTAAAAGTAATGGAAATAAGATAGCAAGAAGTGTTAGTGATAAACAATGATGGCATAATGTAATATAAACAAGTTAATACTACATAATGTATTAATACTTGCAACAATGATAAACATATTAGATTGATAGCTTAAATACATAAAAGGGGGTGACAGACATTCAGGTTGTGCAAGTCAAGACATTCAGAGGTCTTCAGGGCCATATGTAAACAATGTGGAACCTGGTCAATAAAATACTGGAATATCCTAAATTCATTGTTGATACTAGAACTAGAAAATGAGCTAGTACACAACATTACAACTTTACTAGTAATGGTTGCAATTTATTGACCCTTTTATATGGTCTTGAATCCTGTTTCATAGATGAGCTTCAACAACTTTCTATCACCCCTTCAGCTTTTTTAGAAATAATGCCTCATTGTACGTAACTCCTACTCACACAACCTCGTACACAAATTTTAATGACATGTAGTTAATTTTAAACACTATTACACCTTGTAATGATACTTCATCAATGAATGTAGATAAGAAAAGGAAGGTAAATGCCCATAGTGATCCTCGGTGAGGCTAGCTTACCCTTGTTGAACCAATCTAAGTGTCATGCACTACATGTCCTCATGTGGGATCAAGCCTATATGTAGCCTACATACTCCTTAATGTACCATGTGCAACGTGTGATGTGTACATCTAAAAGGATCCAACATACCTATGAATTACCCTAAAATGTCTCTTAACACAATAGATACATGGCCTAAACTATAGAGCAAGAAAATGTACATCCAACCAAGGTCTAAGCTAGTGTGCTTTGGGTTGTGTGACTAAATACTTGAATGTTTTCCGTTAAGAACCTTTGAATATGCTTGGAGTGAATTTGCTCTTACTAGGGATATGGAATCTAGGTTTCCCCCAGTTTGCATGCTGTGCAAAATGGAGGAAGCTAGACTCTTTGGCCTATGTTGAGTTCTTTGTACCCTCATATTATTAGTTGTTTTGAACCTCGAACAATAGTGCAACTAATTTCAGGAGTAGCTAGGGAGAATCTTGAGTGCTTTTAGAGTGATAATTTTCAATGGTGATCTATGTAATGAGTGTCATTTGAATTTTAAAGTGACATTTAATTTCTTGTATAGCCTTCTACAGAGTGAACGTATGTGAACATGATCCAAGAACTACCCTAGTGTCAAGATGAAAGTGACACCTGTAAATCATGATTCAAATTGAAAATAGAGTCAAAATATGAAAGCAGGTGGGAACGTACATGTCAGACCATGAAGTGGGCCGTACAACTGTATCTTGTATCAATTGTTTTTAGATATAATATGATGATGAAGCATGTGGTTTTGAAACAAGACAGTCATGGGTGAGAATGTTTCACAAACCATGATGTGAAGGAGATATAACATTAGGAGTGATAGGATATTTCCTGAGTTTGTGATAGAATAGAGTATATCAAAGTCATGTGAACATCAAGAATAGAGTGTAGAAGTACATGTACTAATTGGAATTATAATGTGAAGCATGTTTTTTTAATAAGAGGGCATAGATCCAAGGATTATGTGGTGGGATTCCTAGAAAGGATATGTGACAAAAAATTATGCATCTAGATTTACCCTCTTAAAACATAAATTAACTATGGATGGAAATACTTTAGCATGCTTAAAGCCATAGGACATACTTGAGTCCTTGTAACAATGCATAACTTTTTCTGATTTTTCAGATATTTATGCTTTCGATGATAGTCGGTGTTGCCCAACACTCCATGAGTGAACCACTTGCCCACAAAAATTGTAGGTCATTTACGTGTCTATGGTGAGAAAATTGAATTGTAACTCAATATCTCATAGGATAATGCTTGTGAACTTTTGTAACTTTGAACTTGCATGAAAATAGGATGATAGCAGGAGATTGTTAACAACATTGGATACCAAATACATCTATTCATTTTGTGGAGGGAGGATCTCCCATTCTTTTTATACTTTGGAGCATTTGAAAATATGCATCAATGTTAAGATGTTTTAGGATTAGGGGAATATCACCAGTACTAACAAGATGTGTAGATAGGATGATCAACAAGATTATGGAAATGCAACCAACCTGATACAACCAAGGAGAATAGAGGAAGTCTGAATAACTACCTATTGATGATAGAAGTACCGTGATAATCTGAAATTTTTTAGTAACCCTAATCATATGTCCCTTTAGAACTAGTAGGTTCAAGAAGTTTGAGCTCAGGGAGGATCAATCAAGTACTGAATCAAATGTCTAAGCTTAAAACCCCTTTGAGTAGAATTTCACATTACATCTATGAACCATCATCAATGTGGATGTGTCTAGGTACAAAATTCTGTACAACGAGGAAGCATTACGGATCTAAAACAAGTGGGTATGGAAAATTATACCATGCCCCACAATGTGATTACACAACTGATACTGAGTGCAATAAGATGTCGAGTGGAATAATGTCAAAGTAGTAAGAAGGTGCATACCCCTGAACATTGTTCATGTGGACCATGTTTGAGTGTGTAGATAGGAACAAGGAATGAACATACTTATGCCCCCTATATAATGCTCTTGAATTGAGTGGATCTATGTCTGGAAACTTGTATTAGGATTAATATTTAAATAACTTATTGCCATACTGAGAATGTTGGAATAAATGAGTAATTTATCTGCTATCTTTAAGTAATATGACATATGTGGTCAAAAGGCCATATAAAAACTCATAATTGTAGTCACACATTCTTATTTAGGAAGGTATTGAATTTTTCAATTTCTAGTATCTATGCAATTTAGATTTAATGAGGATATTGTTAAGTTATAGCAACATGTATTCGTTTATTTTTTAATCTACATATAATATAGTAGAATAAGATGCTTACAAGATAATTCCCTCTCATGTTTAGGCACATTTGTGCATAAAACATTTGAGTGCTACATGCTCAAAAGAAAATATATTTACCCATGAATGTGATTCAGTCTAGATAACCTCCATAGGATCTACATAAAAGTGCTAGAGATAAATCATATAACCATCACAAAGCATTGTACTTGTAAGCTCATAGGGATTGCACTTTGATGGATACCATGATATCATAAAGAAAGTAACATGTCCAATACATGACAATCATTAGATTAGATAAAATACATGTTGAGGATATCCATGACCATCAAAGTGTAGAAAAATTCAATTAAGCCAAATTAGGAGAAAGTGGGTAAAGAAGTAAACCTTAGGTACAATATGACAAAAATAACAGACAGTAAATGTGTCAAGAGAGAGAGAAGATGACGATGTAGAGAGGGTCCATCAAGCTGAAACATTTGAGCCTGTAAATCATGGTATATAAACATAAGGTGTGGGTTCCTGCAAGAGGCATACTAGCTACAAATATTAGACACCCATGATAGTCACAAGACAACCACAATGTAATGTCCTATGTAGGCTGTAAATAGGAAGAAGCAATGGTGGATACATGTAAGTATAGGTACATAGCCACAATACAGTGAGATGACATCCATGATGTAACAACAATGAACCAACTAAGGCACTCATGTCATACATTACATAAGAAATCAAGTCGAAAATCATAAGCACAGTAGTAGAATCCAATGAAGTAGTCAAGAACAAGTATCCCACATAAGTTGGATTAGCATCAATGAACATGTAATGTATCATGAGTTGAATATACCATGTACATGTGGATAGTGAAATTTAGCATGAGAGGATAACAAGATATATTACAACTTAATCAAAATTACATGTTATTCCTTTTAGATTAAATGTTCAACATATACATAATATGTGTAACTGAGCATAATGAGGTATAGTGATTAGAAATAACCGTGATGAAACAAAATCACCTATTATAGCGTCAGGTGATGCCCCTAGAATGATTACGTGTTAGGATGGGAAGGATCTCAATATGTTGTGGAGCACCTATCATCATGAATCAACTATATGTGTAATCTTGCATACCAGAGAAAATATGAAAAACCTCATGAATGCATGTGTGTAAAGATTATGGATAGAAGAATATATGTTATCCATAAAGACCAATATGACAAACAACATGTATCAAGTTGATTTAACAAAATTAAATCTTAATTATATGACTAAAGTAAATTAAATATATCATAAAAATGCAATTTATCAACATATAATGATTATAAAGTGTGATCAACAAGAGGTTATGAGTGACTTAGTTGATATCTAGCTATATGGACTAGATTTTTTTTGGACTAATGGTTGAACACGATTAGTTTGAACTGTATATGCTTCATTTAGAAAATAGTGATCTAGAGAGTTATGTTGGGACAAATATTTCCCTGATAAGAGGATAGTATCTCTTAGCACGTTAGTGTCCAAATTGGGCACTATGGTCCTATTGGAAATAGATGTAGATCTACATCTTTCATTGTCTTGATAATGTCATTTTTACTTCACTCTTTGTCGCATCCACTTCATTGTAGGGTTCTTTCATTATCGCATTTGTACCTAAAAAAACAAACCCTAACTACTTGTACAAGACTCAACCACACGCTAGACTAAATAAATATATGTAAATTCTTGAGTTAAATTGACCTTCGTACGGTCACCCCAATGTGATTTTCACCAAATGCGTTGCACTACATTTTAGACTTTATGTAATTTGGGTGCATGTGTGATAGAAATCGTGTCCCTTGAAACTAGGTTGCCCTTGTGCAAGTTGTACTAAGATAATGGGCTACAACTACTTTGTCTCCAAGACAATGTGTGTTATGAGAATTCAAAAATTTCCCCTTCCTATGCAGTAAATAATGCAGTCCAAATGTAGTCCCTTGCCTAAGAATAGTTTCCTTAGCTATTAGATACGTCCTTGGTAGTAACTTGTGTAGTTACCTCTTACTTTTCCTTTATGTATATGTAGGATATATATATTATTCATTTGCTTGAATTTTGACCTTAACAACCTTAAAATCTAACCCAAATCAATATAAGTTTAGAAAAGATAACAAATTGTTTTCCATTTTGAAATATAAAACCACAAGCGAAGGGACAAAAGCACCCATAGCGGGACAAAAATATTGGCCACTATTGTACCCTACTAGGTGTTTATGTCCAAAAATCTCCAAAGATGAATCAGGAAATACTCAGCTGAGTAACACATTGTGTGATGTCCAAAAGTAAATAGATAATTCTAGAAATGTAGAGGATAAAAACATAGAAAGATAAAAAGCAAATTATGTAAAGAAAAATAAGTGTTATCAATGTATAGTTTTCTTACTTAGGAATCATGCATATAATAACATACTTTGGGACATAACGTAATAAAACTACATTCATATTTTTGTGTCTACATGAAGGAAGATGGAAAAGGAAAAAAACTATAGATTGAAGAGGAAAATGCGAAGATCGCTTATTAAAGGAGAAAGAAAAAACTGTAGGACAAATAAAAATGGACGAAGCACATACAAAATTTAAAAGTTGCGGAACACTAGAACACCATAGAAAAGTTGCGGAACACTAGAACACCATAGAAGGAAGAAAAATACTATAGTAAAACACAAATCAAAGAAACTTTACGTAAAGATAGGAAGAATATCATCCACGATAAATAAAAAATAACGAGAAAATGAAGGCATAACCATGAAAAAGTAATGAATGTGGTAGATGAATATGTAAGAGAGATCAAAACTATATAAATTTTGTTAAAAAGAAGGAAACCTCACTTAGTTGACTAAAACTAATAACGAAGAGATATAAAAATCACGTGAAGAGAAAAATTAGGGCTCATTGAAAGAAAGAACATGGGTGACTCCTATAGTTGTCCCACAATCAGAATTGCCCCAGCCCAAGTTTAGAAAGAGATCAATCAAATAAATGCTACCAGATCCGATAAGAGATTTTTCCCATATTCCATTCAAGGTCACACATGCTCGCGATACATAGAAGTACATACATTATAACGTACCAGAGTATGATCACATTTGATTGGAGGTCAGCCGTACATTTCTAGTTAGAGTGGATGAACCTACAAGTACCGAAGTATAAAAAGGCAACGAAAATATCATTTCCGAGCTAAAGCTAGATATTTGGATGAATATTTCCTATTTTTCTCTAGAAGATAACACCATTAGATTTAATCATAGTTGGCTACATAATGACATGTTATATTTTGATCAACACTATGTAATAACCACTCAAGTAATGGAGAGGGTTAGCTGATTATTGGAAAGAGGATACTCGACACTATAGTTACATAAGAAGAAAATCACAACACAACAAGCAACACGATTAATGGGTACAACTAATACTAAAAGAGGAGTTCATCACAAACATTAACAATAATGTGCTAAGGTATGATACAAAAGTAATATGTCTAAAATATTCCACATAAATAAAGAGGATGGGGTAAATGTAAGAAGTGCCACAATAGCCATAGAAATGATAATGATCTAGTACAAGTATAACCTTTGTGAAGTGTTAAATGCTAAAAAATATTTATATCGACCATGTTATTATTCTTAGTGAAGTACTTCAAAAATACCTTACTGATAAGAGAAGATAAGGTGGAATGGGAGACTAATACACCCATACCAAAACAAATCTTTACCCACATGAACACTCTCCCCGTAGTGGAACAAATTACTTCATTATCAAGATGGACCACAAAATTAGAAAATTGGTCACATAAAATTTTAGTGTTTCAATGTTACAAATATATTGTGACATTATTAATAAATTGTAATATTATTAATAATGAGTTAATACAACTCATATTAATAATATAGTTAATAGTTGTGTGTAAGTGAAGTTGTTGAATAAACAACTCACGTAGCTATTTTGGTGTGTGAGATAATAAAGGGATGAGAGAGATATCCTAGGGATAAATATGAGAGATTCATGGTGAGAGATACGAGGGATTGAAGATGAAATTTGAATCCACCTTTGTAGGAGATCAAACATTATAAAATATAACATATATCATTGTAATTGATATCCCAAATGAATTCAGTTTATAAATTATAATATTCAATGTTTTAATATTGTGTAATTTTTATCATTCAGAACAAATAGTGGCTAGCTATGAAAAGGAAGTGGTGTTCATCATGGAAATTGATTATAAATTTTTGTGCCCTTTCATCTCGTGGATCACCCACATTGCCCCACTCCCCTATGAATCTTTTGATGAACTAGTGGTGAACTAAATACAATCTCTCCAAGATATTCCTATTGATGAATGTAAGCCAATGCCACCAAGTATATATGACATTATAGAAGAAACATGGGAAAAATTTAGGGCGTAATATCTCAAAGACTTCATAGAAGATCCCATGGAGGTAGTCAAATAATTAAAACCATGGGAAAATTCATTGAGAACCAAATCTTGGGATAAAGGCAAAAGGAAATGGTGGAGAAACCAAATAAATAACCCATGGTCTATAACTGGAAAAATGTGGCCACAAAGAGGCGCACGAAACAACTAGCACAAAACCTAAGAAAATCAAGGTGGAAAATGCCGCACTAAAACCTATTCAAGAGGAAGGTGTTAAGGAAGATGACAATGACAAACCAAAGTACTGCAAAGAGGACCCAATTAAAATAATAGAGTCAAATGATCAAGGGACCTCATCCGAAGAAGAGAATAAGCCAATGGAAGAACCATAAGAGGAAAAATGAATAGACGAAGGTGGAAACAAGCTAGGATGTACTGGGAAGATGAGTCACTAGAAAAATTTGAACGTACAAATACCATATGTAAATTTTATAAAGTATGCCTTGAATATGATGAGATTTATAAAATGGAAAAACAATATGAAGATAGTAGTAACACAAAACAAATAACCATAGTGGAAGCACTTCTGCACTATATGAAAAAGTTTTCACTTGTGATGGAAGATATAGTCCATTTATTTCCAAACTAACTTATAAAAAATATTCATAATTAATTAGAATTGGAGGAGTAAATCATCATGGAAAAATTTGAAATAGAAATCCAAGAATTGTTGATGCAGCCTAGAATTTAGCAACACAAGCCCAGGCATGTTGGCACATCACTCAGCCTAGACTAAGTGCTCACTCGAAGTGTGTGAAGTACCAAGTCCCTCTTTAGGGTTGCTGTTGTAGGATGTTAGCATGATGAAGACTTTAATCATTCAGATCTATAAATAATATATCTTTCATACAATGCATATTCAGACCTAGATCTAGAACATAACAGACTTAACAGATAACCATAATGGAATCAAGCATGCAATACTGAATTATAACCATGAGAACACATTGTTTTAGTCCATAATATCCATTATATTAATCACAATAAATACACAAAATATTCATTACAATAATAGTAGTATACGCTCATGCATGTAACAAATCTAGCAACATAATCTCATTATACCCTAGTTATGACACGTATATCTATCCTCTCTCTATATATCTACTACATAGTTCACTACATATTTATAAGGGTGGGGACTTACCCTTCACCACTTATCTAATCCCAAAATAGGTTGCATGCTATTATTAGCCACGCACCATTACAAAAATAGGCTTACATGCAAGAATGCTAGCAATAGATCTGTCTTTGTCAACTATTAATTCACAGTTCTATCTTGAGCCTACATCCATGCAAAGCACTTCATAACCGATCATCCAAAATAGCCAATGTGTGATGCGTAAGTCTCTATTCAGTTTGAGTGCTCCGCACAATATCTCCAGAAATAGATCTTCATCATGAAAATGGCTAATTCCCGAATCTGTCTCTATTCTGTGCGCGATCCTCTCCGATGCTTCCATGCCTTTGCATGCACTTTGTTCTCCCACTTGAACCTTTTATATTTTCTTCACTAAGTGCCAGAGTTTGACTGATCAAATATTGTGGAACAAGAAGAGAAAATTCTCCAAAGAAAAAGTGTATATTACAGAAATAGAAGAAATATTTGAAATAAAAAACGTGGAAACCAAAACAAAGAAGGATAAAGAGGAGAAGGAGATAAAAAGAAAAGAAGATACATAGAAGAAGAAAATTTAATAAGAGGACATGAAAAACTAAGAAGAGGTTGAGAATAAGATAAAAGAGGAGGTAGAGAAGAAAAAGAAAGAGGAGAAACAAGAAGAGGAGGCATAAAAAAAAATTAAGGCAAAGGAGGAGGAGAAGAGGAAAGAGAAGAATGAGAGGGAAAAGAAAGAAGAGGAAGTGAAAAAGGAGGAAGAGGAGAAGAGAAAGAAATAAGATAAGAAGAAGAAAAAAAATGACAAGAAGAAATAAGAGGAGGATAATAAGCAAGAGGAGGAAGAAAAGAATAAAAAAGAGAAGGAGAAAGAATAAAAACTAAAGGAAGAGGAGAGGAGAAAGAAAGAAAAGAAACCATCAAAACAACATAGATAGTAGTGCCACAAAAAAATTTGCCTCCTCCTGTAAAACAAAGTATGTTGCCAAGCACACCTCAAGAAAATATAGTCTCATTATCTCACGACCTCACTTCTTACGAGTCATTGTAGGATTATCTAACATTAATTAAAAATGTCTTCTCAAAGAAGAAACAAATTCAAAATCTCCAATTGTAGCATGAAACGTTAGAACAAACAAAGGATGTATAATGCATCTCAACAAACTTACTCCCATGTTAAAATTAACATTTAGTAATATACTAGAGGAAATCTAAAAAATAATTGGACGCAAAGATGAGAGGTTTTAGAAGATATCATGGAGCATATGATTACATCCATCTAGCCATTTAGACCCCGATATGAGGTAGATACAACACTATTAATAGAGAAAAGAGTAGAAAATACTTTGTAATTTTTTTTTATCAATCTCTATTACGGATGAGGTGTGAGACAACCAAATCTACACTGAAGCAAAGGAAACTTACACAACCATAGAAGTTGGGTAGAAAATTGCACTAAACAAGGAAAGCAAAGAAAAATTGGAAAAATCTTTCACATCCTTGGAAATTTTAGTCTCAAATGTGGCCACATACTACGCATATGTCATGGTTTGGCTAGGGGTTACACAGAAGGAGAAGGTTGAGTTGGATAAAATGGAAGAGGAGCTAAACAAAGAATCCATATAATATGATATCTGTAAAAACCCATATGACACAGGAAGACAAAAATTGATGGACATAGATGTTGGCATGAGTAATCTTGAGTGTTTTCATTGATGTAAAATATCTTTAATGACAAAGAGGATGATCTAGGCTTGTAATAGGATGTGTGATATGATGATGACATAGACAATTAAGATGTGAGATGATGGAATGAGTGGAAACAATGAGAAAAACTTAGTTTAACAAGCCTAATCAGGTGACCTAGTTATCCTAGGTGATGGAACATGATGGTTTGAGTTTCATGATGACTTGAGGATCATGATAGAGGCATGTAGAGCATGATAGTAGTATTTTTAGACACTCACATGAGCTTCAAATTGTAGGTACATGTTGAAGACTTAGTTGCAGGCGCTCATATAAAACTAGTCTAGGTTCTTGAAGACCAAATGAAGCATGAAAGTGAGTTGCAGGGTTATGTGAGCCCAAAGGGCATGTAGGTGAGTGAGAAATTATGTCTTAAGGTTTTCAGGGACTTTTGGAGAGGTTTAAAGTTGAGGTATGAGGTTCTACTACTATGCTTTTGCCTAAACTATGTAAAACCCTCAGAATTAGTTGTGCAAGTCCGAGTGGTTGAAAATATGAAAAGCTATTTATGAGAAGATGATAATTGGATATGTTATCATAGGTTTTCATGGTGGTATGGGCCAATTTTTAGGTTGATATGAAGAATATTTTGAAAGCTATGGTGTTTTTAGTCCTATCGAGCTTAAGAAGACATATTTCTTAGGTCGAAGTGAGAGAAATACTCATGGTTAACACGTGTAAGGTTTTCATGGGGATATTATTCTTTCATTGATTTTGGGTATGGATTTAAGAAGACATCAAATTTTTAATGAGGTTAAATGAGGCACAAACATTTATGAATGATTGTTAAGAAGGTAAGTCACTTTTTATGGCCTTAAAACCCAAGTTTGCTAGCAATGGAGAATATATTCTTGGTAGGTTCCCATGATGTATTGTTTTTAAAAATTATATTATTGGAGGTTATATAGTACTCCCCCATCTTTCCAATGAGGTATTTTAGAGATTTTGACAGTATGTGGGCACCACTCAAAAAGTCTTGTTTATGAATATTTTTTAGTTTGTGAAAAATATTTCCATCGAACCTATTTACTAAATTACCATTTATGAAATCCTGGGAGTTGTAATACATTTCCATGATATTTTTAGGTCATGGTTGAGGTCCTAGAGTGCAAAGTGTGCCCTATCTTTGAAGACTAGTTTTTGGGCCAAAAGGGCAATTTAGTAGGCTTGGTGAATGGAAGTGCTTAAGCACTTTTGGGAATGGTGATGAAGTATAATGGCATTGGAAATGTTTTACACATCATATATGACATGTTTCATGTTTTTTAAGCTCTAAAGGTGTGATGAGGTGGCATGGTTGAGGTCACAAGTTGACCTAGTTTGACTAGTTCAGGACAACACTACTTTGGTGAAAATATGGATGTAGAAGACCAATGTTTTCACTTAGCTAATGATGGATATCCATCGGAGAGTGAAGAGGGATGAATTTTTTCCTAGTGAATGAATTTAGAGGTATTGAATGAATCAGAAAGGGTGCAAACTAGTTGAGTTTCCAAAACATATTCTTAGGTAGTTTAGTTTACTGAAGAGGAGAAGTAGCTTCATTTGCATTATTGGATGTTTCATGAGTTATAATATACATTGTTATGATATAAAGGTAAATATATTTCCAATTATTAGATACATGTAATATTTGAGGTGTTTTTGTGTGATCTTGAGTTTCATTGGTGAAGACTTGTTCCTAGAAGTGCTTGTTTTGAGTAGGAAACAATACTACTTGAGAGTGATATGAAGAAAATGAATTAATCAAATGTTATTGATTAGTTTAATGATTTTAATATGGTATGTTTTACATGTGTGAAGATTTTGGATGCATGAAAAATCTTGGTGAAGTGTTTGAAGTCCTTGATGACCTCGTTGGAGAAGGATTTAGGCTTCTTGCCCTAATTGTGCAAGTTTAGTTGTATTGGTGCATTGCCGACCTATATGGATCAATGTTGTGAATTTATATGAGATTTGTGTTCTATTTTTAAGTTGGTATGACAAAAATCTTGGGTCATGACTGACCTATGTTATATTTTTTAATTGAGTCATGTATAAAAGTGCATGTGTGAGTTCATTTTTGAACTAGTTAAGTGAGAGGGAAAAGTGCGAGATAGGTGAGAGAGTGAAAGTGATTCAAGGGAATAAATATAGAGCTGAGTGTGTGTGTGAATTTATTAATATTTTTTAAGAAATTTTTTGTAAGGGTTTGTTTCCAAATAAGTCCATGAAAAATAAAGTTTTAACAAGTCAAGAGAAGGTGCTTTTAAGGAGGCTTTGAAGGTGTCTGAGCTAAATTTGTGATCTATATCAGTTGTAACAACAACAATACATTAGAGGTATTCATATGAAGGTGTTTTAGTTGGTTATTTATCACCTTAGGGTGTTGTAGCCTCAATAAAATAGTGGTTGGTGCTCCTTGTAGGGTTGGTGTTCTACTAAATTAGGGATTAGTGCTCCTTGTGAAGTTTGTGCTTCACTAAATTATTTTGATTTGAGTAATACAATCAAAATTTTAGTGGGTTTTCTCCCCCTTGAGGGTTTCCCACTTATATCTTGTGTTCTTGTGTAGAATTTCATGTTTATGCTCTTGTGGGTGGTTGTTA
Source organism: Taxus chinensis (assembly GCA_019776745.2). Taxonomy (NCBI): domain Eukaryota; kingdom Viridiplantae; phylum Streptophyta; class Pinopsida; order Cupressales; family Taxaceae; genus Taxus; species Taxus chinensis. Next base: position 811,148,880 of record CM034148.1, read on the forward strand.
CATAATGTTAAGATCACATTAATACATAGTTGAATGTTAAATGGTGTATGTATGTTAATTTGGATTGTTTAAGGGTTTTGAAGGACTGATTCACCCCTCCTCTTGGTCCATTGTGCTTCCAAAATTAGAGGCTAAGTATAAGACGAAATATCTTGGAAAAACATATAAGATAACATATATGGAGGAGTACATCAAATTATGGATAAATCCATCACTCGAATACAAAAAGAGCTATCTACAAATTAAAAAAATACAGGGATCAAGGGTGATCAAGCCCCAACTAAGCTCATCACACTGATTTAGGAGAATACCAAGTTATAATTATGAAATAAATATATCCAAGAGCACAAGTCTGCATGGAATAAATTTGAAGGAAAAATAAAAACAAAATATGCTAAGTACTTCCTTATAGATGCACCATAAGATGCATGTATCATAGTGTAATTTTTTTAGAAAAGAATTTCTAGAACACACTGTGTCCCGTAAATCCTATTGGGAAAGGTGAACAAAGGAGCATTTCCCTATGCAATTTGTCTAAGTTCTCATAGGTTAATGTCATGGTATTCCCACAATAAAGTAGGAAACAAGTGTATACTATCCAAATTTGGACAAAGAATGTCATTTCACAGTGGCATGGAAATAAGAAATGACAAGAGGTATAGAGATAACACAATTTTAATAGGGTTCTTCGTCATTTAGTTGTCTCTAGGAAGAGACAATTTTTTGAAGTCAAAGGATGATGTTGACATGGTTCTTCATCAAATTTGTACACTAAGGCACAAATAGAGTAGAAGCCATAAGGAATTACATACTGTGGTAAAGTAAAAAAAGTTATGGAAAACTTAAAATTTTCCGACCATTAGGAGAATCCATGAAAAAAAGTAGGACCATAGGATACCAAAGAAATCCACAGATCACTAGAAATCCTCCAAATAATGAGATATACACCTAAGTCTAAAGGAAACCATGAAATAAAGGAAAATCCACACAATGCAAATGGAGAATAGAATCAGAGATGAAGATACAATATGAAAAGAGGTGACTATTGGGTATTGTATGGATTACATATTGTTGCCATGCTAAATTTCTAGCAAGCAAAATTTAAAATTTTGGCCATGACAACCAAACCCCCACTTGAAATCTCCTCTCAAGCCTATCAATTATGTCATCCCCATTATAGTTGAGAGAAATATGCTAACATGGTTTTCAAGTGCATTTCATGTGTAGAGAAGTATATAAAAATGGGTTCATGAAAATACTAAGTTCTAAGGTCGAATAGTGCTCCCTAAAGCACTCAATTAGCTATTTTTAGCCATATCGTAGCGTGAGAATACCATCCTAAAGATAAATGCATGGTTTCAACCCATCTGGAGGCTGTGAAAAAGAACAATGAAGATATCTAGGGTAGTTTAAAGGAATAATATAGAGGCATGTGGTGTCATGATCCAAACATGGATCTAGAAATACCAAATTTTATGCATTCTCCTTACTAAGACTTGTAAAACATATGCACAACATGTTCATTTTTATAATAAAATGGTTAAGTTAGCATGACGGTGATCCACACACATTTGAATGACAAAAGAGACCATTTCTTGCTTTGTTCTGTCTATGTGATTTCCGTAAAATATCCGCAGAACTACAGCGACTTTACTGAGTAAATATTAAGTAATTGCCTCACGGTTGTATCCCAACAACACCAAAATGAGGAATATAAATAGTTACAAATGTTTGGGCTTCTCAAAATGGTTTGTTTCACCTTACTTCCGTCCTTGGGGAGAGAAACTATAAATATAAGTGCATTTATTCATTCTAAGAAAGTGATTTGAGTGAATTCAAGTGTGAGCAAATGAGGAGGTTAGAATTGTTCTTGTTTTTTTCATAAAGAGTTGAGTTCTTTCTTGTTGAGGATTGTAAGCAAGTAATGCAAGTAGAATTCTTCTTGAAGGTCATATTTTTACATTAAACTTGTGTTGTATTAGATATTTACATAGTGAAGGGAATAAATTACTTACCCAATTGGAGTTTCTTCAGACATTGGGTTTCTCCAGGATATAATTATTGCCTCCTTATCTTGTATCTTTAATTTTCAGTATTGTGTGAATAATTATTGCATAATAAACTAGATATTAAGAGCTTATTCAAATTTTTCATTCATTATCACAACATATGATTTGTTTATTATTTAAAAGAGGTAGTTTATAGATCATATTGGTATCAAAGCATTTAAGATCAAATTATTTTTGTGTGGTTTAACTCGTGTTGACATTTTTAGTTAGATTCCCCTTACCTGAAAGGGAAGTGAAAGTGGTGAAGGTATACTCATTCCTTTTGAAGTATATATTTCCACCAAGAAGTGAAAGAAAGGAATCCAAAACATGTCTCATAGTGAAGATGTATGTGAGACTAAATAAGAACATTTCTACAAGTTTGAGATGGATGTGGAAAGTCTGTATAAAGATGTGGGTAGTATTTCCTTGTCTATGGGAAAGTTGGATTCCATCATGGGATTGCTCTTGGAGAAGCTTGGTGTTCCAAAAGAGGCATTAGGAGAACATAAAGAAGACCCTCATGGGTATGAGGAAGAGCAGCCCCATGTCAACCTTACTCCTCCTCCATTCAAAGAAAAGTAAAAGATAAAAAATTATCCTTATGATGGGGATGTGAATGCCAAGAAGCTAGACCATTGGCTACCTCAACTCGAGGTATATTTTAGTCTACATCAAATCAATGAGAGTCATCATATTTCATTTTCAATGTTAAGATTAATCAATCATGCTTTAACTTGGTTTGAAAGCTATGTTCATTCTTTGGTTGTCAAGAAGCTTCCTCCTATTACTAAGTGGGATGAATTTAAGAGAGCAATAAAAAAATTCTATCATGTTTGTTATGAGGAAGGTAGGTCCATGTATTGGAAATATCTTAGGGAAAAGCAAGGCCAAAATGTGTAGGAGTACACTAGCGAGTTCCAAAAGAAAGATGTCTAAATGGGAAAGGATGTAGCAAATTGGGAAATTTTGATGAAGTACATCGGTGGAATCCATAACCACTTGAGGAGACCAGCTCTCTTAGTGAAGTTGGTGAATGTAGATGATGCTTGTTCTCAAGCCCATTATCTAGAGATGGACACGAAGAAGATTTCATCTACCTATCAACATGCTTCAAACAAATAAAGTGATACCAAGAAAAAGGAGAAAGGAAAAGGGAAATTTAATAAGAATGCTACTTCTATTTATAATAAGGATACTTCCATTTCATTGTGGTCCTTGTAATGTTGACACTCATTCCGAGGAAAGATGTTGGAAGCTCCACCTAGAATTACATCCCTTAAAAAATAATAAGAACAAAAAGAAGGCCATGGATGCCCTCTAAGGAGAGGAGATATTTTATAGTGAATATGTGGATGAGATAATGCGTGGTACCCCTATCTATAGAGAGATATGTTTAGGTAGTAATAATATTGTTTATTTCATATAAAAATTCAAGTGAAGAAAACTAAATTGAATGCTCTTTTTGATACTTGTTCTCTAAATAATTTTATAAGTAAGGAGTTAGTTGATAAGCTGAAGCTAGAAACTTACAATCATTTGAATCTATATTCATTGGGTTGGGTGAAGAAATGCGTATACATCAAGGTTATAAAGCAATAAAAAATTACGTTTGGTATTGATAAGAAGTTTATTGATGAAACTACTTTGGATATTATTCTTCTTGATGTGTGTGGTGTAGTATTTAGAAGCCCATACTTATATATCAGGGATTCCATATTCATGAGAAGATCCAATTGATACCATTTGGTGAAGGATGGTAAGACTTATATCATTTTAGCCTTTGTAGGAGATTCAAAGATCTCTTTGGTAAGTGCCTCTGAAGCTAAGGAGCTTATTAATTCAAGTGGGAAATTTGCATTACTTATTTTGAGAGATATACAAGAAGAGGAATTAGTTGCATGTAAAGCCACTTGTAGCATGCTTACTAATAAAGAGTAGAAGAAAATGAAAGAGTTGGTTGAGCAGTTCAGGGAAGTTTTCCAAGATCCTTCAGGGCTACCTCTGGTCAGGCCAATTAAGCATGAGATACACTTACTACCTAATCATCCACTTCCAAACTTCAGATTGTATAGGTAGTCTTTGAAGGATGATAATGGGGTAAAATAAAAGTTGTATTATTTTATTAAACAAGGTATAATCCATTCTATCACTTATCCATGTGGTTCTCCTATTGTTTTAGTACTTAGGAAAGATGGTTCATAGAGAATGTGTGTTGATTACAAAGAATTAAATAAAATAACCATCAAGAATATAAAATATCTTCCTTGCATTGATGATTTGTTGTATTAGTTACAACATGCTAAATATTTTACTAAGCTTGACTTGAAATTTGGGTATCTCCAAGTGTACATCAAGGAAGAGGGCATATGGAAAACAACATTCAAGATGAGGCAAGGGTTGTATGAATGGTTGGTTTTACCATTTGGGCTATATAATGCACTAAATACCTTCACGAGGTTGATGAATGAGGTAATGAGACCATTTATTAATTCCTTTGTCATTGTGTACTTGGATGACATTCTAGTTTTTAGTACAACTTTTGAGGAACATATTAACCATTTGTGTCAAGTTTTACAATTTTTAAAGGAGAACTAGCTAGTGTTGAATAAGAAGTGTGAGTTTTCTGAACAATCACTTGTCTTTTTGGAGCATGTGGTTGGAGATAGAGAGTTGAGGATTGATATGGTAAAGATAAAGGCCATTGCGAATTAGCCTAAATTGTCCAGTTTGACTGAGACCAGAAGTTTTATTAGTATAGTTCAATATTTGAGGAAGCTCATCAAGAACTTATCTTCTATAGCAGCACCTATACATTTGATGACAACTGTGGGTAAGGATTTTTATTGGGGTAAGAAACAACAAAATGCTTGAGTCATTTAAATACAAGATTAGTCATGCTCCATTTTTGGCATTACCTAACTTACATATAATTTTTGAAGTGGAAACTAATGCCAATGACTATGCTATGGGGGCTGTCATAATTCATGGAGGTAGGCCTGTATGTTATCATTATGAATTGTTTCATGGTGGAATTCAAAATTATTATACATATGACAAGGAATTGTATGCTCTTGTGCGAGTGGTTAAGAAATAGAAACATTACCTGATGGGTAAGGAAATTATCATACACACGAATAACCAACCTATTAAATATTCGTAGGCTCAAAATAAACTTCAGCAAGCTAGACACTATAAGTGGATTGGTTTCTTGTAGAAGTTTCACTTGATTATAAAATATAAGAAAGGTTTGACTAAGAATTTAGGTGATATGTTATCTAAACATCCTTTAATTTTAGCTATGGGCACTTTAAATCTTCTTGAGCCTTTTGTGTGTGAAGCATATAAGGAATCTTATGAGTAGGATCCATATTTTAGTGAAAACCTCTAAGTGAGGGATTTGAACCTAGGGGAGAATACTACTTTCAGGATGGGGTTCTCTATAATAATGAGAAGCTGTGTGCCTAAGGGGGAAAGAGTTCACTTGATGAGGGAAGAACACAATTATATGGTGACTGGTCACTTTTGTGTGACAAAGATTGTAGTGCACTTACATAGGTATGTTTATTGGCTAAACATGTAAATAAAAGTTGTTAAATTCATTAGAGGTTGTGTTTTATGTAGTAAAATAAAGCCTAGCAATTGAAATTTGGGGTTATATATGCCATTACTAGTTCCTTCCCGACTATGGGGAAAACATCTCTATGGATTTTGTGGGAAGTTTTCCTACTTCTAAGAAAGGGCATGATTGCATCTTTGTGGTAGTGGACCAATTTAGTAAAATGTGTATTCTCATTCATTGTAAGAAGACCATCAAGGCCAATGGTGCAGCTGATTTATTTTTTACTAGTGTTTGGGTTCATTTTGGTTTTCCTGATTTTATTGTATCATATATGGACTCACTATTGTTTGGGAAATTTTGGTCTACTTTGTGTGAAAATATGGATACTAACCTGAAGACGTTTACCACTCTTCATCCAAAAACAGATGGGAAAAAAAGAGTCGTAGATTATACCTTTGTCCAACTCTTGAGAGAGTATAATAAGAACATACTAGGAATTGGGATGAGAATTTGGTATATATCCAACATTCTTATAACATAACAGTTCATGCTTCTACTAGTAAGGCTCCTTTTGATACATGTTTTGGTTATTTTCCTAAGAGTACATTTGATGTTGTTTTAAGATTACCATGCATAAATGACGGAAAAAGTGAATTTGGAAACCCGTAAGCCTAAAAGGTTCATTGAGAAAATTCATCAGATACACCTCTAGGTACATTAGAGGTTGAAAGAGTCATAGACCAAGTACAAATCACGACATGATCAACATAGAACTGAGCATTTTTTCCTCGTTGCTGAAAAGGTATGGTTGTACTTGAGTAGAGAAAGGACATGGGGAAAGTATAAGAAACTCAAAACTCTTTGTTATGGTCTATTTGAAATTATGGAATAAGTGTGTAAGAATGCATTTGGAGTTTTCTCTTTATATGAGAATATATTCAGTTGTGAATGTTGAGAATTTACATCTCTTTGATACCTCCATGCCAGATAAGAAAGAAGAGGGATTGTTGCTACCATATATTGAGGATATTTCTCCAGGAAATTAGCTAGAATTGGAGGAATATGTGGTATTGTAGCGGAAAGAGAGGACAAACATAGCAAGGAGTAAAATATAGGTGGTTGATTAAGTTGAAAGGTCACTTGCCTACCAAGTCCAAGTTGTCTTCCAGAGAAGATATGGGGAATAAATTCCTCACCTCATTAGTCCTTGAGTCTTTTAGTGACTTAAAAGCCTCAAATTGGGGTGGTATGATCCAAAAATGGATCTAGAAATACCATATTCTATGTATTCTCCTTATTAAGACTTATTAAACATACCCTTAACATGTTCATTGTTCTAGGAAAATGGTTAAGTCAGGCTGACGGTGATTTGGACACCTTGGAATGAAAAAAGAGACCATTTCTTGTTCTTTTATGTGTATTAAACATGTGACTGCCGTAAAAATACCATGAATTTATTGAGTAAAGGCTACGTAATTGCCATGCAATTATATCCCAATAACGCTAAAATGAGAAATCCAAACAGTTACAAATGTTTACACTTCTCAAAATGGGTTGTTTTGGATTCCTTCAATCCTTGGGAAGATAAAATATAAATATAACTAAATTTATTCATGCTAAGAAAGTGATTTGAGTTATTTCAAGTGTGAGCAAAGGAGGAAGTTGGAATTGTTCTTGTTTTATTCATAAAGAGTTGAGTTTTTTCTTGTTGAGGACTGTAAGCAAGTAATGCAAGTAAAAGGAACTTGAATCCTTCTTGAAGGTCATATTTTGATAGTAAAATTTTATTGTAATGGAGATTTACATGGTGAAGGGATTCAATTATTGACCTATTTGTAGTTTTTTTCCCACATTGGGTTTCACCAGGATACAATTATTGTCTCCTTATCTTACATATTTCATTTTCAGTATTGTGTGAATAATTCTTGCATAATAAACTAGATATTAAGAGCTTATTCAAATTGTTCATTCATTATCACAACATATTATCTATTTATTATGTAAAATAGGTAGTTTACAAATCATGTCAGTATCCATTTAAGAAAAACTGGGTCATTTCGGGTATGAGGAATGCAAGCTTCAATGGAGAAAGTGAAATTGTCTTGAAGATTTTGGGACTTTTGGGAGGTGTTAGAATCTAAACAATTACTCAATGGAAATCCCTTGGTATCCACTACATGGTGGATATATCAATTTTGATCCTTGACACTATAATTTTCTATGATAATCTGGACCACTGCCACTACCCATTTGTGTTAAAAAAGTGACTAGGCTTGAAACTCAAATTAAAAAAGAATCAGATCTTGAAAATTATTGTAATGAACTCACTAGGTGTTTTTGTGTCAAAATCATATAAGGTTTGTCCTCTAAACTCTAAGATTTTCTCACGGTGTAGAAAAAACAACTCTAGTGTTCTATTCTTGCATTAGCATGGTGACATCAACATGTGTTATAAGCTTGAGCACACTTTTTCACCTAGTTTTTCCCTTTTAACTTATCCTTTGGTGTAAGGTAAAATTAAGTACAAAAAAGTGTGCCCCTATCGATGAGTTAGGTTGTGTCACTTAAAACATTGTAAATTGGCTCCTAAGCTTGTTTCATAACTCAAAGACATGACCCCTTGACCCCTTGGTGCACTTTTTCAATATTGTTGTCCCTTGAACCTTGTACCTTGGTGTTAGGGGACATTGGGGACACAAAAGTGCACCCTGCTTATGGTGGATTGAGTTTCGTCACTTAAGACAACTCAACTTGGTTGCTAGGAAGACTATAATCTGTGTTTTAACTGAATTGGTCCCCTCCTCATGAAAAATAGACCCATGGCTTACTTTTCAATGATTTTTTTCCCTTTTCCCATTATCCCAACATCCAAGGGGACATTAGGGACACAAAAATGTGCACATGCCTTACTAAGCTCTGGTCATATGCAGAACCTCCCATCAGCCCCTAGAGACCCATTTGTAGCATCTCCATCTTCCTCAAATGTTTTCCCACTATGAAATTCGACACAATATAGTGCAAAGTGCACTTTGTGTCCATGCTTCCTCTTCACCTCATTTGTCCCATATTATTTTGGGTGCAACTCTCCCTCTAACCCCCAAATGATCTGGGTTAATCCTAGTTGAGTTTAAGGTGAGTTAAGGTGCACAAAAGAGTGCAATGGTTAAGTATAAACACTTAGTCATTTTTGTAATTTTCAAATGAATTTTTCTTCCTCCCAAACTCTATTTTTTCACTGTTATGCTGCTGAAAATTTCCAGGAACCCTCATGCTTGAAATCATAATTTTTCTCTTAATTGTAAAACCCTAACTCAAAATTCCTTGAATCTTCACCAGTGCCCTCCTTGCAAAAATGTCTTTATGTTGAGCATAAACTTACCCCCATTTATGGTTTAAGTAATTTTTTATAGCTAGAAGAAAATTTCAGCCATTGCATTTGCCTTTTTAGATTTGCAAAAATCTAGCTATTGAAAACCTATGAAAATTGGAGCATATCATCTCAAAGAATAAACCTAAACTTTTGAGACTGTTTTCATTCCATTCCGACACCCATAGGTCCACCTTATATAAATAGTAAGTTATACCAAGCTCCTCAACCTTTAAAAAATTGTAAGTTTTAGAAATGGGCTAAAGTCCATGTCACCATCATCTCCTTTCAAGTCGAAAACACTCAAAAGTGACAATTTGAGAAACTTGTCCAAAAATAGACATATGGGGTTAGACCTGCTAAAAATAGAAAGTGTTGGGATTGGGATTAAATCATTCATTCTCATCCATTCATCATCCATCTCTCATTTGTTTCCCCACCTTTAGCCATCATGAAGGTCAAGTATTCCATGGTTTAGAGCCAATTTGTACATTAAACACAAAGTATCCCAATGTGGGTGACAATGATGTGAACAAACATGGACCTCAAGGATTTGAAAGCTAGAAGGATGCTAAGTGAAAACCTCATGAACTTGTGGATGAGAATATATTCTCAAGTGGGATATTTAGAGCAGGTGGTCATCCATTATCCCTTCAAAGCACAAAGCTAGTCCTTGCTTATGCTCTAACAGTATGATCCAGAATTCAAGATTTTTTTCCTGAAGATGACAATTCAATTCTTACAGTCCTCACTCTGAAAGGTCTCAATGTATACAAATTCCCACTTGTAAAAACATGGTAATCATCACTCAGGAATTTTCCTCTCAAGAATGGGAAAGAATGGATTCATACTTGCAAGGCTTGGGCAGTTGGGTCATGGATCAAATAGGGAAGGAAGCCTCTCGAATTCCCTAAAACTTGGTCTCAAAGTGAATTCATGAGGCATACTCAGATGTAATTTTCCTAATAAATAGGGTGATGGGAGAAGAAACCACAAAATAATTCCAAGATTGGATGGCTCAATTCATTTTGGTGGTCACATAGAAGGAGATCAAATGATTGACTAGGGGTAGATCATAAGCAATAACATTCACTAACAATTGTTGTAGTTTCCTACATCTAAGAAGTTCATAATGACTTATTATCTGGTGTATGCCCTCACATACACAAGGCCCTTCCAAGGTCTCTCCACTACACCTCAAATGTGCCCAAAATCCAGCATATGAGAAATATCCTCATCTCACATATGAGAGAGTAACTCTCACTTCTCAAGGGTGAATGATGCATTCACCATATATATCATAAGGTTACTCAAAGGAAATCCTAAAGAAAATAATTTCACCTCAAACAACTAGATTGATCGAAAAATATGGAAGTTATTTCATTCAGTTTCCCACCTTCACCTATATCAGAGTTCAGAGGGTTTGATCTTGCACCTCACAGGTTACCAAGGTATCCAAGTGACAAGATATCATCATGATTGAGTTTGTGCAGGTAGTTGTCTCATGTTCACACCAGGTGCAAAAGTGTAAAGAAGAAAGGTGTATCTTTCCCTATCTCCCTGGGATATCTACTCATGCAAAAATATAATGGATGTAATGAACATTGAAACCTCCTTCTCAACTTTCAATTTGTATTCCTATGTATCTCACCAGACTTTGATAGTAGGAAGAAGTCCTGAGACTTTCTTCTTCCAGGTTTTCATCACATTCCACAGATTAAAGACTATTGGGCCAACTACACTGATGATTTTGAGGTCAGGAAGTGGGACTACATGAGAATGGTTATAGATCAGATGAGGGACTTCAAGTTTGAATGGTTTGTAGAAGGAATGAATGATGATGGATCTGAATCTATTTGATCATGAGTATCAAGAATTGCAATCATCTCCTCTTCCTCCCACCCCATGGAACATTAAGAATCTGGTGACATCAAAGAAAGAACCATGACAGTGATTCAGAGGTCAAAATATTGGTTCAAGTAGAAGAGGGCCTCTTTCATTGAATTTGGTGGTCTATTGGCTCCATCCAAGAAAGTGTCTCTCACTTCTTCTCTCAAGAGCACCTGATAAGGGCACAAAATCTTCTCATTCAGAATAATCTTCTAAGAGGAAGCTTGTAGAAGTTGAGTGCACTAAATTTTCTCCCCTTAAGAGGATCTTCACAAAAAGGAAAAGGTCAGAGAAAATCCTATTGATCCACTTGAGTTAGGATAAATTAACCCATCTCAATCTCCTAATCATCCCTCAAAATCAAGTGTTTCCTCAGAGGCAGACTGATTCATCTCATCTCATCAAGTTCTGGTTCTATATCAAGCACCTAAGAGTTCCTTCTATGCTTGATTTCATGTCTACACTAACTGAGACTTTCCCATGGGTACAAGAGTTACTTGGAGGAGAATCAAGAATGGTGCAACAAGAAACAACACCTAACTTTGAGGCCATCTCAAAGTACATCAAAACCAAGTGTACCAAGAAAGCTTAGATACAACTTCTCATTTCTTCACTGAGGCTTTGGATCTCAGTATGTGGAATTTTCACATCTTAAAGTGATTAAACCCATGGGAGAAATGACAATGATGATTATGAGATGACTAGGATATCTCCTTGGGATAGGACACACATGAGGGAGATGTGCATTTTTTAAAAGATTACATAGCTCATTTTCTCACAAGAAATGAAGAGAATAACAAACTGTGGAACAACTTGAGGAGCATGTGAGAACCTTGACTACTTATGTGTAGTCATTCTTGGAGCTCAATGTGACACCTCTTCCTCCTGTTGAAAATATCTCTCCTATCAGTAGTTTTGATCCCCAAGTGATCAAGAGAGATCAAGGGTACACTATGTAGGGGAGATCTAATGATAAATGGGTGGAGAATATCCTTGAAAAAGGGAAGGTATTATTTCCTATGAGATTCTCTCTCTATTCAATTTTTCCCTAGTCATTATTTCCAAGGTAAAAATGAAAAAAATGAGATTGAGAAAGAAATATCCCATTGGGATAGTGTTTTCCCATTGGTATCTGAGATGATTTGTCTTGATTCTCACTCCTTGGTGAGAAAGAATGTATTCACATCTATCTCTGATAATTTGTCTCCCATGTGGTCACACAATGAGTGTCAGGTGTGATATGATAAATGATGCTATTTCAGAACTTGAGTCTTGTGGAGGAGCATGCATCTGAAATCTTGGAAGATGTCAACAAAAGTGTGTAGAATCTCATATCACCTCCACTCAGTGAACATTCATCCTTGGAGGGACTCCTAATCTATTTCCAAGAATTGGTCTAGAAAGAAGTAGGAGATCCTTTCTCCTTCAATGAGGATACATTGGAATCCCTCATGGATATTAGAGGCTCCATATCTAATACCACAAAGAGATCATAAAGTTTTGTTCACATAGTGCAAGACCATTGGTGGTATTCTTGAGACTTGGATCAGTGCTTTGGGTATGTTTACATCCCACAGGTAGAGAAGGTTACACTCACAATAACTCAGTTCAACAAAGAGGTCAAAGGAAAGGATTTCATCCCTAGGGAATTTCCATAGAGTTCATCAAGAGTAAATCTCTTCATCATTATAAGCATCTTCATCCTCTGAGATTGATCACTCTCTTCTTCTTCTCTTTTTCCCTCTCTCTCTACATTCTAATTCTTTATTGGGAATGTACTTTTTGGATTTTTCATCTTATTCACTTAAGTGACCTTTTAATTTTACATTGTAAGATTTCTTTTTCATTAATAAGAAAAGGAATCATCTTTATTCCTATAGGAATATGAAAGGTCACAAGTGGTAGGAATGTGAAAAGTCACTTGGGGGGAGATGAAGAGACATTTTGTAAGGCTATATATTGGGATGGATTCTCCATTCCAAGGGGTTGATATTTTTTTTTCTCCTACTACAAGAAAGAAGTTATTTCTTCTATCTCTTTGTCTATGTTCTTCTACTTCCTACTTTCAACTTTACAAGCATTGTAATCTTGAACAACCAAGAAATAACTTTGTATCTTTGAGGAATAAATCAATTGAACTTTGTGTCTTTGATTTGTTAATATTGTTATTTCTTACATAATTGTTTTCTTCCTATTGGATGTGGACTACTCTATGGTTAATTTCAGTGAAGTTTGCAAGTGCCTACTCACTACCTTAACCCTCTCTCCCTATATTCTTATCTCCCCTTTACCTCTCTCCAAGAAAATTCCTCCCTTGTATTCCATTACAAGAAATTTTCCACAGGTTTAGTGGAGTATTCTTGTGTGATCCCCAGCCTAAAAACCACCCACAATATTTTATTTTCCTACATTCAATAAATGGGAGCCTCCCCATTCCCAAGAGGAGGGACCTAGTCCATGACCATTGGTGAAAACCACTAATTTTCCCTTATGAAAAATTATTTCGCCAATATTTTTTGGCACCCACCATGGGCAAAATTTAGTTGTCCTGCACCCAAAAGATCCACAAAGTTTACAAAAAAATCAAATACTAAAAATCATAAAAATTCAGAAAATACAAAATTCAGAAATATGGAACTCATTGCTTAAAAATCCATTGCTGATTTCTGTAAAGAAACCTTTCATTTTCCAAGCTACAAATTCCATATTCCTCTTTGAAAAATATTGTACAAGCTAGTGGAAATAAGATATACCAAGAGCTAATCAAGAAAGTGGCCTAATTGACCTTACATTTGAAGAACAACAACAAGCATGATTTAGACTTCCTATTGTTAAGACAATAAGATAAGTTGGGTGATAATTCTTCCCTAAATTTAACCCTGAATTTCCTCTTGAAGATCCCCTTGAAGAACCAGTTACAACAATACTAGATATTATTCCTCTAGAGGAAGAAGAAGAAGAAAAAAGAAATGGTTACACCTATACCATGGGGACAAAACACAGGCCCATTGGCTCCTACCCCCTCCACTTCATGAGTTTCCTAGAGGATCAAGGAATAAACTTCCCAAGTTCAGAGGGGATGGAAAACAACACCCAAATGAACACATTGTTACATTCATCACAACCTGTGGTGTATTAGGAGTTGAACATGAGGATGTCTTAGTACTTTTATTTATGGAGTCATTACAAGAAGTTGCTGCGGATTGGTTCTACCACCTACCAAGGAGATCCATCATAAATTGATGCAAATGAAGACAAAATTTGAGGTTAGGTTCAATCTACTGCTAAATATGCTCATGCATTACTTGCACAATGGTCTCAGTTGAAGAAGGAACCAAATGAGGCTATGAGGGATTTCATTTCTAAATTCAATAATTTCTCTACAAGATTCTTGAAGTTGCAAGGCATACTAAAGACAACCAATTGAGGTTCTTCACAAATTCTCAATTTCTAGAGGTGGGATTCATCCTGAGAAGATATCAACCCACTACCCTAAATGAGGCCCAAGAACTTACAGTAGATGTAGAAGATGACCTCATCATGTCTAGGAAAAATCAAGAAAGGGTCACAAAAGGATAAGGCCCAGAGGTTCTAGTTCTGGAGCTATAGATCCTTTAGTGAAAAAAATTTCCAATGACTTGCTTTCTCTCAAAAAATAGCTCACTCAGAGCACCCCATATAATATATCCCAAGGAAAACTTATCAAAATAATTAGAAGCAAAAGAGATTTCTGATGCACCTCAAAGGCTTACACTTGAAGGCTCCACCATGAATGTTGTTTGTGGGACACATTTAGATGAGGAAAATGAGGAAGAGGTTACTTTAGGAAGAAGAGGAAGAAGGTGAACTACTCATTGAAGAGATAGGCTCTACAGAAGTTGGATTCTTTGAATATGCATCTTCTTCTAAGGATGAATATGAAGATATCGTAGCTGACATGAACAACCATTCTTGTGTTATTTTCACATGTTCCAAAACTCTTGAAAAAGAGAAATCATTGAGCATGTAGAGGAAGGAGAAAGAGGACCTACCAAAGGTGACTCTACAACCAGAAAAAAAAATATAACTAAGTGAGGTTCTCCACTCCCAACATCCTTAGAGTTAGCTAAGAAGAAGCACAAATCTTGCATCCTCTCCCAAGACATCTTCTACTCTAGGTAAGTCAAGTACTTCCACTCATTCTAAAAATAGTGCTTCTACTCTTGTATCTCAAAAGAGTAATGAAAAATATGCCTCTACTGCCCCTAAAGTAATTCAACCTACTCCTAGTGTTTCCAATGTTCCTGAAAGTGATTCTTCTACCTTTGATATCATTGACCATGTAAAGAAAGCTAAGGTTCATATTTTATGAGTCAGAATATCTACAAACTCATCCTGAACAATTTGATAGGTTGGTCAAATTTATCAAAGGTGGTAACTCAAAATCAAATGTGTCACCCAATTCTAAAGGTTTACTCCCCACTCCTGTGTAAATAAAAATCTTGAATCTCTTAGCTTTTTCCCCTTCATCCACTGGCAAGATTGAGCCTTTTTATGTTTCCTTATTGATCAATGGATATCAATTAAATAATTACATTATTGAACTCTGGTGCATCCTGAAAATGTCATTCCCACTAAAGTTTCCCAAGCTCTTGGCTTGAGTCTCTCCCAAGCATTCAATCATTTTTACTCAATGGAAACAAAGGAAGTCCCCTCTTTTTGGTAGGATTAAAGATGCACAACTTGCTTTCATAGCTTTTTCTAGAAAATGAGTAAAGGTGACAATTTTGGTGGTTGACATGTCAGCTACCTATGGTATGCTTCTTAGCAGAAGTTTTATGTTAGGATGTTGGAGGAGAAATACAAATGTAATAGTCTTCTTCTTCAATACCAGTCAATAATGAAATGAATAAGCTTCTCCCCTGAACCAAAAATGAAATATATGTTCATAAATATGATGATCCTAGAGCACAAATCCTATTCCAAAGTAGGGAAATGGAAATGTTCCTTTCAAAGATAAAGGCAACAGGAATTATTTTATGAGTTTCAAGTGAGATGAAGAGTTTCCCATTCTTGAAGAAATCCCAACTAAAATTTACTGATGAGATTTGGAATATGGAGTTTGATGGAAGTTGCTCATCAACCGGGTCAGGTGACAAAATTGTTTTGTCTTCTCCACAAGGAGATTTATTTCCTTTATCATACAAGATGCAATTTTCCAATACCAATAACACTGCTGAATATGAATCCTTATTTCTTGGATTATAAGCCATGAAGAAATGGGAATCAAAAGATCATAGTGCAAGGAGATGCAAGAGCTCATTGTAAAATAGGTAAGAGACTTATTCTAAGTAAAAACTTCTCATCTCCATCATTACAGAAATAGAGTGTGGAATGCATCATAGAATCTTTTGATGCATTTAATATCAAAGAATCCCTCATGATCAAAATAGTAGATTTTATTCATTGGTGTTTCTACCTTTAATGATTCCTCATCCTGATTTTGGTGAACATAAGTATTCAGTGGAAATGGTTTTCATCAAAGTGTGCCTAAAAACTCAGAGAGATGGAAAGTGTTCAATGATGATGGTCATATTTTTCTTTCTTGCAGTAGAATGGTGATTTAAGGTCTGTGTATTTCAAAGGAAGTGATACCCTCCCATGGGATTTTACTACTAATGACAATGATAGTACCAAAAGTGATCAAATTGATGAGGATGGAGTGATTTAAATAAAAGGAAAACAAAATTTTGAAAGGATTGTTTCACTGGAAGAATTGTTTGATAAACATGATAGGTTCATTCATGGTAAATATAAGGATTAACTCTAGATCTTCCACTGAATATGAAAAAGTAAATATTGGAAAAAGTGAGAAACCAAGGATGGTGAACATTAGTTAAGTGTTGTTCACCTGAAGGAATGACAAAAACTTTTCAAATTTGTTGAAGAAGTATTTCTAATGTACTATCCTATTCATATGCAATGATCCTAAGTCCTTTCAACCATAATCTATGTAACACTTTATTCCCTTAAACCTGATGTGAAAGCCATTTTGGGAAGAAGAAAAGGAAATACAATCCCAAAATTACAGAACCATCAAAAAAGAAGTTGAAAAGATACTCAATGCTCACATCATATTTCCCTATCCATCACTCAACATGGATATCCAACATTGTTCCAATAAGAAATAAGAATGGTGAAATCACATTTGTGTGGATTTCGGAATTTGAATCAAGCTTTCACTAAAGGATAACTACCCCTTTTCTAGTCATGGACCATATTTTTCAAGCATTCAATGGTTCAGAAATGATTTCCATGCTCAATGGATTCTCAGGATACAATCAAATTGAGGTGGCCAAAGAAAATCAATTCAAAACTACTTTCACCACCCCTTGGGGTACTTTTGCATACCATCATATGCATTTTAAATTAATTAATGTAGGTGCACTTTACAAAGAGAAATGGATTTATATTTCAAGGAATGAGAGGAAAGTGCATAGTGGTATAATTGGATGACCTCATTGTGTATTCAAAGAAGAGAGGAACATTTGGATCAGCTAGAGTAGGTATTGATTTGTTGTAGAAAACACCATATCTCTCTTAATTTGAAGAATTCAATTTTTGGTGTAATAGAAGGAAATCTCCTTGGTCATATTGTGAGCAAGGAGGGTAAAAAATTGATCTGGAGAGAGTTGAATCCATTCAATGGTTATCTCTGCCCATAAGAAAACCCACTTGGTGTACACTCATTCTTTGGAAAGGTAAATTTATTGAGAAGGTTTTTTCTTGACTTTATTGAGCTCACTAAGGATATTATCAACATTATGAAGCCCAAGGAATCCTTAAAATGGAATAAAAAAGTTAATGAATATTTTTAATCAATCAAAGGTGTTATTTCAAAGGCACCCACTTTAGTCTGTCTAGACTTTAATAAGGAATTCATTATTTACTTATCGCCTCTAAACATACCATCTCATTTCATCCTTTTTCAAGAGAATAATGAAAAATTTCAATCACCTATTGCATTCATGAGTGCACCATTGAAAGAATATGAACTCAAATTAATCACAACATGAGAAGCATACATATGCAATGGTATAAGCTTTGGAATTTTTCATTCAAGTTCTACCTCTTGAACTCACACCATTTTATGGTTCCTAGCCCAATTGTCAAGTCCATTATGATGCAAAAGGATCCTTGTATAAAAAGAGGGAATTGGGTATCGAAATTTTAGGAGTATGATCTTGATATTAGGCCTTTCTAACTATTGGTATGAGGTAATGGTTTGTGTGAAATCCTTTCTAGAGAAGAATGGGAAGATTTTCTAACTAATATGAGTGTTTGATCAAAAGACCTTCCTCTTGTGCTCTTTTTTAGTACTACCAATCCATGGTATTGGATATTGCATACTTCTTTACTTACAGTGATCATCCCTAGGTATGGATTACAAGAAAGACGTACTCTTCACCTGAAGGTAGTAAAAGTATGTCATTTGGGAAAATGTATTGTACAAGAAAGGATTGGATGGAAATTTCTTAAGGTGCATTGAAGAGGAACAATAGAAGCAATATTTTAAAACATATCATGATCATAATCTTGAGGGAATTTATTGGTATTGGTAACACACACAAAATCTTGAGAGGTGGTTATTATTTGGCCTACTCTCTTCTGAGATTCCTACAAATATGTTGTAAAATGTGATCCATGTCAATAGTTTGTAGGAAATCTAAGGCTATCTGCTTTGCCACTCCGGCCCATGCTCATTGAGGAACCTTTCCTATAGTGGGGTTTGTAGAATTTGTAGGTGTTTGAATCCACATTCTAGTGTGGGTCATATATATGTTCCTCACTACCATGGGATATTTCACAAAGTGGGTAGAATCCATTTTGACCAAGCATGCCAATTAGAGATGGTGTGCAACTTCCTAAAAGAAAATATCATTATCTAGTTTGGAGTGCCAAACAAGATAGTAGTTGATAATGCTACTTGTTTCTCTTATGTTGAGATGATTGAATTCTACTACAATCATGGTATTTCATTATCACTATTCTGTTGATTACTATTCACAAGGTAATGGTCAGGTGAGTCTAGTAACAAGTAGAGCATTGTTACTATTGTTTGGAAATTGGTAGATGATAATAAAAGAGATTGGCATAAAAATTATATGATGCTTTGTGGGATGATCAAGATAATGCCCAAGAAATCCATTGACACTTCTCCTTTTCTGTTATACATAATTGAAGCTCAAATCCCCATTTCATTAGATTTACTTACCTTACAATTGTAAAAGCAGTAGAGAATGGAGAATACATTGATGCTCTTGATAAAAGGATATGCTACTTGGAGAAATTGAATGAAATAAATAATGTAGTAATGGATGTTCTCAAAGGAACCAATTGAAAGTAAATAATTTTTTTGATCAAAAGGAAAAAAATAGAAAATTTGGAATTGGAGATCTTGTCCTACTATGAGAAAAGAGACAGGAACATAAAGGAATCCATTAGAATTTTGACTCTCTCTGGCTTGGTCCCTTCAAGATTAGGACATTTCTGTGGAGATAACACATACTATCTTGCATATCTTGATGGAACCCCATTGGAGTTGACCTTGCATATGGGCAACATTTGAATCTCTATAAGAAATGAGGTTGGTTATCCCCCAACCATGTATCATAATTTATTTTTTAGTTGTGTGTTTCCATTTTCACTTGGTGTGTTTCCCTTTTCTATCACGTGTTCATTTTTTTTTCATTTTTTATGTTGGTTTCTTGTACTATTTGTTGAAGTAGTGACTCTATTGCCCAATGGATAAGGCACTGGACTGCTCCAGCAATGAGATATCTGAAGTCCTTCATTATCCCTTAAGGTCTATGTCCCTAAGTTAGAGCCATATTTATTGTCATGTTAAATGTCTAGCATACAAAATTTAAAATTTTGGTAATGACAACCAAACCCCCACTTGAAACCTTCCTCTCTCGGTCATTGTGAACCATTCTTCCATCTAACTTATTAATTATGTCATCCTCATTCTTGTCTGAGAGGACATGTAATAACATGTTTTTCAAGTGTGTTTCATGTGTATAGAAGTATATCTAAATGGATTCATGAAGTTATACTAAGTTCTAAAGTGGAATAGTTGATCCCAACAACATAAAAGGAATATTTTAGCCATTTTGAAATCAAAGTAATACCCTCTAGAGAATAATGACATCAGATCAAGCCATCATGGGGTTGTGAAAGATGAGTATTAAAGATATCCATGGAATTTTCAAATAATTATGTGAGAGGCATGTGGTGTTAGGATCCATCAAGAAAAACTAGGTCATTTTAGGTACGGGAATGCAAGCTTCAATGGATAAAGTGACCTTGTTCTGAAGATTCCAATAGTTCTTAGGAGGAGTTGGAAGCTAAAAAATAATCAATGGAAATATCTTAGAGTCCACTACATGGTGGATATACTATTTTTGATCCTTTTCTTCATAATCCTTTGTGATAGTCTGTGTCACTTCCATTGCCCCTTTGTGCTAAAAGCAGTGAACTAGGCTTGAAAATTAAATTTAAAAATAATAAGATCTTGAAAATGGTTTTAATGAACTCAAATGTGTTTTGGAGTCAAAATCATATGAATTTTTGGCCTCCAAACTCAATATTTTCTCCCATGGTGGAAAAAGTAACTCTATGTGTTCTATTCTCACATTGTTAGGGTGACATCAACATGTTTTATAAGCTTGAGTGCACTTTTTTTCACCTCTTCTATCCCTTTTAATTTTTCATTTGGTTCAAGGGGATATTAGGGACACTAAGGAAACCAAAGTGTTCTCCCTATTGATGAGTTAGGTTATCACTTAAACATTACAACTTGGCTCCTAGGTCTTATTTCACACTTGCAAAAACATGACCCCATGACCCCATTGCCAACCTTTTCACTCAATTTTTTTATTCCTTGTCCCTTGGTGAAAGGGAATATTGGGGACATAAAATTTCACCCCACTTGTGGTGGATTGAGTTTCATTCCTTCATATAACTAAACTTTGTTACTAGGAAGACTGTAATGTGTGTTTTAACTCACTTGGTCCATGTGAATATGTTCCTCATGACAAACATACCCATGGCATACTTTTAAGGATTTATGTCCCTTTCCCATTGTACCAATAGCTAAGGGGATATAAGGGACACAAAAATGTGCCCCACCTCTCTTACTAACCCTTGGTCACATGCAAGAACCTCATTATCAGCCCCTGGAGACCCATTTTCAGCCCCTCCATCTTCCTCACATGTTTTCCCACTATGACACTTGGCACAATCTAGTGAAAAAACAATTTGGTGTCCCATATCTACCACTTCAACTTATGTCCCCTATTTTTTGTGGGTACAACTCACCCTCTAACCCCCATCACTGACCTGGGTTAAGCCTAGTTGAGTTAAGGTGAGTTAAGGTGTACATAAAGGAGTGAAATGGTTAAGTATAAACACTTAGTAATTTTTGCAATTTTCAAATAAAATTATTCTCCCCCCCCCCAAAATTCAATTTTTCAATAGTTATGCTACTGAAAATTTCCAAGGAAACCCTCATGCTTGAAAACATAATTTTTTTCATAACTACAAAACCCCACCTCAATTTCCTTGAAATTTCACAGTCTCCTCCTTGCAAAAACACCTTTATTTTGAGTATAATATTACCCCCATTAATGGTCTAAGTGATTATTTTTTACAGCCAAGAGAAAATTTAAGCCATTTCACTTGCCTTTTTAGATCTGTAAAAATCTAGCAATTAAACATCTGAAAATTGGAGCAGAGCATCCTAGAGAAAAACCTAAAATTTTGAGACCATTTTCATCCCATTGTGACATCCATAAGGACCAACCTTATAAATATTAAGTTGTTTTAGGTCCTCACATTCTAAAAAAAGTAAGTTTTAAACAAACTACTTTCCATGTCACCATCACTCCTTTGAAGACAAAAACACTCAAAAGTGACAATTTGAGAAACTTACTAAAAATAGACATCCATAAAATGACATGCTAAAAATAGTAGGTATAGGGATTGGGGTCAAATCATTCATAATCATCCATCTTCCATATATTTCAATAACTCCTATCACCATGAAGCTCAAATATTTTGGTTTAGAGCCAATTTTCCCATTAAACACTGAGTACCCCAATGTGGATGACAATGATGTGACAAACATGGACCTGAAGGATTTGAAGATAGAATGATGAGTGAACCTCATGAAAATATGGAGGAGAATATATTATCAAGTGGGATATTCACATATGGTGGTCATCCATTATCCATTCAAAGAAAAAATCCAGTCCTAGCTTGCACCCAACACTATGATCCAAACTCAAGAACAATTATAACATATGACAATTCAATTCTAACAGTACTCACTCTGAAAGGAATCTCTAAATGTATGGAAATTACCACTTGTAACAACATGGTTATCATCACTGAAGAATTTTCCTCTCAATAATGGGTGATAAAAAATTCATACTTGGAAGGCTTAACGGTCAGATCATGGCTCAAACAGGGAATGAAGCCTTCTTAGATCCCCAAAAGTTGGTCTCAAAGTGAATTCAATGAGGCATACTTAGATGAAATAGTCCTACTAAATAGGGTGATGGGAGAAGAAAATTTAAAGGAATTCCAAGACTGGATGATGTAATTAATCCTGGTGGTCACAAAAGGAGATCAGATGATTGAATGAGGGCATATAGTAAGTAATAACATTCACCAAAAACTATTACAGTTACCTACATCTAAGTAGTTCACAATGAATTCTTATCTGGTGTATTTCCTCACATACACATGTCCCTTCTGAGTTCTCTCCTCTACCTCAAATGTGTCACAAAAGTCTCCAACATATGAGAAGTATCCTCAACTCACGTATCAGGAAAACAAATCTCAGTTCTCGAGGGTGAATGATGCATTGACAATGTATATCATAAGGTTACTCGAAGGAAATCCTGAGAAAATAATTTCACCTCAAGTAATTAGATTGATAAAAAAAATATGGAAGTTATTTCATTTAGTTTCCCACCTTCACCTACATCAGAGTTGGTGGGTTTGATCTTACACCTCACAAGTTACCAATGTACCCAAGTGACAAGATCATCATGGTTAAGTTGTGTAGGTAGTTGTTTCATGTTCACACTAGTTGAAAAAGTGTAAAGAAGAAATGTGTATCTTTCCCTATTTCCCTCGGGATCTACTCAAGCACAAATGTATATATGTAGCAAACATTGAAACCTCATTTGTAGCCTTCAATTTTGTATTCCTATGTATCTTGGCTAGAATTTGATAGTAGGAAAACCCTTGAGATTTTTTTTCTAGGATTGTATCACATTCCACAAGTTGAGGATTACTCGGTAAACTACACTGATGATTTTGAGGCTAAGAGGAGAGACTACATGATGATGAGTGTAGATCAGATGAGGGGTTTCAAGTGGTTCATAGAAGGAATGAATGATGATGGATCTGATTTATTTGATCTTGAGTACCAAGTAGTGTAATCATCTCCTCTTTCCTCTACTCCATGGAATATTCAAGAATCTAGTGACATCAAAAAAGAATTGTTATCCAAAAATACCTCGGGGTTATTGTTGCTTTAATAGAGTTAAAAATGGACTTAGCGATTTTTTAAGAACTTGGGATGGTTAACCAACTATTAAATTATCTTTCCCAAATGATTCGGCCTTTGGCATTGAAAAACCCATGGGAGACTAATTCTTAAAGCATTAAACGGGTTCAAAAGATTAAAACCATGAAAAAAACAAAGGTCAAAGGGCTAGTGTTGTGAAGAAAAGATTAAAGCCATGAAAAAAATGTCAAAGGGCTAGTATTTTGTAGAAATATATTAAAGCCACCGTATAAAATAAAGTATAAGGACACATGATATAGATCAAAAGGCACAAAAAAGACCATGTGGTGACATTCCGAAAGTCTCTAAGGCATATTCATTATGTGGACCTCAAATCTGTGGGATAAGCCACAATTCATATTTTGCTGGGTCCGTGTAAAGTTAAAAAATTCAAAAGGGCCATGTGGGTAACACATTTTGGAAGCCAAAAGTTTCTAAGTCTAGGGAAGAGAAACTTAAAGTTGCAACATAAAGCCATCAAAACCTAAAAAAAATGTGAAGCATGAAGCTACGTGGAGCCTTCCCATTAGCTAGTACTTCGCAGCAGGATGGGTAGTTCAAAGAAAAGAATGACAACGTGAAGTACATGGAGCTTTCTCATTGGCTCACACTTTGCAATTATCAGATGAGGCTATCAAAAGTTTGACAATGTGAAAGGAGCGTGGAACCTTCCATTGGTCTACCTTTTGTAATTGATAGTCGAGGCAAAAGAACAAGGTAAATTGAAAATAAACATGGATGTTTATTATTGGATCACATTTCTAAAGAACTAACAAAGTTTAAGTATAGTCATGTGACACTACAGAGAGGCATGTGGCACTATTTTATTGGCCGATAATTTATAAATACAAAGACAAGGGCAAAAATAAAAAAGTAAACATAAGAAAAGGACTCAATCCCCTGAGCCCAATCAAATATCGACATGTGGTAAATGTTGAAAGTAATGCACACGGTGGATAGAGGGTAATCTCCAAGTTAATAAAATGCTGCCACTTGTCATATTTCTATTCATCCTGACGTGTGTAAAATATTTAAATGATGATATCTTTCGATGCCCTGCTCCAAATTGCACAAAATCAGTCTCATTCGAAATCTCTCCTCAAGAAACTTTAATTTGGCCATCATGAGAATTAGATTTTGGTGGGTCTAAATGGGTGAAAAAGAGGAAAAAAATAGTTTGGGCCATGTATGATTGTAAGTGGAATCATTTAATCATAGAAAGCAACACATTTTCTTTGGCTCCAAGCTTCTATTGGCATGCTATCAAAGCCATGCCAAATGTCAATCATCCTATGTTAGAGAAATCATTTTATCATTTTGGGGATGGTTGGGACCATTTAAAAATGTGCTCATACGAAATCTCTCTCCCTCTTCTATCTTGAAAATCTATAAATGTAAGTGCTTAGGAACATGTTTTTGTGGGAGGAATGTTCTAAAAAGGTAAAGGAACTCTGTAAAATTGTTCTTGTAGCCTTTTTTGAGTTGCAGACCTTTTGATCTGAAGCATTCTGGGAGAAGATCTTTGCCTTTATTTTGCATGTATTGTAATGAATTGTGCATCCAATTAATCAATAAATCCATGTTTTGTGGCTATTTCTTCCCTAGCTTATGTTGATATTGCATGTTT
Source organism: Taxus chinensis (assembly GCA_019776745.2). Lineage (NCBI taxonomy): Eukaryota > Viridiplantae > Streptophyta > Pinopsida > Cupressales > Taxaceae > Taxus > Taxus chinensis. The sequence continues at coordinate 811,173,993 of CM034148.1, forward strand.
TTTTCCTTTCATTACAATTGTAGGTTTATTGTGTATATCTTGTTCTTCTTGCAGAATTCATATCTGTTGTGCTCCATGGAAATGATGTTAATAAATGTAGTTAGGGATTGTGTCACTTATGTCTGACCTCTCTCTTTCCCATTCTTCATCTCATTTTTCACTCATTGGAATTTTTTCCATCCCCTTTTCTTAGTGCAATCACCTCTATAGCATTTAGGATTTCTATTTTCATGCATCTCTCTCTATGGTCCCTTGGAAGTCTTAGGATAGAAGTAGATAGAAAAATTTCCCTTCTAGAGTAGTTTAACAGTAAGATAAGGTAGAGGAACAAACTCTTCTCTAGAGGTTTGTCTAAATAGCAATGTCCCACACTTAGGAGACAATCCCATGTTACCGAAAAAACACTGAGTTTCTCATTCATATAATTCATGATCAAATCAAAGGGTGTTGTTTTTTGGTGATAACAGTTTTGGCACACCGGTGGGACCAATATTGAAAGCTTATATTTCATAGGTGTGTAACCAAGTCCCTTTTGAAGGTGTTCCATTACACCTCCTTGTTATTTCTAATTTTTCCAAGATTTGGGTGTGTATCTTGGTGAATTTCAGCCTTGAAAAGCTTTTCATCAACACATATATGACTCCAAGCATTCTATTTACAGGTTTAGTAGTCTAAGAGCCTGAGTTTCATGAGAAGGATCCAGACAAGGTCTAGAACAAGAGAGGAAGGATTTTTGAGTTTCTACAACTATCACCTGGGAGGGGAAGAAGAGGAGGAACAATTCAGAGGTCACCTTCACCACCAAATAGGACTCTCTCCACTCCACCTCTTGATAGACCCTTCTTACAATCTACTAGAATTATGAGACCTCTCATGGAAACACCACAAAGAAATCTACCATTTTCCAATTTCATGGGTGGAATCCTCTTGTTCTTCAATTCACAACATGACATTCCAATGGCTTCACTCAAGAGCATTCCATATTTCACTGGTGAAAATCAATTCACCCCTTTCTGAGCATATTCAGGATGTTGTTAATGTGTGTGCTCTCCATCTAGTTACACATGATGATGTAGCAGTTAGGATACTATCATATTCATTCAAGGGTAAGGCACTTCAGTGGTATAGAAGCCTGAGACTTGGATCCATTCCTGTTGGGATGAACTTGGCACAACCTTGTGTAATTATTTTGAAGAAAAATCAGATCACCTGTCCCTGGTGGAGAAACTTACAACAACAAAGAGAGCACCTAATGAGTAGATGATTGATTTCAACACAATATTTCAAAGGACCTGGGACCAATCCCTCAAGTGGTAATACCTACACCTCAACATGATTTTATTTATTATCTTAAGGCTTTGAATAGTGATATTTCAATCATGATTCAATCCATGGGGGTTAGAACATTACCTAGCTGCCTATAGTATTGCCATTAGAGCTGAGAATAGTCTAATACAGGATGGGAAACTTGCTCCTAGGCCTCAATGCCTTTATACCTTGAAATTGAGAATCCCAACTCTAATCAGACACCTAAGTTAGCACCTATCCCAACCCCAAAAATCAAATCTCTAATGAAGCCTCCACTTCTTCTAAAACCTCAACTGAACTACAAAAGGTAATGAAACAACTACATAAGTTTTGGGAATGAGTTGGTATCACTTAAGAGGTAACAAACCCATAATTATAGACCTTACCAGCCTCCATACCAACCAAACAAGCCTCCATATCAACCAAATAGACCTCCTAGCCCAAGCTGTAAATCAGAATCAAATCCAATTTCCTTCTGCTAGGCCTTTTCAACCATATAATCCAAATGCAACCTCTTCATCTCAAGCTTCTGGTTCCTATCCAAAACAATCTTACACAAGATTATGAGTGGTGTTTCCCTTGTAATCATCCACATAACCAAGAAACATGCCCAAATGGCATCCTGAACCAAGCTCTAATGGTACAAAGTGCATTTTCTTCTCAAGAAACAAAATAGAGGAAAATCAGCAACATTGGTAGCTCAAGAAACACCTCAAAATGACACTTCACTTGTGAATTGGAAAGTGGAAGACTTATGTGGAATGAATCAGACTCTTCCACAAGGTGTGGCTACAAACACCAGGTCTAAGAAGAGAGCTATTAAGGAAGGAAAAATATAAATGTAAAGCCTCCTCAACCTTCCTTGACACTCCATGAGGGTGGCAGTTCAAAAATAGCTCCAAATGGACAAGATCAACCTAGAAGACCTTCCATTCCAACTCAAGTGCAAGAGAAAATTGTTGTGAGTAAAGTGCAAAAAAAATATCCTTCAAATCCTTTCAATATACTCGAGAAAATGAAGAAAACCAATGTGAACATATCTATGTGGGAATCATTGGCAATTCTAGGCCAGAGGGATCTCTTGCAAGCAGCTATGGCTAAGTTTTTCTAATCCAAATGAGTCATCCAAAGAGCAAGATAAGGTTCTTACCAATACAATGCAACAAGGAGAGGTCCAACCAAGAAAAAAAAAGAAACATCCACCCTTCTATGTGTCTTTGATCATAGGTAACAACTTGGTGCACAATTGTATGATTGACTCTGGAGCAAGCAGCTCAGTCATGCCAAAATAGATTGCAGACCAACTAGGACTTAAGTATGAGCCTCTTTCAAAAGGTGTGGTACAGTTGGATGGGACAAAGTGGGGAATTGTTAGAGTTATCAGAGGTCTAAGCCTCACACTACATGCATGTCTTGATGTTTTAGTTCTTCAAGATATATCCATAATTGATTTACCTCCACTTTTTTCTCTATGTCTATCTAGAGATTTCACTGCTAAAATTGGAGGATATTTGTCACAGAATAGTCTCATATGCTCTTCAGGACAAGGTATGGTGCTAAATATACTATCAAATCTCAACCAATTACTACTTACCACATATATCCTTATGTGCCTAGTCCTATCAATGCCAATTGCATAATCTTAGATCAAGAAGATTGTCCAAGTACCAAAGAAGCAGACACTCAGATTGGGGGCATTCCTGATCTTCTACTTGATGAGTGGACACATAGGCATTACAAATTTGATCCATACAAAGAAATGGAAGAGATTGAAGAATTGGTCTTGGTGTCTATTTCCTACATGAAGAAAATGCACCCCTTCCTAATGTTACCAAACTAGTTAATGAAGATGATGATGGAATTTGGCAGATGTTTTTTGATGGATCAAGATGTAAACAAGGTGTAGGAGGAGGTGTAGTACTTATATCTCCCAAAGGTATCAAGTATTACTCATCTTTCAGGTTCCAATTCAGTTTCTCCAATAATGTAGCAGAGTATGAATCTCTTGTTCATGGCTTGCAATGGGAAAGGAAGAAGAATATCAAGGAATTATAGACCTTTGGAGATAGTGAACTGATTGTGAACCAGATCAGGAGGAGTAAATGTGGAAAAAAATGATCTACTCAAATCCTACAAGCATAGAGTGTGGGATTTATTGGAGGATTTTGAAGCTTTTAATATTCAGGCCATCCCAAGGAAAGAGAATGAAGTTGCTGACAAACTTGCTGCCATTGGAGCAAGGTTTGATGTTGTTGAAAATATCAAAAGAGACAAGGTACAACCACATATCAAGGTGGTAGTAAGGCCTTCCATACCAGACAATGTCACAAGTTGGCAAGTATTTGAGAATGATCAACAAATTGTAAATTTCCTTCAAGAAGAAGTTGAATTCTCTTCAAAAAACTAGGATAAGTTGGAAAGACAGTATGGTGATCAGATTATCCAGCTTAGATCAAACAAGATGCCCAAGGGTTTAGTAACTTTGGAATCCATCTTCAACCCAAATGACCAGTTCTGAAAAGGAAAAAGAAAATATAACAGTCAAAGGTGAAGACTCAGAGCCTATTGCAGTTGGTGGAGACAAGTTCCTTCAAATTGGAAAAGTAAGTACTTCACAAGAAAAGCATGATTTTGTAGAACTTTGTCAAGAGTTTGCTGATATATCTTTGCATGGAGATATGAAGATCTTAGAGGATTTAACCCTAGTTTATCTCAACATACCATAGAGTTGGATCCAAATGCTAAGCCTGTTAGGTAGAAGAAGAGGCCTGTTAACCCACATATTGAACCTCTAATGAAAAAGGAGCTGAACAAATTGATAGAGGAAAGCATAATTTTTCCAATCAAGCACTCATCATGGGTTTCCAACCTAGTTCTAGTATGGAAAAAGAATGGAGAGATCAGGTTGTGTGTTGATTTTAGAGACCTAAACAAAGATTCTTTGAAAGACCATTATCCACTACCCTCTATGGAACATATTTTACAAATGGTGGTAGGTTCTGAGAGGTTTTCCCTTTTGGATGGATACTCAGGATACAACCAAATCATGGTAAAGGAAGAGGATCAGTTTAAAACAACCTTTACCACAAAATGGGGAACTTTTTCTTATAGAAAAATTCCATTTGGCCTATCAAATGTTGGAGCAAATTTCTAAAGAGCCATGGATATGGCATTCAGAGGGTTGATCAACATGATGGTTCTTATCTACCTTGATGACATAACAATGTTCTCCAAAAATGCAGCTGAACATATTTTTCATCTTAGGAAAGTATTTGAGAGATGTAGAGAGTTTGGAGTTTCCCTTAACCCAAAAAAATGCATCTTCTTGGCTCATGAAGGTAAAATCCTTGGCCATATTGTCTCTAAGAAGGGATTGACTATTGATCCAGAAAGAATTGAGGCCATTCTTGCTTTATCATTTCCTAGCCATAAAAATCTCTTCAAAGTTTCTTGGGAAGAATTAACTTTGTTAGAATATTTGTCCCTAATTTTCTAATCTTGTCAAGCCACTGACATTGATGTTAAAGAAAAACATGGATTTCAAGTGGACTACTGAAGGAAGAGAAATTTTTGAAGCTATAAAGCAAGGCCATTGCACAAGCACCAACCCTCATAAATCCATATTTCTCTAAGGATTTCATCTTATATGATTTTGGAGGTGCTGAGACCATATCTTCCATATTGATGCAGCTGAACAAAGATGATTTAGAACAACCTATTTCCTTCTTCAGTCAGAATCTTGAAGATTATGAGGTAAAGTACTCATTCATTGAAAATCATGTGCTAGTTGTTATAAGAAGTTTGAATAAGTTCAGGCATCTAGTGTCAAATAACAAGATTCATCTGTTAGTTTCACATGCTGGTATAAAAGACTTCCTATTGGAAAAATATTGAATGAGAAGAGAGTTAGGTGGATAACAAAATTAATGGAGTATGACATTGATATTAAAGTAACCAAGTTGGTTAGGGGAAAAGGGTTGTGTGAGCAACTTGTTTCAAGTCAGCAAATGATGAAGAATCCATTTTAGTGCTTCAGAATGATCAAGAACAACCAGCTGATGCTTTACCTATCCATTGTTGGACTCAAGATATGGTACACTTCCTCCAAACAAGTCAGTTCCCTCAAGATTAAGTAAATCTAAGAGAATATATTTCAGACTTCAAGCTATTCCATATGTTCTTGTTGATGGAATTTTATTCAAAAGAGATGTGAATGGTGTTCTCTTAAGGTGCATCAAGACAAGATCAGATTGAGAGGATAATGCACAAATTCCATGATGGAGAAGCAGGAGGTCACTTTTCTCCAAGGGTAACAACTCTCAAGATCATGAAGGATGGGTATTATTGGCCTAATCTTTTCAATGATTATTTTCATGGGTTAAAAAATGCAAGAAGTGTGCCTTCTTTTTAGGAAAGGAAAGGCTAACAACCCTTCCACTCCACCCCATCTCTGTTAATGAACCATTCATGCAATGGGGGTTGGAATTCATTGGAGTAATCAATCCACATTCAAGTTTGGGCCACAAGTGGATCCTAACAACCACAAACTACTTCACCAAGTGGACAGAGGAAATTGCACTTAAGGAAGCAAATGAAACCAACATTCTAGATTTTTATGAAGGTATTGTGGAAAGATTTGGTGTTCCTTCCACTATTATCTCTGATAATGCATTGGCATTTCTTGGCACCAAGATCTCTGAGTGGGATGTGAAAAATGGGATATATTTAAGCACATCTTCAAACTATTACCCCAAGGAAATGGAAAGCTGAGTCCACAAACAAAAACTTGTTAAAGATCATAAGGAGAACTTTGGATGAAAACCAAAGGACTTGGCATACAAGATTGAAATCAGCCTTGTGGGATAGATAGGATTACTCCAAAAGATCAACTAGTAACTCTCCTTACAAGTTAGTTTATGGAAGAGAAGAAAACTTCCAATATCTCTTGAGTTACCAACATTGGAGCTTATCAAACAGTTGGAATTGTTTGAATTTGAAGCCATGGAGGTCAGATATGCAGAGCTCATGGAGCTAGAGGAAATAAGGAACCAAGTAGTGCAAAGCAATGGAGAAATATCAAGCTCAAATTAAGAACACATTTGATAAAAAGGCCAAGCTAAAAGCTTCCAAGAAGGAGACTTAGTCTTAAAATGGGATGCAAGACATAGCCAAACTAGGTAAACACTCAAAATTTGATGCAATATGGAGTGGTCCTTATATCATTTCAGGCTGCAAGTCAAGTAATGCTTTCCAGTTGTCAAGATTGGATGGAGAAGAGTTACATATTCTAGTTAATGGGATCTATTTAAAGCATTGTTACTAAAGTAAAGTTCCTCCCTTGTATATAGTAGAGTAGTTTCAATTCCTCCAAGTGCTTTTAGCACATTGTCTTGTTGGTAGGTAGTTCTATTTTCCTAAGTGCTTGTGCACACTCTACATGTTCCACTTGGAACATGTATGTATTTTCATGTTTGTATATAGTTTTTGTAGTTTTTTACTTTATGCATAGTTCATTTAAGGGCCAATCAGATAAGTTGGGAAATTTCCAAGCATCCATTCATCAAATCCCATGAGATCATTTCAGTCCATTTTGGAAGGTTTAGAAGTATTCATGGCAAAAATCAGATTTAGGGAAAACTAAGTGACATCATTCAGTCTCATCAGATCAATATTTAGAGGGAACATGCTTTAGGGGTAAGAAAATTTCAAGTTTCAGATCAATTTTCCATTTTAAGAATTTAATTTGAAAATTGCCCAATGGATTGAAAAAGATACTGATCTAATTTAGAAATTTAAATTAGCCCCAGATCAGTTTGAGCAGGTCACCAAATAGCAGAATCCAGATTGTTGGAGTAGTTTTGAAATCATTCAGATAGCTCCACAGATCATAGCTAAGTTCATTTCTGCTTCAAACGACTCAAGGGTAAGAAAAAAACAAAGTTTAGATACTTTTTAAAGTTTTGGGCAAAAACTCCATGCCCAATGGATTGTAAAAGGCCACTGATATAATCTAGCCAGGAGATTAAATAAGAGGTTTCCAAATTGTTATCCAAAATACCCCTTGGGTTATTTTGGCTTAACAAGCTTAAAAATGGACTTAACCATTTTTAAGGTCACATGATGGTTAAATGGCTGTCAAATTACATTGCCCAAAATCACCGACCATTGGTTATTTAAAAACACATGGGAGACTTAGCTTATTCATCAACATGCTAAGTTTAAAAGCCAATTTCCTTTGGTTGTCAAGTTCAAATAGCTTAAAGTGCCACAGAAACAAATCTAAGAAAATATGGGACAAATTTAAACCATTCCATGACAGTTTCTAAGTGATCAACAGAAACCAGATCAATTAGAATAGAAAGGCACCAAGTGGAGTTAAAGTCAACAAAGTCAAAAGGAAGGCTACATTCCCTAAGGAATTAAATCCAAAAAGTTTCTAAGTCCCCCAAACAAGAATGTGATGCAAGGCCATGGAGTTTCTTATTGGCTCAGGTCTAAGAAAGGTCAAAGGTTAGAGGAAGTCTGACACATTCCGTATGTGGATATTTCTCATTGATTGGAATTTTGTAGTTATCAGTGCCAAAAAGTTTCTAATTAAGGGGCATGAAGCATTTATTGGTCAAGTTTTCGAATAAAGGATCCAATGAAAAGGGCTGACACTACATGAAGGGCATGGAGCCATTAGCTCACACTTCAGTTTAATCAGGGCTAAAGTAGAATGACTTAAGAGCTACATGGAGTTTGGATTGGAAATACCTTTACATTTTGAAATTGTGAATTTCTAAGGCAAGTTTGACAATCTAACATGTGAATAAAGCGTGGAGATTTTCTCATTGGCTCACTACTTCACAATTTTTAGTTAAAGGCTTCAAAAGATGAACAATGCCTAAAGGAGCATGTGTGATTCCTCTATTGGTTAGTGGTTTCATAATTGTCAGTTCAAGGTAGTAAAGAAATCTTGAAAATTATAAGAAACATGGCAAGAATCTCATTGGTCCATTTCAAAAGAAATAGGGAAAAACAAAGTATAGTCTGACACTGCAGAGAGGTGTGACACTTTTTAGTCTGGCCCATTTTTAATAAATGGATCTCTTTAAAGCCAAAGAAAAATGAAAAGTAAAAGGCAAGAAAAGGGCCGATCCCCAAGACAATGGGATTGACACATGGAAAAATACAAAAGTAATGTACACATGTGGGTAGAGGGCATATCTAAGCTAATCAAAGGCTACCACTTGTCATATTTATATTCATTCCTGATCACGTGTGAAAATATTCAAATGATGATATCTTTCGATCCCCAACTCCAAATTGCACAAAATCAGGCTCATTCGAAATCTCTCCTCAAGCACTTTAATTTGGCATCATGAGAATCATATTTTGGTGTTTCTAAATAGATGAAAAAGAAAAAAATATTTTGCACCATGTATGATTGCAAGTGGAATCATTTAATCATGAGAGAAGCATGTTTTCAGTTCAAATTTTTGTTGGTGTGCTTAAATATCAAAGCCAACCAAATGTCAATCATCCTATGTAGAGAAATCATTTTATCCTTTTGGATGGTTGGGACCATTAAAAATGTGCTAATGCATATTCTCTCTCTCCCTCTTCTTTCTTAAATCTATAAATGTAAGTGCTTAGGCACATTTTTTGGGGGGAATGTTCTAAACGTAAAGGGAACTCTGTAAAAATTTCTTATAGTTTTGAGTTACAGGCCTCTGATCTGAGGTATTATTGAAGAATATTTTTGCTTTGATTTTTATGTTTGTAATGAATTGTGCATCTAATTAAGTAATAAATCCATGTTTTGTGGCTCTTTCTGCCCTAGCTTGTGTTATATTATGTTTCCTTTCCTTTCATTACATATTATAGATGCATTATGCATATCTTTGTTCTTCTTGCAGAATTCAGATCTATTGTGCTCCATGGAAATGATGTTGATAAATGTTAGTTAAGACTATGTCACTTATGTCTGATCTCTCTCTTTCCCATTATTCATCTCATTTTCACTCATTGGAATGTTTTCCCCCCTTTTCTTGGTGCAATCACCCCTGTAGTTTAGGATTTCCATTTTCATGCAATCTCTCTCTCTCTGGTCCCTTGGAAGCTTAGGATAGAAGTAGATAGTAGAATTTCCCTTCTAGGAGTAGTTTAGTAGTAAGATAAGGTAGAGGAACCAAAATTCTCTGGAGGTTTTTCTTAAGCAATAAGGTCCCACACTTAGATACAATCCCATGTTACCCTCATGATTAAATATGAGAGTGTTATTGTTTGGTGATAACAAGAACCATTGGAGTCATTAAGGGATTAAAATATTGATTCAAGTGGAAGAGGGAATCTTTTATTGAATCTGGTGGTCTATTGGATCGATCCAATCAAGTGTTTCTCACTTCTTTTGTCAGAGTACTTGACAAGGTTATAAAATCTGCTCATTTAGAATAATATTCTAAGAGGAAGCTTGTAGAAGTTGAGTGCAACAAATTTTCTCCCCTAGGAGGCTTCATAAAAAATAAAAGGTCAGAGAAAATTAAGCCACTTGAGCTAGGATAAATTGACCCATCTCAATCTCCCAATTATCCACAAAATATAAGTGTTTCTTTGGAGGCAACTGAGTCATCTCATCTTGATCAACTTCTGGTATTAAATAAAACACCCAAGAGTTCCTCCGTGCCTAATTTCATATCTACATTGGCTAAGACTTGCCCATGGGTACAAGAGTTACTTTGAGGAGAATCAAGAATAGTGCATCAAACAACGACACCTAACTTTGAGGCCATCTCAAAGTTCATCAAAACCAAACACACCGTTTCTTCACTGAGGCTTTTAAATCTTATTATGTTGAAGTTGTACATCCTAAAGTGATAAAACCCATGGGAGAGATGATATATTATGATTATGAGATGAATATAATCTCCTTAGGGGATGCCACACATGATCAAGATGTGCACTCATTCATAGAGTCCGCAACTCGGTTGCTCGAAAGAAATGAAGAGAATAAATAGACTGTGGAATAACTTGAGGAACATGTGAGAACCCTAACTTCTTATGTGTAGTCATTTGTAGAGCTCAATGTGACTCCTCTTCCTTCAGTTGAAAATATTTCTCATATTAATAGCTTTTATCCCCAAGTGATCAAGAGAGCTCAAGGGTACACTATACAGGGGAAAGCCAATGATAAATGGGTGGAGAAGATCCTTGAAAATGGGAAGATATTTTTTCCTGAGATTCTCTCTCTATTTAATTTTACCCTTGCCACTATTTCCAAGGTAAAAATGATAAATTTGAGGTTGAGAAAGACAAATCCCATTGGGATAGTCTTTTCCCATTGGTATATGAGATGAGTTGTCTTGATTCTCACTCCTTGGTGAGAAAATATGTGTTCACATTAATTTATCTCCTATATGGTCATGCATAATAAATGTTAGGTATGATATGATAAATTTTGATATTACAAAACTTTAGGCTTGCGAAGAGTATGCATCAAAAATCTTGGAAGATGTAAGAAAAAGTGTGTAGAATCTTGGATCACCTCCACTTAGTGAATAGTCATCCTTGTAGGTACTCTTAAGCTATTTCCAAATATTGGTTCAGAAAGAACCAAGATATCCTTTCTCCTTCAATGAGGATACATTGGAATCCCCCATAGAGATTATAGGCTTTATATCTAATACCATAAGAGATCATAAAGTTTGTTTCACATAGTGTAAGACCATTGGTGGTATTCCCGAGACTTGGATCAATGTGTTGGGGTGTGTTTGCATCCTATAGGCGGATAAGGTTACACTCATAGTAGCTCGGTTAAACAAAGAGGTCAAAGGTAAGGAATTCATCCTCGAGGTATTTCCACCAACTTCACTAAGAGCAAGCTCTTCATCATTGGAAGCATATTCATGCTCAGATTTATCACTCTCTTCTTCCCTCTCTTTCTACATTCTAATTATTAATTGGGAATGTACTTTTTGGGTTTTTCATCTTATTCAATTAAGTGACCTTTTAATTTTACATTGTAAGAGTTATTTTTCATTAATAAGAAAATGACGCATCTTTATTCCTATAGGAATATGAAAGGTCACAAGTGGTAGGAATGTGAAAATTCACTTGGAGGGGGGATGAAGAAACATTTTGTAAGGCTATATATTGGGATAGATTCTCCATTCCAAGGGGTTCATAGATTTTTTTCTCTTACTAAAAGAAAGAAACTAATTCTTCTATCTCTTTGTCCATGTTTTTCTACTCCATACTTTCAACTATGCAAGCATTGTAATCTTGAACAACCAAGAATGAACTTTGTATATTGTAGGAATAAATCAATTAAAATTTGTGTACTTGATTTGTTAATATTTGTATTACTTACACATTTGTTTTCTTCTTGTTGGATGTGGACCTACTTTGGTTAATATGAGTGAAGTTTGTAAGTGCCTACTCACTATGTTAACTCCCTCTCCCTATATTCTTATCTACCTTTTACCTCTCTCTGAGCAAATTCTTCCCTTGTATTCCATACATGAAATTTGCCACAAGTTTAGTGGAGTATTCTTGTGTGATCCTTGACCTAACGGCCACCCACAAATTTTACTTTTCCCCACATTCAATAAATGGGAGCCTCTCCATTCCCAAGAGGAGGGGCCTAAACCTATGACCGTTGGTGGAAACCAATAATGTTCCCTTGCGATAAATTATTTCAAGGATACATACTTATTGAATATTGTAAATCATTGTAATAAATAAAGAATGACATGAAAGAGAGATAGAGAGAAATATATAAATAGATACATTACTATAGATAGACATGAATATAAAAAATGTATGTATGAAGAGAAATAAAAGGTAAAAGAACTAAAAAGGTAATATAGATTAGATGATAGAATAGAAAAAAAGTGTGTGAGAATGAGAACTAAACCATGAATTGTAATATGTTATAAAGAATTAATATAAATATTTTGGGTTGTTCAAATAGTACATGTTCTTGTGATGATATACTTATGTTTAATGTTTTGATCTGTTTTTAAATCTCTATTCTCTAATATATACCTTATGAAGGAACAAACTATTTAACTCTCACAATAACGTTGAGGCTTAAGGTAAACAAGTACCATTTTTTAGAAGGGTGATGGTGGGATTCTTCCTTAAGGTAATAATTAGTGTGAGTTTTATTTCTATATACTTTGAGAGATAGTTTTCCATTTTCATTTATTTTTAATAAGGGATCAAGGAAAGGAAATGCTTCGTAAACTTTAAATTTCATGGTGAATTGTATTTGAGAGGAAATGTTTTTGAGGTGAGTGAGAAAGTCCTTAAGCTTTTTCAATTATATGAAGCCATAATACATTGGTATCATCTACACCCCTTTTCTGCCATTATGGTTTTAATGGGAAACCATCAATTGCTTTCTTTTCAAATTTCTCCATAATTTTTTTGGAAATTATGGGGGAAGTGGTGATACCATAGCAATACATTTATTTTTCTCATAGATTTTTGCATTGAAGCTAAAGCAGGTGGATCTTAAATAAAATAATATAATAATTGTTGAATGAACTATACGTAGTAGTCAAATTTCTACTAATTCTACTTAAACATCATAAACACATTGAACCATGACATGGTGTTTAGTTAAATAAATAATCAAATATGGAGAGATAAATGGATATGTAATACATGAAATTTATCCCCCTAAGGAACTTGGTAATAATAATATGGAATTTATCTCAACATCATCCCGTTTATACATTTATTGACTTAATCTAAAGGCTTCATGCTCGATCCCCACAATATGAGTCAATTAGGATGCTGATTTCTTGAAGATCAAAGAACACTTGACAGAGAAATCACACAAGAAGTATGCACAGGAAAGCAAGTCATACGCAAAGGCGTGTGTAACATCCACTTTGTTACTTCTCGTCTAGATTTTTTTTTAAAACTTTATGCATTTGATTTAAATACCCATATATTTAAATCTACATAAACCTTAGTGTAATCCATTTCTGATAACTGTCATGAACCATGTGCAGCTGTATGAGAGAATACTGAACTTACTCGTTCTCTCTCAATGCTCTATACAAGCCTATACATCAAATATATCCTTGGTTATCCTTTACAGGAAATGATATATAAGTGAATAGTCCGAAGTGTCTATTTGGGTTCCACCTATGAATTCCCCAGGTATCCGGCAACTTAGATTAAAGGGAAATCTTGACTGTGTATTCAACAACTTACACCACTTTTCGCAAACTTTCTGAGTCATGTATGCCATGCTCAATTCCATGACGACACACTCATCATTAGGAAATTTTTCATTTCACCTTAATCACTTATTCAGTTATATGGATTCAAAAATGTAGATGCTGTAAACAGCTACAAGTCTTGAAATGGTACAAGTCCATTTTAACCCACACAAAGATGTACCTCAATGTCATTCTATGATGCCTATGGGAAAGTAAGTGTCTTCATAACAATTCACCTTGCTACCAGACCACTTCCCTTCCCATAGCCATCATAATTTCATATAAGGTGCGTACTCGGAAGGTCAAATCTGTGTTTGTAACTCTATCACGTTTTGTACTTATTTCAATTCCCTGCTGCAATCTAGACTCCTGAAGAGGCAACTCCACACAAATACTAAGCAACAATATCCAAATAATGACAGTTGTCCTTACAAGGATACAACTGTGTAATGGATGTAGTGAGTTAGCTCACTAAGTGTTCCGTATTAGAGGAGGGTATATTTCTTTTGTTTTTAACATAAATTTAAAACCATAACAAGATAGTCCATGTCTTGTGACTATTCCTCCTCGAATGAGTCACCACCAAGGTCTTAACACGGTTAGCTTTAAGAGTATTAAGTTATTTCAAACTATCTTAATTACCCTAATAGATTGCAAGCTAGAGACAACCATAAATGGAATCGAAGCAATAATTGTTTTAAGTTCATTATTGCCGATTAGTTACTTTCTTTGCTTAACCATTAAGCCTATGTTTCTTACCAAAGTATTTTCATTATATGTAACTAATATATCTATATCACCTAAGGGCAGCTTTGGTATCATACTTCTATATTCCTTACAAATGTAGAAGGTGCAATCACTTATCGCTGGAAGGTATAAGGAAGTATCATTCTTTTCTTGAATTCCTCATACACATGAGGATATCTAACCTTCCTTCCTAAGTAAAACATCTTTCTTATTTTGTGCTTATCTGTAATCATTCAATTGAGCATACTTATTATAAATTGTTTATTGATACTTGTGATAAGTTCATAGTGTGTAAGTATTTCCTTAGGATTCAACACCTAAGACTTACCCACCCTTAAGGGATTCTCCCCTTTATTTTAACTTCAATCATAATATTTCATCTAAGAGATCATCATGGTTCCTTTTAATCCTTGTCCTTGAAAAGAACCTAATTTCTTTTAATCCTTGATTAGTATTCACTCTTGATTAGGTAACCTTTCATTCCCAAGTTGCCTATGCATGATGAATCAAAAGTCATATGCCCAATAAAATAAGGGCTTACAAAGAAATGAGATACTTAAGATTTTTAGAACATAACAATGTCCTTACCTAGGAATTAAGAAGAATAAACATATATACGATGGACATCCTTAGAATCACAACGGAATACTTTTCTGTTGATCATTATTTGATCCATTAAACTATAGTATTACAAACAGTTAATCAGTAACCATAATAATGAAGTATACTTCGTTACATATAGCAATTTGACTCATCGATGCTTTGTCACAACTTGAATCATATTAGACCTATAATATGATTTTAATATCTATCTCAACTATATACGTCTTTCTCATTAAGGATATAATATTTCACTTGTCAATCCCACATAGGACAATTTACCACTTATCTTGGTAATACAAAATCTCGTATTACTAATATCCTCAAGTGATATTCATTATTATTGAACCATTCTAATTTACAAACATATGTACAATCATGATATAGCCCAATTAGTACTATCACCCTAACTTACTAACTCATTCATTTAACCCTCATCATGATGACAACAGTCAAAATTATAGTAAACACTCGTTCCTTTGAATTCCTTCAATAATTGTTAACCTTGTTATTTCATTCATTTACTTAGCATAAAAGCAAGACTAAGTAGAGATCAAACATCCCTCTTCCATTGATTACCATCATTACAATTACAACTAAGTATATAAATCATGTTTGTTGTGATAACATGACAAATCAGTAATAAATCCATAGTTTACATTTCTAGAAGCAATATTTT
This sequence comes from Taxus chinensis, assembly GCA_019776745.2. Classification (NCBI taxonomy): domain Eukaryota; kingdom Viridiplantae; phylum Streptophyta; class Pinopsida; order Cupressales; family Taxaceae; genus Taxus; species Taxus chinensis. The sequence continues at coordinate 811,189,545 of CM034148.1, forward strand.
TCAGTCATAATGATAACTTTTCAACTTTGGCATTCCTTCCAACTTATGGATCTACATCTGTAAAACATGTTAGCACATGTCAGTTCATACGAACTGAACATGACAAATATTTATCCCATGCCTAATAGTTTATGCCATTGATCACTTAAGAAAATGAAAATTTGCATTACAATAATTCATATAATCTCCACAAAAGGACAAGTTAGCAATAACATCATATCCAATTAATTATTCCTTCATCGAACAACTAATAACCCATAAAGGCATAAGAGGACGAAACACATAATCCATTCAACTTACCCCTTTCCATACCTTCTTACCTTAGGTCTTTTAAGTAACTATGTTTACCTTTTTGTTGTTCAAGTATATCATGCAGTTATATTCAGATTCACTTACCCTACATCCAAGTAAGCTATAAAGATATACTTATTACATAACTCACTTTATATCTGAGAAGCTATACCAATATAATTATTACATAACTTTCTATTCATCCAAGAATTTATACAAATATAATTATTACATAACTTACTATTCATCGAAGAAGTTATACAAATATAATTATTACATAACTTACTATTCATCGAAGAAGTTATACAAATATAATTATTACATTACTTACTATTCATCCGAGTAAGCTATACAAATATACTCATTACATAATCGCTAGCCCTAATGGTGTGTGTTGCCACCTTAAAACCCATTAACCATTAGCAAATGATCACAAATTACTTACCAATTTCAGGAAGCTGTTGTGAACTAAGCAAGATAGTTCCAGGAAACGTGATTATACACTTAATCAGCTGGAAGTAGTTCTCTACTTATAGTCTCGAAGCTCCATGCAACTCATTCGGAAACTACAAGTACTGGTTTTAAGATTATGGTAAGTATATTTAAAAATTATAAAAGGATGAATACTGTATCAGCGACTTGTTTTCCCATGGAAATCATACACATTTAATTAGGACAAAATGTTACTTCTGTTGAGAAGGGATTGATTAAGTTTCTTATTATCCCATAGAAGTTCTTCATCTTTCTCTACTAAGACGCCATAACTGCTATTCTGTACTTTTATGCTCTTTTTGTTTTTCTTTAAAAAAATTAAATGGACTTAGGAGAGCATATTTGTAAAACATGGTTCTAGTCCATCTGGATGGTTAGCTAGAAATTAAAGCTATTGTCCTATTTTTACTTATAGAGAAAATTATCTTTGTGATCTTCTATCTACATAAAGATCTCAAAACTTGTAATACAAGGCTCAAGACGACAGGTTTCTTATCACTCCATAATTGATTCGTGGATTTAGTTCTCAAAATTTATCTTCTTCTTTTAAAACATTTCATAACAAAATTACGACCATAGATGAGATCCATAAGGTAAATCATTGCAGGAGTTCCTTTCCCCTTCCTTCTCTTATTGAGCAATCTTTGATGAAGACCTAGGATTGGTAATTCATTATATTCCCTTACCAAGAAATTATTTTAACTGTAAAAACATATTCACATAACCATCCATGTGCTGGTTATAAAATTATTTACAGTAATGGAATCAAATAATTAATTCACATTACTAAGGTGTATTCACTGGAGGAAAAAAATTTAGCTACAACTTGTTTATTGCTGAACTGTAACTCCATTTCAAATTGTAGACACTAATATTTCAGTAAATCAAAATCTGAGGTCCCAAAGATTTTTCTTTTCGGGGTTTAATTCGCCATCACATTTATCAAGCTATTGACAGTAAAACCCAAATTCAGGTATTCTCCACGTTTCCCAACAGGGTTCTGTTGGCCATCCAAAACATGCACACTCGACATACCCAAATACTACCTTTTAATTATAAGCAGTTACATAATATTTCAGGAGATTTTCTTAACCATTACCACAATCCTAGCAACAGATCTATTTAGCTTCAACTAGAGCTAACAGTACAAGATTTCACATGACCAAGGGCGAATACATAGAAGGAGTTTTGTAACTATAACCCGTTTCATATCAGGTAACTCTATTACATACCATGATATAACTAATGCAAGAAATTAGCAACCCAAAAACTCAAATCGTTTTAACTTTCCAAAAATTATGCAAGGAATTTTATTTACATAAATTTGTAATGGAATAAACTGCTAGAGGAGGGAAAGAGATTTATCATGCCTAGAAAATGTTATCAATCGATTCAACCAAAATATTCTAGGCCAAACGAATCTTCCAGTGAATCATCTCACAAGCTCTAAAAAAAATGGTGATTGAAATCCACTCACACCTTCTAAAACGATCCCAAAATACGCATTTAACACAAGTCGATGCCCTCATGACAGATTTAAACTTGCATGTAAAATATTGGAGCTGGAGCTTGAGTCTCCTCTTAAAAATTTCCAGAGTTTGACTGCAGTTATCCTCCTTCCCACTTAACTTCTCAAGCCAAAAACAAGAATGATCGAATGGTGAGAATGCGGTTATCTTCTCCAAGAAGCTTCATTGATTCCAATGAAGTAAATGCACACTTAATTCATTTAAGAATGCAGTGCCTTTTTGGCAAATTTAAAAACTAATCCTTCACCACCAATGCTTCCCTATAGAATTAGCAGGGTTTAAAAATATGAAATAATTCCTCTATTGCATGATGGAATCCAATAATATCCCATCGTTTGGTCAAACTCTTTGCATGGAGATAAAATTCTGAATTGAATATGCTCGCATGATGACTATTTCTCCACTTAACATGTAAGTTCCCACCAAATTATGACATGCATGAAGTCTATGCAAGGTTAAGGATTAATTAAAACATAAGCCTTAGTAATGTATGTGTTTAAAATGACCAATTTTAATATTTACAATAATCAATCAAACTTACCCAAAACTGCATGTCTTATATCCCAAGTAAAGTTCAAGTCTCTGTTCTGAGATTGGAATAATTCCAAGAATAAAAATTCACTCAATGGCCTTGGTTGACCGATGATTTAAATAATAATAAAATGTTTCCATTTTAGGTTTATCAATATTTAGGCTAACAAAATCGATTGCCAAACGAACTTTCACACAAAGGTATATACCGAAGTATTCATTTATAAATTCATCCTTTCCCAATTTAATGATAGTTGAATGGGTTACAACATCATTAAACCACTAGAAAAATAATGATAATCCAAGACAGATGAACCATACACAATATTTTTACACTTGATGTACCAGATCACTCATGTAGTATTTACATACAAGGGCTGCAACTTTCCTCTTGAGAGCGGTCATCCAGTTAGCATTAACCTTGTTTCTTGCTGACATAACACTTTGTTAGCAAAAATTAATTCTAGTCATCCTTAATAATTCAATACTAAAAAAAGAATAGAAGTTATCATTTTCAATCATCACAAACAACGATCAATAAAGATATCAATTTACATCAAGTTATCTTCTATGACAAGGTAGGTGGCCATTAGCCATTGATGAAAAACCATGTTTACATAAATAAATAAAGTTCAGCAAAGAGATAACAACATCACACTTCCAACTTCATATTTTATTCACGTAAGTATTCTTTACATTCCTACCAAAAACAAAGGTAAGATGAGAATGTCAAGTTAATTAAGGGTGCTACTGCTAGGTAGTAAGCGATGTCAAGTGGTTGCATGTGTAATTACATGTATATGTGTATACCCTTCTAAGGACATACATCCATGCATGCAACTATACACATAGCTACGCAACGAGGCTTATTGTCTCACCCATGGCACTCCTTCAATATCACGACACAATTTCCAAACATGACAAACATAAATCTAGGGGTATTACAATGCAAATGGATAGGAAGAATGCATTTGTAGAGAAGAAGTTCAATTTTAAGGACCTAGCCATTTTTGGGCATGAAGATCTATTTTTAGAAGATGGCGTGTAGAACACACCAACGATGCAGAGACATACGTGCCATGCATTGTATATTTTTGGAGGATCAGATTATGAGTGCTTTGTATGGAGATAGTCTAAGAATAGGATTGTCACCTTAGTTAACTATCAGTAGTCTATAGATAACACACTTCCATGTGTGGCTATGCATGAAAATGACACGTGGCTACTAATAGCATGCAACCTATTTTTGGAATAGATAAGAGGTGAAGGGAAATTCGCCACCCTATATATATGTAGTGAATTACCTGGTAGGAGAGGACATATATAAAGAGAGAGATAACATAGTGTACATGTTTCTGGATTATCGTATCATATCTGTGCGTGCACTGGCATAGAGTTCCAGTATTGTAAGAAACTTCTATGTTATTGTGATAATTAAGAGATGGAAGATATTGACTGCACCTAAGTGTTATTCCTGTGTATAAGTGGGTAGTGCATGTTATTATTTCTATCATGATTATTATTTAAACCTATTCTTTCCTAGATCTAGATATGTTATGTACTGTATAATGATGTATTAAGTTATGGATCTGTATGCTTTAAGTCTTCATCATGTTAACATTCTGCTACAACAATCCTAAAGAGGGACCTGGTACCATTGCACACTTTGGGTGAGTGTTTAGTCTAGTCTGAATGATGTGCCAACACATTTAGGGTGTTATCTAGTGAATTATAGGTTGCATCATTAGTTCTGTTGCCGAGACCTCTTTTTTAGTTGTTTTTAGGATGGTTCGCAATGAAGACGTACCTGTTAACTCTAGCAAGTATTGAAGAGTGGATACAGGATCTGGAGGAAGAATATGCATGGTGGTTCAACATTGGATCTAAGTTTAACACACACACATGGGTAGAGCAAAATCTGTATGAGAACTTATATGAGAGGTTTTTTTCCATCTTTCTAGTAGAATTATACGAGTGACTGATTGCTTATGCATCTAAGTAGAATTGGAGGTATCACACACTTGTCTGGACACAAGAATAATTTTAGGCCCTTTATGATGATGATCTAATCTAGACTCATGCTGTGGATATGTGGTTTCATGGTGTTCTAAACAGTTATATTCTAGAGCATTCAATTTCAATTTATTCTTTCCTAGAGGTAGCTGAATTCTAGTTTTTGTGGTATCCAAGAGGAGCATATCTGGAAGGTATTCCACTGGAGATCAAGATCTTGATGGTAACTTTGAACCTGGAGAGTAAACCGATGGATAACTAAACCTCACCACACACAAGGGTAGGAACAGGCTTGGTGAAGGATGGCAGACCTAGCAGCAGAAAGATAGAGAGAGGAAAGGTGTCTTAATTATAATGAGGTGTGTGAGAGGGAGATAGAGAAGCAACATACCGTTGCAAAAGTTATGGCATTGAGGAGAGAGATGACTCATGAAGGATTTGAAGCTCATGTAGAAGACGTGGAGCCAGAGCATCAGGAACTCCCCCATCTTGGAAAACATGACAGAGATCCCCCTTTGATTTCACATAGAAGTGTGCCAACTGAGACTACCTGGGCCACGGGAACACATCTTAATTCACCTGGTGACCTAGCCCTTGCGCTTGGTTTTCTAGTATCTAGTATGAAAAGTAATCAACAAGTGACTTGGGGAAGCAGGAGAACCGAAGTAAGTCAGAGAGAAATTACATCAATGGCAAGACAAACGACTTCAATGTTATTTGGAGGAACATTTTCAGGTGCATCATCTACACATAATGTAAGTGCGCTAAATGTTGGATTCACCTCTAGAAGTGGATTATGCAGCACTGAAGGATGCTTTCTTAAAAGAATTCTATATCCTAGAATTTGAGCAGAAGAGTATTAACACACTCAAGGATATCAAACAAGGCACTATTGAGAGTGTATGTGAGTATGATGCCCATTTTAAAACACTCATATCTAATATTTCCTATGATATTCACACAAGCCATCATGCACAATGGTTCATTTATGGATTGATTACACCTTTCAAAAGATAACGGTCACATAAGACATACATCGATTCACGTGAAGTACTGGAAGTAGTTTAGCATGCTGAGGTAGTTGGGAGCATTGACACTCATGTTAATCCATTCCTAGAGGCACACATTGTAGTTATGGAAAAATAGTTAGAGGAGCTATCAGCAAATTCAGCCCATGAAATGCGCTCAAGAATTTGGTGTACAGATTGTGAAGTGGAGGGTCACACAAAGGATAGTTTCCCTCACAGATCTATACATTCATTACTATTGGATTGTGAGATATGTCATTTGAATCATGATGCTAGTCAGTTTCTTTTGTTACAGCATGCGATAAGGAAGAATGTATCTTGTTACTGTAAAATTTTCCTATCCACGACCCATGATACTGAAGATTGTCGGTTGATTGGTCAGATATAGGATGCTATAGACGTTAGGGTATGATAGACAAGTGTAATTGATTATTCTAAGGGTAAGAATGAGCACTAGGATCAGGATCATAATGAAACATGCTATGACAGGAGTGAGGGGTATTTTGAAGGAGGTCATGGAAGAGGGTGTGGATATCACGGTGGATATGGAGGATGAAGCCATGGTGGAGGAAGAGGTGAGTTCCCTCGTGGAACATATTATATGTGAATCTCCTAACCACTATAGGAATGAATGTCCTCAAAATATTACATGTTATTTCTGTAGAAAGAACCATAGCTATGAAGAGTACCCAGACTTATATGAGCATCTAAGGAAGTAACATAAGCAAGAAAACAAAGGTGTTGGAATGGTTTAATCTAGTGCACGGTAGAAGATAAGTGGATGCAAAAGATAGCACCAGAACCTAAGGCATTCATAGTGAAGATTACTACATGAGCTGAAGTGATGTGCACAAGAGAGGCATTACAACAGAAACCTACCATCACTAAAGATGACATCTTTCATGCCTGGTACCCCAGATCCTGCCTATCGGAAGGAGTTTTATCAGGATACCATGGAAGTGCTAAGGAATCTTTAGGGTGAGATATATTACTTAAAGGAGTAGAAGAAAGCATCAGAGATAGTCCAAATTGATACCGATGATATGAGAGAAGTGTATAAAATGTTACTCTAGGAGAACATCATTCCACTATTAGGAAGTTGGCTAAAAGGGAACACCCCGTGCGCAAGTATTGAGATCGGAAGACAGATCCTGCATGCAAATCTTCCCCCTGGTAGCATTGACTATGACAAGGAAATTACTTTGAATGTTTTTGTGGATGGATGGCTACTGAGAAACATATTGATTGATACAGGAGCGGAAGTGAATGTGCTTACATTAGATGCATGGGTACAATTGGGGAGGCCTCCATTCCAGCCATCATCTAATGTGTTGTTTATGGAAAATCAGGCTAAGGCCACTCCAATAGGAGTTTTCAAGGATGCATCTATAACTATATAAGGGGCCAAGTTCACTAGGGATTTTGAGGTATTAGAACTTGTAGAAGCATACACTTTTCTAGCCTTACTTGGATGCCCTTAGTTTTATGTGAATACTGCTAACTTGAGATTCAATAAGGGGTATATCAGCTTTGAGAACAAGGAGGAAAGGGTTGTGATACCTTTGACAAATGGGAAGTCTACACCATATGTTGAGCCTCTAAGTGATGAGGACTTAAACAAAATCTATGTACGCACTATTCAGGACCCAGAGGCCAATGAGCCATCAAAGGAAGACATCCTACAACAGGAATACTCACATTCTATTAGTGATACTACGAGTAATTCTTGTGACAATTGGGATCATGGTACATATCAACTATTAGGGCGTGAGGTAAAAAAGCATGGTTGCATGCAAGAATGGACTTCATTCTGTTCGATGTATAGGTAGCGTTGTACCTTAGTATACAGGGGTAGAAGATATTTCTATATTTTTGAAAGCCATGGAAACACAATGGATAGATCAAATTAAGAGAAGATATATATTAGTATATACCTTACGTGGGATAGCAATGTGCTGGTGAGTAGTCCATAGATATAATCTTCTAGAATGGGAGGAGATTGGAACCGCCCTATCAACTAGGTTTTTAAGGAGAAATGCACCTACGCAGATCTACACTTATAATGGTGATCAACCTGTTCAACATCACATTCAACAGTGTGAGAGACTCTGGACAGTGGGACATGAAGCATTACCACCTTCACTCTGGGTACATAGATTGTACTCTACTCTACAAGGATGCACATGATCCTAGTATGTATACATAGAACTACATCGAGATGTCGGGAATTGCCAGGATTTGACTACAAGAATACTCTAGACCTTTGAATACTTATCGACTAAACCTCCAGTTGAAGAAGCATTAAAATGTGTCACGTGCTTAACTATGGGAGATAGTGCAAAGGTAGAAGAGCATATTCAGGAATTATTTGGTGAGACATATTTCGGAGCACATTTTGAAAAGGAAGAAGAAATGGAATCCATACTACTTGAAAGTGCTTACCTTGAGAAAGAGAAAGGAAAGATGATTTACATTGTGGAGGATGAGGAAGCTGAGAACCTAGATATTGAACATTCAAAAGGGGTGTGCAAGGTATTAGAAAATGCAGACAGGGATACACGCACCTATCACAAACCCATGAAGACAAAGAAGGTGAATATAGGTTCGGAGGCTGAACCAAAGGAGGTCATAATTGGAGACTATTGGTCAGAATCGGAAGTGGAAAATATCATTGAGTTACTCAGGGATTATCAAGATTTATTCCCTTGAGGGTATCATGAACTTAAAGACATGCATAAAGAACTTGGGGAAATGAAGATAAAGCTTAAGGACGGCACACGCCTAGTTAGAAAGAGGCCTTACAGAATGAACATCAATTTGTGTGAAAAGGTCAAAGAAGAGATTGATAACATGCTGAAATCTGTAATTATCAAGCCCCTTGATGAGTTAGAATGGGTTAGTCCAATGGTGATTAGTATCAAGAAGGATGGATGAATTAGAAAATGTGTGGACTACAGGGAGCTGAATGCTGGATGTGTAACAGATCCATTCCCTATGCCATTTAATGAGGAAATACTAGGAGTTGTAGGGTGTGAAATATATTATTTTACAGATGGGCTCTTTGGGTATCACCAGGTTAGAATTACATAGGAGGATCAGGAAAATATTCCATTTACTACTAAATGGGGTAGCTTTGCCTATAATATCATGCCTTTTGGATTGGAAAACACGCCTACTGTATTCTCGTGGATAGTTGTTTAGGCATTCAAAGATTTTATTCACAACTTATTACAGGTTTATCTAGATGATTAGACAATATATGGGTCTGTGAAAGATCATTATGACAATCTATGCTTAATGTTTGAACGGTGTAGACAATTGAGTATCTATTTGAAAATCAAGAAGTGCATATTTACTACACCTTTTGGAATACTGTAAGGACATATAATCTATAAGGAAGGTTTGCTGATTGATCCATCTAAGGTTGCAATCATTCTAGGCCTAGAAGAGCCTACCAGTCAAAGTGAGGTGTGCAGATTTTTGGGTCACATAGGATATTATCAAAATTTCATCAAAGGGTATGCCAAATTTGCTGCACCCTTGGAAGAATTACTAAAAGGGAAAGGTACATTTTATTGGGGAGAATTGCAACAACGCGTGTTTGAGATATTAAAGGAGAAACTTACTACCGCACCCATTCTATGCTTTCCCTCATGTGATAAGCCATTTTATGTGCATGTGAACACCTATGGCATGACCGTTGACAATGTGTTAGCTCAACCTGGTGAAGGTATTATATATCATCCAATTTGTTTTGCTAGTAGGAAGCTGACTCCTGGTGAACAAAATTATACAACTAAAGAGTGTGAATATTTGTCAATGATCTATGCATTGCACAAGCTTTGAAAATAATTGTTAGCAACCCCATTTGTGTTTTATACAGATCACATGGCATTTAAGTACTTGGTGAACAAACCCGTCTTACAAGGGCACATATGTAAATGGGTACTCCTATTTCAGGAGTTTGACTTCACAGTTGTGGTGAAGCTAGGGAAAAGTAACTCTGAACTAGACCATTGTCTAGAATTCACTCAGGAGAAGAAGCATAGACAATTGAAGAAACCATGCCAGATGCATAGTTATATAGGTTACAATGGGTGCCATCAGAATTAGAAGACATTGCTTTTTTTCTACGAATTGGTGTGGCGCTAGAAGGAATGAAGGCATTAGAAAAGAAATATCTTGCTATACATGTGACAAATTTTATGTTAATCAGTGGCGACTGCTACAAGTTAGGTAGATATGAAGTACTATGCTGTTTGTGTATTATAAAATGAGTGCAAGGATATTATGGAAGAAGCCCATGGTGGTATTACAGGAGGCCACTATGTAGGTGATGCAACTACCCGAAAGATCATACTTGCTGGATTATGGTGGGAGACACTGTATAAAGATTGTAAAGAGTATTGCAAAGCATGTGACCATTGTCACTATCTAGGTAAACTAGGGTAAAGAGATGAGATGCATTTGAGACCAATTACCAGTGCTGAACCATTTGAGAAATGGGCCATCAATTTTGTAGGACATATTTCACTAGCCACGCGTAGGAATCAGTCGTTCTATATCCTTACTTGTATAAATTATCTCACAAGGTGGGCAGAAGCAGCACCTACGAAGGACGTTACAATGACTACAATAGGTATGTTTCTATGGGAGAATGTTCTTACAAGATATGGGTGTCCTTTAAGCTTGACAAGTGATAGGGGTACACACTCTTTGAATGAAACAATTAGGATCCTATAAGATGAGTTTATGGTTGCACATCATAAGACTACACCCTATCATCCTCTGGAAAATGGAACTACTGAGGCTTTTAACAAGATTTTGAGCTAGAAATCGACAAAATTTTTTGATGTTGGAAGAAAGGATTGTTATGATAAAGTGTCAGATGTTCTTTAGGCATATAGAATAACTTATAAGAGATTGAACAAAGCCACACTGTTTCAATTGGTGTTTAGAGCGGAATCCATTCTCCCTATATAATTTATGTTACCTTCTTTGTGAATTGTGTGCGTTGGAGGTCTAGCTAATGAGCAAGCTTTAGATGAGTGTATTGAGAAGATGATTCAACTAGATGAGTGATGATCCATAGCACAATGGAATCAGAAGTAGGAAAAGGCTAGATAGAAAGCATGGCGTAACATAAACATAAGGGATAAGAAGTTTAAGATTGGATAAATGGTACTTCTCTATGACTCTAAGTTCTTGTGCCATCCAAGTAAACTTAAGGTACATTGGTTAGGGCCATATGTTATTACTTACATCCTTGAAACATGAACTTTCTAGTTAGAAGAACTAGATGGAACACAACTACCCAGTTACTTCAATGGGAGTAGGATGAAGCCCTACTAGAAATAAGTCTTCTTGGTGGTTGTAATAAGGTAGTATTTCCATTTTGATCAGGTTTCCATTATGTATTTCCCTAATGTATTTCCTTCATTGTTGCTATGCTTTACCACTTTAGTTTTTGTTGTTGTGAAATAAGTGTGCTTGCACGCTTGAAGCCATTTACTACATGAAGCATGTTTATGTGCAAAGGACTACACATCCTTTTAGTGTGGGGTGGTTTTTGATATCTAGGTACAAGATTGTGGGAATTGAAAGATGAAAAGAATAAGATGCTATGGGTGTTTGTCAAAGTAAAAACATTGCTTATCAAAAGTGACCAAGGATGAAGATGAATGAAAGAACAGTATAACCCGAGGTAAGTAGAGGGCATGATAACTATCAGGATAAGGTACAGTGATGAGGTACTTGTGTGCAAGGAAATGTGCTTAAGAGAAGTTTGTGACCAGAGGGTAGGAAGGCACTCTAAAAGGTTATAACTGGGGTGTGAGGATGTAACACACAGAAAGGATGGAATTGGTCAATTAATGAGAGGATATTTGGTAGGTGAAGGAGCAATGAATGTATCAAAATTTTGAAAATCTATATAAGGATGGGATGTGAGTTCATTTTTACCATTGCAACTAAAATTATTTGAAAGAAGCTAAGTGAAAAGATTCAAGTGATCTTTTTAAGGTGCGAGAGGTGTGTAACCAGTCGTGTCAAAGAGATCTGTGCATAGAAGAATCTTGTGTCCTCTGTGGTAAATGGTTTGAGCGAAGAAAGGTGACAAAGATGAGCTAGGGCATGTAATTTCACCTAGGTCATGCTGAATTGAACTAGGGTTTGCTTTACACCTTGCATAATTTGAGTGGCAAGGGTCTACAAAGGATTATAAGGTAGAAATGGCACCTAAGAAAGTAATTGCAGTAGGAGTGAAAGGAAAGAAGAAGGTGGTAGAAGAAGAAGAAGATATGGCTCCAAAAAGCAATTTTTTTGAAATGCCATGTCCAGAGGGTGTCATAGTCAGCCAGGAGTGGGATTCTCACATAATGAAAAGTAAAGTGAGTGAGTACAATCACTACTCCATAGAGAATAAGGAGCTTGATGCGTTGCTGAGCATGAAGACAAATAAATGCATGGTGGAAGACATGCTGGTGAGAAGATCTTGTAGAGGATAGGAGTTTACCAACTATATGAGCTCCCTTACTACGGGAAATATGAGCCCTTGTACTAATGTATCATGAGAAGAGTGCATGAGGAATTTTTCTACTTTGCAGGTCACAAAGTCATAATTTCAGCCACACTCATGTCCATGGTAACGAGGCTAAAAGGCACAAGAGACAATTTACAGGATGATCTGACAGACAAAACCGCAGTATTGGAGACTAGAAAGGAGTTGGGGTATATAAAGGGTCCATGCGGTATGAACATCAACAAACTAAATAAGTATCCAGTTGTGCAAGCGGCCACACATCTTGTTACAAAGCTAAATGGCTAGGAAAGATGGTCACAAGTGAACACCATGTGGCTGCACATTGCCAAAAAGATGTCTGAAAGAGTAGTATACAAAATTTCATGTTATATTTGGAGTTGTTATGTTATCACTGGTGTTCATGAAGATCGAAATACCTAATGGAAATGAAAGAGAAGGTATGGGAGTATCCAATGGAACAAAAATCACCTACAGAATGCTTCAAGAAGTACTTGTGTGAGGGATCCATGACAGATTAGGTTAAACAATGGGATGAGAAGTGGTATGATAGGCTCTGTGCAGATTTTAAGGATGAATGGTGCATCCCCAAGGACTTGCCTTTGGTGGTTAGAAAGACAGTTCAGTTTGCTATATACCAACATTTTTGTATAGTGTGGTTTACCATGAAAGATGGAGCATGGAGCCCTTGGTGTAAGTTTCCATATGCATTCATAGCAAGGTAATTCTAGGGGTTAGTACATAGGTTTACAGATGCATGGTGATTGACATTCAATGTGGATAAGGTAGATTGTGACTACCACACACTAAGAAAGAAATATGTGTATCTAGGGTGGGGTGCATATGTTGAAAGACTCATTTCAGATGTATTGAGCATTAAACCAATGAGTTTGGTGGTGTGAGATATTGGAGAAGAGCTGGTGAATCTCCAACTAAAGCCAAAGATGGAAAATAACAAGTATGTGGAAGGTGACTTTGCACTTCGAGCACCACCAAAGGGAAAGCATATAATGGAGAATGTCCTAGCGCCTATGCCCGCAGAGCCAATTGAAGAGGAGGATGAGCGTGAAGATAGTGGTGGTCTAGAGAATAGAGGTAAAAGACATCCTACGAATAAGGATGAAGCTGAGCATGCCAATACACCACCTCAGCCATAAGAGGGGGATGATGAGGACTTGAATTCAGTCCAAGGGGAGAAAAGATTTAAGAGGGTATTCAGGAGAACAAGGAACCAAGGTGCTACTCCACCAACAATGCACAAATCACCCAGACTCTCTCCACATAAGGAGGCAACCATGCAAAGGAGGAAACTGAAGTTGAATAAGGAGGTGGAAGAATAAGAAGAAAGTGTGCCTAATTCTCCTATACTTCCAGAGAACATAGAAGAACAAAAGGATGAGGAATCGAAGGAAAGAGCAGAGGAAGAAAAGGGACCAGAGGAGACAACTGTAGAGACTAATCAGGATATGGAGATACAAGTCCTAAATTTAGAAGCTAAAGTCCCTAAGCAACAATGGTTTGAAAGGATGAGTGGAGAACACATTCCACTAGCTATGGGCTATGTAGAGGACATAGGTAAAATTTTCCGTGCCCATTTCTAGAGCACACTGACACAGAAAGACTTATATGGTTGGGGGCTCATGGATGAAGATATGGCCACAGTGCGCATGAGGAAGCAGTTTTCATGGTCCATGCACATACACATGGATGAGCCAAATTTTGATGTATGTGAGGAGTCATGCGTATCATAGAAGTTGAAGAAGACACCTCCGGCTAGACACATGATAGTAAAATCTACTGTCATGTCAGATGAACAGGTGAGTAATGCATTGTTGTCCACTCAAAATTTCCCGCTCTGATAAGAGTAAAATTTTCAAAATTTTGAGTTGAAGGGTTTTTCTCTGAAATGCCTAAGTCGTGAAGTTGAAAGAATCTGTGTTTTGGGTCTTTTTGTGTGATTTTCGGGTCTGTCGGAACTTTTTGTCCCACCTGTCCCAAGTACGAAAGTGCACCCTGTTCCCTGATCGGCTGAAATCCCCGAAACTGTCCCATTCTCGGGCCCGTCGGAAAATTTTGTCCCAAGTGTCCCAAAACTTTTGTGCGAGCTGTTCCTATTTCGGCCGAATCATCCTTCCCGTGTACTTCGTACTTTCCTGTCCTAAATGACCTAAAGTTAAAAGTGCGAGCTTTCCCATTTTCGGCCGAAACTCCTGAGTCGTGTACTTCAGAGCTCTTTGTCCCAAATCAAAAAATGCAAAATGATCCAATTTCGGCCAATTTGTCCGAACCGCGTCCTTTGCGTGTTTTCGCCCCAAACATCCCATTCTCAAAAATGCGCCCTGCTTCATTTTCGGCCGAACCGGTCAAGCCGCGTACTTCGGAATTTTTTGTCCCATCTGTCCCAAGTCCAAATGGGCCCTTTGTTCCAATTTCGGCCGAAACACCCGAATCGCGTACTTCGCACATTTTCGTCCCATTTGTTCCAAATGCATTTGTGCGTCTTCTCCCTGTTTCGCCCGAACCGGCCGAGCCGCGTGTTTCGCGCATTCGCGTCTCACCTGTCCCAAGTGTACCAAGTGTCATTCACACTTAGCTTTTCCCGCTCATTCCGAATATGATGCTCTTTCAAATTGGTGGTGGTGTATTCAATGCGCATTAAATTCATTCCTCTCCTCGAACGGCTATATAACCAAGCATACCACCTTCACATTTTTCACATTGCTTCCTTTGCTGTCGTTTGCTCAAACCCTTGCAATCTAGTTCCCTTTCCAAATTCCTTCCAGAGTCTGGGTCGCAGCTCCAAATCTATCAATATGAAGATCAAGTTTCAGGGACAGGAGAAAATTCCTCCACTTGAGTCTGCCGTTAGCAATATCGGAGACAATGAAGCTCGTCATGTCGACTTCGGTGATTTTTTGGTCAAGAATGACAGATGCAAACCCTACGCCGATGGCACAGATGATTAATGATAGCGGTTTAGCTTTCGCCGGAGGTTTCCCTATCTCAGTGCAGTGTGCTGATATGGTACTTTCATGCATAGCTCACTTCGACCCCAATTTCGAGCGAAATTGACAAATGTACACGGGGAGCTCATTGCCAAGCTGGACGCTGCCGCCATTGGAGCTGCTCTGAGGATTCCGGAGATGGACAATGCTATAGTCGTCTCTCGGGATCAAGCATAGGCCATGTTCGACCAAGACAGTGATAAATATAAAGCTCGAAGTGGCGCGAGGTCTTGGTTGAAGAACCCTAGGAAAGGAGCTTCTCGTATGACCAAAACCCTCTTCCGGGTGGATTTCAATGAGAGAATTGTTAGATTTTATAATCCTGCTGGCTCGGGTTATGGGTTTGCCCTCAACCAATGAGTTTCATTTTTGGATGTTGCCCGCTCATCAGCATGGTGTGCGAGGGGAACGCAAAACATCAATTGGGCAGAAAATCATAAGCATGAATTTGTGGAGCCAAGCAACTATCCAATGTGCAGTAAACAAAGAAGTTCTTCATGACTTTGTATCTGATGTATACCCTAAGCAGCGTCACGGCAATGGTTTGGATTTTCCTACATTGATGCGCACAAAGATGATCCAGTGTACGCCTATTGCCCGCAGTTCACCCTAGAGACCAGCAATCGGAATTTCAGAAGGGTCAATGATGCCCTTCACCCATGTACGTGGTCAGATTACTTGAAGGTGACACTGCCAAAAGGTTTTCAGACGAAGCTATGAACCTGATATCACAATATGGAGCCTATTTCATTCAGTTCAGGAAATTCTCTTTATATTAGGCTTGCTGGCTATGAGAACACCCCTCTGCGGCTTCCCATGTTCTGCAACGACAAAATGGCCTTGATTGAGATATGCAGGGTAACTGGACAAGTTGCACAGAACTTGCAGAGACAAGAAGATTTCTGGCTTACACTTTCCCATCTCTCTGGGGAAACTACACATGCAATACGGGCCCTGGATGCTCAGAACGTAGAAAGAGCCCTGGTCCCTATCACTGTTTCATTTCTTCAAGCCAAGAACCTGTTTTGACTTGAAGAAGTTCATTGAAAGGAACATCAAGATAGTCTGTCATCATAGGGTAGATACAGAAGACTACTGGGCCGACTGTGCAGATGATTTTGAAGCCAGAAGAAGGCATATGTAGCAGGTTCTCCCTGCAATTGATCCAAGAACTCAGTCTGTACCAAGTTCCTGAAGGTCTCCAAGATGACAATTCTGAGCTATATTTCGTATGAGTACGAAAATGTGATTAAGCACACCCCTCTGGAGGACCTGGATTGGAACAGGAAAGAAAGAGATGATCTGGCTGAGATTATTACCCCAGTCTTGATCAGAACTAGGGTCTGGTTCAGTAAGAAGATCCGAGAATTTAATAGGCACTCAGGAGAAATCCAGCTCCAAAGATGATTCGACACCCATAAGGGAAGCATCAGTTCCAGAGTCTGGGACACCAGTGAAAATCCCTCCTACCTCAACAGCTCAGGGACCTGTAGGATCTACTCCTTCTCCATCTACCCAGGTATACAAGAAGAAACTCAAAGAGGTAAAGAAGGAGCCTCTGCAGAGAATGACCCTCCAAGAAAACAGGTTAGAGTTGCCTATAGGGCCAGAGAACATCATCGTTCTCAGTGAAAGTGAAGACAGTGAGATGCCAACTCCTACAAGTGTTCCTGAAAATCCAGCAGATAAAGATAAAGAAGTCCAGAGCACTAAACTTCCAGGTACTATTGATTCTTCTGCCGCCATTACCTCTAGTGTTCTTCCTACATCTCAGCTTGAAGTCAACAGCTGCACAGACCTTGAGTGTCATGAGCTCCCTGTCTCTCGGTCCCCTTGCCTCTCCTGCAAATTCTTCTTCCTCTTTTTCTTGGGTGCAAACCTCTGGTTGATAAAAGGAAGAGAAAATCCTCCTCTCAAAGCTTGGCACCAAATTTTGATGCTTGTAGAAGAATTGTTGGGCACCACTCCTTCTCGTGCCAAGAAAGCCAGAACTACTTCCAGGATTGTGTCGGATGCTCGAGGGTCAGCAATTCCTGGAGATTGCTAAGCCCACAGTAGACAAATCGGAATCAGAGTTGCTGACATCTGACTTGGAGCTTTCAAGGATCCCTATGGGAGAGTCTACTCCTGAAGGGTGAGATTACATAACCCTCCAAGAAACAGTCACCAGAGTCATTGGAAAGGTAGAGAAAGGGCAGCAGACGATTGAACAGCTGGAAGAACAAGCCCAAGTTCTCACGAGTTTTATCAAGTCACTTTTGTCTAAGGACAAAGTTTTGGACCCCTACTCCCCTTGAACTGCTCTACCCCCCTCCTGTAATTCTAAGCCAAGATGAAGTGCAAGAAATTAAAGATATGCACAAGTATTTCTGTCTATGGTAGAGCTATCGAAGCCATGGTGGATGACATGCTTGTTGCCGGGCTAAACTTCATCGACGAAGCTTTTAAGCTACATGGAAAGGTAGACAATTTGCAACATAAGCTATCCTCTACCATTGAGGTTATGGATAAGGAGCTTAAACTCTGGGGCAGTTGCATTGTAGACCTTCACCTCATGGGACAGACAGATGAGAACATCTTACTGGCAAATAAGATTTTTGATGATGCCAAAGATAATCTATCAAAATCCTGGGTCTACAGCGTAGAGTGGAAAGTCAGAGTCCTGGAAGAAGCTGTAGGAGAAATGAAGAATAGCTGGCAAAAGGGAAAAGCTTTCAAGACGCTAGCAGCTGCTGCTTTCAAAGATATGCATTGTCATCTTCAGGATGAAAACTTTGGCGTTCCCTTGTCCTTGCAAGAAATCAAAGCTCAGTTCAGAGCTTTTGTTTAAAGATAATCTTTTCAAGGAAGACTCCATCTCTAAGGGCAAGATAAAAGGAAATTTGTTCTCTTCAGTCTGCCATTTGAAGAAGTAAACAAAGACTATCATACTCACGTTGAGTTTGATAAAGAGATGGAGAAATGCCTGGGATTTTGGACTCAGTCTGCAACTAACACATCAGTCCCTCGTGGCAGAGATATAGCTGAGTCATTGAAGAAGTTTCAGGCAGTGGATTCTGAAGATAGTGGGTCCCCTCCCAGTATCTGGCCACCTGTCTCCTTCTCCTTCCTTTCCTCTTCTTTCCTTTCTTTTCGTATTCTTTGTAATTAGTTAAGGTATTGCAATTGGCGGTACTTAACTATTCTTAGTTAAAAGAAACGGTTACGAAGAGTAACCGACTTGTAAGCTATATAATGGCCTTTCCACGCCATTTTGAGGAGGAGGAAGAACTTGGATATTTGCTGAAAGTGTAAATAGATCTTAAAAGAAATCAATACAAAAAGGGCTTTCCGTTCTTTGTCTATCTGATTCTTGTTGTCTCTGTGTTTTCCTTTAATATTGTGAAGATCATTTTGTTCTTAACTCGTTTGGTCTCTCTGATTGCATACTGTCCAGTTTTGCAAATACAACGATCTTGTACAACCAAGAAGGAACTTTGTGTCCTTGACTAATTAATCCGAAGAAGGTTATTTATGGAACTTTGTGTCTTTAAATTTAATCTCATTCAAATGATCTTGTCTTAAATCCTTTGAAGCTTCGCATACACGAAGAATTATTTTGCTATCTATAATTCTGAATGTTGCTATTCTGCTCATCTTCTTATTCTTTTTCCTCAGTCCTTGCGTAACTGATGATCCTAGTGGAAAGCACTTTCGTAATATCCAAGTTTAACCATAAAATAATGTTCTGTATATTTGTAAATAAGTTCGTTTTAGAATAAGGGAACCTCTCCCATTAAAGAGGAGGGACTTTTCGTCTCCTGTCTGTTGCTCTCTAAAAAGTCCTATTTGATGACCAACATGCATTGGTCAAAGTCTCAACAGAGGTGGAAAGGAAAAATATGGACAAGGCTACCACAATTAGGGTGCTTAGAGAGGAGATTAAAAGTAAGGATGGAGAAATAATACACCTAACACAAGAGAGGGACATAATGTAGAAAAAGAACGCTGTATTCATCAGCATCATAGAGGAGATTGCTGATAATGTCATAAGAGCTAGGCCACACTTAGAGACCAAGGTACCATAGGCATTTCCCTTAGCGATACATTATGTAGGAAGGTTGGTGGACCTGGTACTTGAAAATGAACCTTTCCTCATGCTAGCACCAAGGGATCCAAAACAAGAGGTAGAATTAGAGAAAGCTTTAGCGATATGAAAGATTACATCCTATGAGGGGGTGCTGTAAGTGCTACAAGAATACTTGAAGAAAGTAGACTAGGATTTAAACATCTGTACTACTCCAGAGGTGCTTATCAATGTAAAGACCCTAGAATAAAATAATGAGGTCCAGAGAGAAATGAAGGATGAAACATTGGGCTACGCAGAAAGGTTGTCAATGGTTAAGCAAAAGCGCAAGGCCCTGACAACAAAATAAGAGCCGCACAAGACTTGGCTGGAAGAGCTTGGGAAGCTCATTGCGTAGAAGATGGATTTTCTAGAGGGAAAGATGGCCTCAATGTCTAGCATTGTGTTAGTCTTGCAAAATGAAAAAGGGGAGATTGTGAGGGATGAATTGGAGTCCATTGTTGTGGACATTCTAGAAAACGTATAACAAGCACTCACTGAATGACATACCTTGGAGGCTGAAATAAAAAAGGAATATCCTAAATTAGTTGTTCAAGCTGAAGAGGAGACTGTAGGGTAAAACATTCTTTCATACATTCATTCATTCTTTCCATTCTTTCCATTCTTCTATTCTTCTATTCTTTACTTCAGTTTTTAGAGATACCCATTATCAGGGTGACAATGAAATTAGTGCAGGGTAATGTTGATCAAAGAACACTTGACAGAGAAAGCACACAAGAATTCCTCTAGGGAAAACAAGTCATACACAAAGGCACAAATAGATAGGAAGAATACACGCACGAAGAAGAAGTTTAGTTTTCAGAACTTAGCTGTTTTTGGGCATGAAGATATTTTTTATAAGATGGCGTGCAGAACACACCAACGATGCATAGATGTGCACGCCACGCATTGTCTATTTTTGGAGGATCAGATTCAGAGTACTTTTACATGGAGATAGTCTAAGAATAGGATTGTCACCTCAATTAACTATCAGTAGTCTATAGATAACAAAATTATATGTGTGTCTATGCATGAAAATGGTGCGTGGCTACTAATAGTATGCGGCCTATTTATGGAATAGATAAGAGGTGAAGGGAAAGTCCCCACCCTATATATATGTAGTGAATTACCTGGTAGGAGAGGACGGATATAGAGAGAGAGATAACATAATGTACATGTTTTCGGATTACCGTATTAGATCTATACATGCATTGGCATAGATTTCCAGTATTGTAAGACACTTCTGTGTTATTGTGATAATTAAGAGATGGAAGATATTGACTGAACCTAAGTGTTATTCCTGTGTATAATTGGGTAGTGCATGTTCTTATTTCTATCATGATTATTGTTTAAACCTATTATTTTCTAGGTCTAGATCTATCAGACACTATATAATGATGTATTAATTTATGGATCTATATGATTTAAGTCTTCATCATGTTAACATTCTACTACAACAACCCTAAAGAGGGACCTGGTACTTTTGTGCGCTTTGGGTGAGCGCTCAGTCTAGGCTGAGTGATGTACCAACGTGTCTAGGCTGCATCATTTCTCTTCAACAAGCACCTTTGAAACTAATGCACCTTAAAGAGAATAATTCTTTAGACCTTAGAATATTTACCTCAAGTATTTGATAAGGTTACATCCTAAGCCTTAACATGTTTTATGTTCAAGGACATGTTTTACTGATGAATTTGTCTAATGCCAAGGAACCTATCTGTTGTGATTGTAATGATCACATTCTTAAATAAACATGTTACCTTCATTGGATTAGGTTTAATTGAGTGGGAAATCATTCACACAAGTCACCTATATAAACACATGAACCCTCATCTATCAAGGGCATATAGGTATCTCATTTTCAAGAACACTCTAAGGAATTTTAAGCCCAATCATTGAAGTATCAATTTCTTAAATCAAAATATATGTTGGGTGTCAAAAAAGTGACTAAGTATTGAAAGGATATAGAGGTACATGCACATGCACATAATTACTATAGAAGAATGTGCAGATTAGTAAGTAAGGTGAGTGCATTGGATGATGGGGTTTATGCATGGGAGATGGAATGAAGTGCACACAAGGGACTATGTAGGAAAGCATGTCTTTGTCACTTTTTGGGTATTGAGCTAAGTATTAAGGTGGAGTTGGTATTGAATTATAACAAGAGGGTGCATAGAGAGGCACGAGATTTTGGTAGAGTTATACCTTGAAGACTTGTTCCCAAGAAGATAATTTGGAACTTAGTCATTTTTACATGTACAAGCTAAAAATAGGCATGGAGTGGCGAGCATGCATTAGATAAAGATAAGAAGACTTGGAGGATATGCAAGGGATATTTTGAGAATAAGAAGAAGATCAAGAGTCATGTAAAGTTTGAGCTAATAATAAGACTACAACTAGAGTTAATTATAGGTAATCTATTGTTAGGCGAAGTTTGCATGCTTCTTGATTACTTTTGTAAGCAACACATGGCCATTTTGAGCATGTAACCTATTTTGAGAATGCATGGGTGGTGAAGGGAAAGTCCCCACCCCAATATAGAAGTATTTATTTTCATGGTTTTGAGATATATGGATGGTTGTGTGTGAGTGAGATCAGATTGTATGTAACAGAGTTATGGTGCTATGATTGTGCACACATGACTTGTGATGGTAACTATGTTGTATTCAACTATTGTGATGTGTGATGAAGTAATATAATGGATCTTTGTAGATGGATATTGGTTTTTGATGTCTCTGTTAATGGTTACTACATGGTAAATTTGGTATTTATCCATATGTGATCAATATGTTCTTTATTATGTGTGTTTCCAACTTGAGTTCATGGATCTGATTGTTAGAATGGATTATGCATTTTGGGATTTGGTTAATAAGAATATGCATGTTAACTCAATGGTAAGAAAATAACAAAGAGGAACATGATACCTTTGTGCACTTTGGGTGAGCACTCAAATATGTTTGAGTGATGTGCCAACACGTATAGGGCTTTGATTTGGAAAATAAGACTAAATATTGGTTCCATTGCCGGGACATATTTTCAAAAATTTTACCACGATGTTTCATATTGATGGCATATTGGTTGACTTTTACATCTATTGAATATTGGGTGATTGATAGACAAGATCAATTTACAAAGAAATACAGTACTGGACCTAATTTCAATGCATACATGTGGGTTAAAGAACACATTTATCACGAGTTTTATGAGTCGTTATTTTTATACTTTCTGATAGAGTTATACGAGTGGTTGTGTGCATATGGATAAAAGAAAAGCTAGTATTACAGATCAAGGACTTGGACACAGGAAGAGTATCAAAATTTTATTGATGCAAATGAACCTTGGATGCATGTTTTAGATCATTGGTGGGATGGTGTTTTACGCAATTATACTTTGCAGTACATGGTGTCTACGTAAACTTGTTCAGTAGTTACTAAGTTTGAATTCTTGTGTGAACCAAGAGGGTCCTACCTTCGTGCTGTTTTTTTTTCTATTAAGTTCTTGATGGTGGTTATGAGATTAGAGAACCTTCTTATGGCTAGCTAAACACCCCATTACATGTAGGGGCAAGAGTAGGTGTGGTTAAATATGGTAGACCTTGCGACAGAAAGGTAGAGAGAAGAAATGTGGCTTAAGTATAATGAGGTGTGGGAGAGGGAATTGACAAAGAAGCATAATATTGAGGAGTCTGTGGAGTTGTGGAGGATGTTACAGACACCCAAATTAGGTCACACCCCGCTAGGTCCCCTTTAATTAACATACATCTAACCATTACCCCTCCTCACATCATTATTAATTTAATTACCTAAATTAAATTAATTTCCACCTCACCTATCCAACTCATCACTCCACCTCATCCTAGACCTATTCCAAGCCCATCAACGTACCTAGATTAAGTCCCCACTCCCCTTAACTAACTAGGACTCATTCTAACCCTAAGCTTAATTTCCTATCATTACTCCAACCAACTTCCCGCTCCATTTAGCACCATTCCACACTCTTGACCCGGAATCAATTCTGAATCATGCCAAAATTGGGAAGAAAAGGATATTTTTGGAAAAGTATGAACTTTTCTCCCTAATCCATGCTGATTATTCCTCATCCAGTGCCAGTCACCTAACCACTGTTGGTTCTCTTAAATAAGGATTTCCAATCCTTTACATGGGATCCTCAATCTTGGCTTCTGAAATTCTATCATTCTTGCACCCTCAGAGCATTCAAAGATTAAACATAGGACCAAAAGCATTCGAGTTATTCACTAGTAGCCAGCCTCTTTCTCTTTAGCTTCAGATTAGTCACAAGGAAGCGTACATGATTCATTTCCCTGACACTGGACCTAGATTTTTTTCTTCTATGAGCATTCACCAACCACCAAACATAATCTATTAACTTGTAATCTCCAGATAAGTATCGTAATCATGTTGTTAAGTTCTTATAGATTCTAGTATTGATTCATTTATTTTGTAGATTTTGTTTCTGTCCCGTATACCTCCTTCACCCACCTACCTAAAAATATTCCAATATGAACCTTTCTATCTCTCTAACCACCTATTTTATCATCCCTAAGTCCTCACATAAATACTACTAGCCTTCCTAAACCCCCTCAACATTTCGTGATTGCATAGAGATCCTGAAACAACCCCATTTAAATCATTTTACCCAATTTATCCTACCAATAATGGTCATCCAACTGACATCGGTCATTACCAGGTACCAACATCAGTCGCCTAACCAATACTAGTCTCTGTGATTGGTAATTTATCCTAGACCAGTAAGCTAATTTACATACCGAAAAACCTCTTAAAACTTCCCATAATCTCACCCAGAATTCCCTAACATCCTATGTCATACCCACGGACCTCAAACAACTAACCACCCTCTTTAGATTTAATATTCTATGCATTTATTTAGAATAGATTTAATTTACTGTGCTTGTGTAGGATACCTAAACTATACAACTAAAATAGGTCTCTCTATTTCATGTTCTTTGTTAGCATTGATTTGTCTTAAAACATGGATTGACAACCTTTTAGGAAACACCCTGATTCCTGGATCTAGCTCTCACTAGGAATTCCACCAGCTTATATTATTAATGCTCTTATGTGGTCTTGTGTTCTATTTTAGGTAGTCCTTATTAAAAAAAATGAGCACTTCACAATCAACTTGATCTTCTACAACGCGTACAACCCTTATTCGACTTCACATGTAAACCTTCTCACCTTTAACCTTATTTGTTTCATATATTTTTTTTTTGTGGTGAAACATTTTGGCATGCCCGGTGGGACCATCTTGTGGGTTATTTTTATTTTCATATAGGGTGCATTTTTGTGTTTGTTTCTTTCCTAAAATATTCACTAATATGGTAAATATGCTTTTCTTTCTATTTGTATAAAGGAAATCTATATTTTGGTGCTTAAAAAGAACACTTCTTATTTATTCTGTATTGTATTATTGAAAAACATTCATCTATGTATTATCCTATTATCTACATTTAATATCATTTTCGATTTGGGTTTAAAATCTGTGCATTTCATCCTTTAAGTGATGCATTAGATCACATAGATTTAATTAGCAATCACACAGTGGAGGTCATGACAACTTGGTGATTGGATTGGAATGAGCGTAGTTCATATTTCACACACAAGACAAACCTCTTACACAATTTACACATTTCTCAAACATTACCTTCTTGGAAGAAGCCATCAAGGATTCAACAACCCGTTAATGGTGGGCCCTGCCCAGTGTTCTATCTGGTTTGTCATATCAGAGCTCAGACCTCATGTACCGAAAGGTATATCGAGGACACTTTAGCCAAAAATAAATTAAAACGAACCATATCTTGCTTTTAGGGCACCTTCATTATCCAAAAAAACTATATCATTCATAGTCATTCTAAAAGGCATAAACCACTCTACACTAAAATCTAATACCTAGGATTGACATGTTTTTACTAGTTCTTTCTTGTGGTATTTTTGATTTCTTTCTTGTCTTCTAATTTTTGAGTTGTGAGGATGATTCATCACTTTTTCTTCTCTTTCACACTCCATCATCACAATTGGTGTATTCTAGTTTTTCTGAGTGTGATAGGACATATTTCTACTATACACAACTTTTGTGTTGGCTTATTTTGACTTAATTCACTTTAAAATCTAGAAATTTCTTCATCTTCTCAAAAATATCAGTAACCGGCATCGGTGCCGTGACTGCCATTAGTTCCATTGTCATACCGACACCAGTTAATAGACCGCCATTGATTTCTTCGTGTTTTTGATTATTTGGTCAAAAATCACATTCTCTTCTTACATACCAAATTTATTTGTTCTAATTATTTGAATACACTTATTTCTGAGTCTTTGTCACCCTCAATAGGACCCAATTATACCCACTTTACACCTTTCTTATTCAGATTTCTAAATTTATTGGTTATTCACAATAATCGGTATTGGTCTAGCGACCGACATCGGTCTTCCTGCTTAACCGACATTGGTTAACTGACCGGTATTAGCCTCAGTGTTTTTCATTTTTATTAAAAGTAACAACTTATTTCTATTCTCCAGACTTCACAAAACATTTGTTTTTGAGTTCTATCAGTTCTGTAGAGCCTAGAATACCCATTTTCCACCTTTCACATGGTTTGGAATCGGTAATAGGTGTGAGCCCTCACTTTTCATGCTAGTTGTGTACCCTTTCCCACTATCCCTTCACCGCCCTTCATCTCATCTCTAATGGCTACTAATATCGTGATTGTACCTATAGGTGACAAGGATTTTTCTAAATTCCTTGATCAAAACCTCTTGTCCTTGAAACATTACCTCACCTAATCTTCTATCAACGATTCATCGGGACAACGGTTGCTTGGTATGCCTACCTACACAACCCCTACCATATCCATGAAAACTAGTTAAGCGTTACATACTCGCACATCAATGTCACCTACCGCACCCTCAACATCCATTGTACCTTCGATGTATGTTGCACCTTTGACATTGTTGGTGAGAAATTTTTTTGGGTAGAAAAATCAAGTGTGTCCACCAATGTTCACGGGGCTACGCCCCTCTGCAATGAATGGTATAACTCCCATGATTGAAACTAAACTAATATTAATCCTATCTAAATGTTATGGGTGGTCGAATTGGCTAGGGATCACATAGGGACACTCCACTGAACCTGTGGCAAAGTACTTGTATGAGGGTACAAGGGAAGAAATTACAGAGATGAAGGGAGAAAAAGAGAAATTATATAAGGAAGATTACTACCATGAGTACATTGCAGAGCTCACACCCAATAATCGGAGTAGTTCAACCTTCAATATAGAGGAAAGCACAATGAAGCTAGTGGGATCAATGAATTAAAAAACCAAGTTTTTTAAATTGATCTATCGAGGACACCAAGTTCCTCTCCAATTCCATACAAGATCAACTATGCTTGTAAAGTGTATGAAAGAGAGAAATAGAGGGAAAAAAAGAAAGGGAAATAGAAGAAGTGTACCTTTTATTCCTCATGTAGTGATGAATACAAAGCTTCAACCAAACTATCACAATGCTACATAGTAAGAGTTATTCAAAAATCAGAATCCCTTAGAATGGAGAAGCCATCCCAATTTATAGAAATATGAATTGTCCTTTCATCTCCCTCACATGACTCTTCGTTTGCATATTCCACTCGTGACTTTTCATTTTCCATGAATTAATTATTTCTCTTATAATTTTGAGAAAATAATTTTTACAAATTTAAAATAGGTTACTTAAGTGAATATGATGAAATACAATGATGACGCATAACGAATAATTAGAATGGAGAGAAAAATAAGAGAGGGAAAGAGAGGAAGAGGGAAGGGATGAAGGGAAAACACCCATCATGATAAAATGCTTTGTATGCGTTGATATAGTCATGAACTTTGAGTGAATATTTCTGCCACTGGTGATCTTCTACACTGATGAAAATCACTCCCTTGAATAACTTTGAATCATTTTCCCAATCTAGTGATGACTACAAACTCCATGATGCACAAACATCCTAGACTACTGAAAGAGTGTTCAAAAACACTGTTTTAAGGTTTATCAATGCAAGATCGAGATGAACACATAAAATTCCCATGATGACCATCCTTGAAACTTGGTTGATGAACCCTTTGACTCATTGTAATTATTTTGACCAATTCATTTTGAATCACCTAGTTCCTTAAGTGATGAAGGCGAATTCACATGACGTGCCTTGCGATGTGCTGCTCTACCTCTATAAACCATTTCACTCAAGATGATGCTTCCAAGACCTCTGTCAAGTTATCATTACTCCTTTTTGACTCATGAAACCATCTCATTATTTGAAGGGGGGTCCAAAATGCAGTAAGATGAGTGAAAACAAATTCATGTGAACTTTCCAATCATGAAATGAAAACTTTCTATTTTTAGAATATGAGCCCATGCTCTGCTATTCTGGGACATATCACCTATCTTGCTCTAGTTTCACCTTCTGAACCTTCTACCATATTCCAAACTCCCCTATTCTCAAGATATTTCTATTTTTAGCAGGCTATTTTTTGGGGGATATGCTATTTTGGGAAGAAGTCATTTATTGACTTACTTTCCATTTTACCCTTTTTTTGATTGTCCTAAGTGGTTGAACTTGTCATTTGATGGACTTGTGATTTATATCATGTGAGGAAGTATAGAATATGCTATTTTTAGTAAGTGCACCATGAATGTCAGATTGCAATAAAACATGTCTTTAAAATCTAGGTTTTATTCTGGGGTTACACTCTCCAAATTTTGAGAATTTCCTTCGTTTGAAAAAGTTGGAAAATGCTATTTTCATTGGCAAGGGAGGAATAATAAAAAAAACACAATCCCTAAAAAATAGGACTTCATGGTATGAAAACTAGTTTAAGCAAAACTAGATTTTTCAATGATCATTCGCTCCAATTTTCGCTCTATTTCACCCATTGGAACCTTGAGAATTGAAGAGGTAGTTCGCTAATTTTTTCAATGATATTATTAATTTGAAAGGGAAGAATTCTAATGAAAAATTATTCCTCCATATCCCTAAAAAATAGGGACTTCATGGTGCAAAAAAATAGTTCACGTGAAACTAAATTTTTCAATGATCATTCCCTCCAATTTTTGCGTGATTTTCACCCACTGGAACCCTGAGAAGTGGAGAGGTAGCTTACTGATTTTTTCCACTACTGTGTCATGATCAGCAATTAATGGAGCTTAAAATTTAGAGGTCTGGTTTTTTTATCTCAGTTCGCATGATGAAATCAATTCCATTGTGATAGGTTTTTTGCTTCTTGTCTCACTGGTGAAATTTCTCTTCGATCTGGTTGCTGGTTTGACGAGAAATTGAGCTTTGTTCTTTGTGGAGCTGAAAGTGAAATTTATTTTCTGTGAGCATTCCATGCTGATGAATGGGAGGTTTGAAGGTGGGATGTTTTAATGGCCTTAGAGATTTAATAACTCAGCAATAGATGGTTTCTTTGTTTCATGCACGGGGTTGCAAGATATGTTTGAATCTTCGTCTCACGAGCAATGGAGGTTTCTGAAGAATTCCTTCACTCTTATCTTTCATTCTTCATTCCTTTGGATATTTCAATCAATCTATTATTTGAAACCTTTACATATTCATGGAGTGGAAATTTTTGGTTGCCATGGAAGAGCTTGTTCGGAGAAACAATGGTGGAATAAGGTGTTCTATGCCACTGTTTCTTATGAGTAGTGAGAAATAACAAGAAGCAACAAGATGCAATTATAAAGTTAGAATTTTTTTTCAAATTTATTGAGTTTGAGTTGGGTGAAATTTAATGTCCCTAACATAACTCACCTCAAAGGGACATGAGGGACATCAATTTTCATAGCATGCCTCATCTTGACATGTGGCGGAGATTTAATGGCAGGGGATTAAAGCCAAAAAAGTAGCTTTAAAGCACTGAGGGGCTGGAAGCTGGTCACATGGGGTGATCCCAGAAGTCTCCTTAGGGGTTGGGTGAATTTTTCCAAAATTTATGTCCCTAACCTCAAAGGTACATGAGGGAAATCATTTTTCACATGGTGCATTCTAGGTGATGACATGTGGCAGTGATCCAACGGTGAAGGATTTGAGCTCCCGTAAGCACTTGAGGGATTGAACTGACGATCCTGGAGGTTGCATGAGGGTCCAAAGGGATTATGGGGGCTAGGTTAATTTTCATGACCTTGATGTCCTTGAACTTGAGGGATGTGAGGGACACAAAATACCTCCAGGCTCCTAGAGCTGACACGTGTGCCCTTCCAAAATTTGACTAACTCCCGAACTCGCTCCAAGAGGACAACTTGAAACGATGATAACTTGAGTTATCTCGATGGAATTTTTTGATGAAATTTATATGATATTGACCTAAAATGGAATTGTTATGAATCCAAATTTTGGGGGATTTATTAGGTTCTTAATTCGTCCATTTTTATTACTGAAAAAAAGTGTATTTTTGATTTGGTACTCCCACCTATGCATGAGAAAAATCTACTTGCAGACCCATTGCACTGCCAAAGTGTTGTGAAAAAATTAATTCACTCATATTTTAGGTATTGGAATTCCCTTTCCTCATGATGTTTTTTTTTTTCTCCTAAATCCATTTGGAGCTCCCAGAATCACTTTCCGAAGCTCAGATAGTTGTTTTGGTCTGTGCACTACCTAGGCCTGTGAACCCTAATTTTAGTGAAACTGTCCCAACTTCTCTGGATCCTTCCTAAATATTCCTAAATCAATTCCATGATGTTCCTAGGCCTTTGATTCACCTCCATGTCTATGGTTTAAAATTTTATGTTCCACTCCGATGGTGTTGTCTCTAATCCTAGGAAGGCCAGTGATAGCCCTTCCCACAACTGCCCGAAGTTTACATTTTTCAATGAACTCCTAAAATCACCTAGGGTTTTGAATTGAATTTCCTAAATCACCTAGGGGAATGAGTTAACATAAATTGGGAGGTTACTAGACTGAACTGGGTAGACCCAGGGTATCTTAAAAGGATAGAACATGAAAATTTTGGTACAAGGGTATCGTTGTCATGTTTAAAAACTGTGCCAACTTCCCTGTTGCACATGTACATAAGACACAACTGTCTCTAGCTTGGGGGACATGACATGGAATGAGTGCACGTGAATAGCAATGACATGAAGAATCAATAATATCAACTTTAGACCATATAATCCGTTGACCACTCCCTTATCCATTGGGCATTACAGAGTCACTACAAAAATCAGCTACACAAATTCCTTTATTGAAGACACACACACACACACACAAACAAACAAAATAATGACAGGAAAACACACCAGGGGGGAAACAACACATGACAAGAAAGGAAAATTATATACTAGGGGAGGAATATTTACATAAGGTGGGGAAATAATATACACATACCCAATAGAAACGGGTTGAGAAAAGTACATGTCATCATGAAATAGCCGGATTGAAGTCTAACCATTGAAGCACAAAAACTATTATATGATCATACCATGCTTTTGTGATGGATTTTCATGGCTTGATAAGAATAAGGATGAGAATAATTACATATTTATACTCGATACTGCACAGAGAAATGTTATTTCATCCAATGAACACTTCATCACTCTACTCAAAACTCTTATAACTTGATTCTCCTGCTTTACGTCCCATGCGACCATGTGATATTGTTCTTCCATGTCTTCAAGAGTGGGAAAAGTTATCCTATCATGAAAAAATTCATCCTATTTGAATTACAAATTAAAATCATCTCTTATATAAGAAAAAAAACTTGGAAGGAGTGATAACAAACTGAATTTTCTTCTCATTGAATAACTTTCTCCAAACAACCCGCTTTGTTTCTATTCTGAGTAAGTGTTTCTGGTACATGAAGGTTAAATCATTAAACCAGAGATCATCATCATCCTTAAGATATTGTTTACAACTTGGAAACATGTTCACAGAGGAATCATAAGCTTGGAGGTTGGTGTGTGTAATTTGATTTTGGATCATTTGGAAAGAATCATGAATACTCCCACTTTGTTGTCTACAGAAATCGTCGCCAATATGCATTTGTTCAGATTGCATCTTGATATCATTCTAAAAATTTCAGCTTTCGGTTTGGCTAAACAAGGATTACTTATCCTTCATTGGATTTCTCCATATAAACTCTTGCTTTTCATTAATGGAACATTCCCAAATCATGGGAACAAGTTAGTGTTGATCACACTCCTAATGTTCTCGTATATTGTTATTTTGTTTTTAATGGCTTTATTCGATGTGAATCAGCTCAATATTTTCCATGTTATTCATCTCCCACAACAGAGATGTCATCTTCAAATATTTAGGATATTACAAAGGATATTTGAGAAAATTCCTCCTTCTTGTGCTACACTCGTGAAACTCTTCACATGATGTCTAAGAAGAGATACGTGCTTTCATTTTCACTCTTCATTCAACCAAGGCATTGGATAATTCATCAAGGTTCATGCAACTACTCTATTTCAAAATCAAAATCATTGGTGCATGTCCAAATGAGGAAGTCAAAAATTTACTCATACCTTTCTTGTATCTTCAGTAGCCCAGGTCAATAGTTTCAAGGCCAAGTTGAGGGTCTGTCAGTTTCTTCAGTAGCCTTCAAGATACCTTGTACAGATAATTCTTTTTAAATTTCCATAGGCTCATTTTTATCATCATTGTAATAATATTCATGTTATGACCCTGAGAGATGATTAAAAATCTCATCTGTATAGGCACATGATTTATTTGAAACATCCTCATTCAGCTCTTCCATGTTTTGCATTTCCAAAGATTCAATTTCTTGCAAACATGGGAATGGTTCATTCATGACACCTACTGATAAGGAGAAGAGGTCTAAGCTTCATGGGAAAGGAACTCCTTCAATATCATAATCCATATCATCTTCTTCTTGATATGTAGCAGAGAATCATGTTGGGGAAACAATACGAGAATAATTTTTAGCTACCTCTTGACAATCCATTATTGAATCTTCTTACTCAGGTAAAAGGTGAAAGGATATGTTTTCACCGTGATGATAATTCTGACTCCCTGTGTAAGTAGAGGTTGTGCTTAAATTGTTCGTCCTTCTCGGATTTGAAAAGAGGGTGAGATTATTCCATTCGATCATCCATGATTGCATCAGGAAGAGTATTTTTATAATCTTTAACTTCCTCCATTTCGTCATGAAAAATTTCTACATCACTTGACAAAATCAAAATAAGAGAGAATATTATCTGTGACCATCTTGAATTCATCATCTTCATACTATGATGTTTGGTGACTTTCTTGTACTTCTTCACATCTCTCCATTTCATCATTAATTGTAATATCAAAACATGAAAGGAGATCTTTCATGCTTACTTTGAATTGGCCGTATTATTCATCATTGGTGGATTCTTCAGAGAGCATTAGATCATCCATTATGTAGACAGGGATCTTCCTTTATTGAATATATTACTCCCCCTATGGGTTCTACCTCAATCCAGATGGAATAGTTAAATGGCAATTTTATATTCATGTCTTCTACTTCTTCTTCCATTATGTTTCTTCTAGTCTTTCATTGAAAGGTTACATGATAATATATTCTTCAAGAAGCATCGAAGAATATTCTAGGAATAAAAATGTCATAATATGATCAACCATCATATTATTCCTCTATAGAGTGCATCTCATCTTCTTCCTCCATTTGATGTGGTGCTTCAAGATGTTCATATATTCTATGGAGAGCTAACGAATATCTAAAAATTTCATTAAAGACTTCGAGATCAAAATTTCCTTTTATTATGCTCTGAAATTCTTTCCACATATTCTATTTTCAACATGTTCATTTCTTCATCACCGCATGTAAGGAAGTCATTTATTGAGAATGGTGGAAGAAGGACATAATGTTATAAATTTTATAAGTGAGATGTTTGAGATTGTAAAAATATCCTTCAATTGATCTTGTACCATCATGTCTTTCGTCATCTTCTTGAATGCTGATTTTATCTTCACCAGAATGGCTTTAGAATAGTATTTTCTTCAGTGGCATTCAAGAACCTTTTGGGGTTTGAAAAACCATGTGGTATGAATGATATTCAATATCTTCCTCCATAGGATGAATCTCCTCTTCTTTTTCCTTGTTACAGGATGCTTCAAGTTGTTCATTCATCTTGTGCAAGAATTTGGCATATTCTCGAGCTTCACACCTTATCTTATGTCTCCTTTGAATCCATTCCTCTTCATCAGTGACAGGTTATTTCTTCTTTCCTTTGTCAACACTAGTCTGAAACCATGGTTGATCAACGATATTCTTTTCCAGGAAGACATCTTCTTCTTCTTTTTCACTGTCACTCATTAGTACTTCACTCTAATCTAGAAATTTCTTCATGGTGCAGGGAAATTAATGTGACATGAGGATTCATGTTCCTTGATGGAGTCTCCTTCAAGAATGATTTTACTTTGAAATCTGATTTTTTTTTTTAATTTTTTAATATATACTTTTTTGTATTATTTGATATTTTGGGCAGAGATCTTTTTTGGGCACACTTAGGAAAATCTCTCCCTAGTAGAGTCACCAAAAATTGTTGGTGAGAAAATTTAGTCGGGTAGAAAAATCATGTGTCTCCAACAATGTTCATGGGGCTACGCCCCTCTACATTGAATGGTACAAACTCCCATTATTGAAAGTAAACTAATCCTAATCCTATCTAAATGTTATGGGTGGCCAAATTGGTCTGGGATCACACAAGGACACTCCACTAAACCTGTGGTAAAGTGCTTGTACAGAGGGTACAAGGGAAGAAATTAGAAATAAAGGGAGAAAGGGAGAAATTATGCAAGGAAGATTACTACCATGAGTAGATTGCATAAGCTCACACCCAGTAACCCAGAGTAGTTCAACCTTCAATATAGAGGAAAGCACAATGAAGCTAGATAGACCAATGAATTAAAACACCAAGTTTTTTAAATTCAATCTATCGATGACACCAATTTCCTCTCCAATTCCATACAAGATCAACTATGCTTGCAAAGTGCATGAAAGAGAGAAATAGATGAAAAACAAGAAAGGGAAATAGAAGAAGTGTAGTTTTTATTCCATGTGTAGTGATGAATACAAAGCTTCAACCAAGCTATCACAATGCTACATAGTAAGAGTTCTTCAAAAATATAGGAATCCCTTGGAATGGAGAGGCCATCCCAATTTATAGAAATATGATAATTGTCCTTTCACCTCCCTCACATGACTCTTCATTTCCATATTCCACTCGTGACCTTTATGTTTTCCATGAATTAAGTATTTCTCTTATAATTTTGAGAAAATTACTTTTTACAAATTTAAAATAGGTCACTTAAGTGAATAGGAAAAAATACAATGATGATGCATAATGAAGAATTAGAATGGAGAGAGAAATAAGAGAGGGAAATAGAGGAAGAGGGAAGGGATGAAGGGAAAACACCCCTTGTGACGAAATGCTTTTAATGCCTTGATGCAGTCATGAACTTTGAGAAAATATTTCTACAACTGGCGATATTCTACAATGATGAAGATTGCACTCCCTTGAATAACTTTGAATCATTTTCTCAATCTAGTGATGACTGTAAAATCCATGATGCACAGACATCCTGGACCATAGAATGAGTGTTTAGAAACACTATTATGAGGTTTACCGCTGACAAGCTCGAGATGAACCCATACAATTCCCATAATGAACCATCCCTAAAACTGGGTTAATGAACTCCTTTGACTTATTTAAATAATTTTTATCGAACTCATCTGTGAATCACCCAGTCTCCTTAAGTGAAAAATATGAATTCGTATGATGTGCCTTGTGATGTGCTACTTGTGCGTAATATGAGATAATTACATTCCAAGACCATGCTTCTAAAAACACCATGAAGTTCTCATTCATGATTGATTACACCTGATGAAACCATGTCATTATCCAACAGGGTGCCCTAAAAAGTAGTAAGATGAGTGAAAATTTTTCCTATGCACACTTACCACTATTTGGAAGTGAAAACTTACTATCTTTAGTAACATGAACAGATGTTTTCCTATTCTAGGACATATCAAATGTCTGACTCTAGTTCCACCATCTAATTCTTATACCATATTCCAACCTTCCATGTTCTGTGCCAAAATATTGCTATTTTGAGAACAACCTGCTATTTTTAGTAGGATGTATACATTGGGGCAACTTACTATTTTAGTAAGTGTCGTAGTCATATTTCTGTCAAACTTTCAACTGGATATGGTAGCTTGAACTTAGTTCTTCTTAATGTGCTCCTGAGTGGTCGAATGCTTTATGACCAAATGGGAATTTAAATTTATATCATGTGACTAAGTATAGAACCACTTACTATTTTTAGTAAGTGCACACCGTGGATGTATAGATTGCAACGAGATAACCAGGTTTTGATGACTATGGGTTCCTACGATACTTCCTCTGTGTTCCACGCTCCTGAATTCATGAGCAATTCCTTCAGAAAGTGGCTTACCCAAAGTTAAAAAACCACTATTTGCATTGGCGAGGCATGTTATAATTTATTAAGTCCCACCATGGATCCATAAAAAATAGGGAGTTACATGGCACGAAAACTAATTTACTTGAAACTCTGGGTTTTATTCAATGGGGTATCCACGCTCTGCAATTTTTGAGTAATTCCTTCTATCTGGAACTTTGAGAAGTGAAGAGGTAGCTCACTACCTTTTTCACTAATTTTCATCCTATGACAGTGGAAGAAATACTAAAAAAAAAAACATTCCTCCATAATCCCTAAAAAATAGGGACTTTATGGCACACGAAAACTAGTTCATAGCGAAACTAATATTTTTCAACGATCATTCCCTTTAATTTTCGTGCGATTTCACCCATTAGAACCCTTGAGAAGTTGAAGAGGTAGCTCGCTGATGTTTTTCATCTACTATGTACATGGTGGCCATTAATGGATCTTGAAATTTATAGGTCTTGTTTTTTGTCTCGGTTCATGATGAAATAAACTCCATTGTGATAGGTTTTTGTCTTCTTGTCTCACTGGTGAAATTTCTCTTCGATCAAGGTATGCCGGTTTGACGAGAAATTAAACTTTGTTCTTCTGTGGAGCCGAAAGTGAAATTTCTTCATTGTGAGAATTCCCTTGTCTATGAATGGGAGGTTTTAAGGTGATTTTTTCAATGGCCTTAGAGATTGGAGAACTCAACAATAGATACAGTTCTTGATTTTTTTCACTCACTTGCAAGACATGTTCGAATCTTCATCTCACGGCAATGGAGGTTTATGAAGAATTCCTTCGCTATTCTCTTTTGTTCTTTGTTCCTCTAGTCTCTTTCAGATCAATTTATTATTTGAAACCTATGCATATTCATTGAGTGTAAGGTGTTTGGTTAACATGGCGGGGATGATCTTGGAGCAACAATGGTGGACTGATGTTGTTCTCTGTAACTTTTCTTCTGGCAGTGAGAAACAACAAGAAGCGGCAAAAAATTAGATATTTTTTTTTCAAATTTTTGAGTTTTAGTTGGGGTGACATTTTCATTTCCATGATGTACATCACACTCAAAGTGACATGTGAGGTACATCAATTTTCATAGGGCACCTCAGCTTGAAATGTAGTGGAGATCTTACGGCAGGGGATTAAAGCCAAAAAAACAACTTTAAAGTACTGAGGAGCTGGAAGCTAGTCACATGGGTGACCAAAAGTATCATTAGGGGTTGGGAAAATTCTTATCCAAACTTTATATGACCTGAACCTAAAATGTACATAAGGGACATCAGTTTGCACAGTGCATGTTAGGTAATGACATGTGGCAGTCATCCAACAATGAACGAATTTGAGCTCCCACAAGCACTTGAGGTGCTGAACTAGCAATCCTGGAGGTTGCATGAGGGTCTAGAGGGACTTATTGGGGTCTAGGAAAATTTTCATGGCCTTTTTTTCCCTAACCCTTAAGTGATTTGATGGACACAAAATCCCATCCAGGCTCCTTGAGTTGACATGTGTTCTTCCAAAATTTGACTAACTCCCGAACTCGCTCCAAGAGGACAACTTGAAACAACAATATACTTGAGCTCCTAATGGACAATATTTGATGAAATTTATATATTATATTTAATGGAAATGGCCTTATAAATCCAATGGTATGGGGGTATCAGGTCTTGTATTTATTGATTTTATTCCTAAAAAGGTGGATAATTTTGATATTGGTGCTCGACCTGTGCATAAGAAAAACGGCTTTCAGACCCATTACGCTCAAAAGTGTTGTGAAAAATAATAATTTCACCATATTTTAGGTCTTGGAATTCCATTTATTAATATTTTTATTTTTTCTCCTAACTCCATCTAGAGCTCCTGGAATTGCACTTTTGGAAGCTCACCAGTTGTTTTTGGCCTTTGCACTACCTTAGGCCTGTGAACCGTGTTTTTGAGTCAAACTACTCCCAAATTCTCTGGATCCTTCCTGAATCTTCATAAATCAGTTCCATTATGTTCCTAGGCACTTCGATTCATCTCAATGTCTAGTTCAGATTTTTTTTGTTGCTCACTACACGGGGTTGCTCTAGTCCTAGGCAAGGCCAGTGATAGTCCTTTCCCACAACTGCTTGAAGTTTACATTTTTCAATGAAATCCTAAAATCACCTAGGGGTTTTGAATTGAATTTCCTAAACCACATAGGGGGAATGATTTAAAATCAATTTAGTAGGTTACTCAGACTTACTAGGCAGACCCAGTGTATCTCAGAAGGATAGAACATCAAAATTTTGGTATAGGGGCATCTTTTTTATGCTAGAAAATTTCCAATTGTTCATTGCACATTTGCATGACAACATGCATCTGTCACACCTTCAATGTCTATCACTACCCCCCGAACTTTGCTAGTACCCTCAACATCTGCCATATCTTCATCTATGACTCATAGTATAGGTATTCCCACATTATCAGTACCTATAACTTTGCAACCACCATTGGTGTTGGTAGATTATACCCCTTTTCAGATTTTGGTTCTTTCTATACCTCAAAATTTCCCACCCATCACTACGAGGGTATTTACACATTTTCCTCCTACCTACACCTTGCCTCAGTCACAACATATCACCTCCACTTTGTATTCATGGTATTTTTCTCTCTCTTTTTCCAATGCCTATATATCCCCATCTCAATTTTCTTACTCGACACCACCATATATTGGCATGCCATCCATGACCCACTCATCTTATGCACCTCCTTATACCGTAGAGTGCGTCCATCAATCTAATCCTACAATGGATCTTATAAATATGATCATGGATAAGATGTATAACCTCAAAGCATCTATTTCTGGCTCTCGCAATGCCTTGAATTATGATGAAATGTTTAATGAGCCTATTCATCCATCCATACCCATTCACCTTTATCCCGCACATTTGGATTTTCCTAAGTTTAATGGATTTAATAGTAAGGAAGACCCTCAACAAAGTTTGTGATCATTCAAACACGTTGATCACACATGATTATTCGTTACTCCTTA
Organism: Taxus chinensis; assembly: GCA_019776745.2. Taxonomy (NCBI): domain Eukaryota; kingdom Viridiplantae; phylum Streptophyta; class Pinopsida; order Cupressales; family Taxaceae; genus Taxus; species Taxus chinensis. The sequence goes on from CM034148.1 coordinate 811,228,557, forward strand.
CCACTTTCCCCATGTCCTTGATAGGACTTGCTCTGAATTTTTCATAGTTCTTTACCTAGGAACTCAATATTTTCCTTTAATCAATTGGCCCAGAATTTCCTGTATCGCTTCTCAATTAATATTTATAAGAAGATCTCTATGACTGATATCTATTTTATTTTTTAGTATGATGATGAGTCTATCATTGAATTCATCACACATTGATGAGGGCTCATTAATCAACTCACCTTTCAACTTCCACAACCCGAGCTGATAGAGTTGTTCACTAGGGCTTGTGCCAGAAAAATTTCCCCAAATCTTAGGGTACACACATTTCAAACATTTGATGAGGCATTCACCATGGCTCAGAAGCAAGAGATCCATGCCCTTGAAGAGAAAAAGCTTAAGTTACACAACAAGATTGCTCCGTTTAGGTTGAATGAATCCTCTTGTTCTTCTAAACCACAAAACAATCATTCCAATATTCATTATAAGGAAAAAGGATCTACCAATGCAGTGGTCCTGAAATGCGGCCCCTTTCATCTGTCAAACTAATCAAAACCTCCTCTTAATTTTTCCCTGTTCAGAATTTCCAATACAAGTATGAACATAAACATTATACCTCTATAAGAGAGCCTTAATCCTCTGTGTTGGAAAATATTTTAAAAGTGGGAGCCATCACCCTACACACTTGTCAAACCACATATTGGTTTTGACCCTTCCCATCCTATAACCGCATGATATAAGGATAATGAATACTATAACTATCATAGTGTTAGGGGACATAGTGACAATAATTGTAAAACCTTCAAGAACATTGCCCAAGAAATGTTAGATACTGGAGATTTTTTCCCAGAGAACCCTAACGCGCTAGAAAATCAAAACCTTCATATATTTAAGAAACCTTTTCCAAACCATTACCCCTTCTTCAAACTAGGCTAGTGAGACCTAGGGTTTATTTTAAGACCTCCCCTTTAAAAAATTAGTTTAGAATGGGTGGCGAATCTACAAAATCAACTTTCGAATCGATGGCGAATTTTTGAAAAAATATTTTGTGGCAGAGGGTGCTTTGGTAGGGTTGAATTTTATTGGATTTTTCTTAGTTGTAAGGGTGTTAGAAAATCATCTATTGGTTTTCGTATAACCCATATTGGATGGTATGAAATGGATAGCCAACCAACCCAGGTTGGATGGCTTTCCATCATCTTTTGTACAACCTGGGTTGTACAACATATGAATGGATGACCGTCTAACTTGGGTTAGATGGATGTCCATTGCTTGCCATCCAACCTAGGCTAGACAGAAGCCAATGGATGGATTTCCAACCTAGGTTGGATGGAAGTAAATGGATGGTCATCCAACCCAAGTTGGATGGACAACCACTCTTTTTTGGATGTCTATATTAAATACCCCCTTGTAACCTCCCACTATGTAATATACCTCGGCAAATATTTACACATTTTGATTAGAAACCTTGGTGAAATACATACATAAGTTAATTTTTACATATAAATAGTAGGAGAACTGACCCATATAAATGACATATCGGTGGAAATTTTAGGTGAAATGGGAAGAAAATGACTGCTGAAAATTCACCATTTCCAATTTCCAAAATCCCTAATATTCAAAATTTTATGAAAAATTTGTAACTAAAATTTTCCATGGTGAGACCTCTAGAAATGACACCAATGTTCATGAGGTTCATGCCGTCTTTGACACAATACTTTTCGCTTCTTCTCAGTTTCCTCCCATCCCATTTAGTGAGGAAATTCTTACACGAGATCCTCTACCCACAGAGGAGCCTATTTCACCTGCTCCTCTACCCATGGAGGAGCCTACCTTGCCTACTCCTCTACCCACGAAGGAGACTACCTCACCCACTCCTCTACACATGGAGGAGCTGACTCTACCCACTATTTTACCTACCAAGCAACCTACCTCACCTACTCCATCTATAGAGGATCTTACCACACTTATCCCTCCACCTATCGAGGATCCTGTACTAACCACCCTTCTACCCATGGAAGAGCATATATTATCCTCTTATCTACTTAAGGAAGAGTCTACACCTCCCACCTTTCTGTCTCCTTAACCCAATTTTATATCCTCTTCCTATAAGTGATGTTTCTCAAGGGTCTTCCAAGATCCTTTCAACCTTCTTACATTCATTCTACCTATAGAGTCAAAATCCAAAAACTTCCATATCTCATAGACCTTAGAATTCTTCATAGGGATTACCACCAAGTCATCATCATCTTCCTCTACCTCTACACCATTCTCTCATTTGGCTGATCGCTTAGAGTATGTTGATTTCTCCAAAATTTGGGGGTTCCTTTGAATCCCAGTATCCACCCAAATACATATGTTATCCCCAAATACTTCAACTATCTATCCTAAAGTATTCAAGGAAACCAAATCTATCACACCTAAGATGGTCATATCAATCTTTTCTTCATTAGCCTCACCTTCACCCCAACCTTCACCTGTACCCAAACCATCACCTGCACCTACACCTACCACTACATTAGGGATCTTGCCAATGCCTAGTCTATTCCACCCCATGTGAAGATAGATTTGATCCCTCTTTATAAACTGCCACCAAGTATATTCATGCACCTAAGAGGAAGACCCAACCTATTACACCTCACACTCTGATTTATTCCACACATTATTATTCAGCTTTGCCTCTTCCATCAATCTTAGGCCCACATCCATCTACCCATGTCAAGCTACCTCTTTTCCAAGGAAAAATTAAAGCGATTCAACCCACACTCTTGCTTCAATATTCTATTCTACACACACCTTCTTCATCACCCATGCATTTACCTTCTCTTTTACCTATAAATTTTACATTATTGTCGACCATAATCTTACCCACACCTCTATTATCACCTTAGTTGACTCGCAAGCCTACACCTTCTGCATCCCCTTATTCTTCACGCACTATTCCAACACCTTTACCTAAGAAGGTATAACCTAAACCAAATAACACACTACCTAACAAGAAGGTAGTTAAAATGACCCAACCCCCAACTCCCCCTCTTTCACGAAAATCATCCACACATTCATCTAAACCCACTCTGAGTTCAAATTGTGATGTATTCACAGGATCCTATTCTAACATCCTCGCTAGGTTATTAGAAACCTCTATTATCACATTTCCACCCATTAAGCCTTATGACCCGCTTAAACCCAAACCAGTAGGGTTTGACGATACCAAAATCTGTTCATATCATCACTCCTTAGGGAATGATGTCAAAGGTTTTAAGGCCCTAGAAAACATTCTTCTTTAACTCTATACTTTGGATGGTATCTTTGATGAAGATGACTTGTTGGAGGAGAATTCCATTCCCCCTTCGCCCACTGCTGCACAACCTAGACCTATATCTATTAATTGGCCTTTACTTGCATCTCCACAACCCTCTTTTCCTCCTCCAATATTTCAAATAAAATTGGTTCAAGTAGTCACTCAATTATAGAAAAATAAAGGAAAAGAGAAAACTGTTAGCCCATCCAGTGCACCTTCACCCACCATTCCACCTACACCTGCCCCCAGGGTAACCATCCATGAGCTGGCTTATTCTGTTTCTAATGGATTCAGACATCACACTATGATTAAACAACTTCATTAATCTCCTCTGAAGATGTCTTTTTACAATTTAATTCAAACCTCCGAGTCTCATCGTCAGGCCCTCATTAAGGTCCTATAATCTATCAAAATTTCACCAAATGATCCTACACCTATGGCCTCCATATTTACCCCTCATCATGTGGTTTCCCCCATCACTTTGCCTCAAAATTCTGCCCCCATTACTTCTCCTTAGGTTTCTGCTATTAGTTTCGATGATTAAGAGATTTCCCCTAGACAATTAGATGATCCTGATCTTGCCCTCTTCTTCATCGCCTACATCAATGATACTCATGTTTGACACATTATGATTGATGGAGGTGTTAGCATTAATATAATTTCTTCCCATGTGAACTAACAATTGTGCATACCCACCCATTTCATGCATAAAAAACCCTCTTATGCTGCATTATTTCAATGATGCCATGACTTCTACACTTGGCACCATCATCCTCCACATCCACATGGGTCTCACACTAGTCCTAAACTATTCTATGTGCTTGAGGGGGAATTTACATATAAGATGCTACCTGGCCGACCCTAGACTTGCGTTATGGGGTGAGTTACTTCAACCCTTCACCATTTCCTAAAGTTTGAATATGAAGGGTACCCCTACACCATTAAGGTGGATCCTTCCCGTTTTAAAACCTGTAACATGATTTACTGACCAAATGATGTCCTTATTCCAGTCAATGTATCTACCAATCGTACCACTTCATCTTCTCTCCACTGCATCATCTACCAATTTTACCGCTATACCTTCCACAACTGGCTCATATACCATTTCTTCCACATCTTCCACAACTATCCTATCTATCCCCACTACTACCACAACTTCCACAACTAACCAATCTACCAACCTACCTATTTAACTGGTAAATGATTCCTCATCTTCTTCGGCTTCAAGTAGCTCATCCATCCTTGGTACCCAAGTACCAACCTCTAATCTCTTGGCAAGTGTTTTTTAAATGCCTTACCCTAGGGGAGTACCACCTATACAACATAAAAACTTTCCTTACTCCTCAGGAGGATGGAATCCTTCACCAACACCCACGTGATGACCGTCATGTAGGAGAGGTTTTTTCCATACGGTCCTCCCCACCTTCGTACCAACTTGACATATGGGGGACTAGAAAATTATTCTTATTCTATTGAACCACCTACCCAAACCTGAGCTTTCTCATCTGACTTCCAATACCTCACCAAACACTGCTTCATGCACACTTTTCTTCATCAATGTGTCTGGAAGGGATTTGGCTTTGATATTTATGAGAAAGGTTGTCACACAGTCATACCTCACACCACCTGAAAACAAAAAGACCATTGTGGAATTGGTTTTTCTTCACAACCTCCTCCTAAGAAGGTTCACGTTACCTTGGTCGAAGAATAAAAGTATTCCCCACCGTCCTCGCCAAATGCACTGCCTTCACCCACAGAGTCTATAGATCCAGAATCCATCCCTCCTAATTTTTTTTTTTCATAAACACCATTTCTTTGGGACCGTTGACCTATCATCGTGATGGTGAGGTGCTTTCTTTTCTTCCTCTTCTTTATCCTATCATGTAAGATGATGACACAAATTCTATCAATGTCGTTCAATGTCAGGATGATGATTCTATTCTCACCTATTTAGGTGAAGACAATTATTACATTCACCAATTGTTACCTTTTGAGACACAAACCATGCTAAATGAGTCGACCATAGAAATAAACATCCTCAATCAAGACAACCCTCAAATTATAAAGATAGGCTAATCTTTAGATTCTACTGAACAAGAAGCCTTCATCTCTTTCCTTCGAGATCATAAAAACACTTTTGTGTGGTCTTATGATGATATGCCCAATATTGACCCTAGTATCGTGGTCCACAATATAGTGACTATTCTTGATGCCAAACCTATGAAAAAGAAGCTGCAAAAAATTCATCCACGCATTTCCATTCTTGTGAAAGAATAACTCTAATGCCTTCTTTCTGTTTCCTTCATTATACCCATTGACTATCCACAATGGATTTCTAACAACGTTCCTGTCACCAAAGTGACAGTGGGACTCCGCATCTACAAAGAATTCTGCAACCTTAACCTTACCTCCCCTAAGGTTGAATTTCCTCAACCTATAATTGACCAACTTGTTAATCTTACAGCTGGCCATGAGATGCCATCTCTTATGGATGGATTCTCAGGTTATAATCAAATATTACTCACTCTGAAAGATCAACACAAAACTACATTCATCACTCCTTGGGGGACCTTCTGTTATTACATCATGCCCTTTAGTTTGAAAAACATTGGTGCCACTTATCAATGCTCTATGACCTATATCTTCCATGATATCATACATGGCATATTGGAAGATTATGTTGATGAAATTCTCGGTAAGTCTAAAAGTCATGCAAAACACCTCCCAGTCCTAAAAGTCATCTTTGATCATCTCATTTAATACTGTGTTCACCTTTAACCAAAGAAGTAAGTATATGCCATTCTCTCCAGAAAAATCCTTGGTTTCATCGTCTCTTTGTGGGGCATCGAAGTTGATCCCCCCAAAATCAAGGCTATTCTAGAGATGCCTCCACCTACTAACCTTCAAGAACTTTGTAGTTTGCAAGGAAAATTGTAATCCATTCGACGCTTTATATCCCAACTTTCTGACCAATGCCCCACTTTTCATCATCTTCTTAAAAAGGATGTTTCCTTCAATTGGAATGATGAGTGCCACAAAGCCTTTGAAGAGTTGAAGAAATACCTTCTTCAACCATCTGTGCTCATCCCACCTAAATATGACAAACCTTTTTACCTCTTCATTTATGCCACTAACCATTCCTTGGGTACCATGCTCACTCATCACAATGAACAACATAGGGAGTAAGTAGTTTATTACATAATCTATACTCTTTTAGAATATGAGACTAGGTATACTCATGCTGAAAAGCTTTGCCTAGTCTTGGTCTTTCTGACCACTAAGCTTCACCATTACCTACTTAACCACAAAACCTTCATCGTCAACAACACAGACTTTCTGTATTACATGTATGCTAAAACTTACCAACACCAATGCACCACGCGTGGGATCATGCTCCTTATAGACCTAGACATAAAATTCATTCATTAAAAATTTGTTAAGGGACAAACCATTATAGATCAGATTATAGACACCCCTCTTCTTGGTAATCAATCTTCTAACTTTGATTTTCCTGACAAATACATTACCACTCTTTCCCTGGATGACACCATTTATCAGATGACATTATTATTTGATGGTTCTAAATGTCAACGTGAGGTTGGTGTAAGGGTCATCCTCATTCCTCTTGATGATGAGCCTATGTAACTATCCTTTAAACTTGAATTAGACCGCACCAAAAACATCATTAAGTATAAAGCACTTGTTTTGGGGATTCAAACTTCTATAGATTTAGATTTTAAATCCATTAATACCTTTTGTGAATCTTAACTAGTTGTGAACCAAGTCAATGGTTTGTACCAGTGTCATAACAAGGTCCTTCAAAAGTATAAACATCATGTTGACATACTTTTGGCCACGTTTGACACCTACCTCATTCAAACCACTATATGATCAACTAACAAATTCATGGATACCATGGATTTCCTTGCCTCACAAATACCTGCCTCACCTTCAGATTCTAAAATATTTGTCATAGTACAATAGTTGCAGTCACCCTCTTATGTTATTCACAGTGTCAATATTATGGGAAGAATCGAAATTGTCCCACAAAAGATTTGGTATAAGAAAATCAAAAATCTCCTCTCCCTCTCAATTCTGCCTCTAGATTTTTCTTGAAATGGATGATGATCCTTACTAAAAATTGTCTCTCATTACGTCATTATGGGGGATCTTCTCTAAAAACATGGTTTTGACGGTATCCTCCTATGATGCCTCACTAGTTCTAAAATCCCTTACACCATTACAGAAATCCATGAAGTGATTTGTGGTGGACATTTTAGTTTCCTCACTGTTGCTAAACATATCATTCGCCTCGGCTATTACTAGCTAATCCTTAACCAAGAATGTTGTGAATATGTCAAGCATTGTATGAAGTGTCAAAAACACACTAACCTTCACCACACCCTAATTCATGCCTTACAATTCACCAAAGACTTTTGGCCTTTCTCTCAATGGGGTTTGGATCTCATCAGAGAGATTAACCCTCATTCTTCTCAACATCATCAATGGATCATCACAGTGATCGAATACTACAAAAAATGGGTTGAGGCCATTCCTCTCATTTCTACCAAAGCCAAAAAGATTGTGGAATTCATCAATCACCATATTATTTGTTGTTTTGGTGTTCCTTATTTCCTTATCACTGACAATGGAAAACAATTCAAAAATAAAATCCTTTACAAACTGTGTGAAAAATTTGGCATTCAACTCAGTTTCTCGTCACCCTATTACCCTTAGGAAAATGGCCAATCCAGATCTTCCAAAAATATCCTCAACAAAATTATTATGAAATCCATTGACGACACTGGTAAGGACTGGCACATGCACATCCCTTTCACCTTATGGTCTTATTGCACCGATATTTGTACCTCTACCAATGCCACACCTTTCTCTCTACGGTATAGAGGATGTCCTGCCTCTTGAAGTCCAAATTCCATCTCTTCATATATCACTTAAGGATATGCTCTCTGATGATGATTTTTTCCAAGAACGTTTGGTGCAACTTGTGCTATTGGACGAGCGTCATTTAAGTGCTCTCGAACATCTCCAAATCTACCAAAAACACATCAAACGTGCCTATGAAAAATGTTTTCATGAACGAACCTTCAAAATTGGTGACATTTTTCTCAAGGAAAACCAACATGTAACCAAAACTGAGAAAAGTAAATGAGGTGAGTTTTTTCCTAATTGGCTTGGACCCTATATCATCACCCATACCTATGGACTAGGAGCTTATTTTTTATCCTCTCTTTAGGGTAAACCCGAAATTGATCCACTTAATGCTTTGCATCTTCAACCATTCTTTTTTTAAATAAATTACTACATCACTTTATGTCACTTATATGATCATCCCTTGAGTGAACCTTTCCCTTCACCTACCTCTTTTTAGGACCAATGACTCAAATAAAATTGTGTGATTATCCATCACCCTTTCAACATTGTCTTAAATATGAGTACCGCGGCTCTACTCATGGCATTATTCTCATGGATAATTTTTTTCCTCTTTAGAATGGAATCCCATGGTTATTCGTCACTCGAAACCCCTCTTTCATAGTTAACCTTTTCGTGTTATGGTTTTGCCTTCATAAAAGAGGCCTATACTCCTTTATAGTCTTGTCCATGACTCTAAGTCCAAAATAAGAAAATATATTGGATAACAAAAACTCTACTCCTTGAGTTAAACTTGTTGCAAATAGATGATTCCATTAAAAAGGAAATCTATCTTTCTCTCTCATGGTGCTATAAGTAGTCTGCTCCCTCGAAGGAAAACTATAAAAATCTAGCCACCTATTGCACTTAGTCTATCCAATAAAAAGAAGACTAATCTATATCTCTCAAATAAAATTATCTGGAGCTTCCTGCATCGATCATATTCACGAATACCTCAAGGAGAACTTATTTATCACAATATAGACTTCTTACATCGATAAATCTATACAAACAAGAAGAAAAAGTCAAGAAAACTAGTAAATTTTGGTCATGGACTTGTCTATTCTGGTTTTTTGTATCTTGCAGAAGGGGCATGTTGTCCCACAACAAGGTTACACTTAAGAAAAACTCTTCCATCTTACCTTTTGTTTACTATTTTTTAAATCAACTCAAGGGACGTGGCATGTATTCTAAAAATTGTGATCACGCAACTTATTTCAACTCTAGACCCATCACTCATGCAGTGTATCTAGGGAATTATGTTTAATAAGTCTAGGGGTATAACAATTATAGTCCTTGAAAAATATGGGCATGTTGATTCTTTTCATTTATTATATGTTTACTTTTTGTTTCTTCAATAGGACAAGACCATCAAAATTAAATCAACCACAACATCTTCATCTATGCCTACACCTAATTCACCTTACCTATTACCTATTCACCATTAGAATTTTCCATTTTTCAAACATACCTTACCCAATCAACTTATTCTAACCTACTTTCCTGGCCTACCTACTCAACTTACCTACCCAAATTACCTACCCAAATTACCTAATCCAATCTCATTTTGCCCTTGTTTAAGGGAGAACTACATTGGCCTGAGGCCCCTTTCGTAAGGGCTATGTAGGTAGCACTCTGAGGGCATGGGGCCCTCAAAGGTTAGCTCGACCAGTTTTTCCCCCACCATTCTTCCCCCATAACCAAAACCATAGTTAGTTAGTTTCCATAAAAACAATGACTTGGAAATTATCTTAAAACAAAACATACATCACCCATACACATTATCATTTACTTTCCATAATACCAATAATGTGGAAATTAAATCGAAACAAACACAACCAAACCATGCCTAAAAATCTAGTTTCCATAACATCAATAACTTGGAAATTAATCTCAACCATGCCTAATCATCTAGTTTTTCATGACATCAATATAATGGAAATAAAATCAAATTATACAACCATAACTAAACCATGCCTACATTTAGTTTTCATGACATCAATACAATGGAAATAAAAGCAATCATTTACAACCTTAACCAAACCATGCCTAAGCATCTAGTTTCCATAACATCAATAACTTGGAAATTAAACTCAACCATACCTAATCATATAATTTCCAAAAACCATAATACATGGGAACTTAAACCATTCAATCAAATCAAAACAAACCATAACATCAAGCATGCCTACAACTAATTTCCATGACACCAATATAATGGAAATAAAGTGCATCATATGTAAATCCCATCATCAACTTATAGCCAAAATGTTTATGTGTCAATACATATATACATATTGAGTGTCTCTCAAAATATCTCATATACAACTCACCTCTTTGACACACAAACCAATATAAACATAGAAAAAAAAAAATAGCACCATCTCTATGAGGATCCGACACCTCTGTTGATCTCTCCTGTACCCTCATATGGCCTCTAACGCAGTGAACTAGTCACCTCCCACTCACCATGCCTATGAGACCGATGGCTCCCTGAGCTACTGTTACTATGAGTTTGTGAGATATTCCTCGTACTGACTACCTATTGGGCTTTATAATAGTCATATGACAAAACCTAGAGATTGAAATCTATAATCTGATCCTGATAACACCTAGTCTCAGACACAACATCTCTATACCTATTCATTGATATCACCTGGGGAGGTGTCTTTGCTCTAACCTCAACATGTGGCCCCTATCCTTGTACCAGTGACCATTTTCCTTCTACCTATAAAATGGGAACCTTTCCCAGTGCCGTTGCCTGTATAATGGGACCCTATCCCGGTGCATATGCCTGTATAATGAGACCTTTTCCTGCTGTTGGTACTTATGTAGTTGTTAGTTGTTCCTGTAATGTGGCCACTTGTGACTGTAAATAATTCATCTGAGATTGTAGTCCTGTAACCTCCCCCCATTCCCTACCGGTGGCTGTGCTGAAGCCTGTACTCTTGCTTAGGCCTGTGCTAGCTATACCTATAGGGTGGTCACCTGTGCATGTTCTTGAGTGAGCTTCCATTGTAAAGTTATCAACTGCCCCTGTAACTTGTCTCTCTGTACTATAATAGTCACCAAGTCTGACTATCCTGGCCTTGGTGGTGCTGCAAGTAGCTAGGCTATCAAATAACACCTGTACCAGCTAGTTGTGTCTACATCATCAATCTACCTATCGGTAACCTGCTCCACCTACCCTGCGTGATCTACTAGGTATAGAAAGGGTGGAGGCACATCCTGCTGAAGCCCAAACTAGTGTTTGACTCGGTCAATTGGTATCATCTCATGATCCTTGGGTCACTGTCCTTGTATCCATCAAACTAGCTATAGGCCTACTAGCTCCTCCACCATGCCTCCATATGATGGGAAATAATGGTCATCAATCAACCAACACTTGTACCAGCTAGCTTCTCCATGGTTATCAACCAACACCTGTACCAACTAGTTGTGTCTGTGTCATCAATCTACCTATCAGTAACCTAATCCACCTACCCTGCATGATCTACTAGTTGTGGTAGAGATAATGGTCTCTCCACATCATCCATACGATACTATGGAAAGGGTGGAGGTACATCCTGTTGAAGTTCAAACTAGTGTTTGACTCAGTCGATCGGTATCATCTCGTGATCCTTGGGTCACCGTCCTTATATCCATCGAACCAACTGTAGGCCTACTAACTCCTCCACCATGCCTCCATATGATGGGAAATCTACATAGGGCCATAAAAAAATATCAACAGCTGATATGCCATCTAACAGTCACCTGTAATATGCCACATCTCATGATGCCTTGTCCACCCTTGGATGTGCCCCTATCAATACCCATCTCTTGTAGCCTACTCTGTATACCCCTCTATGCTAATCCTTTTGGGGAAGGCTTGGTGGATACAGAAACATTATGTGCTTGTAGGCCCAATAATGAAGAAGATAGGTGCAACACACCAAACCGCCAAATCCTCCTATAGGCCCATAACTCCCTATAAAGTTGTACCAAGTACAATGGTGCTTATGCAACAAACTCTCTCCTCAATCATATCCTCTAAAACAACCATCTATGCCCATGGAAATATCCCACCCTCAAAGTCTGGGAGCACATAACAACCAATCCCCACCATCATCAACACTGTAATTTGTGTCTCGTGTGGATGTGTGGCATACATACCGCCATAACTAATGCTCAAACTATGATAAGTCAAGTATATCATCACCTCTCAAAATAATGCCACCAAAGGATCGAATGCCACATCTAAAGAGATTTGATACAAAGGATCCCCCACAATCGGTAACCTCAGGATCCTGTAAACGTCCTCCAAAGTAATCATCATCTCCCTGGTTGGTAAGTGGAATGTGTTGGTCGTCAGGTCCCATCTATCAATGAGGGTGACCATCATGCTATGATCTTGGACTATTCGTCTCTACCATCTCACCACTCCTAGCCCCACATCCATCATATGATCCCACTCATCCTCAGTGACATTAGGTCCCATCTGCACTAATAGAGGCAGAAAACGGTCTCACATAGTCAACTACTACCTTGCTTGCATCATCAATGTTCACACATGTTAATTAATTGGCCCTTTCAAACATTTATTCAAATGTACCTAGCCTAATACGTACTTACACCTTTCCTAGGCTACACACCTTTACCCAATTTGCTTGCTTGACATCCATTCTATCTAGCTTACACATTTACACTTTATCTATTTCATCGATTTCCCCCTTCACCTATTTTACCTAACTTACCTCATCCACCTTGTGCCCATTCTCTAGTGTTGACCTATACCTTTGCTTCATCCCTACATCTTCCCATTTCTACCCATTCACCCTCACCTAGCTTTAACCCATCCTTTCCTAGCATAAACCAACCCATTCTTACACTATGAAATCTACGAAACCTTCCCCTAACTTAAAAACTCCCCAATTTACCCTTCACTAATTTTTTGTCACTTTTCAATGTGTCTGGTATCAGTCACCCCATTTGTTATCGGTCCCCTTTGAACCCACTGATGCTGGTAGATCCACTGACACTGACTGATAGCTGACCAATGTCGGTCATTGGTTCGACCCTAAAGCCAAACCCCCATGTCCCCTTTTTCAAAAAATTATATAAAACCCCCAACCAACCCACCGACATCACCTTCACTTGCCTTTTGATTCAACTTACTACCTAATTAAACTAAATTTCACCCTCGCCATACACCATTTCATCCAATTTTAATCAAAATTCCAATCACATTTCAAAATCTATATTTTTCATTCTTCTACCTTAGTTTTAACTAAAAAAACAATGGTGCTCGAATCTTACCTCTACTCTACACCATCTCCATGGTGGGATCTTAGGAATAGGAATCTGCCCTCCACCTGTGCCCTCTCCCACCTCTGTCATGTATCAATCCACCTCCAAGTAGTCACCCAATCAAATCACTCAGATAGATCTTGTGGTCTTGAAAACTCCACTTCAACACCCACGAACCTCTCACCAACACACTCACAAGGACAACTTTGATGTTTTCTACATGAGTTTCTCTCTCTCATTGTCATTTTCACAAAGTTAAAATGCTCAAATGAGCTATTTTAACATGAATTTTTACTTTTAACCATCGACAGGTCGACCGATGTCACTTATGTTGTGCCCTAGAATACAGACGTTTATCTCCCTTACCAAAATTAGTTACATCTCAACTGGTACTGGTCACCTTGCCTAAACCATCTTGCATAATTTGCCCAAATTTATGCTATAGGAGGCCATTTTCTTGCTGCCACAACCTTACCACCAACCTATGGCCTCACCTAAAAACCCCACTTGCCTAGTCATCTCCCTAATTATATTGAGGGACAAATTTTTACCTATACCTCGGCTTTACCGATGACCTTACCTATACACCCTTGCTGAAACCAACCATTTGACACTCTAATTCACTTACTCATTATACCTTGTGATGAAACTACTCGTTTTCTTAGCCTACCGACCTTGCCTTGCCTTATACCGTGATGTTTATCTTGATAAGACCAAACCTTTTGGTTCTTTCAAACCCACCTAATGCCCGTTCCTGTAGTTATCCTCATTGTGTTTCTAGGACCGTATCTTATACCTTGGATACCTAGACCACATCAACCTGATTTGGATAAACTATCGACCTTTGACGATGTTGAGTTTGTGAGCTCTTCAACCTGGTTTCTTATCACACTCTACATGTGTGCGTACATTTGAATGCCCCCATCCATTACCCACACCAATATCACCATTACCTATCCCCACACCTTACCAAATTTTTCATCACCTACCACTTTATCAAACCCATCACCAATTCTGTCTTCTACTTCATCAGTTCTTGGTTTGAGAAGGATCACCTCCACCCATACCTAGGGAAACCTAACCTTCACCCATACCTGGGGTTACCACTTCTTATGTTTTTCATCATCGCTTATCAATACAAGCTACATGATAAAAAGGGGAAAATGTAGACTCAAAAATTAGGTCGAACCCTACTAAGTTCCCTTTGATTAACATACATCTAACCGTGATCTCTCCACCTCATCCTAGACCTATTCCAAGCCCATTAATTAACCTAGACTAAGTCCTCACTCCCCTTAACTAACTAGGACTCATTCTAACCCTAACCTTAAATGCCTATCATTCCTCTAACTAACTTACCACTCCATTTAGCATCATTCCAAACTCTTGACCTAGAATCAATTCTGAATCATTCCAAAATTGGGAAGAAAATGTTATTTTTGGAAAAGTATGACGTTTTCTCCCTAACCGACACTAAAACATTCCTCGGTTGGCGCTGGTCACCTAACTATCATTAGTTCTCTTAAATAAGGATTTCCAATCCTTTATCCAGGTCCCTCAATCTTGGCTTATGGAATTCTAGCATTCTTGCACCCTCATATCATTCAATGATCAAAAACAGGACCAAAAGCATTCTAGTTCTTCACCAATAGCCAACCTCTTGCTTCTCAACTTCAGATCACTCACAGGGAAGTGTACATAATTCATTTTCGCAACATTGGACATGGATCCATTTCTTCTATGAGTGTTCACTAACCACCAAACATCATCTATCAACCTCCAATCTCCATATAAGTATCTTGATCTTGTTGTTACGTTATTTTATCCTCTAGTATTGATTCATTTATTATGTAGATTTTGTTTCTCTCTTAAATACCTCCATCACCCACCTACTTTCCAATCTACCCATTTGAACCTCTCTATCTCTCTAAGCACCTATTTTATCATCCTTGAGTCCTCACATAAATACTACTACCTTGCCTAAACTCTCCAACGCTCACTGCTAGAGGATCAGGAGGCTCAGGATCAAGTAGACCAGGTTGTTCTAGTGGTAGAGGAAATATTTGTGGTAGTTCTTTTCTTAGATCTAGAGAACAAGGCCCACATCCCCAAAAAACCCCACATCAACCATAACAGTTGTTTTATGATATGTATCTTTACTTGCTAGAATACAGAGGAATTGAAGGTGCTGCAGAACATGTACACACGTGTGAACTGCTATGGCGCGCTAAAGGAATAACCACTTTGGATAGAAAGGAAAGTTAGTTTTTTACTACTCTTCAAGGGCACACACATAACTGGCATAGAAAGTATGATCCATACCAGACTAAAGTCAATTATGATGCTTTTAATTCTACATTTTCAGCTGAGTTCCATATCCCTGAGTTTGAAAAGAAGAGTATTATCATGCTTAAGGACATCAAACATGGCTTATATGAAAGTTTCGAGGAGTATTACATGAATTTTAAAACTTTTTTGTCAAAGTTATCTTATGACATACATCCTAGCCAACATGTATAGTGGTTTATTGGTGGGCTATTGACTCCTTTCAGAAGGTTGCTATCTCATAAGACTTTTGTAGACCCACACAATGCTTTGGAGGAAGCTCTGTGCGCTGAGGAAGTTGGGAGTGTTGAAATTGGCATAAACCTATTTCTTGAAGCACATATTGTAGCTTTGGTGAAGTAATTGGAAAATCTCTTTGCTAATTCATCCCATGAGATGCGCAGTGGGATTTGGTGTATATATTTTGAGGTTAAAGGAAACACCAAGAATAGCTGCCCTCATAAGTTAGTGCACACCATGTTGTTAGATTACAAGATTTGTCATTTGGTCATGATGCGAGTAGATGTCCTCTTTACCAGCTCACGTTCCATAAGAATGTATGCATGTATTGTAAGATTTGTAAAACTTATACTCATGATACAGTTAACTGCAGAGTGATTGATCACATATATGAACCCATCAAAAATGGTGTGCACCATACTGGTGTCAGAAGTGGATCTGGAACAAGGTGAACAACATAATGAAGGGCACAGTAATAGGGATATCAGAAATAGAGGATTCCATGGTGGTTATAGAGGTTAAGGTCATGGTGGTGGCAAAGGAGGATTTCCTACATGAATTTATTTTACTTGTGGATCTCTTGATCATTATCAACGCGAATGCCCTCAAAACGTGGTTTTCCCCTGGTGTGGAAAATTTTGGTGTGTATTTTCCACATCATTAGGTGAGTCATCTCACTTAGGTGAGATTGTAGGTCCATGTGTCTTTTAGGGGTCATTATGAGATTCTCTTACACGTCAATGCCTCAGCATGTCAGTGCGTTAGTGGATCAGCACGTCAGTGCATCATATGCGTCATTGGGAGTTACACTTCTATTCTAGGAATGTAACTCCCCTTTTCTACTTGAGTTGTCATGATTACAGCATTGGGGGTTACTCAACACCTCCTATATGTACACCCCATTTGATCTATGAGATAGAGGAGAGTTTTATGGCTTAACCAGGTTTTGCCCGTGTTTCAAATATTTACATGCACATTCAGTTGATGCTCGCTCCTCCCGAGATATCTTCATGCTGCCGTTCACACATCCGTTGATGTGCATGTCATCCCTTGTGATCCTCACTTACAAGTTTTAAACCCTATTTCATGGTATCAGAGTGGATCTTGTGGATCCGTGCACTCATCGGTGTTTCTATGCGTGTTTTTTAGCTTCCAGTGTGATATCCAGATCTCATAGAATGTGTCGTAATGAAAATTCTGATCGTGCTCTACTTGTATTGATTCGGACTTCATACCTCCATTTGGGTTATTCATGGTTTGGTTTTCAGGTGTTCGTGGCTTCGTGCTTTGTTTGGGTTTTGGGGTAAGTGCACCAAGTTGGGGGACAATTAAGTGGACATCAAATCCTGAATTTTACATTAAAAACAGCAAAACATCAAATTTTGTCTTCCGCGGACTTGAACCATGCTGAAAAGTAAAAACTATGTCATAAAAATGGTACCATTATGTAGGGGAGACTATTAGCTTTTTAGAAATACTAATTTAAAGTGAATAGAAGAGGATAAATATCATTTTATAATTTTTTACTAATAGTAGGTCTTTAAGACACTTTTTCCTGTGAATGTTTATGTCTACGTTTAAGACTGCAAAATTTGTTTCACTTATCAGAATGTGATAAAACTTATACCATCCCAACCATGGTGAAATTATATACATGTTCAAAAAAAAATTATTTGATTTCAATATTTTTTGATGAAGTTATGATGGGCAAACGGAAAGTGCTCTGTTTTCTTTATGTTTTCATACCACTTTCACGGAAAAAATCATAAAAAATAAAATATTACTAAAAAAAATAAAAAATAAAATCCATCCCAAGATAGATAGTGGCATATAACTTCTCACAAAAGGAAAAAAATATATATCAATTTTTGGTCATCCAAATTGTGGGCAAACGGACTATAATCTTATCGGCATTTTAAAAAAAAAATACTAAGTCATTGAATTTTGAGTGTTTAATATAGCTAATCTTGTCCATTTTTTACAAAAATTAGTATTTTAGAAACTAGATTTCGAATGCTACGATTCATATTAATATAATTTTGTCTAATTTTGAGTGTATGTATTGCTAATATTCCCTAAAAGTTGATATTATGTTGTTATTTGCAATATGATGTCCACGGATGACCCTATATTTGTCCATCAACTTCCTGCACTTACCCTTTGGATAGTCTTCAACTACTCGGCATCTTGCTTCTTCATCATTTCTTGCTCACTATTCATATTGTTGTGACCCTTGCATGGTCTTCGTGGTTCTTTACTTCCTCTTACTCTCTCCATCTATGGTTCGTAGCGTCCTCCAGCACCTTCACTTCCTCCATGACTCATAGCTGCATGTGCACTTACCCTCTGGCTCATCGTTTCGTGGTTTGGTATCTTTGCTGTTGGTTGGGTGTGGGTCGGTTTGGATGTTTTCTATTGCTGGTTGTTTCTACGTTGAGTTTTAGCAGTTCGAAATCCCGCTCCCTACTTTTTCCCATGGTGTTGTTCATGTAAATCTTCAGTTCAGTGGTGATATTTGGAACTTCATCTCAGTGAGGAATCCTACTTTTTAAAGTGGTTCCTAGCACGTGGCAGTTGAGGTTGCTATCAAAAATGTCAAAAAAAAGGAGTTAAAGCTGTCTATCAACGTAGCACATTCAGCTTGCATTGGAAAACGTTTTTTTTCCACTCTGCTATTTTTTTGGACCCTACGTTGGAATCCAACCTACCTCTATTGGTTTCTTCCTTTGCTACATTCAAACACTTAGCACGTGGACTCCTACAACCACAGCAACTCCAACAACCTACTTTTGGTTCAAAAATGCATTGAAAAACATTTTTTTACTGCTCATATGTTGGAAAACATTTTTTGTAGCTCCCACAGCCATTCAACACTCCCACAACCAGCTCAACACTTCTGCTCCTACTCGTGGTGTTTTAGCTACTCCCTCATGTGGCTGCAGCACCTCCCACGCAGCCTGCAGACCTCCAGCGACGTTTCCATAGTCCTGCAGCACTCCAGGCGGTTTCTCAGCACGTGGGCTCTCAGCCAGCTCTTCTAAGCATGGACCCCTCCTTTCCACCTTTTTAAAATGTTTTAAGGTGTAAAAAATAAAAACATTATTCTGTTTGGCAGTGTAATTTTTTTTTTTTAAATTGGGTTATTGGCTTGTATTACTCATCCTTCCTACGAGTGTCAAAGACGGAGGGCGAGGTCCGGGGTTGGCAGGAGGCTAATCCCCCCTTGCAAGCAAAACAAACCCTTACTAAAATTTTATGCCATTTCCAACGAGTACCCACATGAAACCCTTTTCACCCATTTCAGGCATTTTTTAATGCGTTTGCAACATTTATTGGCTTTTTCCATTAGTTGTGGGAATCGTTTTAATGCCATAACTTTTGAATCACTGCTTGTTTTTGAGTGCTTCCTTAGTCAAAGTTGCATGATTTTTCATACATTACGTTATGGCATTGTCAATTTTGTAAACACACTACTTTTATAAAGTGCTACATTCTGGGGGGGGTTGCTTGTACTCTTGGGCCTACACATGTAGACGCATTATCGGCCGAGTCTGATGTCTTGCTTTTGTGCATCTTGCATTTTTCATCATGGAGAGTGATCTTTATAGACTTGAGCATCATAGGATCACCTTACAGCCTCCACCACTTTTCACCAGGAGAGGGAATTATTCAGTTTGGCGTGCTTCCATGGAATGTTACTTCACCCACGAGGGTCTTTTACCCTTCTTGCTTGTGCCAGTTCCTGCACCCGCTGATCATCATCATCTGGAGGACTTCCTTGACATTTGTGACCATGTCTTTGGTCACATGATGATGCATGTCTCTCGTTCTCTTTCATTTCACGTGGCAGACTTAGATGCACCTCATCGTGTTTAGAGCATTCTTCAGTCCTTCTATGGAAACCCTTCACATACAACAATTTTTGTTCCTGCTGCTGATTCAGTTGTCTCCTCTTCTTCATGTGATGATAGTTCCAATGAAATAGACTTGTTTGGTTCTACTTCTGTTGATGAGGATTGTGCACCTAGTTCTGATGCAGAGAGTACTACAGAGGACTCTTCTCCTCTTTCTCTCACTATTCCAGAGAGTGTTGACACTTCCCACATCTCATCAAATATCGAGAATTTTCCTTCTAAGTCTCACACTGTCATTACACCAGCCTCCTTTCCACTTCCAGTGTGTGAGGCCCACTTCACTCCTCTACCTTCATTGGATGAGTCATACCTATCATTGGGACTAGTATCTGCCTGACCTTAGTCTTCTTTTCTCAGAGTCTACTTGTGATGCACTACAGGCCCCTCATCCATCTACGAGTGTTTCAAAGGAGTTCATCATCTCTATTTTTGGGAGTTCCCCTTCTGGGAATCATGTCACTTCCACATTTCCGGAGACCTTCATTGATCCACTCTCAGCTGTGAATCCCTTTTCTGTTGTGGAGGATGTTTTGTTCCCTTCACATCACTTGGACATCCTTTCTATGGGTGTTCCTCTTTTTCACTCTAATAGTTCTATGCACGTGGCATTACCTTCAGTTCCTTGGCACTCACTCGCTAGACCTATGTCACACTTCCATGCACCAGACTCAGAGTTCTTCATGTTGCTACCTTCAGTTTTCTTTGTGGAGTGGGCAGACTTCCAACACATCATTTCTATCCTTCCTAAGGGAAGGCACACAGTTCATCATGGGTGGCTCTTCTTCAGTCTAGAGGTAGAGGATCTTGTCATCAAAATTATTTTGGGAGACCTCCTAGAGCTGCAGAGTTCAGATCCGTCCTTGGCATCTTCTATGTTCCTCTCATCTCCCTCTTCTTCTCTCTTCTTCTTCTTTTCGAGAGATTGCCTCTTTGTACATGGGTACCTTTTCAGGCTCAGCTAGAGCTGGGACCCATATTTGGCATCTTTCTTAGATTAGAGAGTGTTTTTCTCTCTTATGGTGGATGTTTTTCCCACTAGGTTTTCCTTCACTGCTTGGGACTTTTTCTTGTACATGGGTACCTCATCAGGCCTTGTATAGGGACCCATTTCTTGTTTCTAACTTGCCACCTCATCCTAAGTTATGACGAAGGGGGGGTGTTGGTGTGTATTTTCCACATCATTAGGTGAGTCATCTCACTTAGGTGAGATCGTAGGTCCATGTGTCATTTAGGGGTCATTATGAGATTCTCTTACACGTCAGTGCATCAGCATGTCAGTGTGTCAGCGTGCCATATGCATCATTAGGAGTTTCACTTCTATTCTGGGAATGTAACTCCCCCTTTCTACTCGAGTTGTCATGATTGCAGCACTGGGGGTTACTCAACACCTCCTATATGTACACCCCATTTGATCTATGAGATAGAGGAGAGTTTTATGGCTTAACCAGGTTTTGCCCATGTTTCAAATCTTTACATGCACATTCAATTGATGCTTGCTCCTCCCGAGATCTCTTCATGCTGCTGTTCGCACGTCCATTGATGTGCACGTCGTCCCTCATGATCCTCTCTTGCGGGTTTTAAACCCTCTTTCAGAAAACAACATAAGTTTTAAGAATTCCCTAGCTTGTATGAGCATATGAGAAAACATCACAAACAAGATAAGGGTGCAACTATGATTAATATTAAATACGTGGATGGAGATAAATGGATTCCAAAAGTTAGACTAAATTCTAAATTATATCCAGTGTTAGTTACTATACACACTGAGGTTACACATGCCCATGAGACTCTAAAGTTTAAGCCACCTATCATGAAATATGAAGTGATCAATGCAAAGTGTCTTAATGTTGAAAATCAAAAATAGATTTCGTTATCAGGAATTTACAGGGAGAGATTGAGAGTTTAAAGGAGCAGGCACACATGTTGGAATGAGCTAAGAATACTGAAATTTCATAGAAAGACATATATGATTTTAAGGAAGTTTGTAGAATTTTTCATTATGAGAACATCATCCCTATGTTAGGAGAGTGATTGAGAGGGAAAGTAACCCATGTAGGACATGAGTTCCAGAGGAAGATCCTTCACACAAATCCACATCCCCATAATCATGAGTATGAAAAAGAGATTACATTGAATGTGGTCATTGATAGATGGATTCTGAGCAATATTCTAATAGATGCAGGTGTAGAATTTAATGTACTCACATTAGATGCTTGGAATCAGATGGGTAGACCAACATTGTAACCTTATTTGAATATGATGTATATGGAAAATAGACATAAGGCTAATCCTATTGGGGAATTAAAATATGTTACCATTATGATTTAGGGAGCCAAGTTTATGGGGGAGCTTCAAGTATTGGAACTCATAGAGGTAGATAATTTCCAAGCGTTACTTGGGTGCCCCTGGTGTTATGCAAACAATACATATTTATGCTTCAAAAGGGGTACATTAGCTTTCAGAATAAAGAAAATCACATCATTATACCATTGATAGATGTAAAGGCTTCCATGATGTTGATCTATTAAGTGATGAGGACTTGAACATGATATACACACGTACAATCAGATACCCTAAGGTGATTGAAGCATCTAAGGAAGGAGTAATATAGTAGGATGATACTCATTTAATTAGTGATACTACCAGTATTGTTTGTGAAAATTGGGCGCATGGAACATATGAAGTAGTTGGGCACAAGGTTAATTATATAGTTACTCGAATAATTAGGCCACACATGGTTGGGTGCTTGAGTAATAACCAAGTACCTCAATACACTAGCGAAGGAAACCCTGATGTATTTTTGTGTGCTATGGAAGCCCAATGGAAGGATACTAGTGACATAAGGAATATGCTGGTTTATACCATGTGCGAGACAATAACATGTTAGTGGGATACACACAGATACAACCTATTGGAATGAAGAGAAGTGAGAATCACCTTTTCTACTAGGTTTCCAAGGAGCAATGCACCTTCATAGATATGTGAATACCATGGGAAGGATTCTAATTCACAATACATTCTGAAGTGTGAGAGACTATAGATAGAGGGGAAAGAGGACTTACCACAATCAATTTGGTTACATAATTTCTATGCAACCCTTAGTAACTGTGCACGCGTGTGGTATGTCCATGTAGAGTTGACATGGGAGACAATTAATTAGTGAGATATGACCTCATGTATGGTTTACACGTTTGATTACTTTTGTACTAAACCTCTAGTCAATGAAGAATTATAGATTATGAAGTGCCTTAATTTGGGAGATAACATGAAGGTTGAGGAACTACTTTTAGACATGTTTGGAGAGATGAATTTATAGGCGATATTGAAGATACTGAAGAAGAAGAGATGGTCTGCGCTCGGGAAGCAATAGAAAAGGGTAAGATGGTATGCTTGATAGATGGTGAGGAGGAAAATGAAAATAACCTAGATGTTTACCATACTAATGGTATGCGTGAGGTAATGGACACAACATATGATTAGGTGTGTGCATATCATGTGCCTATGAAACTAAAGAAGGTTAACATTGGGATTAAAAAAAGCCTAAAGAGGCCATTATTGGTGATTACTAGTCAAAACATGAGGTAGCTCAGATTATTGAGCTTCTGCGTGACTTTCAAAACTTGTTTCTTTACGGCTATCCTGAATTGAAGGGAGTACACCCTTTTTAGGTGACATGTGAATAAAAATTAAGGAAGGAGTGTGCCCAATTAAGAAGAGGCCTTACTAGATGAATCCTAATCCACAAATTAAGGTGAAAGAAGAAATTGATAAGATCTTGTAATATGGAATCATTGAGCCCATTGAGGAGTTAGAGTGGGTTAGCCCAATGGTGATAAGCATAAATAAATATGGTAAGATAAGGATCTATGTGGAATATAGAGAATTAAGTGCTTCATGTTTTGTTGATCCTATTCTACCCCATTTGAGGATATCCTGGAAGGTGTAGTAGGGTGAAAAATATACTCTTTTACTAATGGATTTTCTGGATATCATCAAGTGTGCATAATAAAAGAATATCATGAGAATAATTTTTTTTTCACTGAACCTTTGGATTGAAGAATGTGCCAATAGTCTTTTCACGCATTTTTTTCAAACATTTTAGGATTTCATCCATAAATGTTTACAGGTGTATCTTAATGATTGGACAGTGTATAGTATGGTTAAGGATCATTGTGAAAATTTGAGACTTATGTTTGAAAGATGCAAGAAGTTAAGCATCTTCTTGAATATAAAGAAATGTATCTTTGTGACACCTTTTGGAATTTTGTTTGGGCATATTATTTGTAAGGAAGGATTTTTGGTAGATCTAGGCAAGGTCGATGTTATCTTGGGATTGGAAAAACCTAACAATAAAAGTGAAGTACGTGGATTTCTTGGTCATATGGGTTATTAAAGGAAATTCATTAAGGGATATGCAAACATTACCACACCCCTGGAGGAAATTTTGAAGGCTAAAGGAAAATTTAATTGGGGCGAGGCACAACAACAAGCATTTGAAACAATGAAAGAAAGGATGACCACTGCACATATTTTATGCTTTCTTTTTTCGGAGAAACCATTTCATATACATGTAGATGCTTCTAGAATGACGATTGACATTGTGTTAGCATAACCAGGTGAAGGAATTATAGACCATCGTATTTACTTTGTAAGTAAAAAGTTGACACCTGTTGAATAAAATTATACAACTAATGAGTGCGAAGCTTTGTCCATGATTTACACATTGCACAAGTTCAGATAATACATATTGGCCACACAATTAATCTTCTTCATATATCATATGGAACTTAAGTATTTAGTCAACAAGCTTGTTTTACAAGGGAAAATTTGTAGGAGAATACTATTATTTCAAGGGTTTCAGTTTAAAGTTGTTGTCAAACTAGGAAGAAGTAACTCAGGGCTTGATCATTTGTTGAGGATCAATTCTGGTGAGGATTGTTGGTTGGATATTTTTTCAATTCAAAATATGAGGTTCAACCATAATATATGGGATTAAATCCCTCCTCAAAGACAGGTGAGGCTGCTTGCTTATTACTAATCTAAAACACAGCAAAAACAATATATATAGTATTCACACTAATCTAACCATTGGGGTTGGGATAAAATCCTGAAATCCACATCCACACGATTCAAAGGTATTGCTTTCGTAAATGAACTGGGTCAGAAACTATTACAATGAGAAAAACACAATGGAAAGGAAATGAGAGAAACGTATTTTATTTCGAGTAAACACAGAGCACGAAATAATCATACGGGCTTTAGATCATAAATATAATGTTAGAAATGATTAGAAACACTAAGATGCTACACAAAGAATAGCTTAAGATCATGAACGTAAGAACAATGTCTTAAGAAAGATATATCCCACAACACAAAGTTTGTGAAATAATATCAACTCCTATTATTCAAAATGATTAAAAGAAAACACAAAGTTTTTCTTCTTTCCAATAGCTCCAAATATTCCAAAAATCTCGACACTTTAGAATGCATAAGAATCCCTTATTTATAATAAAAGGAATCGAGAGAAAATAGGATAAATCCTAGAAAATAGTGTTCTTTAAAAAGAGTTCTATTTTTCCTGACTCTCGCGTAGGAGACCAAGTCAAAATTTGCTTCCTATGTGATGAAACAGAAACGAAAAAGACATGTTGATTTCAAGATTGAAATGACATGAAACATCAAGACTTAATCTGAATCATCATCTTTCACTCCTTCATCTTTCTCTTCCTCTAGCTGAGCCTGTTTGTTCCGAAATTCTTGGAACTTTTGAATTATGACTTGCATTTCATTTTCGTCAGGTGCAGTGGAATGATCATTCAAAATTTTGCAGGTTTCATGGGTATCACTGGCACTTCCGGGAAGCTTTTTCAATCTTCAATTCTTACAAACCGATCAATGATCTCAATACCAAATCCATGTGTTGGTTCATGCTGAACAAACTTTTGGACTTGTTTGAAAAGATCATCAGCTGATAGGATGTCTGAGTTTCCAACTGACACCTTTGGACAAATATTCAGCAACTCTTCTTCCAGATCACTTTTTCCATCAATCAATTTATCCCTTGATTCTCTCAACTTACCGCAGGCTTCATTGAGAATCTTTACTCTGAACCTGATGGCTTTGGTCAGCTGGAAATGCTTATCCATATGTGGGATGATGCCTTCTTCTACCAAGAGATGTGATGGCATTTTCTTTAATGCTTAGAGAGCTTCAAAAGTCAAATCAAGATGTCAGATTTCTTGAGAGAAATCATCGTCCATCTTCTCTCCATCACTCTGAATGTTCCCCAAAGATTGATAGACTTCCACGATGTCTTGAATCACTTCCTTCCCCTGTTGGAGCAGCCTTTGGATCCATTCATTGACCACCCTTCCTTTTTTATTAATCTTCTCAATCGTAGGCACTGATGAGAAATTGAATCCAACAGGGACAAAAGAAGATGGTATGGATTCGAGGGGTTTTGAGAGCTTAAGCAAAACCTCTGTCAACTGCTCCACTTTTCCTTTAAGCTCATCTCTGCTGTCTTTTGTTTCTTTCAACTTCTGGCACAACACATTTGTGGCATCCCGTGCATCTTGTTGTGCTCCTTCTGCTGTCACTCTTCCTAGAGCCACCCTGGTTATCTGATAATCAGAGGCTGTTACGTCCTCTTTAGCTTTGTCAGTCACGGGAGTGGCGATCTCTGCGAACTTATGCCCTGAAGCGTCCACCAAAACCCTTGAAACTGTTTTGGGTTTCTTGGCCGATTTGGTAGTAGGAGCCTTGAGTGAGCTAAAATCAAAGGCCGGTATGGGTACAATCACCTTCCTCTTCCTCAGAGTTTGCTCGAGTAGCCATTGCGGCGTATCAGAGGGAGTTGCCACTGTTGTAGAAGCTGGTATCATACTCTCAAGGGGAGAAGGTTCTACTAGTGGAGGGGGAATAGTTACCAATGTGGTAGTAGATCCAATAAAAAGAGGCACAGGAGGGGGCGTGTTGGTGATTACTTGGGTCCCAGTAGAGAGGGGTGAGAGTCCAGAGAAAATACTAGCCATGATTGAAGAAGTTGATGGAGAATGAGGAGGTAGGAGTGGTTGTGAGGGGGGAGGTGAAGATTCAGACTCCAAAGCCTGGGATGCAAGAGATAAGGTCTCTTCAGTTGGGCAATCAACAAATGATGAAACCAGAGGCTGGCTTCCTTCTTCTTCCAAAGTAATTTCTCCTATTTCTGGTGGTGTTGGTGATTCTGGCACATCCACCATTTCAACTGGAGAAATAATTGAAGAGATTTCTCTTTCTTTTCTCTTTTTGACAAACTTGACCTTTATAGGCCCCTTAGAAGATTTTTTGTCCTTTCCCTTCTTGGAGGGCCCCGCCTCTGAAGCAGCCAACTTTGAAAACTTATCATCTTTAAAACTCATTCCCCAAGAGGAGAGCCATGCTTTGGTGCGTGCAAGAATCAGAGCTGATCTATCTGTAATAGAGGCTTTTTCACTGATCGACCAATCAATAGGTGGGAAAACATATTGATCTTCATTCAGTCCATCATAAGAGGGATCCAGAACACTTTCATTATCGCTAGTACCTTCTGGTAAGTTAGCGAGCTCAAGTGTTTGAATTTCAGCAAGTGTCAATCTGCTATGATCCTTTCTACGAACAGCAACCTCATCACGTAGATCAATCCAGATGTCTTCTATGCTTGGTCTGTGCAGGTGCAGAGTTCCATACGCCCTGAGGACTCCTCGAATGTAAACCCATCTCGGGGCTTCATGTGCTTCTTCAACTTGTCCTGAAGCTCATGGACAACATTCTTAGCTTTCACCACTATCGAACAAGTGTATCTTCCAATAGAAATTGGGAAAGATACAGCAGCCTTATGTTTACTTTGTTGGAACTTGTGGAAATCCAACAATTGCCTAACCAATTCCATCAAGATCAGTTTGTCCCCTGGATATCGGGGCAGATGGAAAGGATCCCCTGGGTACATGACTACCCGTAGATATGTGAACTTCTTGAACTGCAAGAAGACACAACCCCACTTTGAAACCTCAGCCCATGCTTCATCAGATACTCTTGTTTTCCTCAGTTCAGGATTTAACCTACAGATGTTTTCGTAAAAGAAGGCGTCATTCACCCTTCTGAATTGGTCTTGAGACCCTTTTCTTGTCAACTGAGGAAAATACTGATAGACATGGTCCACCATCCTGTTTCCCTTGGTATCCAACCCGGGATAGTTCCTCATACTGGCCGCTGCATAGGTAACATATGAGGACATATAAAACCTTCCCGTAGACAAGACTGTTGTCATTTGGGAATCTATCTCATTACTAATGAGAGTGCCCCAATCAATTCCTTGTTGATTCTTCTTAATGGTGATCATGAATTGATACATCCACCCTTGGAAAACATTTGATTCAGGTAAACCAAAAACCTGACTCAACAAAGTGATGATGTCATTGATTTCCTGAATGAAATCACTTCTGGGGACAAGTCTCGGGAATCTGGAAATGGCCGGTTTGGCTTTGATCAGGAACTTCTTATTTACATGCTTGATACAATCTTCCTGATCATTATCCCAAGCTTTCTGAGCTGACTTGATATCTAACTCTCCATATTCTTCAAAATTGGGCAGCTTGAGGAGGTCATCAAAGTAACCTCCGTCCAACTTGATCACAACTTCTCCCAGCCTGGTTTCTCACAGAACGAGAAGCAGAGTCATAACTCGAAGCGCAGGCTAAGATGAATTCAGGGCACTGAGCAGACATAGGGAAACCCGCTGCAAGAGGTAAACCACTATCGGCTATCGATTTCATCCATGGAGTTTGGGAGGAGCTCTTTACCCTACTCCAGAAATCCTCCATATCTATATTTCTGAGCTCTGTATCTCGGATGTCATAATTGCAATCGATATAGGATGGAGACTCCACCTTTCTAAACTTGTATTTCATCCTTCCTAACTTTTCAGTCTTTTCTTACGATGGACCAGGGTCCGACATGAGGGATTTCAAAGGAGGAGAGTTTCAAAGATCAGGAGATGTTGCACACTGTGAAAACCCCGACCCACTGAAGATGCCGGAAGGGTGGAAAGGCCCGACACACTGAGGAGGATGTCGGGGAGTCCAGAAAACCCGACACACTGAGGATGTCGGAGACTTGAGAAAACCAGACACTTTGAAGATGTCAGAGATTTTGGAAAGCCCGACACTTTGAAGATGTCAGAGATTTTGGAAAGATTTTCCTGACACTTTGAAGATGTCTTTGAAGAGAGATTTTGGAAAGCCCGACACGTCAAATTTTCTGATATACTGCGGGTTTTTGATACTGCACAGCACCCTGCGAAACCCGAGAAAAGGGAATAGGGTTTTTGTTGATTTTATGCAAGTTCTTTCTTCATCATTTATATCCCAAACATATTTTAATCACAACAACATTCCAGGAAATAACACGAAGTGATAATTCCAAAGAGATGAACCCTAAAACATAAACCCGGTTTAGAAAACAACCCCAAAAGAAAAAAGATAAAAACCCCACAAACCTGGTAAGAAAATGGGAAGAATTCCATACATAATTAATTCACAAAAACCAAGAACAAAGAATGAAGAGAAAAATACCTTCAACCAGGGCAAGGAAAGATCAAAAATGATTAACGCAATCGGGCACAGGCGAGTTTCAGGTTTCGAGGTTGGAGAAGCATGCGCGAAAATCCACGAGGTAAAAATACGTCCGGTAAAAATGACGTGGAAATCCACACATATATATGAAAATTTGCAATTAATACACTTCAGCTGGCACGTGCCAACCCACCCGACAACTCGGCATTAACGCCATGTCAGCATGCTCAGGAGATCTGAAAACCTGACACAAAGGTGTTGTGAGCAATTCAGGTTTTGGGTTATGGGAAACAATCGACATGAAGCATGATGCTTAGATGCTTCAAAGTTCCGAAAACCCAACACAAAGGACTTAGGCAATTCAGGTTTCAGGTTGCGGGAAACAATCGACATAAAGCATGATGCTTAGACGAAGGCATGCTCCGATGTTCGGAAGGTCCGCAAACCCGACTCGCCTTAGTCGATGCGGGTTTCGGGTTTCGGGGAACACAAGACACGAAACATCTAAAACACATGTTGTCCTATCGGTGAAACCCGAAAACCCGATTATCTCTCATAAGGCAATTTTGCAAAACCAGCTTTTAAAAAATTTCGTAGGGTTATCTGATAGTTTTGGCGTAAACTCAAAAATTGAGATAACAGCTGGCTCCAGTTGGGGACTTTCTTTGTGATATCAAAGGAAGAGAACTCAGAATCTCTGGTTTTATCCATTGGGCTATGGAGTCAGAAAAGAAGAAAACCGAAAAACAAAACAAACAAACAAAGAAGACTAAAAGCAAACACACGACATAAAATAAAGTATATACAATGCAAGAGAGCGTCTTGCATTAATGATGGAACAACTTCAGATGTTGACCGCTGAAAGGAAAAGGGAGTAATTCTCCATCAAGGTATGATAGATGGAAACTATTTTCACCACTCAGCTGATGAATCTTAAAAGGTCCTTTCCACAAGGAGTCAAACTTTCCGTGCATTCCTTTCTGCTCCCTTCTTTTATCCCAAAGCAACACCAGGTCTCCAATTTGGAAATGACGTTGCCTTGACTTCTTGTCAAAAATTTTCTTTACTTTTCTCTGATGGTCTGCAATGCGATCAACCACTTTGCTTCATTCTTCTTCTAGCCTGGCTAGGTACATAACCCTCTTCTCAATAGAATTTTGAAAAGCCGCATCTTCGACTGCTTTTGCCAACTGTAAGGCTGGCAATTCTACTGAGATAGGAATCTCAGCATCAATCCCGTACAGCACTTGGAAAGGAGACATTCCTATAGCTCACTTTGGGGTAATCTGATCAGCCCACAACGCGTCATACAATGCTTTGTGCCATGTCCTCTGGTTTTCATCTACTAGTTTTCTAATTATGGTAACCAGGTTCTTGTTGCTGGACTCAGCTTGCCCATTGCCTTGGGGATAATAATCAGATGAGTGAGCCAAAGTGATGCCAAATCCATAGCAAAATTCTGTCATCTCATGCGATGAGAAATTAGAGGCATTATCAGCTACAATCTTGTGAGGCACACCGAATCTGACAATTATATTTTCTTTAAGGAACTTGCAAACAGCTTCAGAGGTTGCTTGCTTGATTGGTGCGGCTTCTACCCACTTGGTAAAATAGTCTGTAGCAGTCAGCACGTAATTATGTCTAGCACTAGAAGCAGGATTCAATGTTCCAATGAAGTCAATTCCCCACTGGCGAAAAGGTTCTTCGATCACTACGGGCTTCAGGGGAAGAGCTGCTAACTTGGGACGACCAACGAAATGTTGACAAGCTTCACACTTGGACACCCACTCTGCTGAATCCCGAAAGAGAGTAGGCCAATAGTACCTAGCCCGTAGGATCTTATAAGCTGTTACAGAGGATGAAAAATGTCCTCCGCATGCTAGGCTATGGAAGGACTCTAACAACTTTAACTGTTGTGATTTATCAACACAACGCAGGAAAACACCATCAATACCTTTCTTGTATATTCCGTTATCCCACAAGAGGTATCTTGCAGATCTCAACTTGACTATCCTCTTCTCCTTTTGGCTTAAATGCGGGGGGCATTCACCATAAGTTAGAAAGAAAGCAATATCCGTGTACCATTCATCAGTTGTACTCACGAAAAGCACCATGGGCAACTCTGAAGAAGTATCTTGAGTCTTTTCACATTCTGCTTCAGCATGATTTTCTGCAATCAATTGGCATAGGCCCCTTCCTCGTACCAACTTGGTAGGTCTGATGTCCAAGTCGTACTCCTGAACTTTAGCTATCCAAGTACCTCATTGACTCCCCAGCTCTTGTTGAGTCAAAATGGATTTAACGGCAGTGTCGGGAATGAGAACGAGGGTATGGGAATTCAGCACATAGTACCTGAAATGTTTCACCACTCGTACCACCGCATAAGCATGCTTTTCAATTTGTGACATCTTTAACTCATGTTCCTTCAATGGGCAGCTCATAAACGTGATGGGAGCTTCAATGCCCTCCCCGTTCTCCTGCATCAAGATGGCTGACACTGTGTGAGCAGAGGCGTAGCTGTACATGATGAAATCTTTTTTGAAGTCCGGACATACTAGGATAGGAGCGCAAGCGACTGCCCTTTTGATTTCATCGAACGCAAGCTTCCCTTCAGTACTCCATGAAATGGAATTTTTCCTTTCATCATCCCAAGGATATCCTTAGTTTTATCAGCAAAATTAGGTACGAACCTTCTTAGGAAATTAACCTTCCCGAAGAATGAATGGACCCCAGTTTTACTTGTGGGTAAGGAAAGGCTTTGAATGGATTTTACTCTCTCTGGGTCAATTTTGGTTCCTTCTTTAGTCACGATATGACCCAGCAGCTTTCCTTCGGTCACTCCAAACATGGACTTCTTGGGATTTAATGAAATCCCGTGACGCCTGCATCTCAAAAGTACTTGCTCTAAATGATCATAATGATCACTCCATTTTTTAGAGAAAACGGTCAAATCATCTAAATATACCACTATGACTTTGCCCATCAGGTCTCTGAATGCCAAGTCCATAGCTCTCTGAAAGGTGGCTCCGGCGTTGATCAAGCCGAAAGGCATCCTCCTGTAAGCAAAGGTACCCCATGGGGTTGTGAAGGCCGTCTTGTGTTGATCCTCCGTAGTTACCTCAACTTGATTATATCCTGAAAATCCATCGAGCATGGATAGCATTTCTGATCCAGTAACAGTTTGTAATACCTGATCCATGATAGGCAAGGGATAGTTGTCCTTTAGCGAAGACTGATTCAGGTTCCGGAAGTCAACACAAATTCAGATTTCACCATTCTTCTTCCTGACGGGAACGATGTTAGCAATCCAGGTGGAGTGATGGATTGGAAAAATAATTCTAGCATCTAACATCTTCTGGATTTCCGCAAGGATAGTTCCTGAGATCTTGGGATTGTAATGTCTTTGCTTTTGTCTGTACGGTTTCACATCAGGCTTCAAAGGGATACTGTGCTGTACGTCTTTGGGCTTGAAGGATTTTAAATCTACATAAGACCAGGCTAACACATCCATGTATCTCTTCAGAAGCGAAGTGAATCTTGCTTTCTCTTCAGGGGAACAACATTTCCCAATATTCACCATCCGAGGTTGATCAGACGAACCTAGATTGATTTGATCTACTTCCGAGGAAGAAGCTCCTTCAACTTGTCTCTTGTTTTGAATAAAACGATCATGCTTGTCAAACAAACCCTCCAGAGAAACCAAACCTTTTGGTATCTTGTTGCCTTTAAGCTGGATAAACTCACCATCAACCTCTTGATATGGATCTAAGATAGTTTCACGGAAAGCTGATTCCGAACCTTCAAAGTACAACTCACTGAAATTGTCAGCCTTTTCCAGAAAAGCCAACACCTGTTGATCATCATTGAAAACTTGCCAGTGAGTCACATTATCTGGGATACTGGGACGGTACACAATCTCAATAGTGTACGTATCTTGCTTGAACTGAGGATGAGGAAGAAGGAGGGATGCAGACACGGCCAAAGAATCAGCCTTGTCATTATAATCTCTCAAAACTGCCTTAATAGAGAATGCATCAAAGCATTCTATACTATCCCAAACTTTGTTCCTGTAGTGTCTCAAGCGATCATTTTTTACCTGATAGATTCCCTTGACCTGGTTGACAATCAGCTCCGCATCCCCCTGAACCTTGAGGTTTCGAACTCCCTTCTGTCTGGCCATTTCTAATCCTAGTAACAGAGCTTCATATTCAGCCGTGTTATTAGTATTATCAAACTGCAATTTGTAAGCTGATGGGAAAATCTCAGAATTAGGAGATATAAGAACTACACCAGTGCCTGATCCGGTGGTTGAGCAGCTACCATCAAATTCGAGGGTCCAAATAGCATTAGGATCTTCTTCCTTGACATCTACAGTGGGTATCTCTGAAGTCATGAAATAATTTCCGAAGCTAGCATCTTCGAAAAGAATTTGAGCTTTAGGATCATCTGATTTAGTTACCAAATACCTCGCCTGAGGTTCGGGGTGAAGAACATGATGAACCCCATTGACTGGGATCTTGGCTTTGGTCCAATCCATATTAATCTCTCCTCCGACGTCCTTACAAAAACCTCTACCCAAGAGGATACCGTAAGCTGCAGGGATGTCAGCAACTAGAATGGTCATTTTCACTCTCTTTTCTGGGAAAGCAACGAATGCGAACTGTGCATCTTTGATTTGACCAATCAAAGGAACTTGTTTGGTTTCCATAGAATAACACCATCCATATGACTTAGTCAAAGTAAGCCCAAGGGCATGGGCTACTTTTGCGGGCATAACATTGTCGGAGGCCCCTGAGTCGATGATGCAATTGCTGAGTTTAAACCCATTTATAAGTAAAGACAAATAAAATGGTTCAATCTTTCCTGAAGAAGAAGCAGAGGTCAGATTGTTCTGAGGTGGGGATTGAGTAGGATTTGGAAGGAGACCTTTTGAAGGTGGTGGAACAGCCGCTTTACTTCTGATGAATTTGGCAAGTTTTTCGAATTGTTCAGGATTTGATTGAAGGTATTCTGCTTCTGACATTTGGATTTTGGTTCTTTTTGCATGATCGATAATGTCAAAAGTAGTATAAGAAGGGGTGATGGTAGGCTCAGTTCTAATCACATGAGCTTGAGCTGAGGCACTGATCTTAGGAGAAAGAGAATAAGGAGAAGTTGCCTTTTTGGTGACTTCTCTTTCAGTTTGCGCTGAAATAGGAGTACCTCTCTTAACTATAGCTATGGGAGGTTCCTTATTCTTCTCCTTAGTGTTTTCAAGAGGTTTTCTTGGATTCTGAGATTGGGATCGAGTGAAGACAACAAATGACTGACCATCCGGTGCACATTCATCTTCATCGTATTCCAAATACCCAATGCTGGAGTCGCCAGCCGAATCGTCATAAGACTCATCGGCATATCCTGAAGCTTCAAAAGCCTCCGGAGAATCTTGTTCTTCTGGTTCTTCCTCTTCTTCAACTATTTCTACTGCCGCATTAACAGGAGGAGCTTCAATTGCTAGCCTCGGCTGAGTAGGAGTTAATCGCGGCCTATCCCTTGCAGGCGCGCCATTGTTGTTATTGAAATTCCATCTAGGGATATCCCGATACGGAACATTGCTCACCTGCTGGGACATTTGCTTTTTTAAAGCGATCAAATCATTAGCCATTTTTTGAAACATAGGATCAGTATTACCTTGGGAAGAACCTTGATTTTTAGCCTTTGGTACATCTTTCCTGATCCTTCCGGCCAAAATGAGATCATCCTCTATTTCAATGGCTGTTGACTGAGCGACCGCCAAATCTGGGATAACCGACCTTCTTAATAAAAAGCTCACATCGGGAGGCTGAGCATTAATGAAGAAGCATTTCTGATTTTCTGGAGTCGGTACAGCTATTTCCGGAATCTTTCGGATCAGCTTATTAAACTTTGCCACGAAGTCCCGCATGGGTTCATGAGATTCCTTCTTCATATGGGTAAGTTGTGCTAACAAAGCATGAGAATCTTCGGCTGGTTTGAAACGTGCTTCGAATTTGGTCCTCATGGTAGCCCAGTTTGTGATGCATGCATTCGGGAGGTGGTAAAACCATTCGGCTGCTGCACCATGCAATGTTTCAACAAAAAGTCAAACAGAAACATCTTCGTGAGCTACTCCAAGGATGCCGCATGCTACAAAGAAAGATGCAACGTGTTCATCAGGATGCTGCTTCCCATCCCCATTGAATTTGGGAATGTTTTTACGTGATCCATGTGGTAACTCGTGCAATGGTGGAGTTAAAGAAAGAGGACCAATAACTGCGCCCCAAGGCACAGGTTGTACTGCCATCCTTCTGAAAAGAGTGCGTATAGGGATCTGAGTATCAGACAAGAGTAGTGCACGACAAGTTGCAGACGCTTCCCGTTCCACGGGGATCCGGTTTCTCTGAACAGGCGAAGAACTTCTGGTTCGGCTAGAAACAATGTTGTTGGGGGACAGGCTGAAATTGTGCTGTTGTAGCAACTCAAAGAGTGGGTCAATTTCACCTTGGGCTCGGCGGGACCGAGTGAAGATCTTCCTGGCCAGCTTGAACTGGGAAAGAGACCTTGTTAAAAATAAGGCAAATACGGAGTCGCCAGACACCAAGAGGATAAGCTTTATACTATAAATCCGTATTCCCCAGCGGAGTCGCCAAAAACTGTTGGTTGGATATTTTGTCAATCCAAAATATGAGGTTCAACCACAGTATATGGGATTAAATCCCTCCTCAAAGATAGGTGAGGCTGCCTGCTTATTACTAATCTAAAACACAGCAAAAAACAATATATACAGTATTCACACTAATCTAACCATTGGGGTTGGGATAGAATCCCGAAATCCACATTCACACGATTCAAAGGGGTTGCTTTCGTAAATGAACTGGGTCGGAAACTATTACAATGAGAAAAACACAATGGAAAGGAAATGAGAGAAACGTATTTTCTTTCGAGTAAACACAGAGCACGAAATAATCATACGGGCTTTAGATCATAAATATAATGTCTGAAATGATTAGAAACACTAAGATGCTACACAAAGAATAGCTTAAGATCATGAACGTAAGAACAATGTCTTAAGAAAGATATATCCCACAACACAAAGTTTGCGAAATAATATCAACTCCTATTCTTCAAAATGATTAAAAGAAAACACAAAGTTTTTCTTCTTTCCAATAGCTCCGAATATTCCAAAAATCTCGACCCTTTGGAATGCATAAGCATCCCTTATTTATAATAAAAGGAATCGAGAGAAAATAGGATAAATCCTAGAAAATAGTGTTCTTTAAAAAGAGTTCTATTTTGCTTGACTCTCGCGCAGGAGACCAAGTCAAAATTTGCTTCCTATGTGACGAAACAGAAATGAAAAAGACATGTCGATTTCAAGATTGAAATGACATGAAACATCAAGACTTAATCTGAATCATCATCTTTCGCTCCTTCATCTTTCTCTTCCTCCAGCTGAGCCTGTTTGTTCCGAAATTCTTGGAACTTTCGAATTATGCCTTGCATTTTGTTTTCGTCAGGCACAGTGGAATGATCATTCAAAATTTCACAGGTTTCATGGGTATCACTGGCACTGCCGGGAAGCTTTTTCAATCTTTTGCTGAGCCTTCTCAAGGCCTCCAAAGAATGTTCAATTCTTACAAACCGATCAATGATCTCAATACCAAATCCGTGTGCGTTGGTTCATGCTGAACAGACTCTTGGACTTGTTTGAAAAGATCATCAGCTGATAGGATGCCTGAGTTTCCAACTGACACCTTTGGACAAATCTTCAGCAACTCTTCTTCCAGATCACTTTTTCCATCAATCAATTTATCCCTTGATTCTCTCAACTTACCGCAGGCTTCGTTGAGAATCTTTACTCTGAACCTGATGGCTTTGGTCAGCTGGAAATGCTTATCCGTATGTGGGATGATGCCTTCTTCTACCAAGAGATGTGATGGCATTTGCTTTAATGCCTGGAGAGCTTCAAAAGTCAAATCAAGATGTCCAATTTCTTGAGAGAAATCATCGTCCATCTTCTCTCCATCACTCTGAATGTTCCCCAAAGATTGATAGACTTCCACGACGTCTTGAATCACTTCCTTCCCCTGTTGGAGCAGCCTTTGGATCCATTCATCGACCACCCTTCCTTTTTTATTAATCTTCTCAATCGTAGGCACTGATGAGAAATCGAATCCGACAGGGACAGAAGAAGATGGTATGGATTCGAGGGGTTTTGAGAGCTTAAGCAAAACCTCGGTCAACTGCTCCACTTTTCCTTTAAGCTCATCTCTGCTGTCTTTTGTTTCTTTCAACTTCTGGCACAACACGTTTGTGGCATCCCGCGCATCTTGTTGTGCTCCTTCTGCTGTCACTCTTCCTAGAGCCACCCTGGTTATCTGATAATCAGAGGCTGTTACGTCCTCTTTAGTTTTGTCAGTCGCGGGAGTGGCGATCTCTGCGAACTTATGCCCTGAAGCGTCCACCAAAACCCTTGAAACTGTTTTGGGTTTCTTGGCCGATTTGGCAGTAGGAGCCTTGAGTGAGCTAAAATCAAAGGCCGGTATGGGTACAATCACCTTCCTCTTCCTCGGAGTTTTCTCGAGTAGCCATTGCGGCGTATCAGAGGGAGTTGCCACTGTTGTAGAAGCTGGTATCATACTCTCAAGGGGAGAAGGTTCTACTAGTGGAGGGGGAATAGTTACCAATGTGGTAGTAGATCCAATAAAAAGAGGCACAGGAGGGGGCGTGTTGGTGATTACTTGGGTCCCAGCAGAGAGGGGTGAGAGTCCAGAGAAAATACTGGCCATGATTGAAGAAGTTGATGGAGAATGAGGAGGTAGGAGTGGTTGTGAGGGGGGAGGCGCAGATTCAGACTCCAAAGCCTGGGATGCAAGAGATAAGGTCTCTTCAGTTGGGAAATCAACAAATGATGAAACCAGAGGCTGGCTTCCTTCTTCTTCCAAAGTAATTTCTCCTATTTCTGGTGGTGTTGGTGATTCTGGCACATCCACCGTTTCAACTGGAGAAATAATTGAAGAGATTTCTCTTTCTTTTCTCTTTTTGACAAACTTGACCTTTATAGGCCCCTTAGAAGATTTTTTGTCCTTTCCCTTCTTGGAGGGCCCCGCCTCTGAAGCAGCCAACTTTGAAAACTTATCATCTTTAAAACTCATTCCCCAAGAGGAGAGCCATGCTTTGGTGCGTGCAAGAATCAGAGCTGATCTATCTGTAATAGAGGCTTTTTCACTGATCGACCAATCAATAGGTGGGAAAACATATTGATCTTCATTCAGTCCATCATAAGAGGGATCCAGAACACTTTCATTGTCGCTAGTACCTTCTGGTAAGTTAGCGAGCTCAAGTGTTTGAATCTCAGCAAGTGTCAATCTGCTATGATCCTTTCTACGAACAGCAACCTCATCACGTAGATCAATCCAGATGTCTTCTATGCTTGGTCTGTGCAGGTGCAGAGTTCCATACGCCCTGAGGACTCCTCGAATGTCAAACCCGTCTCAGGGCTTCATGTGCTTCTTCAACTTGTCCTGAAGCTCATGGACAACATTCTTAGCTTTCACCACTGTCGAACAAGTGTATCTTCCAATAGAAATTGGGAAAGATACAGCAGCCTTATGTTTACTTTGTTGGAACTTGTGGAAATCCAACAATTGCCTAACCAATTCCATCAAGATCAGTTTGTCCCCTGGATATCGGGGCAGACGGAAAGGATCCCCTGGGTACATGACTACCCGTAGATATGTGAACTTCTTGAACTGCAAGAAGACACAACCCCACTTTGAAACCTCAGCCCATGCTTCATCAGATACTCTTGTTTTCCTCAGTTCAGGATTTAACCTGCAGATGTTTTCGTAAAAGAAGGCGTCATTCACCCTTCTGAATTGGTCTTGAGACCCTTTTCTTGTCAACTGAGGAAAATACTGATAGACATGGTCCACCATCCTTGTTTCCCTTGGTATCCAACCCGGGATAGTTCCTCATACCGGCCGCTGCATAGGTAACATATGAGGACATATAAAACCTTCCCGTAGACAAGACTGTTGTCATTTGGGAATCTATCTCATTACTAATGAGAGTGCCCCAATCAATTCCTTGTTGATTCTTCTTAATGGTGATCATGAATTGATACATCCACCCTTGGAAAACATTTGATTCGGGTAAACCAAAAACCCGACTCAACAAAGTGATGATGTCATTGATTTCCTGAATGAAATCACTTCTGGGGACAAGTCTCGGGAATCTGGAAACGGCCGGTTTGGCTTTGATCAGGAACTTCTTATTTACATGCTTGATACAATCTTCCTGATCATTATCCCAAGCTTTCTGAGCTGACTTGATATCTAACTCTCCATATTCTTCAAAATTGGGCAGCTTGAGGAGGTCATCAAAGTAACCTCTGTCCAACTTGATCACAACTTCTCCCGCCTGGTTTCTCACAGAACGAGAAGCAGAGTCATAACTCGAAGCGCAGGCTAAGATGAATTCAGGGCACTGAGCGGACATAGGGAAACCCGCTGCAAGAGGTAAACCACTATCGGCTATCGATTTCATCCATGGAGTTTGGGAGGAGCTCTTTACCCTACTCCAGAAATCCTCCATATCTATATTTCTGAGCTCTGTATCTCGGATGTCATAATTGCAATCGATATAGGATGGAGACTCCACCTTTCTGAACTTGTATTTCATCCTTCCTGACTTTTCAGTCTTTTCTTGCGATGGACCAGGGTCCGACATGAGGGATTTTGAAGGAGGAGAGTTTCGGAGATCAGGAGATGTTGCACACTGTGAAAACCCCAACCCACTGAAGATGTCGGAAGGGTGGAAAGGCCCGACACACTGAGGAGGATGTCGGGGAGTCCAGAAAACCTGACACACTGAGGATGTCGGAGACTTGAGAAAACCTGGCACTTTGAAAATGTCAGAGATTTTGGAAAGCCCGGCACTTTGAAGATGTCAGAGATTTTGGAAAGCCCGACACTTTGAAGATGTCAGAGATTTTGGAAAGCCCGACACGTCAAATTTTCTGATATACTGCGGGTTTTTGATACTGCACAGCACCCTGCGAAACCCGAGAAAAGGGAATAGGGTTTTTGTTGATTTTATGCAAGTTCTTTCTTCATCATTTATATCCCAAACATATTTTAATCACAACAACATTCTGGGAAATAACACGAAGTGATAATTCCAAAGAGATGAACCCTAAAACATAAACCCGGTTTAGAAAACAACCCCAAAAGAAAAAAGATAAAAACCCCACAAACCTGGTAAGAAAATGGGAAGAATTCCATACATAATTAATTCACAAAAACCAAGAACAAAGAATGAAGAGAAAAATACCTTCAACCAGGGCAAGGAAAGATCAAAAATGATTAACGCAATCAGGCACAGGTGAGTTTCAGGTTTTGAGGTTGGAGAAGCATGCGCGAAAATCCACGAGGTAAAAATACGTTCGGTAAAAATGACGTGGAAATCCACATATATATATGAAAATTTGCAATTAATACACTTCAGCTGGCACGTGCCAACCCACCCGACAACTCGGCATTAATGCCATGTCAGCATGCTCAGGAGATCCGAAAACCTGACACAAAGGTGTTGTGAGCAATTCAGGTTTCGGGTTGCGGGAAACAATCGACATGAAGCATGATGCTTAGATGCTTCAAAGTTCCGAAAACCCGACACAAAGGACTTAGGCAATTCAGGTTTCAGGTTGTGGGAAACAATCGACATAAAGCATGATGCTTAGACGAAGGCATGCTCCGATGTTCGGAAGGTCCGCAAACCTGACTCGCCTTAGTCGATGCGGGTTTCGGGTTTCGGGGAACACAAGACACGAAACATCTAAAACACATGTTGTCCTGTCGGTGAAACCTGAAAACCCGATTATCTCTCATAAGGCAATTTTGCAAAACCAGCTTTTTAAAAAAAAAAATTTCGTAGGGTTATCTGATAGTTTTGGCGTAAACTCAAAAATTGAATGACTTTCTTATTTCTAATTTTCTACACTGCGCCTGCAGGACTTACACATGCTACATTATAAATTAGAACATACTATCTTACAAGGCTAGGCAGAAGCGTCTCCTATTTTCCATAGTTTTTATTTTCTCTTTCAACTTCTGACAATGAGATTTATATGGGAAAATCGTTATCAGTAGACTGATGTAGAATGCTTCTCTTGATCAATTGAGTAAGTGTATAGTGATGTACCTCATAATTCTTGACTGAGTGATCTGCAAATCCAAATCTGCACGTAGTTAGATAGTACAAAGGTACATATTAAACTTGCTGAGCTCAATGATCTAACGATGTAATTATCTTGAGCATTATATCAGGTATATTGTGACTGCTAAGGAGAGCTTAGTAAACTGCATAGATATTGTGCGTTGATAGTGAAGAAGAAAAGAAGAGAATCCACCAGTAATGATGACGTTTTTTCTATATATTGATTACGGAGTTTTATGCTTGAGGCCTACGTCTTCGGGTCCGGTTGAATGGGACCGATCTATTAAAATCTTGAAAATAATTATTTACAAATAATTCTACAAAATTCTGACCTTCTCCAAGTCTTCCTCTGTCAAAAATAACAGGGGTTGCTTTTTACATCTCCTCCAAATTCCACTCCTAGCTCAAGTTATGAGCATTACAATAATTTCACACAGTCCCGAATGCTATACAAATATAATATACCTCGTTTTATACTGTTTCCAAACAGC
The DNA here is from genome assembly GCA_019776745.2 of Taxus chinensis. Classification (NCBI taxonomy): domain Eukaryota; kingdom Viridiplantae; phylum Streptophyta; class Pinopsida; order Cupressales; family Taxaceae; genus Taxus; species Taxus chinensis. The sequence continues at coordinate 811,270,834 of CM034148.1, forward strand.
TGGTGCATTGGTTAGGTGCCTATACTTTTGCTTGGGAGGTCAGCTGTTCCAATCCCCTCCACTTCTCCTCCTTCTCCTTAGGCGCATTTTAAGTGTTTTATCCCACATTATGGGGGCGTTAAAAATGGTAAGCATTTATTAATGCATGGAGGGCGGTTTGAATTGGCTTAAGAGCCACCTATATGCTTATGTAGAGGGCGCATTTCTTGGGATAACGCATGGTTGTGATTTTTTGGGCGCTAAAACTCAGCCAAGAATAATGTGTGGTTAGTTGGATAAGGAGAATGTGTGGACAGTGGTATATGCAATGCGTGGAAATTAATAAAAAATGCGTGGAAATGGTAGTTAATAACAAATAGGCATGGGAAATTTGCATAATTTAAATAATGCATGCCTAAATGTCCCACATGCATGGCGGAAAGGCAATTATAGGAGTTTATATACACAAGTTGGTTTAATGATTAAATGAGAAGGAGGCCAAGGCACCCCTCCATAATCAAGTGTGTTGAACCTGGCTGAGGGCCCCTAGCCAGTAAATAGCGGGGTCCATTTGTTGGAGAATGAGTGTCCAAGACCGGCGTTCCAAAACCCATTTTTTAGTACGTCACACAATTGGTTCACGTGTCACAATATAATCGAAACACTTGGCGAGTGTGCACACGTCCAACCTGCACAAAACCCCAAATTTTGCCAGTTGCCCAAATATTTCAGCGGGCTATAACTTTTGCAAACGAGCTCCGTTTCCTGCAAACAAGATGTCGTCGGAATCGTATAATTTTTCTCCACTCTTTAAAAATGACTATAACTTATTCTGAGAAGATCTTAGATTGGTGTTTCTCTATGAGGATCCTCTGGATCATTCCTCCCCACTGAGAAACTTTTGGACCCCAAAAGTCAACCTAATTGGTGAATAGGTGAGGGTATTTCTCCCTCACCTTTCCTGTTTCCATCCATTTAGCCTTGTTCGGATGCATGCCTTTGAACCCAACATGAAGATACTCAATATCACCCCTTCGCGAAGTTATTACTTTCCTATCCAAAATGATGTCTTCCTGCAACTAATCAAGATACTCAGGAGCAAAATCATCAATGGAAGGCATAATGTTAGAATCATCATGATCAACAATCATAGGAAGTTCATACAATCTTAAATTCTCAACATTTACAACTGAGTAGATTTTCATATATGGAGGCAAGTCCAACCAGAAAGCGTTGTTACCAATTTTTTCCAATATTTGGAATGGACCATACCGTATAGGTTTCAATTTTTTACCTTCACCTGTCAGTCTTTCCTTGCTGATGTGAAGCCAAACTGAATCACCAACTTTGAACTTATGATCAGTTCTATGTTTATCATGCCTAGCTTTGTACTTAGCCTGGCTTTTCTCCAATTGTTCACAGACATACTGATGAACCTATTGTATTCTCTGCACAAATCTTTTAGCCTTGTCAGAATCACGTGCATCATTAACAATAGTTTTATGTCCATAATATATATCTAATGGAGAATTAGGTAGATATCCATAACAAGTCTCAAATGGAGACTTCAAAGTAGAAGAATGTAAGGCACAATTATAAGCATGTTGCACATAATAAAGATGTTCATCCCATAATTTAGGATGTTTGTTACTATAGCCCCTAAGTAATTGTACCACTGTGCGGTTTACAACCTCTGTTTGACCATCAGTCTGTGGATGAAAAGCAGTGCTCTTTTTCAGTTTTGTGTCCATTAATCCCCACAATGTTGACCAAAATTCCCTAGGAAATATAGAATCCCAATCAGATATGATTGAAGTAGGTAAACCAAAATGAACCCAAACAAACTGAAAGAATAAATGTGCAGTTCCCTCACCAATTATTTGTTTAGTACATGGCACCAACACACACATTTTGCTAAATCTGTCCACTACGACATATAAGTAATCATGTTTCTTCCGTGTCATGGGCAAGCCTCCTACAAAGTCCATGGAAACACTTTCCCAAGGCCATGTTGGAATAGGAAGAGGAGTGTAAAGTCCTAATTTCCTGTTACTTGGCTTGCTTGTTGCACAAAGAACACATCCCTTAATATACCAGTTTACATGTTCATGAATTCTAGGCCAATAGCAATATTTTTGTAAATGTGCAACTATCTTACTAACACCAAAATGCCCTGAAATAAGAGAAGTGTATGCTTCCCTAATCATATGCACATGCTCATTTTATGGAATACAAAGTTTTCCAGAATGATATAACAATCCTTCATGCAAATGATAATCTTTTTCTCCTACTTGTTTCCCACTTACTAGATCCTCATACACTTCTCTAAAATCAACATCATTTACATATTGTTCCTTGTAACTAACATGAGCCAAAGAACTATGCTGCAAAAGGATAGATGCTACTACCACTGGTGGTCTGGATAACATGTCGGCAACCTTGTTTTGAATACCTTTTTTATACCTGATTACAAGATGAAATTTTTGCAAAAATCCCATCCACCTGAAATGTCTAGACTACTGCAATTTGGTTTGTGTTTGTAATTATTGAAGCGGTTGATGGTCAGTATGGATAATTGTTTCTTTTCCCATTAAATAATGCTTCCACTTTTTAACACTTTGAACCAAAGCATACAACTCTTTATCATAAGTTGGATAGTTTCTTACCACACTTGTAAAGGTTTCTGAATGGTAACACATTGGTCGTTTGTTCTGCATCAAAAATGCTCCCATTGCGTAGTCACTAGCGTCCATCTCAATCTCAAATGAATGTTGTAAATCTGGAAGTGTCAAGATCGGAGCGATACTTATCTTCTCTTTTAGTGTATCAAATGCTTTTTGTTGTTTTCCTCCCCACTGAAAGACATGTTTAATACTTTTCAAAGCATGCAAAGGAGATGCAATATATGAGAAGTTAGCAATAAATTTCCTCCAGTACTGAACTACACCTAGAAAACTTCTAACTTCTGTCACATTTGTGGGTCTAGGCCATTTCACAATAACCTCTATTTTTGTAGGATCAATTCTCAATTCTCCATTTCCTACAATATACCCCAAGTAAATTAAAGATGTTTTTCTAAATTCACATTTTGACATCTTCAAATACAATTTCTCTTTCCTTAGTGCATCTAAGACTTTCTGGATGTGTTTAACATGTTCATCCCATGAATTACTGAAAATAAGAATATCATCTAAGTAGACAATAACAAAATTATCAATGAATGGTCTAAAAATTTCATTCATAACTCTCATGAATGTTGCTGGTGCATTGCACAAACCAAAAGGCATCACTAACCATTCAAACAATCCCTGTTTCATTTTAAAAGTAGTTTTCCAAACATCACCTTTGGTATATCTTACTTGGTGATAACCACTTCCTAAGTCTAACTTAGTGAAATAAATTGCATTCCTTAATTGATCCAGTAAATCATCTATGCTAGGAAGAGGGTAACGATTCTTTATAGTAATCTTGTTTAAAGCACGGAAATCAACACACATTCGCCAAGTGCCATCCTTCTTAGGAACCAATATAATTGGTGAACCACATGGGGATGTACTTGGACGAATTATACCTTGAGCCAAAAGTTCCATTACCTGTCTCTTGATTTCCTTGTTCTCTACTACTGACAACCTGTAAATTCTGATATTGGGAAGAGGTGCATCCTGAAGCAACTATATCTCATGTTGAACCCCTCTTTTGGGAGGTAGACCTTGTGGATCCTGAAAAACATCATCAAAATGTGATTTTTTTTTTTACCAATTCATCCTTATGTTTTAGATCACAAGTCTCAAAAGCCATCTCATTTTCTTTTTCCTTGGCTTTGACCACCATGAGCACAAAACTTGTGCTTGAGTTTACAAGCCTTTTCATTTGACCTGCAGTTACCAAGGATAGATTATTCTTTTCACGGTGAGCTCTAATAAAAAACTCAATTCCATCCTTTACAAGCAAATATTTATTTTCTTCCCTATAGAAGATTGCTTTACGATCATACAAATAAGGACTTCCTAAAACCACCCCACAAATATCCAAAGGAACTACATCAAATTCAACCTCATCAATAAACTTGTCTGTAATGGCAAATCTGAAAGTACAAGTTTTAGTTACCTGCAGTTTTGCATCATCACAAACCCAGCCCAAAGGATAAGGCTTAGGATGTGGTTTAGTTTTGAGTCCTAATTTCTTAACAACCTCCTCAGAAATTAGATTAGCTTGAGATCCACTATCAAAAAGAGTATCAATTTTCGTATGCTTTGAAATTACTCTAATGTGGAAAAGCTCATTTCTTTTCTTATCGTCAGGTATAGTTTGTTTACTAGAAGAATATGCAACATCTGTAGTGCTATTTTTGGAAATTGAAAGAGTTGATTTACCTTGTAAACTCATAGTTGTGATTTTGGTTTCATCACCTGAATCAGAACCAAGATCATGCACTACGGTGTTTGTTTTCTTTTCTTTTCCTTTCTTAACCATCCATTTAGGATTCTTTTCAGGATGTAATTTCCAACATTTAGAGTCATCATGGTTTTTTTTACAATGATTACAAAATGGTTTTTCATCTTCCTTCTTAACAGTAGAGTTTGTTTTATGCTTACCTTTTCCTTTTCCTTCAGATTGCTTGTTCTTCTGATTAAAAGAAGAGAAAGAGGACTCCTTTTTCATTTTCCCTTGTGCTTCCAGATGGGTTGCTTGAACACATACTGCATCAAGATTAGTAGGACCTAAAAGAAGTATCATATGCCTTAGATAACTATGCAATCCACCAATATATTTGAGCAGTGTTTCTTCTGTGTTTAGGGAAATTCCAAGAATTAGAGCCCTTTTCCTAAATTCTTGTGTGTATTCTTGAACACTTTGTCCCTTAGTTTGTCTTAATGTTTGCCAATCCATCATAGCTTGTTGCTTATAACCAAGAGGATAAAATTGTTGCCTAAGATTTGAAACAAATTCAGACCAAGAAGTGATTTCTATACCTTTGTTTTCTTCCACTTCCTGAAGCTTACTCTCCCAGCAAATGAGTGCTGTGCCACCCATTCGAAGAGTTGCCAGATGAATCTTTTCTTCATCATCAACAATTCTCTGAACCCTACAATATACTTATATTTGCTTGACCCAGTTATCCAACTTCTCTTAATTTAGCTCTCCAGTATACATAGGCAATTCAAACTTGATATCTAACTTTAATGAAAGAAAATCAGATTTTAAAGAGTCTCTTTTTGGAATGTCAGAACTAGAGCTTTCGTCTTTCTTACCTCCTCTAGTTCCTTTTTCCCTTTGCCTATCTTGGTACATTTCTTCCACCATTTCCTTCATATGTTGGAAGGATTGACGAAAGTTTTGTTCCACTTCCTCTCGATCTGCCATTGTAGGACTTTGAGATCGTCTGGTACCAATTTTTGGATCTCCTTCAACTAACTCTCCTTCACCCTTCTTAGATTGAGACCTTGTTAACATCCAACACACAACTTGTAATCCAAAACATGTTAAACTGAACCAAAAATCAGTCAAAACCAGCTTTGATACCAATGATCTGAAAACCAAATTTAACTAGCAATTTTGCACACACATTTTTCTTGCTTTGTATTGATTTTTGATGTAAAATTTGAGCATTATATCCTTTTGTATTTTTAATAAAAGAATAAAAAATGCAAGTACTGTGAAAATATTGAAAGAAATGAAGAGGATTCACCAGCAATTTGACGCAAGAATTGATAATGAAGTTCGGCGATTGAGGCCTACATCTCCGGGTCCAGTTGAATGGGACCGATCTATTAAAATCTTGAAAATAATTCTATAAAATTCTAACCTTCTCACATTCTTCCTCTATCAAAAATAATAGGGGTTACTTTTTACATCTCCTCCAAATTCCACTCCTAGCTCAAGTTATGAGCATTACAATAATTTCACACAGTCCTGAATGCTATACAAATATAATATACCTCCTTTTATACTATTTCCAAACAGCTGGCGCAGTGGTTAGGCACCTATACTTTTGCTTGGGAGGTCAGCTGTTCCAATCCCTTCCACTTCTCCTCCTTCTCCTTAGGCGCATTTTAAGTGTTTTATCCCACATTGTGGGGGCGTTAAAAATGGTAAGCATTGATTAATGCATGGAGGGCGGTTTGAATTGGCTTAAGAGCCACCTATATGCTTATGTAGAGGGCGCATTTCTTGGGATAGCACATGGTTGTGATTTTTTGGGTGCTAAAACTCAGCCAAGAATAATGCGTGGTTAGTTGGATAAGGAGAATGTGTGGACAATGGTATATGCAATGCGTGGAAATTAATAAAAAATGCGTGGAAATGGTAGTTAATAACAAATAGGCGTGGGAAATTTGCATACTTTAAATAATGCATGCCTAAATGTCCCACATGCATGGCGGAAAGGAAATTATAGGAGTTTATATACACAAGTTGGTTTAATGATTAAATGAGAAGGAGGCCAAGGCACCCCTCCATAATCGAGTGTGTCAAACCTGGCTTAGGGCCCCCAGCCAGTAAATAGCGGGGTCCATTTGTCTGAGAACGAGTGTCCAAGACCGGCGTTCCAAAACCTATTTTTTAGTACATCACACAATTCATCCATGTGTCGCAATATAATCGAAACACTTGGCAAGTGTGCACACATCCAACCTGCACAAAACCCCAAATTTTGCCAGTTGCCCAAAAATTTCAGCGGGCTATAACTTTTGCAAATGAGCCCCATTTCCTGCAAACAAGATGTCATCAGAATCGTATAATTTTTCTCCATGCTTTAAAAATGACTGCAACTTATTCTGAGAAGATATTAGATCAGTGTTTCTCTGTGAGGATCCTCTGGATCAATGAGACTATCAAAATATTATTGGTTGAGTTTATAGTGGCTCAGCATAAGATAACTCCCTATCACCCACATGAAAATGGTACTTTTGAGGCTTTCAATAAGATTTTGAGACATACATTAACAAAGATTTGTGATGTTGGAAGAAAAGACTAGGATGATAAAGTATTTGTTGTACTTTGGGCATACATGATTACTTACAAAATATTGAACAAGGCCACACCTGTTTAGTTAGTATTCGACACGGAGGTTATATTTCCTATAGAATTTATGTTACCATCCTTGTGTATTGTGTGTACAAGTGGATTAGATTATGAAAAATTTGTTGAAGAGCACAGAGAAAAAATGATGCAGTTAGATGAGAAGCGTGCTATTGCTTAGTGGATCTAGAAAACAAAAAAAAACACGACAAAAGGCTTGACATGATAGACATATTCGGAATAAGGAATTTGAGGTTGAAATGATTCTTGTTCTGTATGATTCAAAGTTTGTGCGTCACCCTTGGAAGTTGAGAGTTCATTGGTTGGGACCCTTTGTTGTAGCAAAGATATTGGAATCAGATGCTTGCTAGTTATAGACACCTTTATTTCTTAGTTACTTCAATGGGAGTAGTTTGAAGCCCTACTATAAATAAGTCTTTCTTGGTGTTTGTAATAAGAAAGTATTGCCACTTAGATTAAGTTTCCGTTTAATGAATTTTATTTATATGTGTTTATTTTCATCGTTGTTATGCTTTGTATATTTAGTTCTTTGTTTTGTTGGAATAAGAAAATTTTTGCACCAGTAGATGATTACTATCTAAGTGAATTCATGTGTAGAGGACCACACATACTCTTAGTGTGGGGTGGATTACAATCAAGATCACGTGGAAGGAAAAATTGGTTGATGATTTCAGATGGCCTAAGAACTATAGGAGTGCACACGTCGCCAATAATATGGTTGTTGGAAAACAATGATAGGGTGTCATAAGAAAGATGATGATAATAAGGAAAATTCCCAGAGGAAAATCCACGTATGATCAGTGAGCACGTAGTGTAACATGAGGTAGGCAACAACATGGGTAACTACTTGAAATAGGATGCAAAGGTTTATGTAATTCAGCACATGGAGTGTGCCTAAGAAGGTTTGTGGTAGTTGAAGTACTTTGCACGCCTGAAGGTTACAATTGAAATGTGAAATAAAAGCATGGTGGAAGTGTGAGGGAAAACTACAAAAAAGGTGAGAAAAAAAAAGTAAAAAATATGAATTAAATGCATTCGTACGGTGGTAGTTGTAAAGTAATAAAAATGAGTAATATTTAAAAACCTATAAATAGAGTGTTGGGTTAAACTCATTTTTACCTTACCTTTTGTAAAATTTGTGAAAGCCTTTGAGTGACCTAGGGAAAACTTGAGCAATTTGGTGAGAAATCGAGTGCTGAGTTGAAGAATCTTGAACCAGAGTGTGAAGGAGAACACAACCGAGTATGGTGTGGATTTGAAAAGAAACTAGAATTTTTTTGGCTAGGGTTTTAAGAATTAGGGCATGAAAGATAGAATTTGAATTGGGAAGTATAATAGTGTTGCGTTAAGGGTTAGTAGAAAGATACTTAGAGTACTAAGGAAGAGAAATGCACAAGGTAAAATTTTGATTTTGCACGAATGAAATGGCATAAAGGAAATTAGTGACCACATCACCAAAGAAGAAGGACAAGGTTAAAGAAAAGTTGACCTCTACCATAGATGTGCAGGAAGAATGGTACTCATAAATACAGTACCCAGATGGAGTATTGATGGGGAAGGAGTGGGTATCTCATGTTAAGATAATGGCCATGAGGAATTACAAAAATTGGATAGATTTGATGATGTGTGACATGGCAACAAAACTTTTTCATCCGACAAAGGAAAGAACCCCATATGATAAGCTTATGTATGATGACAAGGGGAAGAGGTTGTTGGAGAAGGCAGGGTTATTGCAGCTATATGAGCTCCTATTTTTTGGGAATCCTGAGAGATTATATTAATGGTTGATGTCATGCATCCATGATAAATTTTTCTACTTCATAGGCCAAAGGATGCACATTACCATGTAATTAATTGATAAATATATTGGTTTGATTGGTATAGGGAATGCATTTGATGATGACTTAGCTAATGATGTTGAGGTGAAGAAGACTACTCTAGAGTTTGTCTATAAGAAGGGAGGGTGCATGATGGATATTATTAAACTTGATGATCTAGTCATGAGGATGGGGTCACACACTTACTTATAAAGTGTAATGGACAAGAACTATGGAAACAAGTGAATAAATGATGGCTGCATGTATGCAAGAAGATCACAGAAGGAACGATATATAATATTGCTTCTTTTATAGTGGAGGAGATCATTGAAGCTGTGCATGATGGTGATAAGATTATCTTTGGAAATGTTTTATTGATAATAGTGTTCTCTGAGATTAGGGTGCCTAATGGGTCAAAGGACAAGATATGTGAGTATCCTGAAGAAGATCCCTCCCCTGCAAAATGGATTGCTAAGTATATCTATGATTTAGTGACACCAATATACAAGGTGAATGTGGATAAATGGTATAAATGGATGGGTGATGCATTTAGTGCAGAGTGGAGAATTCCAGTTGAGTTTCTTTCTCTTGTTGATGGGATTTCTGAGTTCGTAGTCTATCAACAATTTAGTATTAGGAGGTTTACATTAATTGATGGTACTAAAAGTCCATAGTGTAAAATCCTGTTTAATTTTACATTAGAGTACTTTTAGGGTGCTGTAAATAGGTTTAAGGAGTCATGGAAGTTAAGATTTGATCTAAGAAAAGTGGATAAGGATAACCATGAGATAATCCTAACAATTGTTTACCCCAAGAATTACACGTATGAAGAGAAGTATGTATAAAAGAACATTCACTTTTATAAACCAGTTACATTACTCATAGATTTGGTGACCGCAACAAAGATATACATATATCTAAGGCCCCAATTTGTTGATGGAGTGCTCATATAAGATGATGTGAGTATTCCTGAAGAATGCTCTGCATGGAAGAAGGTTGAACCAAAGAAATGAGGGTGCGAAAAAAATCCTACAGTCTAGGGAAGTGAGGAAGGAAGTAGGGATAAGACTCCTGTTTCTATTGTGCTCATAGGAAAAACATCATCACGTAAGGAGGAGAAGACAAACACATATGTAAGAAGGAATCCTTCTAGGGGGAGGTCTCCAGTGCAAAAGAAACAAAAGTGTTGGACCACGATTGTCGTTAGACCAAAACCCATAGGTGTTAGTCTCCGCTACAATCACCAGAGTTAGGATCTATGAGAGGCGGTTATTCCATGTTAGGAAACTCACGGGAAGCACTGGAAACACATGCCAACAATCTCCCCCTCAGTGTTACCCAAGTTATTTTTGAACCTGAGACCTGTCACTCTGATGCCATTTGTTGGACCATGATTTCTGTTAGACTAAAACCCATAGGTGTTAGTCTCCACTACAATCGCCAGAGTTAGGATCTACGAGAGGAGGTTAGTCCATGTCATGAAACTCACGGGGAGTGCTGGACACACAGGCCAGTAAAAAGATAGTACCTATCTTGAAATACAAGAGATAGAAAGCCTGAAGGAAGAAGAGGATGAAAGCGAGGAAGAACTGGAGGTGAAGATGTGTACACATGTGTACAAGGTGGATGAATCAGATGTGGAGGACCAGAGTACACATTTTGAGAAAACACATGTTATGGAGACATATAGAGTAGAATAAGATGGGGCATAATACACTCAGAACATGGAAGAAGAACTTGAGTTGATGAAAAAACATGGGGTTGGGCACACTCCCAAACCTAAGCTAGAGCATAAACTAGAAAAGGAAGTCATAGAAATCATTGAGCATTTGGTTGAGCATGAAGTAGTGAAGGGAGAAGAAGAATAAAGGAATGAAGGATGAACTGAGTCTTTATGTGTGGAAACAACTATTGCTATTGGTTTCCCTAAAGGTGTTTTTGGTAAGAACAAGAGGCATCATTACACTCTACAAGGTCCAGTAATGCAATATGTTGGAAACCTAGATAAGGTTTTGCACGTTAGGTATCATATCACGATACCTCCAGATTAATTATTTTGGTGGTTAGTTTTCAATAAGGAGAAGGTATTGCTGCGCACCAGGAAGTTGTTATCCTAAAATATTGAGTCACATATTGATGAACATGAGTTCAAGGTAAGCATTCATTTGTTAATAGATTCTCGAGATGTGGAGACTTGTAGAGAAATTTACCCATTAGTTGATTCACAATAGTTTTCGGATGAACAAGCATGCAATGCGCTGAATAAATTATCAATAGAGGTTGGTGCTTGGATTTTTGTTAAAAATTGTAAGATACTGTTTATGCAAAGGGATCTAGATGAGAAGAATAAGAAAATAAGAGAAAGAGACAAGGAAATAAAAGAGAAGGAGAAAATTATTGTGCAGTTAAGACATGAGTTTAGGGAAGAAAAAGGATGGACACACATGATGTATAAGAAGGTAGAATGTATCACTAATATGATCTTACTTGCACGACCAGATTTGGTTCCCATCCTGGAGAAAAATACAAGTCATAATTTCATTTTCTAGAAGATATAATGTGCATAATTACAACTCAACATCCAACCGTTGCATTAGAATCTATCAGAGATGTTATGACGTGATAGAGGTAACAGGAAATGGAACAAATTACAACCACCATAACATAGTATACCAAGATAATTGAAGCAGTGAAAGTGGCTGGTCATATTATTGAAGTTGTCTATGATATTTGCGAGGATAGGGATCATGTAGTAGGAATACTTATTGTTAAGGATGAAGAAGACCTGAAAGAATTCTAGGAAAAGAACAAAGGGAACATGGATGAATGTGAAAGGATATTGGCCAAAGTTGAACAGAAAAGGGAGAAAATTAATTTGTTAAGGGCCTCGATCAAGAATATATTGAAGTAACTATACACCTAGGTCATGCATAGGATGGATGTGCTAGTGGATGAAGGAAAAAAACTGGAGTTTATGGTTGAAATGATGAAGGAAATGGGTGAGGACTTGATTACCGCAGAGGCTCAAAAACTTGTCAGTAAAACCCTGAATCAAGAAAGTGTAGAGTTAGAGGGATGGGAAATTTTTGAAATAGTAGTGAATAAGGAGTTCCCCCTTATTTTTTCCCAATAAATTGGATTATTCCATTCTTTGGTGCAAATAATGCCGACATTTTTTATTCTTTGATTTTTGGAGGATTCTTTACCATCCTTTGTATGAGTATTGTCAAGGATAGACAACATGCATAGTATAGGGTAATGTTGGGTGTAAAAAAAGTGAATAAGTATTTAAAGGATATAGAGATATGCACACGTGCACATAATGACTATAGAAGAAACACACAGATTAGTAAGTAAGATGAGTGTGTTGTATGACGGGGTTTGTGTGTAGAAGATGGAGCAAAGTTTGTGCAATGGACTGTGCAGAAAAGAAGGGATTTTTCACTTTTTGGGTATTGAGATAAGTATGAAAGGTGGAGTTGGTATTGGCACATAACAAGTGGGCACATAGATAGGCACAAGATTTTGGTATAGTTACATCCTAAAGACTCACGCCCGGGAAGACAGTTTCGAACTTAGCCATTTTGCATGTATAGGCTAAAAATAGGCATGGAGTGTTGATCACACATTAGATAAAGACAAAAAGACTTAGAGGATACACAAGATCTATTTTGAGAAGAATAAAAATATCAAGAGTCATATAGAGTTCGAGCTAATAATATGATTAGAACTAGAGTTAGTTATAGGTAATCTATTGTTAGGCAAAGCTTGCATGCTTCTTGATTACTTTTGTAAGTGGCACATGTATATTTTTATCATGCAGACTTGAGAATGCATGGGTGGTGAAGGGAAAGTCCCCACACTCTATATATAACTATTGATTTACATGATTTTGAGATATATGGATGGGTGTGTGTGAGTGAGATCAGACAGTATGTAACAGAGTTATATTGGTATGATTTTGCGCACATGACTTGTGATGGTAACTATGATGTATTTAGATATTTTGATTTGTGATGAAGTAATATAATGGATATTTATAGATGGATATTGGTTGTTGATGTCTCTGTTAATGGTTACTTTATGGTGAATTTTGTATCTATCCTTATGTGATATGTATGTCCTTTATTATGTGTGTTTCCAACTTGAGTTCATGGATTTGATTATTAAAATGGATTATGCACTTTAGGATCTGTTTAATATGAATATGCATGTTAACTCTATGGTAAGAAAATAATAAAGAGGGACATGGTATCTTTGCATGCTTCGAGTGAGTGCTAAGATCTATTTGAGTGATGTGCCAATGCATATAAGGATTTGAGTGAGAAAATAAGACTACACTAAAACAAGATATAAGTCTAAATACATTATTATTTTCTTCCCTAGATCATTTTCATGTGTGAAGATTGAAGCTAAATTTCATTTCCAAGTGTTGAAGGAATTATTTAGGATTTTCCTTACATTATGCATAGTCTCACACACCCACCAAGAGGGAGAATTATATGATCTTTAAAGGCAGTGTTATGTAGGTAATGTTTAACGATTATAAAGATGTATCGAGGTCAATATGGATAATTTAGCCTAACCCTTTTTAGATCATATGAGGAGAGTGAGGGTTTCAACATAAGGAGAAGCCATTTATAGTTAAAAATTGTGATCACGTGATTTTAGACACATATCCTAGATAAAAAACACCAGTGTACTAGGTTTCATATTTTAGTTATAGGTTATAATAACAAGGGATAGATTTGGCTACCCTAGGATGAATTTGATTTGTAAATATGTCTAAAATGGGGGAACTTATGTAGAACTCATTTCTAGGATTTTAAAATTTGTTGGACCCCTAAAAGATGCTTGGTAAAATTGCGCGACCGTTTTTGACATGCAAAATTTTGGCACGAAGGCATGTACAAGAGTAGAGTAGACAACATGCGAAGGCATGTGCACAAGCTACATATATCCCAGAATTAACCTCATTTTGGGCTACGAGTAGAATTGAAAGATGGACAGTTGGAGTAGCGGCTAAGAAATGTTTTTAAGATAAAATCATGAGGACTTGCAGCTCGAGCACCATCTATTTTAGGAAATATCTCATATGAAGGAAGATAAAGCATCATGAAGAGCTTAGGTCAATAATAGGATTAGAACTAGAGTTTAAAATAGAAGATAATATATTATTAGTGAAGCTTGCATGCTTTTATAGTTGACTTGTAATGCATGCATAGCTATTTGTGGCATGCGGGCTATTTTTGGAATGCATGGGTGGTGAAGAGAAATTCCCCACCCCCTCTATATATGTATGATTCACACTATATGGATAGACCATGAATGATTGTAAGGTTATGATATTTTTTTGCTTATGTGCATGATCTTATGGAGTTACTATTGATGTATTCAGCTTCTGTGTTTCATGGCGATTAATAAAATGGGATGTTGTGGATGGATTCTTGTTATTGATGCTACTGTTAATGGATCTTGCATGGTAAATCTGTTAATGGTTCTTGGTTAGTTTGTTCTTGCATACAGTTATGATCTATTCTCTTATGCTTTGATATTATTTATCTATTGTGGTTATGCAATATATCTTCATGCATGCTAACTTCTTGACAAAAATGGTATAAAAGAGGGACCTAGTACCTTTGCGCACTTCGGGTGAGCTTTCAAATTTTAGCTGAATGAGTAGTCAACACACCTATGGTGTTATTAAAGAAAGTGACTACAAAATTTATAGAAATATTTTTGACAAACTGTATGACTTATTTAGCAAATTTCATATCATTATCACATCTCTAAACCTCATAGAATGGTGAATTCTTTATAAACCCTAACCATGATATTTTTATATGTTACTTTCAAAATCTATAATGATCAAACATTATCTATGGAAATATTTTAGGATTGTTTATCTATATTTATTCTTTTGATATATTAATACACATGATTGCAATATCTTTATTATTTTACCTAGTTTTGATATTACATTTTGGTGAGCTACATTCCTCACCCATAGTGTGTTAGAATCCTAAATTTGATTTTCAGTTTCATAACACTTATTTTGGTTTTCTTTCAATCCATAAGTCGATTTAACATAGTAACCATGACCACCATTTGTCTTCTATGTATTATCCATGACACCCATGTGGTATCTCAAATGCTCCCTATAACTACTTGTGAGTGGAGTTTTAGCACCCCTTTCATACCCTCCCTAATATGCCTGTGATTCTATTAATTTATCTACTAATTATGTGATTTTTTTGTCAAACACATACCTAACTGAGAGGTAGATGTAATCACAAAAATATGTGGTAGGAATTTTCTCAATCCTCTACCCACTGGAGGTAACCCTCAAAATACTAACCTGATAATTCCTACACCACCTAGATCTTATAGTAACATCCAGATATTATAATGTTCTTGACCAACTCAAAATTATACACACTAAAATCTCTATCTTATAGTTATTGCAACACTCTAATCCATGTAAAGATACCCTATATTAATTACTATAAGAAGCAACTATCCCAACTAAAGCGGAACATACCTATTTTATAGCCCTTGTAAATGCCACCAAAATAATTGATCATACCATATCATTTGGAAAAAAACACTCCATTGCAGCACACTATTGATTTTAAATTATCACTATATATTAAGGTTCAAGCATTTACTAAAATGGTCAAATAGTCCTTTTTGATCAAGGGTCAATGTTAAA
The DNA here is from genome assembly GCA_019776745.2 of Taxus chinensis. NCBI lineage: Eukaryota > Viridiplantae > Streptophyta > Pinopsida > Cupressales > Taxaceae > Taxus > Taxus chinensis. Next base: position 811,286,383 of record CM034148.1, read on the forward strand.
TATATGCATAACAACTTTTCTAACTATAATGGACCTTGTATACAAGTCTTTGGTAAATATGATATAGTGTGATTTACCTTAAAATGAATTTATTGTGTGATGATATGGAGTTAATTCATTTCACCTAATTAAATTTCATATTAAAGTTATAAACATGGCGTATATTTAGTTTATTAATTAAGCATGCATACCAAAATATACATATAGCAATTTATAAGATAAATCAATTAGAAAATGTGCTAAATATAGTAAATCACAAGAAAATAAGTGCAGTGAGATATTCAGCTGATCTAGAAGCTAATATAGGTGTGACAATGTGATGAACAAGATAAAAAATATCCTAAATATGGTTCATCTCTATTTTTGGAAGTTTAGATTATATTAGGACTAAACCATCAAACATAGATTTTAGCATCCAACTCTATTTGGTACTTCCATATCAAATTGGTGGTTATGTCCAAGAATATGTTGGAAGTATTTAAAATTTTTCCCTTTTGAATGAATGAGATATGCCTCACTGTGAGGAATTAGGTGTCGCAAATGTGTGAAACCCTATGAAATTCACTAAAAGTACCCAAGACCCTAACCACGGGTGAAACCCCTACAAATGTTTAGTGTTAGGGTTGAAGTGAAATCTATGCACCAAATACATTGGCATTATGCTAAAGAAAACTCAACTTGTACTAATTCTCCATATAGAGAAGTGATATCTATTTGGATGCAACTATATTTGACAAGTCAATCAATTGATAATGTTTGTAATGGCTTGTGTGTTAAGTGCTTGAACTATCTTTGATGTTATTTTAACTTGGGAAGATTGAGTCTATAACCTAGTTTGGAGTATTTTAGACCCACGTGGGAGATACTCCTTATGTGTATTGTTACTTGAGGGAAGTTTAGGAGATATTTTTAGTGCATTTTGATAGATATTTACTTGAGGAGTGCTTGAAAGTGTTAGGCGAGTAAATGAATGTTTTTGAATTTCTTATATGGGGTTTCATAGGTATAATTTCACATTAAGGTTGTCCTATGAGGAATATAATGACCCATAAAATATATCATATTGAGGAAATTGTTTTTGAAGAGGCTTGGATGAAACTACCATTTTTGGACGAAACTGTTGGGTGATTTTGTCCAGGAAGGTGTCTAGTGTTGGAAACTTCTATGCATACAAATTACAACTGATAAATTTCTTTGGAATAATGTGAGTTATTTTGTGAGTTATTGAGTAATGAAACGTGGAGATTAAGTCTTGCAAAATGATAAGGGATTATTTGGAATTAGTGCTCTCATTATGGGTTAGTGAAATTATTATTATAATGTATTTAGTTATATCTTTATATCATATTGTGAGTTATTGTAAACAACTCATAATATTAAGATTAAATAATGTTATTATCTACATGAGTTGGAAACTCACTAGAAATGTTGTGATATCCTAAAGATAAGTGGAGTGATCTTAGGCATGTTAGAGTGATATGAGGGACGAGGGAGATGTTGTTGGAGTATGTTTATGAGGTTTGAATTCTTCATGTAAGGGTATCATAAACCTATTTATATGTAACTCATGAATTCAAATTAGAGTTTTATTATTCTGTGTTTTTTTGTTATTGTGCAAGTCTGATTTTTAACAAAGATTTGACCAAATTTACATTTGGTATCAAATTAGGTTCTAATAATGTTATGATGAGGAGATTTATTATTTTCCAAGGGGTAGTTTCAAATATCTGTTGCCATGTTGATGTTTTTTCTTCTATAAGATCAATGTTTGTATCAAAAATTTCGCATGCATTGGATGTCTACACCCATGTCACCATATTTATCTACATCCATTGATGCTCTCAATTTTATGTACCATTCTATCACTTTTCTATGTATTTATATGCAATTCATACTAGAAATCCTTTCCCTCTTGTCTTAGAAAGAATGATTTAGTAAATGACAACTAGGTCAATCCCATGTGAGCTTGCACAATATTTACTAAAAAATGACAAAGGCTTAAAACATTAATAGAATAGTTGGTGGATAATTTTTCTTTTATAATATCACGTAAACCTACTTAACCATGGCTCATCCTCTTTCTGCCAACATAACATTGACCCTTGTGGAAATAATTGTTGTGAATAAAAATCATCAACAAGTTCAACCATATCATCTCATTTTTTCAAGTGGAGCAGACTGTAAAGAACATAATAATTTTTATGCAATATCATTTTCATTATTCTAATAGATTTTTTTGTTTTAGTTTCTGATCTTTAATTGGTGAATTGGTCTTGTAGGGAAGAATGCATCCTTTTCATGTATGCAAACTATATACACGTAATTTTTCACTTTTCATCTTTCATACATGTTACTAACAATTTCCTTTGTACAGATAAGGGTTATTGATGCATCTATTCCATGAGCGGGTGCCTTAAGGGGCCTAGCGGGAATGGGGAATGGTTATTCACATAAATACTATGGGTTAGATACAATACACAAAGAGAGTATCACCATTTGGTCTTGGCCTTAATTTTCCTTGCACTAGGTATCCTTCTCTTATAGGTCTCATGCATATCATACTTATGACTTTGTGTTTGTATTCCACCATTTGACATCTTATTCATCCAATTTCATGACCCATGACACATTATTTTTACTTTGTATGACACATTACTTCATTTTTGCACCCTTGGCCAACAAAATCTCCCATTGTTGGTGTTATATTTTCTCATGGCCGACACCATCACCCATGAGCGATGAAATCTTATATATACCTTCACTTCATTTTACACTCATAAGAAGGAATATGAAGCTAAAAAATCCAAACTGCCATATTTTCTCTGCTCTTTTACACCATCTTCACATCTTATCACTCTACTTTTAGGTCATCTTGCATTTTTCTTGGATTGGATTGAACACCCCTCTTCTTGGATGATTTATTACACTATTGGGTCATCATATAGCGAGTCTAGGAGAAAAATGGTCTTCCCCTACTCCACCTAATAGTGATTCTCTTTCAGTGCGCTGTTTCTTAGGGGATATAGATGCATTAACGACCACCCTATAGGTATAGATGAGGGCTCTAACCCTTATTTGTAACTTTACATAGATTAGTTCATTTCTTCTTCTTCATTGTGCTATGTTAGCTTAGTATCACACATGTTTGATGCTAGTTAGCTTGGTACTCAATTCAATAAAATATTAATATTTTATAAAAATCTAAATGTAAAGATTTGTTTAAAATGATATAAAATGAAATATAAATTCTTAAAAAATTATTTAATTTTAGCTATGAAAGGAAATAAGAGGGGTAAGGTACTTATCTTAATTTCTCTTATCCTACGGTGAGTTTGGACTGGACAATGCGATGAAACAGAAGCACATACTATCATAACGAACCACAGAAAAATGCAGCACAAGTGGAAATGGCTAGAATGGGGTGCTTGGAGAGGGACAGGGGCACCCGCAGGTGCCCTAGGCCTTTTTTTGGGTGCTTGGGTCTCAAAAAATGTTAGAACCTAGTTCCGATATGGTCACTAGGGCTTCACACTTGTTTTTCTTTTTTTGCTTGTATGTCACACTTGGATCATTGAGGTACCTGTAAACCTACACAAAAATATCCTCCTGTAAAACCCTAAAAAAGACATCAAATTCTAAAAAAGAAAGATGAAAAATGAGGGGTCAGACTATCCTCAGCTATCACAATGGTGAACTTACAAATGTGCATTGCACTACATCTCATACCCAATGTAGTTCTGTGTGCTTGTGTGTGCAATAGTGCTCCTAGGTCACCCTTGCGCTAATGACACCAAGATAGCGGGTGATATCTAGATAAAATGCAAATGCGTGGATGGAATAGAATGAAATCCCCTTCTTATGCAATGTGTATGTAGAGTAATGTGCCCAAATGCAGTCCCTAGATCTATGTAGATAACTAGCCCTTGATAAGAATTTTCCGCCCCTATAATGGTATGTATGTTGTGTTTATATATGGATCTCTTTTTTAATTTTAAGACTAGTAACTTGACATGCTGACTAGTACCTTGAGATATGAGAGAGAAAATGGAAAGGAATGACCTCAATTATAAAAAATAAGATCAAACATAAAGAGGAAATTGGTAACCATGATGGACAGGAGTTCCTGGTGCTAATGTCTAGTCCTGGGCGCTAGTGTCCAAAGACAAGTGACAACAAATGAGTGAGGACTGACAGAAAGGGATCCCTGTGACCTGACCAGAACTGTGTGTATGAGTGAAAAAAATGAAAGATAAAAACAATAGAAATGACCAAGACAAGTGGATGGACTATGGAATGGGTCATCAATGAATACTTTTCTTACACAAGATATGTTATATAAAACAACATACTTAGTGGTATAGTAAATAGTAGTAAGTGTATGATTGTATGTCTACATTTTCCCCCACTTTATGTTGGTGAGTGAAAGCTCGGTAACATAAAGTAGATAGAGATGCATACCTGAGAGAAGTCTGGAGAAGCCCATGTTGTAGAAGTACGTGTAATGTGGTAGAAGTACGTGCCGAGTGAGAACATATAACATGGTGAACCATGGATCAGTGTGTTGATCCATGTAGTGTAAGGAGATACACATGGCCATTATGAGGAGCACTAAGAGAGATTGATGATTGCGATTTTGAATGATTGGAGATTTTTATTTTTTTCATTGATAGAGATGTGATGGGGTAGGAAGTGGTCAATTCCCAACCCGATTGTGTGTGTGTCAAAAATTGAGGATTCGAGCGTCCTACCACTAGAGGAAGAGTTTAGGGAGAGATGTCTAGTTTTACCCTCCAACTTTAACTACATCCTCAAAAGATCTAGTTGCTGCACATGGACAAAAACCAGATTTTGTTGATTTTAAATCCATTTTGATTAAACGTGATAACTCCCATAGGATAAATATAGGGAAAGTAATAACGTCTCATTATAAACACTCTAGGGGTGTCTCCGCAATGTGTATGTGGTGGATTCCATGTTAATTCATCTAGAAGTAGTCATAAAATGTAGAATAACTTCCCATGCTAGGTAATTTGGGAAAGTAGTGATATAACTCCCAAGTTAGGTCATTTGGGAAGATAAATGTGATGTGTTCATGTTGATTGATTGATGTGATTCGAATAGTAAAATATTTGTGTCATCAAGATTTTAATGTGTGTGATGATTGATTGGTTACTTATGGAGATATTTTACGCTTGTTGCCCCCAGGTTAGGTAATTAGGGGGAATTTCTAGAAAGTGATGTGAAATGTCACATGGTGTATGAGAAAATGTTTGATAATGATGGGTTAGAAATGTAGATTAATCACGTAATGGTGCAAGGGGAATTATAGGATGACCCTAATTGTATGCCCCCCTATCAGTGAAAGGGGGAGTGGTTATGCTAATGAATTCTGAGCCAAAATTAAGTGCACAATGATATAATGGAGAATGTATAATGGATATAAAAAAGTGTGTGTATATCGATTGGAAATGATGTAAAGGATAAATATTATGTGTGAAATGTGTATGACACGGTATTAGGTGGAATTCTGAAGAGAATGGCATGAACATGATAGAAATGGGAGTAAATATGCTTAGGATATGATTGAAATCATGCGATGTGTATTAGTTAAGAGGATGATTGCAAAGAATGAGTATAGTAAAGTGGTAATTGATAGTTACTATAAATAGTAATGGGAAAAAGTGAATAGGAAACTCATTTGATTATTACGCTAGTGTGATTGTGAGCTATGGGTGTGTAAAGATGCCTCAAGTGAGAGTACCATGATTGAGTTAGTTCGAGATGGTGGCGGCAGCTGTGGTGTCACTTATGACAACAGAGCTAGTAAGTGTGATGTTTTTTTCAAAAAATGTGTTAATAATATTAATCGTTCTGGATGAATTTTTGCAAATTTTTTATTTTTCAATTTCTCGGCATTTTCTACCTAGAAAAGAGCAGTGAAGGCACTAACGACCCTTGGTACATTAACATGTAGGCATGGGTGCTAGTGACCTACTCCTTTGTGCCCCAGTCTTGCTTTTAGGTGATGGTGTCCTAGAAATCCTAGGTTGATCCCATAATGATGTAGATTTGAGAATTAATATGTGTTGATGTTATAAGTAGGTGTATTTGCATGTGTATGATGTTCTAATGCTGTGTTTGTTTTTGTTTTATGGTATGTAGAGGGACATTCATTTGAAAAGAGTTTCGTGGTGACCAAAACTTGAGTACATTACTAGGATTGGAGTTGTCAGATGATGAGGGGAATGTTCTATACCATGCCAAATTATGGCACATAGTGAGGATGGGGTATGTGCCCCATAATATTCCTATGATAAAAAAATTGTGCGAGAGGTGGTGGTGTAGTCATCATGTTTAATATGCATGATATATGTCGTCTGATAGAGCAGGAGAGAATGAGGTATGCATAGGAATGATGTGTATTGGACCACATGTACAAGGATCTATACAAATTGACACAGGAGGAGCATGAAGGTGGTATTGGAGCTACTATATTGTTACATGTATGGGCCTATGAACATATTGTGGTGTTGAGGCCTGTGGGTGGACCACGAGGAGAGTGATATAGGCCAGATATATTTGTTGGGAGATGGGTAGGTGTTCATGGTAGGAAGATGGATATAAATACCTATAGAGCGATGCTCGATTGCATGGGGTTAGAGGATGTGATATGGAGGCCATACCAAGACTATGGAGGATGGCTAGATGATGTAGTAGAACTAAAATGCATTTGATAGACTGTGTGGTTAGAGGATTGATTTCTAGGGGTGACAGAGTTATTTTAGGTGGAGCACATGTCATGACAGTTTGGTATGGCCAAAGATGTGCCCCTAGAGCTATATGTATGGGTGAGAGCCATTAAGTCACCAAGGTGGGTTAGAGCTCTATCAAATCCCATAGGAGCATAGTTAGTACCTCCCAGGCCATACGAGGCAGATGCAACGATTGAGCCAATAGATGTGGATGATGTGGGGTGCATTGAGGCCTACCGTGCATGGTGGGAATCACATCGATGGGTTTTTTGGTTCCATTTTTTATTGATGTGGCATGAGAACTTCTAGGAGGAGGAGTAGAGGGGAAAGCACATGACCTTGATAGCATAGCAACAAAAATAGCATAGCGTGAGTATTTTTATAGTGAATTTTGATGATTTTTTATTTGGTTGTGTAATTTTCATTGTATATAATTTGTTGATCTATGGATGTAGGCAATGCATATTGGTCATTGATTGTGGAAACATCTATCTGCACATTGACGTGAAATGTTCCCATTGATGTAATCATGGGTGGAGGTATGATAAAACATGTGGAGGCTATCATGGGAAAGCATGCCCATTTTTTTGAGCCAGTAGCGATAGCAACAACAACATGTATTGTGCTACTGGGTGAGGGGGATGAAACACATGAGGAGACATGATGAGCTAGAGAAATGAATGGTGGTGGTCCTCTAGCACATGATGTATTTACATGGTTCATGGAGTCACAGGGTCGTTTCATAGAGAAGTTGACCAAGGTGATATTATTATGGAGGTAAGTGGAGAGATATAGAGGCCACAATTAGTGGCATAGAGTAAGCAATGAAAATTCTAGTTCTAGAGCTCTCGTAGTGGCAGATAGTGATAGTGATGAAAAGATATGATATGTACTGATGTATTGATGTATGGGGAGTTACCCCTAGTGATGAAATGATTTTTACCTATGATTGCAAATGATATATATATATATATATATATATATATATATATATATATGGAATTATTTGCTTATGATAATTGTATTTGATGCTTTATTGATGTGATGATTGGGAATTATATGATGCATTGATTTTTGTTGCTATATGTGATGCATGATGTGTTGAGTATTATGTTGAATTGATTTGCAATGTGTAGTTGTTGAGTAATGTGATTATAGATAGATAAATGATGATGTAGCATATATGATGATAGATGATGTATGTAATGTGATTGCAAAAAAGTGTATTGTAGGTAGGACTAAAGTTGTGATGAATGATAAAGTAAAAATGAATAATGTGTAAAAGTATGAGATGGTCATAATAGTGTAGTGAAACACATGTTAATATGATGAAGATGGGGGGAAGAGTAGAAATTCCCCCTAGTGTATAGATGATAAGGTTCATTTATATAAGACCCCTCAGTAATCAAGACCAAACCATAAAACAAGAGTGCATCATCGGGAAGTAATATGATAGTGTGCTCAAGATAGATTGGTCGATAAGGTGTGTAGCATTAGAGTGAAGAGAGATTCTTATTGTAAAAAATCCCTCAACAGTCATGTAAGAACCATAAAAAAATGAGTGCAGCATCGGGGGTAAGGTGATAGAAATCACCTACTAATGAGAAAGCCGACATGGAGCGGTGAAAGAATGTGGAATGAAAACAAAATGAGTGTATGAGATAAACTGAATGTCATGTGGAATGTTGTCAATGATGGGTGATGTAGCAATGGGAAGTGGAGATACTGAGGGTTGTTGAATCCAATGTGTAGTAGTAGCATGACGTAGTAGATGAGATGGTGTAGCGGTGGACAGATGAGATGGAGAGTGTGCATGAGCAACAAACTATGATGGTGGACGAATAATAACATTAGAACTAGATGAAGGACATAAATCAACTAGAGTAACAACCCACCAACATGGGAGTGAAGATATAGACCACTCACATGATCAAGAGCCAAAGGAAATGACACTCTTATCTTCTAATTGTTACATGAGATCATGAAGGGCACAAAAATCATTGCCACAAAGGGCATTGATACGATGATAGTTGTATTAAGGTCTATCACATTGGAGTTACAAGAAATGAGGTGGATGATGCTAATTATAAGGTAAGTGAATCAAATGATTGTTAAGAAAAGTATGCATCACATCATGAGGTCTAATGTGATGAGAATATGGTAATGTCTCCCATAAAATAGGTGTATAATTTTGAGGTGTAACTTGACATGGAGGAGGAGATGAAGGATGCTTATACAATGGAGGAGACTGAAATTTCTTGTGAGGTGGAGGATATAGAGACTGTGAAGCTCACTCACCAAATGGGAGTGGAGAAGAAATAGATAATGCAATATTAATAATGATAGGAGGAGTAGCTATAACATGTGAAACAATGAGATCTTTTTATAGATCAATGATCTTATATCATAAGAGTGTGAAGGACTCACATGTGTCATATTGTAATTGTTGTTTTAAAGTAGGAATCAAACCATGATAGAAGATGCATTACTTCTATAATTCAATGGGTTAGAAGACTAACTGATGCATGCAAGCATTGAATTACAAAATTTAATCAATGATAGGTTATGTATTGCCTTGGTGTAAGCCAGGAAGATGATCATGTGTGACTCTAGGACCATTGTTGAATATGAAGCAATGAAGAAAAGCTTATTCCATCCCACAATAGCTACTAATAGATCTGAAGGGAAGATGTGTGTACCATTGGCGAGCATCATAAAAAAGGCTTTGGCAAAAGGATTTGAGCAACAATCAATCATTAGGGTGGGAAGCCATAACCAGACGGTAATTGTTTGAGATGAAAATAGGGATTTCTAGTACCATCAAAGCATGAAAATTTAGGCATAATGAAATCTTTAGGACAAGCTGATTTATGAATCTTTTTTAGAATAGGATTTCCATGTAAATAATTATTATTGATAGAAGCATAAGAGGTGTTGCTTTCTAGTGTGAGAGAATGGAATTGATATTGCAAGTGACCAACAACATGCATGAGTGATAAGATGTCCCATGGAGGAATGATAGAGGATGGAAATAGTGTATTGAGTGGTTATAATTTTTCATTATGAGTGATCATAAGAATTTCAAGAGGAGACATAGAATATGTCGATGCTAAAGGAACACTATATCTAGGTGTTGAAGAAGTAATAGGCAGTTAAGAACGTGGAACGTCAATAGAATTTTTAGGAATAGAATCAGAAACATCATTAGGAGATGATGTAATAGAAGGAGTTGTATCGTGCATGTTATTAGAGACAATATTAGAAGAAGATGAAAGCAAAGCAGGGGATTCACACTCAGCAATATGCAAAGAAGTAGAATCAGGACTATCAGATGTCTCATCAAAATAAAATAAAGATTCAGATGCAAGGATTTCATTAAGCATATCATCAACGTATAATGAAGGAGGAGGAGGACTAGTATGTGATGCATCATGAGAAAAATTTTTAGAAATGGAAGGAGTATGAGATGTAACTATAGAATCATCCGAATTATTATGAAAAATAGAATTATGTACATGTTTATTGTCTTTTTGTTTGTTAGCTAAAGAATTATCATCAAGATTAAGCATGAAACTAAGAACAAAATCATCTAAGTTTTCATTAGAAATAATAGGAGTGCGGATAACTAAATAACAGGGTCTATAACCAAAAAATATTTCCAGATTATAAACAATGCTAATGGTAGAATGATCAAATCTAGTAGGAATATTGCATTCATTAGATAATAGTTGTCTTTGAGTATCATTTGGAAGAACTACATTGTGATAGAAAGTGGTGAGTTCAGCTATCGCTGCTTTATCATAAATAGGATTGAAACTAACATGAGGCATGACTAGCTGAGAGGGAGAAGATGTATCCTTAGCCATTAGGGTTTTAGTGGATCCTAAGGAAAGTAGTTATAAGCTACGGGCTCACCAAAATGATTTAATAAAATCTTAATATTTTATTAAAATATAAATGCAAAGATCTATTGTAAATGATATACAATGAAATATAAATGCTAAACAATTTATTTAATTTTAACTATGAAAGGAAATAAAAGGGGTAAGGTACTTTTCTTAATTTCTATTATCCCGCTGGAAGTCTGGAATAGAAAAGATGATGAAATAGAAACACATACTGTCACAAAGAACCATACAAAAATACAGAAGAGGTGGAAATGTCTGATCTGGGGCACCTAGAGAGGGACATGGGTGACTGTGGGTTCCCTAGGCCTTTTTTTGGGCACTTGGATTTGTAGAAAAGTTTAGAACCTGGTTCCAATATGGTCATTAAGGATTTGAACTTGTTCACATTTTTTCTCCTGTATGTCACACTTGGATCAACGAGGTACTTGTAAAATTACACACAAATATCCTCCTGTAAAACCCTAAAAAAGAATGATGCAAATTGAGGGGTTAGACTATCTTCAGTTGTCATAATGGTGAACTTACAACTGAGTAGTAAACTACATCTCAGACCCAATGTAGTTTTGTGTGCTTGTGTGTGCAATAGTTCTTCTAGGTCACCCTCATGCCAATGATGCCAAGATAATAGGCGATAGATAAATAAAATGTAAATGTGTGGATGGAATAGAATGGATTCCCCTTCCTATGTAGCATGTAAGTAGATTATTATGCCCAAATGTAGTCCCTTGATCTGTGTAGATAGCTAGCCATTTATAATAATTATCCACCCCTATAATGGTATGTATGTTGTGTTTATATAGGGATCTCTTTCTTAAATTTTGACATTGATAACTTGACATGCCGAATAGTACCTTGAGGATATGAGAGGGAAAATGAAAAGGACTGACCTCAAATGTAAAAAATATGATAAAAGTCAAATAAGACATGAGAACCTAGAATGAACAGGAGCGTCTGGTGCTAGTGTCCAGGGATAAGTGATGAAAAATGAGTGAGGGCTATTAGAAAGGGATCCTTGTGACTTGACCGGAACTGTGTGTATGAGTGACAAATGTGAAAGATAAAAGCAATAGAAACTAACAAGGCAAGACGATGGACTATGAAATGGGTAATTGGTGAATAATTTTCTTACTCAAGATCCATTATATAAAACAATATACTTAGAAGTATAGTAAATATTAGTAAGTGCATGATTTTTTGTCTACAATAATCTTATCAAATATCATATCATTAGTTACTTTAATTTCAGTTATTATATGCCTTTTTCTTTTATTTGTTGATCTATACCTCTCCACACCCAACTGCCAATATCTCATTAGGGTTCCTTCCTCTATATTGCATGTGGGCCTTGGAATCCCTAGGTTGACCTAGTGTAAGGGTTACTTCCCTCTAGATATGTGACCCTAACACTCACTGTAGCCCCTTTTAAGTATATACCCTTATATGTCAGTACATGCATGTCTCCTTATTATTGCCTCGAATACCCTAGTTGAATGGATGAGTAAGAGTGCATGTTGTTGATACACATTTTGGCATGCATACATTCTCTAGTGAACTTGATGTGAATCTTACAAACCTTCTGATCGGGCATAACTTACTAAAAGAACCCATATTTCATTTTGAGTTTATCTAAGCATCTAAAAATCCTAAAAATCCTAAAAACCTACCTACACAGACACCATCACCCTTGGGAAAGACTATGTGTTCCTGTCTCACCACATTTAGACACCTTCGGCCCCTATGCAGACATGTTTGTAAGGTCGGTCCTTTATGTTTAACTATATATTCTTTGAGACACCTTTCAACCTATGTGTGTGATTTTATAAAGGGTCAATTTTTTCTATAGACTTTATGTTTGGACCTTTTCTCAGCCAGATTAACACTCCATCATGGAGTATTTGGGCCTAGGGACCTCTAACTTTATTGTGCAAAATTTTCCTGGAACCTATAATCCTGACATTGGATTTCCCTTATGTACGGACTACTACGTTGTAGGAGCACCTAGAAATAATCCTTCTACCCACCGTAATACCCCACCTGAGGATGAAGAGGAATAAATATAGTATAATGACACTTTTGACCATCCTCTTGAGATTCAAAAATTTCTATCTCATTTTCCTCAATAAAAGGGATAATAGGAGATGCTTAGAAATCATCTCCTTTAATTTGTCTCTGAGTAATTTGACCATAGGGTATAAAATGGAAAAGCCGCTGAAATAGACTCATCAAAAAATGCCTCCAATTATGATCCTACCAATCTTATTCTTCATCTTATTGAAAAAATGAAGCAATAACAATCTTCCACTACCCCTCAACTCCTCCAAATGCAAGTCAATATGGCTCAGTTAGTTAACTACCCTCTAATGGGATTTTGGGGCACCACGCCCCTTCCTTTTCCAAATGGGTCTGATGGGGTTCCCATCACTCGAACCCCCATTCAAAAAAGTCTTGCGAGAAGTCCAAGAAGATCCATTAACACATTATATTGCTAATATGGACATCGGTGGTATTGCTTCATCTATCTCTTACGACATGTCTATTGATCCCACTCTTCACATCAAGGCCTTCAGAAATATTTACAAAGAATGGATCATAACTAACTCATATGATGCCACTAAAATCTTAGCTAAGACCCTTATTAGAGATTGTTTAGATTCATACCATACCTTTCCTCCTAACTCCATAGTTGAGATAGAGTCCCCAGTGATATCCCTAGTGAATGAGTTTCAATATCATGATCTACCCAAAAATAACATTAACACTTTCATCAACTTTTAGAAATATGAGAAAAAATCATCACAAGACTTTATCAAGTGTTGTAAGACCTTATACACACGGGTAAAACATAACATGCTCAATGATAGCGTCTTTCAAATTTTCTTATGAGCCTTGTAGCCTCACCTTCAATACAAATGTGAGTTCCTTTTCTCCCACTTCCCTAGAATTGAGGCTTTAAACAATCCAAAAGGAAAAAAATATCTCATGAGGTAATTTGAGAAGGCTCCCCAAGACACAAACTAATAAACAAGTCCATATCCTTCAATGATTAAAAAACAAGAACAAGACCGCTGATGAAGTCTCAGATACTCTTCCTCTTGTTAATTCTTCAAATATAACTATTTTCAACATTGACCAACAACCCAAAAACAAAAAATAACCAATCTAACTTTAACCTAACTTTCATCAACCATTTATTAAGGAAGAGTTGAAGTATAGGTTGCCTAAACCATTCACTCTGATCCTAGATCCTTCTCGACTTGTTCCTCATTAACATGATGAGAGTAAGTTTCGTTGGTGGCACGCTAATTTGGGTCACTCACATGAGAACTGTCATGCACTCCGTATGATTGCTATCATATTTTTATTTAGACCCAACATTGACTATGATGTCATCACTCATGATAATTTGATTGAAGCGGTCAAGGCTCATGGTAAAACTCAAAAAAAGGATCGATCATGAAGCCATCAATTAAGAAAATAAAAATCTAAAGATCTTCTCCAATCCTATGCCTAATCATGATGTCATTGAAAGTTCTAAAAATAAAGAGAATGCTACAACTAATGTGGTTTACACATATTACCCTCATAAAAACAAGGTCATAATCAATGATGTAAAAATGTATTATAGCTTATGTGGAACAATAATATCCTGTAACATTCTAGTCTAGGAATCACAAGGTCATATACCCTTCAATGCCTCAGAATAAGGCTCCTCAAGTCAAAAAACTACCTCCTCTAGATGACATCATCCCCCTATAGAATTTCTCCCATACGGCTGATGGTTTTTAGGTCAATCCCTTTATTTACAGACACCATCGGCTAATGTGCAAGTAAAAGTTGTAGGGCCAATGGCATAGGAATTAAAAACAATTCATTTTCAGAAGTCTCCCTAATCACCACTTCTCCTTCTTGCTCTATTCAGGAGGACTCCTATTTCTCTCATCCTACTTTATAGTTTAGCCACAATGAGAGGGATCCTCTTGAAGAACTTTCGAAAATCCCTGGTCAAGTTCCCTTCTTGGCACTCATGTGCACATCACCTCACCATCGCGAGCGTCTCATGAATGTGCTATTTGACATGAATATTTCTTTCCCTCCCTCTTTAGGGAAGATTCCTACATTGCATGGCTTGGAAGAAAGCATCTGCTGGCAATGTGAGGAAGTATTGATCTTGCCATAGATCATTATTCATGTATTAGTTTTCCAATCGCTTCTATGATCCTGAATGAGATCTTGCTTCATGTAGATGATATGCCACTCTTCATTTCAGTTCAAATCAGTCACACTTCATTTAAGTGTGCTCTCATTGATGAGGGATTAAGGAACATGTGTGGTGTCATTAGATTTCATCAAGCCTCTCAGCTATTCCATTGACAACCAAAAATCCATGAGAACCACTTGGCTAAGGATACGATCGCCGAAATATACCTCTGAATGGTGTATGTTTGGTTACCCATCACCATTCCCCCTAAGATTTTCAGCGTCAAGGTCATGGTATTTAATTTTCACTTATCTTATAACATTCTCCTAGGGAAGCCTTGGACTCATCGTATGCACACCATCACATCTTTGCACATATCAATGTGTGAATTTCACTCACTAGGAAGTTAAATATGTATAAGATTCAAGTGGACATTAACCCTTGGAATTATGATACACTTTAGAAAAATAGGACATACAAGCTCCCCACACTTGGGGAATTATCACCACTCCCCTTTCGAGAATATTAATGCTTTAACTACCCTATAAATACTCTTCGTGAAAATTGTATTCATCCTAAGTTGGTTGGGTGAACGTCCCCCCTTATATTAGAATCAGTGAAGCACATGACAACGAGCCCAATGAATTCACCTATGATCTCTCTGAACTCATCATATCTCAACTTCCTCCTTCTTTACAATTCCACAAGAAAGGAGCCTTCAATTCTTGTAGTTATCTCACAAACCTCAAAACCCCGGTGGAAGTGTATGATCTAACTTGAAACCATATTTGAATCTTATGTAGTGGATGCTTCCATTTCAGATTATGATGCAATGGTTACACCTTAGATGACCCTCATCTAGATATTTATGCCCAGATTCGTGATAGGTAAGTCTTGTGCTACCAAGAAACCCTACACATTAAAATAACTTATGATGTGAATACTATATTAGTGTAAGAAGAACCTTTGAATATGATTGACGATTCTTCCCCACCAGTTCCTAAGCCTCAGATTACTCCACTGGTCACACTCTAACATACCAAAATTGACTTAGCTGATAGCCATTCTCATTGTCAAAAGATGAAGGATGCCAATTATTACTACTAAGATGATGATATCATAGGTGATAATACTATTTATCATTCCTTGATGACTGGGAAACACACTCCATTTCATCGACGCCATCCTCACCCATCACATCAGTTCCCTCATTAGATAATCTCACTATTAGTCTATAGAATATGAGACCTCTCCCCCTACCTCTTTCCCTTATGGTTCCTTAGTATTCTATAACTGATAGCCATATTTCACATGGAAAAAATATCTAGGGCATGATGTTTTTGATTATAGAGCCTATTGATTCCAGATGAAGAATCTTGAAGTTGAGGTCAAATGTGAACAAACCAAAAAGGCTACACAAAATTCCACTTCAACTCATTTATTCTTCTCTCATCATGGGTATTGTGCACATACTAATGTTGATTGTCTGGTTTTGCATAGACAAATATCGCATCCCCAAAACCCCTTCATGCACTTGGAAGCATAAGGCCGATTCCACTTGGAGTCACCCACCTTCCCCTAAACCACCTAATTCACAATCTACATATGGGCCTCAACCTCACCCTGAGTCTCACCCCACTCTCAATGATATTTGATGAGGCATCCTTACTCGGTTGAAGGACTAGATTGATGACAACTTACTCGGCACATGGTCTAAAGTATATCAGCAAGTGGCTATTACAAAACATGTTATCAAGGACCTCATGACATGTACCCAAAGCCACTATCTACATCAGGTTGATGACATTATCACTAAAATGCTATGATATTTTTCCCCTTGTGGCTAGTTACCTACATGCACCTTGAATACATCTTATTTTTTTATTTGGCTTGATCCCGTACCTTTGCTTAGGATTTCAGCTCCCACTTGGGTTTTAAACAATCATTTGATATCTTCACTTGGGATCTTGATCCCCCTTGGATCTATCAAAATTTCTCCAATATCTCAAAAATCTCATCATTGCTTGGGTTATTCACTCTGTTTGGATTCATCACCATCCATGCCTTGATATCCTAACGTTGGATGTCTTGGCATTTTTTCCACCTCTTGGATTTTTCACATCGCTTGAGTTGGGTTATCTTATCGATCCCCTTCTTGCCAACTTTACCTATTTTTCTCATTATCATTATTCCTAAGTACCATAGTATAATAACATACATACATGTAGAAAACAAAAAAATGATAAACCAAATATGCAAACAGATCACCAAACAAAATCTAAAATCATCATATATACACACACACACACACACACACACACACACATATATCGGATCAATTTTTATACAATCGATAAAAATCGTAAAAAAATAACTTTGGCCCATCTATAATACGACTTAAGAACCCTCGCCCCCTATGGCGGGTCTCTAGATGCTTTGGGCTAATAGGGTCATGTTATCTTCTCTCGTTGTGTGAGCAAGGGACACCACCCTAGATCAGGTTTTGGAGGTCTCTCTCTCGCTCGCTCACTCTCTCTCTCTCTCTCTCTATATATATATATATATATATCGGATCAAGTTGTATACAATTGATAAAAATCGTAAAAAATAGCTTTGGACCATCTATAATATGACTCAAGAACCCTCGCCCCCTATGGAGGGTCTCTAGATTCTTTGGGCTAATAGGGTCGTGTTATCATCTCTTATTGTGTGAGAAAGGGACACCACCCTAGATCAGGTTTTGGAGGCCTCTCCCTATGCCCTTTCCATCTGTGTCTCTAGTGATGTAATATGTGTCATAGATATATGAGAATCTATTAGGTGAGCTACCTACTCTTATACTAAAGATTTTTTTGCCTATAAACATCAAATTTATGTTGCCTATGCATTCCCATGCCTATATCGTTGTAGTGTCCTTGACGCCTTGCCTACTAAATGAAATGATTGCAGTGAATCCCCAACCAATGGTGCTATTAGATATACTATCACAGTAGTATCCTAAACATCTAACATAGAGTTTAGGATCTCGTGGTGGGCACTGTATGACTAAAAATTGACACACAACCTTCAATCACACTCAACCTTCTGAGGTCATGCCGGGATAGCCAATGTGGAATAAATGGATGGCTATATAAGAATCAGTGACTATGATCGGTAGTGTGAATTCCTAGTAGCTGAATTGGAAAAGGGGAAATTAGAGGCTATGTGTGGGTAGCGTAAATTCCCTATGGTTTAACTACTTGATTGAACCTAAATATTGACCTAAGATGGCACGTTCATTTTAACCAACTAAGGAAAGAAATAAATCTAATCTAATCAAAATACAAATGGATTTTAATCTCTTAATTAATTAGATTCATTCCAAATTAATCGACTATAATGAATTAAACAATCTAACATATTTTCTTGAAGGGAAACTAATTAAATAAATCAACTAAACTAAACTATTACAAACACAGACAAAATTTTTATTTCTACTCTAAATAATTAAAGTTACTTGTACACTAAAACTAAACAAGTAGATAAACGGATGTAGTTATTCACATGTGTTGAGTATATCTAGTCTATTCTAATTAAATGAAAGTGTTTTCTAATTAATAGTTTTGGATTATTAAATCCTCTTCCTATCTCAGAAACATGGGAATATTTGAAGCTTATGAGAAGATTTTCTTCCCCTGAAACTTCTCAGATAAAATATGAGAAGATTTAACAGAAACCACAATTTGCAACAAATTTTTTATTATATATCGTGTTATAGCAAGCTTCCTCCAAATATTCTTCCCTTGCAAATCCACAAGGATAGGAAGGGAATGATATATCACCCTAAAATTCTATAGAAGTGTGAAAGCTTCTTGGAAATGATCTAACTATTTGTAATAAATAAAATTATTTCTTCTACTCTAGTTGATAAGTGTGCATGCATTCATAAATAAATGAAGAAATGAAGAAACAAATAACAACCCCAACCTAGAATTATAGTACAGAGGCAATTCCAGTTGTGGTATCACTTTTTCCCCTTAGTTATATTTATCAATATTTTGTTTCCATGCGAGTCCAAGGAACTGGGAATGTAGATGAAGTAACAAGAATAAAGCATTAGAGAAATGAAAACTTGATGGTAATTTGGTTACAATGTAGGTAGAAGAAAGACAATGTAAGAGAACAGAGCTTGGCTGTGCAGTTTCTAGCAAGATTTTGGTAGCTCAACTAAGCAAGATACAAAAATGATCTCTGGCTATTTTCTTCAGAAGAAGTGGTGATTTTATAGAAAAAAGGCTGGGAAATAGTCTAATCCTTTTGGAAGCAATGGAATGCCACATCACAACAAGGAGTGGCAGCTTAAATCCCAATAAACAATCATAAGTGGAAGTGGAGGTTGATACAAATCATTCAAGCTCAAAATCAGCCAAAATGATCCAAAAACATGTGTAAAAAGTGAGTTGGAATGGGATAACACGCATCTAATTCATGGATAGAAAGTTTCAGACAATTCACAAGAAATCACCATCTTGCACAGGGTGGCGGTTATGCAACTGCCACCCAAGTAAGGTGGCAGTTGCGCAACTACCACCCAAGTAGGGCTGTGGTTACACAACTGCCTCCCAAAATAGGGCTGCAATTACACAATCACCACCCAGGCTAGGTAGTAGTTTTGTAACTTAAGGCCAAAACTAAAGGAAAAACAATGCAAAAAGCTTTACGGGAATGTAGGAAATGGATAAGTAAGGAAATCTAAGCTACAAATATAAGATGTAAAGAGGAAAACGGGCTCGAACACCTTTGGAATACCCTTGTTTATGTTATGAGGATTCACTTTAGCATCCTCAGGATTTTTAGAGAGTGGATTATGAAAGATGCTTAGGTTTTCGTTCTGAGGTGCGACAGGTCCTATATGACTAGAATGTTGCCTTTAGCTTTTAGAGAGTCTTTGTAGGAACTTGTTACAATCTCTACAATTCCTAATGTCATGACTGACAACACGATGGAAACCACAATATAAGTTAGGATCATAATTTCTTGGTCTTTGATGAGTTTCCTGTTGTTTTTTATTATAACCTTGACTATAGTTTTGAAATTGATTATTACAACCATGATTTATTTCCCCTTGGAAAGAGTTTTGATACTAGTTTAATCCTTGGGTTTGAATTTTACTTTGAGGGTGATGATTTACATCAACCTTGTTGATCGAGGAAACAATGTTAGAGCCCTTTTGTTTTCCCCGTGTTATTACTATTGTTATGGTTATCAGTGTTACTATTGTTCATGAAACTAACATTCTTGGATTTTTCAGTAACACCATTCACAGTGGCAACGTGATTGCGATTCATACCTTTAGATCCTTGGTTTTTGCTCCATTGTTTTATTGATTTGCATTTTTCTGATTAGGGGATACAAATTTCCCATTGAGACTGTAGGTCTTATGCCTTCTATCAATAGCGATTTGGTCGATTTGAAGTGCACCTTCCAAAACTTCCTCATAAATGTGGAAAAGAAACTTTTGGAGTTCCTCATTGGTCTCTCGATTGAGAAAGTAAAGGAAGAGATCACAAAGTTCCATCTGGTCCATGTTAGGTGCACTTGCAAATGAATAAATAACTTGATGCTATCTCTAGATGAAATGTGTGACATATTTGTTTTGCTCCTGTTTAATATGTAGAAACTCCCTTATTCCTATTTAAAGTAACTTGTTCATTTCAAATGCTCTGATGAATTCAGAGACACGTTGTTTAAAGGAATGTATGGAGGCTTCTGGAATTTTATAATACTAATCCAATACGATTCCCTCGAGAGTCTTTGGAAATATTTTAGCAACTACAACATCCTAAGGAAACAACTCCCTAATGATAGTAGCATAGGCCCTGATATGAGCGTTCAGGTCTCCTTCTTCCTTAAATTTAGGAAGATTAGGCAATAGGTATGGAAGCATGAGACCCCGTATAGTAAAGTCAAGGGATTCCTTTAAATACTCAACGTAAGTACCCATTGCATAGGATTCCACCATTGAAGGTCATTGATAAGGAGGTAGAGGAGGAGGAGTTAGATAAGGTGCATTCTAAGCATTGAACGAAACATATGGAGTTCCTTGGTATGACCCATAAGGAGCAAGGATGACATATGGGTCGATATGAGGGGAATTCAAATACATATGCAAGTAAGGTGCGACGATAATAGGATATGGACTAACTAGCATAAAACTAGGGAACATCACATTGCTTGATGGAGTGACATTCAAGAACAAACTTTGGGCCATCCCCGTATGATAAGCTTGAGAAGGATGAGGAACCATCCCTAGTGTGTCGGATCCTATGAGAAAATCAATCATATTCAATTCAACTAGATAACCTTATTGCACATGATGTTGTATTGGTTGTTCATTGGTAGGGATGTATCCCTTGTTATCAACTAGATATCCCATGTTCTTTCCTACTACATGAGTTAGTTGTGATGGTTGGGCACTCTCTAGTTCTCTAATATTCCCTAATAAAGTAGATATAACATTATGGGGAGAGGATTGAGTCACCTGTTGGGGTGCCTGTAGTTTATGGTTTAGTTGAGAAGGCACATGAGACCCTATTATGAATTGTTTAGTGTTGTAACTCTTGTTTTCCTCAGAAATAGAAATCTTAGGAGAGGTTGTTGATACACTTTTATTAAACAAATCATAGGTGTGAACCTTCATCCTATCTAAGGAATCATATATTTGGCAAAGGGGATGTGCAATCCATGTAAAGATGTCATCTTTTTTTGATTGCATGTGAATGTGAGGTCTTGACAAGACTCTAGGGTAAGGATCTATTCTGATTTGAATAGTTACATGGTTTGCATTGGGTTGAATGTAACACATGTTTAAAGGTTGATCAACGTCCTCTATCCTCACATGAATAATGGGGTTTGAAGCATAACTAGAGGAGGTTATCATGTTGTTGGTGTAGTTTTCAGCCCATCCGGAAAGGGAAGGGGATTGTTGTGGTTAAACGTTGGTGTAATACTTGTGAGAGCCAAATGGCCCATTAAGCTCTTTACTAGACATATTTTGGGAGGTATAAAATACCTACCAAAATAGGGGAAGAAATGGAAAGGTGAGGTAAAAGCAATGAAAGCAATGAAATAAGAAGGAATTAATATTTAATGTTAGGTTCCCCAATTTTTATGACTAAAAATCAACATGCGACCTTCAATCGTACTTGACCTCCCGAGGTCATGCTGGGACAGCCGATGTGGAATGAATGGATGGCTATAGGAGAATCATTGACTATTATTAGGTAGTGTGAATTCCTAGTAGCTGAATTAGAAAAGGGGAAATTAGAGGCTATGTGTGGGTAGCGTAAATTCCCTATGGTTTAACTACTTGATTAAACCTAAAAATTGAGCTAAGATGGCATGTTCATTTTAACCTACTAAGGAAAGAAATAAATCTAATCTAATCAAAAGACAAATGGATTTTAATCTCTTAATTAATTAGATTCATTCCTAATTAGTTTACCAAAATGAATTAAACAATCTAATATATTTTCTTGAAGGGAAACTAATTAAATAAATCAACTAAACTAAACTATTACAAACAAAGACAAACGGATTGTTTCTACTGTAAATAATTAAAGTTACTTCTACACTAAAAATAAACAAGTAGATAACCAGATGTAGTTATTTACTTGTGATGAGTGTATCTAGTTTATTCTAATTAAATGAAAGCTTTTTCCAATTAATAATTGTGGATTATTAAATCATCTTGCTATATTAGAAACACAAGAATATTTGTACCTTATGAGGAGCTTTTCTTCCCCTGCAACTTCTTGGATAGAATATGAGAAGATTCAATAGAAACCACAATTTGCAACAAATTTGTTACTATATATGGTGATATAGAAAGCTTCCTCTAGATATTCTTCCCTAAAAAGCCACAGGGATAAGAAGGTAAGGATCTATAATAAGAAACTTATATATAAGTGTGAAAGCTTCTTGGGAATGATCTAACTATTTGTAAAAAATTAAATGATTTCTTCTACTGTAGTTGATAAGTGTGTGTACATTCATATATAAATGAAGAAGTGAAGAAAGAAATAAAAACCCCTAACCTAGAATTACATTGGAGAGGTAACTCCACTTGTGGTATCAATTTTTCCCCTCAGTTGTATTTACTAATATTTTGTGTCCACGTGAGTCTAGGGAGCAGGGAATGTAGAGGAAGAAACAAGAAGAAAGTGCTGGACAAATGATAATTTGATGGTAGTCTGGTTGCAATACAGGTAGAAGAAATACAACGCAAGAGAATAGATCTTGGCCGTGCATTTTCTAGCAAGATTGTGGCATCTCAATTAAACAAGACACACAAATAATCTATGACCATTTACTTCACAAGAAGTGATGATTTTATACAAAAAAGGATGGGAAATGGTCTAATCCTTTTGGTAGAAATGGAATGCCACATAAAAACAAGGAGGGGCATTTTAACTCTCAATCAATAATCAAAAGTGGAAGAGGAGGTTGATATGAATCAGTAAATCTTAAAATCCACCAAAACGACCTAAAAATGTGTGTAAAATGTGAATTGGAATGGGCTAACACACATCCAATTCACACCTGGAAAGTTTAAGATAATTTACATGAAACTACTGCCTTGTGTAGGGTAGCAGTTACACAACTGCCACCCAAGTAGAGTAGAGGTTGTGCAACAACCACCAAAGTAGGATGACAGTTGTGCAACTACCATCTAAGTAGGGCGATGGTTATGCAACCACCACCCAAGTAGGGTGGCAGTTGCGTAAATGCCTCCCAAAATAGGGCAACAATTGAGGAAAAAGGGCTCAAAAACCTTTAGAAAAGACATGAATAATCATTAGGGATTTTTGAACCATTTCCAACAAAGCAACACATGAAAATTTAGGTACGTATAGGAACTCTCGCTCAGTGAGTGCCACTCCATCACTGTCCACCCTAAAAAACCCAAAAATGACATACATCACTAATAATACTTCATAAGTCTATCTAAATTATCTAACTAACATACTATCATTCATACCTGGCTATCTAGGTCTTCCACGATGGTCTTTACATCTCCTCGGCCACCAGATACCTCATCCGCCTCATCTTCATGGCGAGGTATGGTTTCCATAAATTGTGTCCACATGTTGTCAGGAATTAATATCATCCACTCTATCTGCTATGGTTTGGGTCTCTGTTTCAGATGCACTACCATATAAACTCGATATGACATGAAAAATCCTCTGTATGGACATCGCATCTTGTGCTCTCTGAGCCGTGGTACTAGATTTATATCTCCCTCTCATATGGTACTAGGACTTGCTCCATCCCGCAACCTTGTATCTAAGGATCCTCCATCGGATCCCTCCTCCAAATCATTATCCATTATGATCTCCGGTGGGCCCTGAGCATCCCCACAACATCTACATTGTCACCACCTTGAGCTCTCCGTTACCCATTACTTATGAGGTCAAAATTTTGGAGCCCATACCTCTACTCGTACAACCTCTCTAACATGATGATACTGGTAGGGTGAAAATGGTGGTATCATTGTTGCTACTGGCTATCTAAAATATCACAATACTCTATCTATCATGTGTATCTCCACCCAATACAAATAGTGTCCCATCACCTCCATCATGGCCTTTAGGTGCTCTATTTTAGGCCAACTGGGCCACTAATCTACATTCCTTATGTAGGGATGCTATATTGCATCATATGTACCTACCTGTGATAGTGGCTGATATACCTGAAGTGCTCTTACTATTGGCCCCTGCACCCACTGAAGTACCCTTGTGGCATCTACTTATAATAACTTTGGTGTCACTGTCAGCCTGTGCATCAAGAACCACTCATATATACCATGTTATCAATAAAATTATGGGTCCCATGACCCTCTCGCGTCTATGCCGCACCATACACAAATCATGAAGCAACTGCACTATATGGAGGTTCCCCAGCTAAATAGAATGCCATGATCCAAAACATCCCTCCATACTGATATCAATAATAATGGGATAACTCCATTAGCCTTGTGACACACTATGCATGCCATCATGATCCCTATCACTACCTTCCAAATATCTAGAATCCTTGCTAATTGTACTACGCTAAGTGAAATGCATAACATGCACTCGTCCTATGTACTGCTCCTTATAGCCCATGTGGCTAATGTTCTCCACTGTATAACATCAGGTGTCAGATCACAGTACATGCTGGTGCCTCCAATTGATAACCCCAAAATCCCATATACAACCTCTTAAAACCACTTGTATTTTCACCTAACCTACATGATGACACAAGTTTGACTAAGTTTGACGCTCTATCGACTTTGAAAAATCAAAATAACTAAAATGCACCTAATCCACTCAATAAAATTTAATGCAATGACTTACCCATGGTTGAGAGTCTCCGCGTGATCCTCCTCATTGTCCTCCATCACCACCTCATACTCGTGCCATGTTGTATAAAATTCTCTGAAATTTGGAATTTCAGAGCTCAATTCTCTCAATTCTAGAAATAGTAATAAACAAATAACTATCAAAATTACTATATAAATCTCAAATTTATATTTAAATTTGGTTGAGATCATCTTCAATCTTCAAATACCCATCATTTTCACTCCCGATTTCGATAGCTCGTGTTATTTATTATGTATTCACCATGATTTCATGTCATTTATTTTGACCTATTACATGCCTCCTTTCGATGATCTATGATTTTTGACCTATTTTCCTTCATTATCCTGACATCTCAACGTCACGCCATATAAATATACATCCCATGGTCCCCTTGCTAGGTGATTTATTTCTTATTTTTACTGATGAACCTCTATTATTTCTTTTAAATTTTACTTCTCTAGGATTCTTGCAGCATTACACCCGCACGTGGCAAGATGAACGAATCTCTCAGGTATGCATTGGCGGGTATATTTCATTTCAACTAGTCATTTAAACATTCCTTTATGTACTTACTTCCAACATCTTTCAGTACCGGTGTTACAGAATGTCTTTTCCATTGACCACCCCATGTTTCGCTATTGCGACATGCGGTGATCAACAGCTGGTGAGCATATGTATACACCTAATTTTTCACTTTTCATCTTTCGTACATGTTACTAATAATTTTATTTATGT
Source organism: Taxus chinensis (assembly GCA_019776745.2). Lineage (NCBI taxonomy): Eukaryota > Viridiplantae > Streptophyta > Pinopsida > Cupressales > Taxaceae > Taxus > Taxus chinensis. Next base: position 811,312,358 of record CM034148.1, read on the forward strand.
AGATAAGGGTCATTGATGCATCTATTTCTTGAGCAGGGTGCCTTAAGGGACCTGCCAAGAATGGGGAATGATTAATCATGTAATCATTATGGGCTAGAGACAGTACACAGAGAGAGTTTCGTTATTTGGTCCCAGCCTCAGTTGTCCTTGCATTAGTTATTCTTGTTCCTCCTATGTCTCACACACATTGCACACTCATGACATTATTGGCTTACATTTCAACCATTTTGCACTCTTGTTCATCCACTTTGCATGATCTATGACACATTATTTTCACTTTACATGACATATTACTTCATCTTTACACCCTTTGCCGACACCGTCACCCATGGGCGATGGTGTCGAGTGTTAGTATTTTCTCATAGCTGATGAAACTATCGCCCATGGGCTGATGGCATGTCATATATATGCTTACCACATCATTTGACATTTATGAAGGAAGCTTGAATAAGAGGTAGCTAAGCCATATGAACTACTGTTTTATCTACTCTTTGTGCACCAAATTCACATCTATCTCGCTTCAACTCTTGGTTTATATTTACACTCTTCTTGGATTGGATTTGAAACACTCTTCTTCTTGGTTGGATTGTCTTGCACTATTGGGTCATCATATAATGAGTCAGAGGACAAGAATTGTGTTCCCCTTCTCCACATAATAATGATTCTCTCTATGCGTTTGTTGCTTCTCTAGAGGAGGAGGAGGAGGAGTATTATAGTCATAGAATGACATTTCCAAGATGGCAACAAGTGAGTAGGCATAACCGACTTTATTTGGGGTAAGCTTTACACATAGGAGTTCATTGCATCTTCTTCATTTATGCTAAACTGTTACGCAGTAGGAGGAGATGGGGAAGGCCAAGTCAAGCTTACATATTCATTCTGCAACCATATCAACTCATTATGTTAGTAAGGGGGACTACTTCCATGGTAGTTCAACCCCTATTGGCATAAGGATCATGGTGTGTTGTTGACTCCATATGCTACTCCGCAGACCAAGCCAATCAACCAATGCGGGATATTACTAAGGAGAGGAGGAGTATTACTAGTCCTAGAAACTATTTCCATCGATGGGCACAAAATTAGGCATAACCAAATTTAGGTTGGGGTAAGCATGCGAAGGAGACTTGCATTTTTATTTATCTAAATGTGACCACAGAGGAGGAGAGGGGATAGGCCGAGCAAGCAACATATTCATTCCACGACCAATCAACCATGTATGTTACATACAGGGGATCCTACTTCCATGGTAGTTCAAATACCCTAGTTGGCATGAATGAGTATCAGTGTATGTTGTTGAGACACATTATATGCTACCTACGGACACAGGCCAATCAACCAATGTGGGATATTACTAAGGAGAGTTTAGGAGTATTATAGTCGTAGAAACATTTCAAGTTCATCACCACTTTTGAGTAGGCATAACCGACTTTATATTGTGTTTGTAAGCATGTGAAGGAGACATTGCATGTTTTATTCCTGATCTAAGTGACTTCCATATAGGTTGGCATGAGTCCATTTGACTTGGAGGCAATGCATCAACAACCACCCCACAAGGTAGAGTGACTCTACACTCTTGATAAGTTGTCATTTCTGCATAGCATTAGTTCAACTTTCCCTTCAAAACACATTGCTTTATGACTAACATGTACATTGAGTCCTCTAGTTAACATAGTGCTCTTACTTTGAATCTCAAGCTACCTGAAGGAAAATTTCAAGTACTTTCAGTTTGGTAGTTATATTGTACATGTGTGTCTTATGTATCCTTGATCCATACCTCTTCTTACCCATTTACTGCATAGTCTCAGGAGTTGAGTTAACTCTCCTTTATCTGTGACTAGCGGGCATTTATGTAGAAATCCTAATCTGACCTCGTGTAGGGATTACAAAGAATTCATGAAATAGCTACGATGCTAGACACTCGTTGAAAGCCCCTTTAAATCTATCCATTATATGTCAATTCATGTGTCTCTCTCACTCATTGTCTCAATACGACTACCCTTATAAAAACAAAAGACTTAAGAGTAACAATGCTTACAGTAGGCATTTGTCTAAATATATCAACTTTGTATGTCTATTCATGTGTGTTTCTCACTCGTCTGCATCGATACCCTTACAAAACAATACTAACTTAGGAATACAAGTTATTCGAGACTTACATAACTTGACCTACCATACTAACCACATATCATACATTTACTATTTACATTTACACAGTACACATGTACTTTCACATACATTTACACACACACACATAATTACACATAGATATTTATTATGTCACCCATATACATGGAGCACTAACATATATTTCCTATATATATCCCCCCCTATAGTACGAATAATGGGGAATACTTTACTATTGTAATTTTTACCTGCTTATTATGCAAGTGTAATATTTCATAGGAAAATTACATCTCCGTTTTAAAAGATGGTTTAAATGAAATATATATTTTACCATTAACAAAAAGGGTGATTTATATACTTTACATTAAAATATTACCAACTACCGAAAATGGTAATTACACAAATGGTGTATTTCCAATTACATATATCTTCAACATAAATAAACCACTACGTAAGTGGTTTACCTAAAAATAAAACATGCTCCCATGCCACACTTCTTTTCATTAGCTCTCTATCATATCTCAATGTAAGGAAGACGCTGACACATAGGAAATTCCAGAACATGGAAGGTTCATTGTCTACTTCAATTGCACACACTGTTTTTATTATCGATTTGAAATGGAACACATACCATCATTTTTAAAAGCTTCAATGTGAAATTACAAGATATTTTAATATAGGAAACATGTGGAAGACTGATACTTCCACACCACTTTTTACAAAAAAAAAACTTCACAAGAAGCATTCTATCACAACTGATTTTAAGAGAGAAACTGCCACCAAATCATATGAAAATGCGGCCCCGTCGTTGGCCACTGATCGATAGGTCGTTGAATGAATTTGATACCTCCTGTGGATATCTTCCTCCAAGAAGGTCGACTTAGTATAATTTTGATTTTCAAAAAAAATTATAGTCAATTTTATCCATTAAAAAAACAACAAAAAAACATCACATTCTACCAATTATGGTTACAAATGTAAATCATTTGCTTTTTAAATCTGACTAAAAGAAATAGGTTTGTTATTCTATTCACTGCATCCACATTTTTACATACTCCATGGACGCCAGTTCAAGCCCATTAATATTTATTTCCTTTTGATATCTTATTTTATTGATTTGGATCTACAAGTATCCAAAAATACTCTGAATGTAGATCTTGAATAACCTTCAATTCTACAAGCACTCCTGCCAGAGCAAAACAATTACAAGTTATTATCAACCAACCCAAGCAATAGTTTCTTGCAATTGCTTGTGACCTCAAAGTATCTCAACTTTGAGGTTTTTCTGAAATTTTGACTGTAAGTCCTTGTCTTAATAGATCTTTCCTACGTGCATTTTTTTGGAGATTTCTAGATTGACAAAACCCACACGTTACGAGACCTTCTTCAAGACAGATGGCACCTGCTCTGGTACCAAATATAAAAATTACTGTGATCTAATACAAAGAATCCATGAAATAGCTACACAGACAATAATTGAAATTAACAACTCTATATTATACTTTTATTATATGATTCACTATTTCAATACACTCCATTATATAGGAGATGTATAATAACAATCCTCATAACAACCTTTGTCTTCATATACAACCATTACACCCATATGGTTTCAACCTCTCACCAATATAATAATAAAACAACACTAATTGTTTTATTTTTATAACTTACTAACTTACCACATACTAACCACATTTTACATTTACTATTTACATTTACATAGTAAATGTACTTTCACTAATTTACCATAATAATAATTACACATGTAATTATTATTCACCCATACATACAAATGGAGCACTAAGATATATTTCCTAACACATTTGTGATCCTATAATATCTATAAGGTTTGGGGTTTAAAATGTCAAAAGTTCATTAATAGTTTTGTTATTTATCAGTGTTATTTAATATAAATTGAATTAAATCTTAATTTCAAAGTAGCTACTGTAGCTAATGATATACACATGATAATATGCAGTAACTAAAAAATCAAAAAGCATGTAACAATATGAAACCCTAAGCAAGAGAGGGAGAGAGGATGAATTAGCTGATTTTTGAATGTCGCTGACTATACTTGTAACCTACAAAGAAAGATACCTAGCTACACATGCCCAACAACCACATAAAACATAATAAACAAGATGAAGAATGTGGATTCGGACTGACTCCAGTGGTCACTCGAAGATTGAACTTATTATCAAGCACTGTACTAAATTTTAGACTCCATATAGTTTTATGCGAAAGTGTGTTTAATGAAGCCCTTGTGCAAGTCACACAATGATATCGGCCTAGATGTAGAATATAGTAAGTGTATAGAATGTGTGATATGGAATAGAATAAACTTCCCATCCTACGTTGTGTATGTAGAAGTGATGCAAACCTTGTCCCTTGAGGGAATGTGCTATATTGATTCTTTATAATGCTCGTGTGCCTTTGGATACAAGCTTAGGTAATAATAAGTAATGCTTAGTACTTGGCCCCTTTTTTGAGAGTTATATATATATATATATATATATGATTCCCTTGTTTGATTTTTGTAATTGACAACTGGAAGGCCAACCCAAAAGTGTAAAATATTCCCAAAAGATAAAAGAGATCCAAAATATTGAGAAAATGATAGAGAGAGTCAGGAGCACCTAGGAGGGACATGAACACCTGGGTGCTAGTGTCCTAACTGCGTGCTAGTGTCCAAGCCCATAAAATAAAAAGTAGATAAATAACGACAAGGCTTTAGGGTGTGTAAGGTCAATAAAATTATAAGAGACAAAGAAAAATTCCCAAAAGACATTTTTAATTACTATTTTTCTTTCTAAGGAATCATGTACATATTAGTATGCTATAAGACCTATAAATGTACCCAAGTGCATAGATTTTATGTCTATATTTTACCCCCACTTTATGATATTGAGTAAATACTCAATATCATAAAGTAGATAGAATATGCGTTCCTTATGATCATGTAGAGAAGAGTGTAGCCGATAGTGTGTTAATTAGACAAATGAAGCGTGAAGTGATCGCAATGTGAAGCGTGGAGACTAGGAAAGGGAATAGACCATAGGGGTGAAGTGTATGTATAGTAGCATGATGTTGTAGCTTGTACTTGCTGATGTAATATGCTTCATGTTGTGTATTACAAGAGGACCTGAAAAATAAGAGAGAGAGAGAGAGAGTAGTTAAAGTTTCATATATGAAAAATTAGAGTAATGCATGTATAAGTAAGTAAAGAGTGTAAAAGTGTGTCAAAGGAAAGTGTACAATGATACGTAAGAGAGTATGAAATAGAAAATTGTCATGTTTTCTTTTGAGTTACTGGATTTGAATGCCAATGGTGAGGTCTTTGGTCGATCTCATGCCAAGAGTGATTTTTTTGGGCAATCTCACATAAAAGGAGAGTTTTTTGCGTGATCTCATGCCAATAAAAGAGTGTTGGGGGGAGAGGTCTAGTTTTTATTTCTTTCCATGAAACTTTTTGAATAAGTACCATTGTAGATGGTACATCCCCAATTTGTTCTGATTATTATGATTTGTTCCAATTGTAATTGATAGAATGAACTCTATAACTGGAGGAAAGTTCCTACTACTGGAGAACTGCTATAAAGACTGATGTAAGCTGTGGTGAAATGGAAATTGACTATTTTGTCCCCTAGGACATTGGTATCCAGGGGGGACACAAATTCCCACCGCTTCTGTCCAAGAATGGGAACTAGTTTCTATTATGTGCTTTGGGACCAAGTCTGATTCTGAGCCAATCTATAACTATGCTCATGTGTTTGTTTTGTATTGTGGTGTGTTGTACTACAACTTTGAGCTATTGTAGGGGTGATTTGTTCACCCAATAGATGTCCTGATTTCTTGGGATGCATGGGATGATTATAAGAGAATGTGGTCTAAAGGAGAGGATCGAAAGCTTATATGCATATTTGAAAGTGGATACCTGCAGGGGTAAGGTATGTGCATGGTAGATACCAAGGCACATGCAAATAAGATGGGATGATAAAAAAGTTTTAATTATAACAATAGATAACATGTAATGAAAGAAAATGTAACAAGTAAGTAGGAAGACAAGATGGACCATGAAAATTGGGTTTCATACATGGGACATCACTCATAATGTCACAAGATAATTAGGGTCGAAGCGGCCATAAACAAACAATTTTCAAGAAAGACATAAAACATAGACTGCAAATAATATCAAACAATGAGAAGTGATAGATAACCATGGTTTTATTGATCCTACAAGACAAATGGTACACATGAAGCACCCATTAGAATGTTAGAAAGATAGATAATACATCAAAGCATGTATAAATCAGTGAAAACTATAGTGATAGTGAATAGGAGTAAATATTAAAATAGTAGGACCTATAGTGTGTAGAGTTTGATAATAGCAAAGGTAGATTCCCCCAGGAGCCTTGGTGGGATTAGTAAAGATATGTGGCGAGCATCATGCATCATGTATGAATATATGATAGGTCCTGCATTCACCTCAAGATACCAAGTGAATGCACATGTGTATATAGAAAAAGATAATGACATACTAAGAATCCAACTAGCATAGTAATCAAAGTGTAACATGTAAGTAGTATAGGCTAACAAGAGTAAATACAACCAAGACATATAAATGTGGTGCAAGTGTAATGGTGTGCTGTAATGTGTAAGATGTGAAGATGAGGAGGGGTCACATTTCCCCCTGATGGATTTGTATGAGGAGATGAGGTTCATTTAGAAATTCCCCCTCAATAATCAAGAATGAACTATAGAACAAGAGTGTGTCATTGAGAAATGATGAGAAAGTATGTGAACCAATGATGTGGTGGTGCTCAGAAACATAGTCATGAAGTGTAGAGTCAGAAAGAATAGTAGATGCTAAGAAATATTTATTGTAAAGTATTGATCTCAAAGTGTAGTGAGAATAGAGGATGTGAGGTTCATTGATGAAGTGTGCCCTCAACAATCAAGTGTAAACCATAACACAAGAGTGTGTCATCAGGTAATGAATGTTCCCAGTGCGAGTAGATGATAGAAAAGATGCATTGTGAAGTTTAGAGAATGAATTATAGTATTTGAAACTAGAGAAAAGTGATAGTGATGAAGGGGGGAAAATATTATGCCCCTGGGTGTGTGAGTTATGGAGAATTATGTGATGACGAGAGAGAGACCATGCCATTGTGGGAGATTTTGAGATGTATCATGAGAATATAAAGAGTCATCATAATGGTAGGTAGGAGAAAGAGTAGGACTAGGGTTGGATTTTGGGTTAGCAAGAGTAATTTTACAGAGGTTAAATATCATAGGGGGAATTGGTTAGTATTTCTTGGTTGGTGGTTGATTATTTGGAATTGGTAACACTACATAGGACTTAATAGGAGGAGGTGATGGGGTACAAATTTTTAAAGGTGGTTTGACATTGGGTTGGATAGGGGCTCTTGGCTTACCAGAGAAGGAACATTAGTAGTTATGGCGTGATGCTCACTAGACATGAAGGGATAATTTTTGGGAGCCCATTCAAACTTGACAATTATAGATGAGCATGTGGCAAAATGTTGTGTAGAAAATGAAATAAAACCTTGATGCTCAAGGTGCTTAATTTTTTATTTTAAAGTGTAACAATCATTTTCATGATGTCCATTAAGTATGTGATAATTTTAAAATGGGAGACCATTGTATTTGACAAGTTTATAGGGAGGGTGGTAATGAGCAGGTAAAAATTTGATCAATTGGTGATTGAGGAGATCAGGAAGAATGTCATGTTACTTAAAGTTTTGATCAAACTTGAGAGGTACTGGTAGTAGTAATACTTGGGATTCATTTATATGAGCACATGTAGGAGACATAGGATTATAATGAAGTGGAGAAGAAGAATTAGCATGGGCATGAGAAGCATCCTTAATATGTTGGATTCTAGTTTCGAGGGATGTAATCATGGTTTCCATAGCTTACAATTTATCATGAAATAAAAATTATAAAGCTTTAATTGACTTACAAATCAAATGATTAGTTATGGTATCATTACCAATAGGATCATTTGAGAGACAATCAAATATGGCGCTTACTTTTGTAGGTGGCGTATTGCAATGGAGATACATAATGTCTACGGTTTTTTGGAGAATATCATTGCAAGGTGGGTGCATTTGAAGCAATTGATACAGGGAGACTTGACGAGCCATAAAAGAAGATCTGATAGAATAGGAAAAATAAGGATCCCAGTGTTTGATCACAAGTGGGGTTCATCAAATTATTTAATATAAATTGAATTAAATCTTAATTTCAAAGTAACTACTATACCTAATGATATATAAATGAAAATATACAGTAACTTGAAAATAAACACGCATGCAATAGTATAGAACTCTAAGCAAGAGAGGGAGAGAGGATGAATTAGATGTTTTTTGAATGTTGCTGATTGTACCTATAACCTATATAGAAAAATACCTAGTTCTACATGCCCACAAACCACATCAAACCTAATAAAGAAGATGTAGAATGTGAAGTTGGACGCAATCACCTGAAGAGTGAACTTAGTATTGAGTGTTGTACTACATTTCAGACACCATGTAGTTTTTCTGTGAAAGTGTGTGTATAGATGCCCTAGGATTCCCCGTGTAAGTTACATAGTGATAACATGCTAGATCTAGAATATAGCAAGTGTATAAAATGTGTGATATGGAATAAAATAAAATTCCCCTCCCGTGTTGTGTATGCAGAAGTGATGCAATCCTTGTCCCTTAAGTGAATGTGCTATATGGATGATTTGTAATTCTCTCATGCCTTTGGATATAAGCTTAGGTTATAATATGTAATGCTTAGTGCTTGGCCCCTTATGTTAGAGCTATAACTATGTATATATATGATTCCCTTGTTTGAATTTTATAATTGACAACTGGAAGGCCAACCCAAAAGTGAAAAAGATTACCAATAGATAAAATAGACCCAAAAGAGTGAGAAAAGGATAGAGAGGGTTAGGAGCACTCAGGAGGGATAGGAGTGCTTGAGTGCTAGTGTCTGAGGCCATAAAAGAAAGATAAGTCAAATAATGACATGACTGTAGGGTTTGTAAGGCCATTAAAAGTATAAGAGACAAACAAAAGGCCCAAAATACATCGTAAATTAATAGTTTTCTTGCTTAGGAATCATGTATATATTAGTATGCTCTAAAACCTAGAAATGTACCCAAGTGCATAAATTTTGTGTCCACACAGTGTTTTTTTGGTAAAAATCTAAATGTCATTTTGTATAAATTATTTTGTGTCTTTAAACATTTTAAGGTCTATGTTAAACATGTGTTGTGATTTTTCATTAATTTATTATCCATCAAATATTTTGGTGTCATTTATCTCAAATGTTTTTTAGGTCAAGTATTATCAAAATTCAAGTTGTGTTTATTTTAAAAGAGTCATTTTGTCTAAATTAATTTTTTTATTAAAAAATTTACTCATAAATTAACCAGACACATTATCACTTGAACATGACGTCCAAACTGTGGGGGGAGTAGTTTTGAGTTTCATAATAAAATATGATTGAGTTAGCAACATGGAGATGGAGGTCGGAGAAAACAAAATAAGAGGTTAACCAATGACCTCTCGCCAACTGCAAATGATGGGGCTGTGTAATGAAGGTGTGGCATCTTTTCAGTTTTGGGTTTGCTTTCCAAATGTGTGGTAGTAAGAATAAGAACAGATGTTGCATTCATGTTCAATTATAATGTGTGAGAAAAATTTCTTGTATTCTTCCCTTATATTAAAATGTTGTGGGAGAACAAAAAGCACATGCAAACATATATCTTGAAAAGGTTAGTGGTGATCTAGAAAACTACAAGAGTGAACAATTGATTTGATCCTATTCATATCTAGGTTTATGGTAAAACAATAGAAAACCATGGAAGGTTGATAGGAGGTCCCTTTCTTTTGTATCAAGGTCGTTATCCATGAGAATGATCATACCACATGAGTCAGACATTTTGTTGTTGGATGTGTAAAAGTTTTTTCTACCATGTTCACACTAACGGGGGAATGTTAGGAATTATATCTCTCATTATGTGTTAGTGACATTATTATTATAACGTGTTTAGTTATATATTTGTAATGTATTATGAGTTATTGTGAACAACTCATAATGTTAGGATTAAATAATGTTGTTATGTACATGATTTGGAAACTCACTAGAATAGAGTATGTTGTGATATCCTAGAGATAAGTGGAGTGATCTTAGGGATGTTAGAGTGACATAAGGGATGAGTGAGATATTTTTGGAGTATGCTGATGAAGTTTTACTTCTTCATATAAGGAGATCATAAATCTATTTATATGTAACTTATGTCAAGAAATTATGTCCTAAATGAATTTAAATTAGAGCATTATTATTCTCTATTTTTTATTACTATATAATTCTAATTTTTAACAAAAAAATTACCAAATTTAGAAGGATCTAACAATTAGGATTGAAATTATGTACACAGATCATGATTTATGGAGTAAACCAACATTATCATTATCAGGTGATTGATTATCAAATTTATGTGTGTACATTTTCCCCAATTTAATTCAAGAAATGAAATTTTCTTTCTTAAAGGAAAAGAATACAGAAGTGTGAAAACACACTTTGTATTCACTTGACTATTTGCGATGCTAAAGGTGGTTGCAAGATACTGAATATAAAAATGTATGGCATAAATTGTATTCAATGTCCATATAGAAACAATTGAACTTTAACACCATATTGAAATTTTATTTGAACTTTTAAAACTTGAGAGATAACAAAGTATAGAAGGTATACACTTTTTTCCCTTATTGAATGAGGATGCCACTTGTTGAGAGGGATTGAAACTCATTCATTGGAGGATTGGGGGTGATCAACCCCCAATTTAGAGTAGTCAGAACCATAAAGGGAAATGAGGTCTCTAACACACTAGAGAAGGGTGTCACAAGGAATCTAGTTACCCCAAAAATCCTTCTTGAAAGAGAGATGAAGAGTACAAAGCATCTAACTACACTATAATTCTTCCACCTATGGAATAAAAACATTATAGATGGATTTAGCTCTCAATGTATAAAGTAGCACAAAGTTACAAGGGAATGAACAAGTCTCGTGCCCCACACAACATGTTAGAATAGTGTTGATGTACCAAATATGCTAATATGAATGTGAATGAAGGAATGCTCATGCTCTAAATTTTAACATTGCATAAGTACTTATAATTATAAGAAAAGAGAATGGAGCAGTCATGACCCCCCACACTCTATACTAAAATGTTGTAAAAAATTGCTCTAAACTTTGCAATATGTATCCAAAACATGTAAAACGTTATATGTTCTAGAAAAATATTTTCTCACTGTTAGAAAGATGCCTAGGAGGTTTCCATTTTGGACAATAATGTAAAATATTTTCATCCTTGTTGGATGGTTTTTTCCATATTGATATTTTAAAAATAGTTTTAATTTGTTCATATTTTGTATTCCTGTACTTTGTTCCTTTATATTATATATTCTATAATATATTTGTGTGCATGAATTGCATTGATTTTTGTGTGATAACACCAATTAATGCCCATTCTATTGAGGTTAGTGAGATAACTTTTAGACCACTTTTCTCAAAAGAAGAGAAGTTTGGGCCAATGTCAGATATAGTAGATAGGGTAACATGGGTACTATCTCCAAGTTATGGGACTTACTACTGGAGATAGACCTCTAGAGAAAGCTGGTTCTTCTTCCTAGTCCTCAAACTAACTCTAATGAAAGAAAACTACTGACTATCTCTATCCTATAACTTCCAAGGGACAGGGAGAGAGAAAGAGCATGAAAATGAATAGAAAAGTACACTATAGAGGTGATGCACCAAAAGAAGGGTATGATAACAATCCCCAATGTGTGAAAATGGAAGCAAAATACAGATTAGAGAGGGTGATAACAGTTCTCCACAGTCTAACAAACAACACTCACAACAACATTTCATGCAAACACAATAATAATGAAACCCTGCAAGAGCATAAAGTAGACACAATACACCTGCAATAATATTGAAGAGGCAAGAAGAATGCAAATAAACATAGCAAGGGAAGATACATCCACAAACTTTCATCTATTGCTTCAGGGGTATGCACAGTTAAAACTCTTACAAATGAAAGGCCTGGATCACCATGCAAGGAGTCCACTACAAAGGCTTGCAACACATTGGCTTCACAAAACAAAATGGATAGAGTTTTGCTACTCAAATCATCCTCCCAAAAATGAGGTAAAATCCCAATTTATAGAAAATGGAAAGAAGGAAAAGGGGGCAACAATCTTGGATCTGGCCTTTTTATTAATTGCAAAGTACCTAAAGTGGGTGAAAATCATGATTGTAACTTGAAAAATCCTCCCCATACTACCCATAACTTGCAGCAGTGGAAAATGGCCATCCATGCCCATTAATTGCACTTCCACCCACCATCCAGCTACCCCTTGAAACAGGTTTGTTTTCTACAAAATACACCTTTGAATATTCATCAATCCCTAGATTTTTTACTGTTGTGCATCAGGCTTGGAACCACAATTCCAACGAAACCAATTTTGTGTAATTTCGTTGAGAAATGCTCAAGTTATGGGATTTTGAGTGACTACAGCTCCTTAGGGTTTGTTGGGCATCTCTTCTTCTTCACGGGAATGTGCATTTAATTTTTTTGTTGAAATGCATCATTGAAAATATTTTCCCTCCTTTCCCAATGTTTCTTACATATCTTTTAAAATGATTTTGGGCATTAAAGTTTTAGGTGGGCCCATCATTTAATTTATTGCTTTATTGCTTGGAGGGGGTGTTTGTTTTATTGATTTTTGTACTAAACCAACTCTTGGCCCTTCATCTGACCTGGCTCCCTTATCCACTTCACTGCACTGAATCGACTCCTTCGGATTCAACCTCACTGGTGTTCATCCCTAATTACTCACTGAGCTCCTTGTTTCACATGTTCGACACCTTCATGTCTCGACACGATGACTCCATATCCTTCTACCCATGTCACCTGACCTGTTTAAAACCTACCTTCCATGTTGGGTCCACTGATCTAAGTTCTGAGCAAATCACCATTATTCCTCCTCATTGTCAACCATGTCACTCGACCTTTGTCATGTTCATGGCGGGATCTCTTGCCTCCCCAGTCACGAGATTACCTCTGCATCGTGCACAAGGTTCATTGCTAGACACGTGGGAGCCGTGCCTATGACATGTTCCCATGCATAGTTTGGGTTTCCATTGGTCCCCAGGACCTTTGACTTTTTCATTGTCAAAGGACTCGTGGTGAGCTCCACACCCACCTATTCTCCACCTTGAGACCAAATTTTCGAAAACTCACCTGATCTGAGTGGGCACGATGTGGCTTCCCTCACATTATATGGAAGCTCCATCAGCCTTTAAATGTGATCGAGTCATCCCTCAATGCCATTCATCTACAGAGCTTGACTTTACTCAATGGTTGACCATTCATGTCAAGTACCTGCTTCTCCTCACATTTGCTTAGACCGGTGTTGAACTCCTTCAATAAACTTGGCATCCAAATGTTCACTAGTGACTCCTGCTTGGATACTTTGATGAGACAATATCAGGCCATTTCACATAACTTGGTTCTATGTACCCCACTAACTTGGTCCTTAGATCTTTCAATAATTTGCCTGAACTGCCATCTGCGAGCTCCCAAGCCATATCTTGAACTCGTGCCATGAATCATCATTGATCAAATGTTCTTTGCACCTATAACGTCAAGCCCAGTCTTTAGATGACTTTTCCCAACACGACTTGGTCCATTGTGGTCATGATGAGTTTTCCTTCCTTTGCATTGACCTGGTCATTCCTAATAGTTACTTGCAAGCTCGAATGAGTCTTTCTGGGTGCCACCTTGGTCCTGTACCATCACAACTTGTGATCTTTCCCATGATCAAATGCATTGCAAAGAGCTTGTTCATAGATAGCTTGGTGATGTCTTTCATGAGCTCACTCCCCTTTTAAGAGTATGTCTCATTGTAAATAACTCGAGTAGCGTTACGGCCATAGCTCGGTATGCAGATGACTTTGAAGTGACACATATCTCACATTCTCTGTTCTAACTAGGTTTACCTTCTAGGAATTTTGTCTCCAATGAGGATCCTGGCTTATGAATCGTTTTATTTACTGAAGGGATCAGTTTCTTTCAGAGATAACTCACTCCATTTATGCCATAGCTTTTCCTGATAAATAGCTCAGATATGATGGAATCAAGCCAACTTGTCATACAATTAGTCTCCTTATAGATTGCTGTAATTTGTCCATTACCAGCTGGGGATGCTTTTAAAGTGAATAGATGGTTAACTCCATGCATCCTGACACATGAATTGGGTATACAACCAACTCGGCTATACTAAATGAGAGCTTCATCATTCAACCTCTTCACCCATTGAATTTTCTCAAAAATTTTAGTTTTCCAGACCCTCATGCTTAGGATTTATGTAGTGATTAGAGGTGCCTTTAAACAAATACTAGATTTTTCCATTCTCTTACCAAGTGGGCCCTTTTAGTTAATTGTCATAGTAACTCTTGCTTGTTATCCAATTTCACTAAGGGGTGAAATTAGATAACAGTTTGGTGACTCATGGGGTTATTTTCCTGCTAAATGGTCTGAACAAGTTTTTTGAATCCTTCCATTAGGCATGGAGTCTATATAATCATCATGAACTGATCTAAACTTCTGAAAATCTTGGTCCTTGGAATGCTTGGAACCACTGTTGCCTACTTTAGGAACTGCCTTCCACTGCTCATTTACTTTCAATTCTTATAAGAAAATCTTGATATTTCTTTTTGTGAGAGTGGAAAATTGTTTCCAATCTTGAATTTCACATTTTCTCAATAACTACGATCCATTGAGGTTGAATAATGAACCCCTGCAATTGCTGCCTCAACATCTTATTTCTTGATTTGGGGAAACTAAGAAACTCAACTGTTGGTCTGAAAGAAGCAAGCAATGATACATTTGAAATTTATTTCTTAGCCTGATTTTAGTTTTCTCTGTATTTGGGCTCTTTTGAAGATGACAACTATTGCTCACAACCTTGAGTTTCTCTGCTGCAATTTCTTTCATAGAAGCATGATGAACTGTATACAAGGCACACACTAGAAGCAATAGGACATGTGCACCAACACTTAGGGAAACTTAAAACTAATCTAACAACAACAATAATGTGCACAAGCACTTGGAGGAATTGAAAATTCTAAACTAATATGTACAAGGGTGAGAGATCTTCCTTCTAGTAGCAATGTTTGAGGTAGATTCCATTGACTAGAATCTGTAGTTCTTCACCATCCAACTTAGCCAGTCGGAAGGCATTGCTACTTTTACATTCAGTAATCATATACGAGACCACTCCATATTGCATCAAACTTGGAATGCTTGCCGGTTTTTCTCGATCAGACATCCCACTTTAGTACCAAGTCTCCCTCTTGGAAATTCTTGCCTTCAGCTTTCTTGTCAAAGCTTCTCTTAATCAGTGCCTGATCTTTTCCATGGTATGCATTGCAAGTTCCCTTGTTTCTTCCAATTCCATCAGCTCTGCATACCTAGCTTCCATAGGTTCAAACTCATCTAATTCCAGCTACTTCATGAGTTCTAATGCCGAAAACTCAAGTGATATGGGCAACACTGCTTCTTTTCCATATACAAGCTTGTAGGGAGAGCTACCTATTGACCTCTTGGGTGTGATTCTATCAGCCCACAAGGATGATTTAAGCTTTGTATGCTAGGTCATATGGTTCTCATCAAGATTCCTTCTTATGATTCTCAGCAAGTTCTTATTCGTGGATTCTACTTGGCCATTACCCTGAGGGTAATAGTTAGAAGAAGTGTTGAGATAAATTCCATTTCTAACAACCCATTCTATTGATCTTTGTGCCAAGAAATGCCAATGCATTATCTGATATGATAGTGGTAGGGACTCCAAACCTAGTGATGATCCCCTCATAGAAATCCAAGATGCTGGATTCATTTTCCTCTTTGAGTGCCACCTGCTTCAGTCCACTTAGTGAAGTAATCCAGTTGCTATTAGAATCCACTTGTGACCTTGGCTCGAGTTTGGATTGATAACTCCAATGAAGTCCAATCCCCATTGCATGAATGGTTGATCCACTGAAATGGGATGAAGGGGCAGTGCTGCTAGCCTTTCTTCCCTGTGAAAAATGCACACTTTTTTCACTTCTTGATCCATGAATAGCAATCATTAAATACTGTGGGCCAATAGTAACTAAATTTCATGATTTTGAGAGTTATTACTCATGGAGAAAAGTGACCTCCAACTTCTCCATCATGGAACTCATGCAATACTTTCTCAATCTAATTTGTTGGGACACACCTCAATAGATACTCCATTCACATCCTTCTTGAACAAGATGCCATCAATGAGCACATATGGAATGGATTGTAATCTGAAGATATCTTCTTTAGCTTTGTTCCATTCTTGAGGGACACAAACCTGTTTGGAGATAATGCACCATGTCTTGAGTCCAACATGGAATAGGTGCATCATTTGTTGATTGTTCTTGATCATTTTGTAGTACTAGGACAACCCCTTCTTCACTCACTGAATCAACACATTGTTTGGAAGAAAGCTGCTTGCATAATCCCTTACCACGGACCAAAATTTTTCACTTTGATCTCAATGTCATATTCCATCACACGAGTGATCCAACCTACTCTTTTCTCATTCAAATCTTTGTTTAGGAGAAAATATTTGACACCGACATGAGATACTAACAATTAAATCTTGTTGTTTGAGACCAAGTGTCTGAACTTCTTCAAGCTTCTAATAACAACAAGAACATGGTTTTCAATGAAAGAATACCTTACTTCATAATCTTCTAAGATTTGACTGAAGAATGTTATGGGCTGCTTTGAACCTTCTTTATTCATTTATACCAAGATAGCTGAGATTGTATCTGAACCTCCAAAAGCATACAACATGAAGTCTTTTGAAAAGTCTGGGTTGATAAGAGTTGGGGCTTGAGATATTGCATGCTTTAATGGCCTCAAAACTCTCTTTGCCTTCTGCTGTCCACTTGAATGCAAGGATCTTCTTCAACATCATGGTCAATGGCTTCACAAGAGTGGAAAAATCAAGCACAAATCTGTGAACAAAATTAATTCTCCCCAAGAAGCTTTGGAGGGCCTTCTTGTGGTTTGGCAATGGAAGAGTTCTGATAATGCCTTCAACTCTTTCAGGATCAATGGTTAATCCTTCTTTGAAACAATATGGCCCAACAAATTTCCTTCATGTGCTAAGAATATACACTTTTTTGGATTCAAAGACACTCTGAATCTTCTACATCTCTGAAATACTTTCCTGAGATGAAAGAGATGGTCTGCTACATTTTTTGAGAACACGGTGATATCATCAAGATAAACAAGAACTATCTTGTTGATCAGCCCTTTGAATGCCATATCCATAGCTCGCTGAAATGTTGCTCTGACATTTGACATCCAAATGGCATCTTCTTATAAGCATATGCCCCATTTTGTGGTGAAGGCTATCTTGAACTGATCTTCTTCTTTCACCATAATCTGATTATAGCCTGAATAACCATCCAAGCAATGAGAACCTTTCCGAACCAGCTACAACTTGTAAAATTTTCTCCATTGATGGGAGTGGATAATGATCTTTGAGTGAAGCTCTATTCAAGTCATGGAAGTCTACACACATAATATGATTCTCATTTGTTTCTCTCACTGGCACCAAGTTTGTAACCCAACTTGAATGCTTAATTGGAAATATGATGTCTAGCCTCAATCAACTTGTTCAATTCTTTCCTCATGAGAGGTTCAATGTGAGGATTCATCGGCCTTTGCTTCTGCCTGATGGGCTTAGATTCAGGATCCAACTCAATAGTATGTTGAGCTAGTTTTGGGTTGAAACCTCTCAAATATTTGTAGTTCTAGGAAAAGACATCGGGAAACTCTTGAAAAAGTTGAAAAAAATCATATTTCTCTTATCTGAGTACTTACTTTTCCAATTTGCAATATCTTTCCTTCATCTACTGAAATAGGCTCTGAATCTTCACCCTTTACTTGAATGTTTTCCTTTTCTTTCTAGAACTGATCATTTGGGTTGAAGATTGATTCCAAAGTTACAAGCCCTTTGGTAGTAATTTGTTAGTTCTCAGCTACACCACTTGGTCACCATACTATTGCTTCTCCAACTTGTCTTGGTTTCTAGTAGAGAACTCAACTTCTTCTTGCAAGAAGTTGATGATTTGTCTCATCATTTTCAAAAACTTTCCAGCTTGAATTGTTGTCTGGGACAACTGGTCTAACAATCACCTTTATATGAGGCCTGAACTTGATCTCTCTTGATACTTTCAACAACATCAAATGTTGCCCCAATAGCTGCAAGCTTGTCCACTACATCATTCTTCTTCCTCGGGATGGAATTGATGTTAAAGGCTTCAAAATATTCAATGAGATCCCATACCCAATTCTTGTAATTTTTTAAAAGATCATTCTTAGAAGCATTTTTTCCTCTAACTTGATTCATGATCACTCACTATCCCCAAAAACTTGCTAGTTTTTAATACCTCTTTTCTTTCCCAATGCAATCCATGGATCAAGGCTTCATACTCAGTTGTGTTATTTGAGCAAGCAAAATTGAAAAAGAAAGTTGAGTAATATTTTGTACCTTGAGGTGACACAAGCATTTCCCTCCTCTAACACCTTTCCTACTCCTTGAGCCATCAAATAATAGCTGCCACACTTCATTATCATCTTTGTGATCTGAGCTTGGTAATGCTAGGGAGAAGTGGATTCTCTTCATGCAAACAATAGAATCCTAGCTCAGCTTCTTCCATTTCCTTGTAAGGATCAAAAGCATGTATTTTGTTGGCCCAATCATCAAGAGTCAAGTCTAGAATGCCTCCAACCTTAGTATCCACTTCATAAATACTTGGGACAATATTCTTGATCAAATGCTGAGAAATTTTTCATTGATTAGACTTGGGACATGTGGCTCAATGTGAAAATTAGCAATTAGATCAGATCTGATTGTAGCCTTAGCTCCATACCTTGTTCTAAATAACATATGTGACCAATCAGTAGACAAGTAGCCTCCAATTTTAGCAGTGAAGTCCCTTGACAAGCATAAAGAGAAGAGTGGTGGTAAGTCAATGATTGAAACATCTTGCAACATGGTAACATTGGGACATGCATGCAATGTGAGGCTCAATCCTTTGATCACTCAAACTGTTGTTATTGCTGTCCCAGTCCAATTACACCACACCTCTAGAAATGACTTCATATTGAAGACCTAAATGATCAGCTATTTTCTTTGGCATTACAGAGCTACTTTCTCCTGAATCAATCATGCAATTATGTACCAACTTATCCAACAATGATCAATGAGATATGTAGAATGGGGGGGCTTCATGTTTTTACCTTGTTGACCTCCTTGAGCTCCTTGTAGGGCTGCATTAGTGAGCACTTTATCTTGATCTTTGGATGATTAATTTGATGTGGACCAATTTTCCATATACAACTTACAGAAGATCTCTTTGGCCCAGGATAGCTAATGACTCCCACATTGAAATGTTCACATTTTTTTCTTCATTTTCTCAATGATATTGAATAGGGATGAGCTATCTTTCTATTCCCTCTACCTTGCACAGTCTTCTCTTGCACATGAGCTGTTACAACTAGTATATGAGCTGGTCTAGAAGGTGGCTTGGGTTGAATTTTACACATTTAGGACTACACTTTGACTGCTAATACCTTGTGGAGTGATAGAGGGATGTGAAGTGCTTGAATTGGATGATTTCCCTTCTTTAATATTCTTCTTCTTGGACCATGTATTAGCTACTACACTCTGAGTTGGAACCTAATTCATACCACAAAAATATTCAACTTGCCAATTGACAAGTGAGGTCTCATTTGGAGGTGCTTCCTGAGTAGCTTCCTTGCTGCTGATTTTCTTCTTGGTGTGTCTCTTGTTCCACACCCATCATTGTCACCATAAGAGCTTGATTCAAGGAACCATTGAAACACATTGACTGGTTATGAGGTTGATTGCATGGGAAGCACTAGTCATACTCTTGAGCTATGTTATTTTTTATTGGTACCATGGCTCTAGACGTGGATACAACATTAGGATTGTAAGGCTGAAATGGCCTATTAGTGGGAGGTTTTACTTGGTTCTGATTTATAGCTTGACAGGTGGCTTATTAGGTTGATATAAAGGTCTATTGGGTTGGGTTTGAGGTTGATATGAACTGAAATTTTGAGCATGCTGCCTCTTAATTGTCACCAACTCATTTCCTAAGTTTTGCAATTGTTTCATGACTTCTTGGAGCTCATTTGAGGTACTAGAAGAAGAGGTAGAAGTTTCAGTAGAATTTTTTGATTCTTTGGGGTAGGGATGGGAGCTAATGTAGGTGCTTGGTTAGTGCTTGGAATTCTAATTCTAGATAAAGAGGCATGGGAGGCCTAGGTGCAAGTTTACTAACTTGAATGAGATAATTTTCAGCTCTAATAGACAATGTTATAAGCTGTGGGTAAAGTTGTTCCTCCCATGGATTGTATCATCATAGCAATATCAGAATTTAAGGCCTTAAGGAAGTATAGAAAAGCACCTTCAGCTACTGGTCTCATAACAATGGGATCCTATCCCACATGTCCTTTGAAATATGAAGTTGAAATCAGTCATCTTCTCATTAGGAGCCCTTTTAATTGTTGTCAATTGTTCCAATAAAGATAAATTATCTCCCTTTTCCCCAAATTGATTGTAGAGATTCATGTAAAAATGGTCCCAATTCTAGATAGACCCTATTGTTAGACTCCTGAACCATTGCAAAGATTTTCCCTTGAAGGTAGGATGTCAATAATTTAACTGCAACGTCCATCTCAACAATCTCATGAATTACAAGACATTTGCAATGTCTTGGATATGGTTGAAAATTGGGGTTGTATGGTTCTCCCCAGTGAAATATAAGGAATGTTCTTTAATGCCACAACTAGAATTGGATTTTGTGCATTAAGAGAAAGTGGGACTGCTACCCGTGAAGTTGACATAGGGATTTGGTGGTCCTTGATGGTTTTTGTTGTAGATGTGCCATTATAATTGGTCTGAGGACTCTGGTTGATTGAATGAAAGGCCTACTAGGTGGAGGTGTTGATAGTGTTATATTCAGTGGAGATGGAGACCTTTGAGCTCTTCTTCCCCTTCTTTCTCTACCTAGAGATAGCTGTAAGTATTCAAATATTCCTTCCTCTCTAGTTCTTGACCTTGTTTGAATTCTTCTCATAAATTTTGCAAGCTTGGACTGCTAAAACTAGTAATTCTTCCCTTTTGGAGTAGCCAGATGTGCAGTTTCAAAGCCTTTTCTTACAAGCAGCACATCAAAATTTTACTTAACAAGTGCACATCGGTAGCACTTGCTATGATATTCAATGTAAAATGAAAATATTCTTCTCTGTCCCACTGGGCATGCCAAAATTATTATCACCGAATCACAACACCCTCTGATTTTCACAAGTGTGTGTGCTTGAGCTCACAGTGTGACTAGGTAACATGGGTACTATCTCCAAGTTGTGGGACTTGCTACTTGAGATAGACCTCCAGAGAAAGTTGGTTCTTCTTCCTACTCCTAGTTTAAACTAATCTAATGAAAGTAAACTACTGACTACCTCTATCCTATAATTTCCAAGGGACAGGGAGAGAGAAAGAGCATGAAAATAATAGGAATCTACACTACAGAGGTGATGCACCAAAATAAGGGTATGAGAACAATCCCCAATGTGTGAAAATGGAAGCAAAATGTAGATTAGAGAGGGTGATAATAGTTCCCCACAATCTAACAACAAACACTCAAAACAACATTTACATGCACACACAATAATAATGACTCCCTGCAAGAGCATTAAGTAGACATAATACACCTGCAATAAGGTTGAAGGGGCAAGAAGAATGCAACAAAAACAAAAAGGGAAGATACATCCACAAACTTACATCTATTACTTCATTGGTATGCACAGTTCAAAATTTTACAAATGAAAGGCTTGAATCACCATGCAAGGAGTCCACTACAAAGTGTTGTAGCACATTGGTTTTCACAAAACAAAATGGGCAGATTTTTTCTACTTAAATCATCCTCTTGAAAATGAGGTAAAATCCCCAATTTATAGAAAATGGAAGGAAAAGGGGGCAAGTGATCTTGGATCTAGATTTTGAATTAATTGCAACGTACCTAGAGTGGGTGAAAATAATGATTGTAACTTGCAATAATCCTCCCCATGCTACCCATAACTTGCAGCAGTGGAGAAATGGCCATCCATGCCCATTAATTACACTTCCACCCACCATCCGGCTACCTTCCTTGAACAGGTTCATTTTCTGAAAAATACACCCTTGAATATTCATCAATACCTTGAATTTTTTTATTGTTGTGCATTGGTCTTGGAACCAAGATTCCAACAAGATCAATTTTGTTTAATTTTTTTGAGAAATGCTCAAGTTATGGGCTTTTGAGTGATTATAGCTCCTTAGGGTTTGTTGGGCATCTCTTCTTCTTCACGAGACTGTGTAGTTAATTTGTTTGTTGAAATGCATCATTGAAAATATTTTCCCTCTTTTCATTGCTTTACATATCTCCTCAAATTATTCGCATTAAATTTTTCGGTGGGGGCCATCATTAAATTTATTTCCTTGTGTGGAGGGATGGAGTGTTAATGTTTTAATGCTTTTGTAGCTAGCTAACTTGGCCATATAATGAGCTAGCTCTTATTTCTTTCACCGAACATTCCTTGAATAATGAGTTAGGCATCATGACTCATCACTAACTCGCCCTCTTTCCACAAATTTAACTTTCTCATGAGTGGTGAGTCATATCCATATCCTTCTTTGAATTCCAAACCACCTTATATCGGCGAGCCCAAGTTTGCTGACTGCCTTATAAATCTTGATTGGTTCTTTATTTCTCCTCACGTGTTGATGAGTCACCAGCTCACCAACTTGTCCCCTAGCTCTGGCTTGGGATCAACTGTCACCTTGCCCATTGAGTTGAGTTACCTTTTTACTTTACTACTGAGCTAGCTTCTTCTGCCTCGCGGTGAGCTCGAGTTTTCTTGCATTGCATGGGTTTTTTGGTGGGCCCCGGGCCTACATTTTTTTCTTGCTTAGAATGCTCCATGTGGATGCACTGTGCTCCCCTGGGTATCTGCCTCACTTTGAAAATTTGGAAACTATGCTGAGGTACCATCTGGTAACCCCTTAAAAATCTTCTCTTCTCCATGAGCTTTCATCCAGATTGGTCATCTCGAGCTTGGCATGTGGACCTCCGAGTTGGCTTGATGATCCATTCAAATCCTTGCTTCCCTCCTTGTACAAATCTTCCATGATTCATCATGGAAGAAACTTAATGGAATGTTCACAAAACTCATGTGTGGCCCAACTTGATGAGTTTGCATAGCTTAATCCTATCCTCATAGTGTGTCTGGGTGGTGCCTTGGATGATTGTATTAATCAATCAGAACTCATCACTTTTAATGAGCTAAGGCTTGAATCCCTTTCCTTTGCATTGTGATCTTATTCTTTACATAACTCTCACAGTAACTTGGTTTTCTGGGACCCCAAGAGTTTGGTCTTTCTCAATGAAGAGTTGGGCCTTCCTTTGCTTTATTTGAATCAACACTCCCAAATCACCAATGTAGCCTGGATGCTATAGGTATGAACCCTAAGGTCTTAACTTATGATCAATGTAACTCGATGGTCATGAAAAGAGCTTATTCACCATAACTAGCTTAGCGGTGTTTGTGCTTACTTGTTCCCTTCATAAGGTAGCTCGATGTACATAAAAAACTACTCACTCAACCAACAAGAAACTCAATTGGTGTGGGACTAGTTCACTCTGAGAAAAGAAAATGAGTTTACCTCTATGTTTGGTTCCTTTAACGAATTGGCTCGTGTTTCATGTATATAACTTGGGTCTTCATAATAACTCACCATTGTGCCAATAGCTTGCCATTATATAAGGTAGCTCAATGGGATAAAACAAATTTTATTTGCAATTAGCATGCCAATGAGCTTGATGAACTTGAAAAATGGCCCGATATTTACTCCTTCAAAGAATTGAATAGCTCGGCTCGGCCTCCTTTTCTAGCATATAATTTGGGTGCTATAACCAGCTCAACTATATTAAAAGAGAGCTTGTTCTTTATAAGGATACCTTAGTTTGCTCAAAATAGTTCGACCCTCATGCTCAGGATTTTATGTAGTGATTAGATATGCTCTTAGAAATAATACCATATTTTCTATTTCTAACCAAGTGGGCCCTTGCTACAGCTATCCCAGTGTAACTCCTTGTGGTCCAATTTAATTCGGGGGTGAAATTCTTATAATAGATACATGTGGTCACAAAAAATGAAAATAAGGCTGAAAACAAGGGACACATAATATTCCCACACACATAGAGAAGGCCAAAGGTTGTAAACATAAGGAAAATAAGTAAGCAAATAAATGCATGATGATGAAAAATAAGCAATAGTCAATGGGCACGAGGGACAAGATATTCTAGTTATTGGCCATTGTGTCTATGGAGTTGTCATTGATGTCAAAGGTAATTGATGGAAAAGGGATTCTAGGTGTCATAGGTGTTAACATCAGGTGTAAATCAAGGTGAGGCTTGAAGGTTGATTGGTAACATCCACTCTTGTAGTCAAGTCATGGTGTCTGGGCATGGTTTATGCATGGTCAAGCTAGTATGAATACTCTAGAGTTTGTTGAAGGATTTCATGAGGTCAAGAATGGTTAATATGATGTGGTAAAGGTGTGTAAGTTTATGTAAGTGGTCAACAAGGTCATTTCATGTGATGTCATGTGTTGAAGTGGTCATTCTAGGCCTATTACTAGACCTAGTGCATGATGTATGGCATGGAAACAAGAAGAATCTAGCATGGGATAGCTAATGAAGCATGTGGAGTGTTTTTAAGGCTGAAAAAAATGTGTGGGAGGTTTATCAGGCCATTTGTGAGCTGGTTACTACATTGTTAAGGTCCTTGATAAGGAAGAAATTAAAGACTAGTAAAAAATACACATGTATGTATCAGTGGTTGGAGAGATACAAAGGTGTGTAGAAAAAACTGGGAATTGGGAGAGTTGGAGAAATTTTTCATGATGCTTCATGTCAGTTTTTAGGTCAAAACCTTGAAGGAATTGCAAGATAATCTCTTTTTGGTCACATTGAGCTTCTAGAAGTGCATTTCCTAGCTCGAGGTTATGTTTTAAGTACTCATTTTCTGATAAAATATTTGCATGGGGTCCTAACATTTTCACCATAGTTGGGGCATGGAACTAAGAGTGTTTTAGAGTTATAAAGGAGTTAAATTATGGTCTATCATTTATGAATGATTGTTAAAAAGGTAAGTTGGTCTTAAACCCTAGTTAAACCATCATAACAAAGTGATATGGAATATTTTCTTGGTATGGTATACAAATGATATGAGAAATAAAATGTGATGCATCAAGGTTGAAGAAGATTCTCCAGGGCTCATTTTGGTGGTGGTTTCATGATCTAGTTGTTTTAGGAAGTAGGAGAAAACCCCTATTTTTGTGGAGATTTGTAGTTGTAGGCATAAGATGGTGGTTCCATGAAGAAAAGTGAATTATTCCAGATTAGTCCTTTAGGAGATGCTCTAAGTGACCATGAAAATTTTTAGGTAGGTATAATGAAGAATTTTTTAAGTACATTTCTCCAAAGTTTCTCTACCGCTTTTGGCCTTAAAAGCTAAAACATAGTCATGGAGGTTTGGCTTGATCCAAGTTGTTTTGCATGTTTTAGTAGAATTTTATGGTCATGAATAGCTTGTTGGAATATCATATGATGTTTTGGAGTCCTTTATTTGATCTGGAGTGATGGTTTTTATTTTAATACCTAATGGCCTAATTAGCCCTGTTAGGCTTGTTAAGAATGCTAGTTGGATCAGGTACACAAGAGTGAATTTATCCATGTGACATATGATTGTGAGTACTTGGAGGTGTTTTTCACATCCATGGTGATGTTTTCAAAGTGTTAGTGGAGTGTATAAGTGATGGTTGACATGTTTGTATCATGATTCCTCAAGAATGGTTTTTGATTCCTTGAAGCAATTATGCTCAATTATAAATATTGAGTTGTTTGAAGGCCTCATGCTCTGATATGGGAGTTGAAGTGATGTGTTTAAGATAGAATACTTCATAATATTTACATTCATATACTACTTGAGTATTGGTAAGGTGATTTTGTGTGCCAAGTTGTTTTATCTTGGTGACCCATTTCTGGATATGATCAACATGCTTAAACGAGATATGAGAGATGAATGTCTTGGAGTATTATACCATGTTTGGTGGTATCTCATGGAACTAGAGAGTGAGTTAGAGTTATGGTGCATCCATTCATGTGTCTAACTAATATTTATAGGTGGTTTTTCTATGTGAATTTGTTCACTCTTATGGACTATTTTTCTAGGTGCTCAAACCTAGTTGAGGGTGCTTGCAAATTAGTGTGCTTAATGGTGTTGATAGCTGATGTAGGGGTTCTTAGGATTTTTGAAAAATTGTTATAGGATTTCCTTGAGTTTTGTAGAGATTATTGAGCCTTAAAAAAATTACTAAATTCCCTTGGAGATCATGATTCATTTGTTTAGGGAGTAGGCTTATGTTTTAGGCCTAATTAAGATGCATTGTGCTAGTTCTTGTTGGTGTGAGCCTTTGTGGTCTACTTGGGTCTCTTGGAGTGTCTTATATGATGGTGAGAATGTTTTTTCATGATGGGAGGGATGATCTATATGGTATTGGATGACCTAAGGGTTTTATGAGCTCATTTCATGGCTATAAAGTCTAGTGTATTTTCTCATTGAGGTTTGTAGATAATATGGGAATGTGAGCGAGTTAGAGAAGGAAAGAGAAGAGGTTAGAAGGGTCAAGGGAAGAGTTGAGAAGATAAATGAAGTGTTGAGGAAAGTTTAAAATCATATGTTCAAGGTCATATGACCTAATTGTTGTCGCCAAATCACTACACCGTCTGAATGGCCAGAATGTGGATGGGACGTTTGGTGTGATTGGGACACATGGGATCACCTCTCAAGCTATGGGAATTGGGATCAAGGTGAACCTCTGGAGAAGGCCATCTTCCTCTTCCTACACTAAGTGTTGTACTACTCCTAGTGTAATAAAATGGCTATCTATTCCTATGCTAACATTTTCATGAGTTTTAGGGAAAGAGATTTGCAGAAATGAAACTATACTAGGGATGGTGATGCACCAGATAAATGGTGTTTCTAGACTCAGGAAGGGTTAATTTGAAGAGGGTGTGTGCATCATAAGTCAAACTCACCTACTACAACTTAGAGAGGGTAAAAAATACCAAAAACTAAGAAACATGTGTTCCCTTTGTTAAACTCGATCAGACACAACAATCTATCAGTCTTCCAGTGAAGAAGGATGAACTTAAGAAGGGTGAATGGGCACCATAACTCAACTACATGCAATACTCCACCACTTGATAAGCACAGATCTCTAAGAACCTACAATAGAAATGTAAACTTGCACAGTGTACCTGTAAGCATGAGAAAAGGCACAAAGAAGCATATAAGGATGAAATGACCAAGATTAGTCATAAAACACACACTTTTATTGCTTTAATAACATGCAAAATGCATGATACATTCAGAAGAGGCAATGGTTTCCATTACAGTATTGAAAAGGAGGCTTGAAAGTTCCCTCAACATACAAGGACAACTTGTAGAAGAAGAGGACTCTTGAAATAATTTCACTTGCCTAAGACGTCTAACTTTCCAACCTATCTGACCTATTGGAACCCCTTGGAATGATCTTCTAACTTACATTTATAAAAGAATATGTGAGAGAGAAGAGGAAAGGTCATAAGTACATTCCTAAATTGAAGGCACATGATGTATTTATTACAGTTGGTTGAACCACTTGAGAAGGTTCCATCATGTATCATTAATACCTATTTGACCTATTTATCCTTAATTAATTAAAATAATATTTAAATAATAATAATAATAATAATTATTATTAAAATATTAAATTAATTAAAATTAATGGTGGGATCCCTCGTTGACCAATTTGCATCTAGAAGGGAGGGGTATATGTGAATGGGTCAAAAAAAGAACCAACTCAGTGGTTTGCTCACTGAGTTAACTCACCACGTTGGTATCGAGCTCTTTCATCTTCAGGGTAACCGATCTCTCATTCCACATCAAGATCTTCTTGTCTGTATGGGATCACCACTGAGTAATGTCTCTCAAATGCATTGAACAAGATATTTTATATTCACCAAGATGGTAAAGACTTGACTTCTATGAGTTACATTCTGATTCCCACAACCCACTCCAAACTATTCTCTTGCAATCTCTCTGACCGTCTAGTCCTACGAACTCATCTTAATGCATGGATCAACTTGGAGAGTTCAAATCCTTTCAATTTGTTTCCTTGAGTCCCTTACAACTACCCTAGACCACCTCGTACAACTCATGTGTATGCCTTAGCGAGTCATGGATCACTCCTCGCATTCATTTTTACATTGGCGGGCTAGTGAGATCCTCACTAGACTCGTGTCTTGCATTATACAGGATAAAATTCATTACATCTGGGTAAATTGTCCCAAAACTCTTCATCCACCTACATAGATCGACCTTATGAGCTGTTTCCACACATTGTTCCATTATCTGGCTCGACTCAGCCCTTCCACATTAAATCCATCATTGGAAACTCCTGATCTCTAGCACATCTTTCTCTAGGAATAATAATTTCCATCCTCAAAAATTAACGAGATACTCCTACTATTCCACTATTGATGTCTTAATCGAGCACCCCCATTAACCTTGCCCTCAATCCTAATCGAACCAAACACTTTTATTTGAGCTCACTGTGACTTCTACCACGAACCGAATCACCATATCAAATGATATCTGTGAATGGACTTGCTTCCCCATAAGTTTAAGCTTCATTGCCCATAAGTTTGAGCCCAAAATCATTGTATACATCTGCATGAAATGGCCAAAGCTTCTATTTCCTTTCTTTAATTTCCAACCTATCATGTGCTGTCCTATCTTTGAAATTGACTCCCAAAAAGTGAGTCATCTTTGCTGCACTCACTTTATCCCATGAGGTGAGCCATTTCCAGGCTTTTAGGGGAAAGAGTTCATTATGTTTCAACCGATTCCAATTTCTTAGCTAAAAGACTTGGGATCTTCTTTAATGAATCAGAGAACTCATCTCTGTGATGTAATCATGTCAGCACTAAAATCAGTGTTTCATAATTAACCGCTTGGAAAAATATCATTCCCACGATGCTTCACCTATTGTTGGCATAACTCTTTGACAGACCTAACACATTTATTTAGCTGACTCGGAGACCAACTCTTGTCATTCCTTGTCAATATTTTCGCTTTTGATATTTTGACCTAGGAATCCTCCCACACTTTTTCCAATCTTGAGACGACGAGTTGGATTTGGATATCTCCCACTTCCACCTTTGTGGATTTTAGACTTCATATTACCAACCATCCCTCTTGGTGAGTTGGTCTTTGATATCCACTTCTCCATGATGAAATGCATCGAGTCATATGTTTATCTTTAGTACCTTGAAATTTAATCCATGGCATGACATCTTTGGTAACCCAAATTTGGCTCCAACTCATATTTTCCCCATAAGGTTGGTATGGCCCTTAGCTCTACATTCCGAGCTCTTCACAAAAAAATCCTTTGATCCTCATCATCCTAGCTCAAATTGTTCCAATGTTTCACAGAGTTCTACTCTTATGAGAATAAGCACAACCCACTCACTTCCATGAACCACTTCCCTGAACTCGATGCCATGAGCTATTTATTAACTCAGCCTTTCATGCTATTATCTCTACTTGACTGAGCTTTGTTTTCTCTCTTCGAACTCATGTAGGTCAAGCTATACATTTTTATTGCAAGGCCGAGTTATCCTATGCCGAGTCCCACTCATTGGGTGAGTTGCTTGCTCTCCTGAATTAACCTCATCCTTACTCCCCCAGTTTCCGCGAATGCTTGATTAAATCAGGCTGACTCAACCATTTTACTTCTAGGTTATCAGAAAACTTTGTCAACATCATTATTCTCTGAAAATACATCTGTTGACTGAGCTCCTTTTGTTATCATGATCTTCAACAAGTAGCTTAGGTATACTTATCCTAATGCACCAAGGTCACCTTCTTCTCAGCTTCATGCCAACTCGCATGAACTATAACAAAATTTGATCTGAATCATTTTCTCATTCCTTTGGGCTTTCACCAAGATGGCTTACCTTCCTATGCATTATCTTCTTCATATCAATTTGATCATAATTCCATGTAATTCAAAATTCTTTTATGATTTTGAGATCAAATGAGCTCTTTATTGTGTGAAATAGACATCTTTGACCTCTGAAACGTGAACTGCAAGATTGATTATATGAATTAATGGTATGAATTTACTGAACTTGCATGTATCAATTCAACTCGTCACATGGCTCAAACAATTCCCATTTTTTCGATCAACTTGGCCATTATCATTCAACACAAAACTTCATCATCTTCATCAATGAAGAGCTCCTATGATTTGATTGGACTGGCTCACTTCTTTCGCTACCACTCACCTATTCAATTAAAGCTCACAACTCAAATCCCTTTGCTCTCGCAAGTTGATCCTATGCTAAGATGCCCCATTGATGTTTCCATGGATGACTAAGCTCCTGATAATAGTTTGACCTTGAGCTCACCTCCTCATTAAGGTAACTCAGTTGTGCCCTGATTTACTTGTTTACATGACAGCTCATCACCACTACTTGGTCACTAAACACTCTAACATCACTTCGAATTAGGTGGTGACTTATTGACTTGACATACATACCGCATTGACTAACCCAGAGATAAGTCAGAGTATTCCCAAAAATTTCTCCACCTTTGGCCTTTTTAGCTCAGGATCCTAGAAATCGTTTTTCCAAGCTCTATTTGGAATGGTAATTTGTATTTAGATCCCATGTGGGCACAAGAGCTCGAATTTCATTAGCTAATTTGTCTTAATTCTCCCACATCTATGACTGGAGTAAGGAATTTTTGCACCATTCTACCCTCTCAATTGGCAATGAATCCCACATTTCCACCTTTGGCTTAGCTTGATTGAGTAAATTTTCATATGGTCATGGATCAGCCTTATCCTCCATCATCTTCTTGATCACAACTTAGCTGAGTCGTTCCGAAGTCTTCACCGTGCCACTTCTACAAGATGGCCTTTTCCGCATTGCGTTGAGTGAGCCACCGAGAAACACAGCTCCCGAGCTCAATTTTTTCTGAGCTTGGTTGTATGAACATAGTCATGGCTTGGCCTTATATGATATCAGTTCGACTGATCCTTTTGTAAAGGTTGATGCTTCAATGAGTAATCTGACGTGAGCCCATCAAATTAAGTTCTAATGATAAACAACCAAGTTCTCAACTGAGCTGAGCTATGTATTGAAGTGACTCCACCTATCCCAAGTTACCTTCTGAGATGACTACACCAAGTTGACTAATTTGATGAAAGAATCGACATGGCCTTGTTATATTTTCATAAAAATGGCCAACTCCTTCCTACCGTCGAGCTACACACCGAGTACCCTAACCGAGCTGGTAAATTAGTTGAGCCCGAGTTGGGCTTTGAGTTGATCTTATTTAAAACTAGGTGAGCTCAATTATCAATTTATTAATTATTTTATCCCCATGATGACCAAAAATGGGTTCCTGGGACCAATGTCATGATTTGATCGAAATAGGACCTCGTTGTCCAATTTTACCATGTGCGCAAAATTGGATAACACTAATCAACATATGAGAGAGTAGATTTGAGAGAGTAGGAGATGAGATTATTTTGAGATGGTTTGAAGAGTATGGAAATAAATTTATGTTCATAATCTATTTTGGAAAAACATACATCCATGATCTTCATCTTTAAGTGGTTGAGTGGGTGCTTGATGACCTTAGTTTTCCTTGTATAGTGGGTGCTATACTAAATAGGGGTTGGTGCTCCTTGTGAGGTGGGTGATTCACTAAAGAAATATTATGTGATGTGTAATATTCATGCAAGTCCTTTTTTATGAGTAATATTAGTAGAGGTTTGAGTGGGTTTTCTTCTCCTTGAGGGTTTCTCACTATTTCACCTGATTCTAGATCCTTTCTTTGAATGTTGACGAAATGGATAAGGGTAAAGGGCTAGGAGGAATAACTGTTGAAATGGTGACTATGGGTTACTGCATGTGTATGACTTCTAGATCCACAGCTGATCATGAGAGCTTCCTTTTTTCTTGGAGGAACTACCTCAAATGGAAAACAAGACCACCAAATGAAAGTTAAACAATATATACAGTGGACTGCCTAACGTGTGCTAGCTCTAGGAAGTGTGATACTCCCTAAACGACTATCAATCCAATGTTTAAAACAACTCAATGCTAATAATAAAGAGAATCCTACTATAGTTAAATGATTTAGGTATCTCATTTGACTACAATAAGCAAATCCATTCACAACAAGCTAAGCTATGAATGAATCTGAAGGTCAAGGTCTCTGTCAGGGTACCGGTACTAGTTAGGGTAAGGTTCTGAGTTGTTTTGGGTATTTGGTAGGGGTTTTAAGCTCTGTTCTTGGTTTTTGGTAAAAAACATAGAGATTGACGTTGGTCTAGTATGATCGATGTGGGTTTAGGTGAACCGGCAACGGTTGAGGGTAACCGGTGATGGTATGGTTGGGGTATAGGAAACTCAATAAAAACATGAGGTGAGGGTAGATCTGTGGCTAGATGAATATGGAAGGGCAATGGCAAGGTTTGTGTGGGTCTTAGGTATGCATAGGGATGATTAAAATTTGGGTATGGGCCGTTCAAGGGTGTGGGTGAAGGGATGGTCAAGTTTACATGGAGGTAAAATGGTGGGGAATGGGAATAGGAATAAAACCTAATAACAAAAATAAAAGAGTCTACCTAAATGACAATGGACAAGTGCTAGTTAACAAAACAGTTACTATTGCACAAGCTTGATGTTTGGTTGGCAATGGTGGGTGATCAAATGGAAGGAACTTGGTGTGGTGCTGGCACTTCCCCGGATGCTCTCGTGAAGGAAAATGGCTCTGTGATTGCTTCTAGTGATGGTTGTGGGTGCTCTGATGCATGTATGAATGTTGGTTCTACTTACATACTACTCTGGTTTTGTCTCTTGCTCTCAAAAGATGTACCAAACTCTCAGAAATGTGCCAACCTCAAAATAAGGTTATTTTGGGGGTTAAATGGTAACCGAAAGTGGTTCTAGGTTGACCGGAAGCATTTTAGGGTAACCGGCATCAGTTAGGATAGGATTTCCTAGATTTACTAAACTGGGTAGATTCCTTTGATTTTCTTGGATCTCACTCATTTTCTTCCATGGATTAGAATGGGAGCTCCCTTTTTAATGGGCGAGAATATGGTTAGAGGAAATGTAGGATTTGATTTTTAGGGTTTAGGTAGGTCTTAGTTAGTTATGGCAACATACTAAGAATAGGTCTTAGGGTGAGGTGGCTATATGAGGTGGATGGTGTGGGCATTATCCAATTTACGATAATTAAATAATATTTATTATGAGATCATGAATTAATTTAATTTAATTGATGAAATTATTATTAGAGTGGGATGAAAGGGGCCATGGTTAGGTGAATGTGTTCAAGGTGTTTATTTAACACGGGACCAAGGGGAGTGTGACCCAATTTTGGTGTCTACATTTTTCCCCTTTTTGTTATGTAGCTTGTATTAGTAAGCGACGCTGACAAAAACAAAAATAAGATGTGGTTGCCCCATGTGTGTTTGAGGTGATCCCCCTCAAACCAGGAACTGATGATGCAGAAGGAAGAATCGGTGAGTGGTTTGATAAAAGGTGAATGTGATGAAGAGGAAGGTGGGTAACAGGGGGTAAAAAGGGAAAAAAGTCTACTTGGGTAATCTACGTAATGGGTCAGGGTCAAAGGTAGTAACAGTCAAACACACGCACACATATAAACTGCAGCATGGTACCAGGTTGAAGAGAAGGAAAACTCTATAGTGTCTAAGGTCGATAAGTTTATCCAAACAAGGTTGAAGTGATTCCGGTATCCAAGGTATAGGATATGGTTTGGAAACATGATGTAGGTCAGGTTCAAGAATGTTTAGGTATGTTTTGGTATGCCACGGATAGGGTTAAGATAAACTGTCACGGTAAGAGGAAATGTAAGGTCATTATGTCCATCAACACAGGTAACAGTGCCGCAAGGTATAGCGAACACATGAGGTCACAGGTCACTAGCGATGTTCCAGGTCCAAGTATCTAGGTCATGGCATGGGGAGGGTTGAGGTATGGGTGAAATAATGAGTCCCTGAATGACGACGAGGTGAGGGGGTAAATGATAAGGTCAAGAAGGTAGAGTGAAGTGGCCAAGTGTGGTGTGGGTGAGGTAAACAAAGGAGTCAGGTCAAAAATTGGGGGTAGGGGGTAGGAAAAAGACTAAGCAGGTAAACCGATGACAATTTGAAGGAACTGATGCCGATCAAGATGGACCAGCCATGGTAAGCTAGGGCACAAGACCGACGTTGATCAAGATAAAACCATCGCTGGTCAGGTCGAGTAGGTTATAAAAAGAAAAAGTGACGTATTTTGCAAATCATTTGTCTTTTATCGAATTAGGGAAAATGAAAAGAGAGAGAAAGAGAAAAAGGTGGAAAGTGACAGGGTGAGACTGAAGACTGAGTTGGTGAGCCACGTGGCTGGTGATAGTTTGTCAATAGGTGGATCCACGAGCTGAGTTAGATCGATTTGATTGGTTAGAGAGTGAGAGGTCATTTGGTGATGGCAAAGGTAGGAGAGGGATGGAGGGGACGACTAGTGTAGTGGCCGCAGGTGCCACCATGCAGATGGCAGTGCAATGAGGTAAGATTCAATCCTATGCTTTGTTTTGTTTATTAGATTGAATTAGAGGTCGGGTGAAGACGGGTATTTTTGGGGGGGAAAATGAATTTTGAATTATGGGAGGGAAAATCAATGAAAATAGGAATGGGGAGGGAGGTGATTGGGTGAAGAAGGGGTGGGGAAGGGTGTAGGGGGGATTTGGGTAGGATTGGGTGGGAAGAAGGGAGAAAAAGGAGATGTTGAGGAAAAATTGGGGTTTGGGTGTCACAACTTTTGTGGTGACAGTGACCAGCTTCGGTTGAAGGTTAGCTGACGTCAGTGTTAGCGCGTTGGTATCTGTCACAAAGCAAGTGACTGATGCTAGTTTAAGGGGGACTAGGGTCAGTTAGGGGTAATTGGTATTAGTCATAATTGGGGGAAAAGGGGGCCAAAAGGTGTTTGATGCTGGGTGGGTGAGGTAAGTAGGGGTAGGAGACGTGGTTTTGGTGAAAATCAGAACATAGGTAAGGGATAAAAATAGGAAAGGGTGAATGATAATGGATTAGGGTTAGGTTGGGTAGATAGAATATGTGATACAAAGGTAAGGAGGTCTAGGGAAAGAGAGGTAGGGTCGTAGGTATAGGTGAGGTGCTGAGTGAGCCTGTGGTTATGAGTAAGTTATATTAATATAATTTTTTTGCTGGATGCGCATGAGAGATCAGCTGCGAATGTGACATAGGGTGCCACCCCTGCTCATGACAGTTCATGGGACAGCAACAGTCGAGGAGTGGAGGCATGTCACTGATGTTGCCCTGAGTGGGGTCAAGTGCTACCAACATGTAGTCTGATAGCTAAGTCTAATGGTCGCTCTCATTGATAGATGGGATTCCATGACCAACACATTCCACTTACCGACGGGGAAGATAACAGTCACCCTAGAGGATGTGTATAGGATCCTACGTTCACCCATATTGGGGATGTAAGTATATTCGATCTCATCAGAGGTATTTGAGGAGTTGATGCTAACGGTATTTGGTAAGGGACTGGTGGAGATGACATTCCACAACACTAGTATGAGGTATGGAGAGATGTACCTAGCCCGTGTAGAGGAGATGAGGCTAGTAGTATTACTGATGGAGGTAGTCTACTGTTTTGCACTACCGGATGTAGAGGGTGGGAGATTCCCACGATCCTTGATGGGTGTATTACATAACATGATGATTGACATGACATGCTTTTCTTGGGTGCCAACATTCTTGGTACAACTATATAAAGAGCTATGGGCATATGGGTGGCTCCGCAGGTTCATTCTATGCTACAATTTTATTCTTCACTGTTCGGCCTACGAGCACATTATTTGTGTTCATCTGATTGGTATGCCTCAGGAAGATGCATTTAATCCTGGTTTTATTCGGGTGGGGTATAGGTAATGGGTGCCTATGATAGGAGAGCACCAAGTAGGCAGGGTTAGACATGATGTGGCCTATTACAGGTAGTTACTGGAGGGATTGTCTGGCGTGGACATTATTTGGAGACCGTATGTGAGCTATCCGTCATACGAAAAGATAGCTGATGAGCTAGATGGCCTACAGATACTTAGCTGGATTGAGGGGCATCACGCAAGGGAGCATGAGATGATCCCAGTAGATAGGGTATGATGACAGTTTGGATTACTATAGGATATATCACCACCTTTCCTACAGTACCGAAGAGATGATGTGGAGAGACCACTACCACTTCCACAGCTGACAGTACCTACCAAGCAGGAGGAGCAGGTTATAGAATGACAGATTGATGATGCTAGAGTGATGGATAGGTATATACAGTGGTGGGTGGCCCATCTACAAGTAGTACCTCTTAGGCCGGGGCAACTAGATTTAGCCACCATCATTGTGTAGAGAGATTCCCTATAGGGGTAGGTGGCGACCCTGATTACACAGTTGGGGATAGTATAGGGGTAGTTAGTAGCTTCGGTGGTAGAGGTGGCCACATTGCATGTACAGGTGGCCAGTTTATAGGCCCATATGGCCCAGGGTGGAGATGGAGAGGGTGAGGATGAGTAGGTAGCCACCCTACAAGTGCAGGTTACAAGTTTATAGGGTTAGTTAGCCACTACATAGGAAAAAATTTAGGCATTAGAGGCATCGGTACAGGCACAAGTTGTGAGGCCAATGAAACCTCTATAAGCACTGGGACAGGCCCAGTTCATAGGTAGGGGTGGGATAGGGTCCCACAGGACAGGTATAGGGACAGAGGCCGATGAAGCCACCGCAGAAAGTACCCCTATCCAGGTTACAAGATGTCTGAGGTGAGGCTAGATACTACCAAGATCAGTTGATGGCAATTGGGATAGATTTTCTATCCTATGGAGAGTACAGGGCACAACATGCCTCGAGTGAGAGGACCATATCTTAGACTCATAGCGTTGAGAGCACAGGGAGCCATCAATCCCCACGACAGGATCAGAGTGAGGCCACCAGCTCATGGAGGCCAACTCCA
The DNA here is from genome assembly GCA_019776745.2 of Taxus chinensis. Classification (NCBI taxonomy): domain Eukaryota; kingdom Viridiplantae; phylum Streptophyta; class Pinopsida; order Cupressales; family Taxaceae; genus Taxus; species Taxus chinensis. The sequence continues at coordinate 811,349,870 of CM034148.1, forward strand.
GGTGATGTACCAGCAAGGACCCGACCACGACCCATGGCTGGAGGTGAGATGTTATCAGGCTTCTGAGCAGGAGCCGAGGAGGAGACATGAGAGACTGATATGGAGGATATTCGGCAAGATGATGCCTAATGCACATCCCTCCATGTTGATGTATTTTATTCATTTTCTATATATACCGGCTTGTGTGCCAATGAGAGTGAGGATGTCTATGAGTTTTTATATATTTTTTATCATATACCGGCCTACGTGTTGAAGATGGTGAGGCTGTATATGAGAGTTTTGAGAGATTTGATTATATATACCAACCTGCGTGTCGAATATATTTGAGAGTTATGTATATGGAGACACATGTTTAGATATCTATATTTATAGAGATGATGATGATTATGAGTATTATGTGTATACATGGTTATGGTTATCTTTCTATTTTGATTTATATATGTGATAGGAAACCAAGTAGTGTAGGCATGATAGAGTCAGGTCATAGGCATGGATCGAGTCATGATAGTTGTGTTAGGCATGGTTGAGTTAGGTTGTGGTTTGGGTATGGATTGAGTTAGTTCATAGGCATGGATTGAGTCAGGTCATAGGCATGGTTGAGCTAGGTTGTGGTTTAGGCATGGATCGAGTTAGTTCATAGGTATGGATTGAGTCAGGTCATAGGCATGGTTGAGTTAGGTTGTGGTCTAGGCATGGATTGAGTCAGGTGATAGACATGGTTGAGTTGAAATTGGTTGAGTTTGTAATTCATTAATTTGTGCAATTTAATGATGATATGGGTCATGTTTGAGATGTTTTATAGTAACAAGCATAATAATGGTAAAGAAATGGTAAAAATGATAAATGTATGATTGATGATGATAAAGATGGAAAGAAATTTGTTGTTTGTTTAGTTTAATTCCTATTGATTGATAAAAAAAGGAATCTAACAAGGGTAGATTGTGATTTAGATAAATGAAAGGTGAATCAGTTAGGGTAGAGAGTGGCTGACCTAACCTCTAAGGGCCCCATGCCCTCGGAGTGCTACCTACATAGTCTCAGAGAAAAGGGACCTTAGGCCGATGTAGTTCTCCCATAAGCTAGGGAAGAATGTGAGGAGGTATGAGTATGGGTTGGTAGGTTTTAGGCATGAATGAGTTTAGTTCTGTTAGGTATGGGTAAATTGTGGGCACATTGGTATAGGTGATTTTGAGTTGATTGTGGTGAAGGAGGAAAATTACCCAAAGATAAGCGTCGAGAATCTAATCCTGTATAAGGTAATCAATATGTAATGAAAAGGTTAAAAGATAAGAGGAGGCAAGAAATCCACCTGATTGGTAAGGATCATAATGAGTAGGTCATACCTTGGATAGGCTGATGAATGTAAGACCTTAAAGACATTGTATGATTGATTATTCCAAAGGTGAAGAGTAGTCACATGATCACCAAATGTCATGGTTCTAATAGGTCCCTTGAGGTGGTAGGAAATGAAAATGCGAATGGTGAGAGGGTGAAAGGTGGTTAGTTTATATGATATTAGGTAACATGCATTTTGGAAAGAGATCCAAGGTCACAATGAGCAAGTCCATGAAGATTTTTTTTTTCTGTTTGAATTCATATTTTAAATAGATTGATCGATGCGGGAAGTCTATATGGGATGAGAAAATTAACTCCTTGAGGTCTTCGTGAATTTGATCAATGTGGGAAGCTTCAGATACTCACTTTTTTTTTGAAAGAGCTATAGATAACTGTCCTTCGAGGGAGTAGTCTATTTATAGCAGAGATGTAGAGAGAAAGATGTCATTTTGAGGGAGTCATCTTTTCATTAGAAGTTTGACTTAAGGAGTTGAATCCCATATGAGGGATTTTTAGTAATGGATAAGACTAAGGTGAATAATTGGATTCTTGTTCAGAATGCAAGGTGAAATGACCATGGGATCTCATCTAATAAGCAGAAAAAAGTATCCATGAGAATCATGCCATGTGCAGCGCCATGGTACACATATTTAAGGGAAGATAAAAGAGTGATGGGTACACACATGATTCTTGTTTAATCATTGGGGGTGGTATAGAAAGTGGATAGTGCTCAAGGGATGAGCATGGAAAGAGGAAGAAGGTGAGGTAGGACCAAAAGTCAACAATATAATGGTCGAATATGCAAGGCATTAAGGGGTTCAGGTTTAGGTTTACTGTCTAGTGAAGATAAACGATAAGCACCTAATCCATATGTATGGTCCAAGCCAATTAGGAGCAAATTTACCCCTTTTATTTTTTCTGCTTTGGTTATATATTGATTTTCTTTCAGGACAAGGTCACCGACTTTGAAGGTTCATTCATGGATACATTTGTCATAGGCACATTTGATACATTTTTGGTAAACTTGAAGGTGGTCAAGAGTGTTAAGACGACGTTCGTCTAATATCTCAAGTTGCGCTAAACGGTCCTGACAAAATTCATCATCATTGAGCATGTCATGGAGAGAAATGCATAGTGAGGGAATATGGAATTTGAGAGGTAGAACAACCTCTATACCGTAGACCAGAGAAAAAGGTGTGGCAGCATTGGAAGTGTGGATACTAGTGCGGTATTCCCACAGGGTGGAAGGGATGTGCGTATGTCAGTATTTCCCAGTATCGTTAACCACTTTCATGAGAATGTTTTTAAGAGTTTTGTTGGTGGATTTGGATTTGCCGTTGGTTTGTGGGTAATAAGGTGATGAGAAACTTAGCTGAATGTTGAAGATGTCACAAAGTTTTCGCAAGGTTTTATTTTTGAGTTGTTTTCTGTTATCAGTGATGAGGCGACAAGGAACACCAAAGAGAAAAATGATGTGATGATTGATGAACTCATATATTTTCTCAGATTTTGTGGAGATGAGAGGTATGGATTCAACCCATTTTATGTAGTCTTTGCTAGCAGTGATGATCCATTGATGTCATTGAGAAGAATGGGGATTAATTTCTCCAACAAGATCCAAACCCCATTGAGAGAAGGGCCAAAGGTCACGTGCGACCTGTAAGGAATGACTAGGTGTATGATGAAGGTTGACATGTTGTTGGCATTTTATACAATGATTAACGTAGTCACAAAAATCATGGTTAAGGGTCTGACAATAATAACTTAGGCGAAGAATACGCTTAGCAATAGCAAGGCTAGTGAAGTGACCTCCACATATGCCATCATGAACTTCCTTAATGGTATAAGGAATTTTAGAACTTGTAAGGCATCGTAAGAGAATACAATTGAAGCTGTGCTTATAGAGGAGGCCACCCATGATGACGTAACGAGAAACTTTTTTAAGAAAAGTGCATTGTCCATTATGAGTGAGGTTGGGAGGCAAGATGGAGAGGGGAAGATAGTCTGAGTATTGTTTATAGAAAAGGTCACTCAGGTTTGGGATAATGATTCTGATAGAGTAAAATTCGTGAGGTAAATAAGAGGGTGATTGGAGTCTTTTTATAGTGACAAATATTTTAGAATTGGTGGGTGAAGCGGGTATTTGAGAGGCCAAGCAGGCCATGGTATCTGTAAATTTGTTGGTAGAACGGGGAATGGTTTGAAGGTCATAACGGTCAAAGGTGATCAAAAGTATGTCCACATGATGTTTATAATTTTTAAGTGTCTCATTATGACATTGGTATATACCATTGACTTGGTTTATGACCAATTTAGAATCACCAAATATGTTGATTGACATGACATCCAAGGCATAGACAGCTTAGAGACCTAAGACGAGTGCTTCATATTCGACAATATTGTTTGTACAATCATAATCAAGTTTGAAAGACAAAGGCATGGGTTCACCATCAAGCGGAATGAGAATAATGCCAGCTCCACCCCCACGCTGACACTTGGAACCATCGAAGAAGAGTGTCATTTGGTAAGCAGGTTTGTCTAGGGAAAGGGTAGCAATTGACTCATCTGGAAAGTCAAAGTTAGAGGGTTGATCCCTGGAAATAAGTGCATCATCCAATTGGTCAACGATGGCTTGCCCCTTGATTCACTTTTGATGAATTAATTTGAGGTTGAGGTCAGCCAAAAGCATAAGCCAGTGTGTGGCACGTTAATTTTGGTAAGGTTTGGCATACATGAAGTGTAAGGGGTTGGTGTTAGTCACAACATAGGTTTTGTGGTTAAGTAGGTAATGGTGGAGTTTGTTGGCAAACAAAAATAAGGCTAAGAAAAGGTTTTTGGCATGGGTGTATCAGGTTTCATAGTCCAAAAGAGTATGACTTATGTAATAAACCACTTGTTCCTGTGTTGTTCATCGTGGTGAGCGAGCATGGCCCCCAAGGAGTGATCGGTAGATGAGATGTATAGGTAGAAGGGTTGATCATATTTAGGTGGAATGAGTACGGGTGGTTGGAGAAGGTATTGTTTTAAGGCCTCAAAAGCTTTATGGTAGTCATCATCCCATTTAAAGGAGACATCCTTCTTGAGAAGATGATGAAATGGTTGACACCGATCAGACAATTGTGAAATGAAACGATGAATAGACTGCAACTTACCTTGCAGGCTACGAAGTTTCCTGAGGTTAGTGGGCAGAGGCATTTCAAGAATGGCCTTGACTTTAGCAGGGTCAACTTCTATACCATGGAGGGGAACGATAAATCCCAGGAGCTTTCTTGAAAGAACCGTGAAGACACACTTCTTGGGCTGAAGGCAAACGTAATATTTAATGAGGCGGTCAAAGATGGTTTTTAGGATGGTGAGGTGCTCAGAGCGGTGGATTTAGCAAGGAGGTCATCCACGTAATATTTCAATATATGATGCATGATGTCATGGAAGATGTAAGTCATAGCCCACTGATATGTGGCACCAGTGTTTTTAAGGCCAAAAGGCATGACTCGATAGTAGAAGGTCCCCCAAGGGGTGATGAATGTGGTTTTGTTTTGATCCTCTGGGGTAAGTAAGATTTGGTTATAACCCGAGAAACCATCCATGAGTGATAGCATCTCATGATCCAGTGGTAAGGTCAACCAGTTGGTCAATACCAGGTAGGGGAAAGTCATCTTTCGGGAAAGCTACGTTGAGATCACAGAAATCCATGCAAATGTGGAGTCCCCCTATCACCTTAGTGATAGGGACAATATTAGAAATATAATGAGGATAATCAATGGGTAAGATGAAGGAAACCGAAAGGAGGTGCTGAAGTTCTTCTTTGACCTAGAAGAGCAATGTGAGGATGCATTTTCCTCAGCTTTTGTTTTATGGGTTTGGCATCGGGAATGGTTATGATATTGTGGACCACTATAGTGGGGTCAATACTGGGCATGTCTACGTAAGACCAAGGGAAAGTCATGGTTATGGTTTTTGAGAAAATAAGTGATGGCTTCTTGTTTAGCAGCATCTAAAGATTGGCTGATCTTTAGGATGTGCGGGTCATCCTGAGTATGAATGTTGATTTCGATAGTTGATTCATTCAACATGGTTTGCATCTCAGATGGTAACGACTGAGTGAATATATGAGTATCTTTACACCAAGGTAGGTGAGTATAGACTCATCATCCTGACATTGATTGACGTTGATCGAAGGTGTATCGTCATCGATCATTTCAGAATACAGGAAGGGCAGAGAAGAGGGAGCCTCAACCTCTCATTGATAAGTCAGAGGCCCCAAGGAAATGGTGTTTATGAAAAAAAAAGTTAGGAGGAATGGATTCTGGATCCATCGACTCTGTCGACAGAGGTGGTGATGGTGGAGTGGGTGAAGAAGGACCGATGTCCTCGATGAGTTCAATGCGGGCCTTCTTGGTAGGTGGTTCAACAAAGCCGATACCACTATGGTCATTATGTTTGTGGGTAGTCCATGGAATAACTATATGGTGGCCTTTCTCATAAAATCCAAAACCACAACCCTTCCATGTACATCGGTGCATGAAGGTGTGGGTGAAACGGTGATTAGTGAGTGACTGGAGGTTGACAGAAAATGGGTGGGTTTGTGATGGTGGTTCAGGTGTATAAGTGGTAGTATCAAGTCCCCCATAGGTGATATTGGTATGAAGGTGGGGAGGACCATAAATGAGGTGCTCTCCTATATGGTGATCATAGCAAGGGTGTTGGTGAAGACTCCCATACTCTTGTGGAGTAAGGAATGTGTTGAAACTATATAGGTGATGCTCCCCCAGAGTGAGGCATTGAAAAATGCCTTCCAAGGGATTGGTGGTTGGTATGTGGGTAACTAGGATAAATGATGTGTTGAAGATCAGATTGGAGGTGGAGCCAGTTGATTGGGAGGTCGACGGTTCGGCTTTGGAGGTTGTGGAAGTGGTAGGAATGGAGGAGGTAGGTGTGATTAAGGTATTAGTGGCACTGCTAAGTGAGGGTGTAGGTGAAGAGGTGGTGGTCGTGGAGGTAGACGCCTTAATGGGTATAAGCACGTCATTTGGTTGGTAAAGCATGTTACAAGTTTTGAAAGGTGATGGGTCAGTTGGAATGGTATAGGTGTGTCCCTCATGCTCAAACTTTACACAACAATGCAAAGTGGAAGGAACCCAACCCATGACACAAATCCAGGGTCTACCAAGAAACATGTTATATTGAAATTCTCCCTCTAAGATGTAAAATAGCTCTAGAACAGTGCGGGGGCCCACGCGAACATGGAGGATGATGGTGCCAAGTATAAAGGTGATAGCTTCATTGAATGAATTCAAAATGATGGGATGTTTATGCATGTAATTTTCAGGTATGCGCATTTGGGTGAATGCATGGGAGGAGATGATATTAATGCTAGTGTCCCCATCGATCATAACATGTCGTACACATATATCTTTGATGTGGACAGAGATGAAGAGAGTTGGATCTGGGTCATCGGTTTAGTGTGGTGCGATCTCTTCATATGAGAAGCTGAGTGCGGCTACTTGGTGAGTAAGTGGAGGTGTAGATGAAGGTGGTAATTTGGTGAGAGAGGCTACATGATGGGGTGTAATAATGGAGGCCATGGGTGTAGGATCATTGGGTAAGACCTAAATAGACTAAAGAACCTCCATGAGAGCTTAGCGATGGGATTCCAAGGTTTGGGTGAGGTCATATAGGGACATTTTGAGGGGAGATTGGTGTAGTTGTTTGAGCATCTTGCGGTGTGTAACCCCATTAGATATAGGATATGTGGTGCCGCAGATAGTGATTTTTGGTGTGGGTGCAGATGGTATGTTGGGTATAGGGTTGGTCGATGGGTCAGTTACCTTTTCCTTACCTTTATCCTTCTGGGCACGGGTAGCAACATGGATCATGTTGATTTAAGGTGGAGAGGTAGGTGAAGTAGGTGAGCCATGAAAGGTATAACGATAGGAAGGGAAAAATCTAAGTGGCAGGAAGGAACCTTATGAGATGAGTTGGGTGCACTGACATTTGGGTGGAGGTTTGGTGAGTTCTCTTATGTGAATCATGTTAATTTTGAATCTTGCGGGTGGCTCTAGGAGTTGTGCGGGTGGAGGTCTTGGTCGCTGAGTAGGAAATGAGGGAAGAACTATGGGAATGGGTACTGGTGAAATGGGGTCCTCATCAAGAAGGTCATCATCGTCAAAGTTTTCTGTAGGAGCACAGAAATAGATAAGAATGGTTTTCAAAGGCTTGCAGTTCTCTAAATAGTTCCCTGACATGCGATGGTAGGCACAAATTTTGGTTTTGTCAAACCCCTTTGGTTTTGGTTTGAGAGGGTCATAAGATCTGAGAGGCAGTAATGTGATGAACGAAGTTTCAAGGAGGTTGGTTAAGATTTTGGCATAGGATCCTGCTAGTGGATCAAAATGGGAAGTGAAAGTGGGTTTGGGTGTAGGTGCGGCTGATTGTAGAGGAAGGGTCTTTATATGAGGGGGTGTGGGTTGAGCTACAGTTTTAGGTGGTGGTGTGGTCTTAGGTGTTGGTCATATTTACTTGGGTAGGGGTATGGTAGATGAACTGGAAAGAGGGTGTGTGATTAGTTTGAATACCTTATTGGAGGGTAGAAAATTCTTATCCTCAAGTTGCACCTTCTTAGGTAAAGGTGATATGGGTGCATGGGAACTAGAGGGAAAATCAGATAACAGAAGAGGGTGAGTTACCCATGGGGACAACTGGGGCGCTGTGAAGGTAGATGCACAGGTCGCGCATGAAGTGTGTGGGAAATAGACTGCAGTGTCATGGGTAGTGAAGAAGTGATCAATGGTACTAGAGGTATGGGTGGTATAGATGTTGTAGGTGTGGGAAAAAGTCGTGTCGGGTGCTTGGGTATGTTAGAGGTTTATGAGGGAGGAATGGGCTGCTGTGTTTTTGGCTTATCGATGGGTGGAGGTTTCTTAACCATGCTGGAGGGGCGAGGTCCTAAGATGGACATAAGGGGTTAACGTGATGCAGGTGAGGCTAGGGTATGAGATCTATGGGATTGGTTCTTTTGTTTGGGGCCATATTAAGCTTGGTGTTGGCTTTGGAGGATGTAGCTAAGTCCAATTTGATGGGTGGACGAGTGAGGTTGGCTGTTGGGATGACCCATAAGGTGGTAACATGTTTAGGCAAGGAAGATGAAGTAGATGTAGGTTTGGATGTAGAAGTATGTTGGGTTATGGGAAGGGGTGTGAGTTGAGCCATGAGTGGTGTCATGGAAGAATTTGTGATAGTTGTGGTTGTGTTTGGTTCAATTGGCTGAAATATTTTTGGGTAGATAGTGGAAGTGTCAGTAAGTGACATCTACATTTATGTTGAGACAAGATGTAGAACATGACCTCAAAGTAAAGATCTATCCACATAATCTAGACGTTTGGCCAATCATGAGAACGACACTGCAGTGGGTGAGGTTGATGAGGATCTAATGGTAATTCCCATAAAATGTGTCTTATAAATGGGGAATTTTCTAGCTTCAACTTCTGTAGGTAAGAGATCCAAAATTAAGTCCAGAGGATCTTGGTTAATTGATGGAGAATGGTCCCATAGATACAACGCCATTTCTACTAGATCTTTGACAGGTGGAGGAGATGATGGGTGCTCCTTTGTGGGTGGAGCATATAAACAAGCATCTTCGACAGGTTAGATATGTACTGCGGGTGAGAGATCTCTAGGTGGAGAAGCCAAAGGTGAAATGGCCTCGATATTTACAGGAGGCTCCTTCACAGGTGAGGGAGGGGACAAAGGGTGTTCCTTTGTGGGTGGAGGAATAGGTGAGGTGGGTTCAAGTGCAGGTGGAGGACTTCGGGCTAGGATTTCCTTGATGGAAGGAATATGAGGTAATTGGGAAGTAACGGGTGCATCACTGAAAATAGAATGGACCTCGCAGGTATGGGTATCACGGGTTGAGGTCTCTCTGGTTTGATCAAAATAAGGTGCATGATTAGGAAATGGTTTCTTGAAGATATGTAGGTTTTGATTGGTGGGTGCGTTAGTATTATCCAAGGTTAACTTGCCTTTCTCGAGCATTTCTTGGACAATTTTTTTGAAAGTGATGCAATTGCTGTCACTATGACCTTTTACTTGATGATAGTTACAGAAGTTGTGCTCTTTATACCACGCGGGTGTGGGGTAAGTAGGATCAAAACTAGTGTGTGGTTTTATGGGAGGAAGGTGATGGCCCAAGCTTTAATGAGCTTCTCTAAGACAGAAGAATAAGGTTCCCCAATTGGGGTGTATTTCCGTTGTTCCCGTCTAAATTGAAAAGTTTGAACGGGTGAGAGATTAGATGAAGGGTGAGCCTAATTTGACGGATGAGCTAGGCCGTCCTTGAGTACCACTGCGTTGGTGGTTCCCTTGGATTTTGAATAATTGTTCTATGGTTTTGAAGAAGAACAAGTATCATTCGACTTGAATGCCGAGTTCTTATTGCATAGTTGGATTTTCTTTTCTTCGATGGCCCGAATCTCTAATTTTCATGCCATGGTGAATGCCTCATCGAAGTTTCAGAAAGTATGCACTTGTAGGGTTGGTGAGATATGTCTAGCACAAGCTCGCGTGAAGAGCTCGATGAGTTTGGTTTGTGGTAGTTGGAATGTGAGTTGGTTGATCAGGCTACGCCAACGAGTGACAAATCCTGTAATAGATTCGTGGTCATACTGACACGTAGAGTAGAGGTCAGTCATGGTAACCTTCTTAACAACATTAATGGAGAAGTGATCCAAGAAGGCTTGGGCTACCTGATTAAATGAGAAGATAGAATGTCTAGGTAACCCACTATACCAATCTAATGCGGGCCCGATTAGAGACATGGGAAAGGTCCTCAGAAGCAAAGCATCATCGTGGGCGATCAGATAACACCCATGTTTGAAAAATTGCAAATGTTGTTGAAACAATTAAACTTAGGCATTTCCCAATGCATGGGATATGGATAGATAGGAATGGATGGGTGTATGGGCTTATTACAAATCTCATCGTAGGTGAGAGTATTGCGGGAGTCAGAAACTAATGCCTCCAATAACTATATCTTTTCCATCGTTAACTTGATTAGGTCGTTGGTAGGTTGTGATGGATGGATGCCCCTGTAGTGTAAGAGGGTTGGTGTTGGGCATATGATGGAGGGGGAATTCTCGTATATGGCACTTATGTATAGGTAGATTAAGAAGGAGGGAGTGAAATAGGGGATACATACCTAGAATGAATGATGGATGAAATGAGAGGCTGCTGATAGTATGTATATGAAGGTGGAAGGGTCGTGGTGACCCTGGTAGAAATGGGTGCTAAGGACTGTGGAATAGAAAGAAAAATGTTTTGAAAAGAGGTAGGGGTCACCGATACTGAGGGTGGTTGTGTAGCTACGGGTATATGTGAAGAAACAGGTGTAGATGAGATTATGTTTTGAGTGGTTAGCAAGGGTATAATGGATGTGGCGGGTGCAATGGATGTGGCTGACGTGGTAGTCATAGTAGGTATAGGACCAACTATGAAATGACAGGAGGTAAGGTAGGTGAGGGTAGCATAGAACCAAAGGGGGTTGATGCAAGAGTTGGAACAAGAGTCGGGGGGGATAGATATAGGCATGTCATATATCAACTGACCTGAGGCATCGCGAGTGGACGAGTGGGAAAGATAAAATTACAAGGCAACAAGGTTTTTGTCAAGGATTTGTGTGAAATCCTCATCTCCAGTAGTGATAGAGATAGGTTAGATAGGATCTATGGGTGGTGATAGGATGGAAGGTGGTCAAGGAATAGGTGAGATTGGTTGACAATTGGCGTGGAATATGAGGGCATTTTCGTTGTAACGTGTCAGCACCATGTGAACTGGTATCAACGTGGTAGGACTGATTTCTATAAATGAAACAGAAATACATTAGAGATAGGATAAATAGGTGGTGGTAGGTGAATTAGGGTTAAAATGTCAGCTAGAAAATTAAACAGGTTAACTGATGCCGGTTAGGGTAAACCAACACCAGTCATAGGTAACCACGGTTAGTCACTGTGGAAAGTGGAAAGTTGGTCAAAAAAGGGTAAAAGGCTAATAATTTGCCAAGTATGCAAGATGCTGATGGAATTTACCAGGAAAATGAATATGAAAAGAGTGACAGAGACTCTAAACAACAAAGAAGTTGAAGCAGGTGTCCTTTTGGGTAGGTTAACCAAAAGAACAGTAAATTGATGCCAGTTTGGTAAAATTGATGATGGTCAGATGGTAACCAACGATGGTCATTGAACCAACACCAGTTACTGTGAAATTGAAACATTGATGAAGAAAATGTGGTTGTGAGTTAAAATTAGATGTGGAATCAAACCCAGAATTTTGAGAATGATGAAAATATGGTCCAGGCATACTCAGATGAAGCTAGAATACACCAACTATGATGAGGAGCCTGTAAGGGGAAACAAGAAAATGAAGAATGTGTCCTCTCACCTCTAAAAGGAAAGACAAATAGAAACACTAAGAAAAATACGATCATAATAGCACCTTTTCTATTATGTTTGTTCAGTTTATACTATTTAAGGACTAACTTATGAACTTTAGAATAGAATTTTTGGTAGGATGGCTTCTTATGAAGAAAGAGATCTACAAGGAGAGGTTTCAGGTATGTTATGGCGGGGGCAATCCTTCCTCTGAAGTATGACTCGACAGAAGTAGCGAGCTGGGGAGTACCTGCCAATCCTCTGATCAATGCAATCATTGATAGGTGTTCCCAGTAATGATGTCATTTAAGAATGTGTATATTTATGAATCTGTGTAGTTTGGTAAGACTCAGAGAGAGAGAGAGAGAGAGAGAGAGAGAGAGAGAAAGTGTGTTTTCTATGATTCATTTGTCAACCATCAGCTCGGAATTACTTCCATCGTATAGGTTGCCCTCAATTAATGTGAGCTAATCCAGAAAAGTAGAATGAAATGAAATGATTTTTAAACCCAAATCAAAATGTTGAATTCGATGACACAAGAAGATGAACAGGATAAGGGATGCTCTTTCACTAATGTGATACTAATGAAAAGGAAGAAATGTTTGTTTTAAAGCACAAAAATACAATTGCTTTTAGATAATACAAGAAAAGAAGATTCCAAGGGAGAAATTTTAATGTGAGAACCTTTTAGAAAGGACACAAACATGCAACTTATCACCTAGAAATGAAGATATGCAAAGAAACCCGAATGGGTCCCACCGGACGTGCCAAAATATTTCACTTGATTCTAGATCATTTCTTTGAGTGTTGACGAAACATATAAGGGTAAAGGGTTAGGAGGAATACCTGTTAAATGCTGGTTGTGGGTTGTTGCACTTGTATGACTTCTGGATCCATAGATGGTTGTGAGAAATTCCTTTTTTCTTGGAGGAACTACCTCAAATGGAATACAATACCACCAAATGAAATTTAAACAATATATGTAGTGGACTGCCTAGCATCTGCTAGATCAGGGAAGTGTGATACTCCCTAGACAGCTGTCAATCCACTATTTAAAATAACTCAATGCTAATAATAAAGAGAATCCTACTGTAGTTAAAATGATTTAGGTATCTCATTCAACTACAATAAGTAAATATGTTCACAACAGGCTAAGCTATGACTGAATCTAAAGGTCAAGGTCTCTGTCAGAGTACTGGTACTAGTTAGGGTAAGGTTCTGAGCTGTTTTGGGTATTTGGCAGGGGTTTTAAGATATGTTCTTAGTTTCTGGTCAAAAACATTGAGATTGACATCTGTCTAGTATGATCGATGTCAGTTTAGGTGAACCAGTGATGGTTGAGGGTAACCGGTGATGGTATGGTCGGGGTACAGAAAACTCAATAAAAACTTGAGGCGAGGGTAGATTTGTGGATAGATGAAAATGGAAGGGAAATGGAAAGTTTCATGTGGGTCTTAGGTATGCACATGGATGATTAAAATATGGGTATGGGTCGTTCAAGGGTGTGGGTGAAGGGATGGTCAAGTTTTCATGGAGGTGAAATGGTGGGGAATGAGAATAGGAATAGAACCTAATAACAGAAGTAAAAGAGTCTACCTAAATGACAATGGACAAGTGCTAGTTAATAAAATACTTAATGTTACACAAGCTTGATGTCTGGTTGGCAATGGTGGGTGATCAAATAGAAGGAACTTGGTGTGTTATTGGTGCTTCCCTGGATGCTCCCATGAAGGAAAATGGCTCTGTGATTTCTTTTGGTGCTAGTTGTGGGTGCTCTGATGCGTGTATGAATGTTGGTTCTGCTTACATGCCACTCTGGTTTCATCTCTTGCTCTCAAAATATGTACCAACCTATTAGAAATGTGCCAACCTCAAAATAAGGTTATTTTGGGGGTTAAATTGTAACGAACGGTGGTTCCGGGTTGACTGGCAGTGGTTTAGGGTAACCGGCGTCGGTTAGGGTAGGATTTCCTAGGTTTACTAAACTGGGCAAATCCCTTTGATTTTCTTAGATCTTCATTCATTTTCTTCTATGGATTAGAATGGGAGCTCCCTTTCTAATGGGAGGGAATTTGGTTAGAGGGAATGTAGGCTTTGATTTTTAGGGTTTAGGTAGGTTTTAGTTAGTTATGGCAACATACTGAGAATAGGTCTTAGGGTGAGGTGACTAGATGAGGTGTATAGGTGAGGTGGATGGTGTGGGCATTATCCAATTTAGGATAATTAAATAATATGTATTATAAGATCATGAATTAATTTAATTAAATTAATGAAATTAATATTAGAGTGGGATGAAAGGGGCCATGGTTAGGTGAATGTGTTCAAGGTGTTTATTTGACACGGGACCAAGGGGAGTGTGACCTAATTTTGGTGTCTACACTCACATTATATGTTGTGTATATTTTCTCTCTCTTATATCATGATCTTGTGAATGGTTAATACACACCTAATAAGCTCACATTAATGATGTATGTTGAATAAATGCAGTGAATGATGTATGCAAGCTAAGGTAGATGAAGTAATTTTTTTGTAAGAATGATTCACCCATCCCCTCTTAGTCTTTTTTATTTTAACAAATGGTATCAGAGTAAGTCCTTGTGAAGAAATTTGAAAAACTTGGAGGAGATCCTTGAAGCACATGTATGGCAGGAAGCTAAGTTGAGGATCGAGTAACTCCTTTGGTCAAAATAAGAGTATACTTTAAATCCTTGTTTGTTCACACATGGATTTCTATCATTTAGGTATATTACTTATTCTCCATATTTCCATTTGTCATTGATAAAAAAATTCTAATGAATATGATAAATCATTCCTTAATACATATTCTGAAGTATGTTTTCCTAAAAGAGAAGATGATTGGGTCATCTTTGACACATTACTCATGACTATGGAGAATGGTTCTAGTTCTAAAGGTAAGAACCAGGCTGATGAGGATGATTCAAATGATGAAGAAGAAATTAACTTCAAGGTTGAATTTGAAAATTCCCTAGAAGAGATAAATCCACACAAGAAGAAGAATAAAAAAATGAGGTCATAAATAAGGCTTATGAAGAAAAAATCAGCCTTATAAAAAGGATAATAAAAAAGGATGTTAAGGAGTTTAAAGATATCAATAAACATCTTGAAGATCAACGTGAAATAAGCTCAGAAAGTCTAGAATCCAAGGAAAAGGAATGTACTTAGTTGGATACTCAGATTGGAATACTCACAGCTAGCCTCAAGGCCAAGGATGATGAGTGTATAAATTTTAGTATGGCTATGAAGTCCTTACAGTCAGAGCTAGACCTAACATTAAAGAAATTGAAAATATACCAAAGGTTTGAGAAAAACATAATAAATTTATATGATATTTTAAATAATCAAAGGTTCTCAAATTATAAGTTAGGCTTGGGTTTCAAGGAAGAATCTAAGAAGGAAAAAAAGCATGTTGATCCTAGTCAAAAACTTGTTAAATCTAAGGAGAATCTTGAGGAAAAAAGGTCATGAAATATGACGTTGTTTCAAGGAAGGAGAATTTTGGTTCAAGAGATGATCATATGAAGAACAATATGAAATCAAGGTTAGAAAGATAGCCCAATGCATCAAGGCATGAAAAAACCTTCAATGGATATTGTTATAGTTGCTATGATTTTGGGCATAGATGAAAAGACTATAGAAGGATAATCAAGAATGAATTTCCATGGAGTAATGGTAAAGATGATCACTCAAATTATTCAAGAGATATTACATGATACAAATGCCATAAGAAGGGTCATATAGCTAGGTATTTTTTTCAAGAGCCACCTAGACAAATTTTGAGAAATGGAGAACCAAGAGGTAAGAGACCTATTGTTTTCTTTAAGTGTAATAAAGTTGGGAACATTTCTAGATACCATAGATGGAGAAAAGATAGCTATAAGAAAAAGATAGATGCCAGATATGAGAAATTAAAAGAAGACATTAAATCTACCCATGTTGAGAAGCCTAAAGTTTCTTACTCTAGTGATAATAAACCTATTGTTCATAGAAGTATTTTTACTGTTGAAGAACCCCAAGAAAATTTGTTATTTTCTCAAGAAAAGTATCATGTGGAAGATAGAGAAAAAAATGTGCAGCATCTGAGGGAGTTGAAGCTCAAGTTTGGTGACTTGTCTCATGAGGACATGAATGTTTTACATAACTATACATAATCAGGTGTATGAAGTGCCTCCATTAGGATTCATGGAGTCATCTTCTTGTTTGATTGAAGCATGATATTTGTTGATCTTGTAACATGCAAAAGTCATATGTTATTTCTTGTAGTGTGTGAAGTCATTTGAAGATATGTATTCAATGACTAAGATAGTGTTGACTCATGGAAAGCTTGTATGCTTTGTGAGTGATGATCTGATCCTAAAGAAGAAGTACAAGTATGTATTTTCCAAGAAGATAAAAAATGTAGGCATGTCTTGTAATGTTATATATCATCCTTAGAGGTTTGTGCTATTGTGTGAAGGTAAAAAATGTTACCAAATTTAGTATGTTTTTTCCCATGAAGGTCTCTGAGTTTTTTGATTCATCAAGGGTATGTCAGTGTTTTTTCTTGCTTCATGTCATCCATAATAATTTTGTGTTACACAAACTATGTTCTGGTCTGAGTATGAAGTCATGTCTTAATAATTTTGTCTTAGTTTGGCACATATCCTTGAGGTATGTCAAAATTAAGTTGCAAATATGGTCTGCCACTGTGTGTGTTAAGAAATTTTTTCCAAGGTTGAGACAGTGGCTTCAAAGGTATTCAAGTTGCAAGAGAAAACACAATCTCCTAGATGAAGTGAAAAATTTAGGCATAGATAGATGATCATAAAGAAGGTCAAAGAAGTTGCCTTTTATGTTGATTTAAATGGTCTCAAGTAATTTTAAAGCAATGCTCATTCTAGGGGGAGTTAGGAAAATCTAGGTTGCATAATTTTTGACTAAGATGGATCTTGAGGGTACTTTAATATGACATTAATGTGATCTATGTAGTTGATGGAATAAGGTCCTAACTGTTATCCAAAATGTGCCCCTGCTCATTTTTGTGGCTAACTCTTTGTGTTCTTACCTCTCTTGTGCCTCAGTCTCCATTTTTTATTTTTAGGCACTCAAATATTACTAAAAATGGCACCATTGGATAGAGCTCTCTCTCAGCTTTCTAGAAAGGTAAAATTTTCCTCCTAACTCCTCATATTTTTCAAGTTATGGCTCGGCGGAGTTTTTGTGGGAAATTTTCCCTTAGGAGGCCCATGGCCAATAGGAAGCCACCACGTGGCACCTGGAGTGGTGGAGCATGGGGAAAATTTGAAAATTTTTCCAAAGACCAAATGGATAAAAATTCAAACTTTTCCCTGCCAATCCGATTTTGGCCTGTTTTTGCCCTAAATTTTCAAATCGCCATATCTTTCGATCCAGAGCTCAGATTTTCATGTTCTTTATATCAATGGAAAGCTGGTGAAATTCTCTACATGATTCCAGGGTCAATTTTTCATTTTGGTTGAGTTTGGAGAGATAAAATCAAGAAACGCCTCTGGCACGTGGTAATGGCCAGAAATGACGTTTCAACAACCAGTTTTAATGCCAAATGGGTCGCATTCTTCTTCAGCATGGCCAAAAATGTCAGGGCATGGGTCTGTAAGGACACCCATGTTGTTTTAATGCATCTTCATTCAATGGGGAATGGCTTCCACGTTTTTTACATGTTTTCTCTCTCCTGGGCTCGACCCATGCATTGTAAAAGCCAGATTTGGCTCATTTTTTGAGGTGGAACATTTTTTTGGATAGCAAGCTTCTTCTTTCACCTTCAACAAGTGATTTTTACAATTATCAGACATTCTTCATGATTGTAACAAGTTTCTGCCTCTTTGATGTTGCAAATGCAAGGATTTTGACAGTGAAAAATGACAGTGCAGACTTTGTGATCAATTTTCAGTCCTTTGTTTGTATTGTCTTGCTTCATTTCAGACCTCTAATTACATCTTATCAACCTGTGTATGATGTTTCATGTTGCATTTTATGAAATTGTGTCAATTTGCATGAACAAGAAGTGTTCACCACTCCTTTGGTGTATCACCTATTAGTTTAGTTTCAATTTTTACACTTTCTATCTTTGTCTCCTTGGAATTTAGAGTAGGATTAGGATTCAAACCTCTGCAATTGTGCAAATAACAGATATGATCAGAGAAGTTTGAGGAACCAACCTCTAATCTGGAGATCCCTCTCTCATTTTACAAGTCCCACACTTGGAGAGAGGTTTCAATGTTGTGCAATCACACTGGATGCCTGAAACATCAACTTAGAAACCTGATTTGCATCCAGGGGTGCTGCTGATTTGCAACAATAGTTTTGGCATGCCCGGTGGGACATAGAAGTTTTTATCTTCATTACAAAAAAATTGATGTGCATTTTTTGCAAGTTTCTTGCTTTAAAAGAGCTATAAATTACACATCTGACGACTCCAAGGAAGAAGAATCAGCTGGTTTTAGCAGTGCAGACTTTGTGATCAATTTTCAGTCCTTTGTTTGTATTGTCTTGCTTCATTTCAGACCTCTAATTGCATCTTATCAGCCTTTGTATGATGTTTCATGTTGCATTTTATGAAATTGTGTCAATTTGCATGAACAAGAAGTGTTCACCACTCATTTGGTGTATCACCTATTAGTTTAGTTTCAATTTTTGCACTTTCTATCTCTGTCTCCTTGGAATTTAGGGTAGGATTAGGATTCAAACCTCTACAATTGTGCAAATAACAAATTTGATCAGAGGAGTTTGAGGAACCAGCCTCTAATCTGGAGATCCCTCTCTCATTTTACAAGTCCCCACACTTGGAGAGAGGTTTCAATGTTGTGCAATCACACTGGATGCCTGAAACATCAACTTAGAAACCTGATTTGCATCCAGGGGTGCTACTGATTTGCAGCAACACTAACCATATACTAACATAAGGTAGAAAGAAATATCTTGAAGATTAGAATGGTATAGTGTCTCATGTAATAAAGGGAGTGTTGATAAGGCTTGACAAGTTGATACACATGATGAAGGATGTTATATGCATGAAAAGGGAGGTTCCAAGTTGAAATTTAGATATTTAGGGAATGTATACGAGTGATAATGCAGCTATGGTCCACTAAGTTTTTAGGTATGTCATAAAAATACTTTACTTTGGATGATACATCAAGTTTAAGCAAGGTGATTCAGAGACTGTATAGGTGTGTTTTGGGCTAGAAAGTTTTAATTTGATCATCCATTTTTGACATAATGGAGTAAGCTTAAATAAGTCCAATAAATGATACATATGCTCATATTGTTGGGTCTATCAGTAGTCCTTCATATGAAACAATCAGGTGGAAGTATAGTATAGGAAATATGTTTCCTAGAGAATCAAAATATGGGTAAAAATGCTCTGACAATGGTATTTAAAATTGAATTCAAAAATAAGCCTTGAAGGTTTCAAATAGAGCATGAGAATGGAGGTCTGTCTAATTTGATCAAGGGGGGTTGTGTTAAGTTGTGATAATTAGTCAAGTGTAACCAAGAAACTATGCTTGATAATGATGCATGTGCAAAGGAAGAGTTACTATTTATTAACAGGTAAGATTTTATTTATGACTACATAAGGAGTGCTTAAAGGAATGTTCAATGAAGTATTTTAAGAAGAATATTAGCAATTATTTTCCTCTAGAAGGTATGTGAAGGTATAAATAAAGTCAAGGCTATTTTGATACATGATGAGAGTGTTGAGAAAACAAGTAATCACATGATCATGAAACTAAGGTGTCAAGAAGATTAAATTTAATAGAGATGATGGTTTATGCAGGTATACTAATAGGAGGATATTTTCATATGCTCCAACAAGCATGATATCATGAAAAGAAGGTAGTAAACTCTAAAAATTTGTTTCAGGATTGTGGAGTTGAAGGAGGAATTTCATCATGGCTTTTGATCAAGATATGTACTCTCAATTTTGCATAGACAATCAGAATATGATGGTATGATATTGGGGGGAGCATTTAGAAGGTGTTTTATATGTTTTTTTTCTTCTATTGCAAGCAGAAATTTGGCAACATTGGACTTAAGGAGTGCTTTAGGGATTTTGGTCCTAAATGATGACATGCTAGTGATTGGAGTTAGAGTTTGTGTATTTAGCATGGTAAAGACCTAGAAGATGGTGTATAAAAGGTATGTAGACAAACTTGATAGAATATTCCCTTAGGGGGAGCTATATTTATGCTTATATCAATCTATGGATCTCATTTCCTACTGTTAAAGTCAAGAAAATAGATTATAGTCCAAGGGGGAGCTTGTGAGAAAGTATGTTTGTTTGTACATTGTTGTTATTATGTATTACTATTGTTTTTCATGTTGAGTTGTCATAGTGACTTTTTTATAGATGTCAAAGGGGGAGAGTAGGCTCATAAACATGAACAAGGAAGTATTGTAAGTGTTTGGTTTTGTGGTTTCCATCAATGTTTTTGAAGATGGTTGCGATCAATGATAAAGAGGGAGATTGTTGGCCATTGTATCTATGGCATTGTCATTGATGTCACAAGTAATTGATGGAAAATGGAGTCTAGGTGTCATAGGTGTCTCTAGAAGGTGTAAACCAAGGTGAGGCTTGAAGGTTGATTGGTAGTGTCAACTCTTGTAGTCATGTCATGGTGTCTAGACATGAAAAAGCTAGTATGAGTACTCCATAGGTTGTTAAAATATGTCATGTGGTTAAGCAGTGTAAATATCATGTGGAAAAGGTTTCTAAGTGTTTACAAGTGGTCAAAAAGGCCATTTTATGTGATATCATGTGTTGAAGTGGTCATTCTAGGCCTATTCCTAAACCTAGTGCATGTTGTATGACATGAAAGCATGAAGTATGGAACATGTTATACTTGGTGAAGAATGTAGAGTTTTTTTCTGAGTCTGAACATGTGTGGGATGTGTATCATGACATATGTGAGCTACTTAGTGCATGATTAAGGTCGTTGAAAAGAAATACAATGAAGACTAATCAAGAACACACATGTATTTCTTAGTGGTTGGAGAGATACAAAGGTATGCATATAAAAATGGAACTTAAGACACTTAGAGAAGGTTTTCATGATGCTTCATGTAAAATTTTAGGTCAAAACTTTGAAGGAATTGTAAGATAAGTTATTATTAGTCATATCAAGTTTTTAGAAGTGTATTTCCCATCTCGAGGTCATGTTTTAATTACTCATTTACTCATAAAATATTTTTCTGGGGTCCTTATCATTTCACAATAGTTGGGTAATGGAACTAAGATTGTTTCAAAGTTTTAATGGACTTAAATGACAACCTATCATTTATGAACGATTGTTACGAAGGTAAGTTGGTCTTAAACCCTAGTTAAAACCTCATAATAGAGCAATATGGAAGATTTTATTGTTATGGTCTCAAAATGATCTTGGAAAGAAAATGTGATGCATCAAGTTTGAAGAAGATTCTCTAGGGATTATTTTGGTGGTGGTTTCATGATCCAACTGCTCCAAGAAGTAGGCAAAAAATCCTAGTTTTGTGGAGATTTACAGTTTTAGGGCTGAGATGGAGGTTCCATGAAGAAAAGTGAATTGTTATAGATTATTCCTTGGGAAATTATCTAAGTGACCATAAAAAGTTGTAGGAAGGTAAAATGAATAATTTTTTAGGAACAAGTCTCCAAAGATTCCCTACTACTTTTGGCCTTAATGGATAAAACCTAGTCACATAGGTTTATTTTTAGCTGAGTTGTTTTACATGTTGTAGCAACATTTGATGATCATGAATATACTATTGACATCTCATATGATGTGTTGGAGTCATTTATTTTATCTAAAGTGATTGATTTTATTTGAATACCTAATGGCCTGATTAGTCTTGTTAAGAATGCTATTTGGATCAGGTATGTAAGAGTGAAGTTTTCCATGCAACCTATGATTATGAGTGCTTGGAGGTTTTTTTCAGATCCCTAATGATGTGTTATAATTGTTTCTTGATCCTGGAAGTTATGGTTAATATGTTTGGGGTGTTATTCATCAAGCCTTGGTTTTGAGTCCTTGAAGTAGTTTTGACCAGTTCCAGAGATTGAGTTGTTTGGAGGCATTGTAATCTAAAATGGAAGTTGAAGTGAATTGTTTTAGATAGAATACTTCATAATATTTCCCTCCATATACTAGTTGAGTCTTGGTAAGGTGATTTTGTGTGCCAATTTTCTTACTTTTGGTGACCTATGTTTTGGCATGATCAACGTGCTTAATTGAGGTAGGAGAAATGAATCTATTAGAGTTTTGTGCCCTATATTGTGGTGTCTCATGGATCTAGAGAGTGATTTGAATTCATGATGCATCAATTCATGTGGCCAAGTCATCTTGATAAGTGTTTTTTCTATGTGAATTTGTTCATTGTTGTGGACTATTATTCTAGGTCCTCAGACCTAGTTGAAGGTGCTTGCAAACTGGTGTGCTTCATGGTCTTGATAGCTGATGTAGAGGTTCTTGGGATTTCCTGAAGGTTGTTAGAGGATGTCCCTGAGTTGTATGGATATTATTGAGTCTTAAAAAATATAATATATTCCGTTGGAGTTCATGATTCATTTGTTGAGGGAGTAGGCTTATGTTTAAGGCCTAATTGAGATGCCTTGTGTTAGTTCTTGTTGGTGTGACCCTTTCCGACCTACTTGGGTTTGTTGGAGTGCCTTATATGATGTTGCGTATGATTTTTTTATGATGATAATACCTACCTATTTTGTTTTTTCCAATCTAAGGGTGTTATGAGCTAATGTCATGTATATAAAGACTAGTGTGTTTGCTCATTGACGTGTGTAGAGAATATGGGGATGCAAGCAAACTAGAGAATGAAATAGAAGATGTTAGAACAGTCTAGGGAAGAGTTGAGAAGAACCATAAAGTGTTAAGGAAATTTTAGAAGCATATGTTCAATGAAATATGACCTAATCAACATATGAGAGAGAATATTTGAGCGAGTAGGAGAAGAGCTTGCTTTGAGAGGGTTTGAAGAGTATGGAGATAAATTTTTGATCATAATCTATTGTGGGAGAAGCATACTTCATTAATATTCATCTTCAAGTGGTTGAGTTGGATTTTGATCACCTTAGGGGGTAGTATCCTCCTTGTATAGTGTGTGCTATACTAAATAGGGGTGGGTGCTTCACTAAATAAATCTTGTGTGATGTGTAATCTTCTTGCAAGTCCTTTGTTATGAATGATATTAACAGAGGTTTTAGTGGGTTTTCTTCCCCTTAAGGGTTTCCCACATTATATGTTGTGTACTTGTTCTCTCTCTTGTCTCATGATCTTGTGAATTGTTAATACACACCTAATAATCTCACATTAATGATGTATTTTGGATGAATGCAATGAATGATGCATGTAACCTAAGGTAAATGAAGTAAAATTTTTATAAGACTGATTCACATCCCTTTCTCATTCTTTGTGCTTCTAACACTAGTCTTATGTAATCCACATGTATTAGTACCAAAATTTGAATAGATAACATATATAATAGTATATAACATAAGTATAATAATAATGTGAAATAATACCATGTAATGAAAAAATAACTCTTGACATCATAAGAGATGCCCACATATGTTGTGTGAACACTGGGAAGAAAGAGAGATCTAGAATATATAAGAATTATAAAGTCTCATGTTTCCTACATAATGCTCATATACCTTGTGAGACATGTTTGTAAAGTGTATAACATATGGTAGCCATCAAACCATGTGCTAAAAAACATGTATGTAAAGTAAAGACACTAAAAGATCAAGCCATGTTCAGGTCTTGATTTTATATTTTTGAAATATTTGTTGTTTTTGGATTATTAGCATATTTGATTTTTCATATATTTTAGAATATTATGTCTATTAAGGACACCCTATATAATAAATAAGAGGGCAAGAAGAGGTATCCACAAGTGCTTTGATAATTTTGCATCGAAATTTCATTATGCACAATAATAGTAGAATGTATCTCTTTAAGGTAAGGATGTGAGACACACATAGAAGATTGCTTGCATCTTGTTGGGTTTTAGATTTGCACTTGGAATGAAACCACAGTCATGGGACAAGCGATTTCATCCTCTTTAATGTGAGAGGTTCCCTTATTGAAAGCAGGGGCAAAACCTATGTACAAATACACAATCTTTCATTCAATGGTGGTTTCACGATATCTTGAAATGTGTTTTATGCCTGGAAAGTTACTAATACATGAGGATAAAAGACTTGAAGAGAGGATGGAGGTAGAAGAAGACACTACTTTTAGGGAAAAGAGATGGTAGAGAAAACCCTTATATGTATTGAGGAAATGAGATATAGAGTAGAACCATTCACATTTATAATAGGCACAATCTGCAAACTCAAAGTTATTGAGATTGTATTTACTAGAGCACAAAGTTTCTAAGCATGCAAGGATTAAATGATTCAGAAATCAAAGAAAGAATGAAAGAGAAAATAGAGGAAAAAGGGGAAAAACTTTGTATTGATTTCTTCATATTCAAAATTATAGTTCGAGAATATCAAAATTCCAACCATTTATAATGGCTTTGAAAGCCCATGAAATAGCTCACAAGAGATGGTTACAACTTCCTCAAGCAAGTAAGAAACGGTTACAACTTCCTTAAGAAAGCAATAAATAGTTACAAATCATTCGAATCATTCACACCCTTTCTAATTATTGATTTGCAAAGAAATGTTAATTGTAGAAAAACCAAGTTTTCAAATATACGACTGTTAGATTATTTTTCTAGTTAAAATATGGGCCATTCGATTTTCTCTTACAACTTTAAAATTTGGGCTGCCCATAGTGGAAGAAATTTATTGGAGTGGGCGTGGGGGAGAAAACTTTACGTTTTATAACCTTTACAGCGAAAAGGCATTTTGGAGCATTTTGTCCCGCTCGCACTGCTTTGAATTTTCAGTGGTAAAAAATGTGGCATTATCTTCTTGGTGACAGGGTTGCGGATCAATTTTTTACTTATAACTCTTTTTGATAAAAAAAAGCTTAAAAAATCAAAATTCTTTGCCAACCTACATCCCCACTTTAACTTTCCAACATGGCTACATGACACCATCTCATTGGTGGCAGGCCTTAGGCATTCTTTTTTCTATCTCTTTGTGTGGGCTTGCGGTCCCACCATCACCAACTGTGCCCTTTTCCAAAAAGGTGTTAAGTGTTAAAAAACTCTTGCAGCCCTGCCAGCCTACCTTGGGCAAATAATAATATCTCAGGTCCACTAGGCCATAACTTGAAAAATATGAAGAGTTAGGAGGAATTCTTTACCTTTTTAGAAATGGGAAGAAATTTCCCATCTAATGAAGAAGTTTCTAGGAGACCACAATCCATTGAAAAGAACCATATTTAACAAAAAAATTTAAAATATTTTTAGAGGCACCTACTCAAAATTTTAAGTCTAGACTTGAAAAATGAGGGGAATTTTAAGGGTGACAATAGTTGGCTCTTTCTGGGGATGATGTGGCTTGGAAAAAAAGACACAAGGACAGATCAAGAACAATAGATAACTCTAGGAAAGAGGACTAGTGCCTTATCCATTGGGAAAAGGAGTCAAAAGTAAAACCAATAAAAGGAAACACACACAAGACATGAAAAGAAACAAAATAAACCAAAAGGGAAGACCCAAAATAAAACACACCACACAAAAAAAGAACAAGAAAGGGAAACAAGCCAAAACCAAAAACCAAACACAATGTACAAAAGGAATTCCTAGCCACCTAGGACTTTAATAACTTTAGGTACTACCCACTATAAGGAAGTGGGAGAGGAGATCCATCCATGTAATCTAGATAAAAATATTTCTCTCCAACAAAATGTCTGATTCTAAAAGGACCAAGCCAAAGAGAATCAAACTTACCATGGATTCCTTATGGCTAATGTCTTCTGTCTCAAAGTAGCACAATGTCTCCCACTTGGAAAACTCTTGGTTTGGATTTCTTGTCAAACAAAGCCTTCAATTTTAACTGATGAGCTATTATTCTATCAACCACTTGTAATCTGTCCTCATCAAGCTTCTGAAGATACAAAATTTTCTTGTCCAAAGAGCTACTGAAACTTGAATCTTCAATGGTTTTCATCATATGCAAGGAAGGAAATTCTACCGTGATTGACAGTTGAGCTTCCACACCATTAGGATCAAGCAATAGTCCCTTTGACAGACTTGTTTCCTCTTGTGACATGATCATGTAGTTCCCATGACTAATGTCTTCATACAATAATTGTGCTTTGGGATCATCTGTCTTTTGCACAATACACTTTGCTTGTTTCTCAAGCAATAACTCCTTCATCCTCCCATTGACAGGGATCAAGGCATGTGACCAATCCATTTGAGTCTCACCTCAGAACATCTTTGCAAAAGTTCCTAATTAGCAGCATGCCATAGGAAGGAGGGATATCAACAACCAAGATGGTAGCCAATACCTTCTTCTCTAGTAAAGCAGAAAAAGCTACTTTTGCATCCTTGATTCTCCCAACCAAATGGCACTTCTCTAATTTCCATGGAATAACAAGAGCCATAAGTATGGGTTAGGGTTAGACCCAAAGCATGAGCCACTTTTGCAGGCATTACATTATCAAATGCACCAGAATCAATGACATGATTACTAAGCTTGTGGCCAGCTATGAGGAGAGTCACATAGAAGGGTTGATCTTTTC
Organism: Taxus chinensis; assembly: GCA_019776745.2. Classification (NCBI taxonomy): domain Eukaryota; kingdom Viridiplantae; phylum Streptophyta; class Pinopsida; order Cupressales; family Taxaceae; genus Taxus; species Taxus chinensis. Next base: position 811,376,295 of record CM034148.1, read on the forward strand.
ATTTGGTGAAGTGACTATAGCCACAAGGCTGGGTTGAGGTGGAGAAGAAGGAGTGAGTAAAAGGAATTTAGAAGAATGGGTTGGGGTTTTAGATTTGGAATTTACAAATTTAACCATTTTGGCAAATGCTTTAGGATGGGTTTGATAGAACTCTACCTCAGAAATATGAATCTTGGTCTTGTTAAGATGATCTATAGTGTTAAAAGATCCATATGTGGATGGGGAATCACTACTAGGAGTAGGAGGAGCTTTTGATCTATTAGCTTTATCATTTGTTGGACAAGAATTCCCAAAAGTAGAAGTAGAGGGAGAAGTACTAGAAGAACTTACCTTTTGGGTAAAAGTAGTAGGAATAGGAGCTCCTCTTCTTGCAATCACCAGGATGGTGATGGGGTACTCCTTGGATCTTTATGCAGGTTCCACCACTTTTTCCTTTTCATTGGTCTACTCTCGAGTCATAACAACATATGAATCATTGTTAATCTCAGTCACTACATCATCATAGTCATCTTCGTCATCCACACCCTTCAGTGGTGGGGAAATGAACTCGAGAACCACCAGGATCCTCCAGTTATTCATCAAATTCCTCTTCTTGTTCATCATAGAGCCCATTTTCTTCCTCATTATCAGGCTCAAGAACCTCATTAGTAGCATTGAAAAGCACCTTGAGGGGTGGACCTTCAATGGCCAACTTGGTTTGAGAAGAGGGCAAGCGGTTCCTATGCTGAAATTTCTTCCTTGGTACATCTTGATATGGAGCATGCTGAGCCAATTATTTCTTGATGGCAATGAGGTCATTAGATAGCTTTTGCACCAACTGATCTGCATTACCTCTAGGAGAAGAGGAAGAATAAGATGCTTTGGATTTGAAAGAATCCCTTTTTATCTTGCTAGACATGATCAAGTCATTTTTTGACAATGACAGCTAATCTATGATCAACATCCAAAGTTACAAGATTTTCTCTCCTTAGGGCATAACTTAATTCCAAAAATTGAGCATTTAAGAAGAAACACTTCTAAATATGATCAACAGGCCTAGTATTTAGTGGAATATTGTTAATCAACTTGTTGAACTTGGCCAAAAATTCTCTCATAGGCTCATGTGGCTCCTCCTTGATTTGAGAAATCTGAGCTAACAAAGCATGCACATCTTCAGCAGGTTTGAAACACTACTCAAATTTAGTCCTCGTGGTAGTCCAATTAGTGATGGTCCCAGCAGGAAGATGGTAAAACCAATCTACAACATTGTCTTGCAAGGTCTCCACAAATAGTCTAACAGAGACATCCTCATGTTCAACTCCAAGGACCCCACATGAAAAAATGAAGGCTGCAATTTGTTCATCAGGGTGCACTTTGCCATCACCTCTAAATGTGGGAAAATTCTTCTTATTACCCCTAGGTAACTCATGCAATGGTTGAGGAAGAGATAGAGGCCCGAATCTTTGTCCCCAAGGAAGAGGTACTTCCATCCTTGGAAATATTTCTTGAAGTGGAACCGAGACACCAACAAGAATTAGGGCATGGAGATTAGGGCTAAGTTGTGATTGAGGAATGCTACTACCAGAATCTCTATCTTTAACAGGAGGTGTGCTTGTGGAATGAGCTCTTCTATTTCTTCTTGTTGGAGGAAGTTGAAAACCTTGTTGATCCAGGAGTTTAAATTTGGGATATTTAATTCCAAGAGCCCTTCTACCATGAGTGTATCTTAGAGTCACCAGATTAAAGAAATGATCAAATTAGTTGTTCTTTTTAGAAAGGAAATTTGATGAAAAAATCCCCAGTAGAGTTGCCAAAAACTGTTGGGTTTCAGATTCACACTTGGAATGAAACCACAGTCAGGGGACAAGCAAGTTCATCCTCTTTAATGGGAGAGGTTCCCTTATTGAAAGTAGGGGCAAAACCTATGTACAAATACACAATATTTCATTCAATGGTGGTTTCACGATATCTTGAAATGTGTTTTATGCCTGTAAAGTTATCAATACATGAGGATAGAAGACTTAGAGAGAGGAGGGAGGCAGAAGAAGAAAATAATTTTCGGGAAAAGAGATTGCAGAGAAAACCCCTTATATGTATTAATCAAATGAGATATAGAGTAGAACCATTCGTGTTTATAATGGGCACAATCCACAGACTCAAAGTTATTGAGATTGTATAAACAAGAACACAAAGTTTCTAAGCATGCAAGAATTAACTGATTCACAAATTAGAGCAAGAAGGAAAGATAAAATAGAGGAAAAAGGGGGAAAACCCTTGTATTGATTTCTTCAGATTCGAAATTACAGTTCCAGAATATCAAAATTCCAACCCTTTATAATGGATTTTAAAGCCCATGAAATAGCTTGTAAGAGATAGTTACAAATTCCTTGAGCAAGCAAGAAATGGTTACAACTTGCTCGAGCAAACAAGAAACAGTTACAAATCATTCCAATCATTCACACCCTTTCGAATTCTCGATTCATAAAGAAACGTTAATGGAAGAAAAACAAGGTTTTCAAATATATCGCTGTTACATTATTTCACCAGTTAAAATATGGGGCCATTCGATTTTCTTTTAAAACTTTAAATTTGGGCCACCCACATGGAAGAAATTGATTGGAACGGGCACGGGGGGGGGGGGGGGGGGGGGGGGGGCGGGGGGGACTTTACGTTTTATAACCTTTACAATGAAAAGGCATATTGGACTATTTTGGCCAGCTCGTGCGCTTTGAATTTTCAACGGTCAGAAATGTGGCATTATCTACTTAGTGATGGGGTCACGGATCACTTTTTAACTTTTAACTCTTTTTGATAAAAAAAAGCTTAAAACTTCAAAATTCTCTACCGACCCCGCATCCCCGCTTTGACTTTCCAACGCGGCTACGTGGCACCATCTAATTGGTGGCAGGCCTTAGGAATTATTTTTCTATCTCTCTATGCGGGATTACAGGCCCACCATCACTAACTGAACCCTTTTCCAAAAGGTATTAAGTGCTAAAAAAACTCCCGCAGCCCCGCTAGCCCGCCTTGGGCAAATAATATCATCTTAGGTCCGTTGGGCCATAACTTGAAAAATATGAAGAGTTAGGAGGACTTCTTTACCTTTCCAGAAATGGGAAGAAATTTCACATTTGATGAAGAAGTTTCTAAGAGACCACAAGCCATTAGAAAAAACCATATTTCACAATTTTTATTTTCTATATTTTTAGAGGCACCAACTCAAAATTTTAAGTCTAGACTTGAAAAATGAGGGGAATTTTGAGGGTGACAACACATCTAGAAAGAGTTCTATGGGAATATTTTCAAGAGATAGGACTTGTAGATATAAAATGAATGGGATTGATATGCATGTGATTAGAAACCATTTTTATTTTATTGGAAGAGGGAATAGGTAAAGGATCCTCACAAGGGATACCTTGAATCATGACAACTTGATTGTCATGAATGCACTTTACATATTGATAGAGAATAGAAGGAATAACCCTAAGCACAAGAATCCAAGGGTATTATAAAATCATATCACATGTCCCAAGAGCATTAGTAACCAAGAAAGATGTGTCAATAGTGTTTTCATAGAAATGATCCAAGAGTTAGTAATTAAACATCGTATACTCAAATCAAATGAAAATTGTAGTGATTGTTGTTAGTGTTCTAATTACCTTTGAAGTGAAGTTACATGAAATTATAACTTGATTATTTCTAGTGAATGCAAAATAATATTTTAATACCTAAATCTACATAGAACCACAATTAAAAATAAATTATTTTATTTTGGTAGCCATGATATTTTACTCAATCAGATCACTAACCCTTTTAAGGTAAGAAAAGCTAACATGATGAGAAATTTAAAATATTAAGATAATTAAATGATAAAACACAAGTGATATAATTGATTGAAGGCCTATGAGGGCCAAGAAATTGTGTCAGGATGATTGATGATGATTATGAATTATGCAAGGTGACAATAAATTCACATTATAATCACACAACAATTGTAGATGACTAGGACATGTATGGATTTTTCTTCAAAAGTTTATTATAATAGACTACACTTCTTTTCAATCCTCCTCGACTTCATTCAATTCTTTAAAATGGGAAATTTTTCACATAAAATTTATCCCACCTTAAATCTGTTGTTTTCCTAAGTAGCACAAGATTCCTTTGAAACACAATAATAATTCACAAGATAATCAATCAAAATAGAGATGCATATTGTTTGTGAATATAATATTATTTTTCCCATGTAACACTATCTATATAAAAAAATTACATTTAAATTTTACTTCTTTAAGTTATATATTTCTTAAATTTCTAGTTCTTTTATGTATAAGTTCTTTTAGTTCTATTTTGAATTCACAATTAGGCTCTACAGTTATGTTTTTACAATCAACAATGTTCTTAAAAACTATAAACATATTTCTTTAGTAAACTAACATAGAAAACATTATGGATTCAATACAATTTTAGAGGTAAAGAAATTCTTTTAGCTAATCCTTCTATCCCTTCTAGAATTTCAATGAGATTGTAGAAGCAAGGGTGCTAACTTAGAATATTTCCCTAGTTTTAATGAACTATGCTTACCATTTACCCTAAGGAAAACTTGATAACCTACTTCTAATTCTTGAATGCATATTTCTAAATATGGCCAATTTTTGTATCGATATTGAGCAACTTCATGCTTCTTCCATTTCTTTTAAATTATCATTTTATATCATGAGCTATGAAAAAAATAGGATTGAAAAAATAGTTGTATTAAAATTTCATCTATACACCACTTAAAAGGGAGACATTTATTTATTACTATATGATAACATTGTTTTCAAGCAAACTCAATTAAATGTAAATATTTTTCCCCAATTCTCATGTTTTTGGTACCATAAGTCCTTAACACATCTTCTAAAATTTGGTTAACCCTCTTAGTTTGTCCATCTGATTCGGTATGATAAGCAACACTAAAGCTTGAGCTCTGTACCTATTTTTCCAAATAATTTTTTTTCAAAAAGAAGTAAATCTTAGATCTCTATCTATTAACAGATCTTTAGGAAGACTGTGTAAGCGAAAAAATTATTTAACAAATAAATGGGTTATGTCTAAAGGGGAGGTTTTAATTTTCGTAAGAAGGAAATGGGCCATTTTAGTATATGTAATACTACAAAAATAACATCATGAACATTTCTAGTTCATGGTAAACCTTCAATGAAATACATACTTATGGAATCCCATTTCTAGTCAGGGATAATGAGAGATTGCATTTTTCAAGGTTTACTACATTTTTCTATTTTAACATTTTGACATGTTAGGAATTGTTGAATATATTTGTGGATATCATGTTTCATCTTTGGCCAAAAAAATATTTATAACGAATAATTATGTTTTTTTGAAATCTAAGATGGCCTGCAATAGGTATATCATGAGTGTGTTTTAAATATTTTAAAATTAAGGTCTAGGGGACCTATCTAGAATACATAGTCTACCCTTATAATATAATATTACATTGGTTCCAAGTATGTATGAAGTGCGTCTATCTCTTAGATTAACATTAGAAGACTTATTCTTCATTCCCTCGTAAATTTCATGGAAATAACCTTGAATAGGTAACTAAGTTTTAATTGCTTGTTGAAAAATACTCCTTTCGAGAGCTAAGGTATTAAAATATATACATTTTATACTTAGAGAATTAGCTACCAAATTTTTATTTTTCTAGAACACATTGTATGCAAAATTCATACTCACTCAATAGTTCTACCCAGTTTCATAGTCTCATATTTAATAGTGGTGGGGTGAAAACACATTGTAATCATCTATTGTTTATTTTTAATATTGATTTATTACCTAACAAGTAATGTCTCCAAATTTTTTGAGAATGGATAATGCCAAGTAATTCTAAATCATGGGTAGGATAGTTATTTTCAGCACAATAATTTTCTATAACCCACCTATACTACAACCACAAACATAGATGACTATTGTGAAAGGTTTAGAAAATTTTGGAATATATTAAATGTTAGAAATGACAAAGGAATGAGAGGGGGTGAATCAGTCCCTAATAAAACCTTTCAATTTTCTATTTCAAGCATAAAACAAAATCACCCTCATAAACCACATACATGACACTTATCAAGCAATCACAGAAAGAGAGTGTCTACAAAAAGCAACCAAAAGCACACTTTGGAGAGACTACATACAACACAATTAAAATTGAAGGACCTAAACACACTAATTTTATCTTGTAGAAGATAAAAATGATTTTTGAATCCTAGCAAGATCATTGTACCACCTCTTACTGAAGAAAACAAGCTTGAAGGCTTAGAAACACGATTGTCCTAGACCAAGTCCTGCACAACACAAGCATGCCTATGTACCATAATTAACCTTGAAAGAAATGGGATAATTATTTTGACTTAGATGAGGTCTATTATGATTATGAGAGATGTTTCTTTCTTACACCAATTATCTAGAGTTGGAAAACTCAAATTTGGTCTCTCAACTCAAGAAGCAGCCCTGGAGAGAGAAAAAACACTAACAGAAGAATGCTCGTAACTTTATTAAAACATGTCCAATTCACGAGTTGTTTTTTGAAATATTTAAATATTAGAATCCTATAAAAAAAATTACTTTTATTATATATCCTAAGGATGAATTATATTTATTCTTGAGTGTTAAGAATTGAGACACCTTATTATGTAATTTCTAAAAAGTCTATTTTAGAAAAACTAGCATAACTTTCACATACCTTCTCATAACTTTATGAAATTTTTCCTGGAGAACTAAAACTTACCCATATACATGATCCATAATACCATTTCCCATAAATATGCATGTACTCTTCAATCCCATCTCATTTTCCTTAGCCTGCATTGTCAGTTCTTAAAGCCACTTTCTGTGCACTTTCAAAATTTGACTATAGGAGCTAATTTGTGCCTTTTTTTTTCTCACACATGTTATAGAAACTATTCATAGGCTTCTCCCATGCTCAAATGACATTTGCATGATCTGAAAAAAATTTGCACACCTCATCAGGCACTAGAAACAAGCCTAAAAGGCCAGTTTCAACTGCACCTTTCACTAGATGATGTGATACACATGTGATACCTCTCTCTCATGCTTGCAACACTATTAATGACTTGTAGACCATATGAAACCAGAAATATAACCTTTTTTTTCCTTTAGAGACCAACCACCTATAAATTTGAACTTGTAGCACCTTGAAACCAACCCGAATCATGCTTTAAACTACCTTAAATAAAATTGAACCATTGAGCACCATTGAACACCACCCGACTTGTATGCACTCTTTATTTTCATTAATGCCATGTGACATCAATGAAAAAAGCCACCAATGCAATAGGGTGTGAAAATCTTCCCCTTTTTCATTGATGGAAAGACACTGAAATTTTGATGGAAAACTGATATGCTGACATTTTTAGACCATGAAATCAAGTTTCTAACACACTCTCCCCCCTTTGACATCTATGAAAAAGGTATACAAAACAAAAAAAAAATGATTATATTGAGAAATCAATAAAACCAGAGTATGTTGATCCATTAAGGCACTCCCCCTATAAATATGTTGTTCTATTTCTTGAAGAGACTCAAATCTACTTCCATTCTTCTTCTATTTAGCATCTGCAACATTTATCTTACTATTATGAGAAAGATAACACAAACCTATATGCTTGTCGATGCACAAACATACCTTCTCTAACTTTTAGAGCTTTCATAGTTAGATTTTACTTTATGCCTTAAAGACTAATGGTAGATGACACACATAAAACCTTGGTAATTAACATAGAAAAATAAGAGCTTCACTTGTTCTAGAGCCTTTTTACATACCTATAGACTACTGTAACAATATCAAGACATATTTTTACATTTATTTCTCAGTGCTCCAATCCATTCTAATCCTTTGTTACACACCTTGAATCTTGTTGAAAATTTCAAGAATTTATAATCTTCATACCTGAACTTCACTCATCCAACTCCCTTATGTGTTCATAATCTTGAATACTTTTGAAACAAATGTATATAGACACTTAAAGAAAACAATGATACTTTTGAGTGTATCTCATCGTGCTAGATTTAAATGTTGTAACTTAGTCTGATTGAGATGACACAGTGACCATTTCCAAGTAAGGAATCACCTTTGCAAACTTCATATACTCATAGAAATACCCTTAGATGCTCTTAAAACCCCTAAAGATTATCTACTCGATATTTCTTGATCGTTAATGCTTAGAATATAGTCATTTTTTACCAATACACACAATCCCACAAATAATGTCAACATAGAGAAATATGTTCCTAGGCTTCTTCATACTTGTAACTACATGACTAGTTTTATTGATCACTATCCACACAAGAATTACCTTCAATCCTATAGGTCTACAATTTTCCCTTGTGTCTTTGATGTTCTACCTTTAAGAATCTATACAAGTCCAGTAGGTTATCATTTTCTAATTTCAGACTCTGATCATAGTTAAATAAACTTGAGACATTCAACATTTATGGATACTAATGAGACCTTGGCACAAACATGAAACACTAGAAAAAAATACCTATACAAAGATATGACCATGCCATACACAAAAAAATACACTTTTGACATTATTTTGACAAAGACCAATACAAGACTATTGAATAACCAAAATTTCATGAGTTTCATGAGATGTACGAATTTTGATGGTTTGAAGTCACTTGTATCCTTTAGTTTAACATGGCTAGAATTTTTTTACAAAATTTGAGGCTTAAATTATATCATTAATCCCTTCAAAGACAATAGTCCATTCATATCGCTACTAGGAAAACACTTACACCCAGTAATAACATATATGCATCATAAAATCACACATTTTGCATTTAGAGGTTCAAAACTTGACCAAAAATACAATATAAACATCTTATGAATCTTTAAGAAACTTTTTGACTTTATATGGAATCATGAAATTCATTTACATACCCAAAACCTTGTTTAAAATCTACTCTCCTGAATGACTTCAACACAGTCATAAATTCCTTTTGGATTTGAAGTCTAAGCATATCGTCAATTTGATGGCTCATTCTAAATTTAATTCTTCTTATCATGAGAGTGGAGAACTTAATGATATACTATGTTTGTTAGATGGTCACTAGCAAATTGATTCAGTGACCCTCATGTGATCGAGATAGACTCTTTAAATATTAGCATGATTTAAGGTTACTTTACACACACCGAGCACAATCTGACACAATTTGCTTGTAGTTTATTAAAAACTCCACCTAGGACTCAGTGTTGACTATAGGTGTATCATTTCTTAAGCCCAAACATTGAGACTAGAGATACTATTTTCATGAGTTCTAAGCCACTGACATACCTCTTGTGACATAACAATGTGACTCCATACCTTTGATCTACTTTTTTATCTTCCTTCCCTTAACATTCCTCTTCCTTTTTTCTCTCATAGTGATGTTCTTGAGTCTTTTCTTTGCAATTTTCTTTATTTTCAACCTTAGGACTACACATACTATGAAAAAAACACACTTGTAGAAATTACCATGAAAAAAAACATACCTATATGCATTTGGTTGTCTAATGGATGATATTAAATGAAACGAAATATTTCTATTAGATCCTTGACTTGATTCTCCTTCATTTTTCTCTATATTTCATGAATTTTCTATGAAACCTAAGCTTGTTCTATCACCATATGCCTTTTGTTTTCCTAATATCTTATTCATATTTTCTGAGCTCTCTTGAAAAGATAATACCTTTCTTGTCATGGTCCTTAACTCCTTCAATTCCTCTTTCTCAGCTAGGTATTTCTTGAGTTGAATCTATATACACTTGATTACTTCATCATCATATACACACAATTTTTCCAACTTCTCATTATAGATCTATACTTCCCATCTTATGTAATCCAGATCTTCCATCTTTGTCACCAAAGATATCCCTCTAGATTGTTAAGGCTATTTCCAAGGGCATGTTCTAGTACCAATTGTTAGAAATGAGAAAGGAATGAGAGGAGGTGTAAATTTGTCCCTAATAAAACCTTTCCATTTTCTATTTCAAGTATCAAACAAAAGGACCCTCATAAACCACATACATTAATACTTGATCGTCATTAGCTATAGTTCATCATGAAAAGTATGCATAATAGAAACATAAGATATACTCAGATTCTTTCTTTATCGATATTCAAACATAGAAGAGTAAATGACTTGATCTCCTCATCATCAGTTTATAATATGCAATCAAGAGCTCACAAATAATATATTGACATCAATATGTCGTGAAAAAATAATTCATCTACAAAAAGAATAGACTACTCCCTTTCATGAAATTTTTGTTGCAGAGACTTCATCTTCTTCATTCCACTACAACTAGCTATATACTTGGAAGATACTTCTATGGGTTTTTGGCTATGCCTAAGGGGTTTTTCTTTGTAGGAAAGTTTTCTTCAATAGAAGACAAAAGGGGGTTTTCATCAAAATCACCTAGAAGAATAAAGCATCCTCCTTTTATACACCATCCACTTGACTTTTCATCTTACACAAACTTTTCATTTTGCATGCCTTAGACTATTTTTTACTGTTTGAGCCATATTAGTCTCTTCATATTCACATTCTTTGAATTTTTGGTCCTAGCTAGTTCTCAAATGACTTTTTGACTTCTATATTATCCAACTGCTAGTTTTGTTGAGCTATAGCCTTCAATACACACAAACTCAAGTTGTATTTTTAATTCAATCCAATTACATACTCTTCACACTTAAATTTTCTTGATCTTCTGATTTTTTTTTCCCCCTATCTCTTCACATCAAGGCATTTATCAATTTCACCTTTTACATTCTTTGTATTGTAAAAAAATGATCGAATTTTTGTTTTACAACACTTTGTCTATAACAAAAAAAATTTCAAATTACCTTTCAAACTTTGAGATCTTACTTAATAGTCCTGAATTTTCATGTTTCACCTTCTTTATAAACCACACCACTTCGAGCTACAAGGATTACAAAAAACTTCACATTCACTTAGTGTGAAGACCCTTAGCAAATTATCCAGCTTACTGTGTCTCAGACTGTAACAATATTGATTAAACATTAAATTCATGTTTTCCATTATGTAGAGGCTTCCTTGATCTTTCTTGAGCTCAAAATTACATTGTAGGATAGTTAAATACATTCACAACTTGATAGGTGCCACTTGATAACCCCAATTCCAATATTTGCACAGTTGAAGGCAACACAGACCACTGCAAGAGGAAAAATCTTTCACTTATATGAATAAAATATTTCTGAGATAGAAAGAATAATCTTTAACATTCATCCATCCTTTTTGTAACTTGATCCAATAAAATAATGATCTCCCTTTGTAAGGATTATCATTTGAAATAACGAAATTACTTGTTTTGACTGTTTAAACCAACTATGTGTGAAAAATGGTAAAAAAAATATCCTTTGACCCTCCATGAAATCACTTAAAACTTGTTGAAAATGGGGCATAGAAGGTTCAAAGAAATTTATGCAAAATATATCAAATTTTGGTTGGATGAATTATGAAATTCGATCCAAAATGTCTTTGAAACCCTAGGGGCAGTTTTTGAACAACTGTGCATGCCCGAGAACACAAAAAAATTGATTTCTCACTCTAAAATTGATGAAAAAAAAAATTCAAAGTGTTTGATGTTTATGAGGCCATCTTCCAGCTCTTTTAAACAATTTTTCATCTTAAAGATCCTCCATTTACTCCCAGAAAGCAGAAATGCAGGTACACTGGTAGTTCAACATGACATTGAACAAGGTTTGGAGATGGACTCCTGCATAAAGTTCTTGAATGAGCATATTGAGATATGGAGATAAAATGTGACTGTAAAACATTAAAAAATAGACTCAAGAATTTTTTATATGTGAAGAACCAGGTCCATTATGTTTCTCATAACTGTACACAAGAAACACCGACTTCTTCTTGACTGTCTTTAGGCAAAAAACCACCTCAATTACTTTTGTAATTCCTTCACCTTTGAATAAAAAATATTTCCCTCCAAATTATGGAATTTAAGAGGATTTTGACATTTACCTTCTCTAAAACATTAGGCTTATCAAACAATAACAAAAAGAGACTGTCTACAAAAAATAACTAAAAAAAAAACTTTGGAGAGACTACATAAAACACCATTGCACTTGAAGGACCTAAAAACACTACTTTTCTCTTATAAAAGAGAAACATAATTCATGAATCCTAACAAGATCATTGTACCACCTCTTACTGAAGAAGTTAATCATGAAGGCTTAAAAATATAACTATCTCAGACCAAGTCCTGCACACCACAAGCATGCCAATGTACCATAGTTCACCTTGAAAGTAATGGGATATTTATTTTGACTTAGATGAGGTCTATTATGCTTATGAGAGATTTTTATAGCTTGAAAAATTATTTATATGTGGGAAACTATAACACCTATGATAAACTCTTAACTTTTCCTCTTTGTAATGCAAGTGTTAACATGTGATTTGTCCCAAGAAGGTGTATTATTTTGAATGTTGAAATCATGCTTTCCATGGACAAATTATTTCTTTTCTTGGATTCAATTGCTGAAATACTGTTGCTTGCAAGGAATCCATTTTTTTGGAGGTTGTAAACTGAGAAACTAGTTTGTAAATTTATCTCTATATAATAATGAGACCTTGGATCAATTCCATTGATCCAAGGTATGTTTTAATTCTTCTTACTTGATTTGTATGGAAAACTGACATTCAAAGGCTGAAGGAAATAAAAGACCAAGCCTTTGTAGGATTACAATTTCATTGATCTTCTTAGAAGTTCATGCTATGCTTTTTGCTGAAAGTCGTGTGCTCAAATCTTCTTGTCAACTTCTCCTGAAATATGAATGGAGTAAGTTGGAAAGAGGCCTACTTAAGGACTATTGAGGGTAAAGCCTAAGTCCTAGATCTATAGGATCTATCCTAACGGAATTCTAACCTAAGGTAAACTAGACCTACCTTATGTCTATGTGTATGATAATCTTTTTACAACCTAACCTAAGTTTCATGTTTTCTAAGATTAGGGATTTGGAAACAACCTAAGGTGATAATAGGTTTATTTCTAACCTATTACCTAATACTATATTGGTATGAAGAATGACCTATCCTAAGGTGGCAAATAACCTAAGGTAAATATTTCTAAACTAACCTAAGGTCATACCCTAAGCTAAGATATCTATCCTAAACTAATGTGGGGATAGAAGGGGGCCTCAGGGGTCATATGGAAAGTTGAGGGATGGTGACGGTTCCTAAGTATTTGATTTGATTTGATTTTTGAATCTAAGATCATTATGTATTGTTAGTTTAACAGCAACATGGAATTTGGAGGTGATCCTAGTTGGCACCATCTCTAAATTTAACAATGTATGCTCTTTTTGAAATTAGACTCGCCAATTTTGGATGGCGGGTGGCGTGGATATTTAGGTGGGAGACTGGGAATTAATGACATTAATTGTCATCATTTTTGGAGAGAAAACCTCCTTGGAAACCATACGAGTAGATTTGTGGGGAGTTTTTTCATCTTTCATGTATTTTGATTTTTGCTCTACATGGGGCTATCTTGTTCTTCAAACAAATAGTTCTACTTTCAGTTTGTTGTTATTTTTAACTCTCTTGGACTATTTTTGATCCAATGGAAGTATATGAGGAATTTGAGGAAGAATTTTCTAGTTGTTGAATTCATTTGGAGAAGAGGGAGTTGTGAAATCTTCTTCGAACAGATAGAAGCACTATCAGGCATGATAGGCTCTAACTATTAAGTTGCTCTTCTTTTATCTAAGTGTCTTCATTAAAACAACTTTACTCTCTTGAGATATTTGGGTTTTTATTTCTGCGATGGTTATTTGGTTTCCTTGCTTGAATAATTATGTGTTCTTTGATTGAATAATATCTGCTTGGAAAGGAAGTCATTGTATTGCTTTCTTGGTTATTTGTTGTTGAATTTCACCTTAAAATCTTGTGGTGATATAAGTAATGAATTACATGCATGATTCTTTCTTATCTATTTGAAAATGGGTTATGGAAATGTTATGTGTCTTTTAGTTTCGAAACAAGCTTTAGCTTGGGTTGCAGGATGTAAAAGTTTACCTTCGTTGTAACTTCTGGGTTTTGTGGAAGTTATAATTCTCCTGTTGGAATTGTAGGAATATGTATGCTTGGATTCTAAGTTATGTGAGCTCAAATTTGTTTATGGAAACAGTAATATGTGCCTCTTCTTGAAATCTTTGTATACTCTATCTACTCTTTGGATTTAGTCTATGATAGAAGCTGGTAGTTTTGTAATGTTTGGAATCTTTGTTTTCTTTTTGGACTCTCCTTGTATAGAAACAAGATTGAAGTTATATTACTTTTTAAACTTGTCAGTTTAAACTAGGTACTCAAATTTTTTCCTTTTTTAGGAAAATTTGGATTATTCATTTCCTGGGCACTTTGTTTTTGAGGCATTTGAGCTTGGGATTCCTATGTTAGAAGTGTTTATTCTGATCTTTATGAGTACTATGTTTATTAAAAGATCTCGAGTACTGATCTAAAAGTTACAAAGGGAGAGCTTGTTGGTTGGGGACATGTTGAGGGTCAACTTTGTCGGAGTCAATGCTAGGTCATCCTTATAGCTCTATTAAGTTCTCTTTGCTTTTTTCTTACTTTCGATGTAGATGTTGTTGGTTTTTGTTTAACTGTCTATGAACTGGATTGACCTCTGAGTATTTTTGCTCGAGGAAAATTGTTAAAACCTCCTAATTGGGATATCAGGAACATTTAGGATGATCCTTGAAACTTGCAGTTGTCATTTCTTGATTTTAAACTATCGAAATCGGTTTTGAATAAAGTGTCTTTGGGATTCTTCCATTCTTGGTTCTTTAAACGAGATTAGAGGAAATTAATTTGTTGATAAGTTGCATGCCAGTAGCTCAACTATGTCGATCTGGGGTTGTATCTTCTTGGAATGGAATAGTGAAGTAACCTCCTCTATATTTTCATTTAATGTATGTCTTTCACCTCTATGAGGACTTATTTTAGAGTCTGTCTAGCTGATTGTTTTGTTTCTATCATTGGAGGAATCAGTCAAACTGCGGACCTTGACTAAAATTTTAACATCCTTGAGTGACTGTTGGGATTGTAAGTGCTAGAATGGAATTTTGCAATTTTGTCATTACATCTCCTTTTGATCTAGTTTAATGTCTCAGTCATTGGTTATCTATGAAGTGAAATCATGTTTAATTATGTTCTATCACAACAATCACACATTCTGTTGATCTCTTCTTTTGTGTGTTTTCTCTTTTAAGGATTTTGGGATTTATTGAAGGCCTACATTATCCTTTACTACCTTCGTCCCGTTAAGATATTGGAGTTCCCTTCTGATTTTGGCTTTTTACTCCTTCTTCAGTCTTTAAGGCGAAGCCTGACCACTGTGTTTGGAAATAATAGGATGTTTCGGGACGTGTTCTCTTCTTTGAAGCTGTGTATGTGATTCAAACTAACCAAATTATTTATGAAGTTCCTACTGTTTCATCTCATTCGTACTTCTTTTGGGAAAATCTAGTCATTGATTTATTTGGATCAGTTGCTCTACTATCCTTAATGTCTTGAGTAGTCGTCATTACTACTTGTTTGTTTTCTTGACTAGTATTAAGGCTTTTAATATTTGAGATAGAAGGAAAATGTGAGATGGTGTACATCGAATAAATTCTCTCTTAATGTTGATATTTGTTCTAACTTGATAAATTAGGCCATGCCTTGTATTTGGGATTAGGATGCCACATATGATTTGTGAGACTCTTATTTGTATTTGTATTTCTAAATTAAGATGATTTGTGAAGGAAATAATTAGAAAGAACTTTTACTTGAGATGGATAAATTTATTGGATGGAATGGTATTTATCTGATAACATGTTTTAGATTGTAGATTACATCATGACATTTCCTTGAATGTTATTCAAGTGATTAATTGTTCTTCTTTATGGTTGTTATTGCTATGATTTAATTGTCTGCTTGACCACACTATTTCATTAAAGTAGAGTTGGTTTAATGAAAAATTTAGTTGAAATCATTTCATTTTAATGTTTAGTACTTATCATGCTCAGTTCAATGAACTAACCCATGCTAGAAATTTTTGTAGATGGACTTTGTAAGTGATAAAGGAAGTAAATAAATTTTATGATGTATTGGTTGAACTAAAAGTCTGGACCATTATAGAGAAATTCTGAGTTTTTATTAAAATATATTGAAGGAAGAAAAATTGTAATCTAAAAGATCTTGATGTTGTTAACATGAAATATTTCAGCAATGCATAGTTTTGTAAGTTGTGTATTTTATTTTGATGAATTGGAAATACTGAGATTACTTAAACATTATTAAGTCTACTCTCTTGCTCATAATAAGAAGGAAAAATTTGTCAATAAATTGTAATTAAACATTATCCTGGATGTTGTTATTTATATCTGATTGGATCCTTATTCCTGATGTCAATAAATTGTCTGGATAAATGGGAATTAGTACAAATTCCCTTACTTTAGTGCAACTTACTAAGTTGTATGTATTAATGTTCCTTACTTAATCTTGAATGGTGGATTATGATGTTATGAACGTGTTGCTATAATGTCACGATGTGTAAATTGGAAATGGGTGTAATAAACCCTAATACTTCCATAATAAGGAAGGTTCTCCTCTTCTAAAAAGGATGCAAAATAAACTAATGATATGTGTGTTAGGAATATCTATGTTGTAGTGTGAACATAGAATATTATGTAAGTGATTATATTATCTAGGATAATATAATATGTGTTGTAATAATTAATTACATTATTGTAAATGTAATTATGAGTGGGTAAGTAAATATTGTTATGAGTTGTTGAGTAAACAAATCATTAACAATATTAGTTTTGTGAGAAAACAAAATCTCACGTAAAATAGTATGGAGTTGTTTTAGGAGTTATGTGTGGAGATATTTATGGAGATTATATCTCCTTAAATATAGGAACAACATCTCCTATTTAAATGGATGTAATACTTCCTATGAATGTAGCAAGAATAAAGAGTAAGATTTCAAATTTTTTTATGCAATTATGATATTAATTTTTCATTTGGTAACAGAGTAGGTTTGATGCAAGAAATTTCAGTGCTTTCATGATCAAATCCGTCTCAAATAATATATAATATTTTTCGTTTCCGGATGTGGGTTTTCCTATAATTTTGCATGCAGAATCATGTGCTGGTCGAGAAACTACAGAAGAAATTTCAGTAGAACCCAGTACGTAGTTTGGAAGAAATACATATTTTACTATGTAGCTATCAAATTAAGCACATCAATTCTTCTACTGAAAGTTTTCTCCAATTTTCAATAGTGTTGAATTGTTAATACAAGTTCTTGACTTGCTTGGAGGTTAAAAGGTATTCAATATAAAATTTTAAAGTACTTGATTCAATTTTGTATTTTTTTATCAGTATTGTACAAAATAATGGAGAAACTAAATCTGATTGAAAAGTTTGAAGGACAAGATTTCCATACATGGCAACTACAGATGCAATTACATTTAATAGAAAAGGATCTATGGGATGTGGTGAAGTCTAATTCAACTCCACCCACTAGAGGAAATGAATTGGCAAAGTGGAATGTAAAATATCAGAGAGCATTAGGTACCATTGGTCTGGGCTTATCAAAAGCC
Organism: Taxus chinensis; assembly: GCA_019776745.2. Taxonomy (NCBI): domain Eukaryota; kingdom Viridiplantae; phylum Streptophyta; class Pinopsida; order Cupressales; family Taxaceae; genus Taxus; species Taxus chinensis. The sequence goes on from CM034148.1 coordinate 811,393,955, forward strand.
TATCTACATCATGTGGATTTCACAAAATCTGCAAAAGAAATTTGGGAGTCTCTTAACAAATTGTTTGGTTCTGAAGTTGAAATGGCAAAGACTACACTGAAGTAATGCTTGTACGGGTTGAAAATGGAAGAGAACTCAAAAATGGCAGATCATATAAGTAAGTTTCATTCTTTGCTAAATCAACTAGCTGGAATTAAAGAACATGTAAAAGATGATGATGCTAAAGCTATTCTTCTTAATAGCATGCCTAAGAGTTACTCAAATATTGTATTTACTTTGAGTAAAATTACTATTAGTCTAGAAGGAGTGATTTCTACATTGTTAGAACAAAGCAGTCATGAAGAACATGAAGAAGTACTATATGTAGGAAACAAACCTAGCTCCTCATCTAAGAAGGAAAAACATAAACCAAAGAAGGTTCCTTCACATGGAAAAATAAAATGCTTTTATTGTAATGAGATTGGGCATGTAATACTGAACTGTAAAAAGAGAGCTCAAGATCTTCTTGATGACAAGATAGATTAGAAAGCCCTTCTAGCTGAAGTAGAAACTGATTGGGAAGTCTACTCAACTGATGAAGAACTTTCATGTCCTAGTGATGAGGATTTCCTATGGTAGACTCTTTTCTTGTTGGAGGAAGGAGGCAATGGAGGAAGGAGGAAGGAGGAAAATCAATGTCCTCTCGTCATTCACCAACGATGGGGTCACAGACAGATGTGGTGATATTTTATTTCAGTTATGTGGTGTGTTTATACACAAGGGGGTGAAACTAGTTTCATGTTTTGATTTTAATGTGTTCACATAGACTAACAACAGTTCCTGAGTGTCTATTTGGTGTGGAAGAAGAAAACTGCTTGACTCAGCTTACAAGGGAAAATCATCTACGCACGGTCCTCTGACTATCGTACGGTCCTCTGACTGCCATACTTAGGTGGAAGGTACTTCGTTGGAAGGTGATCAGTTGATGAAGATGTTCATACGACAAGGATGATCATTAACAGCAAGATCAAAATAGCAAGATCTAGTAGCAATGGCTACTTCGACAAGTTTGATGTTTCCAGGAGCTCTTACCCCATGTTCACACTAAGGGGGCGAATGTTAGGAATATCTATGTTGTAGTGTGAACATAGAATATTATGTAAGTGATTATATTATCTAGGATAATATAATATGTGTTGTAATAATTAATTACATTATTGTAAATGTAATTATGAGTGGGTGAGTAAATATTGTTATGAGTTGTTGAGTAAACAAGTCATTAACAATATTAGTTTTGTGAGAAAACAAAATCTCACGTAAAATAGCATGGAGTTGTTTTAGGAGTTATGTGTGGAGATATTTATGGAGATTATATCTCCTTAAATATAGGAACAACATCTCCTATTTAAATGGATGTAATACTTCCTATGAATGTAGCAAGAATAAAGAGTAAGATTTCAAAAAAAATTTATGCAATTATGATATTAATTTTTCAATGTGGGTTTGATAACCATTTATAATTCATAGGTAGGAAGTCTTTTATATCAGAACTTGTTTTGGTTCTTATACATTCCTTGAATGGTTGAGACACATTAATTAGATCATTTGATAGATGATGATGCCATTTTCAATTAATCAAACGTCAAGAAAAAATTTAATTAAACATAAAGAAATCATTAGTCTTTGAAGTTCTGTATTAGTTAACCAACTCAAATGGGAATGGAAACCTTTAAGGTTGTTGGAATTAGGGTCATGTAAGGTTGATGTAATCTGAATCTTAATCCTAAACTAATTAAGTGGAAATGATCTCTTGAGGTGTGTACGTCGAGATGAAATGGTTCTGCTAGATGTTGGCACACACCAACTGCAGATCTGTACCTTTTTGAAGACTTGGATCTTCACAAGGATACATGGTTGTAGTTGACATGTTGCAATACCCTTCAACATGGGTTCATCTAGACCTACCAAAACTTGGACTTGAACTTAGTTTCTCCCTAGGATAGTTTAGAGTTATGTTCTAGTATAGGAAATGACTCACAATGATTTAGGATAACTAGTCACATCTAATCAACTTAGGTCGATAGGGTATTTCTATATACCCTAGGTCATCGTGAGTGACTCCCTATTCTAAATTATATCACTAACTTGTGCTAGGTTCAAACCTTGGACAAGTAGACTGACTGAAGTCGATGAAAACCATTCTAGATAATAGAGGAGTGGGGTGAAGGATGTATTCCATTTAGACAAGTATGTCATCTAGGAATAGTAACATGAATAGTATGTTGGAAATCTTTGGCCAAAGTATCGCAAGCTACTGGTTGCATTGTCCTATGTCACCTAGTTTAAGGAATGTGATTTCACATGAATATTGGTAACAAATATTCATATAGGTTTCTTAAACAGAACACTCAGTACCCAGAATAGGGTAAGAGAACCAAGCATACTTGGCATACATAAAGTATTCAATACTTAAGTAACATGAGAGATTAGTTATTAATCGAGTCATGAAATGAGAGATCGGTACCTCACCGAGTCATTTACAGATGCATATGGTTATCTATTATGAGATTAATTGGCATGGAATGTGTGTTCTAAGTTATGATTATTTAGAATAGAGAACATTATGTATATAAATTTTTTTTCCCTTTTTTCTAAATTCTTAAATTGGGAATGTTACATAAACTCAAATTTGGTCACTCAACTTAAGAAGCAGCCCTGGAGAGAGAGAAAACACTAACAAAATAATGCTCATAATTTTTTCAAAACATGTCCAATTCACCTAAAAATTTTAAAAATATTATAAGCTTAGAATCATATACAAAAATTACTTATATGATTTATCCTAAGGATGCACTATATTTTTTCTTTAGTGCTAAGATTCCAAACATCTTATTATGCAATTTCTAAAATGTTTGTTTGAGAAAAACTAGCATAAATTTCACACGTCTTCTTAGAAATTGATGAAATGTTTCCTGGAGTAATATAAATCACCACTCCACATGATAAATAATCCAATTTTCCATAATTATTATTTTAATCTTCCATAACATCTCATTTTCCTCAATTTGCACTGCTAGTTCTCAAAGTCAATTTTTGTGCACTTTTGAATTTTGACTCCAGGAGCTAAATTGAGCCTTTTTTTTCTCACACATGCTAGAAACACTATTTTTATGCTACCCCTATCCTCACCTAACCTTGCCATGATCTGAACCAACTTCTCACACCTCATCAGACAACAGATTTAGGTCTATATGAGCCAATTTCAACTTCACATTTCACCAGATGACATGATACACCCTATGACACATCTTGATTATGACTGCATTACTGGCCTATAGATAATCTAAAACCAATAAGAAATCATGTACTTTTCCTTTAGAGACCAACCACATGTCAATTTGAGCTTGTAGCACCTTGAAACCAACCTGAATCATGCGTAAAACTACATGAAATCAACTTGAACCATTGAACACCATTGAACACCACCTGACCTATACGCACTCTTCATTTTCCATCAATTCCATGTGAAATAAATGACAACAACCACCAGTACAACAGGATATAATATTAAATTCACGTAGTCACAAGAGATTCTCTAAATTTCCTAAAGACTTGGTCACATTCTAAATTCCATCAATAAGGCTTATCTTTCTTAGTTAAATATATTATAGAAGAAACTACTCTATATTAGTTTTTTTAAAAATTGTGATAAAATCCTGATAGTCTAAAAAAACTTCAGATTTCATGAACATCCTTTGGAATTGAACAATATTGGATAACTTTAAATTTTGTTGGATCAAGATATATTCCCTTTTGAGAAATTATGCTCCTAAGGTAAGAAAATTTGGTTTTAAAGAGATTGTATCTGATTAGCTTCCCATGAAATTGGAATTTCTTTAGAGTTTCTAAAACTAACATAAGGTGTTTTTCTTGATCACTTTCATTTTTAGAATAAATCAATGTATCATTAAGGAAGATAATCACAAACACATCTCAAAAAGATATGAATACACCATGCACTAGAGTCATAAAAGTGGTTGGTGCATTAGTTAAAAAAAAAGGAATAATGAAAAATTAAAAATTACTGTAACGGGTTTAAAAAGTAATTTTGTGAATTTGAAATTATTTGATTATGATTTAGTTGTAACTAGGTCATACATCACTTTTAGATAAATATTTTTCATCACTCAACTGAACTAACAAATCACCAATGTGGGGTAAGGGATATTTATTTTTGGTGGTATGTTTTTTCAATTTCTATTAATAAATATACCATCATATGATATCATACTTTTTAACAAATAGTAGTGGTACACCCCAGGGAGAAACACTAGGTCTAATTTTTCCTTGTTTGAGAACTCTATCTAATTGTACTTTTAGTTTTTCCATAGCTTTGCTAGTACAGGGATTGATTTTCTATAGGATGATTTACATTTTGGTTTAACTATGGGAATTAATTCAATAGGATGTTCTACAACTTTTTGAGGAGGAAATTCAGTCAACATCATGTAGTTATTTACGTGTGTGTATATATGTGTCTCTGCCTTAAGTTTTCCTTGTGCAAGTTTCACGATTATGGTAGGCTAGATCTAGATTGTCCCAAATATGAAAAATGTGTCTAATGGAATAGAATTAACTCCCCTCCTATGCAGTGTATGCAAACTAATGCGACCCTTGTCCCTTGTATGAATGTGTTATATATACACTTTGTAGTGATCCTGTGTAAGCTTAGGTGGTGATAGATAATGATTATAGTGTTGCAAACACAATAGATTGAGAGGTGGGGTGAATTAGTTATACAAAACATTATTCCATTTACCATTAATCATTCATTATAATTTATACAACCATTCTATAAACCATGAACCATACGAGTTTAACAGCTTGAAGGAGATCTTAGAAGTAAAAATGGGTAAATTTGTTGATCTTTAGAGGAGAAAGTATGAGATTTCTTATTATTCGGTGTCAAGTGTTGGTTTCAGTCCATATGTCTACATTTAAATCATTCAAATGTTGTAAATGTATATTACCAGGGGGGTTTGTTTTCTTTTGGACCTTATAGTATTTTTCTAAGGTCACAAATCTATGTTATATCCCTGAGTGTAAGAATGCACAAGAGTTTTGATCTAAAGTATTTGTCAAAGGAATTTGATGTCCTATAAAGGACAATATGTGTTGATCCAATTTGATATGAGATTCCAAGAATATCTGTACAATGTCAAAGAGGGGATAATAAAGGTGTTGTTAGAATTCATAAAAATTGTTTCAAAACCTACAGAGACTAGATGATGATTTTTGACAAATTATGTGAAGTTAAAATCTTGAAGCATAGATGACAATGTCTCTCTATGTCTCAAGCCAAAGTTGATGAAACGTGATAGCTTTTTGAGGAAGGAGGTTTAACAAGTATATAAGATTAGTATGAAAATTCCCGAATAAAGAGAACTGTAGGAAGGTTTCCATGAGATTAAGGTACGTTTTGTAAGCCCCATGTGATTTTTTGATTTTTTTCAGACTATGGAATGTTTGATATCATTCAAGGAGTTGATGGTCAAAAGGTTTCTAAGTATATGCATCTTTAAACAAAGGTCTACAATTTTCCGTAGTTGGTCTAGCCTAAATGTCTTGTGCCTTATTGAGTTTTGTGCATAAGGTGAGAATAGGTTAAATGTATGGAGAAATTCTCAATAAATAATAAGGTAGGTCAGTCCTAATTTTTTTTGCAAAGATTTGAACTAAGTTCTAGGGATGGCTAAAATCATGAAGGTCCTTGTGTTTGCACCATGTCAAGATGACCCTGAGTTTGTATGTGTTCTTCCTTGTATCATTCATCAAAGTGAAAAGTCCATTGTCATGAAGGATAATACTAGGAGTTAAAACTCCACATAAAGTGTGCTTCATATTATTGAGGATGAAGTTCATCATAAAGGTCTCCAATCAGTTTATTAGCTGAGTTTGAGTGAAAATTCTGAGTATGACTTCTCTTTTCATCCCTGTTGAATGGTTGAAGGTTTCTTATCAAGAGTGATTAGTCAAAATGAAAGGTATAATTCAATACATGCATATTTGAACACTAAAAGACACATTGTGTGAATTCTGAGTTGAATGAAGATGATATTTCTCCAAAGGTGTAGGAAAAAGTAGGTGGTAGAGTCCAATCAAGACTAAAGTGACAAGATGGTATGTGTTGACTATCAACTTTGGGAGATAGGTACTATATATGTGAAGAGGCATTTAAAGATCTGAAGCTTTCTTACAAAACTCCTAGATGGAAGAGAATATTACTGGTTTTAAGTGTGAGAAGTTACACTCAAGGATGGCTTCAGTCTAAGGTATGTAGGGTTCCAATTCAAATTGTGTTAGGCCATGAAACAAATGTAGTGAACTTTAAAGTGCAATCCTGAGATAGAAATAAGATGGTGTTATGAGGTTTTGAGTAGAGGTTGAATCATCTAAAAGATGTTGGAAGACTATTATCATGAAAAATAAATCACATAAGGCTACAAGAAGATGAGAGATCAAAATTTTTGATAAGGAGCTAAGGTATGTATTCAAGATATGCATGAAATTATTTGAAGGCATCAAAAGGAAGTTGAGGAAAAGGTATGCTATATGTTTAACATCATGGGTAAAGGAAGTTTTAATACACTATGATGATTCTACATTCTATAATGTTCAAAATTCTACAGGAATGCAAAATAGAGATATAGGGTTTTTTATACTTCGTCATTTGCCTAAGATGTCTAAGGAGGAGAAAATAAAAGTATTAAGCTTAATCAGTGAAACCTGGGTCTTATATCTAAGTATGATGACTTTAATGACTATAAAGTGGTACTAAACAAGCATTTTAATTTTACAATATTATTTACCCATGAAGATGGCCTTCAAAGTTGGTTAAATTTGTATGAAGTTAGTTCAAATGTTGAGGGTGTTGTAACAGATCCACAGAGGTGTCTTGCACAAAAATGTAGATGGATTAAGAAGGTTTTCATCATGAGCATAGCTTGATGGGGGCAAGTAAGATGAAATTGGTAAGTGGAAAGGAGAATGTGATTGTACACTAGGTACAAACTATGTTAGCTCACTAAAGTGATATGGTATAGGTTTCAAATGTTTTTCTGAAGTAGGGGGAATAAGAATGGTCTCCTAATCAGATGATACAAATTGAAATCAAAGCAAGGGAAACTTGTTTGAATCATCCTCTAAGAATTCTATGGCCTAGAAGGAATTAATAGGAAGAGTATCAAATGCTTTTATGTATAGTGGTATAGAAAGTGAGTCACATAAGGCTTAGAAGACTGTGAATATTTTTTAGGACAAAGGCAAGAGTATTTGATCCTCATTCAAAGCTTGAAATCAGTGTAATAGTCTCAATATTTGTGTTTTCATTTAGTGTTAGATGTTATGAGATGAGGGGGAGCCATAAGGAGATAAATCATGTTGTGTTTGAGTTCTTAGAGCTAGAGTAATTTGGTCATTTTTACACTGACAATGTTGTTCAGTGACAATGGTCCTAAAAGGTGAAAATGTTAAGTTTGGAGCTAAAACTAGTGATTTCTTGCATAATAGACCTATATGGAGATGTAAATCATGTTTAAGACCAAGCAGAGGCCAAGAAATGTGTTTTGAAGAAAAAATTAGAGAGCATACACTCAAGGGGGTATTTCTTGAAGGTCATAATAGGTCCATTGGATCTTCATTTGCATCTGTTAGAATAAGCTCACTAGGTTATTGGTCTTTCTGGTTGTCATCAATGTTTATGAAGGTGGTTACCATCAATGAAAAAGGGTGATATTTTTGGCAATTTTATGTTTGTTTTTTCATTGATGTCAAGTCAATTGATGGAAAAGGGTGTCCTAGTGTTGTATGTTTCTACATGAGGTGTCAATCAAGGTCAAGTTTGAAGTTTGATTAGTAGTGATTGAGTTTTGTGATGTTCTATGAAGTTTTGGTGCATGGTCTAGTGAGTGAAGTCATGTTTTGAGCTCTCCTAAGTTGTTTAGATGTTATTATGATGTCACACATGTTCCTAGAGGTATTTTATAGGTGTATAAGATTCTACTTGAGGTCGACAAGGTCAGTTCATGTGAAGTCATGGTTGAGTCAAGTCATTTTAGGTATATTCCTAACCCTAGTGCATGTAGAATGAGATGGAGGTTTGATATTTAGAGATGATCAGTCCTTTTAGATAATGGTGGTAGTGTACATGAGGTTTTTGGTGAGTTCTAGGTTAGTATTCAGTGATACATTACATGTATGATGTCTTTAAGAAGCAAGTAGGTCAGAATATGCAGTTTGGTAAAGGTAAGTCTTAATGGTTGGAGAGTTTGAGAGAGATTTATGCTATATGTTGAGTTTTGACACTGATATGACATTTTCATAATGTTTCATGACAAGTTTCAAGTCATTTAAAAGAAGGATTTGCAAGATATGTCAGTTTTGGTAAAATCGGGTGAATTTGAGTGTGTTTTGAGACAAAAGTTGACCTTCCAATGATCATTGTAAATTGTATGATATGAATGGGAGCTAGATACTTTCAAGTATATTTTTCTGTGTAACTAATAAGGTTTATAAAAAATAATTAGGTGGTTTGATCGCCATGTTTTGATGAACGATCGTTAAGAAGATAAGTTGATTTGAAACCCTAGCTAAACCCTAGATCAAAATGATTTGGGAGAAAGTGAGTATATATCGAGCCTATATTTTTATTCCTTTTTCTAAAGTGATGATTGGATGTTATAAAGGACACATCCATATTTATAGAAAGGTAAGAAAGTTCTTGTGACAGTATGTGAGCCCCACCTCAAAATTCTTGTTTTTAAAGAAGTTTGGTTTATGGTAAAGTTCTCAAAATAAGGTCAAAATTAAATTGAAATTGTTTTTATCCAAATATTTTTTATAAATTCCCATGATAGTTTTAGATCATGGTTGAAGTGAAAAATGGAAAACTGTGACCTATTTATGAAGACTAGTTTTTGGGGCTGTTTGGAAAAGCTTGCAATAAAAGTATAATTTTAGGAGCTATAGGAGTTAGGACCCCATTCAAGTTTTGTTGTGATCCTATTTTAGAGATATTTCCATTGGTTTATCAAATTTATGTTTTTTATATTATATTAATAAGTTATGATCTAATCTTTAAAGGTCAAATATGGAGGATGCTTGATCTAGAAGGGTACTAAGTTGCTTCATGAGGTAAGATGATGTTTTTGAGTTGTTAATGCTTTTTGAAGGTTGATGAGTGCTTAGAAATAATGTCTAATGGTGTTACATGCTTCGGTTAAGCTTGCAAGTGATTTTAGGTGATGGGTCAAGTTGAGCACAAGGTCAGTTCTTAAATCCCAAAAGGCTTAAGAAGTATTTTGTAGGCATGGACTTGGTTGAAGGCCTTCCACTAGGAGTTGGACGGAAATCCAATATGTTATATAAAGAGGATTAAAAGGGATTTATAGTGGTATATAGATTATTTCTTGGTGATGTGCTATGATGGGTATTTCATGTAAGTTTGTGGAGAATAATTTTTCTAAGTTTTCAAGACAAGATTTCTTAGGCTGAAAGAATGAGGTAGATGTTGCATGTTTGGGATTGAATGATGCTTGCTATCAGTTAGAGAGTGAAGATGGATGAATTTTGTTCCTATTAAATGAATTTGGAGGTCTTGGAAGTGGATGAAAGGATGAAAAATAATTGAGTTTGTAAAAATAATTTCTAGGAAGCTTGATTATAGTTAAGTTGTTCTTGGGTGGTCTTAATGCCCAAAGGTGAAGACATGGTGTTGGAAACAATTGTTTGATGAAGGTTTTGAGCATTTTGAGTTGTGTTTATGATTTTTTTATTGATGTAAGTTAATTAATGACCACGATTGATGTTTTTCTATCATAATACACATGTACAGTGAATCTAGGAGCTTGACTAATCATGATTTTGGCATTAGTTGTTTTAGATCATCCAAATGATGAGGTTATGAGCTAGTTTTGAGCATTGGTGAGTGTATTTGAGCTTGGACGACCTATATGGGTCCACTTTATTAATTTTAACAAATATGTTTTTTATGTTTTTGAGTTTCTTTGGCCAAAACAAAGGAGGTAAACCGACCTAGATTATGTTTGAATGATGAGAAGTATATTTAAATAAAGTTTTTGAGTTCATTTGTGTGTACTAGTTGTGCATGGGGGAAAAGTGAAACCCAAGAGAGAGAGAGAGAGAGGAGAGAGATGAGAGAGAGAGAGAGAGAGAGAGAGAGAGAGAGAGAGAGTATAATAGGTATGAATCCATATGTTGAGATATGAGTGAGGTGTTATACATGTTGAATACCAATTAAGAACATGTTTACAAGGGTTTAGAGCCAAGACAAGCCCAATACGAAGAAGATAGAGTGAGCTGAAGAAATGAGGGTTTGAAGGTGAATGTGTGAGCTGAAATTATGATCTCAAATAGTTTGTTGCAAAAATAACCTCAGAGATCATCATCTTAAGGGTGGCTAAGTTGGTTCTTAGTCATCTTAGGGGGTTGTAGCCTCCTTGTGGAGTGGAGGCTTCACTAAATTAGGGGTTGGTGCTTAGGGTTGGTTCTCTACTAAACTAAGGGTTTGTGCTCCTTATGGGGTTGGTGCCTCACTAAATTTGAAACATGGAAATATAATTTTTTGTGTTTTAGTGGGTTTCCTTACCCTTGAGGGTTTCCCACTTATATTTGATGTTCTTGTGTACTCTCTTACTCTTGTTCTTGTGTATGGTTGTTTCTATTCTTAAGAAAACAAACATATGGTTCATGGGTGATATAATGTTGTATAAATGATAATGAATGGTAAATGGAATAATGTTTTTTTTAATGATTCACACCCATCTCAATCTATTTATTCTTACAACACTATAATCATGATCTATCACCACCTAAGCTTGCATAAGAGGACTACAAAGTGTACATCTAACATAGTCATACAAGGGACAAGGGTTGCATTGGTCTGCAGACACTGCATAGAAGGGGAGTTAATTATATTCCATCAGACACTTTTTGATTATTTGGGATAATCTAGATCTAGCCCTCTATAATCGTGAAAACTTGCACAAGGGAAACTTAGGGTATGTGACACAGATACACACACACAAAGAACTACATGCCATTGACTAAAGTACCTCCTTGAAATTTGTGTAGAACATGCCATTGAAGTAATTCCCATAGTTTAAACCAATATGTAAAGAATCCTACAGAAAATCAATCCACATGCTACCAAAACTATGGTAGAATGAAGGTACAATTAGATGGATTTATCAAACAAGGAAAAAATAGACGTAGTGTTTCTCCCTAGGGTGTACCACTACTATTTGTTAAAAAGGATGATATCATATGATAATATATTTATAAATAGAAATTGAAAACAAATACCACTTAAAATAAATATCCCTTATGCCACATTGGTGATTTGTTAGATCAATTGAGTGATGATAAATATTTATCTAAAATCGATTTTATGACCTAGTTATAACTAAATCATAATCAAAGAATTTCAAATTCACAAAATTACTTTTTTGAACCCAATTACCGTAATTTTGAATTTTTCATTATTCCTTTTGGTTTAACCAATGCACCAACCACTTTTATGACTCTAGTGCATGGTGCATTCATATATTTTTGAGATGTGTTTGTGATTATCTCCCTTGATGATACATTGATTTATTCTAAAAATGAAAAAGACCAAGAACAACACCTTAGGTTAGTTTTAGAAAATCTAAGTAAATTCCAATTTCATGGGAAGCAAATTAGATACGATCTCTTTAAAACCAAAGTTTCTTACGTTAGGAGCATAATTTCTCAAAAGGGAATATATCTTGATCCAACAAAATTTAAAGTTATCCAATATTGTTCAATTCCAAAGAAGGTTCATGAAATCTGAAGTTTCCTTAAACTATTAGGATTTTATTTTTTATTTTTAAAAACTAATATAAAATAGATTCCCCTCTAATATATTTAACTAAGAAAGATAAGCCTTATTGATGGAATTTAGAATGTGACCAAGCCTTTATAAATTTTAGATAATCTCTTGTGACTGCACAAATTTAATGTTACATCTTGCTGCATTGGTGGTTGTTGTAATTGATGTCACATGTACTTCATGGAAAATAAAGAGTGCATACAGGTCAGGCAGTGTTTAATGGTGATCAGTGCTTTCAAGTTGATTTCAGGTAGTTTCAGGCCTGATTCAAGTTGGTTTCAAGGTGTTACAAGCTCAAATTTACAGGTGGTTGGTATCTAAAGGAAAATTATAGGTTAGATTTCTAGTTTTATATGGTCTATAGGTTAGTAATAGTGTTGTAAGCATGATCAAGAGTTCTCACAAGTTTTATTAGGTAATTTGGTGAAAGGTGTAGTTGAATCTATACCTTTTAGACCTATTTTTGGTGCTTGATGATGTATGAGAAGTTCTCTTAGATCATGGAAATGTCAGGTGAGGATAGGGGCAACATAGGAATAGTGTTTACAACATGTGTGAGAAAAAACAAGGCTCAATTTAGGTGTGTCAGTGGCTTAGAACTTATGAAAATAGTATCTCTAGTCTCAATGTCTGGGCTTAAGCAATGATAGACCTATGGTCAAAATTGGTTCCTATGTGGAGATTTTCATTAACTATAAGAAAATTCTATCAGAGTGTGCTCATTATGTTCAAAGTAACCTTAAATCATGTTACTCTATAAAGATTCTAGCTTTGATATGTCTCAATCACTGGAGGGGTATTTGATCAATTTGCTAATGACCATATGACAAACAAAGTATATCATTAAGTGCTCTAATATCTTGATATGAAGAATTAAATTTATAATGAGCCATCAAAGTAATGATATGGTTATACTTATAATCCAAAAGGAATTTCTGACTGTGTTGAAGTCATTCAGGAGAGTATAGATGTTAAGAAAGGAGGTTTTAGGTATGTAAATGACTTTCATGATTCCATATAAAGTCAAATAGTTTCTTAAGGATTCAGAAGATGTTGATATTGTATTGCTGGTCAATTTTTGAACATCTAAATGAAAAATGTGTGAGTTAATGATGCATATCTATTATGTCTGGGTGTAAGTGTTTTCCTAGTAGTGGTATGAAGGGAATATTGTCTTTGAAGGGATTAATGATGGGATTTAGTCCTCAAGTTTTTTACAAAACTTCTATCCATGTTAAAATAAAGGATGCAAGTGAATTAAAACCATTATAATGCCTACATCTCATGAAACTCATGATAGTGTTGCTATTAAACCATCTTTTATTTGTCTTTATCAAAAGAATGTCAAAAGTGTATTTGTTTGTATATGACATGGTCATATCTTTGTATAGGTATGTATTTTCTGGTGTGTTATTTTTATGTCAAGGTCTCATTAGTATCCATGAATGTTGAGTATATTGAGTTTATTTAACTATGATCTGAGTATGATATCAGTCAAAACTTGCAAGTTGCAAGATTTCAATTAATATGTCATGCATAGACATATGTTTCTAATGTCTCTTCATCAATAAGTGTGATCTTTAATTTAGGAGGATGATGTTATCATGGTTAGGACATAATTTGAGGTCTTGACATCAAATTTTATGCAATCTAAGTGGCTTCTATCCAAAAATGGGTTCTAGCAGCCAATAAGAAGTGGTACAGAGAAATGTAAGAGGTTGAAGTTACTAATGGTGGAGTTCAATGCTATAATTTTGTACAAACCATTTATACATGGTGTACTTGGATATTCAAGTGATTTTAGGACCTGAAAAATATCCAAGTTTCTTACAGTCCTTGACATTTTAGAGAAGTTGCAGTCATGAGAACTACATGCCTAATTAGTAGTGAATGGGATAGAAAATTGGGCTATAACTCCTCAAATTCTTCAAGGTTAATGGATGTGTCATGTGGATTAATGGTTCTTCAATTAGGTAAGTTCCTTCTATGAAAGAAACCATAATAACAGTTAGAAGTGAATCCCTCCTCAGTCAGGGCTAGTTGACTATGCAAGTATGAAATAGTCCATGATAGGTCTGAGATTGTGCTATTGTATTTGTCCTCCATGAAGTTTTCTAACTTGTCTTGAGGATCCTTGTGTCTCAATGGTTAGGTATAATTTGTAATTATGAGTGTATGTATCCAAAAGGAATCATTTGTTATTGTAAAATTTTTAGGGTTGAGATAAGTGTCTTATACATTTGGAAAGGTTGGTCTCTATCATGTTTGGTGGCCTAACATGTCCCGAGTCTATTGTCATTGTTTCTTTAAAGGGATCTATCTGAGTCTGTGGTCTGTGAGTAACCCTAATGGACTATCATGATTATGTGAAGCTAGAATACTTGTGATAACTATGTTAAGGTTTACTTCATCCATCCATGACAAGTCATTCTGTAAATTTAAATCGTGAGAGGTTTGAGTCCTTCATATGAAGTGTTTTACATTGCTAAAAATATGATCTCAGTAAAAAGGGAAGTTTGGTTATGTGACATGATAAGTTGAAGGTAGACATGGATCGTACTAAGCTTCAATAAGATGGTTTAGGTTTGTAAAAGTGATTTATCATCATGATGAATTTAATCATGCTCCCATGGGGATTTTAAGCCCTTTCTAGCATGAACTGTTAATCTATAAGGAGTCAGATCATAGTTAAATAAACTTGAGACATTCAATTGATACATTCAAAATTCATAGTTAAAATTATCAAGTTTATTTAAACTCATATCATAGTCAAATAAAATTGAGAAAATTAGAAAATAGTTAAATAAAATTGAGACATTAAAAATTCATGGATACTAATGAGACCTTGGAAAAAACATGACATACCAGAAAAGACATACCTATACAAAGATATGACCATGCCATATACAAATGAATACACTTTTGACATTATTTTGATAGAGACCAATACACGATGGTTGAATAATAACATTGTCATGAGTTTCATGATATGTAGGAATTCTAATGGTTTGAATTTACTTGTATCCTTTAGTTTAACATGGCTATAATTTTTGTTCAAAATTTGAGGCCTAAATCCCATCATTAATCCCTTCAAAGACAATATTCCCTTCATATAGCTACTAGGAAAACACTTACACCCAGTCATACTAGGTATGCATCATGAAATCACAAATTTTACATTTAGAGGTTCAAAAATTGACCACCAATACAATATCAACATCTTATGAATCCTTAAGAAACGTTTTGAATTTATATGGAACCATGAAAGTCATTTACATACATAAAACCTCCTTGTTTAACATCTATATTCTCCTAAATGACTTCAACACACTCAGAAACTCCTTTTGGATTGGAAGTCTAACCATATCATCACTTTGAAGGCTCATTCTAAATTTAATTCTTCATATCAAGATATTAGAGAAATTAATGATATATTATGTTTGTCCCATGGTCATTAACAAATTGATTCAGTGCCCCTGAGGTGATTGAACCAGATCAAAGATAGACTCTTTACATATTAGCATGATTTAAGGTTATTGTACACACACTGAGCAAACTCTGACGCAGTTTGCTTGTATTTTATGAAAAAATCCACTTAGGACTTAGTATTGACCATAGGTATATCATTGCTTAAGCCCGGACATTGAGATTAGAGATATTATTTTCATGAGTTCTAAGCCACTGACACACCTCTTGTGACATAACAATGTGACTCCTGAACATATACAACCAACTTAGATAAATTATACAACAAGAGATACAAATTCAGATAAAAATAACTTAGACAAGTACATACACTGACTTATATGATTTAAGGAGCACTAAGATATGATACTTTGACATACACCATAAGACTAGCTAATGAGACTCATCAACATCTCTTACACACTAAGACTACCAAAACATGACAACACACTAAAAGAATGATAGAAAAAACTCTGATTTTGAGAACACAGACTCATACTCTTTGAAAGATTACAAAACTTGAACCTTGAAAAACATAACATGACCATTTTGAATGACATACCTCAACACCAAGGATAAAAATCATACTGACTTAAACATCTTACCCTCATTCCAAGGGTTCATTTGCACCTGTATACCATGGAAGAGCTTGATGAGAGAGCTAAGAAGGTCTCAATCCCTCTTCTTGCACCTTAACTAATTCTAATTTTTTTGAACCTACTTTTTTCATACTAGATCCCTTCTTTTTCTCAGTCACACTCTTGAAATACCCTTTAGCACTTTGACTAGATTCTTCCTTCTTCTTGAACTTCTGAACTTATGGCTTGGGTCTTTGAATCTATTTATTTAGGTGACGTGCATCACAAAACCTTGAAATGTGCCCTACTTTATGGAACATAAATCATTCCACTTGTCTTCCTTTGTAATCAAAATCCATATATCCATATTCATTATAATCATAGCAAAAGCCATTGAATTTGTTGACATACCTTCTAGTACTTAATTGCTCATTCTTGAAATACTTTGCTAGATGTCCTTTCTCATGACAGTGATAAAATTCAGCTCCATACCTTTGAACTGCTTGTTTCTCTTCCTTTCCTTAACATTCCTCTTCATTCTTTCTCTCATAGTGATGTTCTTGAGTATTTTCTTTGCAATCTTCTTTATTTTCAACCTTAGGACCACACATACTAGACCTAGTCCATAAACACCGCAATTTTAGAAATTTCCATGAAAAACAACATACCTATATGCATTTGGTTGTCTAATGGATGATATTTAATGAAATGAAAGCTTTCTATTAGATCCTTGACTTGATTCTCCATAATTTTTCTCTATATTTCATGAATTTTCTATGAAACCAGATCCTGTTCTATCACCATATGCCTTTTCTTTTCCTAATATCTTATTTAGATTTGCTGAGCTCTCTTGAAAAGATATACCTTTCTTGTCATGGTTCTTAACTCCTTCTTCGGTTCCTCTTTCTTAGCTAGGGATTGCTTGAGTTGAATATGTATACACTTGATTAATTCATCATCAGATACACATAATTTTTATGACTTCTCATTACACAGCTCTAATTCCCACCTTATGTAATCCAGATCTCCCATCCTTGTCATGAAATATCTCCCTCTAGCTTGTTAGAAATGACACACCGAGCACAATGTGATACAATTTGCTTGTATTTTATTAAAAAATCCACCTAGGACTCAGTGTTGACTATAGGTATATCATTTCTTTAGCCCAAACATTAAGACTAGAGATACTATTTTCATTATTTCTAAGCCACTGACACACCTCTTATGACATAACAATGTGACTCATGAACATATACAACTAACTTAGATAAATTATACACCAAGATATACAAAATCAGATAAAAAGAACTTAGACAACTACATATATTGACTTCTATGATTTGAGGATCACCAAGATATGATATGTTTACATACACTATAAAACTAGCTAATGTGGCTCATCAATATCTCTTACACACTGAGATTACCACAACATGAAAACACACTAAAACAATGATAGAAAAAACTCTGATTTTGAGAACACAGACTCGTACTCTTTGAAATATTACAAAACTTGAACCTTAACAAACATAACATGACCATGATGAATGACATACCTCAACACCAAAGAGAAAAATCATACTGACTTAAACAGCTCCCCCTCACTCCTAGGCTTCATTTACGCATGTATACAATGGAGGAGCTTGATTAGAGACCTAAGGAGGTCTCAAGCACTCTTCTTGCACCTTAACTAATTCTACTTTTTTTGAACCTACTTCTGTCACAATATATCCTTTCTTTTGCTCAATCAAACTCTTGAAATCCTCTTTAGAACTTTGACTATCTTCTTCCTTCTTGAACTTCTAAACTTGTGGATTGGGTATTTGAAACTCGTTCTTTAGTTTACCTGCATCATAAAAAATTACAATGTGCTCTACCTTGTGGCACATAAATCATTCCACTTGTCTTCCTTTGTACTCAAAATCCATATCTCCATATTCATTGTAATCATAGCAATAGCCATTGAATTTTGTGACATACCTTCTAGTACTTAAATGCTCATTCTTGAAATACTTTGTAAGATGTTCTTTCTCATGACAGTGATAACATTCAGCTCCATAAATTTGACCTACTTTTTTCTCTTCCTTCCCTTAACATTCCTCTTCCTTATTTATCTCATAGTGATGTTCTTGAGTCTTTTCTTTGCAATCTTCTTTATTTTCAACCTTAGAACCACACATACTAGCCCTATTCCATAAACACCGCACTTGTAGAAATTACCATGAAAAACAACATACCTATATGCATTTGGTTGTTTGATGGATGATATTAAATGAAATGAAAGATTTCTATTATCCTTGACTTGATTCTCCTTCATTTAACTCTATATTTCATGAATTTTCTATGAAACCTAATCATGTTCTATCACCATATGCCTTTTGTTTTCCTAATATCTTATTCAGATTTTCTGAGCTCTCTTGAAAAGATAATACCTTTCTTGTCATGGTGCTTAACTCCTTCAATTCCTCTTTCTCAGCTAGGGCTTCCTTGAGTTGAATCTGTATACACTTGATTACTTCATCACCATATACACACAGTTTTTCCAACTTCTCGTTATAGATCTCTACTTCCCACCTTATGTAATCCAGATCTCCCATCTTTGTCACCAAATATATCCCTCTATCTTGTTAAGGCTATTTCCAAGGGCATTTTTTGATACAAATTATTAGAAATGACAAAGGAATGAGATAGGGTGTAAATTTGTCCCTAATAAAACCTTTCAGTTTTCTATTTCAAGTCTCAAACAAAAGCACCCTCATAAACCACATACATTAATACTTGATCACCATTAGCTATAGTCCACCAATAAAAACATGCATAATAGGACTAAAATATATACTCAAAGTCCTTTTTTATCGACATTTAAACATAGCATAGTAAATGACTTGATCTCCTCATCATCAGTTTACAATATGCAATCAATAGCTCACAAATACTATATTGACATCAACATGTTGTGACAAAAGCATTCAACTACAAAACAACAAGACTGCTCTCCTTCATCAACTTGTTGTTATAGAGAATTTATCTTCTTCATTCCACTATAACCAGCTATAGACCTAGAAGAGGCTTCCAAGGGTTTTTGGCTATTCCCAAGGGGTTTTTCTTTGCAAGAAAATTTTCTTCAATAGAAAACAAAAGGGGGTTTTCATTGAAATCACTTGCAAGACTAAATCATCTTCCTTTTGTACACCATCCACTTGAATTTTCATCTTATAAAAAAATTTCATTTTTCGTACCTTAGATTAATTTTATTATTTGAGCCATATCCGTCTCTTTATATTCACATTCTTGGAATTTCGGTCCAAGCTAGTTCTCAAATGACTATTTGACTTCTAAATTTTCTGATTGCTAGTTTTGTTGAGTTATAGCCTTCAATACACACAAACTCAAGTTGTATTTTTACTTCAGTCTAATTACATACTTTTCACACTTCAATTTTCTTGAGCTTCTAAATTTTTTTCCTCCCTAACTCTTTACATCAAGGCATTGATCAATTTCACTTTTTACATTCTTTGTCTTGCAAGAACTGCTCAAATTTTTATTTTACAACACTTTGTCTATAACACAAAACTTTTCAAATTCCCCTTCAAACTTTGATCTCTTACTTAATAGTCTTGAATTTTCATGTTTCACCTTCTCCAAAAACCGCACCACTTCGAGCTACATGGATTACAATAACCTTCACATTCACTTAGTGTGAAGACCCTTAGAAAATTAGCCAACTTATTGTGTCTTATACTATAACAGTATTGATTGAACATTCAATTCATGTTGTCCATTATGTAGAGGTTTCCTTGACCTTTCTTGAGCTCAAAATTACATTGGCAGGATAGTTAAATGCATTCACAACTAGATAGATGCCACTTGATAACCCCAATTCCAATATTTACACAGTTAAAGACAACACAGACTACTACAAGAGGAAAATTCTTGCACATACATGAATCAAATCTTGTTCAGATAGAAAGAATGATATTCAAAATTCATCCATCCTCTTTGTAACTTGATATGATAAAATAATGATCTCCATTTATAAGGATTTTCATTTGAAATAATGAAATTACTTGTTTTGACTATCGAAACCAATTGTGCATGAAAAATGGTAGAAAAATATCCTTTGACCCTCCACTAAATCACTTGAAATTTTTTACAAATGGGGTGTAGAAGGTTCAAAGAAATTTCTCCAAAATATCTCAAATTTTGGTTGGCTGAATTATGAGATTTAATCCAAAATGTATTTTAAACCCTAGGGGAAGGTTTTAAACCACTGTGCATGCCCAAGAACACAAAAAATTAAATTTCTCACTCTAAAATTAATGAAATAAAAAAATTCCAAGTGTTTTATGTTTGGGAGGCCAACTTCCAGTTGTCTCAAATAATTTTTCATCTTAAAGATCCTCCATTTACTCCCAGAAAGTAAATATGCAGGTACAGTGGTAATTCAACATGAAATTGAACAAGGTTTGGAGACGAAAAACTATATGCATGTCTTGAATGATATGTAGATAAAATGTGACTAAAAAACCTTAAAAAATAGGCTCAAGAAGTTTCTATAGGTCAAGAACCAATTCCATTATGTTGTTCATAACTGCACACAAGAAAATTAGACTTCTTGATTTTCTTCAGGCCCAAAACCACCTCAATTACTTTTGTAGTGCTTTCAACTTTGAATAAAAAATATTTACCATCAAATTATGAAGTTCAAAAGGATTTTGATATTTACCTTCTTTGAAACATTAGGCTTATAAAGCAATCACAGAAAGAGGTTGTCTACAAAAAAAAACCAAAAACACACTTTGGAGAGACTATATAAAACATCATTGCACTTGAAGGACCTAAAAACACTACTTTCTTCTTGTAGAAGAGAAACATAATTCACGAATCCTAAGAAGATCATCATACCACCTCTTATTGAAGAAATTAATCTTGAAGGCTTAAAAATATGATTGTCTCATACCAAGTCCTGAACAACACAAGCATGCATATATACCACAGTTCACCTTGAAAGCAATGGGATCATTATTTTGACTTAGATGAGGTATATTATGCTTATGAGATATTTTTCTAGCTTGCAAAAGTTATTTAGATCTAGAAAACTCAAATTTGGTCACTCATCTCAAGAAGCAGCCTGGGAGAGAGAGCAAACACTAACAAAAGAATGCTCATAACTTTCTTAAAACGTGTCCAATTCACCTGAAACTTTTTAAAATACTATAAGCTTATAATCATATAAAAAAATTAATTGTATTATTTATCCTAAGGATGCACTATATTTTTTCTTTAGTGTTAAGATTCCAAACACCTTATTATGCAATTTCTAAAAAGTTTGCTTTAGAAAAACTAACATAAATTTCACATACCTTCTCAAAAATTGATGAAAATTTTCTTGGAAAACTATAACTCGTACCTCCAGATGATAAATAATCCCATTTTCCATAATTATTATTTTAATATTCTATCCCATCTCATTTTCTTCAGCCTGCAATGATAGTTCTCAAAGCCATTATTTGTGCACTTTTGAATTTTGACTCCAACAGCTAAATATAGCCTTGCTTTTACTCAACCTACTATAAACACTATTCCTATGTTGCATCTATTCCCACATGACCTTATCATAATCTAAAAAACCTTCTCACACTTTATTAGGCACTAGAAACAGGTCTAAAAGGGCCATTTTCAACTGCACCTTTCACCAAATGAACTGATACACCCTGTGAGACCTCTTGATCATGCTTGCGACACTATTATTGACATGTAGACCATTTGAAACCAACAAGCCAACCTATAATTTTCCTTTAGAGACTAACCATACCTTTAATTTGAGCTTGTAGCACCATGAAACCAACTTGAATCATGCGTGAAACTACCTGAAATCAACTTGAACCACTGAGCACCATTGAACACCACATGACCTATATGCACTCTTTACTTGACATCAATTCCATGTGACATCAATGACAACAACCACCAATGCAACATGGTGCAACATTAAATTCATGCAGTCATAAGAGAGTCTCTAAATTTCCTAAAGGATTCATCACATTCTGAATTCCATTAGTAAGGCTTATCTTTCTTGGTTGAATAAATTAGAGGAGAAAATATTTTATATTAGTTATTAAAAAAATTGTGATAAAATCTAGCAATCTAAGGAAACTCCAGATTTCATGAACATCCTTTGGAATGGAACAATATTGGATAACTTTAAATTTTGTTGGATCAAGATATATTCCCTTTTGAGAAATTATGCTCCTAAGGTAAGAAAATTTGGTTTTAAAGAGATCATATCTGATTAGCTTCCCATGAAATTGGAATTTCCTTAGAGTTTCTAAAACTAACTTAAGGTGTTGTTCTTGATCTTTTTTATTTTTAAAATAAATCAATGTATCATCAAGGAAGATAATCACAAACACATCTCAAAAAGATATGAATACACCATGCACTTGAGTCATAAAAGTTGTTGGTGCATTCGTTAAACTAAAAGGAATAATGAAAAATTAGAAATTACTATAACGGGTTCAAAAAGTAATTTTGTGAATTTGAAATTCTTTGATTATGATTTCGTTGTAACTAGGTCATAAATCAATTTTATATAAATATTTTTCATCACTCAACTGATCTAACATATCACCAATGTGGGGTAAGGGATATTTATTTTCAGTGGTATGTTTTTTCAATTTCTATTTATATATATACCACCATATGATATCATCATGTGTAACAAATAGTAGTGGTACACCCTAGGGAGAAACACTAGGTCTAAATTTTCCTTGTTTTAGAAATCCATCTAATTGTACCTTCAATTTTGCCATAGTTTTTCTAGTACATGGATTGATTTTCTATAGGATGATTTACATATTGGTTTAACTATGGGAATTAATTCAATGACATGTTCTATTACTTTTCGAGGAGGTAATTTAGTCAATGGCATGTAGTTCTTTATGTATGTGTATATCTGTGTCATGTGTCCTAAGTTTCCCTTGTGGAAGTTTCCTAATTATAGTGGGCTAGATCTAGATTGTCACAAATATGCAAAATGTGTCTAATGGAATATAATTAACTCCCCTCATATGCATTGTATGTAGACCAATGCAACCCTTTTCCCTTGTATGAATGTTCTAGATGTCCACTTTGTAGTACTCTTGTGTAAGATTAGATGGTGATAAATAATGATTATAGTGTTGAAAGCACAATATATTAAGAGGGGGGGGTGAATCATTCATACAAAACATTATTCCATTTACCATTCATCATTCATTATCATTTATACAACCATTCTATCAACCATGAACCATACATGTGTTTACTTAAGAATAAAAACAACCATACACAAGAACAAGAACAAGAGAGTACATAAGAACACCAAATTTAAGTGGGTAACCCTCAATGGTAAGAAAACCCATTGAAACACAAATATTATAATTACATGTTTCAAATTCGGTGAGGCACCAACCCTTATTTTATTAGATCACTAACCCTACAAGGAGCTCCAACACATAATTTAGTGAATCCTCCACTCCACAAGGAGGCTAAACTTGCCTTGGATGACTAAGCACCAACTCAGCCGCCTTAAGATGATGATCTTTGAATTTTGTTTCTACCACAACTATTAGAGATCATAATTTCAGCTCACACATTCACCTTCAAACCCTCATTCCTTCAACTCACTCTATCTTCTTCTTCTTGGACTTGTCTTGGATCTAAACCCTTGTAAACATGATCTATTTAGTATTCAACATGTATGACACCTCACCAGATCTCAACATATGCCTTCATACTTTTTATACTCTCTCTCTTGGGTTGCACTTTTTCCCCATGTACAACTAGTACACAAATGAACTTAAAACTCTATTTAAATATTATTCTCATCATTAAAACATAAGCTATGTCGGTTTCCCTCATTTTGTTTGACCAAAGAAACTCAAAAATATAAAAAATATTTGTTCAAATTAATAAAGTGGACCCATATATGTCAGCAAAGCTTAAACACACTCAACATGCTCAAAACTAGCTCAAAACCTCATCATCTAGATGAGATAAAACCACTAATGTCAAAACCAAGATTAGTCAAGCTCCATGATTCACTATACATGTGTAATATGACACAAAAAATCAACCATGATTGTTAATTAGCTTTCACCAATAAAAAAATTCATAATACAACTCAAAAGTCTCAAAACCTTCACCAAACAGCTGTTTCCAACACCTTGTCTTCACTTTTGGGCATTAAGACCACCCAAGAACAACTCAACTATAATCACGCGGCCCTGAAATTATGTTTACAAACTCAACTATTTTTCACCATTTCTTCCACTTCCAAGACCTATAAAGGTATTAAATAGGAACAAAATTCATCCCTCTTTACTCTTGAATTGATAGCGAGCATCATCCAATCCAAAACATGCAACATCTACCTCAATCTTTTAGTCTGAGAAATCTTGTCCTGAAAACTAAGAAAAATTATTCTCCACAAACTGACATGAAATACCCATCAAATCACATCACTAATAAATAGTCCATATAACCATAGGAAATCCCTTTGAATCCTCTTTCTATAACATACTTTTATTTCCTTCCAACTCCTAGTGGAAGGCCTTTAACCAAGTCAATGTTTGCAAAATGCTTCTTAAGCCTTTTGGGACTCAAGAACTAACCTTGTACTCAAATTGATCCATCACTTAAAAAATCACTTCCAAGCTTAACCAAAGCATGGAACACCATTAGACATGATTTCTAAGCACTCATCAACCTTTAACAAGCATTAACAACTCAGAAACATCATCTTACCTCATGAAGCTACTTAGTACCATGCTAGATCAAACATCCTCTAGATTTGACCTTCAAATATCAAATCATAACTTATTAATATCATATAAAAAATTAATTTTATATATCAATGGAAATATCTCTGAACCAGGATCACAACACAACTTGAATGGAGTCCTAACTCCTATAGCTCCTAAGATTCTACTTTTAGTGCAAGCTTTTCCAAATTGCCCCAAAAACTAGTCTTCATTAATAGGGAACACTTTTCCATTTTTCACTTCAAGCATGATTTAAAACTATAATTGAAATCTATATAAGATATTGGGATTAAAAAAATTCAATTTAATTTTCACCTTCTTTGCAGAACTTTACCACAAACCAAACTTCTTCATAAACAAGAATTTTTAGGTGGGACCCACATAATGTCACAAGAAATTTCTTACCTTTCTGGAAATATGGATGTTTCCTCTACAACATCCAATCACCACTTTGGAAAAAGGAATTAAAAACAATCTCGGTATATAAAAACTTTCTTTCAAGTCGTTTTGAGCTAGGGTTTAACTAGGGTTTCAAAGCAAGTTATCTTCTTAACGATTGTTCATAAAAAATGACGATCAAACCACCTAATTATTATTGATAAACCTTATTAGTTCAATGGAAAAATATTCTTTAAATTATTTGGATCCCATGCATAGCATACAATTCACAACGATCATCATAAGGTCAACTTTTGTCTCAAAAACACTCTAAATCAATTGATTTTACCAAAAATGACATATATTGCAAATCATTCTTGTAAATAACCTGAAACTTATCACGAATCATCATAAAAACATCCTATCATTGTCAAAAATCAACAAATATCTCTCAAAATCTCCAACCATTAAGACTTACCTTTACCAAACTACCTATTCTGTCCTGCTTGCTTCTCAAAGACCTCATACATGTAATGTATCACTAAATATTGACCAAAAACTCACCAAAAACCTCACGTACACTACCACCATGCTCCAACAAGACTGATCATTTCCAAATATCTTACCTCCCTCTCATTCTACATACTCTAGGGCTAGGAATAGGCCTGAAATGACTTGACTCAACCATGAATTCACATGAACTGACCTTGCTGACCTCAAGCAAAATCTTGGACACCTATACCACACCTCTAGGAAAATGTATGACATCATAATAATATCTAACTAACTTAGGAGAGCTAAAAACATGACCTAGCTCACTAGACCATGCACCATAAATTTATAGAACATCATAAAACTCAATCACTACCAATCAACCTTCATACTTGACCTTGATTGAAACCTCATGTAGACACATACAACACTAGGACACCCTTTTCCATAAATGGAATTTAAATCAATGAAAACACAAACATAAAATGGCCAAAAATATCCCCGTTTTTCATTGATGGAAACCACCTTCAAAACCATTTATGACAACCAACAAGACCAACAACCTATGAGACCTCATTTCTATGTTTCTGATGCTTCTCTCCCTGTTTGAAATCTATGAAAAAGGATTCAATGAAAATACTACATGAAAAACGACAACACACAATGAAAACAATGTACAAAATAAAAAATTACTTGACTTGAATCCCTCTAGGACTATACTTGGTCTTCTTTGACTCTAATAGATGAAAATGAAGATCCAATGAACATGTTATGAGCTTCAAGAAATCCACCCTTGAGTGTATTCTCTCCAATTGTTTTTCTTCAAACCAAATTTCTCAGCCTCACCTTGGTCTTAAACAATATTAATATCTCCATCTAGGTCTATTATGCAAAGAATCACTAGTTTTGTCTCCAAACTTAGCATTTTCATCTTTTAGGACCATTGTCCCTGAACAACATTATTAGTGTAAAAAATGACCAAATTCCTCTAGCTCTAAGATCTCAAACACAACATGATTCATATCCTTATAGATCCCCTCAGCTCATACATCTAACACTAACTGAAAACACAAAGATTGAGATTATTACCTTGATTTCAGGCTTTGAAGTAGGATCAAACAATCTTTCCTCTATGTTGGTGGTTTTATTTGACATTGAAAATAAGCAACAGTTAGGGGACATTAGTCCCTCCTCTTTATGATTTTATCTCATAAGATTTTCAATACAGAGGAAGAGGAAACAAAATAATTAGAATTCAGAAAATAAAGAGAGGAGAACTTTCAAACACATAGATTACATAATGGTATCTTACTTATGCTTGGTAAAGTGAAAAGATCTAAACTATGCATATATAAACACATGACATGCATGTGATAGAAATAAATTTCTAAGTAGAATATCAACTGGAAGATACAAATTTCTTGTTTAGATACGCGTAGATTCTCATGAATCGGATTAAGAATAGAAAAAGATAGTACTCAAGAAAAGATGAAACTTATTCTGTATTGATTGGCAATTTAGTGATTTTACATCCAAGGCATCAAAAATCTGATCCCTCCGAATGACAAGAAAATCTCCTTAAATAGCCTCATCGACGGTTACAAAAGAGTCTTTTTAGTTTCTCTTCTTTTAACCAAAAGATTAATATCTAATTAAACATTAAAACATCAATTTGTATTTTACTTACATATTGTATGGATAGAAAGAAAATAGCCACCTTAATTGGATATTTTAATTAAAAGAAGAAACTAAGAACTACGAGTTGGGACACTTGAAAGAGTGTTTGTAGCACTCCTCTTAAATACTTGGTTCCCTAATATCTTCAATGCTCTAACAATGTCCATGCCTTGAGGGATGGTGGTATTCGCAGTTGTATGAGTCTAGTTGCCTAGGCATTTCTCCATTTCTTTCTCAAATTATGCATTCTCCAGAAACTCTTTATTGGCCTCCATGATGGATATTTAAAGGGCACAAATTTCTCTCATCTTATCTTTAGACATAGTGTCTTGTTTGAAAAAATATTCTTTAACAAATGACCTAAACTGGGACTTAATCTCCTGGATTATGAACCTATCCCTTGAGTTATCCTTGAAGATTCGACAGTGAATATCCTAAAATACAGATAAAACACATGCTTTAAAATATTCTCGCTTCAAAAACATATTCCTGAGTTCACCAATGGCTTCCTCAAGGAATTTTATTTTCCAATCAATGCTGAAGAACCACTGATTAGACAAATTAAACTTTGCATCATCAAATACTTTATTTTCCAAAAGAACCTGTACATTTGTGTCACTCATCAGCCAAATATCTTGAATGCATTCACTCAAAAATTTCAATTCTCTATCTAAACCACTAAGTGTTGTAGTAAATTTAAGCTATATGGAAGTGAATTTATCAAACGACTTGTGTGATTCCTCGATGAAGTTTAATCCTGTGACTATCATATCATCAACCAAGGCCTCCATTTCCTTCCCAAAAGTAGAATGCTTATGAAGATATTTGATAGGTTTAACTTCATCACTAGTTAGAACAATAGGTCATGGATTTGAGGCTAAGGGAGTTTGATCAAGTACCTTATCTTCTACCAATAAGGACCTGATGAAATTTGAAAGTCTTTGATTTTGTTCTTCCAAATAATCATGTGTTTACTTTTCCTTCTCAACTCTTTCAATTAGTTTCGACACTGTCTCCTTCAAATTATGCACTTCACTCTCAGGTGTAGATTCTCAAAGGGGAATTATTTTAAATTCCAAATCACTTACCAACAGGTATTTTTCATCCTTGTCAAGCTTAAGATTAAAAATATCCATGAATTGTTGGCCTTGAGAAACAGATACTAACATGGATGCGATTTTACCTTTCTTTTTAGATGAGGAGGGAGTAGTTCCTAGAAGAGATGTCATAACATCGAACTTAGGAGCAAAAATATGAGATTTGGATTTTCTTTTCTTTCTTTCTACCAATGGTTACACCCAAGAAAAAGAGCAACTAGAAGTAGAGGGAGAAATGGGCCCAAGTGCAAGTGTTCCCATTACACTCAAATTTTTTACAACAGATACTTCCAACAAAAATGTTTCAGTTTTGGAGGTAGGAACTTCCTTGATAGGAACCTCTTTGGAAAATGGTCCTAAATATCCATTGATTCTGAATCTTGTTCCTTCAATTGATCCTCTTTTTCTTTTTCTTTTTATCTACTAATTTCTTCAAGATTACCTTTCCCTTATTCTTCTCGTTATTTCTCCTCACTATCATCATGATAGAAATCTATAACTGGATCAACCTCAGGTACTACTTCCGATTTCTTTGAGGAAGACAAATTTTCACTCTCTTGAATTATTTCTTCCAAATTTTCATCCTTCTTCACCTTTCCTTTCTTCATGTATACTAGAGTTGAAGATTTAGGTGGAGAGGGAACATATTGTACATATGCCTTAGGGGTCACCATAGGAATTTCCTTCTGAGTAGTGGAGAATTCTTGGGAGGAATACCTAAACTTACCTACTAGGAACATCTTCATTTTCCTATCAAACCAAAGTTTGGTCCTCACCAAGACCGGATTTATGAGTTCCTTCAAATCATCCATTTCCTTAACAAACTAGTCAATGGTTTCAATGGGAGTGTTTCTAATAGAAATTTCATATTCAAGGGACTATAGTTCCTCATCATCACCTTGAGGTCCATTTTGTACCTTGTATACATCAAAATATTTGATTTGTTGCAGGGACAATTTACCATAATACCTTCTTCTGGCTTCATAATCATCAGAACAGTCAGCCTAGTAATCTTCACTATCAACAAGATGATGGAAACCCATTCTAAAATTATTAGCAATAAATCCCTTGATATCAAATAAAGTCCTTGGTTTGAAATAATGAATATTGAGGGGAGAAATTTTTCTATCCACATTTTGGGCATCCAAAGTCTTATAAGTGTAGTTGCCCAATGTGATTGGAAACTAGATGTCTATGATATTCTCATCTCTACAAGTTTTGTGAAGTTTATCCAACTGCATGCAGATTTCAACTAGGGCCATTTTATCACTACAATACATAGGGAGTTTTAAGGGTGTTCCCTCAAATCTAGCCAACCGTAAGTAAAAAAATTCCTAAATTGAGTGTAATAACTACCATAGACATCTATCAATAGTTTAACTTCCTCTAAGAATCTCTGAGCTATTTTTTCCTCTAACAATCTGACAATATACATGGTGAAGTAAAAATTCACCCTTCTGAAATGGTGATTACTAATCTTCAAATTCAATCATGGGTAATGCTCATAAATAAGAGCATATTTTTTCTTTCATCAAGAGAGAACCCCAACAATTCCCTATATGCAACAAAAATGTACATCAAATAGGAA
This sequence comes from Taxus chinensis, assembly GCA_019776745.2. NCBI lineage: Eukaryota > Viridiplantae > Streptophyta > Pinopsida > Cupressales > Taxaceae > Taxus > Taxus chinensis. The sequence continues at coordinate 811,423,942 of CM034148.1, forward strand.
GTCATATAGAAAGTCTTAGTCATTTTAAATTTGGTAAGTTGTTCAGTAAGACTATCACAGATTATCTCTCCCCAGTTCAAGCTTTGTTTTACTTCACATATGATATTGATATAAGGACACATCTAATAGTGGAACTAATTGGTTGAGGGCATCCCCATTATTATAGCAAGGAGGGTGATGACGTCTAACAGTTCCTCCTTGAAATCAATCCTATACATAGTCTTTGGCAGTCTTGAAGCTCCCTTCTTTGGATTTTTAAACCATGACTTGGACACCCTACTCTTATATTTTTCACTATCCTGATCAAACAGAAGATGGGCCTTGGTGAGATTGTTTGAATTTTTAGTTATTATAATTTTGAGGGTAGTGCTAATACAATTACTTTCTAATCGAGCAACTACCTACCCATGAGGATCAATTATCTCTTTTGTATCTGACTTGAAGCAGGATCCACAAGCTAACACAATATCAACACATTGAACAAAAATTGGAAAACCCCCCGCATGAGCAATTCATATTTCCTTGATTAATTGAGTAATGTGAGTAGGGTTATTATAGTCAATTCGTGCCAAAAAATCATCCACATCAAGGTGTTGAGCATAAATTTCTCCTATTTTTGGTATGGTTGTCTCCAATGAAGATAAATGATCATGCCGTTTGTAATGAATCTTTATTGTGTGACAAGGGAAGAAAGATAATGCAATAGGCTTCTTGATCCTCTAAAATTTTCTCTTGAAAATATGTGATCTTTGTTGCACCTGATTTTTTTAAAAAAATACTAGAACAAGGACCTTGTCACGGCTACACACAGTGGAGAGAATAAAATGAAAAAAAAAACAAATGGAGTATAGTAAAAACAATCGATTACCCTGGATAATTATACATACCTTGTATTGAGTAAGTCGGTGGGGGGAATTGAATGTGACAATTAATGCATTACACTGACCTAAGAGTGAAATGTGGACATGGCATAGAAAATGTGCACAACCAACCTGAGTGACGTTGAGACACTTATGAAGCAAGAAGCTGAAAAGTCCCACAGTGAATGGGATGTGGAAAAAATAGTCTTGCAAGGAAATGGATGTCGAGAAGCACTAGGGATGTGTGGGATGTGAGAAGCTGAAATGTCACAATACATTCAAATTGGGTAAGTCAGAAGAAACCTGCACAGTTGGCTCTTAGGACATCAGGATGCGAGTTCTCCACAAAGTTGAAGTATCTGTAAAACAAAGGGAAACCAATACAATTTAGGGAAGGCGGGAAATCAGGGAACTGGGATCCCAACAAAACTTGGGATGTGAGGAACATTAAAACCTAAAATACCTACACAAAAAAAGGGAAAACCTAAAAAACTAAAATTCCATAAAATGATTAACTGTTAGAAAACAATTCTTCCTTCATGTATCTTCACAAGGAAATTTTTATAGACATCTTACCCAAAACAAATTTTAAAACTGAGACAGAAATACACAATTTCTAGGAAGGTGACAACACTCTATCCTAAAAACATTCACAGTCTTCTCAGCCTTATGTGGCTCACTTTCTATACCACTATACTTGCAAGCATTGAATACTCTACCTATTAAGGCCTTCTAGGCCCTAAAATTCCTAGAGGATGATTCAAGCAAGTTTCCCTTGCTTTGATTGCATTTTTTATCATCTGATTAGGAGACCATTCTTGTTCCCCCTACTTTAGAAAAACATTTGAAACCTATACCATATCATTTTAGTGAGCTAACATCATTTTTACCTAATGTACAATCACATTCTCCTTTCCACTTACCAATTTCATCTTACTTATGCCCATCAATCTATGCTCATGATGAAAACATTTTTAATCCATCTACATTTCTATGTAAGACACCTCTATGGATCTTATTACAATTCCCTCAACATTTGAAGTAACTTCATACAACTTGAACCAAATTTGAAGACAATCTTTAGTGGTAAAAAATATTGTTAAATTAACATGCTTGTTTAGTACAACTTTACAGTCATAAAAGTCATCATACTCAGATATAAAACTCTAGTTTCACTGATTAAGCTTAAGAATTTTATTTTCTCCTCCTTAGAAATATTATGCACATGATGAAGTATAAAAAACCCTCTATCTCTGTTTTACATTCCTATAGAATTATGAACATTGTAGATAGTAGAATCAACACAGTGCATTGAAACTTCATTTACCCATGATGCTAAACCTGTAACATACCTTTTCCTCAGCTTCCTTTTGATGCCTTAAAATAATTTCATGCATAGCTTGAATACGTACCTTAGCTCCTTGTTGAACCTTTTTATCTCTCATCTTCCTCTAGCCTTATGTGCTTTCTTTTTCATGATCATAGTCTTCAAAACTCCTTTAGATGATTCAACCTCTACTCAAAACCTCCTAACATCATCTTAATTTTATCTCAGACTTGCACTTTAAAGTTCACCACATCTTTCATGGCCTAACACAATATGACTTGAAACCATAGATACCTTATACTGAAGCCATCCATGAGTGTAACTTATCACACTTAGAACCAGTAATTTTCTCTTCCATCTAGGATTTTTACAAGAAAGCCTCAGATATTTGAATGTCTCTTCACAAATATAGTACATATCTCCCAAATTTGATAGTCAACACATACCATCTTGTCACTTTAGTCTTGATTGGACTCCGCCACCTACTTTGTCCTAAACCTTTTGAGAAAGATCATCTTTATTCAACTTAGAATTCACACACTGTCTTTTAGTGTTCAAACATGCATGTATCGACATGTACCTTTCATTTTGACTAATCACTCTTGATAACAAACCTTCAGCCTTTCAACATGTATGCAAAGAGAATTCATACTCATAATTTTTCACTCAAACTCGGCTTATAAACTGATTGTATAACTTTATGATGAACTTCATCCTCAATAATTTGAAGCACACTTTATGTTGAATTTTAATTCCTACTATTATCCTTCATGAAAATGGAATTTTCAATTTGATGAATGATACAAGGAAGAACACATACAAACTCAAGTTCATCTTGACATGGTGCTAACACAAGGACCTTCATGATTTTAACCATCCCTAGAACTCAGTTCAACTCTTTGCAACAATTTTTAGGACTAACCTACCTTATTATTTATTGAGAATTTCTCCATACATTTAACCTCTTCTCGCCTTATGCACAAAACTCAACAAGGCACAAGATATTTAGGCTAGACTAAGTAAGTAAAATTGTAGACCTTCATTTAAAGAGGCATAGACTTAGAAACCTTTTGACCATTAACTCATTGAATGATATCATACATTCCATAGTTTGAACAATATCAAACAATCACATGGGGCTTAGGACATATACCTTGATCTCATGGAAACCTTCCTATAGTTCTCTTGATTTAGGAATTTTCATACTAATCTTATATACTTGTTAAACCTCCTTCCTAAAAAAACTATCATGCTTCATCAATTTTGGCTTGAGACATAGAGAGACATTGTCATCTATGCTTCAAGATTTTAACTTCACATAATTTATCAAGAATCATTAGTCAGTATTTGTAGGTTTTGAATTTTTTTTTTTAAGAATTTTGATAACACCTTGATTAGACCTTCTATGACATTGTACATATATTCTTGGAACCTCATATCAACTTGGATCAGCACATATTCTCCATTATAGGACATCAAATTCCTTTGAAAAATACTTCAGATCAAAAATCTTGTGCATTCTTACACTTAGTTATATAACACAGATTCATGACCTTAGAAAATTACTTTAGGGTCCAAAAGAAAACAAACTCCCCCTGGGAATATACATTTACAACCTTTCAATACTTTAATTGTAGAAATATTGATTGACACCAACACTTGACATGATCATTTTACTTATACCACTTCTTGTATCAAGACCAAAGACCAAATAACTCACTTCTAACTTCCTCAGACCTCTGTGAAAGATCCTTTTAAACCTTTTAAACTAGCACAAATCCTATTGATTTACATAATACATCATGATATAACACAATACATCAACATGAGATTAAAAGAGACAACCATTTTTGGCATTTCATGATCATCACACTTACTATCATGCTCAGAATTCTCTTAACAAAGCCTACAAACTAGATACCTTGAGAAAAGACATGACCTTAAACTTAGACCTCAACAATCTTATACTTCTAACTAAAAGAACATTCCTTGAGACACTACTTGACAATAACCTAGACCATGATCACACATATTCTTCACAATTCAAACACCTACTAATGAAAAGGACTAAAAAACACATGGATATATAACTTTACATACTTTACAAATTTTGAGGTATCCCATACTCCTAGATTTATCAATTGTTCATGAATAGGATAATGAAAGGATGTAAGACACATATGTTCTTCTTCAGCTCTTGATTCTTCCACCAAAGCAAATATGCTTCCTATATTTTTCTTAGGCTTGATGAACTTGTCTCCCATCTTGATTGAGCTAGAATCTCCTTTAGAAACCTTTATATGACCAGTCTTCATACTGAGCACCTCTAATTTTGAAGCATCCTTCTTGGATTAACCTCCATGATTAGTTCCTTTTATTGTTTCTTACGAATGACACCTTTTAATGAACCTCATCTTTTTTATACATGGTCTTGCTATATGACATGGTCTTTGACAATCGAAATAAAAAACAATCCTATTTCCTCTTGGCTCATATACACTTATATTCTAACAATAGCACTTATCTCTATGCCCATACTCACACCATGAATGACATTCACCTTTGAAGATACCTACATCATTCTTACAAGACCCTCTTTTTCAATCTGTTGATCAAAGAATACTTTTCAAAGATCACACAAGGAGTTTACGCATGATAGAAGACCTAAAACCAAGGGCACGGAAGGACAGGAAGGACCCGCGCATGGAAGGAAAGTTCATATTTCAGGACTTAACTGATTTTGAGCATGAAGACCTATTTTTAGAAGATGCTGTGTGAAAGACATCAATGAGGTAGAGACATGTGCTCCATGCATTGTCTATATTTGGAGAAGTGGTTTGAAGCATTTTTGCATGGAGACACGCTGAGAATAGAATTGATACTTCAATTAACTGCAAGAGAACTATATATAGCATAATTGCATGTGTGGATATACTTGTAAACAACGTGTGGCTATCAATAGCATGCAGTCTATTTTTGGAATAGATAAGTGGTGAAGGGTAGGTCCCCACCTTATATATATGATGTTAGGTACATAGTAGATGATATATATTGTAAGATATGTATGTATGTGTAACAGAGCATATATGCATATGACTCCATCAGTGTATCAGTTCCATACGTGCATCAGTATATATTGACAACACTGTAAGGAGCTTATGTATTTATTAATAGATGGAAGATATTGGTTGATTCTAAGTGTCATTCTGTATGTAGTTGAATAGTGCATGTTATTAATTAAATAATGATTACTGTTTAAGCTTGTTCTTCCATAGATTTGAGGGTGGCATGCATTGTAGAATGATAGATTAGTTTTGAATCTATATGTTTCTTCCTTCATCATGTTAACATCCTATTACAACAACCCTAAAGAGGGACCTGGTACCTTTTCATGCTCCGGGTCAGCTCTCAGTCAAGGCTGAGTGATGTGCTAGCGTGATTATGGTGTTATCTTGTAAATTCTAGGCTACATCATTGGTTCTATTTTCGGGACCTCTTTTTGAGTTGTTTTTAGGATGGTTCATGATGAAGACGTACCAGTTAACTCTAGAAAGTATTGAGGAATGGATACATGATCTTGAGGAAGAATATGCACGATGATTCAGTAATGGATCTGAGTCTAACACACGCACTTGGGTAGAACAGAACATGTATGATAGGTTATATGAGAAATTGTTTTTGCTATCTTTCTAGTAGAACTATACGAGTGGCTTACTGCTTATGCATCTTAGTGAAATTAGAGGTATCACGTACTTGTCTGGATACATGAAGAATTTCAGACCCTCTACGATGCTGATCTGATTTGGACTCGTGCGGTGAATACATGGTCTCATGGTGTTCTAAATAGTTATATTCTGGAATATTCAATTTTGACGTACTCTTTCCCAGAGGTAACTAAATTCTAGTTTTTGCGGTATCCAAGAGTAATATATTTACAAGGTATTCCACTGGTGATCAAGATCTTAATGGTAACTTTGAACCTAGAGAGTAAACTAATGGCTAACTAAAATTTTCCAAGCGCGAGGGTAGGAACAAGTTTGGTTTAAGATGGCAGACCTATTGGTAGAGAAACAAAGAGAGGAAAGGTGGCTTGAGTACAATGAGGTGCGTGAGAGGGAGATAGAGAAGCATCGTTCCATTACAGAGAGCATGGCATAGAGGAGAGAGATGGCTCATGAAGGATTTACAGCTCACGTAGAAGACGTGGAGCCAGAGCATTAGGAACTCCCCCATATTGGAAAGCATGATAGAGACACCCCCTCATCCTCACACAGAAATGTGCTAGCAAAGAATACATGGACCATGGGCATGCATCTTAATCCACCTGGTGACCTAGCCCTTTCACTTGGTTTTTTAGTATTCAGTACGACAAGTAACCAACAAAATAACTTGGGAAGTAGGAGAGCAGGAGTAAGTCAAGGATCAAGTACTCAATGGTAGGAAAGATGGATTTAGTGTCATTTGGAGGAGCATTCTTAGGCGCATCATCCACATAGAATGTGAGTGTGCAGAATGTTGGATTCAACTCTGGAAGTGGAACTACCTCATAGACTGTAGGGGTACAATATAGTACTACTATTAGAGCACATGGGAGTACATCTACAGGCCCTATTCCAAATACAGGGGTAGATCAAGAGGTATAGGTGGTTCTATTTCTTTTGGATCTGCTGGTTTTGTAGGTAGAGGGAACACAAGAGGTTCCAAATCAGGTGGTCAAGGTCTACAACAACCACAAAATATCTATATGGAGATGTTTCTTCATCTCCCGAAGTATAGAGGTATAGAGGATGCTGCCAAACATGTGCATATGTGTGAAATTTTGTGGCACACTAAAGGGATCACAACTATTGAGAGAAAATCAAGTCAATTTGCCACTATATTATAGGGGCATGCACACAGCTAGTATAGGAAGTTTGACCCTGATCAAACTTGCGTGGATTATGCAACAATGAGAGATGCTTTCTTAAAAGAGTTCCATATCCCTGAGTTTGAGCATAAGAGTATAAGTGTGCTCAAGGATATCAAGCAAGGAACTACTGAGAGTGTACGTGAGTATGATGCTCTTTTTAAGAAATTTTTATCTAAGCTATCTTATGATATTCATGCTAGCCAGTATGCACAGTGGTTTTTTGGAGGATTGATTACACCTTTTAGAAGGGCACTATCACATAAGACATACACTGATCTGCACAAAGCACTAGAGGCAACTTTGTGTGTTGAGGAAGTTGGGAGCATTGACACTGGAGTTAGTCCATTCCTAGAAGCACATATTGGAGCTATGAAAAAGTAGTTAGAGAAGCTATCAAAAAGTTCAGCCCATGAAACGTGCTCAAGAATTTGGTGTACAGATTGTGAAGTGGAAGGTCACACCAAGGATAGTTTCCCTCATAGATCTGTATGCTCATTACTATTGGACTGTGAAATTTGTCATTTGAATCATGATTCTAGTCACTGTCCTTTGTTACATCGCAGGATAAGGAAGAATGTATCTTGCTTTTACAAAATTTACAAGTCTATGACCCATGATACTGAGGATTGTCGGCTGATTGGTCAAATCCAGGATGCTATAGACCTTGGGTATGACAGACAAGTATAATAGATAATTCTAAGGGTAAGAATGAGAACCAGGATTAGGATCATAATCAAACGTGCTATGACAGGAATGAGGGGTGTTTTTAAGGAGGTTGTGTAAGGGGACGTGGATATTGTGGTGGATATGGAGGATGAGGCCATGGTGGAGGAAGAGGAGAGTTCCCTCGTGGAACATGTTATACATGCGGATATCCTGACCACTATAGGTGTGAATGTCATTAGAATATTGCATGTTATTTCTATGGAAAGAACCATAGCTATGAAGAGTGCTCCGACTTATATGATCATCTGAGTAAGAAACGTAAGCTATAAAAAAGGTGTCAGGTTGGTTAGAATCTAACGCGCAGTAGAAGATTAGTGGATACCCAAGATAACAGAAGGACTTGATGCATTGACATTGAATATTACTACATGCACTGAAGTAGCACATGTGAGAGAGGCATTACACCAAAATCCTATGATCACCAAGGAGGAGGTTTTTCTTGTGAGGTACCCAGACCTTGCTCATTAGAAGGAAGTTTACCAGGATACCATAGAAGTGCTAAGGAATCTTTAGGGTGAGATACAATACCTAAGGGAGAAAAAGAAATCATCAAAGATAGTCCAAACTGATATCGATGATCTACGAGAGGTGTGCAAGATGTTGTGCTAGGAGAACATTATTCCACTATTAGGAAGTTGGTTAAAAGGGAACATTCAGCGCGTAAGTCTTGAGACCAGATGACAGATTCAGCATGCAAATCTCCCCCCCCCCCCCGATAGCATTGATTATGACAAAGAAATTAATTTGAATGATGTTGTGGATGTGTGGTTGTTGAGCAACATATTGATCGATACAGGTGCGGAGGTAAATGTTCTTACATTAGATGCAGGGTATAAATGGGGAGGCCTCCATTACTACCATCATCTAATGTGTTGTTTATGGCAAACCGGAATAAGGCCACTCCCATAGGAGTTCTAAAAGATGCATCTATAACTATACAAGGGGCCAAGTTCATTGGGGATTTTGAGGTATTAACACTTGTAGAAGCATACAAATTTTTAGCCCTGCTTGGACGCCCTTGGTGTTATGTGAATAATGCTGATTTGAGATTTAATAACTGGTATATCAGCTTTGAAAACAAGGAGGAAAGGGTTGTGATACCTTTGACAGATGGGAAGTCTACACCATATTTTGAACCTCTAAGTGAGGAGGATTTAAACAGAGTCTATGTATGTGCTATTCAGGACCCAGAGGTCAATGAGTCATCAAAAGATGACATCCTATAGTGGGAGGATTCTCATTCTATTAGTGATACTATGAGTATTACTTGTGACAATTGGGATCATGGTACATTTGAATTAGTAGGATGCGATGTAAAAAGTGTGGTTGCATGTAAGAATAGACTTCATTCAATTTGATGGATAGGTAGCACAATACCTTGGTATATAGGGACAAAAGATCTTCCTGCATTTCTGAAGGCCATGGAAACACAATTGACATATCAAATTAAAAGGAGAGATACGTTAGTATATAAACTACATGGGATAGCAGCACACTGAGTGGGTAGTCTAGAGGGATAATATTATAAACTAGGAAGAGATTGGAATAGCTTTGTCTACTAGGTTTACAAGAAATAATGCACCTACACAAATCTACACTTATCATGGTGATCAACCTGTTCAGCATCGCATTCAACAGTGTGAGAGACTCTGGACAGTAGGACAAGAAGCATTTCCACCTTCACTCTGGGTGCATAGATTATATTCTAAGCTACAAGGATGTGCACCATGATTGGTTTGTATATGCAGAACTACATCAAGAAACTGGGAACTGACAAGATTTGACTGTAAGAATGATCCAGGATTTTGAATACTTCTCGACTAAACCTCTAGTAGATGAGGCGTTAAAATTTGTCAAGTGTTTAACTATAGGAGATAGTGTAAAATAAGAAGAGCATATTAAGGAATTATTCGGTGAGGCAAAGTTCAGAACATGTTTTGAAAAGGAAGAAGAAATGGACTCCATACCACTTGAATGCGCTTGCCTTGAAAAAGAGAAAGGAAAGATGGTTTATGTCGTGGATGATGAGGAAGTTGAAAACCTAGATATTGAACATTCACATGGGGTGTGAGAGGTATTGGACAATGTAGACAAGGATACGCACACCTACCATGAACCCATGAAGATAAATAAGGTGAATATAGGGTCGGAGGCTGAGCCTAAAGAGGTCATAATTGGAGATTACTTATCAGATTCGGAGGTAGAAAATATCATCGATTTACTCAAGGATTATCAGGACTTATTCCCATCGAGGGATATCATGAACTTAAAGGAATGCATGAATCACTTAGGGAAATGAAGATCAAGCTTAAGGATGGTGCACAGCTAGTTAGAAATAGACCTTACATAATGAATCCTAATTTGCGAGAAAAGGTAAAAGAAGAAATTGATAAAATGTTGAAATCTTGAATTATCAAGCCCCTTGATGAGTCAGAATAGGTTAGCCCAATGGTGATCAGTATCAAGAAGGACAAAAAAATTAGGATATGTGTGGACTATAAGGAGCTGTTGCATGTGTCACAGATCTATTCCCTATGCCATTCACTAAGGAAATACTAGGAGTTGCAGGGGCAGATAGATTTTTTGAAATATATTCCTTCACAAACATATTTTCTAGGTATCATTAGGTCTACCTCGATGATTGGACAGTATATGGGCTTGTGAAAGATCATTGTGACAATCTGTGCTTAATATTTGAATGACATAGAAAATTGAGTATCTCTTTGAACATCAATAAGTGCATATTTGCTATGCCATTTGGGATATTGCTAGGACATGTAATCTATAAGGAAGGTTTTCTAGTTGATCAGGCCAAGGTTGCAGTCATTTTAGGCCTGGAAGCACCTACCAGTCAAAGTGAGGTGTGCAGATTTTTAGGTAATACAGGGATAATATAGAAAATTCATAAAAGGGTATGCCAAAATTGTTGCAGCCTTGGAATAATTACTGAAGAGGAAAGGTACATTTTATTGGGGAGAATTACAGTAGCGTGCATTTGAGATATTAAAAGAGAAACTTACTACCACACCCATTATGTGCTTTTTCCTCATGGGATAAACCATTTCATGTGCATGTGGATGCTTCTGGTATGGCCATTGGTGATGTGTTAGCTCAACCTGATGAAGGTATTATAGATCATCTAATATATTTTTCTAGTAGGAAGCTGACTCCTGTTGAATGGACTTATACAACTACAGAGCACGAAGCTTTGTTAATGATCTATGCATTGTAAAAGTTTTGATAGTACTTGTTAGCAACACAATTTGTGTTTTATATAGATCACATGGCATCAAAGTACTTGGTAAACAATCCCATCTTATAAGGGCACATATGCAGATGGGTGCTCCTATTTCAAGAGGTTGACTTCAAAGTTGTGGTGAATCCAGGGAAAAGAAATTATGGACCAAATCATTTATCTAGAATCAATTCAGGAGAGGATGCACAGAAAATTAAAGAGACAATGTTGGATGCATAGTTATATAGGTTACAACATGTGCCCATGGAATTAGAAGAAATTATTATATTTCTACGAAAAGGTATGAAACCAAAAGGAATGAAAGCATTAGAAAAGAAGAAGCTTGTTATACACGACGAAACCATTTATGTTAATCGGTGGTGACCTATATAAGCTAGGTAGAGATGAAGTATTACATCGTTGTGTATTGGAACATGAGTGTAAGGATATCATGGAAGAATCTCATGGTGGTATTATAGGAGGCCATTATATAGGTGATGCAACTACTTGGAAGATCCTACTTGCTATATTATGGTGGGATACATTGTATAAGGACTGTAAAGAATATTGTAAGGTGTGTGATCATTATCAGCACCTAGGAAAACTAGGGCAAAGAGTTGAGATTCCTTTAAGACTGATTACTAGTGCCGAACCATTTGAAAAATGGGCCATTAATTTTGTAGGGCCTATTTCACCAGCCATGCCTAGGACTGGATCGCGCTATATCATTACTTACACATATTATCTCACAGTGGGTAGAAGCAACACCTACCAAGGACTGTACAGAAGCTACAACAGCTAGGTTTCTATGGGATAATGTTCTTAAAAGATATGGATGTCCCTTAAGCTTGACAAGTGATAGAGGTACACATTTTTTAAATGAGACAATCAGGATCCTATCAGATGAGTTTATGGTTGCACACCATAAAACTACACCTTATCATCCTTAGGTAAACGGAAATACTGAGGCCTTCAACAAGATTTTGAGCTAGACTTTGATAAAAATTTATGATGTTGGAAGGAATGATTGGGATGAAAAAGTGTCTACTATTTTTTGGGCATATAGAATAAATTACAAGAGATTGAACAAAGTCACACCGTTTCAATTGGTGTTTGGCATGGAAGTTATTCTATCTATAGAATTTATGTTACCTTCTTTGTGTAGTGCGTGTTAGAGGTCTAGGTGATGAACATGCTTTAGAAGAGTGTATCAAAAAGATGATTCAATTGGATGAGCACCAAGCCATATCACAATGGAGTAAGAAGCAGGAAAAGGCCAGGCAGAAGGCATGGCATGATAGAAACATAAGGGATAAGAAAATTGAGATTGGAAAAATGGTACTTCTTTATGACTCAAAGTTCTTGCGTCATCTAGGAAAGCTCAAAGTACATTGGTTGGGGCTGTATGTTATCACTTCTATACTTAAATGAGGTGCTTTCCATCTAGAAGCACTTGATGGAACACAGATACCCAGTTACTTTAATAGGAGTAGGCTGAATCCCTACTATAAATAAGTCTTCTTGGCATTTATAATAAGGTAGTATTGCCATTTAGTTTAAGTTTTCAATTATGTAGTTCCTTAATGTATTTCCTTCATCATCGCTCTGCTTTGTTAATTTAGTTGTTTTTTTTGTGTAACAAGAGCACTTACATGCCTGAAGCTAATTACTGTATGAAGAATGTTTATGCGTAGAGGACTTCACATACTTTTCATGTGAGGTGGTTGTAGTTATCCAAGAAAAAGACTATGGGAATTGAAAGGTGAAAGGAATAAGCTGCTACGGGTGTGCTTTAAGTCAAAAGAAGATTGTGTCTCAAAAGTGACCAAGGATGGAGATGAATGAAAGAAAAGTATAATGCGAGGTAAAAGGAGGCCATGATAGCTACCTAGAGAAGTTACAGTGATGAGGTACTCAAGCATAGGAATGCATGCTAAAGAGAAGTCTGTGACCAGAGGGTAGGAAGGCGCACTAGAAGGTTATAGTTGGGAACGAAGATGTACTACACAGAATGAATGGATTTGGTCAATGAATGAGGGGATATTTGGTAGGTGAAGGAGAAATAAATACATCAAAATTTGAAAAAATTATATAAGGATGGGATGCGGATTCATTTTCACCATTGTGACTAAGAGAATTTAAAGAAATATCCAAGTGCGAAGAGTTGAGTTATCGAGTTAAGGTGTGAAGGGTGTGAAACCAAGTGCGACAACCAGATCTATGTGACAAGAAGCTTGTATCTCCGGTGGTGATGGTTTGAGAAAATTAGGGAGACAAAAAAGAGTTAGGTTGTGAAGTTTCCACCCAGAGCATAATTAAATCGAGCTAGGGTTTGATTTGCAAAGTTGCATAGTTAAAGAGGAGACATTTGCAAGGTAAAAAAATGGCACCAAAGAAGGCATCTGCAACAGTAGTAAAAGGGAAGAAGATGGTGGTCATCAAGGAGGAAGAGATGGCACCCAAAAGCCATTTTTTAGAGATGCAATATCTAGAAGGATTCATCATCAGCCAAGAATGGGATTCACCCATTATAAAGAGAAAAGTGAGTGAATATAATCACAGGACTTCGGAGAACAAGAAGGAGCTCAATTCCTTGCTCACTGCTAGAACAAACAAGCACACGGTGGATGACATGCCAGTAAATGATGATGCGAGTGAGAAGTGTTTGAAGATAATTGGGGTCTACTAGTTGTATGAGCTTCCATATTTCAGGAAGTATGAGCCCTTGTATTAGTGGCTCATGCGCAGGGTACATAAAGACTACTTCTACTTTGCAAGACACAAACTTAGAATATCATCTGCACTTGTCTCATTAGTTACAGGTCTAAAGGCCACAATTGGGGTCTACTAGTTTGAAGATAATTGGGGTCTACTAGTTGTATGAGCTTCCATATTTCAGGAAGTATGATCCCTTGTATTAGTGGCTCATGCGTAGGGTACACAAAGAATACTTCTACTTTGCAAGACACAAACTTAGAATATCATCTGCACTTGTCTCATTAGTTACAAGTCTAAAGGCCACAAGAGAAGATATAAAAGGTGATCTTGTAGATAAAGCCATGATTTTAAAGACCTAACAAGATTTGGGATATCTGAAGGGTCCGTGCAGAATGGACATAGACAAATTGAAGCACTCTCCAATTGTACAAGCCGCAGCCCACCTTGTTACGAAGTTGAATGATCAAGAGCAATGGTCACACGTAAATACTATGTGGTTACATATGGCACGTAAGATGTCAGAAGGGACAATCTACAACATTATAGTCTATATTGCAAAGAAAATAGTTGAAGAAGCACGCACAGGAGGGAAGATCGGCTTTGGGGCTATTTTACTATCACTGGTATTCATGAAGATTGAAGTACTAGATAGACGAAAGGAGAAAGTATGGGAATACCCCATGGAGAACAAGTCCCCAACTGAAAGATTTAGCAAGTACCTATGCAAAGGGGCCATAATAGATGATGTAAAGAAAAGGGTAGAGAAATGGTATGACAGGCTCTACGTGGTATTTGGGTAAGAGTGGCACATCCCAAAGGACCTACCAGAAGTGGTAGGGAAACAAGTTTCAGTTTGCAATATATTAGCATTTCTGTATCATGCGCTTCCCAATGAAAGATGGAGTCTAGAACCCTTGGTGAAAATTTCCATACGCATTCGCTGTAAGGCATTTCCAAGCATATGTTTATATATATATAGACACATGATGATTGGTATTCAATGTAGATAAGGTAGACTGTGACTAGCATACGTTGAGGAAGAAGTATGTGTATCCTGACAGAAGTGCTTATACAGAGAGGATCATTTCAGAAGTATTGAATATCAAGCTAATAATTTTAGCTATAGCAAATGTGGGGGCGACATTGGTGTATCTCTAGCTAAAGCCAAAGATGGAGAATAAAATGTATGTGGAAGGTGAGTTTGCACTTCCAACACCACCAAAGGGAAAGTATACAATGGAGAACATCCCAGCACCTAAGCCCATAGAGCCAATTGAAGTGCAAGATGAGGAGGAGGAGTGCGAAGATAGTGGTGGTTTGGAGCATAGGGGTAGGAGACATCCTACAAGTAAGGGTGAAGCTGAGTGTGCCATTACACCACCTCAGCCACAAGAGAGGGATGATGAGGAATTGAATGTAGTCCAAGGGGAGCATAGATTTAAAAGGGTATTTAGGAGAACAAGGACCCAAGGTTCTACTCTAACCACTATGCGCAAATCACCTAGACTCTCTCCACAAAAGGAGGCTACTGTACAGAGAACGAGGAAACTGAAGTTGAGTGAGGAGGTGGAAGAGTCAAAGGAAAGTGCACCTAATTCTCCTATACTTCTAGAGGACACAGAAGAACAGGGTGATGCATCAAAGGGAAAAGAAGAGGATGAGAAAATACCAGAGAAGACAACTACAAAGGATGTTTAAGACATAGAGATACAAGTCCCAAATTTGGAGGCTAAAGATCCTAAGTAGGAAAGGTCTAGAAGAATAAGTGGAGAGCGCATTCCTTTAGCCATGGGGTATGCAGAGGATGTAGGAAAAAAAATTTATGCCTGCTTCCAAAGCACAATAGCATAGAAGGATTTATTCTACTAGGAGTTAATACATGGGGATATGGTGACTGTGCACACTCAAAAGAAACTATCGTGGTCAATGCACACCCACATGGATGATCCTGACTTTGATTTGTGTGAAGAGTCATGCGTTTCAAGATGACTAAAGAAGGTGCCTCAAGCTAGACACATGATAGTAAATCCTACTATCATGTCAGATGAGCAGGTCAGCAATGTATTGTCGAAATTTTTTGCTAAGGTGGCTAGAAGAAAAATGGACAAAGCTGCCATGATCAAAGCATTACGCGAGGAGTTGAAGACAAAGGAAAAAGAGATAACATGCATAACACAGGAGAGGGACTTCACACAGAATAATAACGAGATGTTTATAAGCATCACAAAGGAGATTGGGGACAATGTAATTAGAGAAAGGCCACACTTGGAGGCCAAGGTACCACAGACATTTCCTTCAGCGATACATTATGTGGGAAGTTGGTGGACTTGGTAATTGAAGATGAAACTCTATGTATGAAAGTGACAGAATTCTTAGAATAAGATGTCGATCAGGATAAAGCATCAGTGATGAGAAAAACTACATCTTATGAAGAGATATTGCAAGCATTACATGAATTATTGAAGAAAGTAGACCAGGCTTTAAATGTATGCATAACTCTAGTGGATATTATCAACATCAAGACCCTCGAAGAGAACAACGATTTCTAGAAAGTGATGAAAGATGAGACATTGGGCCATGCAAAAATATTGTCAATGGTTAAACAGAATCACGAGGCCCTGGTAGTAGCATAAGAGTAGCACAAGACTCAACTAGAAGAGCTTAGAAAGCTAATTGCGTAGAAGATGGACCCTTTAGAAGGTAGAATGACATCAATATCTAGTGTTGTGTTGGTTTTGCAAAATGAGAAAGGATAAATTGCAAGGGATGTGTTAGAATCCATTGCTATGGACATCCCAAAAAAATCGGAGCAAGCACTCACTGACTGGAAGGTATTGGAGGCCAAAATAAAGGAGTGTCTAGAGTTGATACTACAAACTGATACAGAGGAGGTTGCCTAATAACCTCATAGAAATTCTTTATTTATGTACATTTATTCATTCTTATTCTTTCCCTTCTTCTATTCTTTCCTTCAATTTTTGGAGATACCCATTTTCGAGATGATAATGAGATTAGTGTGGGGTAATGTTGATCAAAGAATACTTGTCAAAGATCACACAAGGAGTCTGCGTTGGATAGAAGGCCCAGAACTAAGGGCGGGGAAGGATAGGAAGGACCCACACATGGAAGGCAAGTTAAAATTTTAGGACTTAGCTGATTTTGAGCATGAAGACCTAATTTTAGAAGATGGCGTACATAACACATCAACGAGGCAGAGACATGCGCACTATGCATTGTCTATCTTTGGAGAAGTGGTTTGAAGAGTTTTTGCATGGAGACAAGCTAAGAATAGAATTGATACTTCAGTTAACTACAAAAGGACTATAGATAACATACTTGTATGTGTGGCTATACTTGTAAATGGCATGTGGCTATTAATAGAATGTAGCCTATTTCTAGAATAGATAAGTGGTGAAGGGCAAGTCCCCACCTTATATATATATATGATTTTAGGTACATAGTAGATGATATATGTGGTAAGATATGTATGTATGTGTAACAAATAATATATGCATATGGCTAAATGACTGTATCAGTTCCATACACGCATCGGTATAGATTGAAAATAATGTAAGGATATTCGGTATTTATTAATAGATGGAAGATATCAGCTTAATCTAAGTGTCATTTTGTGTGTATTTGAATAGTGCATGTTATTATTTCAATCATGATTACTGTTTAACCTTGTTCTTCCATAGATCTGAGGGTGGCATGCATTGTAGAATGATGGATTAGTAATGAATTTATATGTTTCTTACTTCATCATGTTAACATTCTATTACAACAACCCTAAAGAGGGACTTGGTACCTTTACACGCTTCGGGTGAGAACTCAGTCTAGGATGAGTGATGTGCCAGCGCGACTAGAGTGTTATCTTGTAAATTCTAGGTTGCATCACAATCTCTAGCTTTATGACCAAAATCATGAAAACTATAGTAATATCCATTAAATGAAGAACCATACCTCATATAATTAAGTTGTCTAACAAATTTAGAACTTCTCAAGTCATCCTTCTTGGTCACTTTCTCATCAGATTTAGTACTTGGTCTAACTGCACCATCATTCTTTACATGTTCTCCTTTAAACCCTAGACATGTCTTGTCATTATCCTTTCTTTGGCTCTCCAATATCCCCTCAAGAGTTTCAGAACTCTTTTATAACTTCCCATACATATTTAACTTATTGGAAGCATATTCTAAATCAAATTCCAAATATTTCAACCTCTTTTCATATCGTGAATAGGTGCCTTCTTTATCATTTAGGGATTTAGATGCACTTTCAACCTATGACTTCAAACCCTTGATGGATTGATCATTATATTTCTCCATATCACTAATTTTATATTGCAATGCAAATACCAAATATTAAAAAATATCATACTTTCTCCTCCAAATATCAACTAACTTACCCATTTGTACTTCTAAGATCTCCTTGAAGATTTTAAACTTGTTTCACAAGTAATTACTCTGATACCAATTGTTGGAAGCACAATGGACTTAGAGGGGAGGTGAGTTGGTCCTAAAAAAAATAATTCTATTTACCATTCATCATTAATTATCATTTATAAAACCATTCTATCAATCATGAACCATATGTGTGTTTACTTAAGCATAGAGATAAACATACACAAGAATAAGAGAAAGAGAGTACACAAGTACACCAAATATAAGTGGGAAATTATTAAGGGGTAGAAAAACCACTAAAAAAACATTATATTTCCATGTTTAAAATTTAATGAGGCACCAAGCCCATAAGGAGCACCAACCCCTAGTTTAGTGGAGTACCAACTCTATAAGGAACACCAAACCCTAATTTAGTAAAGCACCCACTCCATAAGGATGATACAACCCCCTAAGATCACTAAGAACCAACTCATCCACCTTAAGATGATGATATCTTAATTTTTTTCCTACTAAAACTAATGGATATCATAATTTCATCTCATACATTCACCTTCAAACCCTCATTCCTTCAACTTGCTCTATTTTCTTCTTCTTGCACTTGTCTTGGATCTAAACACTTGCACACATTATATCAATCATTATTAAACCTATAACACACCTCATCATATCTCAACATATTCCTTCATACCTTTTATACTCTCCCTCTTAGGTCGCACTTTCCCCCCATGCACAACTAGTACAAAAATAAACTCAAAACTTTACTTAAATATGTTTCTCATGATTAAAACACAAGATATATAGATTTCACTCCATTTATTTTACTAACTCAACTAAAAAATATAACACAATATTCATTAAAATTCATAAAGGGGACCTATATAGGTCGACCAAGCTCAAACACACTCAACATGCTCAAAACTAGTTGAAAACCCCATCACCTGGATGAGATAAAACCAATAATTCAAAAACCATGATTATTAAACCTCCCAAGTTCACCATACATGTGTAACATGACATAGAAACATCTACCATGGTCATTAATTATCTTTCACCAATCAAAAAATTTCATAACACAAGTGAAAAATCTTAAAACCTTCACCAAACAATTATTTCCAACATCTTGTCTTCACCTTTGGGCATCAAGAAGACCCAAGAACAAATAAAATATATAATTTATCAAATATATGTAATCATAAATACCTTTATATCACATTTGTGTATGTTAGATCTAATGAAACATCCATGTGTACAAACCACAACAATGTTTCTCTTCACTAAATCAAGTTGTCTAGAAAAAAGATTTACAAAATTGACTGGTTTGCACCCTTTTTGCCACTTATAAGACCTAAAAATTCATTCAATAATAAAAAAAAATCCCTCTTAACTCTACAACTAATATCAAACATCATTAAATCCAAAACATCTAACATATACCTCAATCTTTCACCCTGAGCAATCCTCTCCTAAAAAACCAAGAAACCTTCTTCTCCACAAACAGACCTAAAAGACCCATCAAATTACATCACCAATACACAATCCATATACCAATGTAAATCCCTATAAATAATATTTCCATGACATATTGTATTTCCTTCCAAATCCAAGTGGAAGGCTTTCACCCAAGTCCATCTCTGCAAACTTCTTCTTAAGCCTTATAGGACTCAAGAACTGCTATTGCGCTCAACTTGCTTCATCACCTCAAAAATCAATTCCAAGATTAACCAAATAATGTAACACCCTTAAAAATGATGTATAAACACTTAGAAATATTCAACAAGCACAAACAACTAAGAAAACATCATCTTACCTCAGGAAGCTACTTAATACCCTATTTGATCAAGCATCCTCTAGATTTTAACTTCAAATATCAGGTCATAACTTCTTCATATCATATCAAAAACATAATTTTGATTATATAATAGAAATATCTCTGAAATATGATCACAACCCAACTTGAATGTGGTCCTAACTCCTCAAGCAGCTCATGCAATTCTACTTTTAGTGTAAGCTCCTCCAAACATCCCCAAAAACCAGTCTTCATAAATAGGGCACAAATGTCCATTTTTAACTTCAAACATGATCTAAAACTATCATTTACATATATAAAAAAACTCTTCGAATAAAAAAATGTCAATTTATTTTTCACCTTCTTTGGAGAATTTTGCCGCAAACCAAAATTCTTTAGAAAATAACATTTTTAGGTTGGGCCCACATACTATCACAAGAAATATCTTACCTTTCTAGAAATATGGAGGATTCATCTACACCATCCAATCATAAATTTGGAAACTAAAATCAAAATAGGCTCACTATACTCACTTTCTCCCAAGTCACTTTGAGATAGGTTTTAGTTAGGGTTTCAAAACAACTTATCTTCTTAACTATCATTCATACAAAAACATGATGATTAAAACACTTAATTATTTTTAAATAAACCTTATTATTTCCATGAAAAAACATCCTTGAAAGTATCTATCTCCCATACATAGCATACAATTCATAGCGAGCATTAGAACACACTCTAAATCATCCAGTTTTACCAAAACTGACATATATTACAAATCCTTTTTCAGAATGACCTAAAACTTGTCATAAAGCATTATGAAAACATCCTCTAACTTTAAAAACTCACCATCTAGCCCAACTAGCTCTCAAAATCTCTATCCATTAAGACTTACCTTTTTAAAAATGTCTTTTGTTGACCTGATTACTTCCCAAGGACCTCATACATACATTGTATCACTAAATACTAACCTGAAACTCACCACAAACCTCATGTACAGTGCCAACACGCTGCTACCATGCTCTAATAGGACTAATAAACTCTAAATCTCATACCTCCATCTTATTCTCCATGCGCCATGGATAGGAATAGGCCTAAAATGACCTAACTCAACCATGAATTCACATGAACTGACCTTGCCAACCTCAAGAAGAATCTTAGAAACCTATAACACACCTCTAGGACAATGTGTGACATCATAAAAACATCCAACCAGCTTAGGAGATCTCAACCCATGAATTATCTCACTATACCATGTACCGGAACTTTATAGAACATCATAAAACTCAATCCCTACCAATCAACCTTCATACTTGACCTTGATTAACACCTCATAGAGAAACATACAACACCATGACATCATTTTCCATCAATGGACTTAATATTAATGAAAACACAAATAGAAAATGGCACACATATAGTGTTTGGCTGATTATCTTGTTTGAATTTAGCAATAAACAATTGAAACGCCGACCAAAAGTGTTAAAAAGTTACCAATAAGTGAAAAGGACCCAAAAGAGTAATAATAAGAAAGAGAGGGATAAGAGTGCCCAAGAGGGACATGAGTGCTTGAGTGCTTCTATCCTAAATGGGTGCTAGTGTTTGAGGCCATCAAAAGGCAAATCAGTCAAGTGCCGACATAGATGTAAGATGTGTAAAGCCAGTAAAGTGAAAGAGATAAAGAAACCAAAAGACCAAAAGTTGTCAATTACTAGTTTTCTTACTTAGGAATCATGTATACATTAGTATGATTTAGGACCTATAAATGTACCTAAGTGCATATATTTTGTGTCTACAACTGGTAAGACTATTTCTCAATCTTCTCCAACATTGCAAGGTGTTGTTTCAGTTTTGAATCAACAAAGCACTCAGAAAAATTAGTATACAAGAGTTCAAAATTAGAAAGAAATTCTAATTTTGACACTTCCAATACAAGAGGGTACTACTGTAATAAAGTACAATAGAAGGTTAGCACTTCATATTTCAATATTCTAGATCACATGAAGAAAACTAAATTCCATATGTCAATGTGGGATTCTTTGTCTCTTCTTGGTCAAAAAGATATTTTTCAGGAAGCTTTGTTTAATATCGGTCTCTTTAGATAAAGTTTTCCTTACTAACACATCTGATCCCAGAGAAGCCCAAACAAGAAAAAGTGTAAAAACACCTCCTTTCTATGTTTCCTTGATCATATGACAAAACAAGTCCATAAATGCATGATTGATTCATTAACTTCTAGTTCAATTATGCCCAAAAAAATTGTTGACAAACATGGTCTGAAATACAAGACTCTTTCTAAAGTAGTAGTTTAGTTAGATGGAATAATTGTAGATACCCTTAGATTCATTAGAGGACTAAGTTTAACCTTGTATGCATGCCCCAATTTCTCCATCCCTCAAGATGTATTCATTATTGATCTTCCTCCCTATTTTCCCTTGTGTCTCTCTAGAGATTTCACAGCTAAAATTAGAGGCTACTTATCATCAGACTAGTCTAACATGTTTTTATAACAAGGTATGACACCAAAGTTACAACAAGGTCTGAACCCATCTCAACAAATCATATAGAGCCTTATATTTCTAGTTCTACAATTCCAATTATATGATCATAGATGAAGAATACCGGCTAGTTGACAAAAAAAGCACACTTCTTGAGGGGATTCTAGACTTATTACTTGATGAATGATATACTCAAGGTCATCCTTTTGATCCTTATACGAACATTGAAGAGGAAAGTCTTGGAACATATTGTCTACATAAATAAAATTCATTTATTCCTAACCTTGTAAGATCAAATTAGTAGGATGAAGGTTTATGGAAATTATACTTTGATGGATCAAGAATCAGGAATGAAGTACGTAGGGGAATTATGTTGATTATCCAACAAAAGAGAATTATTTTTCATCTTTAAGGTTTTAGTTTAGTTTCACTAGCAATACAACTGAGTATAAAGATCTTGTGTATGGTATTCAATAGGAAAGGAAAAGAGGGATAAACCAATTACAGGTGTATGGTGACAATGAGTTAGCTGTCAATAAAATTAGAGGATAAAGTGAAACCAAGAATTTTGTTGAGATCTTAAAAACTAGAGTGTGGGATCTGATAGAGAATTTTGATGCTTTCAATGTACAATATATTCCTAGATAAAAGAATAAATATGTAATAGGTTAGCTAGAATTGGTGCTCATGTTGAAATTCCAAATTAGATCAACAAGGACAAAAATAAACATCATATCAAGATATTTGTAATGCCTTCTACCCCTGATAATAATGTTAGCTGACAAGTATTTGAATTAAATCAACAGATAGGTAATTTTTTGCAAGAGGAAGTATATTTTTCAATACAACATCAGGAAAGAGTATAACAACAATATGAAAATTGGATTATTCAGTTGATATATAGTAAAATACCTCAGGGATTAGTCAATCTTGAGTCTATATTTAATACAGTTGATCAGGTTAGAGGTGAGAAAATATAACATGTTGATCAAGCAAGAATATTATGAGAAAATCAACATTGGCAATGAAAAAAAACTCAAGTTGGGGAAGGTATGTAATAAACATGAAAAAAATTATTTTGTTCAATTTTCTTGGGAATTTGATGACATTTTTGCATGGATCTGTTGTGATTTAAATGTTTTCAATCCATATTTATCTCAACACGTAATAGAGTTGGATTTAAATGCAAAACAAGTTAGACACAAATAAAGACCCATAAATCCTATGGTTAAGACTCTCACAAAATAAGAGTTAAATAAAATGATCAAATGTAACATTATTTCCTATAAAACATCCATCAAGGGTTTCCAATTTGGTTCTCGAGAAAAATTAAAATGGAGAAATACACTTGTGTGTGGATTTCAAAGATTTAAACAAGGCATCTTTAAAAGATCATTATCCATTACCATCAATGGAAAAAATTTTGCAAATGGTAAATGGATCAGAATGTTTTTCACTTTTGGAAGGTTGCTTCGGGCATAATCAAATTATGGTGCAAGAATCAAACCAATTCAAAACTATATTTACCACAAAATGGGGCACTCATGCATATAAGAAAATGTAATTCAGACTGTCAAATGCATGAGCCGTGTTTTAGTGTACAACAGATTTGGCATTTCATGGATTGATTAATAATTGTGTTCTTATCTATTTGGATGACATAACTGTATTTTCCAAGTATTTTACAAATCATCTAGTTCATCTTAGACATGTTTTTGTAGGGTGAAAACAATATGGCATATCTCTGAATCCAAAAAAAAAGTGCATTTTTAAGTCGATAAAGGTAAATTTTTGGGTCATGTTAAGTCTAAAAAAGGTATTTCTATTGATCCAGAAAGGGTAAGTACAATTTTTTCATTATCATTTCCCAATCATAAGAAGGTATTACAAATTTTTTTTGGTAGAATTAATTTTATCATAAGATTCATTCCAAATTTTGAAAGTTTAATGAAGCCATGAACTTCAATTCTAAGGAAAAACATGGTTTTCAGTTGGAAAATAGTGGGGAAGAATGCTTTTGATGAAATCAAACATGCTATTTCACAATCTCCAAAAATTACTAATCTTGATTTTAGAAAATATTTCATTTTATATGCTTTTGGAGAAATTGACACAATCTCATCCATGTTGGTACAACAAAATGATGAAAATTTGGAGCATCGAATTGATTTTTTCACTCAAGGATTATAAAATTATGAGGTAAGGTATTATTTTGTTGAAAAATAGGCCCTTTCAGTCATTAAAAGTCTCAAAAAATTCAAACATTTGGTACTCAATAACAAGGTTCATTTAATTATTTCTCATCCAAGTGTTAAAGAGTTTCTTTTGAGAAAGGATTTAAATGAGAAAAGGACAGGCTAGATTAAAAAAGTTGTGTAGTATGATGTTGACATTAAGGTTACTAAACTAGTAAGAGGAAGAGGGTTGTGTGAAAAACTATATTCATATTTGCATGATGAAAAAAATAATATTTTAGTGCTCCAAAATGGTCAAGGAACAACTAATTCTTCATTACCTCAGAGTTGGGCTCATTACATGGTTCATTTACTTAATCATAGACAGTTCCCACAAGGTTTGGACAAGTCACAAATGAGGTATTTAAGATTACAGTCCATTCATTACGTACTTATTGATAATATTTTGTTTAGAAAGGATGTAAATGATATTCTTTTGAGATGTGTTGATTCAGATTAGATTGAGCATGTTTTAGAAGAGTTTCACGGAGGATTATCCAGTGGTAATTTTACACCAAGAGCCTTAAAGATCATGAGAGTGGGATATTATTGAAATAATTTATTCAAAGATTCTCATGCATGTGTAAGGAGGTGTTCAAAATGTGTTATTTTTATATGAAAAAAATAGGTTGATAAATATTCCTCTTCAACCTATTCAGGTAGATCAACCTTTTATGCAATGGGGTTTGGATTTTGTTCGCATGATTAACCCACCTTCTAGTGTAGGCCATAAATGGTTTCTCACTACATATTATTATCTCACTACTATTTTATGAAAGTATTGTCACAATATTTGGTTTCCCTTTTACAATAATCTCAGATAATGCATTAAATTTCCTTGGAACAAGAATCATTACATGGGTATTCAAGCTCATAATTCATCTATCAAAATATTCCAATTATTATACTCAAGATAATGTCTTAGTAGAATTAACTAACAAATATATTCTCAAAATTATCAAAATAAATATGGAGGAGAATCAAATATCATGGCACAAAAAACTGAAATCAGCCTTATGGGATGATAGGATTGCTCCTAAGAGGTCAATTATAAACTCTCCTTTCATGCGTTTCTATAGTAGAAGCAAGATTTCCTATACCTTATGAATTACCAACTCTAGATCTCATTAAGTAGATGAAAATAATTGAGGAGGATTCAATGTAAATCAATCTTACAGAGTTAATGGAATTAGAAGAATTTAGAAATAATGCAATAACTACCATGGAGCTTCATCAAGCTCAAGTGAAGAGATACTTTGATAAGAAATCAGTTGTAAGGACATTCAAAGAAGGATACATTGTGCTCAAATGGGATGGAGGAAAAACCAAGCTTGGATGACGCACTAAGTTTGAATCCTTCTAGAGTGGGCCATATCTGATTATGGGTCATAAACAACACAATTATTTTCAACTCTATAAGCTAATTGGTTATGAGATACCCATCCCGGTTAATGGGATATACCTCAAACTCTATTATTAAGATCATGTTTCACCCTCATAGTTAATAGGTTATTGTTTTTATTTTCCTCCAAGTGCTTCATGCACATTTTTTTGTTAGTTTCCTTTCTATGTGTGCCTTGTACACTTTTCTAGTGTGTTTGTTTTCTAATAAGTGCTTTAGCATAGTTTTGTTGTTTTCTGGGGAAGGCTTTCTTAGTGTTCACACGGTTTTAAGAAGTTGTAACAATTTGATAGATCCCCATGCCCAATGGATACTTCAAAGAAATTGGTATTTACATCTAGTAGGTAGATGTCCTCTGGAGGTTTCCAAATTGTTATCAAAATAAACTCCATGACATTTTGATGTTTTGAAAGTCATGGGAAAATGGTCTTAGTGTTAAGCAAGAAGGGAAAATGACTTAACTAATTTAATGCTCAAACTTCTGTTTTGGTCAAAAAAATCAGTTATCCTTGGAACACGTGAAAGAGCTCCTAAGCTCCCATGGTTCCTCGCTTAACCATATAACAATTACTCTTATTGGTCAAGTCAAAAATCCTTTGAGCTTGTGGAATAGTTCTCCAGTTCCTCTACTCCTCCGCTCCTCTAATCTTGTACATTAGTCAGTTAAGTCGGGTCAAAATGGCACAGTTGGAACAATTCATTTATTCCCATGGTTCCCCAAATCTCCTCCTTGGCCACTTGTTTAGGGAAATTGGTGAAATCAGTGAAATGTTCCATTGTTCTATGAATTATTTGACTAGTCATAACCATTGCAAAAAGAAAAAGGATGATATTCAGTTAATTCAACACTTTTGTGAACTTTGTAAACATTTCCATAGTTCCATGAGTTTCTTGACTAGCTGCAAATGCCACCAACATAGCAAAGGTTTATTAATCAGTGATATTAGCTCCGAACAAAAAATATAGAACAATTTTTCAATTCTCATGTACCCTCGCTTCTTTGCATTAGCTAAGTCGGGAATTCTTGGAACTTTTGGAATAATTCTCGAGTTTTGATGGTTCTCTGCATAACTGATGCGGCTGACTAAAGGAAAAAGGGAACAAGGTGGAAAAATAGGTTTTTCAAGGACCATGAGGAACTGTTACTCAATTCCAGGAGTACTTTGATTCACTGACATGCTCGACCAAAGCACGAACAACATAGAAATGTTCCAGTTTGCTATTTTTTGTTATTAAATTTTAAACAAGAATGAAAATTTAGATCATGAAGGTGCTATTAGGGCATGCTCATGCAAGAGAACTCCATTTTTATCAAAAATAGGATTTTAAAAATAGCACGAACATGCAAGGAAACCCGAATTCTATTTTTGGGCATACATCTTCATCTATAATCACGAGCTTTGTTATTTTTGTGTGTGAATTGCAACTTCCATACATATATCTCCAGGTTTTCATCAAGATCATCTAATATTGGAGCAAAAGAGCATCATGAACATGCAACACTCTCATGCTTTTCTATTTTCAACTGACTTTTGGTCGTCAAATAGGACTTTTAAGAAGAGCAACAGTCAGGGGACAAGAAGTCCCTCCTCTTTAATGGGAGAGGTTCCCTTATTCAGAAACAAACCTATTTACAAATGTACAGGACATGATTTGTTGGTTAAACTTGGATACCATGAAAGTGTTTTCTATGAAGGTCATCAATTACAAAAGGACTGAGGAAATGAGAGCATGGAAAAGAGCAGAAAGGAAAACATGCAAAATTATAGATATCAGAGTAATTCTTTATGTATGCGAAGTCACCGTGAATTGAAAACAAGATCATTCGTATAGAACAAGTAAGATGGAATTTAAAGACACAAAGTTCTGTAAATAACATCTGCCAGAACGCAAAGTTTCTTAACGTAACACAGATTCATTATCAAGGAAACAAAGTTCCTTCTTGGTTATGCAAGATCACCGTGCTTGCAAAGTTGGAGAGTATGCAATCGATGAGACTAACGAATTTGAGATAAATGATCTTCACAAAGAAAACAAATGAAAGCTTAGTACAGACAGAGATCAGATAGACAAAGAAAGGAAAGTCCTTCTGTATTGATTTCTCTATAATCTATTTACACTTGCAGAAAATATGCCAAGTTCTTTCTCCTTTCAAAAGGGCGCAAAGAAGGCCATTATATAGCTTACAAATCACTTATTCTTTGTAACCGCTTCTTTAACCGAGAATAGTTAAGGACCGCCAATCGTAATGCCTTAACTTCTTACAAAGAAAACGGAAAAAGAAAGGGAAGAAGAGAAAAGAACAAGGAGAAGAAGACAGGTGGCCAGTCACTGAGAGGGACCCATCGTCTTCGGAAACCGCTGCTTGAATTTTCTTCCACGTATCAGCTATGTCCTTGCCACGAGGGACACACCAGAATTTTCATCTTGAGGATGACAATGAATATCTTTGAAAACTGATGTAACCAGCGTCTTGAGAGCTTCGTTCTTCTACCAGCTGTCCTTGAAATTTGATCTTTGGATTGATAGCATCAGAGCCGCAGCTTAAATTCATATTTTAGCATATTCAGGTCGAGCGGGAAAAACTAAGTATGAATTGCATTAGGTTCACTTGGGACATGTGAGACGCGAATGCGCGAAACACGCGGTTTGGCCGATTCGGGAGAAACAGGGAGAAGACGCACAAATGCATTTTGGGACTTTTGGGACAAAAACGCGCGAAGGACGCGGTTCGGGTGTTTCAGTCGAAATTGGAATAGTTTGCATTTTTTTTATTCGGTACAAAGAGCTCTGAGTTTCGGCCAATCGGGGAACAGAGAGCAATTTGGAACTCGGGATAGTTGGGACAAAATTGCACGAAGGACGCGGTTCAGGCGAATCGGCCGAAAATGGAACAGTTTTCCCGATTAACTTTGGGACATTTGGGACATGAAAGCGCGGTTTGGGCGAATCGGCTGAAAATGGACCAAAAGGCCCGTTTGAACTTGGGACATTTGAGACAAAAAGTTCTAGAGTACGCGGCTCGGCCGGTTCGGGTGAAAATGGAACAACTCGCACTTTTTGATTTGGGACATTTGGAACAAGAAAGTGCGAAGTACGCGGTTCGGGTGATTCGGCCGAAATTGGAACATCTCGCACAAAAAGTTTTGGGACACTTGGGACAAAAAGTTCCGACGGGCCCGAAAATGGAACAACTTCGGGGATTTCGGCCGATCGGGGAACAGAATGCACTTTCGTACTTGGGACAGGCGGGACAAAAAATGTCCGACAGGCCCGAAATACATACAAAATGACCCAAAACACAGATTTTCTCAATTTTCATGGCTTAGGCACTTTAGAGAAAACACTCATAACTCAAAATTTTGAAATTTTACTTTTATCAGAGCAGGGAATTTTGAGTGGACAACACTGACCAAACTTACATGTCTTATCCTTTTCCTTTTCTTCTCTCTCTTAATTCTCTATAAAACTCTATGGAATTCATTGTAAAATATATCTCTGCACTTTTTATTAATTATCATGGAGTAATTTATCATTCTAAGTGGAAGAGAAGGGGTCATGTGTGATATTTTATATTGGTTTGCTCTCTTGGATCAATAAAGGATCTATCTCTACCTTTTTACAACCTATTTATTATGCAATATTATGTTTTAAAGTTACTTTTATCTCATGATATTTTATTATCCTTGATTTATAATGTAATTTCCATTCCTTTATGTAGTTATATGTTAATTTGTAGGTCGTAGATTGTGTTTAAAAAGTGTGTGGTGGATATTTTTGTGGAGTTTATCAAGTTCCTGTCTCAAAGCCATTTCTTTCATTTATTTATTCTATCACAACTTAAAACCTTTCTCTGAAATGCTTTTTCGTTGACATATCTATTTGTAAGTTATGTATGGTGTACATGGTTCTTGCGGTCCTTTAGTGTTACTTCAAAAAAGTCTAAGATCCTAAAAAAAAATTCTATATCACCCCCTTTTATTTTTTAATCTTTCCTTCTCCCTTCTCCCAATTCATGTAGTAGAGTAGAAACTAGTTTAGGTGTTACACTAGGGGAACGGTCCTCTTTGGACATTCATTCCAACATACAGGTCACCCAAAACCCAGGAGTGTTTCCATTTTGTTAATTGAAATAAGATACTCCACACCACTCTCTAAATGGCTCATTTTAAAGTGAAAACACTACCCTAACATACTGACAAGATTAATCATTTATCTTGTTGATTTTCTCATTATCAACAATATCACTAAGAGTTAGTGCTTCTATTTACTATGGCACATGAGATTATTTCTATTATTTTGACCATGATTCACCTCCTATCATTCCTTCCCAGGATAAATATCTTACAACAATGGATATGATACTTCCACCTAAACAACATATGCACTAAGATTCTATTTTTGTAAGCATAATCATTCATACATAGCTTCTTTTAAGGATATAATTTTTCTATCCTAACACTATTGATATTTTCTTTTAGAATGATTATTAATTTTATGACACCCACTCTATAGTCTATAAATAGGCCACAAATATATTATGCAACACATTTCAAGGGTAGAATGTGATTTTTGAGGGAAACATTATTATCATTCATTATATAAACACAAAAATAATATAATATCATAAAAGTACAAAACTAGGACCTAAATGTGACTTTCTCATTCATTACTTAAACATAGACATTGTGGTTATTTGAGTTTAACACTCTACACACCCAACATACTTATGTACTAGATCCTCATAATAAAAATAAGATGATTACACATACCCTTAATCTATAGACATTACACACACACACACACACTCTTCACAACTTATTAATCCTTATATGTTATGGGAAATACCATATATTGGGGGCATACCTACATAGATAAATATTACATATTGAGTCTAATTAGATCATATATTTAACAATTTTTGTATTATTATAGCCTTATACCTTGGCGATACCTAGTATATTATCATCAAACCTACACCAAGAAACCTCACTTACTAATCCTATATAGATCATAGGTTTACACACTAGTACGTTGGTGATACAAATATTATCTTTCTTATCTTTGACCAACTTATTTCTTATGACGTGTGCTATATTATGTTGCATATGTGATCATGTTGTTTATATTTATGTACCGATTTGGCATTCTATATATTGAATTGTTTATGATAATTTACTTTACTACTTGCTTACTACACAAGGATATGCTTGTTTAACTATCATTAGCCATGTGATCATATTTTTGGCTATTTCACATCACTTCATATGATACGTGTTTTTTTCTATGCATTTATTTCTCTATGCACTTTTTTCTTCTATATCATTATTTTCTATATGTATTTGTATGCTTCATACACAGGTTATCTAATATGAATTAATTTCTCTATACACTTGTATACTCTATTCATTTTTTCTTCCAAGCCATTTTTATCCAAGAAATTGTTTTGTATATGCCTTTGTATGCTCTTGATTTAAAAAAACTAAATATAATGTAAGGACACTAGTAATCAGATAAATATAAAAGTATTCAAGAAAGATATAGCTATATAAATGCAAGAAAGAGTGATATACATACACACACACACACACACACACACACACACACACACACACACACACACACACACACACACACACACACACACACACATGGTTTTGTAGAATGAATTAGCTTTCCTCTGTAGGTTTGAACTATTTCTAGGCTGGTGACTAATCTAGAAAGGCTAAATCTAGGTGGTGTAAGGTCTAATTCAAAAATTGGAATGTGAGGATATTAGGGACAAAAGAACTTGGGAGAGGACATAGCCTCCTGGGCACTAGAGTTTGTTTTGGGCACCGGTGTCTAATGAATAGCTTTGTTCCTGGTTCTTTCTGTTTTTTTTTCTTTCCACTCCTTGTTCACTATAGGTCATATCAAGTTCACTACAATTCTTCTCAGTCACACCTATACCTATAAAAGAAACCCTAGCTACATGCACAATACACAAGAAAACATTAGATGAATAAAATATGCATATGATTGAGTCAGTCTAACCTTGGAGGTCGCCCTAATGTGATTTTCACCGAGAAATGCACTACATTTCGGAATCAAGTTAGTTCTGGTGTGTTTCTCATTGGAATAGTGTCCCTTGAGCTAGGTTTTCCTAGCGCTAGTGGCAAAAGAATAACAGGATAAAACTAATTTGTCCCAATGTGATATGTGTGGTATGGAATTCTGAATAGTTCCCACTATGTAGTGAATAATGCAGTCCCATAATATAGACCTTGATGTAGTAGATATAAAATATTATCCCCTTGTAATGGTATGTTCCCCTTGAAATGCTTTCCCCTAATAAGGTTAAATAATTTGTGTGTGTGTGTGTGTGTGTATGACTCATTCATTTAAGTTTCTTCATTAAAAGTGAAAGGTTGGCCTAGGGTGATAAAAAAGACAAGAAAGAAGTAACATCTAGAAAATTAGAAAGAGAGAAAGTGGATAGAAGTGCCCAGGGGATACAATAGTGCTTGGGTTCTCATGTCCTTAATGGGCGGATCTGTACATGTTCTCAAAAGGTAAAAAAATGAAATAAAAGTTGGCTAAGATGTCAACTGGTATGTAAAATTCTAAGTTACAAATCAGAAAAAACAAACAGTAAAGATGAAAAGTTTAAAAGCAATGTCAAAGCTTGGTTGTTGATGAGTAATTCTATTTCTTAGGAATCATGCATATAAATGAAATATTTAGAGGCTAGATGTACATAGTGAGTGTGTGATTTATTGACTGCATCTCTATGCATTTTTTCCTCTATACCATTATACAATTTATGCCATTATATGTGCTATGCAATTGTATGCTCTATGCATGAGTTTACTTCCATGTATTGATTTCTCTACACCATTATATGTTATATGCACTTATTTTATATAAGCCATGGTATGATCTACAGTTTTTTTTCTCCAAGACTTTGTATTATTTATAGACTTATTTGTTTTCTCTAAGCCATTATATGCTCTATGCATGATTTTTTCTATGCCTTGTTTTCTTTATGCATTGGTTTCTCACCACTTGTATAATCTATAATTAATTAATTACACATGATATATATCATGCATATTGATTCTTAGACAAATTGATTGATATATAGCTTGATATAAACACATATATAATAACACATTGCTTTTTACATCTCTTAATTATGGACACATTACTCATGACACATTAAATGATAAATTTATTGATATAAAACAATTTATCATAACACATTGATTTATACATATATTGATCCACACTCTTTCTCATAGAATATTGGTAAACATATATCTTGATCAAGATACCAATTATCATTACAAATTGATTGATGCATCTCTTTCTCTACACAAGTTCTTGTAACACATTGCTTGTACATATATTTACCTCTATACTTTCTCATAGCACATTGGTTAACACATAAGTTGATATAGATAAAATTTCTTATAACACATTAGTTTATACATATTTTAGTTTAAAAACATTTCTTGTGGCACATTCATTTTGAATCACACACACACACCTAATTATTACTAACACTTATCATGTCGTCATGTCTCTTTAGTTATATTTTCTTTATAGTTAGCCTATTATGTCACATTTTTCATGTATGTCATATGTCCCAATAGATCCATTAGGAGTTAAGTCATATTTATAATTTAATGCTACTTTATAATTTAATGTTATGCACTTAACTATTTAATTCTTTAGATTATTGGATATGTTTACCATATGTTGATCCATGAGATGACACATCATAATTGTTCTTTACTGATCATATTTATGCACATTTCTTATATCACCATGCTTAGTTTACATGGAAATATAATTCAGATACCATATGTTGTGGTTATATAATTTTTATAAAATGCTTTCTCTTTTGAGATAAGTAATACATTGCAACATCCCTTATCTCAAATGGATGAATAATGTGGGCTCTTCCAGTAGTTAACACAAATCATGTCCATGATGCTTCATAGTAGACAACATGATAATATTCACACATTTTATATACAACTATGCATGATAGATTACATTTTTCATATCAAATTTACATTTCAAGTGACTAGCTTTCCCTTCCCAAGCTAGAGATCAAATTCCTTCCACTGGATCAAACAACCAACTATATGGCAGGCACTATGGATTTGGGATGGTCCTTCATTACAAATTACAAATTTAGGTACACTTATGGCATTTACTCAACTCTATAAACATGGATGATCTTATGAATTATATAAAGGTGACTTAGCTACATTAATTCTAGATGGAAACTTAGCTACCTAACACTTGATGATGATATAGCTATCTAAATCTTGATGGATACTCAACTAACCTATTGATATAAGGTGACTTATATACCTAATGATTGATGGTAATAAAGCTACCTAATTCTTTATAATGATTCAAATTACCTTATGCTAGATGGTGACCTAGTTATTATCAACCAAAATGAGAACCCCACCCACTCATGTTAACCTTGTTCTCTAAATCACTAATATACTTTTTTCTTGGATCCAAGTTACTTGTTTGTGACATCTTTTCTTATACCATAGATTGTGATGAATTTTATAACATGTGTGGCACTTAGTGTCATCACATTACACACACATAATATATTGTGGCTCATGTATCACTAGGAAGACTTAACATATTCACCCTCCTAAGCCTTTCCATGATATGAACCTTTATGCATCATCATAAAGTGCTAACCCATCATGACCACACTCTTTTTCCCCCTTGTAAAATATTTTTGTCTAACTCTTTCTTTCTATCCTTCATTTCTTTATATAAAACCATGTTTCTAATCCAAAATAAATCTAATCTATTTTGCAGGAAAATAAATCTAAAGAAACCATCAACTAAGTATCTCCTATCAAACAAATTCTAAAAGACATTACCTCTCACAAGGAACTTGTTTATCTTCTATCACTAGAGAATTCTCTTATAAAATTACGAATATCCTAATAACACTGTGTTCCTCAGAAATGGTGAAAAAATGATGAGGGTTGTCAATCCTCAAAATTAATAATGTTAATCTAGAGCTGGTGTCTAAAAACAATATGCAATAGGAGAGAGATATCGCTAGCAAACAATTCCTTCTACCAAATCCACACTTATAGGAATTAAAAAGAAATATTATAGGAATAAGAAACACACTTGCATGAATTAAAAAATGCTTAGAGGAATTTAAAAACACTTAAAATTAAATTTCACACTTGCATGAAAGTCAAACACACTTGTAGGAAAGGAAATTGCTGAATTGAAAAGAAAAGATAAACATAGGAAACACTTGTATGTTCACAAAAAACTGTACACCAAAATAATTATTACATAATACAAGGAAAAATAAAATAAACATAAAAACATAGATCCATCTTCCTTATAATGAGTGGCAAACTCATTCCTCAGAAGATGATTTTAAAATACACTTATTTACAAATGGATGGAATGGAACCTTAGAATGAATTGATAAAAAATATTGGAGATTACATTTTGTTGTGTGGAAGTTTGCAGTTATAATTTCATGTTTCCAATCAAATCATTATTCTAAGGAATACATCTCAGTAAAATATTATCAACTAAGATTTCAATCTATCCAAAAAGAATCAATCTCCATAAAATATGGAGAGAGCTTGTGTGCACTCTAAATAACAATCCGACTCTCTTATTTTATTGCCGAGAATAAAAATGAATATTGATTCTTATTTATTCTATAAATAATAAAACACTTATAGAAATATATATATTTTTAGAATGAATTCCAAAACTAGATAGCAATGATTTCTCAAACCACCCTTGGATTTATGTTCATCTATATAACTCTAGTATTCATCTTTAGAGCTCTAATGTCCAACTCCGAAGCTATAATGTTCAAATTCAAAGCTATACTAGTAGTATTTGAAGAAAAAATGATAGAATCTGAAGCCAGAATGCTAGACTTTGAAGTCAAAATGCTAGACTCTGAAGCCAAAATGATAGGCTCCGAAACCAAAATGGTAGACTTTGAAGCCAGACTAAAATGGCTATAACTTTTGCATATAAAATCGAATCAAGATGATTATTTTTTTGAACTTGTATAATTTTTCAAGAGGAAACTAAATATATAATTATATTTGTGTTTTGGTATATTCTTGATAAATTTATTTTAAATTTTCCGTAAACTTGTATTAAGGAGCCGCCCATAGCACTGTTGAACATTTCCGGAGCTAGTGAAGGAACCTCTAGAGATAATGCAGTGCTGAAATAACAATATTTGGAACTGATATGAGATATTTATAAGATTCTCCAAGTCTAGTTGTAGCTTTTTCTTAGCGCTAAAAATGCCTTATTCAACAATTATAGCAAAGTATGGACTCCATATGCACAAACTGGCATCTTTTTCCCAATAATCATTCAAAATAGATTAAACAAAGATAAAAAATGAATTATAAAGAAATAATCATGATATATACTCTCTATTTTATCCTAAATAAACCATAAGTTTAGAAATTACACTTATATCCACTTTATGTAATATATGCAAGGAAAAAGAATGTCAAATCTTGTATAAAATGGGCCATTTTTTGGGCTCATCATAGATGCAACCAAAAATTAAACTGATGTAGCAATTCAGAGGTAGCAAGGATTTGTATCAAGTGAAATATTGTGCATATAAATGCATAAATATCAAAGCAACGTGAGAGAACAAACAATGTCTTTATCGTACAGATTAACCAAAACACGTCGTATGGATTTATGATTAGTAGAAATAATAATAAACAATATATCTGAAATAATTGCAATATTGATATCAAAGTCATCAAAAGTGATGATCATAGAATAAGATAGTGTATGATTAAATATTCCAATCATTGCATCCAAGGGGTGATCATAAGAGGGTGGAAGAGGCACCACACGATAAGCATTATGTGCATCTCAATAATATTTGATAGTGTCATAAAGCTAGGAAGTAGATCATTAAATATTTTGAGCTTAGAGTTATAATTTATTGGCTTCAAAGATTCACTAGGATCAAACCATTCAATAGCTTGAGAATATATAAGATATTGAACAACATGACAAAGATTTAAGCACCTATTTGCAGAGTTCTTGATACATCAATGATAATCACAATTTGCATTAACATTGAACTTATTTTCTTGAGGTCTACTCATATCAACCTCAAACATTAGAGGCACAGATATGATATTGCACCCAATAAATTGTTTCAAGACGATGTGAGGAGAACTTGACAAGTGATTAAATTGATGACACATGTGCTATGATTGTACCTTAACAGGTTATGAGATGACATTAACAGTGTCTTTAGAGAGAGATTTGACATCATTAGGATTACTTTTGAATGTGGGTTTTCTTGAAAATGTAGGATTGGATACGAGAGGATAGTTAACAATGTATTTGAGTTTGTTCATATATAACAACTTATCCTTGCACTCTTTCAAGGTATGTTATAGATGGTCGAAAGATATAAACTTGTCAAACATGAATGAATCTTGTAAAGGGGATAATAAGATTTGTGTGAATAGATCTTATAATTCATTATCATCTAAGATATTATTTAGGTCAGTGAGCAGGGTATTGTAATGCAACAAATAGGAATCAAGAGGATCACTAGGCCCTTGTTGTATTCAAGCCAATTGTGTATAAGAATTGTTTTCCTCAATATTGATGGAAAATTATGCCAAAAATAGATTTGATGAAGCCATAAATTCCCTCACAAAGTGGATAGAGAGAGTGTAGAACCAATTTAATGCAAATTTGTTAAGAAATCAAGGGAAGATATTGGTAAGAAATATTTCAATAAAATAATAATCAAAATAAGAAACATGGAATGAGAAAATATGCTCAACAAGATTCCTTTTTCATCGTAGATAGGAAATTTAGGAGAAAAAAAACCAATGGGTAGCAGATAAGAAACAACTTTGGGTGCAAGTGGATTGTGAAGCAACTAGATTTATGTTAAATCCATAATATTAAAAGAAGTGGATGCACCTTGTTACAACTATAAGATTTGTGCTTGTAAAGTATGAACAAGTGATTCAAGGGCTTGCGTGCTAGAAGAAGACACATGTGAACCATGAGGAGTATATGTGGGATGTGTAGTAGTAATTGTGGTTGTAGGGATATACATAGAGACATTTGGCATTGATAAATGAGGTGCACCCAAAGGGTTATGTACCATAGATATGGGAACAACAAATACAAGTAAAGTGAAATAAGTTTGGGGTTTCCCAACAAAGGAATCTTCACTATAATTTTGATCATAAGCCAACTTAGCTATAAGAAGAAGAATGATAGGCTCAATGTGGTGAGGATTTTGACAAATATTTTTATAAAAATTAGACACAAGTTTTACTTTATCAATATCCACAATGTGATTATCATCACATGGGAAAAGTCATCAGGATGCTCACTATGAGTTTGAAGATCATAAAATGAGAGCTCATTAGCTTAGTCAAGAATGGAAGGATTGCTAGAAATATGCATTGGAGATGAGTCCATGGAATTGTGATGCTTGAGAATAGGAGGAGAAATATCAAAATGTTTAATGGGTAATTGGAAAGTCAAGAATTATGCGAAAATGGTATAGGAGTAAAACATGTGCACTTTGACATAGTATAAGTTATTGAAGAAGGAATACTAACATTACCCTTGGGGATAGGATATTAGTAGGTGTAATACAAAAATAACTGAGATGATCATATATTACATTAAGGACTCAGCAAAAATCAGGTTCACTAAAATGTTTAATTCTTAATTAAATTTAGGTCAACTTAATTAGGTCTTAGAATATATTAGAGTTGACTACAAATGACACAAACATGTAACGATATAAATGTTATCTCAGATTTACAACTAAGAATAGATAGAAAGAATTAACACACACGCCGATCAACCTAGCATGATATTGAAAGCACAAAATATATGTATGAGGGAACTTAGCCGATTTCAGGTGACTTATGGAGAGATTATGGACTTTGTAATAACGAAACTAGGAGATCTGAATATGGATAACCTTTGCAATTGAGATTGTCCAACTGTAAATGCACATGGGTTGAGACTGTACATTAGGTCAAGACTATATTGTATAGTCCATCCCTTTTTTAATGATCTTGGACCTACTCTAAATTAGCCTATGTAACTTTCTGGGTTACTCACCTTCCTAGATTTATATGTTGTTGTCAACCCCTACTTTTCACACATACAATGAGACTTTATAAATGAAATGAACATCATCTCAAATCATATCCATGGATGCATATTTATGCAAAAACAACATTATAAGGGTTCTGGGCACCCCAATGCACCGTTGATATTTACACTAATCCAAAGAGGCCTCAAATAAACACATTATTCTCCACCTAACATGTGATATCTAGATAGGTCAATAAAATTTTACATTTTATTTGACCATGTTTTCTTTGATTTGGATCTTGATAAAACACCTGGAGAGAGGATGTTTGGATGCTTGTAGATGAGAGATATGGATTCCTTGACCTAGTTTGTAGCTTCATACTTGATATGGGTGTTTCCCTAATGACTGTAGATGTGCAGTTCCAATATTTAGGGAGCTTTAGATGCCTTTTACAAGTGTATGAAGTGAATGATCTAGTGCATTTCCTTATGAGTTACAAGGTATCGAATGAGGTAGTGTTTAATTACTTATATAGGGTTTTATAGATGATTTTTCTAAGAAAGGATGACACAAATGAAGTATAAGGCCCAAAAAAAGATGTCAACTTGAGAGTATAGTTGGTAGACATGTCGGTCTAAGACCATATAAGTAGGTCAAGAATGGATATACAGTCCTAACCAATTTGTATGGTCTTGACTAGGAGTAGAGAATGTGTTAAATGGAGTTTAGATCTGGTAAAAAATGTCTCTTTATTGATTTTATGCATTGTATTCTCAAGATGTGTTGATGTAGACACAAAATCATGCACTTTAGAAATTATTTAGTCCCAGTCTCATACTACTATTCATATGGTTTTTGAGTGAAGAAAGTACTAAGTAACCCCTTCCTTTTGGCCATTTTACTTTATTTTCTGTCATCATTGTCGACCTTCACCACATACATTTCCAGTTTGGTTTTTAGCATTTTCCTTCATTCTAGACTTTATTGGGGCACCCACATGTGCCCTAGTCCCAGTCGGGGAACTTTAATCCTTTCTCCACTTTCCCACCACCTTTTGGGCACTTTCTAGCTGTTTGAATATTCTATATTTTTGTGATCAGCCTCTTCAGGGTTAATTACAAAATTAGAACAAGAGAACCATATAAATACAAAGTTATGAGTCCATAATTAGGGACTAAGCACTAGTCACTACTATCATCGACCAAGAGTTACATCCATATAAAACATCTAGAGCTCATTTACATCCATCTAGCTCCATCACAAGGCACAATGTTGGTTCATCTGCATCACACTGCATAGGAGGGAAATTTGTTCTATTCCATCCACTATTCTATTACATTTTCTACACATAGTTATTGCTCGTTACTTTCACAAACTTTGACTGCCACAAGAGAAACCTAGGGCATGATTGCACATACAAACACATAGAAATACATTGTTTATGAGATGTAGTGCAAATCTTAGATAGTAAGTCCACCATTGTGGCCACTAAGGACAGTCTGACCCCTTCATTTGCATTTTTCTTTTTTTAGGGTTTGATGCTTGTTTTGGGGTCTTATAGGTTTATTATTCATCATTGATCATTGGCAACATTAGTAAAGAATGAGTTATACTTGATAGAAAACAAAGGATTTCATCATCATAAAACCCTCTAAATCTAGTTTATGGACCTCTTACATAGACCAGGGTGCCCACAACTCAGACTAGGGCACCTACATGCACCCTGTTCCTCTCCTAGATGCCCCAGTCTAGCTAAACAGATCATATATGTCCTTTTCGAGACCTTTGTATGTTCATTCCTGCTTCTAGAATATCCAATCTATTTTACAACATAATCCCAAATAGTCGTCGAACTAGCTAAGCTCCTTATAACCCTACTTGTGAATTAGGGTTTCACATTTGATTCACTTAGTTGTTTGGGTCACTTCCTATATTTATTTATTGTTGTTCCTAGTTTAGATTAACTTAATAAAATCTACATTTTAGTTAATCATTTTGGTGAAACCGACATATCCAACCCCTTCTTCTAATCATGTCTTCACCCTATCAATTCTTGGCTTAATCATCTTATCCTACTTTCATGCCTACTAATTTTTCTGATATAACTACTACTTCTGATTTCATGCATGTGCATACTCAACATCGTCCTCACTTTGTCACACCTAGGGCTGATCCATTTATTAATATAGTTATTACTCATTATACTCATCTTAATCCTCCTACGACTCTACCCAACTCCATTCCTCTACCCATTACTTCGGTAGCCCCTCCCACTTCTTTTTTAAGGGATATGACATCATTGAGAAACTTGAAAATATGCACACTAAGATCTCTCTTTATGAATTAGTGTATAAAGTACCATATTTTTGTAACATACTAGAGGCTTCCCTTCATGTTATTCATATTGAAATTTATAACTTTGTGTTGGCCTTTACACATATTATATATTCTCTTCCCAATATTCCACATGGTATATATTTCAATGATGAGGATATGTCACCTTTTACTAAAAGAAATCTGTGTGCACCTTTTCTCATTACTTTCGTTGTTAGCATTACTTGCATCAAATGAGTCCTCATTGATAATGGATCATCCCTTAATCTATGTTCTCATTCTCTTTTAACACAATTGGGTATTAACGATAATCTAGTTTATGAGAATTCTACTCTCATTCGAGATTATGATTCTACCACTCACACATGTCTAGGGACTATCTCATTACACATTCGGGTCGGTCCTAAAATTGTTCTCACTAATTTATATGTTATATATGGCTCATTTCAATTCAATCTCTTGTTAGGTAGACCTTGGATTCACGCAATGCAAGAAGTTCCATCTACTATTAACCAATGTGTAATTTTTTTGCATGATGGATATTAACATACTATCATTGCAGATCCATATCCATTCAAATATTTTCGTATAGACCCTATTACTATTATTCCTATCCCACCTTCACAATGTATTACATATGGTAGCCTTGACACATATGACATTGGTCAGTCTAGTGCTTCATGGTATCCTTCTACTACTGCCAATACTCCAGCTATTTCTACTTACACTATGACTATTATCTCACTTACAATATCAACTCCTATTAATGTTTCCTCTCCACCTACTGCGATACCCTCTACTCCTACGCCCATGGTGCCACCTACCAACATACTCGATAATGATATACAACACCATGATGCTAACACCGATGATTTAGAGGACTCTGATGATGAAGTGGATGCTATCGAACTCATTGATGAAGAATTAGGTCAACTAAATTTTACACCTCTTGACGTCGAAGATTCTTACTTCGAAGATACATTTTTGGGAAATGGTCAAGGTGAATATAAATTCAAGACCCCTCCCTCTACTAATGCTATGATACTATACCGAGGATATATAAATAGTGCAGATGCTAGTATATCTTCTCCTCCACGAGTTGCAACTCTGCTACCTCCTTTTACATGCACATTATTTATCAACAATTCCTTTTGGCAACACATCCCAATTAACTCCACTTTCTTGAATATTAATTGTACATGTGACAATTTGGTTAAGTTTTTCATGACATTTAAGGACATCTTACCACCTCTTCATTCACCACAGCTTTATCATGGCTATTTTCACATTACGACTGCTTATGGCTTGTGTGTCTTTCATTTGGCAATATTTATTACATGCACCCCTCATGACTCTCCACTCACACTTAGATAGTCTTGGATTGACTATATTGGTAGTACGATAGATGTTAACCATTATTTGCTTACATTTCCTATGCCTTTTATAAATATCTCTATTCCTAATGACTCTTCTCCCACGTTTACGCTCCAAATATCTCCCATTGGCATGCCCATGGTTTTCCACCGATAGCCTTTACTAATGAGGAATATGCAATGAATGTGTATACATTATGTCACAATGGTCCTTATACAACCCTCCTGACTCTATATATTATCATGTCTCCAATGCTACTCCAATAAGTTTCGACCATGATAATTATGATCTCCTTGATAATGACATATAATCACCTTCCCTACCGTACACTAGGGGGGCATAACATCTAACAAATCCCCCATCATAATATTATCATCAATGCATCTCTCATCTTTGCATTCTCATACATTGATCTCCTTGCATAGGAAAAATCATTAACCATTTTGGCGTCAACATTACCCGATGACACACTCTTGTGCTTTGGTTCACACTTGACTATTAAGGTCATACCACACATGAACCCCACACACTGCATAATATCTACTACACACTAGTTTTATTCACACTTTGCATCTTACATCACACATTCTATAGTTAGTTTACATCATTTTGACAGTTACACATCTACACGTTATACATTGTACTAGTCCTCATCATACATGTGTCACACTTGCATATAACATTACATAATACTCATCATGCACATCACATAGTGTGCATTTCACACTTTTATTCTATCTATGCATTTTTGCATTTCATATCACTCATCCTACACATCATATGGTCATTTATTATCATCACACATGCTACATCATCTTCTACATGCTGCACTCATTACCCTATGACACACTTTAGTTCCTCTGTCCATACTTGAATACCGAGGGTTTACAAATCAAATGGACCTTGTCATCATTTGATCTATCTTTCATTCAACATTTCTAGGTTAGTGACATATGCTATAGGCTAAATGGTCACCTGTTCCCATCATCTAACAGTGGTATATGCTTTAGGCTACATCACCACTCACTCTCTTCATCTTGTAGTGGTATACGCTTCAGGCTACATCGCCACTCCATTTATTCATCTTCTAGTGATATACACTTTAGGCTACATCATCACTCGCTTGATAAAACTTTTATGATATATGCTTCAACTATAAGGGTCACACACACATAATCTCTAGGTTGCATATCTTCACAACACATATACACATTCATCACAGTGTGTTGGACACAATACACACTATTCGACCATTTCCCGATGAAACACTCTTATTTACAGTTCATTCTTGACTAATGAAGGGTAAAAGTAAATGAATCTCACTACATACATTTCCATTCACTCAGGGGGCACATGGCTCCTATCACTGCATCTTGTATTCCATTCCATCCATCCACAACATACTGCATGTCATGGTTGATTTTACTCTTGCTTGCATTTGCTTGTTCATGGTCACATTATTACACATGCTAGATAGATCTCTTGTGTGTAATTTATTTATACCATACCCACATGTTCATTCATGCCTTTTCTTAGTTGTGATTGTTGTTACATGTAACACGAATGCTCACCTTCTACCCATAATACACTGGTCGTTGGGGCATCCATATTCATCTCTTCCATGTGTTATTGTTTCATTTTGTACTTAGCACTTTTCATTACTTGCTTATACATGCTTTTGACATACTAGTTATCTTTCTAACATGCTAACGGGTGTTTGATGTGCAACATTTTTTATGCAGGGATATTTGCTTCTATACTTGAATGTTACATTGTTCGTTATTTCTTGTCCTTGTTTATAGGCTTTGCCCTATATTTGG
Source organism: Taxus chinensis (assembly GCA_019776745.2). NCBI lineage: Eukaryota > Viridiplantae > Streptophyta > Pinopsida > Cupressales > Taxaceae > Taxus > Taxus chinensis. The sequence continues at coordinate 811,468,709 of CM034148.1, forward strand.
TGTGCACACTTGTTTTTTGTATACGGCCATTATTGTCTTGTGTGCCTTATGACATCGTGAGTGGTGTCCCATGTTCACAACCTGATTTAGCGGTCTACTCTGTCTTCTTGTGTGTTTACATTACTATATTTCTTGGTAGCTTAAACTTTTCTTTCTACATGCATGCTTGTTCATACTCACACTTGTTTTTAGATAGCCCTCTTCTTTGTGTGTGCCTTGATTTCTACCAAGTGCATTCCTTTCCCCTTGTACAGAAGAGTTATAGAGTTCATGCGGTTGGTCCTCTTTAGGGGATGCATTCTCCTATCAGCGACGTTGCATGTGCCCCCAAAGAGGGGGACATCATTTTGGGTTTTTTACATACTACATAACACTTCTACATCAGTTCAGCTCATTTAGTTTCCACCTTTGGCATTGTGGATTATACAATGACTAAGTTCAAACCACTGTACAAACCCCGTAACTAATGGATTTTATAGGACATGGTTGTACTTAGCATTCTAAGGAGTAATTATAGGTTAGAGGATACACTAGAATTCCTCTCTACATTGCTTTGGCTAGTGGCGTCAGATCGCCCAAAAAACTAGATAGTACAAAGATCTCTTCACACATATTTAGGGAAGCAGTTACAGGTTGGAGGATATAAGGGAATTCCTCCCTAAACATCTTCATCCTATGGTGTCAAATCCCCTGAAAAACCTAGGAATGGATATCCTCTTTCTACACCCTTTACTCTCATCACAAATCAGGTGCACATGTTCCTTTTACACTTTTCATACTTTTATTTCAGTATTTTCATTACTATATACATGCATTTTTACATATATACATGTGTATTTGACTACTTGACCATAATATCCTTGTAGGTCCGACCGTATGAGAAGAAAGAAGTCAACAAAAAAAAACTACATAAAATGGGGGCAATAACAACAACATATTGCGACATCACACAAATTTTTGCCTTAGGTTCACTCTCATCACTTTTTAATGCTTTTACATATTTAGTTTCCATGCTTCATCATATTTTTGTCACTTTGTGTTTTTTCTAGTCCTTCTGCATTTTATTTACACCAATCTACATGAAAATCAAGTACACACCTCTATCTACTTTATGTTATCGAGCTTGTCACTCAAAAACATAAATTGGGGGAAAATGTAGAAAAAAATCATGCACTTTAGACATTATTTAGTTCTAGTCTCATACTACTATTCATATGGTTTTTGAGTGAAGAAATTACTAATTAACCCCATCTTTTGGCCATTTTACTTTTTTTTATGTCGTTATTTTTGACATTTATTACATACATGCCCAGTATGTTTTTAGCATTTTTCATCCTTCTAGCCTTGAATGGTGTGCCCGGGCTAGTATTGGGGACCCTATAGGCACCCTACTCGTATCCGGGGTGCCTTGACCCTTTTTCCACTTTCCCGCCACCTTTTGGGAACTTTCCACCCATTTGAACATTCTATCTTTTTGTTGGTCAGCCTCTTCAGGGTTAATTACAAAATTAGAAGAAGAGAACCATATAAATACAAAGTTATGAGTCCATAATGAGGGACCAAACACTTGTCAGTACTATCATCCACCTAGAGTTGTATCCATCTAAAGAATCTAGAGCTCATTTACATCCATCTAGCTCCATCACAAGGCACAAGGCTAGTTCATTTGCATCACACTAAATAGGAGGAAATTTTATTCTATTCCATCCACCATTCTATTACAATTTCTACACATGGTTATTGCTTTCTAATTTCACAAAGTGCAACTGACACAAGAGAAACCTAGGGCATGATTATGCACCCACAAATAGAACTACATCGGGTTTAAGAAGGGTTCATTTTCATAGACCTCTTGGAAATCGGAGGTGGAAAATACTTGATGAATATCCCTGGAATTGGTTTTGCGGGAAGGAAATTTTTTGGGGGGTTGTATGAAAAGTTTTCACCTAATTTTCAAGTGGTGTGATAGAAGGCTGCAGACGTGCAACAAAAAATTTGTTGTCATGTGATAGTAAACTTGTTGTCGCATGATAGTAAACCTCATGTCATTCGTTAACAAGATTGTTGTCGCACGACAGGAATTTTTCTGTCACGCGATAAAAACCTTGTTGATGCCTGATAGGAGGTTTGTTGTCGTGCAACAACAAGTTTGTTGTCGCGCAACAACAAGTTTGTTGTCACGCAACAACAAGTTTTTTGTCACATGACAAAATTTTTTTTGTCATGCATCTACAGCCTTCACCCTCTAGTTGTGCATCAACAAAATCTTAATGTCACATGTCAACAAACTCTCTATCGTGCGTCTGCTTCCTCCACACTCCTATCATGCTTTAACAAACTCTCCTTGTCACACGTCAAAAAACTCTTTGTCACACGTCTATAGCCTCCGCCCTCATGTCCCACATTTATTATACTTGATAATACATATGCCCCCAGGTGGTATGAGTGAGCTAGTAGTGTTCTACCTGGTGAATATCTATGACTATATAGGGGATAGTTTCAAGGGTAGGTGAAGACAACCCCTAAAAAAATTAAACTATAATTTTTATGCAAACAGGTCACTCACCCACGCTATAAAATTTAGCTTTTCAATTTTTTCAAAAATGGAATATTTGCCACTAAAATTATCCATGGATCTGAGATGTAGTGAAGTGCTCAGTTAGTAAGTCCATTATTGTCATAGTTGTGGATAGTTTTACCCCTTCATATATATCCTAGAGTTTATCACCAACATCCCAAGGCGCACTGGAACATCACTTAGCCTAGACTAAGAGCTCATTTGAAGCATGCAAGGGTACCATATCCCTCTTTTATGTCATCTTATTCAATAATTTAGAATGATTAAACATATATTCCATATCCATAACAAATAATTAAGTATATTGCATAACATTAACTAGATCTAGATCTTTAACCATTAAGCATGAATACTCAAACAAGAACCAAGATTAACTTTACCATACATGAACCAGTAATGGATGTGTCTACAATCAATATCCAGCCACAAAGATCCATTATATTAATTGTTGTAAAACACAGAAGTTGTTACATACATAATAAAGTCACCATGAGTCATGCGTGTGTACAAACCAACAACATAACTCTACAAAACATGGATCTACTAAATTGTGCAAATCAATACATATTTATAGGGGTGGGGACTTTTCCCTTAGACATGCATGATCAAAAATAGGGTACATGTTAATAATAGCCATAAATGATACATGATAATTAAAGAGCATGCAAGCTCACTATTAATAGATTATATAATAATACAACAACATATAATCCTATTAATAGCCTCAAAACAATGTGCATGGAGCTTGATCTTATACTTGTCCAAAATATCCTTTGCATGCTCTTTAAGTATTCTACAAAATGTGCTTTGAACACTCAATGTCCATAATTAGCCTCAATCTTCAAAATGGATAAGTCCCAATTTCAAACCTTCCTAGGCTCACCCTATTTTTCTACACTTCCATGTGCATATTCCCGCGTCCTTCACCCATGCACCCAATCCTTATGTGCTTTCATACTTATGCCTGTATTCCATCATCCCAACATTACCCCACACTAATTTCATTTCCACCCTAGTAATGAGTAATCCAACTTATCCCTCCATGAGTAAAAGAATAATAAATGAAAGAATAATTGTAACAAAACAATAAAGAATAGGCTCCCTACACTTCTGCAGATAAAATTAACTTTGGATATTCGACCTTTACCTCTGCTTCAAGCTCATTCTAGTCACTCAGCTCTTTATTTCTTTTGTCAGGGATGTCTACCAATATTGCTTCCATTTCATCAAGTGTCATGTTCTCCCCTTCATTCTACATACTGCTATGAGAACATTGGCCATGCTAGAGACCATCCCTTCCATTACATCCATCTTCCACGTGATGAGTTTCCCAATTTATTTTATTCTTTCCTTGTGCGGGACTTGGTGGCTTCAAGCGCATCATGTTTGCTTCTACCAGTGTAAGCCTCTCCATGTGCCCAAGTGCTTCATTATTCACTTCCTGAAGGACTTCATCTTATTTTGCCATAGTCCTTGTCTTTATTATCACATCTGGTTTTGTGCACATAGTCAATGCCAGATTTTCTTTCTTTATTTCATCCTTCAAAGTCTACAATATGGATTCATAACTTGTAATTTTTTACACAATTGTGGCCTTGGCCTTCGCTTCCTATTTTGCAGCATCCTTAGGTTTTGGCATATGTACTCGGGCCTTCATCCATCACCAAATTCACAAGTGTGTGTATGGAATGCATTACTGAAGGAAAATTTTTTGGTACTTCCTTCTCCAAGTGTGGCCTTACCTTTAAAACCTCATCCCCAATTTATTCGGCCATACTCGTCAATGCTTCCACCTTCGCCTTAGATTTTTCCTTCTCTTCTGGTCAGGAATTTTATTTCTATTTCCCTGTCCTTCTTATCATTGAGAAGTGCTCTAATAGTTTCCTCTTTAATCTATGTTTTTACACACAACTTCTGTAGATACCTTCACCAAAGCATTTCTTACCTACTCATCAAACATGACAGGGGGCTTGACAGTCACATGGTGAGAATGTGGCACCTTCTTCAATCTATGTGACACACATGATTCCTCACATACATAAAATCAAGAGGCTCATCCATATGAGTCTGCATGCTCCATGATAATTTTCCTGTGCGTGTAGTTTTCATGTCTACATCCATGAACTCCCATCCATATAGGTATTTAGGTTCCAAAGTGCTTTGGAATCATGCACATGTATGATTTTTCTTGGTCATCAACATACCCAATGGATGGAGTCTCATATGTATCTTTCCCTCTTCCTTTTTGGATCTCTTACCCTTTGGAATCTGGGTAGCCTGAATCCAATACTGGTTCTTCACCTTCCTTTGTGGTATGAGCCACACCTGATGATTCACCCTTATCTATTTCTATCCCAGTTTCCCTCAACTCCTCTTCATTTTTGTTCATCTCCTCTTCCCGAGGATCTTCCACATCCTCAGTCTTCCCTAGAGTATTTGATCACTTTCCCTAGATTTATCTTCTTCATCATCCTTCCTAGGAATATACCTACACCTTTTCTTCTTTTCTGGCTCTACCTTCACAGGTGAAGTCCTAGGTGACCTTTGAAGGGTCTGTGAAGTTCCCGTGCTCTGATCCCTTGTTCTTATTAGCACTATTTTAAACTATGGCTCCTCAGTAGTCTGTTCTATGTCTACCTCCATCGTGATAGTCTCCAACACTTCATATTCTTGCTGCAGTGGAGGAGTTACCTCATGCTCTCTTTTCTCTCCAACCATAGGTTGTCTTCTGCCCTATGCTCCAGGCCACCACTTTCTTCCTGTAGTTCTTATTCTTCTTCTTATTCTTCCACAAGGGGTAAGGTGTCTTCTTCATCTTGTAGTGTACCAACTGTATGCTTCCCCTTGGGTGGTCCAGGAGCTTGAATTCATTCTCCACATATCTCCCATTTTCCAATCCTTGGTTTGAGGTGAATATATACAAGGGATGCCCCCGAATTTCCAATGGCCAAACTCATAGCCTTCATGTTAATGACATTTGAAATTAACCTTTCAATATATGCAGACTTACTTGGATACACGTAAGTCTTCTTGAGGGTGTGGTAGTCATAGTCTACCTTGTCTGCATTGAAGACCAGATGGTGCGCATCCAAAACCTATGTGTACAGATGCTTAGAAATAATGCGTGGTGAAGGCATATGGGAGCTTTCACTAGGGGCTCCATTTTCCATCCTTCATACCAAAATGCGCAATGCAAAAGTGCTGATACACTACAAAATGTACCTATTTTACCAATACCATAGGAAGCTCCTTTGGTATTCTCCATTATCTTCTTCAAACACAATCGCGTAGGCACTCATACCACATTTCTGCTCTCTACTTGAAGGGTCCACTCATGGTCCCATCACAAGTATACTTAGAAAATCTCTCTGTAAGAGATTTATTCTCCTCAGGATATTTAAAAACTTTATCCTTTGGCCCATCAAGCACTCCAATTTCTAAAAACACAAGAGATAACAGGATCACACCGAAACTTATCTTCTCACCTTGGTGCACTTCCTCAATGATGGTTTCAACAATGAAACCAACCAAGTTGTAAACTACACCTTAAGCCATTTTCTTCATTATGTGCAACCACAATGTATTTACTTGCGACCATCACTCTTGGTCATTAAGCTTTGTGAGGAGGTGCGCTGCTACCTGAACCACTGGATACTTCTACATCTTGTCAATTTCCATTCCATGCCCTCCCTTTTTGTAACCCAATGCTTTCCTAGTCACAATTATGCCTTCTTTGTTTGTCAGATCACTGCTAATCTCTTGTGCCTGAACTTTTTAATCCTATCAGAACTCCCAATTAGGGGTGTGGTGATCCTCATCATCGCCCAAAAAGTAGAAAAAGTCCTCATGGACTCTACTCATTAACCACTAGTACAATTTTTAGTTTACCAAAGTAAGGGAGTTCATACAGCTACAAAGCTCCCACCTTTGTCAATAATTTCTTACCCACGTCATCATACACGACCATGTCATCCATTGTTCTCTTGTTTGTCTTTACAACCAGTAACTTGTCCAGTTCATCCTTATTATCTTTAGTTATGTGATTGTAATCACTTACTTTGCACCGATGGACGTGTGAGTCCCAATCATGACCCATAAAACCCCCCAGGGTATTGCATCTCTGAGAAATGGATTTCAGGGTATCCTCTACTTTCGATCTCGACTTCCTTCTACTTCTTCCCCCTTGTGGCCACTCTAGGTGCTCTCTTCGGTGCCATATCAATAATAAAGGTGTGTTCTTTTAACTAATTCAATCTCTGCAAACTCAACCCTGCACGTGCCCTAGCTTGAAACTATGTGCCCTACCAAATCTAAACCCTAACTGTCAATTTTCTTCCTCACATGCCTCTGCTTTGCTAAAACACTTCTCTAAATGGAGCGGACAATCTCCCTGGTGTGTAAATCTGACAAATTCAACTGGTTCGTAGCTCTCCGCACTTCACATCTCATTTGCTAGCTCGCTTGTCAACAACTCACTTGAATGCTCTTGATCTCAAAGGTGAAAATGATTTCACAACACCACTTATATAGATTTTCAAAAAGTTTCCACATTTATTGCTCTCTACCTACCACCATACTTCACATTAATTGGATGTTTCTAAAATTTTCTGCATTGATTTTTCTGTGCCATATCATAACCTTCTGGCATGCCTACTACTCCTTTGCCATAGACCTCCTTTTGCACACCTTCTATGCCAAAGTACTTATCCACTGCACCTTTTACTAAGTAGTTTTCACTGCTTCAGCCTACCTCACATTACACTGTGTTTTCATTTATCCATACGTGGTCTTGAGAAAATTTTCCTCTATCTACACCTTTACTTCAAGCACCTGCACAAACATATCTTTATGCATACCCATCTTCAGAGAATCATTCAAACCTTGGTTCCATGTACCTTGTATATACTCCACCCCACACTAAGGGTATGCGCAGTCCTCTGTGCATGAAAACACTTAGATAGTAATAAGCTTTTGGCATGCAAGCACACTTATTACACAAAACACTGAAATAAATTGACAAAATCATAACAACAATGAAAGGAAACACGTGTAAAGGAAAATGCATTAATGGAAAACTAATCTAATGGAAATAGTGCCTTATTACAAACACTAAGAAGACTTATTTATAGTAGGGCTTCAGCCTACTCCCATTGAAGTAACTGGAAACCATGTTCCATCCAGTGCCTCTAATTGGAAAGCACCTGATTCAAGTATGTAAGTCATAATATATAGTCCCAACCAATGCACTTTAAGATTTTCAGGGTGGCACAAGAACTTTGAGTCATAAAAAGAACCATTTATCCAACTTCAAGCTTCTTATCCTTAATATGTCTATCATGATCATGCCTTTTTCCTAGATTTTTCTATCTTCTGACTCCATTTTTCTATAGCCTTTCATCCAACTGCATCAGTTTTTCAATGCACTCTTCAAGTGCTTTCTCATCAGCCAAACCTTCTTACGCACGCAATACGTAGAGAAGGTAACATGAATTCCACTGGTAGAACAACCTCCACACCAAACACCAATTGAAAGGGTGTGGCCTTATTCAACCTCTTGTAGGTTTCTGTATGCCTAAAGTACAACAGATACTTTATCATCCCATTCTTTCCTTCCAACATCACAAATTTTAGTCAATGTGTGGCTCAATATCTTGTTGAAAGCCTCAATAATTCCATTAGCCTGAGGGTGATAGGGTGTTGTTTTATGGTGTGCAACCATAAATTATTTCCAATAATATCCTGATGGTCTCATTAAGGAAATGAGTACCCCTATCACTCATCAAACTTAAAGGGCATCCATACCTACTGATAATGTTTTCCCACAGAAACCTTGTTGTTATAGCTGTCATGCAATCCTTTGTAGGCGCTGCTTTCACCCACCTTGTAAGATAATATACAAGTGATGATGTAGTGTGATCTAGTCGTACAACAAGGGTGGGGAAATAGGTCAATTGCCCACTTCTCAAAAGGTTATGTACTAGTAATAGGCCTCAAAGTCAATTTCATCTCTATGCCCAGGCTTTCCAAGGTGCTAACAGTGGTCACATGCCTTACAATATTCTTTACAATCCTTATACAATGTTTCCCACCATAGACCAATGAGTAAAATCTTATGCGTGGTGGCATCTCCTACATAATGTCCACCTACAATACCACCATGAGCCTCCTCCATAATAGCTTCATGCACTCATGCTCAAGTACACAGCAACACAAAACTTCATCCCAACCTAGTTTGTATAAGTCTCCACTGATCAACATATAAGGCACGAATATGTATAACAAGTTGTTTCTTTTCCAAGGTCTTCATTCCTTTAGGTGCCACACCTATTCACAAAAATACAAACAATATATTCTAATTCATAGGGTGCATAGTTCAATCTAAACAACTATGCATATGACATTGTGTCCTCAATTCTTTGTGTGTCCTCACCTGAATTAATCCTTGATAAATGATCTAGTCCAGAATTACTCTTTTCTGGCTTAACCACCAGAGTAAAATCAAATTCCTGAAATAATAGAATCCAATGGCATATGCCCCTGAAAAATGGGCTTGTTCACCAAGTACTTCAATTCCATGTGATCTGTATAGAAAATAAAAGGTGTTTCCAGTAAGTACTGTCAAAACTTATGCAGCATGTAGATCATGGACAAAGATTTGCGCTCTATAGTTGTATAGTTTTGTTCAAGCTGATGTCAATTTCCTTGCTTGCAAAGAAAATAGGATGATCAACAATACCTTCTCTAGGTTGGGCTAATACCATACCAATGGACATGCCAGAGGCATACGCATGCACATGAAAAGGTTAGGTCCATGAAGGAAAGTGCAAAATAGGCGTTGTAGTAAGCCTTTCCTTCAATGTCTCAAATGTGTGTTGTTGCACTCACCCCAATGGAACTTGCCTTTACTCTTCAATAATTCTCTAAGGGTGTAACAATCTTAGCATATCCTTTGATGAAATTCCTGTAATACCCTGTGTGCCCCAAGAATCCACACACCTTTCTCTGGTTAATAGGTTCCTCTAAACCCAAAATAACAACAACCTTAGTAGGATCCACTAACAAGCCTTCCTTACAGATGATATGTCCTAAAAAAGTTCCAAAAGGTGTAGCAAATACACACTTCTTAATGTTTAAAGAGATGCTCAAATGTTAACATCTCTCAAACATAATCCTCAAATTATCACAATGATCTTTCATAAGCCCATACACTGTCTAATCATCCAGATAAACCTACCAGAACTTATGAATAAAATCCTAGAATGCCTGCACAACAATGCACGAAAATACTGTAGGCACATTCTTTAATCCAAAAGGCATAACCATGTATGAAAAAATTCCCCATTCAGTGGTGAAATTTGTCTTCTCTTGATCCTCTTTAGCTATCCTCACTTGATGATATCTAGAAAATCCATCAGTGAAGGAGTAGATTTTCGCCCTGCAATGCCTTCAAGATTTCCTTCAGTAAAAGGTGTGGGAAAAGGATCAATTACACATGCAGCATTCAACTCCCTATAATCCACACCAATTTTGATTCTTCCATCTTTTTTTATACTTGATCACCATAGGGCTAACCCATTCTGACTCCTCGATGGGCTCAATGATTCCAGAATTCAGCATCTTGTCAATTTCTTCTTTCACCTTAACGTGCACATGTTAGGATTCATCCTGTAAGGCCTCTTCCTAATCAGGAACACACCTTCCTTTAGCTTGATTTTCATTTCACCCAAAGATTCATGTACTCCTTTTAATTCATGATAGCCCCTAAGGAACAAGTCCTAGAAGTCACGCAATAGCAGCTCAATTATCTTAGCAACCTCAGAAGTCAGACCAATAATCATCCAATGATGGCCTCCTTAGGTTCAGTATCTATTCCAATATTGACCTTCTTAGTTCTCATAGGCTCATGGTAGGCAACACACCTTCTCATCTACACTGTTTAAGACCTCTCACGTACCCTCTGTATGCTCAACATCTAGATTCTCCACTTCTTCATCATCAATGACATAGACCATCTTACCCTTTTCATTTTTCTAGGAAGGTGCACCCAAGCTATTCTGCATCTATTTCTTCTTCTTCAAAGTGCACCTCCAAGTCTGAGCTTTCCTTAGTAACTCTTGAATAAGTTCCTCAGCCTTTGCACTATCTCCTATAGTCAAGTGCTTCATAACCTGTAATGCTTCATTCACTGGAGGCTTAGTGGAAAAATAGTCAAAGGGATGAATCATACCTGTGCAGTCAGTTCCTACCAATTCCTTATTTCTCTATTCAATTTGCATAGACATACCATGCATACGTGCAGCCTCGCAAAGTGTAGTAGAGCTTTTGCACCCATAATGAAGGTGGTAAAGCTTCCTAGCCCCTATGTCTAGAGTCTCTCACACTACTGAACATGGTGTTGAACATGATCCTTACCATGAAATTCATAGATCTGAGTAGGTGCATTTCTCCTGAGAAACCTAGAAGAGAAGGCTGATTATCACTTCTCACCACTCCAAAATATTGTCCCTATGAACCATCCACCAGTGCACTGTTGTCCCCGCATAGAGTATAAACTAGCATATTCCTTCTTTCCACCTGATCTATCCATTCAACTTCCATAGCACGCAGGAATACCTCAGGATTTCCTTCACTAGTGTATATGTGGTACCTGGTTACTACCTAAATGTCAAACACAATGTGGTCTTGCTTACGCACATAATTACACTTCTCACTTTGCACCCAACCATTTCATAAGTGTCCATGTGCCCAGTTGTCACATGCAACACCTTTAGTATCACTCATGGACTGTGCATCATCCCACTAGAGAACTCCTTCCTTTGATGGCTCAAGTACTTCCAGATCTCTAATGGTGCACACATAAATTATGTTTAAATACTCTTCACTTAAGGGCTCTACATAAGGTGCATATTTTCCATATGTCAAAGGAATAATGATGTTTTCCTCCTTGTTCTCAAAAATTATATAACCCTTGTTGAATCACAGATAAATGTTGTTTGCATAACACCAAGGGAGCCTAAGTAATGCTAGAAAAATGTTGGCTTCTGCAAGCACAAAAACTTCAAAGTCCCCAGTAAACTTGGCCCCTTGTATAGTAATAGATGCATCCTTCAAAACCCCAATAGGAATGGTTGTAGTCTTGTTTTCCATGAACAACACATTTGAAGATAGCTGCAATGGTGGTCTTCCCATCTGAATCCAAACATCCAAAGTGATTACATTCACTTTTACACATGTATCAATCAAAATATTACTCAAAATTCATCCATCAACAACAACATTCTAAGTGATCTCCTTGTCATAATCTAGACTATGAGGAGGTAGGTTAGTATGCAGGATCTATCTTTCACGCTCAACTCTTACGTGTGGATATTTTTCCCTTAACCATTCCCACAATAAAGGAATGATTTCATCTTGTCTCAAAATCTTGACAAACTCTCCTTTAAATCATCAACATCCGTCTGATGGAAACTCAGTGGATTTTATTTTGTTATAACTTTCACGATTATTCTTTCAAACATTGTATCTCACCCTATAAATTCCTAATAACCTTCATGGTTTCTTGATAAACCTCCTTCTGATGCATAAGGTCTAGATAATTTTCATGTAGTACCTCCTCCTTTTTGATATCAAGTTTCTTCTTTGAAACTTCTCTAGCGTGCGCAGCCTCAACGCAGGTAGTGATCTTCTCAAGTACCAACTCAGGATTTGACTAGCTTTGACATCTACTGATCTTCCAGAGTGTGATGTACTCTAATCATCCCCATGCCCTTATCCTACTTGTGCTTCTTACGCAGGTGTTCATACAAGTATGAGCATTTTTCATAATTATGGTTCTTTTTGGAAAAGAAAAAACAATAGACTGAGGGCATTCACACCTATAATGGTCAGGGGATCTGTATGTATAACATGTTCCATGAGGAAACTCACTTCTTTCACTACCATGACCTCAGTCCTCTGAATCCTCCTCAATAATATCGAACCTCTACCATGGCCTCCATCAGAGATTTTCCTTCATCCTGATCATGATCATGATGCTCACCTTTCTCCTTTGAATTATTTGCAACATTGGTCTATCGTATACTGGTATTGATGACATCATGAATTTGATCAATCAACCTTGTAATTTTCAGTATCATGAGTGGTAGACCTACAAATATTGCAATAACAAGACACATTCTTCCTTATCACACATTGCAACAATGGGCACCTACTTGAATCATGATCCAAGTGACAAATCTCACAGTCAAGCAACATGGCACACACTGATTTATAGGGAGAACTATCCTTAGTATGCCCTTCTACTTCACAATCTGTGTCACCAAATTCCACTACACATCTCATGCATTGAATTAGCTGAAAATTTCTCTAACTGTTTCACCATTGCTACAATCTGGGCCTCCAAAAATGGGCTAACACTAGTGTCTACACTCCCAACTGCCTCAGCATGCAGAGATGCTTCAAGTGCCTCGTGTGGATATGTATAAGTCTTATGTGAGAGTTCCCTTCTAAAAGGTGTGATCAATCCTCCAACAAACCATTGAGCATGCTGGATTGGGTGAATGTCATAAGATAACTTAGATAAAATGGTTTTGAAATGTGCATCATACTCCCGAACACTCTCAATTGTACCCTGCTTGATGTCCTTCAACGCACTGATACTCTTCTGCTCAAACTCAGGGAATATAGAAATCTTTCAAGAAAGCATCCCACAATGCAGTATAATCTACACAAGTCTAGTCTGGATCAAATTTCCTGTACCAACTATAAGCACACCCTTGTGTGTAGTTGCAAACTGACTTGCCTTTGCTCAAGAGTTATAATCCCCTTCGTGTGCCATAGTATCTCACACATATGCACGTTCTCAGCTGCATCTTCTATCCTCTGTATTTTGGAAGAAAAAGAGACATCTCCATATAAATATTCTGGGGCTGGTGCAGACCGTGCCCACCAGATCCAGAACCTGTATTTCCTCTTGTGTTTCTTCAGATCCCCTAGAACCAAACTAATGATCCTCCTGATCCTCCCTGTAGTAGGTATCACACCGATAGGATGCACTGCCTTGTGTACCGATAGTTGTGCTAAAATGAACTCCTACAGTCTGTGAAGTTGTGCTACCTCCAGACGTGATGCCAACGTTTTGCACACCCAAGTTCTGTGTTGATGACGTGCCAGAAAACATACCTCCAACTGGACCTCTGAATAACATAGACGACGATTACACCACCATAGATGAATAAGCTACCTGATTAGACTCCTGAAATTGACTGTAAATCAACTCTATATGTCGCTACTCTACTACCCACACTAGCTTGCTTACTGATAACTATCGTAGAAACTATAAAACCAAAGCACAAGCACTAGGTTTCCAGGAGGGATCAAATGTGTGCCATGCAGTCCATGTAGCTTCCATGGGTGTGCTCTCATCTAAGGTCAAAGAGGGTTCTCTACCATGCTTTCTCAAATGGGGGAGTTCCAGATGCTCTAGCTTTACGTCCTTTGTGTGAGCTTCAAATCCTTCATGAGCCATCTCTCTCCACGATGCCATTCATTCCGCAACTTCACACTTATTCTCTAAATCCCTCTCGCACACCTCATTAAACTTTATCTGCATTTCTTCTCTTTGTTTTTTTTTGCTAGATCCACCATCTTTCACCATACATGCTCATGTCCCCACTTGTAGTGGGGTTTAGCTAGCCATATGTTTCTCTTCCAAATCTAAGGTCAAAATCAAGATCTTAATCACCAAAGTAATGCCACACAAATATGATCCTCTGGTCTTGTGCAAGAACTAGAACTCAACAACCTCTGGACAAGAATAAGTAGAAATGGTGTACTCCGAAATATAGCTATTTAAAACACAATAGAACCAATGATCTACAATGCGCATCCAAGTCAAAGCTGCATCATACAAAGCCTGAAATTATTCATGTGTCTAAAGTAGCTTACCAAACCTCTAGTTTCTCTTTGAAGCGTAAGAAACCAACCAATCATACAAATCTATAGGAAATATGGAGAAGAATGTCTCATACAACTTGTGATACATATTTTGTTTAACCCACACGCATGCATTAAAATAAGGTCCAATGCTAAATATGCGAGTATATTATTACTCCAAATCATCTAGCCACTCTTTAACACTGGGCAAGGTCAACCGGTATGTCTTCATCGTGTAACATCCTTGACAAAAAACTGAAAAATAGGTCCCAACAATGGAACCAAAATATAGCCTAGATTTTACCACCAACAACCCAAGGCACGCTGGCACATCACTCAACCTAGACTGAGTGCTCACCTGAAGTGCACAAGGGTACCAGGTCCCTCTTTTATGTCACCTTGTTCAAGGAGTTAGCATGATTAAATATATATTCCAGATCCATAACAAATAATTAAGTATATTACATAACATAAACCAAATCTAGATCTTTAACCATTAAGAATGAATACTCAAACAAGAACCAAGATTAACTTTACCATACATGAAACCAGTAACAAATGTGTCTACAATAAATATCTAGCCATAAAGATCCATTATATTAATTGTTGTAAAACACAGAAGTTGTTACATAATAAAATTAGCATGACTCATGTGCTCGTATAACCACCAACATTACTCTAAAAAGTGTAGTTCTATTAAACTGTGTCAAATCAATACATATTTATAGGGGTGGGGACTTTCCCTTCACCTACCCATGCACCTTCCAAAATAGACTGCATGCTAAAAATAGCCACACACCTTTACATGATAAACACAAAAGCATGCAAGCTTGCTATTAATAGATTATCTAATAATAAAAAAACAGTTTAATCCTATTAATATCCTCAAAGAAATTCCTGGCACTTGATCTTCTGCTTGTCTAAAATAGACTTTGCGTATTTTTCAAGTCTTCTACAAAACGTGTTCTACACCCCATGTTTGTAATTAGCCTCAATCTGCAAAACGGCTAAGTCCTTATTTCAAACCTTAATGGGCGCGCCCTATTTCTTTATACCTCTGCATGTATTCTTGTGCCTTACACCCATGTGCCTAATCCTAATGTGCCTTTAGTACTTAGGCCATATTTTTTCATCCCAACATTTGTATTTTTATTTGTTCCGGGTTTGATGCCCGTTTTGGGATCTTGCAGGTTTATTCTTATTCATTGATCATTGATGACATTGGACACAAACAATGAGTTATACGTGATAGAGAACGAATTTTTCACATCATCATCTGACCCTGCATATCTGGTTTCTGGACCTCCTGCACAAACCAGGGCACCCAAAACCTAGATTGGGGTGCCTACAAAAACCCTGATCCTCTCTTAGGTGCCCCAGTCCAACTAAACAAATCAGATCTGTCCTTTTTAGGACCTCTACATGTTTGTTCATGCTTCCAAAATATTTAGTCTATTTTATGAAACAGTCCCGAACAGTCATCAAACTAGCTAAGCTCCTTCTAACCCTACTTGTTAATTAGGGTTTCACATTTTCATTCACTTAGTTTCTTGCGTCACTTCCTATATTTATGTATTGCATTTATTTATTTTTATGTAATGTTGTTCCTAGTTTAGATTAACTTAATAAAACCCACATTTTAGTTAATCATTTGACATGTCAGTGTGCAAGGATAAACAAGCTAAACAATGGACCTCATAAAGTGTTAAAAGGGAATGGAGAATATGTATTTATCATAGCAAGAGTGCATAGTAAAATCAAGGGTTTCCAAAGTGTAAATTACCAAATTTGAGGGTTTCTAAAGTGTAAATTTTAGTACATAAAACTATTCCAAATGTCTTAGATGATGCCAAAAATGATGTTTCCTAGTGCCTTTAAATAGAATTAGGTTACTACACATTCATATGATTCTATAACCTTTTAGGACCATCCACATAGTCTCGACACATTTTTTTGTGCTTCCTCTTAAATCAGATGGACTCATTTTTATTTTTCACTTCTCCCTTTTCTATCCATTGGAAGTTGGTCATGTATGCTAATTTTTCAAATGTTTGAATTCACAATTTATAAATATATAAATGCTTAGGTTAATTTGATCATAAAAAACTTACTGATTACTTGTTGAGCTCTATCAAGAGAAATTTCTTAGTAATTTTATGGTTACATATTTTGTGTTGACTTGTTATTTCTCTATGTAATTTGAGGGATCTAACAAGTCAAAATAAGCTAAGAAGTTATACCCTGTACTATGAATACACCATTTACCAAACAATGATCTATGCTTGATCTAATTTACATCAAGTCCAAAATTGAAGATGAGTAATTAGGGTTCAAGGTGACAACATGATTACATGATTTTAGATTTGTTAATTAGGATTACAAGTCCCCAAAGTTACCACATTTTGAGACTAAGTGAATATGTAAAATCCTAGAGGTTTCCCATGATTGTCTAACATCAATGATAGAAAAGTATGTTTAGCCAACAACTTAGAGATCGTTTGTTAGAATATGCTAAAATTTACAGGCTATAAGCTAGATAAGCCACCACATAAAAGGTTCCAATTATGGAATATATTTTGATGAATGAACCGAAAATCCCAAGTTGAACATACAAAAATGTTAGATAAGAGCCAGTTTATATGTAATACATAACTACGTACAAAGAGCCACGCATTTTTAATTATATTCCACTATTGTGAAAGAATATAATATTAATGGAAGATGTTTCTCATGCGTAGGCAATAGTGATGGCCTATAAAAATCTATAGTGAATGTGGCAGACACTAGTTATCATTCTATGGGGTCATCCACAACCGATGAAGAAACCAATACAGGGATCCTTCTAATCATTGACAACTTCTCTAATTAGTGGAATGGCATGGATTAAGTGGGCTCTAGATAGTAAACATATTCCTATGTCGAGTTGTAACATACATACTCCAGGAAGACATTCCTAACATCCAGGAGTTGATAATCCTCCAACAAGGAGTATGAAGAAGCTAGTAATTCTGTGTGCCCATCTGAATCTCACTATGGTACAATGTGGATCAAGGAGATACCAATAACCCTCTATGCCATAAGGTTGGGATTGTGTCTTGGGACCACATCTAGTTCAAGAAATACATATCGATGGGAGAATGTTGGTAGAATTCATATCGATGGATATTTGAGCAACTAATCTCAACAATTCTATTCACCTATCTCATGCAAGCTGCAAATACAGTATCTAAAAAGAGACTACTTGAGAGAGAAAGACAAGTACTCTATTCTGTGTAATGAGTCAGCTCATATTTAAGTTATACTAATTTGAGTTTTTGAATATATAAGGAATGTTTTTCTCTTCAAGTTGAGAATGAAATCTCTCTCTATGAACATTCCAGAGGATTAGTTTGCCAACAAGTGGATACTGAGAGTATATCAGTCTAACATTGTGATAGGAAATTAAGAGTAACAGAACAACTTCCTACGCTAATCTTGAGGAGAGATATTATGCAAAACTTTCAACATAGTAAAGCAGTTACTGAAATATCTAGCAACATATTCATAACAGGAAAATAAACAATTAACACAAACACCAGATATACGTGGGGAAAATCCTTCTGGATAAAAAACCCCACAGTCCAAAAGCTCACTCAATGTATTTCAAATCTAATAACAAGATTACATACACTTGCAGAGCAAGTTTCTTACAAGAGTATCACCAGAAACAATTCTAGGAGGATTCCAAATTTACAGTTCTTGCAAAACTCACCACACCAATTGCTTCTCCAAGCTTTCAATTTATAGACCTCCGGTCATACAAGAAACCACCTATGGTTTACAAAACCATGTGCCAAACCTCTCATGAGGTGGATAGCATTAAAGAGCAAGAATTTGGTCTAAAAATAGGCTCCCACGTCCACAATATTCTCCCCTATTTTTGACCCTCATAAGATGTCATAAAATCTGATCATAATATCTCTAAAAATAGCCCTTCCATGATATACTATTATATGGGAATATTTTGACAACTCCTATTTCTATTTTTAAGCACCTAGACAATGTGAAACGGTTATAGAAAAATATTAAATGAATAAACCAAACAAGGTTGAGACACCTCATTTCCAAAAATCTCCCACTTTTCGAATACCTTGCAAGGGCCAAGGGAAAGATACCATAATGGATCAACTTCTAGGGGCTGGAGAGGCCCATAGACTCGGAACACCACCTGAATTTCGTTGTGCTCACGGGCTTAGTTAATGCATCTACAACATTCGTAACTGTCTCTACCTTTTCTAACTTCACCTTGTCCATCCTCGACCATATCTCTCACGAAGTGATACTAAACATGAATGTGTTTGGTCCATGGCATGAAAAGTCAGGTTCTTCGCAAGGTAAATTGCGCTCTGACTATCACAGCATACATTGTAACTGCACCCTGTTTTAATCCAATATCTGAACACAAACGCTTCAGCCAAATGGCTTCTTTACAGGCATGAGTAGCTGCCATGTACTCTGCCTCAATAGTGGACAAAGCGACCACAGCCTATTGCTTGCTCATCCAACTGGATTGCACCACCATTAAGAGTAAACACATATGCACTGGTGGATCTTCTTGCTATCAACATCACCAACCCAATCTGAATCCACAAAACCATGAATATGTAGGGAATGCTTGATCTCCTCTTCCATGAAAACATATAGAGTACTCTAATGTACCCTGCAAATATCTAAAGACCCTCTTAACTACATCCCAATGCACTCTTCCAAGATTAGACATAAAATGAGAAAGAAATCCCACTGCTTGGGCAATGTCTGGTCTTGTACAGACCATAACATACATTAATCTTCCAATTGCACTCTGGTAAGGCATTTTTCTCATGTCTTCCATCTCCGATGGGGATGAAGGACATTTTGAAATGGATAGCTTACTTCCCAAAGTAACAGGAACACAAAGTGGTTTACAATCCTGTATATTGAACCTTTGCAAAACAAAACAAACATACTTACTTTAGTGAAGCCATAGCTTTCTATTCTCACGATCTCTTCTAATATCCATCCCAAGTATGTGTTTTGTTGCACCAAGATCTTTCATTTCAAATTTTGCAGAGAGTTGAGATTTCAATTATGAAATCAAACCTTTGCCTTTCCCAATAAACAACATGTCATCAACATATAAAGTAATTACCAAGAAACAATCACCATCAGATTTAAAATATACATAGTGATCAGATTTAGACTGCATAAACCCCAAACTCAACACATTTGAATCAAACTTCTGGTACCACATCCTATGAATTTTTTTAAGGCCATACATGGATTTCTTTAACTTACAAACCATCTTGCTTTTAACTTTCACCATGTAGTTCTTTGGCTGTGACATATAGATTTCTTCCTCCAAATCACCATGAAGGAAAGTAGTTTTCACATCCATCTGTTCAACCTCTAGGTCATAAGTTTCTATAATAGATAATAAAAACCAAATGGATGTCAGTTTAGTAACAAGAGATAATATCTCACCATAATCAATACCCTCAACTTGAGAGTAACCCTTCACAACCAACCATGCCTTATAATTTTCGACATTTCCATCTAAACCAATCTTTTTCTTAAACACCCATTTACATCCAACATGTTTTTGACCTTCATGCAATGGTACAAGGTCCCATGTATTATTATTTTTAAGGGCTGCCATCTCTTCATCAATGGCTATTTTCCAGGACTTTGCATCATTCATACCCAAATCCTCCTATACAGATCTCGGTTCATCAATGTTAGTAATCAAAGCAAATACACTCTTCCAATCATCAGGAGAATACCCATACCTTTCAAGTGGTTTCCTTTTCCTTGTAGACCTTTGAACAAACTGAGGTGGATATTCTTCCACTTCTTCCTCCTCTTCTTCCTCTTCAGAAGATTCATATCTTGGTGAGATCTTCTCAACTTCTTATCTATTTTTGGGTATCGATTCAATTTTCTCAGGTGTAGAAGGAAGTTGAACCACATCCTTTTTTTGTTCATTTTCTTTATGTTGTTTTGGCTGAAAAATTAACAAGGAAATATTTAATCTCTCTAAAAATAACACTTCTGGAGTGTATTAGCTTTTGTGTAATAGGGTCCCAAAGCTTATATCCTTTCACACCATAGTCGTAGCCGATGAAGATACATTTGAAAACCTTAGAATCCAACTTTTTTCTCTTCTCCTTAGGCACATGTGCATATGCCTCATAGCAAAAAACTCTCAGATGTCTAATTGAAGGATGTTTCCTCGACCACGCCTCCATTGGCATTTTATCAATAAGCGCTGATGCAGGAGATCTATTTATCAAATAACAAGCAGTGGTAACAACTTTAGTCCAAAACCTCTTTTCTAGACCAACTCCAATCAACATGCTCCTAGCCTTCTCCATCAACATTTTGTTCATTATTTCTGCAACTCCATTCTGCTCCGGAGAATACGAAGTTGTCTTTTGTATTTTAATCTTGCAATCTACATAACATCTATCAAAGTCTGTAGAATAGTACTCACCACCATTATCAGATCTCAAACACTTAATTTTATTCCTAGTTTGAGTTTCAACCATAGCCTTAAATTCCTTGAAACGACTAAAAACTTCAGACTTACTCTTTAAAAAATATACCAATGTTCTCCTACTAAAATCATGAATGAAAGTAACATAATAAACTGATTTAGCAATAGAAGCAACCTTAATAGGACCAAATACATCTGAATGGATTAGATCCAAGCTACATGAAGACTTATGAGTAGACGAGTAAAACTGAATGTGATTCTATTTTCCATAAATACAATGCTCATAGAAATCAAACTCCAGATTGCAATCATTCTTCCCCTCAACGAAGTTCTTATTTTTAGGGCTTTTAAACCCTTCTCTCCAATGTGGCCAAGCCTTTGGTGCCATAACATGGTCTTTTCTGCAGGTAATTTTGATTCGATAGACAGAGCACCCTTGGGTACCTAGAAGCCACGACCATCTGCAGAGGAGGAAACCCTCTCCTTTTTCAACGAAATAGTTACTGGCTTAGTTTTATCTAAAGTTCTATTGCACTCAATTGTGAATGCATCAAGTTGGTACAATGTACCAATATACTTCCTCTTGCTATCACCATAACACCTCTCACCATTTTCACACCTGCTTCAGAAAACTGTACATGCACACTCACATCTATTAGCTTGCTAACAGATAATAAATTTCTTGCTAGTCCTAGGATATGCAAGACACCATAAAATCTTCTAATTCTACCATCATAAAATTTCACCTAAATACTACCCGACCAATAATTTCAAGGAAAGAATAATCACCCAAATACATCGTACCACCATCATAGTTTTCGTACTTACTAAATCAATTTTGGTTAGGAGCCATGTGGGAAGATGCACCTGAGTCTATCAACCATGCATTATCACCTACACGAGTGGCCAAAGCTACAATAAAGGCATCTCCATCTTCCTTTTCGGACTCAGAATCAAAATCATGCTTCTTCTTTTTCTTTTTCTTTTCTTCTTTGCATTCCCTTCGGAAGTGTCTAGATTTGCCACAGTTCCGGCATATCGCCTTGGACTTACCTGGGGATTTTGATCTCCCCTTATTCTTGGAATGGCCACGCTTCTTCTCATCTTTTCATCATTCTTTTTTTCTTCCTTGAACACTCAAAGAATCTTTGGTGATCAAAGAGACCTTCCTTCTCATCTCTTCGAAGAGTAGAGAACCAACAACATCCTCCATCTTCAGAGTAACTGAAGTGCTCCCAATGGCCATAACTAGGCTATCCCATGAGTCTAGCAATGAAACCAACATAGTTTGGCACCTTTCTTATTCATCCATCCTAACCCCAACTGAGCTCAACTGAGTCACCAACATATTGAATGTTTCCAGATGCTCAGATATTTGTCCACCTTCTTCCATTCTCAAGGAATACAACTTCTTCCTCAAGAAAATATTATTTACTAAAGACTTAGCTTGGTATATCTCACCCAGCTTTTTCCAAAGCTTCTCTGAAGTGGATTCTTCATGGACATTTATCAAGATTGAATCTACAAGACATAGTCTAATAAGACCTTTAGCTTTTCTATCCATTACATCATATTTTGTAGCCAAAATTGGATCCGTAGGCCTATGGACCTTCTCATCCACTACATCCCATAGATCCCAATCAACCAACAAATCTTCCATCTTCAGCTTCCACATTTCAAAGTTTGTGCCAGAAAACTTCTCTACCTCAATCCTCCCAGATGTGCTCACCATTTTAAAATATCTACAACCAGATAACAAAGTATCCTCTACACAAACTCCCACTCAAACCCGGATTCGCACAAAAAACCCAACCCACAATTGAAACCAAAGGTGATTAGGCTCTGATACCACTTGATAGGAAATTAAGAGTAGCAAAACAACTACCTATGCTAATGTTGAGGAGAGATATTATGCAAAACTTTAAACTTAATAAAACCGTTACATAAATTCTATCAACACATTCATAACAAGAAAATAAACAATTAACACAAACACCATATATATGTGGGGAAAATCCTTACGAATAAAAAACCCCACACTCCAAAAGCCCACTCAATGTATTTCAAATCTAAAAACAAGATTACATACAATTGCAGAGCAAGTTTCTTACAGGAGTATCACCAGAAGCAGTTCTAGGAGGATTCCAACTTTACAGTACTTGCAAAACTCACCACACCAATTGCTTCTCCAAGCCTTCAATTTATAGATCTCTGGTTATACAAGAAACCATATGTGGTTTACAAAACCATGTGCAAAACCTCTCATGAGGTGCACTGCATTAAAGAGCAAGATTTCGGTCTAAAATTAGGCTCCCACGTCCACAATATTCTCCCCTATTTTGACCCTTCAAGATGACATAAAATCTGTCATAATATCTCTAAAAATAGCCCTTCCATGATATACTATCATATGGAAATCTTTTGACAACTCATATTTCTATTTTTAGAGCACCAACAATGTGAAACCGATGTAGGAAAATATTAAATGAATAAACCAAACAAGGTTGAGACACCTTATTTCCAACACATTGTTCAAATTTATGGAAAATGTTTTGTATATTTAACTTATGCTACTTTTAACTCTCAAAGTTTAGTTGTACCCCTTCCAAATGTGTATTTCACTATGATCCATATTAGTAAATTTATTCTCAAGCAATGTTGAAATAACTACTTAAATAATTAAATGGGTTGTAAATATGCATGACGGTGTAAAAAGTGTTACCTAACCATCCACCAAAGTACAAATATCAAGAAAGACCAATAAATTAAGGATGAGGCCGAGATGTATGTACACTAACTTATGCAAGCTTCAAATTCATTCAACAATTATTATTTAAAAAGGAAATATAAATACTATGTAATTCACTTATATTGAAAAATACTTATTACTTATCTCAATATTTTTCTATAATTTAAAAAAAAAAATACTTATATAATTAATACATAAAAAAATACAACATTAATTTGTCTCAGCGTGCGTGCTGATAGATCACCTAAAATTATCCAAATTTCAAGAAAATGGTTTGTGTTTTTGACTTATGCTATCTTTTAACCCTCCCAAATGTGTATTTTATTATGCATGTGAAAGCAATATCCAAATATGTTGGGGGTGATTGTGCCCAATACCTAATTTTGATAGACTGTAAGACATTCTTTAAATTTTCAAAAGAAACGTATGCATGATTAATTAATATAAGTGGGTTATTCCTTGTCAACCAGAGGGGAAAGCAAACCGCATTTGTTTGAGCAACAAACAACATCATAGACATCTTATCAAACTATTAATTATGCTCAACTTTATAAAAGCAAATATCAATACGGAAATGCTGATATGATTTATGTTGATAACAATACTATATCTAGAAATAGCTATGTGATGGTCACTTGATCATTTTTTTATTTTTTTGGTTAAAAAGAGTTTCATGGACAATGTATGATGAGTCGGTTGAATATATCTCCAATCATGCGTGGAAATGGTGATGTTTGTGGTCAGACACGTGGACAATTCCACACCAAATGGTTAAGTATTCATAACACATTTAATTGGGTTTAAATAGCTGATTAGACTTAATTAATTATGAATGAGAACAATAATGATAATAGTGGGTTTAAGTTTATGTTATTTCGAAGATAAATTGGAAGACAATGATCCTATACTAACAATGTAAATCATGGTTTTTTTTTTTGTTAAGAACAAAAATAGAAAAATAAGAATTTAAACATTATAAATTTTAAACCACACATTCTAGGGTCTAGAATTTATATTTTTTATGACTAAACTTTTTTATTTTAACCTTCTCAAAAACATGCTCACTTGTTTGAATCAGAAGGAAATTAGTGTTCTTAAATCACTGTGCTCTAATCACGTGGAAATCACTCTTCTTCCCTAACTTTAATTATGTTGTCAAATATAGGACCATAAAAAAGCATGTGGTTTGTTTTGGGGATCTATGTTCCATGTAGCTTGATTCTTGTAGAATTTCTTTATTGTACAAAATATTAAAAACAAAAAACTAAGTATATTACAATAATTTTTTACCCGAGTAAATTAAGGCAATGCAATGATCTCTACTTTGCATTATAATGTTTCAATTAATGCTTTAATGAATGCCCGACTTCTCTAAAATACTAGTAAATACTAAATGTTTTCCTTCTCTAACTTACATTGGAGAACTTCTTGAATGTGCTGATAATAATAAAATGCTTGGATAAATAGATGCTAGATCCCTAGATTCACTAGAGTGCTTGCGTATTCAGACATAATTGAAGTTTGAATCAGGTTCTTATTAGTGTGTGACCTCCAATGGTCAGAAAGGGTGAAAAAGGAAGGATGAAGGTCAATCGGAGTAAAGGAGGGAAAGGACACAATATCACCTTGTCTAACCCATGCACTTCAATTTCCTAACATGCTAAGACCGTGGAGTTTGTGTTCTAGACATGGGGGAAAGAAATGGAGGGAAATGGATGGATGGGGTCAAGTAATAGGTAGAGTGTACAAAAGATAAGTGGATACCACCTAAAGTCAAGAAATTGTGCTGATAAATCCATAACTCGAACCTAATACTAAGAAAGTCACAAACACTTTAGATAAATGCATAAGATGGGCCATTTTAAGGTGTCAGACAATTTTCCTCACTTTGATGTGAGCACACATGTGTGCACATACATATCAAAGTAAAAGAAGAAATGATATGAATTTAGGATTGTGTGCACCTTGAAGCTCCCAACGCATACTACCATATACTTATAAGATCGTTTATATTTACATAAGTTCCATTATCAAATATATGTTGAGATGTAGAAAGGAAGGGATGAGGATGACACACCTGATTTTGTTGAGAATTTGAGGGAATCCCTATATGAGATCTTTACATGTCTTTAAGTTCTTGGTGAAGACTAGTGTCTATAAATGATATGTGCCATGTTGGCATACAATTAGGGTCAATATTTAGTAGAAAAATAATAGCTAAACCAAAATATAAGAGTTAACTATAAACAATGTTGAAAAATATCCTGAATGTGCCCCTTTTTGAGACTAGGTGTCACGTCTTGAGTATATACATTTAGTGGTAATGACAAAAATATGAATGCTCCATTTGTAGAAGCAAGTGCAATTCTCATGTCATTATGAAAATACAAAATGCAGATGATTAGAATGAGTGGAATACATGTCCCCATTTTGGAATAGTGATGAACTTGTGAATGACACATCTCAAAAGAAAAGGATTACACATGTATCATGTGAAAAATATGAAATGAAATTATTGATGACTACTAAAGAAAGACATGGACCTAGAAGCATGTATGTTATAAATAAATTTTCCCATCTATCTATGATATAATCACTTGATAATAAAAAGAGTAAAATGCTCTTGTGTAAGAAAGATAAAATAAATATTGCACAAAGAGTGATACACACCAATGTAGCAAAAATATATGCAATATAACAAAGAGAGTTATATTCCCCTATGATCCATAATTTGTGTAGATATAATTCCACTACTAACTTATTCACATGAATATCTATACATTTTCCTAACATATATTTGATTCATAGTTTGTTTTTATACTTCGTTGATTAATTAAATAATAACAAATGTGTTGGGAATTATCAATAAAATAATTTTGTTTTATATTGAACTCAAACATCATGAAATGTTAACAAAACAACAACAAATAAAAGAATACATGATTTTCAAAGATCCAAATCTACTATAGAGAAATTTAATTTGGGATAACCCTAAAAGAGTGATGGGTTGTCTCCTCTTTCTACTATCTCTTTGATACAATAGAAATCCCACTAAATTCCAATAGTATATATGAGCATTCTTTACAATTTACAAGTTAATTGTCTCAAGATCAAATCCCAACTTAAAATGACATGTCTATGCCAAGCAAGCTTAAAACTCCACTTGAGGGAGGCTATAACAAGTCAAAATTTTGTAAGTATCTTATCGAGAACCCTTTTAATAAGTTAAATCTTCATAAGTACCTTACCAATTACCCTTACTTGGTGTGGACTTACATTCACAAGTTAATTGATATGAGATCAAATCCTAAAGAGAAATGACATGTCTACACCAATCAAGCATACAATTTTACTTGAAAGATGTTATAATAATTCACAATTTTTTGTTAAGATTATACCTGTTGTACAGATAAACAAGCAAGCAATGAATAATGTGGAAAATGTAAAATAGAAATGAATGCAATAAAACAGAGATATAGATTTAACGTGGTTCACCCAAAATGGGCTACATCCACTAGAAACAACCAATCCTTTTATTTAGTCCAGCAAAACTCTCTCACAGTGCCTCCACTGATACAATGAGCCTCATACATAACGACCCTGTAAAGATATTACAGTTTTTATCATTTCAGGGAAACATATAAAACCACCCATTAGATATGTGACCTAATAAGGAACAGTCCATATTTCACAATGCATAAATACATATAAAATGTGGCTTACGGGGGCGCTGCCCCCGAACCACCACCAGGACATGCGGCCCCCAGACCCCCTAGTGGGGGGGCCATCCCCCCCAGACCCCGTAAGGGGGGTGAATCCCCCCTTGCAACCCCCGTCGTTATCAGTCTCCACAACCAACAATTTTAAAGTACCTAGCCAACAATCATGTTTAACGTTCTTGTGATGATGTAGCTTCTTAGCACAAGTTTCTGAGACCGAAGTTCCATTTGTATTTAAAAATTCAATTTTATAATGTAATTTATATGCTAAACTTAACTCGGAGAATTATATTGAAAGATGAGAGAATATATATGCATTCGAAAAGCTAATGATATAGAAACTTGTCGAAGGAAAATGTGATATAATTTTTTTTTGATGAGCAATGCACTCATTCGGGCATTAGATTACATAGATTTTCGGTATCTCTACTCATGATATAATTGATATTGATAACAATAATACATCTAGAAATAGTGTGTGATGGTCACTCCCAATATTACTTTTTGGTTAAAAATATTTTCATAAGGGAATTTCACAGACCATATTTTTTGTTGTCTCTTACCAAACCACTACAATATTGAATTAACTTTTCTACTTAAAATCCTGGCATAAATGTATATTCTATGGTTATAAAATTGCCTTCTAATGGATGAGTTAGGTTGAACATATCTCCAATCATGTGTGGAAATGGTGATGTATGTTGTCAAGTGGGTGGGCACTCCCACATCAAATGCTTAAGTTCCCATAACACATATAAGTAGGTTTAAATAATTTTAAAAAATAAATTAGACTTAATTAATTATGAATAATCCACAACAATAATGATAGGAGTGGGTTTAGGTTTATCTTATTTTCAAGAGAAAATGGAAGATAATGATCATGTATTAACGATGCAAATTGTGTTTTTTATCAAGAAAAAACCTAGAAAAAACAAAAATTCAAATATTACTTGATTTTTCAATCCACGAGGAATGTGAAGATGATGTTCTAGACAAATGATTAGAATTTATATTTCATATGTCTAAATTTTCATATTCCTAGTTTCCAAAAACAATGCTCACTTTTCTGAAACTTTGTTGGAATCATGGGGAAATATTTCTACCCTAGCTATAATTATGTTGTCAAATTTAATTCTACAAAAGTGTGTGGTTTGTTTTGGGGATCTATGTTCCACATAAATTGATTCTTAAAGAGTCTCTTTATTATACATAATATTGAAAACAACACACTAAGTATAATACAATGATTTTTAACACAAGAAAATTAAAGCAATGCAATATCTGTCTACTATGAATTTTAGTGCTTAAATTAGTTCTCTAATGAATGCCTGACTTTCTAAAATGCTAGTAAATTCTCAAACATTTTCCTTCTTTAACTCTCACTTGAGAACTTCTTAAATTTATTGATAATAATAAAATGTTTGGATAGATATATGTTATATCCCTATATTCACCAGTGTGCTTGTGTATTTATAGGTAATTTAAATTTGAATTAGGAACTTGATGTATTAGTGTGCATCCTCCAATGGTTAGAAAAGGTGAAAAAGATGGCATGGATGTCAATTAGAGTGAAGAGGAGAATGACATGATATCATCTTTTTCAACGCATGCACTCCACTTTCCTAGTGTACCAGGGCTATGGAGACCACGTTCTAGACTTGGGGGGAAAGAAAAGGAGGGGAATGCATGGATGGGGTTATGTTATAACTAGAGTGTACAAAATTTGAGAGGATACTGTTGATGGCGAATCACAACACCCCTGAATGTTTGCAACTCGATGGGTTAAGACTCTCAGTAAGATTGCATAACATGGAGCTTTTCCCAAGTGTGGGACCTTGCGAAATCGGAAAAGCTCTCCGGATGAAGGCCGGTTCCTATTCCTCTGTTCAGATGCACATGTAAAAAATGCAGAGGGTTTAATCAAAACCTAAACTAACTTTCCAAGGAGACAGGGTAAGAAGATGCATAAAATAAAACCTAAACTACAAAGGTGATGCACCGAGGAATGAAGAACATCTGTCTTGCCAATAAACACAAACCATAAAAACGCAATGCAAGATCATGCACAGATAACCAGATTCACAGTGAAAGATCGGGAGGATGCAAATGAACATAGAGAGGGTTGAGAATCATCCACAGACATGCATTAATTTTCTCTAAAGATTGATACAACACACTACAAAATGCCAAGAGGAAAAGTTGCATTACAGTTTCAAATGGGAGGTTTGAACTCCACAAGTTCACCTGCCAAAGAGAAGAAGGGAGGGGCAAAACAAAAATGTCCAACCTTTAGAAAGAAACCCCTCAGAATTTATAGGAAGAATGAGAGAGGGAAGAGAGAGGAAATCCAAATCTACCCCAACCACCTCCAGATTGCATTTAATTCATCTCATTATGACGGTAGG
This sequence comes from Taxus chinensis, assembly GCA_019776745.2. Taxonomy (NCBI): domain Eukaryota; kingdom Viridiplantae; phylum Streptophyta; class Pinopsida; order Cupressales; family Taxaceae; genus Taxus; species Taxus chinensis. The sequence goes on from CM034148.1 coordinate 811,498,605, forward strand.
TGAGAACCCTAGCAAACTTAAAAAAGTGGCGAACTGTATTTTGCATTTTTAAGAACTTGTTCCCACCCAATTAAAGATATCCAGTCGTAGTTGGATAGAGGACCTCGTAAGCTTTCCGAAAATTCCAACCTTGCGTTAATCTAAGCTCCTTGTGAAAAGTTATGGCCGTCTGAATATCTGGGTCAAGGTCTGCTTCCTGTCAGCGCTTAGAATGTTGCACCTCCTGAAGGTGCGCCATAGGCGCATCCATCCTTATGTCGACATACCCTTATGTGCGCCAAGGCACAAATTTTTTCATGTCAACATTCTGTGTCATGTGCCCTTTACGTGCGCCAAGGCGCGACTTCTGCCATGTCGACACTCCTTTACCTGTGCCTTGGCGCATCTATTTTCATGTCGACATCCATTTTCATGCGCCCTCTACCTGCGCCTTGGCGCATCTATTTTCATGTCGACATCCATTTTCATGCACCCTCTACCTACAATTTAATAAATGTCAGGGATTTGAGCTTCTTTGATTTCCATATTTTTCCGTTTGTCTATATCTACCCGGGGGGAAGATATTTACAACAGATACCACCTAAAGTTAACAAATTGTGCCGATAAATCCATAGTTTGGACCTAAATTTGACAAAGGCACAAGAATTTAGAAACATGCAATTTAACATGAATAATAAATCTATATGTGATTTTTAAAAAAATTGAGTTATACTAAACCCTAATATATTGCAGAGTCACATATGATAAATAAAATATATATAAAATATTTGACACAAGAAATACGTAAATGTAAATCAAATCCCTAAGTACAAGAGAGGGAATAAAAGAGTTATCTAATTTTGCACTTGATCCTGAAGTATTCTGGAATGGAAAACTGATGACCAAGAGAAGAAAATTGATGCAATTGAACTCAAATTTTTTTAATTGTTCGATGATTCTAGACTGGGGTGAGGGCACTTAGGTGTTGGAGACATCTGTTGTGAGCCTATGACAATGCAAGATCTCATAATTTGGTTTTTCTTGTATTGCAAAGTGGTCACTAACCTTTGTTGTTTGTCACTTGTATGTCGCACTATGTCTGCATAATTCAAGTGTAATCTGAAAAGAGAAAGATAACCTTAAAAACCCCAAAACACATCAATCCTAAAAATAAAAGATGCAAATGGGGATTTAGACTGACCCCAATGGTCACCTGACAGAGTGAACCTATGACTAAGCACTGCACTACATCTCAGAAACCATGCATTTCTTGTGCGTGTGTAGAAATCGTGCCCTAGGAAGCTCTTGTGAAAGATGCACTTGGTAGTGAGAAATATACAGATGTAGCAATGTAAATAGATGTGTGGATGTAAAAATGAACTTCTCCTCCTATGCGTGTATACATAAAATGTATTCCCTTGTCACTTGAGTGAATGTTAGATGGATGATTTGATGTTCTTATAATGCCTTTGGATGTAACCTTAGGTGATGGTAGTAGATGCTTAGAGCTTGGTCATTTATTATGGTCACATAGATTTGTATTTATATGATTCCCTTGTTTTAATTTCATAATTGACAACTAAAAGGCTGACCCATAAGAAAACAAGATTCCCAAAATTTAAAAGAGGCCAAAAATATGTGAGTAACATAAAAAGAGGTTGGGGACGCCTAGAGGGGACGAGGGTGCCTGGGCTGGTTGGGTGCTGGTGTCCAAAGTGAATAAGGATACAACAATGAATATTATAATGGGATGTGGGGTGTGTAAGACCAAAGAGGAAACCAAGAAAGATAGAAAGAGGCCAAAGATAGATTTCAATTACTAGTTTTCTCACTTAGGAATCATATGAATAGTAGTATGTGATTAGGACCTAGAAATGTACCCAAGTGCATGATTTTGTGTCTAAATTTTCCCTCAGTTTATGTTTTTGAGTGAATACTTGATAACATAAAGTAGATAAGAGATTTGTACATGATAACCATCTAGATCGATGGCGAAAGCAAGCCGAAGAGACAAGAAAAAGCATGGAGTGATAAAGAAAATGAAGTGTGGAAGCTAAAGAAGAGGAAGTGACCCTATCGATGAAGCGTATGTATCGTACCATGATGTAGTAGTTGTTGTTGTAGCTTGATGTGGGGTTGCTTCTTATTACGCATTAAATATGGACATGCAAAATAAAAGATAAAAGAGTAGTCAAAGGCATGTGTTATGAAAACTTTGTAAAATCATGCACAAGTATGTAAAAATATGAAAAATTAGTTAAAAGGAACATGTGCTCACTTGATCCATAACAAGTGAAAAGGATAGAAAGAGCACATTTTTTTTCAAGGTGATCTCATGCTAAGTGTGAGTTTTTTGGGTGATCTCATGCCATGGAAGAAGCTTGTTGGGGAGAAAGGTCTAGTGTTATTCTCCATCCCTGACTACCTCACAAATTAATACACTATTGTAGATGGTGTGATCCTGATTTAGTTCATGCTTGTTCTAGTGTAATCCAAGGAAAATAGAAAAAATGGTGATAAACTACATTTTGATTGTTGGAGGATTTTGCATGTACTATGAAAAGTGCTCTATGAAATTTCTGAAAATGACAACTGATCTGAGAAAGTGACATTTCTTAACCGCCCCTAGTCATATTTTCTTCTTTAGTTAAGGAAAGGTCAAGAGCACCCAAATTCTAGTGTGTGTATATTGGGTACTTGTTTCTTTGTATGAACTGATGACCCAAGTTAGAATCTAGGTCGTTCTATAACTGTAACTTTGTTATGATCTTGTATTGTGCATGCCTATACCAAAGATATGAGTTTTTACACGGGTGACTGATTCACCCAATGTATGCCCCCTCTTTTGGGGTGCATGCGATGTCTCCAGGAGGATGTGACCTAAAGGAGAGGACCTAAAAATGATCTGAAACTAACACCCTACAGGGGGAGAGGATGTGCATGATAGAAATAAAGGCACGTGTAAACAAATTGGTTAGGACATGCGTTAGTGCAATCAAGATAAATAAAAATATACAAGACAATGATAAAAAATGAAAAGTGGGTTTCAAACATGGGACATCACTCACAATGTCACAAGGAAATTAGGGTTGAAGTGGCCAAAAGCATATAATCAATGAACAAGCAAGATATAGGGCATAGCCTGCAAATAATGACATTCAATAAAATACAATGGAATATCATGTAGAGTATTAGACAACCATGATAGCAAGTAGTTTTTGTAAAGAAAATGTTTTACAAGAAGCACCCATTAGCATATTAGAAAGATAAAAATTATTCCAAGATGTGTATATATCAATAGACTAGTGTGCTAGGAAGAAAATGAAACAATAACACCTGATATGTGTAAGAAAGTAGATGCCCCTAAGAGCCTCGGTGGGATTGGTAAGAGGTAAGTGCCAAACATCCATACTGTGTGTAAATATATGTAGAAATTTTTCATCCACCACTAGAGAACAAGTAAACGCGTATGTGTATATAGAAAAATATAATGACATACTATATATCCAGCTAACATAGTCAGGAAAGTGTAACATGTGAGTATAAGCAAGCAAGAGTAAGTGCAACCAAGATATGCAACATGTTGTGGATGAGTGGGATGGAATGACATGTAGTGTGAATGTGATAGGAGCAGTGTGCCCCCTGAGAAGATGTGTACGAATGTGTATGATATGAGATTCATTTATAAAAGACTCCTCGACAGTCAAGAATGAACCATAAAACAAGAGTGCGTTGTAGATACCTAAAATTCCCTTATGCAGTTTTAATGCAAAATTGGTACTAATTATCCTTTATCTCATCATTTCTGTTATAATTAGTGATTCCCACTAATTAACTAATGGTTCCCTCTTTTTTATTCAATTAACAACACTTTGTTGATTAACTAGCTTCTATCACATTCTGGATGCCAATTAACGACACTTCGTTAGTTATAATCCTCTTCCGAGCAAACAATTAGCTATTATTAGCTAATTAAGCCTAATTACCCTTGTATTTAATCAATAAACCTTCTTATTGGTTAAAACCCCTCTTCTAACCATTCAAAATCACCTCATTTCCCTCCAAATCATATCTAAAGGCTTTAAAATCTTATCCTAGCCTAATAATTAATCCCAATTGATTAATTAAAGCACCCCCTCCTCCCATGAATTGCTAACTCACTAGTTAAATAATCTAATCATGGTTAATTAGTATAAAGTTACTTTATCATTTGTCCCACATTCATTGTGATTCAAGATTTCCCCAAATAGAAAACTTTAAAAAGGACCAAGCTCCTACCTTCACACTTTACACCATACTTATAGTATCTCATATAAAACATATGATTTAAGAGCCTTCTCCATTGATTTGGAATAGCTTGATCATCTATTTGCATCCATTCTTTATGATTGGTTGGTAAAGGAAGATCTAAACATGGCCTTGTAGCCATTTCTTAGAGATATCCTTTCACCATCTTGATGCAACAACACAAATTTGATTGCTTGTGATATTTGTAGGTCCATTTCAAAACAAATCATACACACTAAGTAGGAATGTTTGTAATTAGATAGATGATTGCATGTTTAATTCATTTGATCATTACAATAAGTTAAGATCATGATGGTTCTATGTTAGATTTTAGCTTATCTATTTAGACTACTAGGTGTTAGTCTGAGTTAATTAGCTTTGCAAAGTTTAAGTAGTTCACATGCATCATAGGGTAATGGTTAGGAAAGTGCACTAGAAAGATTGATCATGAAGCATAGAGTGTAAAGAGGTTGAATGTGGTGAGGTTCATGTATGTAGTATGCCCTCAATAGTTAAGTGTGAACCTTGGCACAAGAGTGTGTCATAGGGTAGTGTGACAATACAAGTTGTGTGTATCAATGTGTATAGGACAAATGAGGAAGATTAGATGTGAAGCACAAAGCATAAGATTTTTTGCATAGCTGAGAAATGAATAAATGCAAATAAAAACATGGCCAAAAAGCATAGGGAATGAGATGTCAATATGAAGAGGATCTAAAGTGCCTCCGATGTATTCAAGACAACACTTCCCAAGAGTAAGTGGATAAGTGTGAGAAGTGTGTGCAACAAAGAATAAATGGAAAACATGGAGGCCATAAACAAAAGTAATCGAAACATATCTATGGTAGAGGTGAGGAGCATAAGGTGGAGGGAGGAGATCATCTAGTGTGAATCCTAGTTGAGGCAAGCCATGATGTGTGAAAAAAATATTATAACTAGTAGGATTGAATGGAATGTGTGGCCAATAAGAGTTATTCATGAAAAAAGTGCTTGTGAAAGGAGGAAACATGGATGCAGGTTTCTCATTGGAAGAGGAGGAAGGTGGTATGACGTCTAGTGTATGGACAAATGCCTGAAAAAGTTCCATATAATTAGTAGTAGGAGGGGGGAGTATAGAGCAGATGGGACGGTGTCTAATGCACAAATATCTCCTTCAAGTGGAGGCAAGCTGTCAAGATAGTTTGTGGGTTGTTGATCATCAACGGGATGCATAACAATAGTTGAAGTTGGAGTAGGTAATGTAGTGGTTGGATCTAGGAAGAAAATCCCCGATTTAATGGGTCACGATCAATGACTATGGTATGTTCAAAGGCTTCATGTAAGAATTTAACACACCGGTGAATTGTAGAAGGCACAACCTGCATGGAGTGAAGCCATGACCTACCAAGTAAAAAATTGTACTGAACTGGGAAATCAATAAAAATGAATAATGTGAGAATAATTTTTGGCCTGAATGTGATAGGTAAAGTAATAATGCCTATGCACGGATGCATAAAAAAATCATATGAACAAAGAGAAATGGAGGATGGGTTAGTATTAGTTGAGGAAATGCCAAGATTCTAAATGAGTGATAAAGTACAAAGATTGAGCTTAGATCCATTATTGATTATTGTTTTCTTAATATTCATGTGATAGATGCGATCCGATATACATATAGGAGAGGATAAGTTTCATAAACATAAATATTGTCAGCTATATCATATGAAACAAGTAAGTGAGTATGATAGAAAATGCATCTACAAATGACTGATATACTATGTCCGGTTCACCAAATGATTTAACAAAAAATGAATTGTGCTAAACCCTAATATATTGCAGATCCACATATGATAAATAAAATCTACAGCATAGATTTGACACAAGAAATAAGTGAATGTAAATCAAAATCCTAAGTGCAAGAGAGGGAATAGAAGACTTAGCTAATTTTGCACTTAATCACGAAGTATTATGGAATGGAAAATGGATTAACAGGAGGATAAAACTAACAACCGCACTCAGAAAATTATGTAATTGCTTGATGAGCCTAGACTAGGGTGCCTGGACTAGGAGTGACGATGCATATGATCTAGATACCTCTAAGGGTGCTTATGACTATGCAAGAGCCTAGAATCTAGTTTTTCTTGTATCGTAAAGTGGTTGATAACCTTCTTTGTTGGTTTCTTGTGTGTTGTATCATGTCTGCAAATTCTCATGTAACCTGTAAAGAGAAAAATATATCTTGCAAAACCCCAAAACACATCAAATCCTAAAAAGAAAAGATGAAAATGGGGATTCATAGTGACCCCTACGATCACCCGACATAGTGAACTACATCTCAAACTCTCTATAGTTCTTGTGCACGTGTGTAGAAATTATGCCCTAGGAAGCTCTTGTGAAAAATGCATTTGATAATGAGCAATAACTAGATGTAGCAATGTAAATAGATGTTTAGATGACAAAATGAACTTCCCCTCCTATGTATGTATGTAGAAAATGTAGTCCCTTGTCCCTTGAGTGAATGCTAGATGGATGATGCTCTTAGAATCTTAGGTGATGATAGTAGATGCTTAGAGTTTGGTCCTTTATTATGGTCACATAGATTTGTATTTATATGATTCCCTTGTTTGAATTTCATAATTGATAAATAAAAGGCCGGCCCATAAGAAAATAAGATGCCAAAAAGATAAAAGAGGCCCAGAAGAGGCTGAGTAAGATAGAAATAGGTCAAGAGAGCCCAGAGGGGACAAGGGCACCTAGGTGATGACGTCCTAACTGGGCGCCAGTTGTCCAAAGTCAATAAAGATAAAGAAATGAAGATCAGATTGGGCTATGGGGTGTGTAAGACCCAAAGATCAAACCAGAAAGATAGAAAAGAGGTCAAATATAGACGCCAATACTACATTTCTTGCTTAGGAATCATATGAATAGTAGTATGTGATTAGGACCTAGAAATGTACCCAAGCGTGTGATTTTGTGTCTACAATATGGATCATTTTTTGGTGTCTTCACTTTAATGTGTGTGTGTGTGTGTGTGTGTGTGTGTGTGTGTGTGTGTGTGTGTGTGTGTGTGTGTGTGTGTGTGTACATGCATAATCAAAGTAAAAGAAGAAATGGTATGAATATAGGATTATGTGTCCCTTAAAGCTCCCAAAGAATACTTTTATATTTGCGATATACTTTCAAGATCATTTATATTTACATAAGTTCCAATATCAAAGATTTGTTGAGATCTAGAAATAAAGAATTAAAAATGACACACCTAGTTTTTCTAGGAATTTGAGGGCATTCTTATATGATTTACATGTCTTTAAATACAAGTGAAGACTAGTGTCTCCAAATGATATGTGACACATCGGTATACATTTCTGGGTACAATCTTTGGCGGAAAAAGACAAATATACACCAACCTATATAAGTGTTCTCTTATAAATAACATTGAAATATACCCTAAATGTGCCCCTTTGAGGTACTGAGTATCACATCTAGAGTTTATACCTTTATGGGAATGTAAGAATTATGTCTGCCCCCTTAATAGGAGTAAGTGCATTCTCATGACATTATGATAATATGGAATGTGGAAAATTTTAGTGAATAGAATGTATGCCCCAATTTAGGATTTGTGACGAACTTGTTAACATGAGGGGTTCATTAGCTAGGCAATATCCTAGCATGTTCATTCACATTGAGGTAATTAAAATTGATAAAATACAAGATAATATACCAATAGACATTTGGGATTGAAAGGGTTTACTTTATTAATATTTATATTTAGGTATTGAACGTAGGTTAGAGAGGTTGGGCAGAGGAGACACATCGTTGTTTTCAATATAAAACTAACACCTTTGAACCCTAGTGTTTATTACTAAATACCTTAAAATTACAAAAGGAGTGTGTTCATAATACTAAATTATAATCTCTTATTAAATAAGGAAATCAAAATTATGATGTTCTTAGCCAAGAAAAAAAAAATATGGTATAAAAATAGGGTTGAGTATGCTTTTCAACCCAAATGATATTATTTCACCATCTTAATTATTTGAAGAATTATTGATAAATGATTAAATCTTTAACATTAAGTTAATTGGTAATAGATATTGAATGAAAATTTGCAAACTCTCTTTCTACACAAAATACATACTAATAAGATAATAATTGAGAAGGAAACATGATATATATTATTTGTTTGATATATTAGGGTAGAAAGAAAAAGGGGTAAATAAAATTGTAATGGAAAAATGGGTAAGGAAGGTACATGGAAACAAATAGGATCTATTTTCATTCAAATACTATAATGGTAGGGGGTATTATCAACTAAATAATTAAGAGGTATAAACTAACATTAAGGGTATTCTTTAATTCCCGTTCGAATGAACATGTTATACCATATATTTACTAAGTGAACCCCCATGCTTGTTAATCACACATCTCAAAAGGAACCTGGATTACACATATCATGTGAAAAATAAGAACAAGAATAAAATGTTTTTACTACAAGAAATATGAAATAAATATAATACAGAGAATGATACACACCTATTTAGGAAAAGTATAAGAAATATATCACAAAGAGTTATATTCCCCTATGATCTATAATTAGTGTAGATATTTTATTACTCACTCATCCATTTGAATCTTTGTATATTGTCCTAATATATTTCATCCACATTTTATCATCTAATTACTTCCACTAATTAATTTAATCATCACACATTTTTATCAATAATAATCATGAAAACATTTTTGATGTATACTGAACTAAAACATCATGAAATGCTAAAAAAACCAACAAATTAAAAACTCAAGATACATAAAATTTAAAGGTCCAATCTAAAGAAACCCTAATTTGGGAGGTGTTGGTCATTGAAACTTACACCCTCATCTCGGATCTGGGAGAATTGAGTCATTTGAGACAATAATGGAACCATCTCCAAGTTGTGGGACCTAGCGTGCTTGAGACGGATCTTCGGAGAAGGTCGGTTCCTCTACCTACCTCTAACGTTGTTGCTACTCCTAATGTACAAATAAAATTCGAGTATAAACATGCCAAGGGACTAGTGATAAAAGGATATGCAGAAAGGGGAAATCCTAAGCTAAGGAAGGTGATAGAGCCAGGGAACGGGTCGATCTCTCTCCACGAGCGGCGAAGGAAACAAAGAGGGTGCGGGAGAAGAGGGCGGATGGTGCGTGCCACAGATCAATGTGTGGGCTCGACCTTCTAGCACGCACAACATAGGAACATGGGGATTGTAAGTGGGAATACGCACATCATGCTAGAAAACACAAATAGAGAGGCGAGATGCAATGAAAAATGAGAAAGGGAAGACAAGAGTTCCACAAAACATGATTTTATTGCGTAAGGGGCATGTACAATCATTTACATTCATGAAAGGAGGTGGGAATACATTACAGACATCATGCCACAGTTTGAAACACATGGGAAGTCGGCCACCAATTTGTCATGGTGCCATTACAACAAAGAGGGATCACTTTTTACAAAGCATAACTATGTTATTTATAGACAACGAAGGAGAGAAGAGAAGGAGAAATAAAGGGACACTCGGATTCAAATCTGCAACCACCAACAAGAAGCATTCAATGCCTACAAATCCACCTGCAAGGATTTCAAATGCAGTTGCCTATTTATTTTTGGGCATGTAGAAGAAGGAAGAAGGCAATATCTAAAGAAATTTGGGTGGTTGGGTGGATTAGATGTGTGTCATTGATGACCAGAATGACGTTTCCCTAATTTTCACCTACCAAATCCTGCCTAAATCTGATTTTGAAAAATTCTAATGTGTATTTGATGTGAGAAGCTTTCAAATGTGACCGAGCTTGCACAGTGAATATGAGAACTGCAACAAAATTTATGGTTGTTAGAAATCTACAGGTCGCTCTGACATGCAATGACACGTGGCGCACATTGATTGACTGAGAAAATCAGCCAATTGTTTATTTGATTTGTTATTTCTGCCACATGTCACGAAATGGTTGGTTATTAGGATTCGTCACCCTATTGGTTCATAGGTTGCGTGTAGCAAACCTCAAGTATAACAGATGACGTGTCATAATGACTAGTGCAAAGAAGGCGCAAGGTGCGGAAGCAAAATGTAGGTACATGAAAGGGAAACAAAGGGAAGGCGTGCATGGAGGTGTGCATGCATAGGACAAATATAATAATAATTGCAGGGGAAAATTATGGGGAAGGGTGCACAAGAATTCAACTAAGGGAGGGTGTGTGGCAGAAGAAAGAAAAGAGGTGCGCGATGGACCTAAGTGTATGTAAGCATGTAGAAGAAATGACAGGGACTTAGCCAATTGGAAGGTAAGTCTACAAAGGTGCGTGCAAGGAGTGTGTGACAAAATAAGAATGAGCACAGTTTCATAGAGGGGAACACACAAAAGGTAAAATGGGAGGAGAGAATATTACAGAGGGAAGGGGAAGAAGGAAGGCATGTTAAGGGCGTGTAGAGGAACTGCAACTGTACCCAAGTTTAGAATGACCAATAGTTTCTGGTCTGAAACCCATGGGAAGTCGGCCACCATTTTGGCATAGTGCCATTATAACAGAGAGGGATTCTTTTTACAAAGAAGAACTCTGCTATTTAGAGAAGAAGAAGGAGATAAGAGAAGGAGAAAAGGAGGGAAACTTAGATTCAAATCTTTAACCACCAAAGATAAGTGATAAATTCCTACAAAACCACTTGTAAGGCTATCAAATGTTCTTCCCCATGTTTTTTTGGGGCGTAGAAGAATAAAGAAGGCAATATCTGATTTAAATCATGTGGTTGAGGTTGATTAGATGTGTGTATTGATGACTAGAATTATGTATCCCTATTTTCTACCTACCAAAACCCACCTAAATTTGATTTTAAAAATTCCAACGTGTAGCTGATGTCAGCATAGCTTTCAAATGCAACCTGGTGCGCGGGAATATAAGAACTACAGTATAAGTTATGGCTATCAAAAGTCTACAGGTTGCTCTGACATGCAATAACATGTGGCATGCAATGATTGACCGAGGAAATCAACCAACTATTGATTTGATTTTTTATTTTTGCCACGTGTCACGAACCGGTTGGTTTTCAGGACTTGGCACACTATTGGTGCAAGTTTATAGGTTGCGTGTAGCATGCTCAAGTCTCGACAGATGATGTGGCACATTAACTAACGTAGAAGAAGGTGCAAGGTGTGGAAGTAAAAGGTAGGAGTGCGAAAGGGAAATAGAGGGAAGGTCACCTGAGGTGTGTGCACAGGAGGAATAGGAGAATACTTGCAAGTATGTCGAAGGGGCGCGAGCATTCAATTGAGGGAGGGCACTGGCAGAAAAAATAAAAGTAGTGCGCGAGGGAGTTAAGTGTATGAAAGTGTGTAGAAGAAATGACAGGGACTTAGCCAATTAGAAGGTAAGTCTATAGAGGTGCGTGTAAGGAGTGTGCGACAAATAAGAATGAACACGGATGTGTAGAGGGGAAATTGTAAAAGGAAAAATGGGAGGAGAGAAGAATACAGAGGGAGGGGGAAGCAGGAAGGCACGTAAGGGCACGCAGAGGAATTGCATCTGTGCCAAGTTTGAACAACCAAAAGGAGGACAATAGAAGAGTGAGGGGTTGCCTCCTCTTTCCACTATCTCTTTGATATAGTACAAATTCCACTAACTTTTAAAGGACTATACGAAAATTCTTTACAATTCAACATAATCACTCACCTTCCTCTTCCTCTCATAATTGTTGTTACACATTTTCCCTATCACACTCCAGAACATACAATCAAGATTAAATTTATAAGAATAAAATTACGTATAATTCCCATGAATAGAATTCGCATTGAAGCTTACAAGCAAATATATAGGTGTACTTATATAAGAAAAAAAGATGAAAACATGAGTGGAAGATAATGGAACATTTACAACTGTTAAACTACCTTTTCCGTTACCTTAGGTGAAACCATTGGTCCATATTATTCAAACCCTTCGGCGTGGACGATGATGGTTGATGGGTAAATATAAAATTTGTTATTCAAAAAAAAAATTCCATGCATGTGAACTATTGAAGATGTTGCATTTCATCGAATTTTCATAATCATCAGCATTGTATCCTTGAATAACAAGTTTCCATGTATGTTTTCTCTACCATTATCCTTTCTTTCTCCATTTCCTCCTTTTATGTTCAATGTTTTCAATAGATTTGTATATACTCAATTTTCATTTATTACCTTTAAGGATGTCTCACTCAAGTTACAAGCTTGATATACATTCTCCTTAGGCATCCAATATCATTCCAAACTATTCCTCTTACTAAGTATTTAATACTTTATTTGTCATTGTATTGACGTACATTCATTTTGTCTTAATTTGTTTTCCACTACGAGAATAACTAATCATCCTCATAAATAATAAATCTCACTTATAGGTGTTTGTTCCTCTTCCTCATGATCATATTATGAGGTGTTTAAATGCTTGTAATCAAACACTTGGGTACATTTCTAGGTCCTAAAAGCATGCTAGCATTTACATGATTTCTAAGCAAGAAAACTAGTAATTGGCATCTATCTTTGGCCTCTTTTCTATGTTACTTGTTTTCTATTTGGTCTTACACACCCTATAGCCTGGTAAAAATTTCAGTTATAAATCTTTCATGGCTTTAGACACAAGCACCCAACCAAGAAAAAAGTGCCCAAGTGACCTTGTCCCATCTGGGCACCCTTGACCCTTTCTCACCTTACTCACTTCTTTTGGGTCTCTTTTATCTTTTAGGCATCTTTTTCACTTATGTGTCAGAATTCCAGTTATTAATTACAAAATTCAAACAAGGGAATCATATAAATACATAGTTATGTGTTCAAAATAAGGTACCAAACACTAAGCATTACTATCATCACCTAAGCTTGCATTCCAAAGGCACTAAAGAACTCAAAAGGCATCTATCTAGCATCCTTTCAAGGGACAAGGGTTTCATCAACTCTACATACACAACATAGGAAGGGGAATTCCATTCTATTCCATCCACACATTCTACTACATTGCTACATTCTAGCTATAACCCGCTATCAAGTGCAACTTGCACAAGGTCATCCTAGGGCATAATTTTCTACACGCACTCGTAAGAACTACATGGATTTTGAGATGTAGTGCAACGCTCGGTCGTAAATTCACTTAGATGGTGAGCACCGAAGTTACTCCAACACCCCATTCAACATTTTCTTTTTAGGTTTGATGTGGTTTGTGTGCTTGTGCAGGTGAACATATCTTTTGTAGGTTAGAGGTACCTTCGATGTTCATAGTGCAAACAACAGGTGATCAAAAGACACTAAATGTGACACTCTTGTAACACAAAAAAAATCATATTAAGAGATTTTGCACAGTCACAAGATCCTTGATCTAGTCACTAATGCACATGCACCCGTTCCCTATTGTGGGTGCCCCTACCTAGCCTTGTTCACGAGTTTCATAATTTACAAAGATTAATTATGACACTGTTGGCATCTTGTTCATCATTTCTCCCTACCCAGATCAGTTCCAAATTGTACAAAAATTAGCTAAGTTCTTCTATCTCTTTCACATGCTTCGGGTTTTATATTTTAAATCTTAGTTTGTTTGTGTCATTTCTTTATTTTTCCATCTATAAATCATTTATTTCAATAAGTGACTCTACAATATTTAAATTTAATTCGAATTAAATTAAGTCAATGTCAATCAATATAATCTTCTCCATCAACATCCTCCAAACATTTTTTGGTTTCAATCACTCTTCTGAAATTGCTCAATATATATGCCAATGAAGTCTTATGTAATTTCATATAAATAATCAAATAGCATAAATGAGAATAAAGAGGGAAGAAACAAGAATAATTAAACCAAAAGTTTACATTTGTGGGGACAAACACAAATAATTGTCATTACCATCCTCTTTACCTTTGTCCACTCCACCTCCTCTTATCACAATGGTCAATCAAAAAGACATCACACTACATATACAATATCTATATGTATACATGAAAGCAAATCCGTGTAATGTTGAATATCATAAACAATTATAATGTGAACAATGAATTATATTATTGCATATAAAACAAAAATTGTATATGAGAATGACGTGATATGAAAGTATAAGAATTACACTAAAATCCTACATTTGTGGGGATAGACTCGTCATGAGTTTCATTACCATCCTCTTCACGTTTTTCCCACTCCACCTCCTTGTAAATTTGGTTTAGGTCTACTGAATAAAATCACACAAATAATAATCTTATTCTCACAAACTTCTATTCTTCATTACACACTATATGTATGAAAATCATCCATATTACAAATATCTAGGAAAGGTATTCCAAATATCTAAGAAAGGTATTCCTATATTTATGAAGATCATATCTCGCCCAATATCTCAACCAAATATCCCTAACAATATTCCTAAGACTAACAATAAACTATTCATAATATATTTGTTCTAACCAACTAACCAATAATATTACTAACTTACCATAGTAACCATACAAACAATGTAAATATTAATTTACCATATGATAAATCACAAAAAAACATGTGAACAATAATTTTTCTAATACTTCTTTTGCAAAAATAATATGTATATACATGCTGATAATAAAATATCATTGCATATATAAGACATCTACATTAATACATGAAAGTATGTAAAATATGAAGTTGGATGTGAAGTGGTCAAATGTTGATTATTATAGAAAATTATAAAGCACATTACATTTAACATGAATAATAGACAAAACACCATTAACAATACCTAATTGACCCCCTCAGAATCCCATATCTATTATTGGATGCATCTCTTACATTCCTTTTGAGGAAGTTTAGAAAACAACCACTTATATTCAATTTGGAATATTCATGAACGTTCATGTGTCCCATTTTTTTCTACTTTTTCGTTCTGCTAACAAAATATTTCCCACAATAAAAAATGATAAAAAATGTATAAAAATAACAAACACATACTTTTAAGAGCTTACATATACCAAGGTGTAGTGACATTATAATTTATATAATTGTTTTTAAGTTTTTAAAGTGTTTTTAGAAATTTATTTATTAGTTATTTTTTAAAATATTGTTGGCTATTAAGTGGGACACACTGATATGATTTTCCCTATGATCAATGTAAATTAAAACTTTATTTCTCCTACAAAAATCAATGTTATAACTAACCATTCTTATTGCCTAAATGTGTAAAAAACAAAAAATGGATGCCAAGTGCACAAATATATAATATTTTTATAGAAAAAATTGAGCTTAATATTTACCATGGGCAAGGGAGAGACATCATCAATAAAATTACATGTCCTAACCCAGTGGGAATCCCAATTCCCACCCACACTAGTGACACCATCTCTCACTCAACTTAATGTTTGACATGTTATGGGAGGATATTAATGCGGTTGTGGTAGATCTAATTGATGTTATTGAGGAAATAGGGACATCTCCTTTCCCATGCTTTTAAGTTAGAGTTTGGTTGCAATGCACCATGAAGAACCATCTTATAAAATTTATTGGTTTGTTAGATAAAAATCTATATTGAAGACACACATGCACAAATGTTTTGTTGTTGAATATTTATTTTTCCAAAAAAAATTATATAACAATTTATTACTAGAAAATAAATTTAAGTTTTCTAAAACAAATCTGATTCATGTGTATAAATTAAAATTGTATACCCATATAAGTTATGATTTATTCCAAGACACTCATTCCTTCTAGTCCTGCATCCATCATAATTATGCAAAAATTGTTATATGTGTGATAAACATATAATACATCTTGTCACTCTTATGAACAAAGAATAAGATAATTTGTCTATGAACATAAGGTAATTAGTCTATTAAAACAAACAATGTAAATGGTCTATGAATAAGGATGTGGCATATATAAATGATGAATAAAAAACAAGGTAAGAGTGTGTTGTTGAAACAAAAAATGTATTTAATTTTTTCCATATAGTGATATATGCAAAGTATTCTAAATCAAAAGCAAAATTATACATGTATTTGGTGTGAGCTTACCCTATTCATTGCTTTCAATAATTTGTATGTAATTACTAAAACCTTTCATTTCTTGCATTGAGATTGAATAATTGAAGGAATGTGTATCAGTATCTATAGTGTAATTGAAGGAAGGTTGTGCTTGCTAAACTTGAAACAACTTGTTGACCTTAACTTTTGACCTGCATATTTTAAGAATTAATTTCTCAAACTAGTACAAATATTGAAGTTGTCGATGTACATTTGTTAAATGTTATAATTTGGCATGCAACCTTTGTAATAGAATAATAGGTGTAGATAGGGTAAACTGTTCCGTAACAAGAGAACAAGATAACCAAACAGAAAAAAAAAGGATACGCTAGCTAAGTTCACCCACTGTATCGAATTCCCTACATGTAGTAAATTGTTACTTTTATATATTCATTGATGAGAAAAGTTACACTACAACCAAATTTGGGTTTCTTGAAAGGTGAGAGTTATGTCCATATGTCTTTGTCTTTATTTTTGGATGACCACGAAGACCCTCATTTCCTTTGTAAATTTTATGGTTCTTTTTAGAACATGCAATCCTTTGTTACAATTTAATATCACCTTTGCATCGGAATTTTTGTTTCCTAAAGGGTGAGATTAAAGAATGAAATGTTAGAACTTTTTTTTTTTTGAAAAACAATGACCATCATAGTTATCATAATAGATTTCACTTCTAGGTATAAACCTCCCCAAATTTTATATAAAAAATAAATAAATTATGAACATCAAATCCTATCCACTCATGTTGGAAACAAAGCTAAGTTACAAAACAAAAAAATGGCATTAGTAGGTTCATGTTCAAAAAAATATAGGCGAATGATTTTATTCTTGATGATGTATGTATAAACATTTGATGATTCTTACTTTCCATATAGATTCATGAATATTTGAAGCCTAAGAAACCATATTTCATTACCATGATATCATATAGCTTCCACACCCAATTTGAACAAGGAAATAACAAATATTCCACTTGAGATAACATAGTAAATCAAATATGATATGTACTATGAAAAAAAAATAGAGTTCATAATATCATGCCATTATCAGTCAATCGTATGAAGAATATATGAGCAAGGCACCTTTGTGTTATGATGAACACTTTAAACCATGGACCTTGTAAAGACGATGACTTGGTGTGCGTGTTAACATTTTTTCTAAGGTATGAGTGGTGGACCCTAATCCAGTGACACATGTTGCTGCAACATGGGTCAATCAATATTAATTTGGAAAATGAAAACGAAATGGGGACAATAGAAAGGGGAACATGAGGGATTGGTGGGGCTTGATCCAACCATGAAGGTTTGTGTGTGATGGATATGATCAATGATCAAAGGTTGTAGTAGGGAGTTTTCATGTTTGTGAGTTAACAAATAATTTCCAATCTTAAATTTTATGTCTATTTGACCATCACTTAAACGATAGTACCATGACCATTGGGTGGTGTTTATAAGGGCATTTCCCCCCCTTAGTCTCACATAGTTTTTTAGCTCCAACTCCTTAATGTTTTTAATAACTCTAAATTTTTGTCCTCCCTTACCTTGTCTACATCTTTGTTAAGCGTATCATTTTTAAATATTGATCTTTTTCCACAACAATTATCTCATTTTCATCATACATACATAACATGTATATAGAAAAATTATCTCCAAAGGACTACTTCTATTGCAATTGTGCTTTATAATTATTCTCAGCAACTACTACAATTGCTCCATTTGGTTCAAGCACAAACACACCTTTGTTCCAGTGTTAAAGCCATCACATGTTGTGCATCCTTGAAAGTTGACACAATTTCTAGCATTTTGTTTACTAGCAACATTGCATGTGCATGGAAATATATCATTTATCACCCATTCTCTAAAATGACCAGACATCTCTTTACTTGTTTGGAATCCAATATTTTATGCGTCCTTATCATTATCATTTTGACCATTACTCTAGAGAGCCATCCCATCACAATCTCAAACCCCACAATGGTAAAGGAACGCTCCTTAAACATTTCACTCCTCAATTCATCTATAATGGCAAAATAGAAAGGAATGTTGAAGGAGTCATGATTTTTCTCCTCCATTACTCCTTGTGTGATGTCATAAAAAAGAAAAAAACATCAAAAATCATAAGAATACATAGTTTACATTCTTGTATTTCAAATAACCTTTATTTTTGTTGTACATATTGTCAGGAGGTTTATGTTTCACCAATTACTCAAAACTAAGTGTGATAATTCTAAATATAGAGGGTTTATTTACACCATCTTAGATTACAAACATTTAGTCTATATGAAATGCTAATTTTATTAGTTGTCTTGGATGCAAATTTCTAATTTTTTCTATAATTTTTATCCAAATTATTTAGTATGAGAATAACATACAATAAGAAAGGGATCATATTTCTGAACTACAAGAATGAATACATGCAAAATAATTCCCAACCTTATTATTAAGAAAGTAACTTTCTTGTTAAAAAAAGATTATAACTCCAAGATTGAATAGTTCCACGAATATGGAAATGATGGCATTCCATCTATAACTAACTCATACCCAATTTTGAAACAAGGGAATGATGGTGTTGGACTTGTAATTTCAGCGATTCTCTCCTTCACAACTGCACTTAGAAATTTTTGAACTTATTACCTTTTGGAAAATGGCTCCAGTCTAAGTATTTTGAAATCTGGAACTTCCCAAGGGATCAAGGATTCTTAGATACACCTTCATCAAATATATTATTCTTTCCCCTTTTCTAGAAAGGTAAGGAAGTCCTCCTAACTCCTTGTATTTTGTAATTTATGGCTTGGCACTGAGTTTGGAGGGGAAATTTTCCCAAATTTTCTGTGGGGCGGGCCCGCGAGAGAGAAATTTGACACTTAGCCCTTTGGGCTAACAAATCACAAAAGTCACAAACTGGCCCATAGGCTTGTGGAGGGGAACGAAGTCACATTGGTGGAGGTGCATAGAGGAAAAACGTGGCACTTAGCCCTTTTGGGTAATAAAACTCAACGGAAACATTCAGCCCAAAATCCCACAGAGGAAAATAAATGGTTTGAGGCCGCAACTAATTAGGATGCACCACATGTTAAGGTGGAGCAGTGAGGCACAAAGATACATTGAGAAATTTTTCCAATTTACAATTTAAAAGGAAAAAATGGAGCCACATATCCGCGACCAGTCAGAGAGCGCCATGTGTCTCGGAGCGGCGGGGCGCGGATATTTTTGGGAAATTTTTCCGAATCTGAAATCAAACAGAAGACAGGTAGGTCTTCAGCCCCACAGTATGAATCAGAAGGTGCCACATGTCTTCGAAGTGGTGGGGCCATGGAGATTTTTTAGGAAATTTTTCTAAAAGGGAAAAATTTAAATTTTGACCCTGCCAACCCTAATTTTGACTTTGTTTTTTACTAGTTTTTCCCTAAATCTTCAAGAGGCCATATCTTTCGATCTAGAGCTTGTATTTTCATGTTTTTGGTATCACTGGAAATCTGGTGTGAAATTCTCCACATTATGGACACTTCAATTTAAAATTTTGATGGATTTTTGTGGGAGAAAATCGAGAAAACATCTCTGGCATGTAACACAATGTAAAACGTTTCCCCCGACTTCGCTCCAATGTTCTCTTGCCACGTGGATGTCCCGATTTCAAAGTCAATTATGGAAAAGGATCAAATGGTTCATATGCGAACTAGACACAATTGACTAATATACAACACCATTTTTACACATAAAAAATCTCTTTTTGGAGCTTGTCAAAAGTGTTTTCTTTGTGGCAGAGGAATATGGAAGAGAGAAAAATGATCAAATTTGTTTGTAACGACTTTGGGGTCGAACAATTTAATGGTTTTTTCAAAGTCTTTGTTAAGGGCCGAAAATCAAATTTGGAAACTGGAAGCACATTTTTATGAATCAAAGGACAAAAATGATTGTTAGTCTTCTTCTATACTCTCCTCTACATTTTTCTTCTATTCCCACTCATTGTACAAGTTTGAGCTCCTGAGATCAATAAAAATAGGAAGGAATTTTAAGTCTCCCTCGATGGAAAAACCGATTGGTGCTTTGTGACCAGCATTTTTTATTCTGTCTTGTGCTCAGAAATTTCAAATTTTTATTTCTTATATTACATTAATACATGTAATGAAACTTCCAATTGATGTGTGTGGGCATATGACACTCTACCCATAACATTGAACTCACCCTCGTTCATTCTCACTCCCTCCCCTTTCTCAGATCAATTTCTGCTATAACAAAGAGTTGTTATTATTTCCATAGGGATAATGGCGTGTTCTTATGGATCTCTGGTTGAAAAACCACCATAAATCCACTTTGGTTTTACATGCTAAACAATGGGAGCTGCACCATTCAAATGTAGATGGACTTAGATTCCCATCGTGTTGGCCAGATAATCCACTAATTTGTTCCCCAGACAAATTTTCTCGCCAACAGTTTTTGGCACCTAACTATGGGGTAGAGTTGCAGCATCTGCACCCAAAAATGACCATAAGGATTTTATAATATCATTAAGTTTTCCTTTGAAGTCTGAAATATCCTTGTGATCCAAAACATACAAAACACGATTCAAATAGAAGAGTTCTGTAGATTGAGAAGCCATATGAACTTCATGGATGTAACCTCAAAAATATTACAAACCCTTCTAGAAAACCTTCTTTGCTCTGTCATATCTAAAGGAAATCATTTCAGACCTAAAAGAGGTTAAGTTAGCATATTTGGCAGAGTGTAAACTCACCTCACCATTGCTACAAAATTCTAGGCTGTGAAAGCGAAGACAATAAACTTTCAAGCTAGCTAATAGAAGATATATCTCGCCAGATGAGGCAAGGAGGAGTGATCGAACCTACTTTTGAGGCAGTTGGAGAGAGAAGAAGTAGAGGTTATAGCTTGTTTTGACATAGAGAGGAAGAGATTAGAGCTCAATTTGAAGAAATTGCAATACTCAAGCTACAGAAGAGGAGAAGAGAAGTATCCCTAAGCTACTGAAGAAACCAGAACCATAGAAACAGCATAGCTGATAATGAATGTAAAGCATGTACACCAAATGTACCACGGGGAAGAAATATTGGTCACACTTTCTCTCCCACGAATACTCCATGATCTGCTAAGAGGATTGAGAAATATTTTTTTCAAATTCAAAGGAGATGGCTCCTAACTCCATAAAGAACATATAACAACCTTCATCACTTCTTGTGGTGTGTTATGTGTTGAAGATGAAGATATGTTGGTTAAAATTTTTGTGGAATCACTCCAAGAGAAATTTGCTAAATGGTTTTACATGCTTCCTACAAGATCTATTACTGGTTGGGAAGATATTAGAAAAGCATTTGAAAATAGATTCAAGAGCACTGAAGATGGTCAAGAGCTACTGGTGCAATTAGTCCAAATAAAGAAAGAAAGCTCTGAATCCATGAGCTACTTTGTAGCAAGGTTTAACAGATTGACAAGAAGAGTCCCTGAAGATGTGCTACCTCCTGAGAACCACCTAAGAAGATTCTTCATCAGTTCCTTGCCATCAGAAGTTGGTTTCTTCCTCAGAAGAGCCCAACCAAAAACACTAAGGGAAGCTCAAGACTTTTCCATTGAAACTGATGATGACTTAATCCTCTCTGGAAAGGTGAAAGGCCCAAATGGGAAGCAAAAGAGTTAGAGTTTGGCTTCAGTAACTATAGATCCTATGGTCCAGAAAATGGCAAATGATATGGTTTCCTTGAAGAAAAAGCTGTCGCAAATGACAATGAGAAATGCTCCAAGGAGGCCAAACTTCCTTGATAGAAAAAGAGTTGCACCACCTCCTCACCAACTTTCCCTTAAAGCACATCCTGTCAATGTTATCTATGACACCAGAGAATCAAAAGAGGATGCTAAAATTGATGAACTTGAAGGAGAAATAGTAGAGGATTACGAAGGCTACCTCAAAATTGAAGAAGTTGTTATGCACAATGGCTTGTTCAAGTTTTTGGATGATGGGGAAGAAGAAGAGGAAGCCCTAAGCTTCTCATGTGTTGTCTTCACTCGAGCTCAATCCAAGAAAGATGCTCTACCCTCCGTGGCTCAAGAGGAAAAGAAAACTAAAGAAGATCCCACTCCAGCAGCCACACAAAAGAAGATCACCAACAGAGGCTCACCATTACCACCCTCAATGGATTCAACCAAAATGAAACTAGGCCAAATGGCTGCTAGAGATTAGGCTATTATATCTAGTAAGTCACCTTTTCCTTCTTCTAGCTCAAAAGTTATTAAAAAAACTCCTCCCTCTAATGAATTCTATCCTAAGTCAGCCAAAGTTCCTCAAATACCCTTACCATGTAAACCTTCCCTCACTCCAGGAACTTCCCCCTCATCCAACATTGTCCCATTTGATTTTGTGGAACATGCAAGTAAGACCAAAGCACAGCTCTCAAAGATTGAATTCTTGCAAACACACCCTGCTTAGTTTGATAGACTAATCAATGTTGTTCGGAGCAATAGTTATATACCTTCAAGTTCAAATTATAAAGGTTTACTCCCGACACCATCTACACCACCTACTCAAAACATGTTAGCCCTAAGTGCTTCCAAAACAGATAAGGTGGAACACTTCTACTTGTCTCTTCTCATGAATGGTTTTGAGCTCAATAATTGCATCATTGACTCTGGAGCTTCTGATAACATAATGCCACTCAAAGATGCCAATGCTCTCAACCTGACACTAACCAAAGTTAACGGAGCTTGTTACTCAATGGAGTCCAAGAAAGTACCACTAGTAAGAAGGATAAAATATGCACAAGTGGCTTTGGCTGAGTACCCTGATAAGAAAGTACCTCTAACCATCTTAGTGGCAGACATTCCAACATATTTTGGCATGCTCTTGAGTAGAAGTTTTTGTAGAGACCTTGGTGGGGAGATAAAGATGGATTGGACCTCTAAAACTATTCCAGTGAAGGGTGAGATGAAGAATCTACTTCCGGTAAGAAAAATGAAGTTTACAATAAGAAGTTCCAGTGACCCAAGAGCTAATATCCTCTTTCAAGATTGTGGATTAGGAAACTATTTCCTTACTTCACAACAAGAAGAAGACTTGCCACTTTCCTCGGAATCAAAGAAAGATCAGGTCTGGATTATGGAGTTTGATGGAAGCCATTCCAAAGCAGGCTCAAGGGTTGGTGTTTTGTTGTACTCTCCTTCCAATGTGATGCATCCTTTTGCATACAAACTGTAGTTTGACAACACCAACAATACAATAGAATATTAAGCTCTCCTCTTGGGCATAAGTGTAGCGGAAGACATGGAATCAAAAATCTAAGATGCCTTCGTGATGCATAAGTGATAGTGAAGAAAATCCGCCAGCAATACCAGGTGAAGAACCCAAGGATCAGGCATTACAGGAATAGAGTGTGGGATTGCATTGAATTCTTTGATGCATTCTCTATTGAAGCCATCCCAAGACAACAAAATGAAAGAGTTAATTTTCTTGCAGTATCAGCATCCCTATTGACTCCTCATCCTTCTTTTGGCAAGGACAAAATAACCATTGAGATGGTTTTCAAACCAAGTGTTCCTGATAATGTAGATCACTGGAAAGTTTTCAATGACGACAATCATATTTTAGCCTTCTTGGGGAAAAGAGACAAATTTAATAATATCTTCTTTGAGGGAAGTGTTAATCCACACAGAGAATCTAAGGCTGAAGATGCATTAGATGAAATTGAAAGAGTGGATGATGAAGGCATGATCAGATTGAAAGGTAACAAGATCCCCAAAGGTCTAGTCTCTCTGGAGGACATGATTGATAAGCACGACAGATTTATTCATGAAAAATAAAAGCTATCTTCTCACTGTCCATATGATTTTGACAAGGAAAACATTGGGAATTCTGAAGATCAAAGGATGGTCAACATTGGCAAATGTTGCTCACCTGAAGAGAAAAGGAAGCTCGTTGCTTTGCTTAAAAATTACTCTGATGTGCTGGCCTACTCTTACAACGAGCTCAAATCTTTTCAACTGAAGGAAATGCATCATTCCATTCCTCTGAAGTAGGATGCTAAGCCCTTCAAGCAAAAGCAAATACCCTATTATCAAAAGGTTGCTGCTGTTATCAAGGAAGAAGTGAATAAGATGTTGAATGCCAAAATCATTTTCCCAATTCACCACTCAACATGGGTGGCCAACATTTTACTAGTCAGAAAGAAAAATGTGGAGATCAGAATATGTGTAGATTTCAAATATCTGAATCAGGCAACTCTCAAGGACAATTACCCTCTTCCAATCATGCATCATATCCTACAAGTAGTTACTGGATCTGAGATGCTCTCTTTACTTGATGGTGGGGTATAATAAAATTAAAGTAGCCAAAGAAGATTGTATCAAGATGGCTTTCACAACTCCTTGGGGAAATTTTTCTTACAGCAGGATGCCTTTTGGCGTGATCAATGTGGGAGCCACCTTCTAAAGAGCCACGTATCTGGCTTTCAAAGATCTCAAGCATTGCATTGTCATATACCTTGATGACTTAACTTTGTTTTCAAAGAAGAGAACTGAGCATATCTTTGGAGTCACAGAAGGAAAGTTTTTGGGACACATTGTGAATAAGCATGGAGCACATATTGTCCCTGAGAGGGTAAGTGCTATTCAAGCACTATCTCTTCCCACTAGCAAGAAAGGAGTGTACTCATTCTTTGGGAAGGTAAATTTTATTTGCCGCTTTGTCCCTAAATTTATTGAACTAACAAAACATATCACCTCTATGATGAAGCCTCAAACAACTTTCAAATGGAGTAGTGAAGGAAAATCAACATTTGAAGATATCAAGAAGGCCATTGTGAAAGCTCCAACGCTAGTATCTCCAGATTTCAGTAAAGAATTCATCATGTACTATTATGCCTTAGAGCACACTCTTTCTACTGTCTTAGTTTAGAAGAATGATGAAGGATTGGAAGCACCTATTGCTTTCATGAGCTGCCCTTTGAAGATGCATGAACTAAATTACAGTCAATTGGAGAAGCATGCATACACAGTGGTCAAGGCCGTGAAGAATTTAAGATTTTACATACTCAACTCTCACACCATGGTGATGGTCCCTAGAAGTGCAATCAAGTCCATTTTGACACAACAAGATCCCAGATCCAAAAGAGGAAATTGGATTGCAAGGACCCAAGAGTATGACTTGGAGATTAAGCCCTCTAATCTGATTAGAGGAAATGGTTTGTGCAAGTTAATTGCTAAAGATGAATCTCTCAAAGTTCAGCTTGGAGAAAGAGATGACACTTGCCCAACCTACTCAGAAGATTTCCCACAAGTTCTCTTTGTGAACACTATAGAGGAGTGGTATGCAGACATCGCTTTCTTTCTTACCTATGGGGACTTCCCTCCTCATTTAGATTACAAGCAATGAAGAAATCTCAGGATGAAAGCAGCGAAATATGTGATTTGGAATCATGCACTCCACAAGAAAGGGATAGATGGATGTTTTCTCAAGTGTGTTGACAAGGAACAACAAGAAAAACTCCTCAAACCCTATTATGATCAAGCTTGTAGTGGACACTTTTCAGCCATGGTGACTGCCCATAAAATTCTCAGAGGTAGATATTATTGGCCTTCTATTTTTGCTGATACTCAGAGCTAGGTTTCTAAATGCAAAGCATGCCAACAATTTGTTGGAAAACCACAGTTAATTGCATTGCCTCTTAGGCCTATGACTATTGAAGAACCATGTCAAAAATGGGGGCTAGACTACATTGGCGTGTTAAATCCCCATTCAAGTGTTGGGCATACTTATGTGCTCACTACCACAGACTACTTCACCAAATGGGTGGAAGCCATTCTAACCAAACAAACTAGTTCTGAAGTAGTTTGTAGTTTCATCAAAGAATACATCATTGTCCATTTTGGGGTGCCTCAAAAGATTGTGGTGGACAACACTACTTATGTCTCTTTGAAGGAATTGACAGAATTCTGTTATGGCCCCAAGATTTCTCTTGCTCATTCTTCTAACTACTATCCTCAAGGAAATGGTCAAGTTGAGTCAAGCACCAAAAATATTGTGACCATTATCCACAAGCTTGTTGATGAGAATCAGAAGAATTGGCACAAAAAATTATATGATGCATTGTGGGCTGATAGGATCACTCATAAGAAGACAATAAGCATGTCACCTTTTCAGCTGCTATATAGAGTTTAAGAAGAGATTCCTATTACAATCCAGCTCTCAAGCTGCTTCAAATAGTGGAAGAAAACCAATACAGAGATTAAATTGACAAGAGGATCCTTTTCCATGAGAAGCTAGAAGAGAGCAGATCCCAGGTAGTGGACAGAATCAAAGAACATCAGTTGCAAGTGAAGAAGCTCTTTAACAGAAGAGCCAAAGCAAAGGAGTTCAGAGCTGGAGAATTGGTCCTACTTTGGGACAAAAGAAGAGAACCAAAGGGTAGTTATGGAAAATTTGATTCTTTGTGGCTGGGACCTTTTCAAATTCTTGGAACTTGTGGTGAGAATGTTTTTCTCTTATCATGTTGGATGGAACTCCATTGGGATTGCCTAAAAGTGGGAAATATTTGAAGTTATACCATTAGTTAAAGTGATTTGTCCCTCACCCTGTACCATAGTTTTTATTGTTTCTCTTTTCTATTGTGTGTTTTTTGGTTTGTTTTCTATTTTGGTGTGGTTCTGGTTTGTTGTGTTTTCCCCTCCTTCCTTCTTCCTTCCTTCTTCCTTCCTTCAGTATTGTACATGACTTTGCAAGGCCCAATGGATAAGGAACTAGTCAACGTTATATGTTTTAAAACTTGAGATTCTGGATCCTCATGCCATGGTTTCTCCCAATTCAATACATGCCATGTACCCAAGCTAGATTCACTGTTGTCCCCTCAAAATTTTCCTTCTTTTTCCAAGTCTGGACTTAGAAATTTTTGAGTTGTTACCTTTTGAAAATGGTCCAGTCTGAGTATTTTGAAATCTGGCACTTCCAAAGGGATCAAGGATTCTTAGAAACACCTTCATTAGATAGAGAATTATTTCCCCTTTCCAGAAAGGTAAGGATGTCCTCCTAACTCCTTGTATTTTGCAAGTTATGGCTCAACGGAGTCTGGAGGGGAAATTTTCCTTAGGCGAGCCTGCGGAGAGAAATTCGACACTTAGTCCTTTTGGCTAAAAAGTGCAAAAGTCACAAAGCAGCCCGTAGGGCCACAGAGGGGAAGGCAGTGCATTGGCAAAGGTGCAGAGGAAAACTTGGCAATTATCCCTTTTGGGAAAAAAACTCAAAGGAAACATTAGGCCCGCGGATGAATCGGGATGTGCCACCTATCAAGGCGGAGTGGCGGGGCGCGGACATTTTTGGGAAATTTTTCCCAATATGAAATCAGAAAGAAAAAAGGTAGGTCTTCAGCCCGCGGATGAATCAGAATGCACCACGTGTCTCGGAGTGGCAGGGCCATGGAGATTTTTAGGAAATTTTTCAAAAAGGGAAAAAATTAAAGTTTAACCCCACCAACCCTAATTTTGACTTTGGTTTTTACCAGTTTTTTCCTAAATCTTCAGGAGGCCATATATTTCGATCTACAACTCGTATTTTTATGTTTTTGGTATCAATGGAAAGCTGGTGAAATTCTCCACATGATGGACATTTCAATTTTAAATTTTGATGGAGTTTTGTGGGAGAAAATTGAGAAAATGTCTCTGACATGTAAAAAACACAAAAAAGTTTCCCCCGATTTTGCTCCAATGTTCTCCTACCACATGGATGGCTTGATTTTAAAGCAATTAGGGCAAAGGATCAAATGGTCCATATGTGAACTGACAAATTAAAATATAAAACACATTTTTGCACGTAGAAGATCTTTTTGGGGATCATTAGAAGCGTTTTCTTTGCGGTAGAGGAATATGGAAGAGGAAAAATGATCAATTTTTTTTGTAACGGCTTTGGGTCGAATGTTTTAATGGTTTTTCGAAGTCTTTGTGAGGCACTAGCAATCGAATTTGGAAACTGGAAGCATGTTTTTGCGAACAGAGGATAAAAATTATTGTTAGTCTTCTTCTATTCTCCTCCTCTACATTTTTCTTCTATTCCCACTCATTGTACAAGTTTCAACTTTGAGATCAATAAAAAAGGAAGGAATTTTATGTCCCCCCGATGGAAAAATCGATTGGTGCTTTGTGAGCAATGTGTTTTATTCTATCTTGTGCTCAGAAATTGCAAATTTGTCTTTCTTCTATTAATTAATGCATGTAATGAAACTTCTAGTTGATGTGTGTGGGCATCTGACACTCTACCCACAACATTGATTTCCCCCTCCCTCATTATCACTCCCTCCCCTTTCTCATATTGATTTCTACTATAGCAAGGAGTTGCTATTATTGCCATAGGGACAGTGGAGTGTTCCTGTGGATCTCTGGTTGAAAAACCACCATAAATCCACTTTGGTTTTACATGCTAACCAATGAGAGCTGCACCATTCAAATGTAGAGGGACTTAGATTCCCATAGCGTTGGCCTGAAATCTACAACTTTGTCCACGAGACAAATTTTCTTGCCAACATGGCGAAACTTGCACAACACAATCAGTCGATATTTCTTCTAAAACGGAAAGGATTTTCAAGTAAAATTAAACAAACTTCTTGTTTTAACACTTTTTCTTTTAATTTCACTTTGTTTTCTTAATATGGAAGCCAATCAATATCATCTTCTCCATCAACATCCTCCTCAACATTTTTTGGTTCTACTTCTTTCTAGAAAATTGATCAATATAAATAAAATGAATACTTATATCAACATTTTTCTTTTGTCTTTACTTTGTTTAACAATGAAGTAATTAATCTTAATTAGATTAACTCTAGTTTTGATATTATAGGAACAATGAAAAAGAGAAATGTGTACAAAGGCATAGGAATGGCTATGAACAAATTGGAAGCAGTCTAAAGTATACGATTCTAGTAGAGAGAGCTAACTACTATGATATATGGGGTAATCAAAGGGAAAAGTGCATCTCAAAAAAGTTTAGTACATTTCATTAGTGCATATGTCTCAAATGATGCCAAACATGATGTCGCCTAGTGCCTTAACATAGAATTAGGTTACCCATATGATTCTGACACCTTTTAGAACCATCCTCATAGTTCAGACACGTTTTCTTGTGTTACTTATTAAATCAAATGGTATCAATTTTCTTTTTCACCTTTTTGTTTTCTACTCATTGGAAGTTGGTCATGTGCACTAATTTTGTCAAAGTTAGAATTAGATTTTATAAATAGACAAATTATTAGGTTAATTTTGTCAAACACTTACCAAGCACTTATTGAGTTGTATTAAGAGAAATTTGTTGACGCTTATGGTTGGTTATTATGTGTTGAATCATTATTTCTGTATACTTTGAGGGGTCTAACAAGTCACAAGGGCTAACCTTATCTATCTAGACCCCTTACCAAACAAGGATCTATTCCCATATTATATGATTTTGGAATTTCCAAAAGTCTAAAATGTGATGGTGAGTAATTAGGGTAGAAGGCAAAAAACATGATCATAGACTTGTTAATAGATTGCAAGTCCTTAATTTGATTGCATATGGTGATTAGGAAAATGTTTATCATCCAAAAATTAATCACAATTGTCCAAATTGTCCGACATTTTCACATTTTGAGATTCATATTTGGTTAGTGATAGTCATATATTATCAAATTCATACCACAAAGTCAAATTATTGCAAAAAAAAGTCATAAATGACTCAAAATCCCTTGTTCATGATTCAAATAAACTAAGAGCCTTCTATATACTATTGTATTGTACATGTTTTACAATGCTTAATTTGAGGTAGATGTTTTTCATGCATATATGTTTGTGTTTTATAAAAAACTTTCAATATTGAAAGCACTAGTTATTATTGTATGAGAATATTGTTTGATGAAAAACAAAAAGGATCTTTTAATCATGTGAGTTTCTCTAATTATATCCATTTAACAAAGTAGACTCTCATAGTAAATTTTTCTTAAGTCAAGTTGTAATAACTACTTATAAGATCAAATGGGTTGTAGTACAATAATATGTACGATGGTGTAAATGGTGTTATCTAGCCATCCACTAAGATACAAATATTAAGAAAGACCAATAAATTAGAGATGAGGACAAGATGTATGTGCACCTAACTCATGTAAGCTGCAAATTCAATCAAAAATAATATAAATACTATGTAATTCACTTGTATTTAAAAATACTTATTACTTATCTCAATGTTTTTCATAATTAAAAAATATAGTATATAATTAATACATTAAAAAATAACATTAATTTGTTTGAGCGTTTAAAACAAATCATCTAAAATTATCCACATTTTAAGAAAATGGTTTGTGTTTTTGACTTATGCTATCTTTTAACCCTATGGCTATGCCGCTCCCAAATTGAGGGTGATTGTGCCCAATACCTAATTTTGATAGACTGCAAGACGTTCTTTATATTTTCAAAAGAAACGTAATTCCTTGTCAAACCGCATTTGTTTGAACAACAAACATCATCATAAACATCTTATCAAAATATTAATTGTGCTCAACTTTATAAAAGCAAACATCAATACGGAAACGCTGATATGATTTATATTGATAACAATAATAAATCTAGAAATAGCGATGTGATAGTCACTTGATTACTTTTTGTTAAAAAAAGAGTTTCATGGACCATATTTTCTATTTGTCTTCCTACCATAGCATTGAATCAACTTTTATACTTAAAGCCTTGCTTTGTATGATTACATAATTGCCTTCTAATGGATGAGTTGGGTTGAACATATTTCCAATCATGCGTGGAAATGGTGATGTTTGTGGTCAAACAGGTGGGCATTTCCACATCAAATGCTTAAGTATTCATAACACATTTAATTAGGTTTAAATAGCTCCAAAACATTAAATTAGACTTAATTAATTATGAATGATCTAGAACAATAGTGATAAGAGTGGGTTTAGGTTTATGTTATTTTGAAGAGAAATTGGAAGACAATGATCCTATATTAACAATGTAAATCATGGGTTTTTGTTAAGAAAAAAAAATCTAGAAAAATTAGAGACAAATTCTAAACCACACACTCTAGGGTTGTGAAGATGATGTTCTAGACAATTTGATTAGAATTTATATTTTCTATGACTAAATTTTACTATTTTTTAGCATTCAAAAAACGTGATTATTTTTTTGAATCAAGGGAAATCATTGTTCTTAAATCACTCTATTTAAATCACGTGGAAACCACTCTTCTTCCCTAACTAGAATTATGTTATCAAATATAGTCCTACACAAGTGTGTGGTTTGTTGTGGGGATATATGCTACATGTAGCTTGATTCTAATAGAATCTCTTTATTATACATAATATTGGAAACAACAAACCAAGTATATTACAATAATTTTCTTTACCCAAGTAAATTAATGCAATGCAATGTATGTCTACTTTGAATTATAGTGATTCAATTAATGCCTTAAAAATGCCCCACGTTTATAAAATACTTGTAAATACTAAATGTTATCCTTATCTAACTTATATTGAAGAACTTCTTGAACACATTGATAATAATAAAATGCTTGGATAAATAGATGTTAGATCCCTAGATTCATTAGGGTGCTTGTGTGTTTAACCATAATTAAAATTTGAATTAGGGTCTTATTAGTGTGTGACCTCCAATGCTCAGAAAGGGTTAAAAGGGCAGGACGAAGGTCAATTGGAGTGAAGAAGGGAAAGGGCACAATATCACATTGTCCAACCCATGCACTTCAATTTCCTAACACGCCAAGACTATGGAGTTTATGTTCTAGACACGGGGGAAAGAAATGGAGGGAAATGGATGGATGGGGTTAGGTGATAGCAAGAGTGTACAAAATATATGTGGATACCACATAGAGTCAAGAAATTGTGTCGATAAATCCATAATTCAAACCTAAAACTAACAAAGACACAAACACTTTAGATAAATGTATAGTCTGGGCCATTTTAAGGTGTCTACAAATTTTCTCACTTTGATGCGATCACACATGTGTGCACATGCATATCAAATTAAAAGAAGACATGGTATGAATTTAGGATTGTGTGAACCTTGAGCTCTTTACACGTCTTTAAATTCTTGGTGAAGACTAGTGTCTCTAAATGATATGTGTTATGTTGGCATATATTTAAGGTCAATATTTAGCAAAAAAACAAAAATACCTAAACCAAAATATAAGTGTTAACTATAAACAATGTTGAAAAATATCTTGAATGTGCCCCTTTGTGAGACTAGGTGTCATATCTTGAGTATATACCTTTTATGGTAATGAAATAAATATAAATGCTCCCTTTATAGAAGCAAGTGCAATTCTCGTGCCATTATGAGGATATGGACCATGGATTATTAGAATGAGTGGAATGCATCTCCCCATTTTGGAATGGTGATGAACTTGTGAATCACACATCTGAAAAGAAAAGGATTACACATATATCATGCGAAAAATATGACATGAAATTAGTGATGAATACCAAAGAGAGATATGGACATAGAAGCACGTATGTTATAAATAAACTTCCCCATCTATCTATGATACTTAATCACTCAATAATAACAAGAATAAAATGCTCTTGTGTAAGAAAGATGGACTAAATATAGCACAAGGAATGATATACACCAATGTAGGAAAAATATAAGCAATATAGCATAGAGAGATATATTCTCTTATGATCCATAATTAGTTTAGATATTCCGCTACTAACTTATTGACATGAATCTCTTTACATTGTCCCAACATATATTTAATACATAGTTTGTTGTTATACTTCATTTATCAATTAAATAATCACAAATGTGTTGGGATTTATCAAGAAAATAATGTTTTTGTACATTGAATTGAAACATCATGAAATGCTAACAAAACAACTCTAGGATTTATCAAGAATATAGGATTTGTGAAAATCCAAATCTACTCTAGAAAAACCTAATTTGGGATAACCCTAAAAGAGTGACGGGTTATCTCCTCTTTCCACCATCTCTTTGATACAATATAGAGTTCACTACCTTCCAACAGTATCTATGAGCATTCTTTGCAATTTACAAGTTAATTTTCTCGAGATCAAATCCCAACAGAAAATGTCATGCCTATGCCAAGAAAACTCAAACCTCCACTTGAGGGATGCTATAACAAGTCCAAATTTTGCAAGTACCTTAATGAAAAACCCTTTTAACAATTTAAATCTTCATAAGTACCTCACCAAGCACCCTTACGTGATGTGGACAGTTTACATTCACAAGTTAATTGATACAAAAACAAATTTCAATGGCAAATGACATGTCTATGCCAATCAAGCTTAAGCTTATCCTTAAGAAAGGTTATATACTTTACTAAACAATCATTTTTAATGTTCTTGTGATGACGCAAGTTCCTAACATAAGTTTATAAGACTGAATTTCCTTTTGTCTTTAAAAATTCACTTCTAATGCAATTTATATGCTAAACTTAACTCGAAGAATTACATTAAAAGATGAGAGAATATATATAAATTCAAAAATATAATGTTATAGAAACTTTTTAAAGGAAAATATGATATGATTGATATATATAACAATAATAAATCTGGAAATAGTGTGTGATCGTCACTCCCAATATTACTTTTTGATCTAGAGGAATTTTTGGTTATTCAAAATATCAATAATTCTCTTTAAACCATTACAATATAGAAGAGTTTAATGAGAGCTTTCCAATGATATGAATGCGTAAAACTAAGAGTATGCAAAAGTTATCGCATGTTAAAACTCTAACCAAAATGGTATAAAATAAACACACAGGTTTGAGATGATGTGGACTTGTGCAATTTTTCCAACTAGACTAATCAACTTGCAACAAGTGGCAATATGGTGTAAAATAAGTTTTTGAGGGTTTGATTTTATCCTCCGGTCTTCGACACTCATGTTCAGACAAATGGGCCCCACTATTTGTTGGTTGGCAGCCCTCAGCCATGTTTAACACACTATTTTTTAGGAAGGGTGCATTTGCCTCCTATTCTTTATATTAGCTTGGAGATAACTTATTTTTTATATGTCATATTTTCCGACCCACCATGCATGTGGGACTAAATTGCCACAATTTATTACATTATCCATTGCAAAATCGATGAACTACATTTCCAACTCACCTTGCCACATTGCATACACATTACAACCTTAAGCGCTTTGTATATTTTCCATACATTGCCAAATTGGCAACACATATTTTCCAAAGTGCATCCCACATAAGCATGTGCACTCCACACTTTGGCCACACTACACCACATGTTGGGCATACTTGCCAACAAAACTAGCTTACAAGCCACTCACAAAGTGCCACAACTCACCTCTTAAATATCATTTCCCATCCAAACGCTCCTAATGTGGAACTAAACTTGGAAATTCAATGTACCATGGAGGGGTCAAAGCACCTTGGTGGGGATTGAACCCACCATGGAGGGGTCAAAGCGCCTTGGCGGGGATTGAACCTGTGACCTGTGCCAAAAACAATATGCACCCCAATCAACCTGCCACTTGTTTGAAAGTGCTATATACAACGCTTCGTGGTATTTGAAGGATACTATCTAGATGACTATGTATAGTGCATAAGGAGAAAATTTTGTATTTTGGCATTTTCCACCCATTTAGAGCCCATTTTCAAGATTTTTGTAGAACTGGAGAGTTGTTCAAATTTTCCAGATGTTGTTCTCGAACTTTGTAATTTTCCAGATTGGTGTATTTTTGACGTTGTTATGAAGATTTGTTGAGAAATTGTGACGTAGAACAAGGGGAAATTGAACGTGAAAATGCTACAGGATGGTGGAAGACATTGTTGATCGAGTTTAGAGTGTTTTGAAGGTCTACTATGCATATTTTTATAAGTTTCAAATCCTTTATTATTTGTAAGTTTTAATAATTGTACTTGCAAACTGATTTATTAATTGATCGGATGACAATGTAAGCTATCCCAAAGACCTAGCCCGATCAGCGGGTGAACTTCGTTATCAATTTTGAGTTTGTGTTTAGTTTTGCATTTGTTTATTCTAATTATTTTTAGATTTAAATCATATTTTTAATTGATCTTGGGTGTAATTATAAATCTTTCACGCAATTTTTTAAAACTCATATTTTGATCCATTTGATCGTGCAAAATTGGAAAAAATTAATGAGTTTATTATCAATTTTGATTCAGTTTTTTAACATATTTAAAAATTTCAGATCAAATTATTAATCAATTCTTATTCATTAAAATTAGGAAAATGATTATTTTATAAAGGATCTATTTTGATAAAACTATTTATACATGGGGTCAGTGTTAGTTTACGGATCATGTTTTGGTATCAGAGTCGGTTGATCAATGGGATTTAACAGTATTGTTTGTCTTGTGACTTAGCTCTTTGGCTTGAAAAATATTTAGCAGTTGGTTCAGTTGTGTGTGGAATATAGGAACTGATGAACTATGGGCAAGTTGTCAAAGCATAAGAGAAGCTCGATGAGCTTGAGGCATGTAATCGCTAGATCCATGAAGAGAACTGTTTTCCTGAGATCAAAATTTTATTCCTTGGAAGAGAAGATTGTTAGATTGCATATTTGATTTGCAGGCCAAGGAGGAGCTCTTAGAAAAAATACATAATGGTGTACAAATGATAGGATTTTCCTATCCACATCATATGCAGAAACCATGATACGGATGAATGCACTATAAGTAAGACACCATATTGTACTTCCTTCCCTTTGGTTTTAGATATTGTTTTTGGTAATTTTGAAGAAGGCACTAAGGGCATTGGATCTACGTTGTTATTTAAAATGAGATTTGATGGAAGAGGCCTTGGTTAGAATGGCCAAGGTATTATTAACCCAATACAGGTAGAGGATCGACCTCAATTTGCAAGTTTGGGTTACACTAGTGAGCAAATGGAAATTGGAGAAAGTTCCAAATCCGTTGAAGAAATACAAGCTTCTGACCACCAAGTGTTTATGCCACTAGTATTACAGAATTCTTCTAGGATAGAAGAATAAGCCATCACAGGATGATGAGTAGTGTAAGAAAACAGAAAGACGAGTGATATTGAGATTCCACCTCCTCTTTCTTACACAACACATAGCACTAAGAATTTGGTAAATTCTAAAACTTTTGATCCTCTCTTTTAGTTTGAACAATATGGCTATGACATACAGAAAATGTGGCATGCTTTTCCTTACACTTTTTGTGGGTTAAGTAATCATTATGGTTACTTATTGTTGAAAGAGGAAATATTTTATGTACAGAAGTTGTTATCTTTTTGTGAAAAATAAGGCAGGGGTCTAAAGACCAATCTCGTCATTCAGAGGTAAGAAATGGAAAACATGGTTCCTCACCCCAAAATAAGGATATAGAGGAATTTTTGCACTCGTTGTCAGGGGAGTGGACATTAGGTTGAAAAATGTTGGAAACTTCATTCATCACACCATCTTGGAAAATGTAAGGAGAAGATGGATTATAAACCTAATGATAAGGTCAAAATTAATGAAGTTATTAATTCACCAACAATTATTGAGACGACCCAATGATCTATCTATAGACAATCCACATACGAGTCCATTCAGTTTTGACTTGGATGGCAACAAATCATTGGTTTAGATGGATAGATTGGCATAGTTGATATTTTTTATATAGCTTGCATTTACTTCAAAGCATACTTTTGTGGGATTCTTGTTGTATGTAGAAATGTATATTTTCCCATATAATTTTAGCTTTGAATTTGGTTTTTAGAGTCACCTGTTGGGAAGAACTGAGTGACATGTTTAACATGCTCATGGATTTTTCTTCTCACATTTATGAGTTGATCAGATTCCATTGTGATTTTAGACAGCAGACTTGTGCAAGTTCAATGGTAGCATGTTCCAATATGTCTGATTTTGGATACTTGCATTTTAAATGTATCTATTATCGTTTATATGCAAAAGTATCGATGCATATAAGACCCACCTTGGGCACCGGTTGCAATTGTAGTTAATATACAAACTTGTTGTATCTCACACGTGATATTTGCACATGC
Source organism: Taxus chinensis (assembly GCA_019776745.2). Lineage (NCBI taxonomy): Eukaryota > Viridiplantae > Streptophyta > Pinopsida > Cupressales > Taxaceae > Taxus > Taxus chinensis. Next base: position 811,535,875 of record CM034148.1, read on the forward strand.
TTTCAAGTCCCTCATTTTTGGGCATTTATTTGTAACTATCACATGTGGTTACAATTAGGGTGTACATTTTATTACACTAACAAACTTGGTTTGCAACTGCACCTAACGATCTTTTGCAATGATTGGCAATTTCATCAATTTGGATATGTGACATTTGTGCACTTAGTTTGATGCTATCCCCAATTTCACATTGGATAGATATTTGATGTTCACTACCAAGTTTTACATGGAATTTAGTTAGACTCTTGCCTTTTTGAATGGTGTTGTGTAGTCTGTTACATAACTGAATTAATTATCATGATATTTTGCAGTGATTTTTCCAATTTCATCGAGTTAGTTGAACACTTGTTAAGAAAGTGTTTTTGTTGTCTATTTTACACTGATCTAATTGGGTTATATTATACGGAGGAAATGATTTGACAGTTTCACTAGATTAGTTGGATAACTTGTAAGACGATGTGTAGTTTGTTACATAACTAATCTACTTGACATTACAATACTTTGTTGTTTCATAGGGTTAATGGGCACTTGCCTATGTTAAGCATTTAGTCGTCTATTTCATATTGATTCATTTCAGTGATAGTTTACAAAGTTGACATTTTTTAGGGGTCATTGAACACCCACCTGTCATAGGCATTTGGTTGTCATTTCATATTGATCTAATTTTGGCATTTGCAATATTAGCATAATCACAAGGATTCAGTTAGACACTCACCTACATTTGGCATTTTGTTTGTCATTTCATACTGATCCATTTGTGTGATAAGCATTTCAATATTCTGCATACTCTTAACCACTATGCTATATTTTGGTTTTTGTATGTTGGTGTAATGGAGAGAATTGTTTAGTGAATTCAACAGGTGACTTGACCTTTGAGAACTAAAAGATATTATTGGGTAGGTGTGATCCAGAGGAAATTATTGATGATCAGAAGCTATATAATTCTCCATAAACCATTATACTATGGAACATCTCGACAAGAGATTTATAATGATATTTTGAATGTGGAAAACAAAGAACATATGCAAAAGTTATCACAAAGTTGAAACTATGATGCAAATGGTATAAAATAACCATGTATGTCTCAAATGATGTGGACTCGTGCAAGTTTTCCAAGTGGACTAATCAGCTTGTGACAAGTGGTAATATGGTTCAAAATATTATGTTGGGGTTTTTATTTTCTCCTTTGGTATTCGATGCTCATGTTCAAACAAATGAGCCCTGTTATTTTTTGGTTGGGTACCCTCATCTAGGTTCAAAACACTATTTTTAGGAAGGGTGCCTTTTCCTCCTATTCTTAATATTAGCTTAGAGACAACTTATTATTGATATGCCATATTTTCCAACCCACCATGCATGTGGGATTAAATTTCCACAGTTTATTAAATTATGCATTGCAAACTCGGTGAACCAAATTGCCAACTCACCTTGCCATATTACATACACATTATAGCCTTAAGTGCTTCGCATATTTTCCATGCATTACAAAATTTCTCAAACATTTTACACAATGCATTCCACATAAGTATGTGCGCTCCACACTTTGGCCACAATGCAAAAAATGTTGGGCATACTTGCGAACAAAATTTTCTTACATGCCACTCACAAACTACCACAACTCACCTCTTAAAAATCCTTGCCCATGCAAACACGCCTAATGTGGGACTAAACATGGAAAGTCAATGTTCCATGGAGGGGTCAAAGAACCTTGGTGGAGATTGAAGCCACGACTTGGACCAAAAGAATATGCACCCTAACTAACCCACCACTTGTTTGTAAGTTATATATAAAGTGTTTAGTAGTATTTGAAGGGTATTCTCTGGATGACTATGTATAGTCCATATGGAGCAATTTTTGTATTTTGGCATTTTTCACCTATTTAGAAGCATTTTCAGGATTTTTGCAGAACTAGAAGGTTGTTTAGAAATTCCAGACACTCTTCATGAACTTTGTAATTTCCCGATAGGCACATTATTTTGATGTTGTTATGAATATGTTTTTACCACTTTTTACATAGAACGGGGGGAATTGATCATGCGAATTCTATAGGAAGGTGGAAGACATTGCAAATCGATTTTAGAATATTTTGAAGTTCTTATAAGCATATTTTTACAAGTTTCAGATCCATTATTATTTGTAAGTTTAAATAATTGTACTTGCAAATTTATTTATTAATGGATTGGATGACACTATAATCTATCCTGGAGACGTAGCCCAATCAACGGGTGAAGTCTATTATAAATTTGGAGTTTTTGTTTAGTTTTACATTTGTTTATTCTAATTATTTTCATATTTAAATCAGATTTTTAATTTAGCTTGGGTGCACTTGTAACAATTTCACACATTTTTCAAAAATTGTATTTTGATCCTTTTGATTGTGCAAAATGAAAACGATTAATGACTTTATAATTAATTTCGATTCAATTTTGGAACATATTTAAATAGTTTGGATCATATTATTAATCAATCCATATTTAATAAAATTAGGAAAATGATTATTTGATAAGGATCCATTTTTGTAAGCTTTTTAATACATGAGATCAATGTTAGTTTATGGTTCACTTTTTTGTTAAAAAGAGTTCCATAAGGGAATTTCATGAACCATTATTTTTGTTATAACCTAACAAAACCATTATAGTATTGAATTAACTTTTCTATTTAAAATCTTGGCTTAAATGTATATTGTATGGTTACATAACTTCCTTTTAATGGATGATTTGGGTTGAAGATATCTCCAATCATGTGTGGAAATGGTGATGTATGTGTTCAAATGGGTGGCAAATCCCACATAAAATTCTTAAATTCCCATAATTAGCTTTAAATAATTAAAAATAAATAAATTAGACTTAATTAATTATGAATAATCCTCAACAAATTAATGAAAAGAGTGGGTTTAGGTTTATCTTATTTCTAAGAGAAATTGGAAGATAATGATTATATATTAACAATGGAGTTTGTGGTTTTTTATCAAGAAAAAACCTAGAAAAATCAAAGTTCAAATACTATTTGATTTTTCAATCTATGAGGAAAGTGAAGATGGTGTTCTAGAAAAAATGATTAGAATGTATATTTCATATGACTATATTTTCGTATTCCCACTTTCCAAAAACCATGCTAACTTTTGTGAAACTTTGTTTGAATCATGGGGAAAACGCTCTTCTACCCTAACTATAATTATGCTGTCAAATTTAGTGCTACAAAAATGTGTGGTTTGTTTTGGGGAACCATGTTCCTTGTAACTTGATTCTTAGAAAATATCTTTATTGTACATAATATTGAAAACAAAACACCGAGTATAATACAATGATTTTTTACCCAAGAAAATTAAAGCAATGTAATATTTGTCTACTATGAATTTTAGTGCTTAAATTAATGCTCTAATGAATGATTGAATTTCTAAAATGCTATAAATGCTCAACATTTTCCTTCTCTAACTTTCACTTGATAACTTCTTAAATGTATTGATATTAATAAAATGTTTGGATAGATAGATGTTATATCCCTAAATTCACTAGCATTCTTGTGTATTTATAGGTAATTTAAATTTGAATTAAGAACTAAATATATTAGTGTGCAACAATCCAATGGTCAAAAAAGGTGAAAATTATGGGATGGATGTCAATTAGAATGAAGAGGAGAAGGGCACAACATCATCTTTTCTAGTGCATGTAGTTCACTTTCCTAGTGTGCTAGGACTCTGGATCCCATGTTTTAGACTTGGTGCGAAAGAAATGGAGGAGAATGCATGGTTGGGGTTATGTTATAACTAGGGTGTATAAAAGATGAGAGGATACCACATAGTGTCAAGAAATTGTGCTAATAAAGCCATAATTTGAACCTTAATTTGACAAAGGCACGAGAATTTAGAAACATGTAATTTAACAACTAATAAATGCATTTGGACTATTTTTTAAGTTTCCTCACTTTAATGTGTGTGTGTGTGTGTGTGTGTGTGTGTGTGTGTGTGTGTGTGTGTGTGTGTGTGTGTGTGTGTGTGTGTGTGTGTGTGTGTGTGTGTGTGTGTGTTTGTATGTGCGCTTGTGTGTGCATGCATATCAAAGTAAAATATGAAATGGTATGAATATAGGATTATGTGTCCCTTAAAGCTCCCAAAGCACACTTTTATATTTGCAATATACTTCCAAGATAATTTATATTTACGTAAGTTTCAGTATCAAATATTTTTTTAGGTCTAGAAATGAAGAATTAAAAATGAAACTCCTAGTTTTGCTGGAAATTCGAGGGAACTCTTATATGATTTACATGTATTTAAATCCAAGTGAAGACTAGTGTCTCTAAATTATATGTGCCACATTAGTATACATTTCTGGGTACAATCTTTAGCAGAGAAAGAAAAATAATAAATGTTTCTTATAAATAACATTGAAAAATATCATAAAGGCACCCCTTTGAGGTATTGGGTATCACATCTTAAGTATATCCCTTTATGAGAATGTGACAAATATTTATGCCCCCTTAATAGGAGCAAGTGCATTCTCATGACATTATGTTAATACAGAATGTAGATAATTTTAGTGACTGGAATATGTTGGTGCTCAAACTTGCACCCATCCTAGATAAGGATGAATTGGGCTTTTAAGGCAACATGGGATTGTCTCTAAGTTGTGGGACCTGAAAAGAGTTTGTGAGAATCGAATCGGAAATGAGGCACCACAAAGTAGTTGCACTCCAACGGAATCGTGATAGCTCCAGCGTCTTTGCAAGAAGGAAATGATTAGTAATGGAAGAACTTGCTCAACAGAAACAAAGCTTGCACATAGAGGAAAGACAGCGGAGTGTCTTGGCATGCTCATAAATGAATAGTAACAGGGTACATATAGGGTGTTGAGTAACCCTAGTGCATGACACACATGAAACCCTAAACCTAACCCATGTGAGATGACCATCCAATATGAGAGGAGGACACATAGGATAACTCACACTAACACCCCCCCCCCCCTTCATCAAGGCTGGGGTAGCGGATATGATGAGTCAAATGGAAAGGGAAGAAACTCCTAAATAACTAAGAAATATGTGTCAATGGGACCCAACAACTAAAGGCCTGATAAGGTGCCCATATACAAACACAATCTTCTTAGAAGAAGAAGAAGAAAAGAAGGACTACATAGCTCGAAGAAGATGAGTAGCTACAGAAGACCTCACCCCAAGAAGAGACCGTAAGTGAAGAAACTTCATCTCAGTGAAGGGCTTGGTGAATAAATCTGTAGTCTGATCATCTGTCTGAATGTACTGAATGTCGATGATACCATCATGAATAAGATCCCGTATGAAGTGCATATGGATCTCAATGTGCTTCATCCACTGATGTTGTACTAGATTTCTGCAAATAGAGATTATGCTCATGTTATCACAGTAGATAATGGTAGGCCACCAAAAGTGGATGCCAAACTCTGTCAGAATACTCTATAGCCAAATAGCTTCTATGGCAGCATTAATTGCTCCTCTGTATTCTACCTCTGTAGATGATATCGTAATTGCATTCTACTTCTTGCTAGACCAACTAATAGGAATCAAACCAAGAGAGAAACTATAGCCAGAAGAAGATTTCTGATGATCTAAGTCACCGGTCCAATCAGAATCTGTCAATCCAATCAATTCAATATCAACCCCTCCATGATAGTGAATGCCATCAGCATAAGTGCCATGAACATAGTGAAGGATCCATTTAGCTACTTTCCAATGTAGCTTATGTGGCTCCTGCATGAATCTGGACATGATTCCAACAACATACGATAAATCTGGTCAAGTGTGAGTCAATTAAATCAAGCTCCCCACCAACTATTGATAAAGAGTACCATCAACCAAGGGAGTAGAGCAATCTAAAACCAACTTAACCCTGGAAAGAAAATGAGTAGGAGAAGACTTGCAATCAGTCATCTGAAAACAAGCTAGAAAATCAAGAGCATACTTATTTTGTGAAATCAAGATTCCTGAGTTAGATTGAGAAATCTAGGTCCCAAGGAAGTAATGAAGCAGACCTAATTCAGTCATGTAAAACTTGTTGGCTAAGGTGATCTTCACAAAATAAATAATAGAGGAAGAGCTACCTGTGATCAACAAGTCATCAACATATAGAACAAGAATGAGTATGGAGTCATCTTGCCATAGAATATAAACATTTGGATCAGAGTGACACCTGGTAAACTCTGATATAAGTAAAAATGAGTCCATCTTGGCATACCAAGCCTGAGGGGCTTATTTAAGGACACAAAGAGACTTCTTTAACTTACAAACAAGGGAGGGATCTTGGACATAACCAGGAGGTTGTTCCATATAGATCTCTTCCTCTAGGTCACCATGAAGGAAGGAACTCTTAACATCCATTTGATGGACTTTCCATCTGTTCGTTGCGGAAATGGCTAGGGTTAGTCAAATAGAATTCATCTTCACAACCGGAGAAAAGGTTTTAGTATAGTCAACCCTCGTTATCTGGGAGAAACCCTTAGCTACTAATCACACTTTAAACTTTTTTATGTCTCCATCTACTCCATACTTTGTTTCAAACACCCACTTAAACCGAACGATTTTCCTTCCTTTCGGAAGAGGGGTGAGATCCCAAGTATCATTCTTTATGAGAGAGGAATACTCCTCATCCATGGTAGAATCCCACTCAGGAATACTAGAAGCCTCCCGAAAAGACTGTGGATCAGAAATAGAGGTGAAGAAAGAGTGGGATCCAACAAAATCTGAGTGAGTACGTCTCATATCCAAAGTATCTCCAACTAAATCTCCAGCTCTTTGCAAAGTTTTCTTGGCCCAAAGGGGACCAGGAGGATCAGGCTCAGAGTCGTAAGATTCTTCACTTGAGTGAGAAGGGACATAGTCCTTGTCATCACTACTTTCAAAATTAGAAGAATCAAAGTTCTGATGGTTGGGAGGATCAAGAAGAGGAGCACGCTCAATAGCATCATCATCTGATGAGTAAGAATCTAAATCAGCGAGCTGAAGAAGCTCAATAGGTGGAGAAGTAGAAGTCAAACAAGACTCATCGAACTTAACACTTCTCTCAATATATAGCTCATGAGAAGTAGGATTCATCAATTGATATCCCTTCACGCCATCAGGATACCCTACAAAGATACAAGGTTTGGATTGTGGTTCCAAGGCCTTACGTTTCTTCTTGGGAATCTGAGCCATAGCCTTGGATCTGAAGACTTGAAAGTGCTCAACATCAGGCTTGTGTCCAAACCAAGCTTCAAAGGGTGTCATCCCTCTTACTGCCTTGTGTGGAACATGGTTCTGAATGTAATTTTCACAATTCACTACTTCAGCCCAATACTGCGGAGGAAGAGACTTCGAGTGAATCATACAAGTGGCCATCTCCTTAAGAGTATGATTCTTTCTTTCTGTGACTCCATTTTGTGAAGGGCTATAAGCAATTGTATGCTGCAAAGAGATCCCTTTAGAAGTACAAAAATCCATAAACCTATTGTTTACATATTCACCTCCATTGTCAGTTCGAAGAACCTTGATAGACCGTTCTGCCTGTTTCTCAGCAAGAGCCTTAAAGTCCTAAAAATGTTCAAAGACTTCAGACTTAAGCTTAAGAAAATATACCCAACTATATCGTGAATATTCATCAATGAAGGTTAGCACATAAAGAGCTCTAGTAAATGAAGGAGAAGGAAATGGACCAAAAACATCGTTGTGAACAAGATCCAAAGGACGAGTGGCTCTCCAGACTTTTCCTTTGTCAAAGTTCTTTTTAGGATGCTTTCTAAGGGTACAACCCTCACAGAGACCCTTAGAAAACTTGACGTGAGGAAACCTATTGAACATTTCATTTTGGCTCAATTGTTCAAGGTAGCGATAATTTAGATGTCCAAAATGCTCATGCCATAGCTTACTAACCTCATTTGTATTAGTTAACAAGGCAGTGGGCGTAGAATCAGAAGTAAAGTTGGAAAAAGTATATAACCGTGAACGGTGATCAACCTTTCCCTCAGCCACTATAGTGTCATTGTTAAGCTCACGAATAATCACCGAGTTAGGACCAAATTCCACTCGCATTCCTTCACCAAGGTGAGTAATTTGGTAAACCGATAGGAGATTGGTAGAGAGATTAGGAACACTCAACACTTGGTTAAATGTTCCCCCATCCATCTCTACCGATCCACTACCAGAAACCGACACGGTCATGTCATTACCCATCGTGATTTGGAACATTCCACAAGGTTTGATGTTGGAAAACTCAACATGAGAAGAACCCATGTGGTGCGAGGCACCAGAATCTATAATCCATGTCGATGAAGGAGAAAATCTGGCTATAAGGGCCTTTCCTTTCTTCTTATCATTTTTAGCACCTTTTGCAGTAGAAGACTCGGCCTTCGAAGCACTTTTTTTATGGATTCAGGAAAACTTATTTTAAGTAATGAATCTATTTTTGAAAATAGTGTTGCTCTTCATGACAAGACTTCTTGCAATAGGAACATAAATACTTGCTTTTCTGTGCCTTAGGCATAGAAGTCGAAGTGTTTGTGTCATTTTTAGGTTTGGTCTTGGTTTCTTTCTTATTTTCAGTCTTCTTTTCCTTGCTAGTACTTGCTACAAGGGCATGTGACTTAGACTTGAGAGACCCCATTTGAATGAGTTTGTCTTATTCTTGAATGAGTTGGGACAAAAAATAGTCAAAGGAGGGCATAGTTCAAGTATCGCGCAAAGTAACTTTTGTAGCGTGGAAAGTTGACACGAAGACAGAATATTCAGAACGTAGCTAAAGCGAATTGATAAGATCAGTTGAGAATATTTCTTCTCTACTTGAAATCCTTTTAACAACAATCTAATGTGGACAAATTTTGAGAAGAAGGCTTGTAGGTTTTCAAAGTCACTAGAATTTAACCCTAGTAGTTCATTTTCCAACTCATGCGCTCTCATGTCATCTAGTTGTCGAAACATCGCATCCAACATTTTTCATGCAGATTTAGGTGTTTCGGATGCTTCAATGTGGAAGAGCAAGTAAGGAGAAATAGACATGCAGAGAAGACCTAACGCTTCATCACTACGGTTTAACCACTTATATTTTTCAGGTTCGTCATCTGGTTTAGTCTCAGTTCCCATGGTGATGCAGAATAACCCTTTACCCCTTAGTTTCATTATTATTTTTGATCTCCATTTGAAAAATTTGAACGGTGTAAGCAAAGGAATTGAAAGTGAATCCATAGTGCAGAAAATAAACACAACCACCCACGACAATAACAACCCCCTACTTTTGGCACTTTATAGTTTAGTGCGTTGATTACAATTGGGTCCGTTCATGCGGTTTGAAACACTTGGTAACTCATCTTGCAATCAACGTAATAACGCACAAGAGAGGAGACCACAATAGTGTTTCGTGGAGTGCAACAAATAGGACACCGTAAACAAGCACAAACAAAAAACAAGAAAGGAGGTGAAAGCCAACCCTAGTGGTGAGAAAAAATGTCTCACGTCGTAAAAGGAAACCCCATTGTTGTAGACTATGGCGGACGCGCTCACTAGTCGTAAGCAATAATAATGGTGAAAGACAAGGTTTAAAATGAACTCAAGGAGTTTAGAGAATCTTCAGAACGCCGTAAAAGAGCTTGGAAGGAAAAAAGGTGCTCAGAGTGATGTTGCACACTTGAGCGCACGATTAGAGAAAAAATGACAATAACGCCTAAATTTTACTATTTGGAAACGCCCAATTTTGCTATTTTTAGAGCTATTGGAGTTTTAAAAAAATGACAAGAAGAGTTATTGAAAGAACAATTTTTAATTTACTATAAATTGTAAATAGGAGCAAATTGATTTGTAATTAATACAAATAGATTTAATCAAATTAAATCTAATTAATTACAAAAACTAATTAAGATCTAAAAAAATTATTAAATCTTAAAAATTAAAGATAGTGTTTTTTTTTTTTGTTAAAATACTTTCCCTTTTTAATGAGAAATTTTAATTATTCCAACTAAAAAGAAATCGGTTGAGATTTGTTTTTTTTGTTTAAAAAACACAAATTAGAAGGAAGCCGAAGTAGAAAGTATTCTAAGTTTAACAACTAAACAACTAAAAAGATTAGAACCAATGTGATTCTTAGATTAAGTAGAAGGAAGGTGATTCATTTTTTTGATTGTTTTTAAAAACAACTAAAAAAACTTTAACAAAGTTTAGAAAGAATTTAAAAAGCTTATCAAAAAATGCATACTAAAAAAAACTTTAAAAAACATAAAACTTACCAAATAAAGCGCAGGTCGTGAGGAAGTAAACGTAGGTCAGACACACGTAGGGAGACTCTAGTAAATAGTTTGCGCAGGTGTGAAAAATGACAAGGCCAAAGCCAAAGCCAATAGCAAAACGACACGAGCATGGTAGAGATTACACACAGCAAGGAGTGGAGTCCTTCGAGCAGAGAAAAATGACTATGTAGAGGCAAATTCTACAGGAAAAAGCCAGAGCCAATAGGGAGGAGCATGAGCATGATCATGGGGCAGGAGAAACTCATGGCCACGTAGGTAGAACATAAGCACGACAGACACAACAGGCTCTAAACATGCATGCAGAGAATGGTTCGGTTAAGAGCCGAACGAGTAGAAACCAGGCCAGGGAGCTTGGTTGGGAGGTCAGTTGATAAATTAGACTACCATGCAGCAACCACAAAGAAACCGTAATTATCCTGCAACCACAGACTAACATGTATAGCCAAGCCAATTTTTCCAAAAAAAAATTTGGAACTGAAGAAAATAGAGATCTTTACAAAAATTTCACTTCCATTTTAATAATTTATTTAAAAAGGACAAAAATTAAATGAATCTCTATTTTGGATTTAGCTATAGCCAGCTAAAAAAGGTGGTAAAACCCTTGATTGCTTAAGGTATTATGAAAACCTTCACATGCACAAAAAAACACAAAAACTGACACAACTTTCAGAGAAAGTTTGTTAGATACGTTAGCAAGGAAAAACCAGAAAATAGTGATCGAAAAACTTGCATGCGGAGAAAAAAACCATGAAAAGAGTAATCGCAACTAAAAAATAATGAGTGCATGTTTACCCGATCTCAACTTTGATACCATGAAAAGATTTTGCGAGAATCAAATTGGAAACGAGGCACCACGAAGTAGTTACACTCCAACAGAATCATGATAGCTCCAGCGTATTTACAAGAAGGAAATGATCAGTAATGGAAGAACTTGCTCAATAGAAACAAAATGTGCACATAGAGGAAAGACAGCGGAGTGTCTTGGCATGCTTATAAATGAATAGTAAAGGGGTACATATAGGGTGCTGAGTAACCCTAGTGCATGACACACATGAAACCGTAAACCTAACCCTAAACCTAACCCATGTGAGACAACCCTCCAATATGAGAGGAGGACACATAGGATAACTCACACTAACAGGACCTTGTGTGCTTGATACAAACCTTCAAAGAAGGCGGGTTCCTCTACCTATTTCTACTACAAAAACTACTCCTAGGAAGGGAAATGCATCTATATGTCACCACTCTAAATATCCAAGGGACCATGGTAAGGAGGAAATGCATGAAAAAGGGAAAACTAAGCTAAGGAGGTGATAAAACTAGAAAGAAGGGGGGTGAACATAGTTAGCTTTAGGAAAAAATGAATGAGAATTCACACAGATAGGATAGACATGCATATTATTGTCTAAAACACACTCACACATTCAGTTTCATGGGGGCACAATTAGAAAAGGATCTTGCAAGGGATGTGAGATAGCATAGAAAATAGGCAATTCAAAAGAGAGGAAAGGAAAAGAAATAAAAAACAAGACAAGGCAGAGAATAGCCATAAAAAATATTCTATTGCTTTAAAGATATGTAAGTTGATTAAAATGGAGGATGAGGCCAACATCCACATGCAAAAAACTAGATCCAAAGGTGTGCAACTTAAAATGCTAAAGAACAGAGCTCTTAGAAAATTGAAGGGGTCCAACCTTTTACAATGAGCATTTCTCTTACATTTATAGAAGAAGAAGGAGAAAAAAGGAGGAGAAAAAAGAGGGAAACCTGGATTTCAAATCCAACCACAAACAACAAACATTGAATGCCTAAAAATCCACTTGTAATGATGACAGATGCATCTCTCCATTACTATTTTTCTTGTAGAAGAAGGAAAGAGGTGGGATTTGAATAAAATATGGTGGTTGAGTCGATTAAACCTATTCATTAATGGATAAATCACATTTCCCTTCTTCTTACCTATAAAATCCTAAAAAAAATTGATTTTGAATGCTCCATCATGTAGCCCACGTTAGCAAATTTTCAACAAGACCAAAAGCACACAAATCTGAGCCTTGCAGAAAAATTTGTGATGATTTGAAGGTTATAGTGTAGACTAGACATGTAATGACAAGTGGTGCACCCTAGTTAGCTAAAGGATGGGCCAAATTCTCATATCATTTTTTGTTTCTGTTACGTATCACACACTGATTCATTGCAAGGATTCGGTTTCCATTTGGCACAATTTGATAGGTTGCATGTTGCACACTCAAATCTAATAGGTTATGACATGGTATAGGTAATTGGCGTAGAAGAATGCACAAAGCGTGCATGAGAGAAAGAGGAATGAGAATGCATAACACAAGGCATGAGGGGAATGCACGCGGAAGAGGAGGGTGAATATCTATAAAGGGATACAAGTATGCAAGCAAGGAATGTGAATTCAAAATGAGAAGCGCAAGGAAGAAAGAAAGAACGGGTGCAAAAAGAAAGCCAGGAAGGAAGTGCATAGGACACAAGATGCAAAGGTAAGGTGTGACAGGGAAGAATGTGGAATAAATACAAGAGGGATTTATCCAACTTGGATGGAAAGTTAGGGGTGCGTGAGGAGGATGCAAAAATTGCGGGAAGGAAAGTGGACACTCAAATGGGGTGCACGCAAAGGGAGGATGTAAGGAGATAGAGGAATGGATATAAAGGGTGTAGGGCACACATGGAATAACTATAATCGATTAAGGTGCTAAGGAATAACTAGAATGTGCACAACCTACAATATTTGAACCTTAGAGCCAGAATGGGGATGTAAGTTGTCAAAATAAATATGGGAGTTATTTTGGAAAAAAATTTGAGACTTTTGAGGCCATCTTCCTACTAGATGAAGGATATCAGAAGCCTTAGAAGTGTCCATTGGGCATGGAGTCTTTTTGAAAATTTTTCTGGATCTACATCTTGAAAAACTACCCCTGAAGTCACTTGAAGCACAATATAAAAACTTTGTATTTAGCTGCTACAAAAACTGATGATTTTTTTGGAAGATCCACGAACTAAACTGACATCCTAAAAGTAAAAAATGAGTGTACGCAAGGAGCGCGAGAAAGGAAATAACTATATATAAACAAAATAATGCATACAGAGCACACTCAGAGGAATTGAAACTACTCTAATATACACAATGATGTGGAAGACTCAATGAAAATGCTTTAGGTAAATCCCATTGACTGGGATTGGAAGCGCGCCTCCATCAAGGTGAGACAACTCAAAAGAGTTATCCTCCTTGCAGGAACTGATAGTGTATGGACCACTCCAAAGTGCATCAAAATTTTAATGACACCCATATTTGGCTCTGTCAGCATCCCATTTTAATACTAGGTCACCAACTTTGAAAGTGTGAGGCATATCCTTTCTTTCAAACCATTTCTTTGTTGATTGCTAATGTTCTTCTAACCTTATTATGGAAGATTTTCTCAATTCTTGAAGTTCAATGAGCTCTTCCATTTTTATTTCTCTTTGATCCATGCCCTCAAAATCTAGTTACTAGGCAAGTTCAAATGAAGGTAACTCAAGAGACAAAGGAATTCTAACTTACTTTCCATAAACAAGCTTGTAGGGTGAAGTACCTATTGCATTTTTCACTGTGATTTTGTCTGTCCAAAGCACATGTGAGACCTTAGTATTCCACTATCTCTGGTTGATATTAATTGTTTATTTCATGATTTTGATTAGGTTCTTGTTGGTAGACTCAGCCAAGTCATTACCCTAGGGGTAATAATTAGAAGAAGTCATCAAGTAGATTAAAAGGCTAAGGGCCTAATCAGAATTTTTTTTTACCAAGGAAGGATTTTGCATTATAAGAAATAATGGTATGAGGAATGCCAAACCTTGTTACGATGCCCTCGATAAAGTCAAGAATGACTGAATCGGTCGAATCCTTGAGTGCAAAATCTTTTGTCCATTTGGTGAGGTAATCCATAGCTGTTAACACCCACTTATGGCTAGCACTGGAAGGATGATTTATCATGCCAATGAAGTCTAGACCCCATTGCGCAAAAGTTTGATCCACTTGGATTGGTCAGAGGGGAAGCATTATCAATTTCTTATTTCCTGCAAAGAAAGTGCATCATTTATATTTCATGAACCAATTGTGCATGTCCATGAATAGGGTAGGCCAAAAGTATATTACCTTGATGATCTTCATTAATTTTTCTTTGGAAGAGAAGTTTCCACTAGAGAATCCATCGTGAAATTCTACTAAAACTTGAAAAACTTGGGTGCCATTAATACATCTCAGCAACACATTATTAATGTTTCTTTTGAAGAGAACACCATTAATCAACCCATATGGAATATACTTCAGCCTCAGATGTTTTCTCTTCACTTTACTCAAACCAGGAAGGTACGTGCCATAGGAAAGGAATGTGGCCATGTCCATCATCCAAGTGTGTGTGTTAGGATCATCATTCTGTTTAGACCTTTTGTGTATGAAAGATCCTCATCTATAAACAATGAAGTCTCAGATTCATTATGCACATCTTTTGTAAGCTACTTACAGAGTGCATTGTCTCTAACTAGCTTGGTGGATTTGATAGTCACATCATAATCCATGATCTTGGCCACCCATATTGCTCTCTTTTTGTTGATTTCTGCTCCCATGATGAACTCTTTCACACCTGAGTGCTAAAACTAACATGTTGACATGATTTTTGGAAAGCATATTTTTTTATTTTTTAAGCGTGTGCCTGATGATGAAGACCCATTTCTTCATGTGAATGTATTTCAATTCATAATCCATCAATTTCTGACTGAAGAAATCCATTGGCTATTCCAGTCTTTTTTCATCTTCTTGTATTAAGATAGCATAAACACTAGCATTAGATCCATAAGCATAAAGGTTGACATCCTTGGAATAATCTGGATTGATGAGTATTGGCACGTAAGAAATTTCTTTCTTCATTTTGTTGAATCTCTCTTTTCCTTCTGTTGTCCACTTGAAGACTATGCTTTTATTGAGCAATAAGGTGATGGGCTTGACTAGTACTACAAAGTTATGAATGAATCTCCTTAAATTTTTTATTTTCCCTAGGAAAGATTGTAAGGATTTCTTGTGTGTTCGAAAGGAAAGAGAAATGATTGTTGAAATGCACTTAGGATCAATGGAAATGCCATCCTTTGAGACCACATGGCCCAGAAGATTTCCTTGCTCACTATAAAAGTTACAATTTTTTGGGATAACAGAACCCCAAAGTCTCTACATCTCTCAAATAATTTCTCCATATGCGCCATATGATTCATGCTCTACTTTGAGAAGATAGTTATGTCATCCAAGTAAACTAGGATGAATTGATTGATATATCCTTTCAAAGCAATATTCATGGCTCGCTAGAATGTTGCACCGACACTTGACAAACCAAAAGGAATTTTTTGATATGCGTATGTTTACCATTTAGTTGTTAATGTTGTCTTTAATTGATCTTCTTCCTTAACCATGATCTGATTAAAACCAGAATACCCATCTGACATAGAAAATATTTTTTTCCAACCACTATTTACAAAATATACTCCATAGAAGGAAAATGATAATGACCCTTCAAGGATGGCTTGTTCAAATCTTTAAAATCGACGTAGAGTCCAATTTCACCATTATTCTTGCACACTAGACCAAGATTTGTGACACAAGTAAAGTATTAGGATCAAGGTCAATGGAGTGTTGAGAAACACATGGATCAAATCCTTTGAGGTCTTCATACTCCGATGATAATATGTTGATGTATTTCTGACATAAAAAGATGACGACTTGATTCTCATCATGCACACAATATTTTCCTAGCAGCAGCTCTTTGTCGCATGCAATAGTGACTAGAGTGTAGTCTTCTTACACTGGGCACATATTATTTTCTTCACCCTTGAACTCATCATCAAGGTTAAACATTTTCTCTAATGTAACCATCCATTTAGGAAACTTTTTCATCTTTAGCTAGATCACTCGGTCACCATAGCTTTCATGCAAATGATCTTACATGCTTGAAGAGAACTCAACTTCATTATGAATGAACTAGACAATTTATGCATCGGTGTCAAGCACTTTCCAGCTAGTGTTATTATCTAGAATAGATAGCCTAATCACCATCTTGATGTGTTGTGTGTTGCCTTGGAAGAAATCCTCAATAGGTGAGAACTGTGAACCGAGTGTTGCCATCTAATCTTCTTCTTTGTTCATTTTCCTTAGCACCACCTATATATTCAATGCACCAAAACCCTCTAGGAGGTCCCAAACTCTATGTTTATAAGATTTAAGAATCTTATTATTTTTTGCACATTTGTTAGTGACCTGGTGGATAACTAACTCAGTGTCCCCAAAAATCTGTAGCACCTTGACCTTTATTTTTTTAGAATGAGAAGACCATGCACCAACACTTCATATTTTTCTACATTATTAGAGCATGCAAACTGCATTCTGTGCATGAAATATAACTTATCATTCTTGGAAGAAATGAGAATAACTCCTGCACTTTAGCATTTGGAGCCATCAAAACAAAAATTCCATAGTCCAAAATTTTCTTCATCTTATTTGAGTGTGGTAGGAAGTGTGCAGTCTTCTTCAATAATACAATAAGTATCAAAGCCCATTTCAAAATATTCAAGGGTTTTAGCATAAGGATCAAATTCATAGTGCTTCATGACACATTCATCTAACAATATATCACATATGTGGGGAGGAATAGGTTGCTCTATTGAAACTTAATCTTTTTCTAGGCTTTCTTGGATTAAGCAATTGGTTTGGAGAGGTGAGGGATCATATGATACAACATGAGATGAAAATATAGGTTCATCTTGTATGGTAAACTAGGTTACCATACCTTATTTTTAGTAATATACGAGACCAATCAGAAGACAAGTAGCCACCCACCTTAGCATTGAAATCTCTTGATAGGCAAAGAGAAAACAAAGGAGGTAGGTCAATAATTTATATATCTTGATTTATGGTCAGGATTGGACATGCATTGAGGTTAACTCAAGATCCTTGATGACTCCTAAAGTGGTGAAAGTTGAGCCATCAAGTTGCAAGACTCCTTTGGACATAGGGTTGTACTTAAGACCTAGGACATTGATGCATGAGCATCCTTTAGAAAACCTTCATTTGAAAAGGATCGAGCATTTTGGAGTTAAGTGTGTTGTGTAGGAGCTCTATAGGTATTAATAAGGCATATGAGGCATTCCAAGAAAATAGGGAAGTTGGAAAATTCAAATTATATGTTTTCCTTCCAAAAAGGGGTGTGTGAAAATTCAAATATTTGTAAGGAGTGCATGGTCCTATAAGAGGTATTCAAGTGTCTCTAAGTGTGTTAAGATTCTTATAGGTGTTCAATTAGCATGTATGAGTCATGTGTGTGTAATACACCATTAAGATGCTTGGAATAATTTGTAAAGGGAAGTTATAAGCCTTGTAGGGAGAAGTTGAATGGTCACAAACTTGTAATTCAATCATAATGCATTATTTATAGGAGTTACATGAGAGTGGTTTATGCATGAAAAGGTGGAGAAACTCGAAAATAGGATGATGTTTTTATTTTTTGGAAAATAATTTATCAGTGAAGAGGAAGATTTGAGAAGATACTTTATAAGGAACATAATGGAGATTAATACAAAAAATCTTATTTTTCAGGTTACTTGGTATGGTCACTGTTGTATATATCTTTTCCCCCCCGGGTAGATATAGACAAGCAGGAGAATGGAGAAATCAAAGAAGCTCACATCCCAAGGTGCACAGAATGAAATGGTGCATGACACATGAAGTGTCGACAGAGGAAATGGTGCGCCCAAGGCGCACAGAATGGGCGCACGACACAGAGTGTCGACAGAGGAAATGGTGTGCCCAAGGCGCACAGAATGGGCGCACGACACAGAGTGTCGACAGAGGAAATGGTGCGCCCAAGGTGCACAGAATGGGCGCACGACACGGAGTGTCGACAGAGGAAATGGTGCGCCCAAGGTGCACAGAATGGGTGCACGACACGAAGTGTCGACAGAGGAAATGGTGCGCCCAAGGCGCACAGAATGGGCGCACGACACGGAGTGTCGACAGAGGAAATGGTGCACCCAAGGCACACAGAATGGGCGCATGACACAAAGTGTCGACAGAGGAAATGGTGTGCCCTTGGTGCATGGAAGAGGATGATGACACACACATGAATGTGCCCTTGGCGCACCTTCAGGAGGCGCAACATTTTGAGCGCTGACAGGAAGCAGACCCTGGCGCAGATATTCAGATGGCCATAACTTTTGACTGGGAGCTCGGATTCATGCAAGGTTGGACTTTTCGGAAAGCTTACGAGGTCCTCTGTCCAACTACGACTAGATATATTTAATTGGGTGAGAAAAAATTCTTAAAAACGCAAAATACAGTTCGCCACTTTTGGGTTCGCTGGGGTTCTCACCTACCACCATAATGAGATGAGTTAAGTGCAATCTAGAGGTGGTTGGGGTAGTTTTGGAATTCCTCTCTCTTTTCTCTCTCATTCTTCCTATAAATTGTAAGGAGGGGCTTCTTTCTAAAGGTTGGACATTCTTGTTTTGCCCCTCCCTTCTTCTCTTTGGCAGGTGAACTTGTGGAGTTAAAACCTCCCATTTGAAACTGTAATGCAACCTTGCCTCTTGGCATTTTGCAGTGTGTTGTATCAATCTTTGGAGAAAATTAATGCATGACTGTGGATGATTCTCAACCCTCTCTATGTTCATTTGCATTCCTCCTGATCTTTCACTGTGAATCTGGCTATCTGTGCATGATCTTGCATTGCATTTTAATGGTCTGTGTTTATTGGCAAGACAGGTGTTCTTCATTCCTCGGTGCATCACCTTTGTAGTTTAGGTTTTATTTTATGCATTTTCTTACCCTGTCTCCTTGGCAAGTTAGATTAGGTTTTTAGTAAACCCTCTACATTTTCTACGTGTGCATCTGAACAGAGGAATAGGAACCGGCCTTCATCCGGAGAGCTTTTCCGATTTCGCAAGGTCCCACACTTGGGAAAAGCTCCATGTTATGCAATCGTACTGAGAGTCTCAACCCATCGTGTTGCAGACATTCAGGGGTGCTGCGATTCGTCATCAACAGTTTTGGCACGCCCGGTGGGACCAAGAGGTCATTCCACATAGATTTGAAGGAACTTTCAAGAAATTCAGACTTAAAAAATTGCAGGTTTTACAGTTTCAGTTTTTCCACCTTCCAGGCTGAACTTTGAAATCAATTTTCAAGGGCTTAACTTGCTCAAAACAAGTCAAAATTTCACCAGTTGATAGATCGGGGGATAATCTTCAAAAGGGTATTCTTATATTTTTGAGATTTTGACTTTCAAAATTTCATGGTTTTTTTATTTTCGGATTTCAGGTTTTCGGAAGTCTGGCATTTTTGGGTTTTCGGGACTGTCATTCCAAATCAAGTTCCAAACTCTAAAATATCAAAAAATACAGGTCTTTCAAAATTCTATTTTTAAATATTGTCAGGTTTGGTGTGTAACTTGGCAGGATCTAGCCTTTTGAGGCTCACTTTCTAACACATCTGGCGACTCCGAAGGGGATAGAATTCAGCGGTGTAGCAGCAAAGGTTGCCCAGGCATATGAGAAGAATTCAAACCAGGTCTAATACTCGAGAAGAGGGGCTATTTGTCCACTTGCAACTTTCACCAGGCAGAGGAAGGAGAGGAAGAAGACCACAAAGATCACCATCTCCACCTAACAGGACTTTGTCTACACCTCCACCTGGTAGGCCTTTTCTCGCATCGACCAGGGTTCTTAGGCCAATCATAATGGCACATCTACCACCGAATCCCTTTTTCAATTTCACGGGTAGTAGTCCACTTGCCCTAAATGCTCAGAATCAAATTCCAGTTGCAGCACTAAAGAACATACCCTATTTCACAGGAGAAAATCATACTACTCCTATTGATCACATCCAGGATATTGCTAATGCATGTGCAATTCACGAAATAAATGAAATGGATGTTGCGGTCAAGCTGTTGGCTTCATCTTTCAAAGGTAAGGCCTTACAATGGTTTAGGAGCCTAGTAGCAGGGTCTATTACGAATTGGGACCAACTTTGTTCAGCTCTTTGCAACCAATTCGGGGAGAGGGCGGACAATTTGTCTTTATTGGAACAGCTGACAACAATCAAAAGGGCTCCTAACGAACAAATGACAGATTTCAACTTCAGATTCCAACGGACATGGGACAGGATTCCAATAGCCGTTAGACCAACCGCCGAAGGAGCATTCCTTTATTTCTTAAAGGCTATAAATTCAGACATAGCCATGATGATCCAATCAATGGGAGGAACAACGCTGCCAGGGGCCTACGACACAGCTATTAGAGCAGAGAACTGTTTGATCCAAGCTGGCAAGCTTGCACCAAGGCCACCAATGCCTCTCTATCCGGATATGGGAAATCCTACAACCAGCCAAGCACCAGAGTTGAATCCCATTCCAACTCCTAGAAATCAAAGCAATAATGAGGCGTCGACTTCTTCAAATACTTCAAAGGAATTGCAGGAGGTCATGAAACAACTGCAGAACCTTGGAAATGAACTAGTGACTATCAAAAGACAGCAAGCTCAAAGTGCTAGACCATATCAGCCTCAAGCACAGTACCAAGCTAGGCCCCCATACCAACAAAATAGACCACCACCTCAGGCTGCAAATCAAAACCAAAACCAAGGACAACCTCAAGCTGCCAGGCCATTTCAACCGTATGATCCAAATGCAACGACGTCCTCAAGAGCTTTGGTCCCGACACAAAATAACATGGCACAGGAGTACGACTGGTGTTACCCTTGCAATCTACCTCACAATCAGTCAGCATGTTTCAATGGTGCACTAAATCAGGCCTTGATGGTGCAAACCATTAGTGTGCCTCAAGAACCAAGCCAGGAGGAGAATCAACAGCAACAAATGCAACAAGAAGGACCTCCAACAGAAACCACATTGGCAAATTGGCAAACGGAAGACTTCTGTGGAGTTAACCAACAGCCTTTTCAAGGCGTGGCTGCCAACACACGGTCAAAGAAGAGAAATATAGGAGAGGGACAACCGTGTAATCCAGTTGTTTCTCAACCCACTCTTACACAACAAGGGGTCAGTAGACCAAACGCAGCTCCAAATGTGCAAAATCAACCCAAGGTACCTGTTGTAGCAACACACGCACATGCTCAAGCTCCAGAAAAGTTTGCACCAAGTAAGGGACAACAAAAGGACAATTCATCCCCTTTCAGCATCATTGATCAAATGAAGAAGACGAATGTGAATATATCAATGTGGGAATCTTTATCCATCCCAGGACAAAGAGATCTTCTACAAGCTGCCATGAAGAATTGGTCAACTTCGAACCAGCAGGCCCATATGCAAGAGAAGGTCCTCACGAATGCTGCTCAGCCTGAAGGGAATCATGGAGGACAACAAGGTAAAGTTTTGAAACCCCCTCCATTCTATGTTTCATTAATCATCGGGGATAAATTAGTACACAATTGCATGATTGATTCTGGGGCAAGTAGTTCAGTGATGCCGAAGCAAATAGCGGATCAACTGGGTTTGAAATATGAGCCAGTGCTGAAAGGAGTAGTACAGCTAGATGGAACGGTAGTAGGAACTGTTGGAGTCATCAAGGGGTTAAGCCTAACACTACATTCCTGTCCTAATGTTACAGTTCTGCAAGATGTGTCTGTGATTGACCTTCCGCCACTCTTTGTGTTGTGTCTATCAAGAGACTTCACTGCAAAAATCGGTGGATATTTATCTACAGATTGGTCACACATGATTTTTAGGACAAGGTATGGAGCCAAAGCAACAATCAGGTCAGAACCAATTGCCAATTTCCATATTGAGCCTCATGTATCAGGTCCTATCAATGCAAATTGCTCGGCTTTTGATCAGGAGGAGTGTTCAAATGATCTAGAAATAGGTACTAAGGTTGAGGGAATTCCTGATTTAACCTTGGATGAATGGGCAAACAAGAGTCATGAATTTGACCCATACAAGGAAATTGAAGAATCTGAATTGGGCATGTATTGTATACACGAAGAAAATTCACCCATTCCCGACATCATTCAGCCTGAACAAAAGGATGAAAACAAAGTTTGGAAATTATTTTTTGATGGTTCGAGAAGCAGACAAGGTGCTGGAGGTGGTGCAATGTTGATTTCACCACAAGACATCAAATATTTTTCAGCTTTTCGTTTCCAGTTTTCCTGTTCAAACAACATGGCTGAATACGAAGCATTGATTCATGGAATTCATTGGACCAGGAAAAGGGGCATAAAGAACTTGCAGGTGTTTGGAGATAGCGAGCTAATCGTCAACCAAGTTAGGGGACAACATGCTACAAAGAACGACTTGCTGAGGAGCTACAAGAATAGGGTATGGGACCTCATTGAGGATTTCGAAGCTTTCAACATTGTGTCCATACCCAGGAAGAAAAATGAAGTCGCAGATAGGCTCGCAGCAGTTGGAGCAACGTTTGATGTGGTTGACAACATCAGAAGGAGAAAAACACAGCCACATATCCATGTGATTGTGAGGCCAGCAGTTCCAGATAATAACACAAGCTGGCAGGTGTTTGAGAACGATCAACAGATCGTCAATTTCTTACAAGAAGAGGCTGAATTCTCAGCTAGGAATCAAGACAGATTAGAGCAGCAGTATGGGGATCAAGTAGTGCAGCTGCGGACAAACAAGCTTCCTAAGGGTTTGGTAACATTGGAGTCTATCTTCAACCCTAACGACCAGTTTCGTAAGGAAAAGGCTAACATACAAGTCAAGAGAGAAGATTCAGGGCCAGTTCCGGTTGGGGAAGGCAAAACACTTCAAATTGGTAAAGTGGCCACTGAACAGGAGAAATCAGATTTCATACAACTTTGCCAAGAATTTCCAGATGTCTTCGCTTGGAGCTATGAAGACTTAAGAGGATTCGATCCAAATTTGGCACAACATACCATCGAATTGGATCCAGATGCTAAGCCCGTCAGGCAAAAGCAGAGACCGGTCAACCCTCACATTGAGCCTCTAATGAAGAAAGAGCTAAATAAGCTAATAGAGGCAAGCATTATATTCCCGATCAAGCACTCAAGCTGGGTTGCAAACTTGGTTCCGGTCAGGAAGAAGAGTGGAGAAATCAGGTTGTGTGTGGATTTCTGAGACCTAAACAGGGCATCTCTCAAAGATCATTACCCACTTCCTTCAATGGAACAAATATTGCAAGTAGTATCCGGTTCAGAGAGATTCTCTCTCCTAGATGGCTACTCAGGGTACAATCAGGTGATGGTGAAAGAAGATGACCAATTCAAGATGACTTTCACCACCAAATGGGGGACCTATGCCTACAAAAAAATGCCATTTGGGCTATCAAATGCTGGAGCCACTTTCCAAAGGGCAATGGATATGGCATTTAAGGGGTTGATCAATAAAATAGTTTTGATATATCTTGACGACATCACTGTATTCTCAAAAAATGCAGCGGATCACCTCTGTCATTTGAGGCAAGTATTTCAGAGGTGTAGAAGATTTGGGGTATCATTGAATCCCAAAAAATGCATATTTTTGGCTCACGAGGGAAAACTTCTAGGCCATATTGTTTCAAAGGAGGGGTTGACGATTGACCCAGAAAGAGTTGAAGCAATTCGAGCATTGCCTTTGCCAAGTCACAAGAAGGCTCTTCAAAGCTTCTTGGGAAGGATCAATTTTGTCCGCAGATTTGTTCCAAATTTTGCTGCTCTTGTGAAGCCAATAACGCTGATGTTAAAGAAGGGTATGGCATTTAAGTGGACATCTGAAGGCAAGGCAAGTTTTGAGGCAATAAAAGAGGCTATATCCCAAGCTCTGACTCTCGTCAATCCAGACTTCTCCAAGGACTTCGTGCTATATGCCTTTGGTGGTGGGGACACGATTTCTGCAATCCTGGTACAACAAAACAAAGGAGGATTAGAGCAACCAGTTGCTTTCTTTAGTCAAGGCTTGGAGGAATACGAAACTAGGTACTCTTTCATTGAAAAGCATGTCCTTGCAGTAATCAGGAGCTTAAAGAAATTCAAGCACCTAGTCTCAAACAACAAGATCCAATTATTGGTCTCTCATGCGGGAGTCAGGGACTTCCTTCTAAACAAGGATCTGAATGAGAAACGTGCAGGATGGATAACTCGTGTCATGGAATATGACATTGAGATCAAGGTCACCAAACTAGTACGTGGGAAGGGACTATGTGAGCAGCTAGCCTTGAGTCAACAAGTTGAAGCAGGTAATGAAAAAGAGGCTGTCTTGGTATTACAGGATGGTCAAGAACAAGAAAATGATGATGTGCCTACTCCTTGTTGGACTCAGAATATGATACACTTCCTACAGACAGGCCTATGCCCCCCAGAAATGAGCAAAGCAAAGAGGAGATACTTCAGATTACAAGCCATTCCATATGTGCTTGTTGATGGTGTTTTGTTTAAGAAAGACATCAATGGAGTTCTATTGAGGTGCACTGGGACAAATCAAATTGAGAGGGTGTTACGAGATTTTCACGATGGAGATTCTGGAGGACATTTCACCCCACGAGTAACAGCTCTCAAGATAATGAAGGCAGGGTATTATTGGCCGACAGTCTTCAGTGACTGCTATACATGGATAAGAAAGTGCAAGAAATGTGCACTCTTCACAGGCAAAGAAAGACTAGCAACGCTTCCATTGCACCCAATTCTGGTTGACCAACCATTTATGCAATGGGGATTGGACTTCGTCGGGGTCATCAATCCAAACTCAAGCCAAGGCCACAAGTGGATTCTCACGGCAACGGACTATTTCACCAAGTGGACCGAAGCAGCAGGGCTCAAAGAAGCAAATGAGTCTAACATACTAGACTTTTATGAAGGAATAGTGACCAGGTTCGGTGTGCCGGCCACTATCATATCAGACAATGCATTGGCATTTATAGGTTCCAAGATTACAGAATGGGCTGTCAAGAATGGAATCTATTTGAGCACCTCTTCAAATTATTACCCGCAGGGTAATGGACAGGCAGAGTCCACGAACAAAAATTTGCTAAGAATCATCAGGAGGACTCTGGACGAAAATCAAAGAACATGGCATACCAAGCTAAAATCAGCATTATGGGCTGACAGAATAACACCAAAGAGGTCTATAGGTAATTCCCCCTTACAAGTTGGTCTATGGAAAAGAGGCAGTATTGCCTATATCATTAGAACTGCCTACATTGGAGTTCATGAAGCAGTTGGAGTTGGCTGAGTTCGAACCAATGGAGGCCAGGTATGCAGAGTTGATGGAATTGGAAGAAATTAGAGAACATGCAATTCAAACAATTGAGAAAGATCAGGCCTTAGTAAAAAGATGGTTTGATAAGAAAGCAAGAGCAAGGACTTTCCAGGAAGGGGACCTAGTTCTGAAATGGGATGCAGATCGGGAAAAACCAGGAAAGGCATTCCAAGTTTGATGCCATTTGGAGTGGCCCCTACATGGTCACGGGATGTAAAAGTAGTAATGCCTTCCAATTGTCTACTTTGGATGGAGGAGAACTCCTGATTCCGGTTAACAGAATCTATCTTAAACATTGCTACTAAAAGGAAAAGGGTTTACCCTTGTAAATATTAGCCTAGATTTCAATTCCTCTAAGTGCGTATGCACATTGTCTTGTTGTAGTTAGGTTTCTGTTTCCCTAAGTGCTCCGGACACAGGTTTTGTTGCTCCTAGGTTGGTTTTCTACAGTTCAGCATGCTCTCAAAGAAGGAGTTGCAATATCAGGATCGGATCAGATATCAGGTTGGTTTCAAGTTATTGCTTATGACTCCATGCCCAATGGATTGCTAAAAGGCCACCGATCTTCTACCTAGCAGGCAGGTGATCTCGTTGTATATATCTTTTCCCCCCCGGGTAGATATAGACAAGCAAGAGAATGGAGAAATCAAAGAATCTCACATCCCAAGGTGCATAGAATGGGCACACAACATAGAGTGTCGATAGAGGAAATGGTGCACCCAAGGCGCACAGAATGGGCTTATGACACGGAGTGTCGACAGAGGAAATGGTGTGCCCAAGGCGCACAGAATGGGCGCACGACACGGAGTGTCGACAGAGGAAATGGTGTGCCCAAGGCACACAGAATGGGTGCATGACATGGAGTGTCGACAGAGGAAATGGTGTGCCCAAGGTGCACAGAATGGGTGCATGAAATGGAGTGTCGACAGAGGAAATGGTGCGCCCAAGGTGCACAGAATGGGCGCACGACACGGAGTGTCGACAGAGGAAATGGTGCGCCCAAGGCACACAGAATGGGCGCATGACATGGAGTGTCAACAGAGGAAATGGTGCACCCTTGGTGCATGGAAGAGGATGACGACACACACATGAATGTGCCCTTGGCGCACCTTCAGGAGGCGCAACATTTTGAGCGTAGACAGGAAGCAGACCCTGGCGCAGATATTCAGATGGCCATAACTTTTGACTGGGAGCTTGGATTCATGCAAGGTTGGACTTTTCGGAAAGCTTACGAGGTCCTCTGTCCAACTAAAACTAGATATATTTAATTGGGTGAGAAAAAATTCTTAAAAATGCAAAATATAGTTTGCCACTTTTGGGTTCGCTGGGGTTCTCACCTACCACCATAATGAGATAGTTAAGTGCAATCTAGAGGTGGTTGGGGTAGTTTTGGAATTCCTCTCTCTTTTCTCTCTCATTCTTCCTATAAATTGTAAGGAGGGGCTTCTTTCTAAAGGTTGGACATTCTTGTTTTGCCCCTCCCTTCTTCTCTTTGGCAGGTGAACTTGTGGAGAAAAAACCTCCCATTTGAAACTGTAATGCAACCTTGCCTCTTGGCATTTTGCAGTGTGTTGTATCAATCTTTGGAGAAAATTAATGCATGAATGTGGATGATTCTCAACCCTCTCTATGTTCATTTACATCCTCCTGATCTTTTACTGCGAACCTGGCTATCTGTGCATGATCTCGCATTGCATTTTAATGATCTGTGTTTACTGGCAAGACATATGTTCTTCATTCCTCGGTGCATCACCTTTGTTAGTTTAGGTTTTATTTTATGCATTTTCTTACCCTGTCTCCTTGGCAAGTTAGATTAGGTTTTTAGTAAACCCTCTGCATTTTCTACGTGTTCATCTAAATAGAGGAATAGGAACCGGCCTTCATCCGGAGAGCTTTTCCAATTTCGCAAGGTCCCACACTTGGGAAAAGCTCCATGTTATGCAATCGTACTGAGAGTCTCAACCCATCGTGTTGCAGACATTCAGGGGTGTTGTGATTCGTCGTCAACAGTCACATATTTTATGAGTTTCACAATGGAATTTGTGGTTGTTTATTGGTTTTGAATGATCATAGGAAGGACGAACACTTTAAGTAGTTACTCTTTTTGATAATAATT
This sequence comes from Taxus chinensis, assembly GCA_019776745.2. Taxonomy (NCBI): domain Eukaryota; kingdom Viridiplantae; phylum Streptophyta; class Pinopsida; order Cupressales; family Taxaceae; genus Taxus; species Taxus chinensis. The sequence continues at coordinate 811,563,492 of CM034148.1, forward strand.
AGGAAGCATGAAATATTTTCTCTTGCATGATTATGAACATACTATGAATGCAAATTTAGTGTACTAATCGTGGAATAAAAACTTGTACGAGGATAAGCTTATAGAGAAAAATTGAGGGCATGATTGTATTATCGTAGTCATTAACATAGAACTTGCAGGGGTTCGAGTTATACTAGGAAGGTCAAGAGGATAGGAGCAAGTTCCATGTTTTGATGAAATAAGCATCTTGTTCTAATGCATGTAGGACTATGGCAATGTGGGAAAAGGTGAATGTTATAATTATCAATTTATCCTTGTCTTCTTAACATACTTAAAGGTTTTGGTATTATTTAAATTTAAAGTAATGTTCATGTGGAGTGAACAAAGTATTAAAAACTCTAATTGTGAGAAGATTGTGTAAAGAGTTGTGACTGTGTGTCCCAAACTAGTCACTATAAAAAATTTTAAGTCCAATGAAGGTAAAATTTTAACCATAGGGGGAAAAACATAATTATTCATATAGTTCTTGAAGGGTGTGCTTTAATGATGAGTATTTTTTTAGATATGGTGTGTGTTACCAACGAGTCTGAGGGATGCATACTACTTGTTTGATAAAATATTTGTCATGTTCAAAAGAGTTTATCCTATATGATTTTATGATTCAAGACCTGAAATTTGGAATTAATCATGGTAGAGTAGTCTATTAAGCTATGCAAAATTAATTTTTTATTTTCCATGGTTATTTTTTGAGATATTTATGACATTTTGGGAGCAGTTGTTCAAGGCTAGTAAAGTGGAAATTTTTTCAAAGTGAAGTGGAAGGTGTTGTAGAAATAGTTGAAGCTTGACATTTTAGGATCATGTTTGGATATTCAAATGAAAACTAATGCATCTTTCAGAGATTTCTGTGTTCCTTTGGAATTGTGTAAGCAAGGTTGGAGAAAGAAGCATTGTCTTGAGAACTCATAGGGCTATTTTGTAAGTAAGTGAAAGGTGAAGTTTGAAATCTTGAATCATTTTCGTTATTGATTCTAACAATTATGTGAGTATGTAGACAGGGTGTAAGGATTTGGTGATGAATAAGACAAGGTAGATTGCATGCTTGAAGCAAGAGCTAGTCAAGCTTATAGTTGACCAAGTGGGTAAGTTGAAGAAGTGGTTGTTTCTTTCATGGTTGAGTCATTTGAAGAGATGATTGGCAGTAGGAGGAAGTGTATTTGAAGATTAAATATGGGAAAATTCTTGCTAAGGTAATTTTGAGGGATATTTGATAGGATTTGAGAAATTTTGACAAGTTTTAGTCTTATAGGAATATGTAAGAAATATCCTCTATGCAAAGAGGATGTGAAGGAATTTTGTTTTCTTTCCCCTGAAATCAGTTATAAGCATGATATTAAACTTATCTCTGCATCATTTGGTATTAGATTGTGGAAAATTATTTATTGATGCGAGCCTTGATGATTGAACCCTTCTTAAATTTTCTTGATATTTTGAGTGCTTTGATGATTGAATCCTTCTATAATATTTTTTATTAATAAATTTTCCTGGAGCTTTGAGACATGTATGTACCTAATAGTTGGGGAATCTTTGGATGGTTGACAAGTTGGTAAGCTAAGAAAGAAAGTTGTCTAAAAGACTAGGGTACAAAAGACCTAGGTGAATACCAAAAGAAACCAATAGACCAAGGTGAAAGAGACTTGGGTGAAGGTAACATGGAATGAATGAAAGGAGATATACGAAAAAATCCAAGGGATTGAAAGAAGAAAGAAGCTATGTCAAAGAAAAGATAAGCACAAAGGTGAAAGAGTTGTTCCTAGAAAAAACAAAAGGAAACAAATGACATGTTTGAGAGGTTAGAGGAAATGATTAAAACCATGATGGGAATAGAAGATCAAATATTTGAGTGGAGAATGAAGAAGAAGGTGAAGTGGCCTATTATTCTACTTATGAAGAACAATCAGAGGCAAAGGATAATGGATTTAGGGAGATAAATAATGAAAGGCACTTATGGAAGAGTGAATGAAGAAGTGAAGATATGTGAAGGAGAGAATGAGAAAAGATAAAGAAAGGAAGTGAAGATGAATAAATTTCTCGTGTCAGCCTTATGGGAACTATTTTTATTATCTAACTATGTGTTTGAGTGGGCATTTTTAGGTATGAAGATAACAATGTTAAAAATGAAGGAAAGGAATTCAAAATGGATAAGAACAAGGTCAAAAGAATCACATTTAGAAGAAGATGGAGCTGAGATAATGCAAGTACAAATGGTACAAGGAAAAGAATACAAAATGGAAGTTACTAAACCTGATTATGAAGACCAAATGCCATTCTATGAGACATGGGAAAGCTATTTGCAAGAAAAGGAAATTTCTAGTGAGTAAGAAATGAATGTTAATAATAAAATATGGAAGACACATCAGATTTTTCAGGTTGGAAAAGAAGATGAAAGAGGTTTGAAGGTCAATTCTAATTAAGTCAAGAGGAACAAAGAGTATACTAAGGGAAAGCACCAAGTTTCTCATCCAAAGGAGGTGATAAATCATGGATATATTGTGCCTATATGGATTAAGAGAAATAAAAAAAATGAATCATAAGGAGAATGCAAGTAAAGGGTAGGCTTAACAAGATTCCAAATAAAATATACAAGCTAGGAGAGAAGATAGAGTTGATATATACAAATTTTCAAGCTACAAGAGTAAGAAAGTAGTTGTTATGAGGATAAGAGATCAGCCTAAGAATATGAAAAATAAAAAGTGGATAGTAAATAACAAGATTCAAGTGAATGCACTACAAGAATGCATGAAGAATGAGGTGTACACTAGTTTAGGAGAACAAGCTAATATGGGAGAATCAATCCAAGCATGGCAGCCAAGATATTTTTAGAAGATTGAACAATCTCATCAAGAAAACCAAGGAAATTTCCAAGGTAAGGAAGTGGTTTGTCAAAGATTAGGTGATGTACTAGAATATGGTGACTTGAACTCACTAAGTGCAACAATAAAAGAGAAATGCATAGATTTTAAGGAAATGAACAGAGCGGCCATATGGGAGGCTAGTGAATGCTCCTACAAAAATGAAGAACAAACATGGAGAAAAAAGGTGAAGATTGTGCCAAAATGGGTGAGAACATGATATCCCCAAATTTGATGAGGCCTTGGATGAAGAAGACACTTTCATGTTGAGAGAAAAAATGTGCATGATTGAAGAACTCTTTAATTTTGCAAAGAGTCTACAAGAAAGGAGTGAAGACAAGGTGAGTACTTTTGATGATGATGTGCTTTATGATGTTGATTTTATGAGTGAATGTATTGGAATTGTATCAAATGAGCCTACTAATGCATTTGAGAAGCCTAAAAAAAGCAAATGCAAATGGATGGCCTAGTATAGTGAAGATGAGAGGTATGATAATCAACCTTCTATAACTGAAATAGATGAGCTATCACAAGCTTTAGTGGATGCAATGGGAAAATAAGGGAAGAATAAATAAATGACTTATGGAGAAACAATGTTTTTAGAAAATATTCATCAAAATAAGGACCAAGAAGGAGCAAGTATAGTCATGGAACAACTGAGTATAATGAAAGATAAGAATAAACAAGAAAAATAAGAAAGTAATAATAGGTAGAGTGAACAAAGGCATAAAGATGAGGAAGGTGAGAGTGAAGATCAAGAATAAACTATGTAAAGTGAAAGAAAATGGTTGGACAAGGCACAAGGAATGGGACCCAAGTAGATATCACTCAAGGAAGCACAAGTAAAACAATGAAACAAGACTAGGGCCATAAGATAAGATGAAGATGAAACTAAGAAAGTAAAGTGTAGGAACACGTTTTCTCTTCCTTGGGAGTATGATGCAGGAGCATCCTTGAAAAAACCTTCATTTGAAAAGGATCAAGCATTTTGGAGTTAAGTGTGTGGTGTAGAAGCCCTATGGGTCTTAATAAGGCATATGACCCATTCAAAGAAAATATGGAAGGTGGAAAATTCAAATTATATGTTTTCCCTCCAAAAAGGGGTGTGTGAAAATTAAAATATGTGCAAGGTTTGTATGGTCCTAAAAGAGGGATTCGAGTGTATCTAAGTGTGTTAAGATTCTTATAGGTGTTCAGTTAGCATGTATGAGTCATGTGTGTGTAATACACCATTAAGATGCTTGGAATAATTTGTAAAGGGAAGTTACAAGCCTTGTAGGGAGAAGTTGAATGGTCACAAACTTGTAATTCAATCATAATGCATTGTAATAGGAGTTACATGAGAGTGATTTATGCATGAAAAGGTGGAGAAAACTAAAAAATTAATACAAAAAACACCTATTTTGTAGGTTACTTGGTATGGTTGCATATTTTATGAGATTCAAAATGAAATTTTCGGTTGTTCGTTGGTTTTGAATTCTCATAGGAAGGATGAAGACTTTCAGTAGTTGCTCTCTGTTATTAATTAGGAAGCATGAAAGAGTTTCTCTTGCATGATTGTGGACATACTGTGAATGCAAGTTTAGTGTAATAAATGTGGAATAAATACTTGTATAAAGATAAGCTGAATGAGAAAAATTGATAGTATGATTGTATGATTGTAGTCACTAACATAGAACTTGCAGGGTTTGAGTTATGCTGGGAAGGTCAAGAGGATAGGAGCAAGTACAATATTTTGATGAAAGAAGGAACTTGGTCTAACACACATGTATGCCTTTGGCAACATGGGAAAAGGTTAATTATAGAATTATCACTTGATCTTTGTCTTCTTAACAAGATTGAATGTGTTGGTATGATTCAAAGTTATAGTAATGTGCACGTGGAGTGAACCAAGTATTAGAAACTCTAGCTGTGAGAAGATTGTGTAAAGAGTTATGACTGTATGTTCCAAAACAATCACCATAACATTTTGGTTTTAATTCGAATGAAGCTGAAATTTTAACCATAGGGGGAAGAGACAATTATTCATATGGTTACTGAAGGGTTTCCTTTGATGATCAATATTTATTGACATATGATGTGTTTTTACCGATAGCTCTGAGGATGTATAATACTTGTTTGACAAAATGTTTGTCATGTTCAAAAGAGTGTATCTTCTATGTTTTTAGGATTCAAGACCTGAAATTTGGAATTAATAATGGTAGAGTAGTATATTAAGATATTAATAAATAAATTTTTATTTTTGATTGTTATTTTTTGATATATTTTATGATAGTCTGGGGGCAGGTCCCGAAACACGGTTCAAGGCTAGTAAAGTGGAAAATTTTTCAAAGTGAAATGGAAGGTGTTGTAGAAAGAGTTGAAGATTGAAATTTTAGGAGAATTTTTGGATAGTCAAATGAAAAATAATTAATATTTTAGAGATTTCCATGTTCCTTGGGAAGTGTGCAAGCAAGTTTGGAGCAAGAAGCATTATCTAGAGAACTCATACGACAGTCTTGTAAGTAAGTGAAAGGTGAAGTTTGAAATCTTGAATCATTTTCCTTATTGATTCTAACAATGATGCGAGTATGTAGATAGGGTGTAAGGTCTTGGTGATGAATAAGACAAGGTAGATTACATGTTTGAAGCCAGATCTAGTCAAGCCTAGAGTTGACCAAGAGGGTAAGTTTAACAAGTGTTTGTTTATTTCATGGATGAGTCATTTAAAGAGATGATTGGCAGTTGGAAGAAGTGTCTTCGAAGATTGAAAATGGGAAAATGATTTCTAAGGTAATTTTGAGTGATATTTTATAGGATTTGAGAAATTTTGACAATTTTTAACCTTGTAGGCATATGTAATAAATATGCTCTATGCTGAGATACTATGAAGGAGTTTTGATTTATTTCCTCTAAAATCAATTATAAGCATGATCTTAAACTTCTCTCTGCATCAGAAATCAACAATTTTATTTAGCATAACAAAAGTACTAGTGCCTGAATCAATCATACAATTTTGCACAAGATGATTACATACTATCTAGGAAATATAGAAGGGTAGTGTTTTTAAAACCTCGCTTACTTGCTTCTCCTCTGCTTCGAAAATATTGACAGCAACATGAGATATTTGGATTAATGTATCAACACGTGAGAGTTGTGCCAGAGATTCATGCAACATGTCACACTAAGATGGAATGGCCAGGGCATCCCACATTGTGACATTTACATTTTATTCTTCACCTGGTCTAAAATGTTGAATGGAATGCTCAAATACTTGTCCATTTGAGGCATGAAAAAATCTTTTCTTGATTACTCAGGTGTAGAGGCAAGGGCCTTAACTTATGTCGAGGCTTGACCTACCAAAGGAGAGGTGAATGAAGCTTCTGTAGAAGCATTGTGTGGAACCTCACGTGCCAAAAATTATGTGTCGTGACTGTTGGGAGCATTAACATTCTTTGATGCTTGAAGATGAGATGCATCTTTTTATTTTTGAGGATCAATCTATATGGTTGGAGTGGAAAGTTACGTGCCAGAGTCAAGCATTCCCTTCTTTTATATTGTTTTATTAGCAACCTAGGCGCACATTCTACTTTGACTATCCATAACTTGATTGATTGCATAGAAGTATTTGACACCAAAGAACATAAGGTTGGCCTCAGGAACAACCTCTAGCATTTCTTGATTTTTTGATTTATGCTCGCTAGTGGAAGGTTCACAGTTTGAAGAAACTTAAATCATGTAAGCCTACGTATGCAATACATTGGCAAAACTATACTGGCGATCAGGCATGTTACAAGGAAAGCACCATTCTTACTTTTGAGCCATATTGTTTTGAACAGAACAAGTGTTTGACTTGAATTGGGCACTTGAAGTGGCTGTGCAGGAGGAATTGTTTGCAAAGGGAGGTACGTATTAGCATTATATCTATCACTTTGTTTATTCTTCCCATATCTCTAATTTGGATATTGACTCTTGAAGGGTTGATGGCCTTGGTTATACCCTTAATTAGAGTTATTTTTGAAGGCTTGTGCCTACTTATTTTCTAAATATATGAATTTATTAGACAAATTTCTAATCATGGCCTTCATTTCTTTATCCCCCTTTACTGCATGAGAGAGTAAGATGTGGATGCAGTGGGTTGAGCACTCTGCTCGAGAATAGGGGCAATGGAAGGTTGAGGAACTTGAATAATTTCTGGAAACAAGGGAATAAGTTGTCTAGGAGTTAATTTTCTTGCTTGAATTAGATAGTTCTCAGCCTTAATGGCTAATTTATAGGCCCCAGGAATTTTTGCACCCCCTATAGATTGAATCATGACAACAATATCAGAATTTAAATCCCTTAAAAAATAAAGGAAAATGCTTTTTAGAGTTGGTCTTACCAAGGTTGGGATCCTCTCCCATGTTTTTTGAAATCTGAAGTTAAAGTTTATCATGAGCTCATTGGGAGCCCTCCTTATGGTTGTAAACTATTCAAGGAAGGAGAGATTGTCTACCTTTTCTCCAAACTAATTGCAAAGGGCTGCCCCAGCCAATTCCAATTTTGAATTGACCCTAGTGTCAAACTATTGAACCATTGAAAATATCTCCCTTTGAATGAAGAGGATAATCGTCTAACAGCCACATCTTGTTCAATGATCTGATGGATGGCGCAAACATTGGCAATGTCCTGTATGTGATTAGCTAGAGTAGTATAATTTTTCCTAGTGAAGAAAGGGGTCTTTTAAAGTGCAAATGCTGGAATAGGATTTTGGGAATTAAGAGAAATAGGAATACTACTAGTAAAATTAACAAATCCTTTATTTTTTTGTTATGCTTCCACAATGGTCGGCCTTCCAGAAGGTGGTGTAGAAATTACATGGCACACTGAAAATGGAGATGCACACGTGGTTTCTCTACTACTTCTTCTTGGAGAAATTTGGAGGTACTCAAAAGAATCTTTGGTTGTTATTCTTTGTCTTGTGTGTATCCTTCTCATGAAAGGTGTGCAGACTGCTAAAAATGTAGATCTAAGAATTCGGAGTCACTAGATGTGTTAAAGCAAGGCTCTAAAGGCTAGAAATTAGTAAGCAACACACCAGAAATTAGCAATGATGAAATTTAAGATTTCAATTCTCATCCCACCGAGCGTACCAAAAAAATTTGGCTCTCAAAATTACACCCGTCCCAGATTATAATGAACTGGGATTTTAAGGCAACATGGGTTTGTCTCGAAGTTTTGGGACCTTGCGGGTTTGATAAAAACCTTTGGAGAAGGCTGGTTCCTCTACCTATTTCTATTGCTAAAAATAATCCTAGGAAGGGAAATGCATCTATCTTTCACTTCTCTAAATATCCAGGGGAACATGGTTAGGAGGAGATGCATGAAAAAGGGAAAACTAAGCTAAGGAGGCGATAACATCATAAATAAGGGGGTGAACATAGATAGCCTTAGGTGAAAATGAATGATAATGCACACATAGAGGATAGACATGCATATCATAGTCTGAAACACACTCACACATTCATTTTCTTGGGGAACAGTAAGAAAAGGATCCTACAAGGGATGCGAGAAAGCATAGAAAACAAACCATGCAAAAGAGAGGTAAGGAAAAGAAATAAAAAACAAGACAAGGTAGAGATTAACCACAAAACAAAGCTTTTATTACTTCAAAGAAATGCACAGTAGATTAAACTGGTGGATTAGGATGACATCCACATGCAAAAAACCAGATCCAAAGGCCTACAACTTAAAATGCTAAGGAATAAAGCTCTAAGAAAATTAAAGGGGTTCAAAATTTTACAATGAGCATTGCTCTTAAATTTACAGAAAAAGAAGGAGAGAAGAGGAGGAGAAAATAGAAGGAAACTAGGTTTTGAAATCCAACCACAAACAACAAGCATTAAATGCCTATAAATCCACCTGCAATGCTGACAGATGCGCCTCACATGTCTATTTTTAATGTAGAAGGAAGGAGGCAAGATTTGAATAAAATATGGTGCTTGATTTGATTAGACCTATGCATTAATGGTCGAAACACGTTTCCCTACTTCTTACCTACAAAATCCCACCAAAACCTAATTTTTAATAGTCCATTGTGTAGTCCACGTCAGAAGATTTCCAACAAGACCAAAAGCTCACAAATCTAAGTCTTATAACAAAATTTATGATGATCTGAAGGTTACAGTTCATATTGGAAACATAATGATACATGGTTCACCTTGGTTGGCTGAAGGATTGGCCAACTAATCATCTGTTTTTTCATTTCTACCACGTGTCACACATTGGTTTGTTGCAAGGAGTTAGCACCCAGTTGACATGCTTTGATATGTTGTGTGTTACACACTCAAGTATGACAGGTTATGACATGGCATAAGTAATTGGTGTGGAAGAATGCACAAAGTGTGCGCGAGAGAAAGAGGTGCAAGAGTGCATAAGACAAGGTGTGAGTGGGATGTGTGTGGAAGATAAGGAGGGTACATATTTGTAAAGGCATATAAGTATGCTAGTGGGGAACTAGAATTCAAAATGAGAAGTGGACGACATTAAGAAAGAAGGGGCACATGAAGCAAGCCAAGAAGGAAGCATGTAACGTGCAAGATGCGAAGGCAAGGTGCATCAGGGAAGAATGTGGAAGAAATACGCGAGGGACTTAACCAACTTGGATGGAAATTTGTATGTTTGCTCATCTGTCAAGTGGTTCAGATCCACTACCTTGTATGTTTCTCCTGTCTTGCTCTTTAAATGGATTGTGCTTATGGCATGCTCATTAACTTAAAAATATGTCTCCTCAGAGTGGTTCTGTAGGTTCCAGATGATCACTTTATCCATTCTGGATACCCCCTGTCCTAATCTAGTAGCTCCTATGCATGCAGTTTCTCTATCATCCATGAAGTCCATGTGAGGGAACCTAGGAGTCCAGGATTTCCTTTATTTCTTCCTTTTTATTCATTTTTTCTTCATGGTTTGAGTGTTGGTACTTGTCCCCAATCCCTTATCCTCATTGATGACAAAGGTATCACCTTTTTCTTTCTCCTCGGTTAGGGGGTGCGCAAGGAGGATTCGTAAACTACGGGAAGGAAAGCAGATGCACATAAGGGGTATGCACAAAGGGAGGATGTAAGGAGATAGAGTAATGAAGAAGAAGGGCATGGGGCGTGTGCGGAAGCATTGTAACCAATTAAGCTGCCAAGGAATAACCAAAGTGTGTGCAACATGTAATATTTGAACTTTAGAGCTAGAAGGAAGATGTAAGTAATCAAAATAACTAGTGAAGTTATTTTTGACAACATAATATATGCCTTAATTAAGGATTTGTGATGAACTTGTTAATCACATGTCTCAAAAGGAACCTGGATTACACATATCATGTAAAAAACATGAAATGAAATTAGTGATGGATATAAAATAAATATATGAACCTGGAAGCATTCATATTATAAATAAATTTCTCCATTTATGTTATGTTATGACCAATCAATGATAACAAGAATAAAATACTTCTATGTAAGAAAGATAAAATAAATATAGTACAAAAAATAATATACACATATTTAGGAAAAGTATAAGAAATATAACACAAAGAGTTATATTACCCTATGATCTATAATTAGTGTAGATATTTTATTACTTAATCATCCGATCGAATCTCTATACATTGTCCTAAAAAAATTTATCCATAGTTTTTTGTCTAACTGCTTCACTAATTAATTTAAGCAGTGCAAATATATCGAGAATTATCAAGAAAACATTTTTGATGTACATTGAACTAAACCATCATGAAATGCTTAAAACCCCATCAAATCAAAAACTCAATATACACAAAAATTAGAAGACTACTCTAAAGAAACCTAATTTGGGATAATAGTAGAAGAGTGAAGGTCTACCTCCTCTTCCCATAATCTCTTTGATATAATACAAAGTCCACTACTTTTGAAAGGCCTCTATAAAAGTTCTTTACAATTTAACATGCTCAATCACCTTCCGCTTACTCTCATAACTTTTGTTACAAAATTTATCTATCACACTCCAAGACATACATTCAAAGATTGAATTTATAGGAACAAATCGTATGCATGATAAACAAATCTTAGCTAATTACTAGAACCTAACACCAATTAGATTCAATAACTAAGCTGGTTCAACATAAACATCAAGATAAAGCCATTAAAAGGGAAATCATAAACTAATGCATCTAATATTAAAAGCATGAAATGAAAACCATCCTTTGATTTTTTTGATGGGATGTAGATTTTAGATACTTCCTTTAGTGAGCCATACATAGCCACGTGCGATCAAAGGATCTCTCCAAGGAAGAGGAAGAAATCTCACCAATATGGCTTAAGTTCCTTTTTTGGTTCTTCTCTTACTACTCTTAGCCAAGTAGAAAAGAACAAAGTTTGTTTGATCAATAATCCTTCCAAGGTTAAAATGATCTTATCATATGTAGATGTCTTAACAAGGAAATTATATAAACTTGGAAGGGACGTGGTAAGGTTATTTATATAGTTTTCCAGATTGGAGAAAATTTCATCCTCATGAATGTGGGATAAAAATAACGTTTAGGACTAGAAAGTGATAAGTATGCTTAGGAATGGTTAAGTATGATTTTAGGGAATATTAACTATAATTTGCAACTCATAGGAGTTGGTGTGTGATCTGAATTAATCAATGATGATTGATTAATAGACCAAGTTAGGATTGTGTTGGCAAGATTTTATGCTCGGCTAAAACATGCAACCAAGGATGTCATGGGATGAATCCCCTTTATTTAACGGTGGATCTCCCATATTATTTATTTGTTTATTTTAACACCTATTTAACTTACATGGGTATTAATTTAACTATATAGCTCATGAACCACAACTAAACAGTTTGGCACCAAGTAAGAAATTGCTTGGTAACTAGAATGTAAGATGAGGAAGACAGAAATAGAAAGGATAAACTTGAAAGGATATAAGGAATGTGGGAATGTTCTTTGTAACAAGTAGATTACAGAGTAAGTCACTAACACATAGAATAAACAAACATTATCTTATATTGATTAATTTGAAGAAAATTAAAAAGAATTGTATACTTATGAAAGTTAAGACAACATAAAGTTTATCATAACAATCACAAATCACACAGTCAAAGACTATGATAGAAACAAAGTTCAACCAAAGTCTTTCTTCCTTCTTATTAAAATGTTAATTGCTTACAATAAGTGGCTCTATTCATTTCAGCACAAATTCTAAAATAACCAAGTACAACCTATAACAGCTTCTTGCCCAAAATTACATAGCCCGTACATGTAAGCTTCTTCTTCTATTTATAATTGTCACAAGTAAAGCATATGGAAGAGATATCCGTTAAACTTTAATAAATGAATAACTAACAAACAATTAGGATTTGAGAAATTCACTCTTCAAAATCCTCATTTAATGCCACTTAGTTAATTTTAGAAAGTTTGAACATTAAAACCATAAAAATCACTTCATAACTACTTTTTGAGCATTTGACTTTATCAAACGACTTAAAGTAACGGTTATTTTACACCACATTACTTAAGTTTTACAATGTATGTACTCAAAAAGAAAATAAGAAAGGTAGAAAGGAAGTAGGAGAAATAGAAGGAACATTTTCAAATTAGCACCCATTATCTGCCACTCTATCTTTCCCTCTATTCTTATACTTAGCTTTTCCTTTATCTGTATCATCATTACCCACTTCATCTTTTTCATCCTTATTATTTTATTTATAGACAAGAAACTAATCCCTCATCTACTTAATAGAATTATTATCCACATCAGCTGAAGCCTCCATTTTTGTTTCAAACATGAGAAATTTCCTCTCACAAAATCTTGAAGCGGTCCTCCATGGTTTTAGACATCTGCTCTTTCTTTTTTGTTTGCACCACAGAGAACTAGTAGCTACTTCTTCTCTTTAAATAATGATCATCAAATTAATGCACAAGTTCCTCAATTGTATGCATGTATTCAAGACTTAATTTACTCATGCAATCATGTTAAAAACATTCTGGAAGTCAATTTTTAAGTGAAAGATTGAAAAAATTCAATCTACAGTTTATTGTGGGTTTCCAAGGTATAACTGCTTAAGACTAGTAGTTAACAAGCACGAGCAACTCATGTCAGTAAAATGCAAACAAAGCAGAAGCAACATAATTTGATGTAGAACTAAGAAAGAAATAGGTACTTGATTTAACGCAAAATAATAACAGTCTCCTTTACTGCAAAAAGAAGAAGTAATGGGTGGTTATTTTAGCACAATGAATAGAAGAAGTAATTGTAACACAAATCGACATGATGAATATAACCGTCAGTGATCATATATTACTTTACTTCTTTTATAAATAAAATAAGTAAAATAATATGAAAATGACACAATGAATATAGCCAATGGTGAACTCACATTACACTACTTCTTTTAAAATAAAATAAGCAGTAACCAAATCGAATCGATGTAATGAATAGCGATACATGCTTATGTGGTTAACTCTTATTACTTTACTTCTTTTATAATGAAAATAAGTAAAATTAATTCAAATTGATGCAATGAGAAGGGTGAGTAAAGCATATTGGAATAAACACCGTACTGAGAACATGGATTGCAGTCTTTTCGAAATACTTTACTATTTTTTCCAAAAATAAGTAAAAGACAATTGATTCGACGCAATGAACTAGAACGTGGAACATACTTTGTGGCGATTTAGGATTATGCTACTACTATTACAAAATCAATTAAAGCATATTCAGATCATGCAAAATAAGGGCTTGATTTTGGCATGAGTAGAAGCAAATGAAAACAATGTAGAACTAAGGCACAACATTTGCGGTTTATTCAATCAACTTTACTTCTGAATACGAAGGAAAGGAAAATAAAATCAAATAAATACACTGAATGGGGCAAATTTTTCATTGATTTAACTCTACTCAAATCTTGTTATAAACACAAGTAAAATATGCTCAAATTGACGCAAAACATAGAGTAGAGAAGAAACAGGAAAACTAATATGAACAAAACTAGGACAAATCTAGGGTTAAAATTTAATAAATTTCCTTCAGAGCTAACAATGACTTCAATTATTGAAAAGTAATCCTAATCCCAATGAAGTAGCACATTCAAATTTCAAATTTTAAACCCTAGAGAAAATAGATATGAAAGAAGACACAAACTAAACCCCAAAAAAACACACAGAAGAAAGGAAAACAGAAAAAACAAGAGAAGAAAAACAATTTACTAACCTTAAAAGAAGATGGGTTGGAGTCAATTTGTGCAAATCCTTCCTCAATCGATCACTGGAGTTTCTCGAGGTTTTGAGGGTTAAAAACTACTCTCTTGTTGACAATGCGAATGCTTGGATCCTAGGTGGAATTACTTAGGACTTTTATATTTTCCACCTCATTAAATGTTGACCGTATGAATGCTAGCTCATCCTTCTTCCTTATGCATCTTTTTGAAATGTCTTTACTTCAACAATTTAGAAAAGAAGTAAAGAAATCCTAATTTACTGATAGCTTGAATGATTAGTTGTGTGGATTTTTGGAGTTACTTTACTCATTTTAAGATTAGGCTAGTAGAGAAAGTTGAATTCAATGCAATGAATAGGTAAGCAGTGGAGTTAAAATTTGACGCAATGAACTGACAAGTAGTGAGGTTAGGATTCAATGCAATGAATGGATAAGTATTTGAATGGCATTTAGGCATTGCTTTACTTGTCTTAAAATATGATAAGTAAAACAACATGAATTTAGCACATAGAATAAGAAAAAGTAAACCACTTTAACTTTAGCACATTACTAAGAAAACCTAAGCTAGTTCTACAATTTTTTTGAACCACTTTACTTAATAAGTAGAAGTACCTCAAAATAGCACAAAGAAGAAAGATTTTGATCTTCTGAGGATTTACAGAGAATATAACACATGATTACTTAATAAACCACCCTTAAGAAACCTCCTGCAACCTCTTGAAGAATCATCACACACTTCTACAATCTAGATGAGTTAAAGTAACAAGCTACACACACACTGAACAACAGACCAAAGCTACAAACAAACATGAACATAACTCATCACAAAACCTAAGAACTAAAAATTTCAAAGGGGTACCCCAATATTTCTACAAGAAATCTTGGGGACACCAACTAGCTCTGTCTGTGGAAATCTTTATTTCATCCCAAAGGAAAGAAAATAAGATGAGATCCTAACATCTCTGGTTTCAAGCCTTGTTCATTGGCTCAGAGTCACATAAAAAGAAAACACAACACAAAAAATAACCTAATGATTTATTTATATACATACAGGTTTTACGTTGAACCATCAATTCTTGTACAACTTCAGATGTTACCCATTGTATTATAGTGGTAGTTTAACTCCATCATTGATAAGCAAGGATGAAACTATCAGATCCAGAAACCCTTGCAATTGTGAATGGCCTTTTCCATAATGAATCAAATTTACAATGCATTCCTTTAGGCTCATTTATCTTATCCCACAAGAGTACCCAATCTCCAACCTCAAATTTTATTTCTTGAGATTTTTTGTCAAATATTATCTTGACTTTCTTCTGGTGTTCAGCCAACCTATCTGCTACTTGAACCTGCACTTCTCATAGTTCAGCCAAATACATTATTCTTTTATCAATGACATCAGTATAAGTAGTATCCTCCAATGCTCTGGTGAGTTGGAATGTAAGAAATTTTAGAGTAATAGGAAATTATGCATCTCTCCCATACAGTAACTGAAAAGGAGACATACCTATAGATTTCTTTGGAGTAATCCTATCTTCCCACAATGCATCAAACAACTTCTTGTGCCAAGTCCTCTGATTTTCTGTTATCAACTTTCACATGATTGTTACCAGATTCTTATTACTTGATTCTGCTTGACCATTTCCTTGAGGATAGTAATTGGAAGAATGTACCAACTTGAATTCGATGTGTATAGTAAAATTCTATCAACTCCTTAGAGGATAGATTAGGAAAATTATCTGTCCACTATCTTACTAGGTACACAAACCTTATGACAATATTTTCCTTGATGAAATTACACACCTCTTCAGAAGTGGCATTCTTGACAGGTATAACTTCCACCCACTTACTAAAATAATCCATAGTAGTGAGAATGTAATGGTGACCAGAACTAGAAGGATTCAATGTTCCAATGAAATCAATACCCCATTGTTGGAATGGTTCTTCTATCACCACTGGCTTCAAGGGAAAAGATGGAAGCTTAACTTTCCCAACAAATAACTAACATGCTTGACATTTTGAAACCCAATCAGTTGTATCTTGAAATAAAGTAGGCCAGTAATACCCTGCTTGAAGTATCTTGTGTGTGGTAACTCTTGCTGAGAAGTTTCCTCCACATGCTTTATCATGAAACTTGTTCAAGAAATATTTCTTATTGAGAATGATCCACACATCTGAGAAAAACACCATCTATTCCCTTTTTGTACAAACTATTTGTCCCAAAGAACAAAATCCTTGGACCTGAGTTTGATAGTCCATTTTTCTTTATGAGAAAGGTGATCTAGTAAATTCCCCATATGTCAAAAAATAGGGAATCTTACTATACCATTCATCTACCATATTTACAAAGAGAACCATAGGTAGACTTTCATCCTCCTTTGGCTCAAATGTCTTTGTTTCAGACATTAATTCACAAAGGCCTCTTCCTTAAACCAACTTCATAGGCTTGATATCCAAGTCATACTCTTACACCTTTGTTACCCACGTGCCTCTCAATAGTCCCAACTCTTGTTGTGTTAGGATAGACTTTACTGCAATATCTGGAACATAAACCATAGTGTGTGAAGAAATAATATAGTACCTAAATACTTTACATGCCTTCACAACTACATATGCATGTTTTTCCATAGGAGTGTACTTCAATTCATAATCATTTAAAGGTGAATACTCATGAAAGTGATTGGGGTTTCAATGTCTTCTTGATTCTTCTGCATCAAAATTACTGACATTGTGTGCTCGAAGAATAGTAGTAAAGAATAAATTCCTTACTAAAATCTGGTGATACCAGTATTAGGTGCTTTAGAAAAATATGCTTTGATTCTTTCAAATGATCTCTTTCCCTATTCACTCCATTTGAAATCTTGCATTTTCTTCATCATGTTTGAAATATGTCGGGTTAACTTACAAAATCAGGGATAAATCTTCTTAGAAAATTAACCTTACCAAAGGAGTGAACTCCTTTCTTAGAAGTTGGAAATGGAAAAATTTGAATAGCTTTCACCCACTTAGGATCTATTTTGGTTCCTTATTTTGAAACAATATGTCCAAGAAGCTTACCTTCCATCACAACAAAGATAGACTTCTTGGGATTTAGAGAGATCCATGCTTGTGGCATTGGATGAAGACTTCTTCTAGATTTGAAATGTGATTTCCTCTTGCCTTAGAAAACACTATTAAATAATCAAGGTAAACCACTATGCTCATATCCTTGAGATGAGAAAATTTCAAATCCATATCCCTCTAAAATGTTGCTCCGGCATTGATTAATCCAAAAGGCATCTTCTGATAAGTGAACGTTCCCCAAGGTGTGATGAATGTTGTTTTATACTAATCTTCTTCTGCCACCTGAACCTGATTATAACCTGAGAAACCATCAAGCATAGACAACATTTGGGATCTCGTAATAAACCTACAAGGTATGATCCATGATAGGAATGGGATAATTATATTTTAATGAATCCTAATTAAGATTATGAAAGTCTACACACAACCTAATCTCACCATTTTTTTTCCTCATGGAACTATGTTTGCCAACCACTCAGAATGATAGATAGGATAGATTATCTTTGCATCCAACAACTTCTAAATTTCTACAAAAATAGTACCTGAAATAGGATTGTGCCTCTGAAGATTTTGTTTGAAAGGTTATTTCCCCTTCAATGGAATATAATGTTGGACTTCAATAGGTTGATATGTCTTTAAGTCTTGATAAGACCAAGTGAAGACATCCATATATTTCTTGAGAAGTATTGTGAAAGCTTCCTACTCCTACCTCAGAAAAACATTTTCCCAAATTCACCAACTTGGGTTCATCCTCTACCCCTAGATTTAATGGTTGTACATCAGATGAAGAAATCTCTCCATATTCCTTATTATTTTTGAGAAATTGATCATGTTTATCAAACATCTCTTCAAGAGACACTAAGCCCTTTAGGAATTTTATTTCCCTTAAGTTGAATAATCCCTTGGATTCCTTCAATTTTTGGATCAACTTCACAAACCGTAGTCTATCTCAGAAGTGAATTACTTCCTTCATAATAAATTTCTTCAAAATTGTCCTGTTGATGAAGGAAAACAACAATCTGTTTGTCATCATTGAAGACTTGCCATTGTTCAACATTATCAGGAACCTTCAGATGAAAAACCATCTCCAATTTATAATCACTTGTCTAAATATTGTGGGTGGTTAGTCTAGATTAAGCAAATGTTATGGTAATCGCCAAGGAATCTACCCTAGAATTCTGATACCTTGGAATATAAGAGATTGAGAAGGCTATAAAGTCCACAGTAGTGGAATACACCCGGTCTCTATAATTCCTCAGTTTATCTTTCTTTACCTGATAAAGACCACAAATATTCTTAACAATAAGTTAACATCTCCTCTTGTATGCAACAACTTAATTCCCATCGTTTTAACTTGTTCCATTCCCAACAACATCGCTTCATATTCAGTTGTGTTATTAGTATTTTCAAACATCAATTTAAAAAATGTGTGCATATACCTTTCCTTCAGGAGAAATCAGCACAACACCTGCACTAGATCCAAGTGAACAACAACTACCATAAAAATCCAAAGTCCAAACTTTATTATCTTTGATATGTGACTCATGAGCTACAGATTGAACTTCTTCATTGTCCAATTCTAGGTAATAAACTCCATGATCTGATTCTTGAAAAATAATCTGAGACCTAGGATCTTCGTATTTTGAAACTCTGTATTTGGACTTCTTTTCAGGCTCCAAATTTTGATTAACTCCTTTGATTGGAATATGAGCACAAGACCAATCCATCTTGACTTCACCTCCCAACTCTTTACAGAAGTTCCTGCTTAATAACATACCATAAGAAACTGGAATATTTGCCACCAATATCATCATCTTCAGTCTTTTATCTAGAAAATCAGCAAGAACAACTTGTGCATCTTTGATCTTCCCGATGAGAGGTACTTATTCTCTCCATTGAATAAAATTTCCAATTGTTTTTTTCAGTGTAAGCCCCAGAGCATCTGAAACTTTGGCTGGCATGACATTGTCAGAAGCTCATGAATCTAAAATGTAGTTATTCATTTATAACCATTAATAAGCAAGGAAACATAAAATGGTTCAATCCTTTCCAAAGAAGTAGGAGAAAAAGTTTGTATCATTATTCAATGGAGGAGTATTTTTTGGATTAGATAAGATGCCTCGTGAAGCATTATTAAGAAAATTATTTGGAATGTTACTCTGCACATACTTCACCAACCTGTTCAACTGCTCTGGAAAAGCCCTCAAATATTTAGCTTTTGACATCTATATCTTAGTCTTCTTAATTTGATCGATGATATCGAAAGAAGGAATAACAATACTTTGAATTACTTCAGCTACTTGTCCCATCATCCTCTATTGTTGGTTAATAGTAGTATTTACTGGTTTATCTCTCAGAGCCAAGGAAGAAGGAAGTGGGTTGCCTCTTTTCAGAATAGTAACATTTGGTCCAAGATCTTCTCTTTCTCTCCTTATTCCACTTGAATAAGCTTCACCACCTTGATGTGTCTTGAGACCTTGTAAACACCGTGAATGTGTGACCATCACTATCTTCAAAAGATTCGTAATAGCCTTCATCATATTTTTAGTCTAAGTAGCCAATATTGGAGTCACCAATGGGATCAACAAAGTCTTCTTCATCAAGTAATTCATTATCAGCAGTAACATGATCTTCTTCATTCATTTCCAAGTTATTCCTTGGAGCAACTTCAATTGTCAGCCTCTGTGGTGCAATCGTGAGTCTGTTTTGATTCTGATTTTTACCATTAAAATTCCAAGTGGGAGTTACTACTTCAAGGGGCAATATTTCTTCCTTGAGCCATTTGTTTCTTAATCTAAAACATATCATTTGCTAACTTTGCAGTAGTGGATCAGTAACACTATTTGAAGATGTTCCTTCAGCTTTAGGGGCTGAGTATTTTATTTTTCTAGCCATAATCAAGTCATCTTCATCTTCAATTGCAACATTTTGTGCTGCTAACAAATTGTACAGGTTGTGCTCTTTGCAACTGATATCCTACTTCATGTAACAAAGCATTTATGATTTTTTTTTTTTTCCTTCATTAAGCATAGCAGAAGCAGGGATCTTAAAAAAATCCTCTAGAACTTATCAATAAAGTCCCTCATATTCTCGTGTGGTTCCTTCTTCAACTGTGTTAGCTGAGTGATGAGTGTGCTTTCATCTTTTGTTGGATAGAACCTCTTCAGGAATTGTTCCCGCATAGTTATCTAATTTGTTATAGTTCTAACGTCAAACTAGTAGAACCATTCTCCTGCCAAATCATGAAATTTTTTGATGAATAATCTTACAGACACATCCTCATTATCTACAAAAAGTACTCCAAAAGAAATGTATAAAGTTAGCCAAGTGATCATCAGGATTATGCTTCCCATATCCATATAACTTTTGGAAATTCTTCCTGGAGCCCTTAGGTAATTCATGCAGAGGAGGAGTTAAATTTAAAGGACCAAAATCCCTTCCCCACAGAATAGGAAACTGTTAAGTCATTTGTACATAAATTAATAACTAAGGATTAACTAACTAAATAATACCACCAGTTGAGCTATGTTGTAAGTGACTTTCTGATGTATGAACTCTCCTTATATGTGATAAAATTTCTCTTCAAATTTGGGCTTGAGGTGGGTAATTGAAATTAAATTGCTATTGGAGATGAAAGAAATGATCGATCCTACCCTGAGCCCTACTTGAACGTGTAAATGGGTGACTTTACAGTATGAAAGCTTCTTAACATAATGAATTCAACAAGTAATAAAGCACATAAAAACGTCTCCTATACCCCGTGAAATTTAGCATAAGTATTTTGATTAAATTTCAAGTCCCCAGCGGAGTTGCCAAAAAATGTTGGCTAGATTTTATGCTCGGCTAAAACATGCAACCTAGGAAATCATGGGATAAATCCCCTTCTTTTAATGGCTAAGCTCTCCTATGTTTTATTTGTTTATTCTAACACCTATCTAAATTTGAGGGGTATTACTTTAATGGTATAGCTCGTGAACCACAACTAAATAGTTTAGCAGTAAGTAAACAACTGCTTGGTAACTAGAATGTAAGGTGAGGAAGACAGAAATAGAAAGGATAAACTTGAAAGGATATGAGGAATGTGGGAATGTGCTTTATAAAAGGTAGATTGCAGAGTGAGTCACTCACACACAAAATAAACATACATTATCTTATCTAGATTACTTTGAGGAAAATTAAAAAGAAATGTATACTTATGAAAGTTAAGACAACACAAAGTTTATCATAACAATAAAAAATCACAAAGTAAGACTATGATAGACACAAAGTTCAACCAAATTCTTTCTTCCTTCTTATTAAAACATTAACTACTTACAATAAGTGCCTCTAGTTATTTCAACAGAAAGTCTAAAATAACCAAGTAGAACCTATAACAACTTCTTGCCCAAAACTTCCAGATCCCGTACATGTAAGCTTCTTCTTCTATTTATAATTGTCACAAGTAAAGCATGTGGAAGAGATATCCTCTATACTTTAATAAATGAGTAACTAAAAAAATATAGGAGTTGAGAAATTCACTCCTCAAAATCCTCATTTAATGCAACTTAGTTACTTTCAGAAAGTTTGAACATTAAAACTGGTTCATAACTACCTTTTAAGCATTTGAATTTATCAAACAACTTAAAGTAATAGCTATTTTACACCACATTACTTAATTTTAACAATGAATGTACTCAAAAAGAAAATAATAAAGGAAGAAATGAAGTAGATAAATATAAGAAACATTTTCAAATCAGTAGTCACTGTCCCCCACTTTATATTTCCCTTTGCTCTTATCCTTGGCTTTTCCTCTATCTACTTCATCTTTTTCATCCTTATGCTTCTCTTTATAGATAGCAAATTGATCACTCATGTACTTGATAGAATTATTATCCACATAATCTTTAGCCTCCATTTATATTTCAAACATGAGAAATTCCTCTCCCAAAATCTTTCAACCTCCTCTCTAGTTTCAAACATCTACTCTTTCTTTTGTGTTTCCACCATTGAGAAATAACAACTACTTATCTTTAAATAATGATAATCAAATTAATGCACAAGTTCCTCAATTGTATGTATGCATTCAAGACTTAATTTACTCATGCAATCATGTTAAAAACATTCTAGAAGTCAAGTTTTAAGTGATAGATTAAAACAATTCAATCTACATTTTATTGTGAGTTTCCAAGGTATAAATGCTTAAGACTAGCAGTTAACAAACATGAGCAACTCAAATCAGCGCAATGAAAATAATCAATGACTACATAATTCAATGAAGAACTAAGAAATCAATAGGTACTTGATTTAACGTAAAATAATAGCAGTCTCCTTTGTCGTGGAAAGAAGAAGTAATGGGTGGTTATTTGAGCGCAATGAGTATAAAAAGTAATGGAAACACAAATCAACGCAATGAATATAACCAACAGTGATCAAATATTAATTTAATTATTTTATAATGAAAATAAGTAAAATAATATGAAAATTACGCAATGAATATATCCAGAGGTGAACTCACATTACTCTACTTATTTTAAAACAAAGCAAGCAGTAAGTTTTCAAATCGACATAATAAATAGGAATACATGCTTCCATGTTTAACTCTTATTACTTTATTTCTTTTATAATGAAAATAAGTAAAGTAAAATCAATTCAACACAATGATAAGGGAAAGTAAAGCATATTGGAATCACCGCAGTACTAAGAACATGGCTTTCGGTCTTTTCTAAATACTTACTATTTTTGCCAAAAAGAACTAAAAGATAATTGATTCAACGTAATGAACTAGAACAGGGAACATGTTTTGTGGTGATTTAGGATTACTATACTACTATTACAAAATCAAGTAAAGCATATTCATATCAACACAAAATAAGGGCTTAATCATGGCACGAGTAGAAGCAAATGAAAAAAATGCAGAACTAAGGCAAACCATTTATGGTTTATTCAGTTAACTATTCTTTTGAATACAAAGGAAAGGAAAAGACAATCAAACTAATGCATTGAATGGGGCACATTTTTTTATTGATTTCACCCTACTTGAATCTTGTTATAAATGCAAGTAAACTATGCTCAAATCAATGCAAAACATGGAGTAGAGAAGAAACAAAAAAACTGACATGAACAAAACTAGGGAAAAGCTAGGGTTAAAATTTAATAAATTTCCTTTAGAGGTATCAAGGGCTTCAATTATTGAAAATGAATCCTAATCCCAATGAAGTAGCACATTCAAATTTCAAATTTTAAACACTAGAGAAAAGACACCGAAGGAAGACGCAAACTAAACCCAAAAACAACACACAGAAGAAATGAAAACCAAAAATGAGAGAATAAAAACAAACTAATAACCTCAATAGCAGATGATGGATTCAATTTGTGCAAATCCTTCCTCGATCGGTTGCTGGAGTTTCTCGGGGTTTGGAGGGTTGACAACTGCTCTCTTCTTGACAATGTAAATGCATGGTAACTAGGTGGAATTAGTTAGAACTTTTATCTTTTCCACCTCATTAAATGTTGACTGTACGAATGCCAACTTAGCCTTCTTCCTTATGCAACTTTTTGAAATGTCTTTACTTATAGAGTTTAGAAAATAAGTAAAGCAATCTTAATTCACTGATAGCTTGAACGATTACTTGTGTGGCTTGTTAGCTTTACTTTACTCATTTTAAAATTAGGCCAGTAGAGCAAGTTGAATTCAACCCAATGAATAGGTAAGTAGTGGAGTTAAAATTTGATGCAATGAACTGATAAGTAATGAGGTTAGGATTTATTGCAATGATTGGATTAGTTTAGCATCATTTTAGCATTGCTTTACTTGACTTAAAATAATATAATTAAAGTAACATGAATTTAGCGCATTGAATAGGGAAAATTAAAGTACTTTGAGTTTAGCGTATTACAAAGAAAACCTAAGCCAGTTCTATAGCTTTTTTGAATTACTTTACTTAATAAGTAGAAGTACCTCAAAAAAGCGCAAAGAAGCAAGTTTTTGATCTTTTGAGGATTTTACAGGGAATCTAACACATGATTTTCTTGATAAAAAACCCCAAAGAAACCTCCTGCAACCTCTTGAAGAATTATCATGCGCTCTTGTAATCAATATGAGTTAAAGGTACAAGCTAGAAACATACAGAACAACGGACCAGAGCTACCAAAAGATATGAACACAACTCATCACAAAACTTGAGAACCAAAAATTTCAAAGGGGTACCCCAATATTTCTACAAGAAATCTTGGGGACACCAGATTGTAAAATCCAATTGGAGAGAAATTAATGGATTCTGAAGAATTAGAAAGGGGATTCACCCAATAAGAGGGTAAATTCAGGTTTTAAATGTTAATTAATTAATATTGGTTGATAAATTAAATAAATAGAATAAGATTATAGCTAACAAGGTAATGTTAATTCATATCTACAATGAAGTATGAAGCTAGTTAACTAACGAAGTGTCGTTAATTGACTGGGATAGAGATGAATATTTGATAATTAGTGAGAAAGATGCTAAATATAACCAAATAATATAAAATAGGATAAGAAGTGCAATTTTAGTATTAAAACCATGTAGCTAGATTTAGGTGTCTACATTTTCCCAACTTTTATGTGGTGTAGCGCGAGCGACGCCACTTCAAAGATAGTAGACAATTATAGATAATTAAATTTTGACGTGTAAAAGAAAAATTAGTAGGATGGATGATTCCCCTTCGAGTGTCAATGGGGTGATAGAAGAGTTCGATGGATACTCGAAAAGAAGAAAAGAAGAAAAGAAAAAAGGCCACAGTGGCGGAAAATCTCATCATATTGGAAGGATAGAAAAAGATATATTGAATATGACTATATGGAGGAGCTGTGATCGACAGTCCCTGCAAAGTACTAGTACAAATTCTATTGTTTGTAAGTTCATGAGGTCACAGTTTTTGATTCCAAGGTATGCTTTTCTTAAAACATCTTGTAGAATAAAAAGGGGTCATAATGACAGAGGGTATTTGAACTTGGATTAGTTTTCCATTATTTTAATTGGCTGATTAGAAATAGATATTTGTCCTCTTTGTGTGGAAGAAATAAGGGGAGATAACGAGGGAAGAAATTGATAAGTAGAAAGTGATTTAAAATGGAAGACAAGATAGATGGGGAACGGGAAGATCGTGGTGTAGTTAATGTACCATTTCACTCGGAAGTAATTTTTTATTTGATATAAGTACACAACAAAAGGGTATTAGAATGACATGAAAACCCATAGTACTATTTTTTATTTCCATGATAAAGAACTAACTCAAAGCAATGTGAACAATCAATGCAATATCAGAATTAAACAAACAAACACATACATATAAATTTAAACATGTAATACTAAAGAAATTTGTACCAATGTTTTTTTTATCCAACTTCAGTTCCCAAATGTTTGAGTTATATGAAAAGGGTGAAAATGATGCCCCAAGAAAGGAAACATGAAAGGGAATAGATGGAGAACATAGAATCCCTATGAAAAGCATCACGGATTATGTGATTTAACAAATATGGAAATTTGTAAAAGCCTGATTGCATAGTAACATATGATAAATAAGTAATAAAGTACATATTTGACCTAAGCAATAAACTAGATAATAAAAAACCTAGGTGCAAGAGAAGAAATAGAAGACTTAGCTGATTTCACAATTGATCTCAAAGTATGTTGGACAAGAGGATTGATGAATAGGAGGAAGGAAATGTCACAACCGCACTTAGATTTAATTATGTAACCACCAAATATGCCTGGACTGGGTCACGGGTGCCTAAGCATCAGAGACCTCTAGTAGGTGCCTGTGACTGCGAAAATAATCAGAAAATCATTTTTTTGTAGTACAAGTGTCACTAGACTTCATTATTTGTTGCCTGTAAGATCACATAGTTTTCGTACAACCTACAAAACAAATGATATCCTACAAAATCCCAAAACACATTAAATCCTAAAAAATGAATATATAAATGGGGATTCGTAATAACCTCAACAGTCACCCGATAGAGTGAACTTACAACCAATTGTTGTACTACATCTCAGACTCCATGTAGTTTTGTGTGTGTGTAGAATCATGTCGCAAGAAGCTCTTGTGTAAGATGCCCTTGAATAACAAGTAATAGCTAGATGAAGCAATGTAAGTAGATATGTGTATGGAAAAATGAACTTACCCTCCTATGTATGTATATAGAATAAGTAGTCCCTTGTTCCTTGAATGAAGCTAGATGGATGCTTTGATGCTCTTAAAATTCCTTTGGATACAATATTAGGTGGTGATAGTAGATTCTTAGAGCTTGGTATTTGATTATGATCACATAGCTTTGTATTTATAAGATTCCCTTGGTTGAATTTTGATAGTGACAGCTAAAAGGTTGAACCATAAGAAAACGAGATGCCCAAAAGATAAAAGGGTCCCAAAAGAGTTAAGTAAGATATAAAGAGGTCAAGGGAGCCCAAAGGAGATGAGGGTGTCTAGCCATTGGCATCTTGGTTGGGTGGTGGTGTCTGGAGCCAAGAAAGCCAAAGCAATGCATATCAAAGTGGGCTGTGGGGTGTGTAAGACCAAAAAGGAAACTATAAAGATAGAAAATAGGTCAAAGATAGATGTCAATTAGTAGTTTTCTCGCATATGAATCGTATGAATAACAGTATGTGATTAGGACCTAGAAATGTACTCGAGTACGTGATTTTTTATCTACATTTTCCCCCACTTTATGTTGTTAAGCGAATACTTAGTAACATAAATTAGAAAAGATATGCTTACATGATAACCATGTATATTGATGGTGAAAGAATGACAAGGATAAAAGAAAAAACATGGAGTGATAAACTGACGTGTGGAAGCTAAAGAAGAGGAAGTGAACCTAGGGGTTAAGCATATGTGTTGTGTCGCATTGTACTTGTTGTCATTGTTGTGCTTGATGTGTTTTTTGATGTGACTGCTACTTCTCATAAGGATGAACTTGCAAAAAGAAGAGAAAAAGAGTATTCAAATATGTGTATATGAAACATTTGATCTAAATATGTAAATTTTTTGTAAAAATGCAAAAAATTAGTAAAAGGAACATGTGCACTTGATTTGTGATGAGTAAAAAGGATAGAAAGTGTCCTAAAATGTTGTTAAAGAATGAGTTTTTTGGGATATCTCACGCACATAATGAGTTTTTTGGTTGATCTCATGCCAAGTGTGAGTTTTTTGGGCGATCTCACACCACGACAGAAGAAGTGTTTGGGAGAAAGGTCTAGTGTTATTTTCCATCCCTGATTGCTTCCAAAAATTTATACACCACTACAGATGGTGTGATCTTTCTTTGTTCCAATTCGATCTAGTTCGATCAAGTTCAATCCAAGTAGAGAAAGAAGAAAATTTGAGATAGACTGCATTCTAATTATTGGAGGAATGTGCCTATGTTGTGAAAAATTCTATGGAAATGTTGAAAAATGCATCGATCAGAGAAAATGAATGTAACTATCCCATGGTCATAGGTGCCCAAGAAAGGTTAGGAATACCCAGGCGCTCATGTCTATATCTTGGTGCTGGCGTCTGTGCTGAACTATGGACCCAAGTCAGAATCTGGGTCATTCTGTGACTATAATTATGTTTTATTCCTATATTGTGTAGGCTTTTATTGAAGCTCTTAGCTATTATATGGGGTGATGGATTCACCCAATATATTCCCCCTCGATTGGGGTGCATGTGACGTCGCTAGGAGGATGCGGCACAAAGGGTAGGACCAAATGTTGATTTGAAACTTATACACTACAGGGGAGGGAATGTGCATGGTAGAAACAAAGGGACATGTAAATAGAGTGGAAAGACACGTGTTAGCATAAAAATAAAAATACGCATATATAAGTCAAAGTGTAATCTAGTAGGAAAGAAAACAATGTAGGCCGCGAAAAGAAGGTTTGAAACATGGGCCATCACTCACAATGTCACAAGACAAACAGGGACGAAGCGGTGAGAAGTATACAAGTAATGATAATACAAGACATGGGGCATAACCCTCAAATAATGGCATATAATGGAAAAATATGGAAAATAATAGCAAGTAAACTGTCAGACAACCATGGTGGCAAATAGTTCCTTTAAGACTAATGTTGCACATTAAGCGTTCTTATGTTAGAAAGATAAGAAGTATGTCAAAATATGTATCTATAGATAGAGTAGTGTGTTAGTATAAATAATAAGTAGTATAAAATGAAATAATAACACATGTAGTGTGTATAAAAGTAGATGCCTACAAGATCCTCAGTGGGACTAGTAAGAGGTACATTACTAAGTATCCATGTTGCGTGTAATGATCTGTAAGAATGTAGCATTCAAAAGTAGGGAACAAGTGAACATGCATGTGTAAATGATAAAGATAATGGCATATGTAGTAGTTTTCTAGCATGAAAACAAAGTGTACGTGTAACTAGCATAAGCAAGCAAGAATATGTGTAACCAAGATATGAGGTATGTTGTAAATGAGTGGGGTGGAATGATATGCAACATGAATTTGATAGGGGAATCATGCCCCCTCCCCCCTCCCGCAAGTGTATGTGTATGAGTATGTATGAGATGAGGTTCATTTACAAATTCCCCCTTAGAAGTCAAGAATGAACTATATAACAAGAGTGTGTCATTGGGAAATGGTTTGAATTGTGTGCACTAAAATGATAGACCAATGAAGTATAGAGTGTGGAAGTGTGAATGTGGTGAGGTTCATTTCATATTTAGTCCCTC
Source organism: Taxus chinensis (assembly GCA_019776745.2). NCBI lineage: Eukaryota > Viridiplantae > Streptophyta > Pinopsida > Cupressales > Taxaceae > Taxus > Taxus chinensis. The sequence continues at coordinate 811,592,350 of CM034148.1, forward strand.
ACAAGTCGAGTATGAACCGTAGATCTAGAGTGTTTCATAAGGTAGTGTGTTGTGTGAGAATCTGATGCTAAAATGATGTGTCATGAATGTGACGAGTGTAGAAATGTGTATTATGTGAGGTTCATGGTTGTAGTATGCCCTCAACATTAAAGTGTGAACCATAACACAATAGCACATCATTGTGTAGCGATGATACAAGTCATGTAATAATGCCAATAATATGATGTATGAAGAATAGAAGGTAATAAAGACACCTGATAATGCTAGGAGGGGGGAAAATAAGCTCGATGCCCCACAACTGTGCAAATGATCAAGATCTATGTGATGATGTGAGATATACCATGCTATTGTGGGAGAGTGGTGTATGTGACATGATAAGAGAGAGCCAACATAATGGTAGTAAGAAGCAACAATAGGACCATGTGATGGTGGTGGAGTTTGAAATGTGTCATGGTATCAATAGAAGGAGCAGTTATTTGACAAAAAAAATTGGAAATGGAAGTGGAGTAGGATGTGGAGGAATATTGAATGGTGGTATCTTATGTAGGATTAATAACATTTTAAAATAATTGAGAAGAGAAGAGGATGTACTGATGTTGAGAGGAAGCTGTTTAGGAGACTCTTGAATTTCCATAGAAGGAACATTAGTAATGATGGCATGATACTCATTAGACATAGATGAATCAGATTTAGGAACCTACTGATATTTAGAAATTATAGATGGCCATGGATTAGAATGTTTTACAGTGAATCAAATAAAACCATGAAGCTCCAATTGTTTAATTATTCGTTGTAAAACATAAATCATTGTCATTATGTCCATTAATTTGATAATAATTGCAATATGGACAAACATGATATTTTGCAAGTCGATAAGGAGGATATGTCAACACCAATCCGGCACTATGATAATTCTTCGCTGGGAACTCGTTGTGCTATGATTATTAACTAATGCATAACTCTTAGTTTGGTGGATGTAATCTGGAAACACAACAACAAACATAACACAAGAATACTATAGACTATGATAAGAAAGAATAATGATAAATCTAAAATATCAGTGTAAATTATAATATCAACATGAAATTGTTACAATCTCACCCATGAGGTTCTTCAAGTGTTATTAACTTCACTTGCCTTCAAACAATAACTATGGGAGAAACTTCACAATTACACCTCTTAATGGCTTCTTTAACACACCTTTATAATGATGGCTTCCTTTACACAATTACTCATACAATATTTCTCACTACTTCTCTTTATGCTAAATGAGGGGGGGTGGCCTCTTTATTTATAGGAATTCAGGCTTATCCACCTTATCTCTAAGATAGGATAGGAAATCTCTTCCGGCCAATCATATTCCATACCTAAACTCTTGCCTTTACATGTAAGGCTCATCTTCTAAGATAAGATAAACCTTATCATCTCACATGGGTTCCACCTTTTTATACTTTTCCACAAATAAAATATACAAAGTATTTATGATATCACTCTTTGTCCTTATTACAAATATAATATTTCTAATTCCTAATCATGTAGACCCTACTTCTCTACTTATCCCAGCTTTGACATTTTAACATTACCGGACCACTTACGACAAATATTTACTTTTTACAACATTCCTATTATACTTTGACTGTTATCATACTCTACATTATTGGTGGCACCGTACTGACGGCGCCATTATCTTCTATTGGACGCCACTACTAATTATACTTAACAACATCCTATTCCTAATACATACATTAATAAAATAGAAATTATGGAGGAAAATTTTAATGTCGACAGATAGCAATGAGTAGATGACAATCTAATCAATTGATGAGTAAGGAGATGAGGAAGAATATCATGTTTCTTAGTATTGTGATCAAACTTTAGAGGGACAGGGAGCAGTAAGACTTGGGGTTCACTTATATGAGCACATGTAGAAGTCATAAAATGAGGATGCGAATAACTAACATGAGACTAAGAAACATCTTAAGATGTTGGATTTGTAATTTGAGAGATTTAATCATGGATTCCATAGCCTAAAATTTACCTTGAAATAAATAATGTAAAGCTTGAATAGATTTGTAGATTGATTGATTGGCATTATCACTAATAGAGTCATTGGAGAGATGATCGAATATGGCATTGACTTGTGAAGGTGACATGTTGATAGGGAGATACATAGTGTCTAGGTTTTTGTCGTGAACCTCTTTACAATATGGGTACATTTGAAATAATTGAAGCAAGGAGACTTAAGAGACCTTATGAGCTATGAGAGAAGAAAAAAGAGCATCCATGAGTGTCTGAATGTGTCTAGTTCACCAAATGATTTAACAAATATGGAAATTTGTAAGACCCTAATTGCATAGTAACATATGATAAATAATCAATAAAGCACAAATTTGACCTAGGAAATAAGTAAGATAAAAATAAAACCCTAGGTACAAGAGAGGAAATAGGAGACTTAGCCGATTTTGCAATTGATCTTGAAGTATGTTGGACTGGAGGAATGATGAACAGGAGGAGGAAACAATTGCAACCGCACTCAGAACATTCTTTAACTATCAGATATACCTAGACTAAGGTGCATGGACTGGGTCAAGGGTACATAGGCACCAAATACCTCAGGTAGGTGCATTTGAATGAGAAAATACTTAGAAATTGATTTTTGTTGTGTTGCAAAAGTTTCGTTAGAATTCTCTATTTGTCACATGTATATCGTTGGAAGATTGTAGAGTTCACCTATAACCTACAAAACAAATGAAACCCTGCAAAACCACAAAACACATCAAATCCTAAAATTTAAGATGCAAATAGGGAGTCGTACTGACCCCGGTGATCATCTGACATAGTGAGTTTATGACCGATTGTTGCACTACATCTAAAACTCCATGTATTTATGTGTGTGTGTGTGTAGAATCATGCCCTAGGAAGATCTTGTGTAAGATACACTTGAATAATGAGAAATATCTAGATGTATCAATGTAAGTAGATGTGTGTATGGAAAAATGAAATTCCCCTACTATGTGTGTATGCAGAATAAACAATCCTTTGTCCCTTGAATGAAGCTAGATGGATCCTTTGATGCTCTTATAATTCCATTGGATGCAAGCTTAGGTGGTGATATTAGATGTTTAGAGCTTGGTAATTTATTATGATCACATAAATTTATATTTATATGATTCACTTGGTTGAATTTTGTAATTGACAACTAAAAGGTTGAACCATAAGAAAACAATATGCCCAAAAGATAAAATATTCGAGTAAGATACAAAGAGGTCGAGGGTGCCCAGAGGAGACGAGGGTACCTGAGAATTGGCGTCCTGGCTGGGAGATGGTGTCCAGAGGCAAGAAAGATAAAGAAATGTATATAAAATTAGGCCGTGGGGTATGTAAGACCAAAAAGGAAACCATAAAGACAAAAAATAGGCCAAGATATATGTCAATTACTAGTTTTTTCTCTTAGGAATCATATAAATAGTAGTATGTGATTAGGAGCTAAAAATGTACCCAACTGCGTGATTTTATGTCTACACTATGAAATTTCCCCAAGTAATGATATATGCGAGGGAAAAAGAAATAATAGTCAAACCAATTTTTTTAATGAAGGAATATTGCAATATGATCCGCATGTCATGGGCTAGAACAAACAAAAACTGAAGTAGGTATTTTGTAGTATAGTTTCCTATGTTTATAGTTTTTTATTTTTCACTATTTTTTTATTTTGATATTTTGAATGTTTAGGATTTTGTGATTTTTTTTGAATTTTTTGAAATTTTACTAAACTATGTACATGAAGAACCAAGTGCCAAGATGCCCCAAGTGAGAGGTGAGAATATACAAGGGAGAATCATGCGCAAGTATAAAAGAAGAGGATCAGCTAGATCAAGGAAAAGATAGACATGTTCACTACTATAACACACATAAGATAAATGGAGAAGATAGGAAAAAAATGACCATGATTCAAAGACGAGGTGTTTGTGAGCAAAAACATCCTCCTAGGGCACCAAAAACTAGTTTTCACCAAAGGAATTTTCCAAAGTACCATAATTGCATGGCTTTCACACTTGGACGAAGTGATTTCTCTTTACTTTTTTATTTTTATTTTTATTTTTGACAGGTCTCCATGCCTAAGCATAGAAGCTCTTGAGATACATGGAATTTATGGGTTCCTGAAGTTCATCACCGTGAGGATAGGAAAGCTTATAAGCACCATAACCAAATTTAGCCACCAGACTATATGGCCCTAATTAGTTAGGCTCAAACTTTCCTTTCTTTTCATGTTCATTGGTGTTATTAAACCAATTCTCCTCAAGGAAAAGTTCTCCCACCTCAAATTCAAGAGGGATGATGCACTTGTTGTATGTCTTACGAACTCAATTCTGATACACTTTGAGATGATCCAAAGTGTGGAGGCACTTTTCATCAAGTACTTCAAGATCTACTAGCATATCTACTATATAATCCTCATCATTATCTATATAAGCTCGCAAGGATATATACAAAGAGGGAATATCACTCTCAAGGTGTATAATAGCTTTAGTGCTAAATATAAGTGAATGTGGGGTTACACCTGTAGGTGTGTGAATATATGTTCTGTAGGCCCCAAGGGAATGATGGATTTCAATTATAATTGGTTTTACCAACCATTTTCTACATGATCCACATGAGAGTCTTATTTGAGGCCTCAACTTGTCCATTACCTTGAGGGTAGTAAGGGTTAGACTACTTCTGGCAATTTTTGAAACATTGGCACAATGATTTCACTTGTTTGTTTTTGAATTATTTTCCATTTTTAGATGTAATGGTAGAAGGGATGGCATAGGGGGGAAATGATATGGTTCATAATGAACTTGGATATCTAAACACCATTAACATAGGCTAGAGGAACAAACTCCACCCACTTGATAAAGTATTCAGTGGCAGTGATAATGTGTTTGTGGCCATCAAAGGAATTTGGTGTGAAATTTTGTATCAGATTGAGTCCCTAATTTAAAAAGGATTACGGTTTGGTGATAGGATGCAAAGATTTTGATGGGGCATGCATTATATTACCATGATTTTAACATATCACACATTTCTTTACATATTGATAGTAATTTGTCTCCATAGTGGGCCAATAGTATCCTATATGCAGAATCTTCTTTACAATGACAATGCTGCTAGTGTGAGCACCACATATTCCTTCATGCACCTCTTAAATTGCTTAGATAACCTCCTCAAAATTAATACAATGGAATAGAGTCCCATCGTAGCCACGACAATAGAGAGTTCCCCCAAGTAGGGTACAACATGATGTTCATTAGATAAGGATTTGTTTTTAGGAATGGGAGATGTTGGGAGGGAAGGTACCATCTTGATAGTTATTAACTATATCATCTTACCATGGGAAAAATGGACCAAAAACTTTGCATACCAAACATGATTCCAGCATGTTGTATGAAAGCACCATTAGGTGATCAATAAGTAACTTAAAGTACCTAGTATCTAGAGATAATCATAGAAAAGATAGAATTGTATCCATGACATCTGCCAAATGGTTATGTGCTCTTGGGACTTTTTGAAAGGTGATTTAAACAAAGTATTCCTTTAGGGTCTCTACCATTCCTCTATAGGGAATAATCTTCTCATCCTTAACTTTATACTCATCACTAACATGTTTGATGATTATGCAATAAGAGCTTCATACTCAGTAATATTGTTGGTACATGGGAATCTAAGTCTGAAAGCTTGAGGAATAAGATAACTTGTGGGAGCGACAAGAACAACACATTCCCCCAATCCATTAAATGTGAATGACCCATCAAAGTATATCTATCAGGTTGAAGATTCTTCAACATATAAAATAGAAGTGTCTTATAAATATAGACTCAGTGGTTCCATTCTAGGTCAAGGAGCTTCTACTAGTTTATCAACAAGCACTTGTCCTTTGACTGATTTTTGGTTGACATACTCGATATTAAATTCGGTACGCAGGATGATATAATTAGCCATTTTCCTCGTAAGCCCAAGTTTAGATAAAAGGTATTTTGAGTAGGTAAACTTTAGATATTAGCTTGGTTTTATGATTTAGAAGGTAGAGGAAAAATTTTTGAAAGGAAAAAACAAAATTCAAGCATATTTTTTTAATTTGTGGATAATTGAGCTCATAGGAGATTAATGTGTGGATAAGGTAATAGATGAATCTCTCTTTATGATTTAAATCATATTGAGCTAAGGGCACGCCGATAGAAAATTGAGTAGCAGATATATATAGAAGAAGAGGTTCACCTATGGTAGATGGTACAAGAACATAAGGGTTAGCAAAATATTCGTTGAGTAAGGAAAATGTTTGCTAGAAATAAGGACCCCACTAAAAATCAACATCATTATTAAGAAGATGAGTAAATGATGGAATTTATCTGTGATTTGGGAGATGAATCTGTGGATGGATTGAATCTTTCCCTGCAATCTACGCAACTTCTTAAGGTTCTTGGGAGGAGGAATTTCGGTAATAACAATTACCTTCACCAAGTCTACTTCAATTTCTCTTCTAGAAACTATGAAACCTAGTAGCTTACTTGAAATTACACTAAAGATACATTTCTTTGGATTGAGCCTAACCTTATAATCCCTTAATCATTTAAAAATACGATGTAGTAGTTGTTGATGTTCTAATCTAGTCTTATATCTTCTGGGGGTATCATCAACATCATCCTCAAAAATATCCTGTAACATGTCATGGAAGATGATAGTAATATCCCGTTGATACATTGTGCCTACATTCTTGAGGCCAAACGATATGAATTGGTCACAAAATTTACCCCAAGTGGTAGTGAAAAAATTTCTTTGTTAGTCCTCTTCTAAAATATTTATTTGATTATAGCTTGAGAATCCATCCATGAAGGAAAATATTTTGTGACCAACATTAGAATCGACGATCATGTCGATGTTTGGAAAAGGAAAGTCATCCTTTAGACATGCCTTATTAATATCACTGAAATTTGTACAAATATTGATGACTATTGGCTTCTGAATAATAGGGACTATAGTAGAGATCCACTATGAATATTCGATTGGTTAAATAATACCAATAAAAAATAATCCTTTATCTCTTCTTTGACCAAAAGAGAAATGAGAAGATTCATTTTTATTAGTTTTTGTTTAATAGGCTTAGAAGATTCATGCACAACTAGATTGTGCACCACTAAATAAGGATCCAATCCTAGCATGTCTATAGAAGACAAAGAAAATATGTCCAAAAATTCTCTAAGGAGTATAATAAACGTATTTTGATCCTGTGCTAAAAGAGAATCCCCAAGTTTGATGATTTTAGGCTCTTCTTTGGTGCCAAGGTTGACGTCAATTGTCTCCTCAACTACTAGTTTAGAACCATATTCCATGCACGTAGGATCATGAGGGAGATTGAGCTCAACCTATATAGATGTCTCTGCAATATTTTTACCAGTGTGATGGTTAGCAAGATTACCCATTTTTGGATTTTGCATATTGTTTATCCACAAGTGCCTCAAATAGTTTTTCATTATAGGATTCAGATTTCTTATTCTTTGGCTTGTTTGAAGGTATTTGGACCTCCTTTTCTCATTTTTGACCACCAAAATCAGCTTCCTCTCCAAAGTAGGCATAGGTATCAAGGTCAACAGATAATCAATTATTATGATCTCCCATGGGAATATCATCACGGATCCCCATAAATTCTCCAATAGCTTCCTCACTCTAAAAAATATTGATTGGTATGTGTCATTGTTAGTCCCAATTAATGATGGATGGATGTATAAGGTTTATTTTAGGGATAGAGGGGGATAGGGTGAAAATAGTCATATCAGGAAACAAGTTCGTGGAAGAGAGGTCTTCATAAAGACTACAACGAGACTCTATTTTGCTATTTTACCTAGAAGAGATATCATCACATTCAGAAGAGGTGGCGTTGACTTTTGTAGGAGGGGAGCCATAAGGTCGAATACCGATGTTGTATCTTTCCATCTTCTCATGGCTCAGAAGAGGTTCCCGTAAACCTTATTCATTGATTCCACATCCATATCCTTGGTATCCCATGGAATACATCATATTGTTAGGGATGACATATTCAGGGGATTGGTAGGCGGAGGCCATCCTTTCATCAATATATTGGGAAGTGGAAGTATTTCCCAGCCTTTCATTAGCTAAGAGGCCACAATTTGTAAATCTATCAATAATTCCAAGTGTTTTATCTCTTTGTGGTCGGAATTTGGGCCTACCACATGTTTTAGGAGATAATGGAAGATTGGAAACAAGGAGGGATTGTTGAAGATCATATTCTCCACAATCGGTATGAAGAATTTTCATATTGGACTCCCATGTAGAAAATCAGGAAATGGAGGTGGAAACACCACCTTCCTATCGTTGGAGTGTATCTGGATGTATTGGGGATGAAAGAGCCACTAATTTTAAGTGAATAACCAATTCAGTGGAAGGACATTCATAGGCAGTCTAATAGTAACATGCTAATGTTCTCTAATGAGAAAAGGGTTGTGGGTCTCTGGGAACGGTAATTTCTTGTCCTTGGTATGGAGCTTGATACACCAATGAAAAGTGGATGGAATTTATTGCATGACATGGATCCATGGGTGATTGATGATAATATTATGGGGAAGGTCCACGTCAATGAGATGGAACCTCGTGTTCTAATTGATAGGCACAACTTCCATAGGCAAAGTAATGGTTACATATGATTGTTGCTCTGCATTATCATATTCCTTAATAGTGATCACATTAGGTTCTATCTCATTAGTTTTGTGTCCCAATTATTTCACCAGTTTTATTGTGTAGATATTAAGATCGGACATGTTTTCCACAAGCACCTTTTTTTATCTTTTTGTGAGTGATGATCACTTCTATATATAAGGGTGGATTATGTGTGTGATTTTCTAATGGAATATCATTTCAGCTAAAAATGAAATGTTCAGATGGATTGATTTACGCAACTAGGGCTTAGAAGTAGGAAGCATCAATGTCAGAAGGAACTCTTGACTCCTGAAGGTCCTTATTGAGGATATCGTTATGAATAGTAGATATCTTGAGAAGATCCAAGATAGAAATCTTGACAGTTGTATTCTCAAGTTGTTCAAGGAGATTGTAATTACTGTTTAAAGGAGTAGATAGAGGGGGCCTTGGGAAAATAAGATGAGTGTGTTGTGTTGTAAAGACACACTATTGAGATTTGATTATGATAGTATAGATATGGGTGTTGATGGGATGGACATAGTCAATAAGAGAGTCAAAGGGATTAGAAGTTTTTCCAACTACATGGTTTGTACTCTTTCCTTGAGAGGACTGGCCTTGATCCGACTTCTTTTCCATATTTTAATGCTTGGGGAATAGTTCCTTGTAAATTCCCAACTGATTATTAGATGTTTTGGAGGATTCTTGTGCATCAAGTTTGATGTCTCCTTGATCTAAGATATCTTGAATGAAGTTATTAATCTTCATACATCTATATGTAGCACGACCTTTGACACAATGATATTCACAATATCTGTGGTCTTTATACCATGATGGTTTAACTGCATCATCAATGAAAGGTATATTGGTGGGGAATGTGGCCATGCTTGTTAAATCTAGTTACTTTAGGATAATTGATAATAACTCTGTGAGTGGAGTGCATTCTCTATGTTTTACTATGGATTTATATGGCACACACATGATTTTTAATTTTGGAGTGCTTTGATTCATCTCTACCTGCTTTGAATAAGTGATTCTATATCTTATGAAAAAATTTCTCTTGTTAAATAATTTAGGTTTTGATTAGGTTTTGACTCATGGTTACAACTTTGAAAGGGTTTCAGAACCCCTTTAGCGAGTAAATATTTTTCAATCTAACTACTCTTTTCGACCACCTCTTTGAATGTGTGAACACAATGCATTTGCAAGTGGAATCCTATCTCAGGGTGTAGGTTGGGTAAAAAATAATTGTAAGTTGTTTCTCTGGGATAGAATAAGGGAAACAACTAGCTAACCCTCACCATCATTGTAAGAAACTAGAAAAAAAATTCATTATTTCTTTATTTGGTGTTACAAAGGTATAACATAGTGATATCACTTTCCATTAAATGAAAAGTGGCGAACAAACTTGTTAGCTAAGTCTACGAAGGTAGTGATGGACCCCTTATGGAGATGGAGAAATAATTCAAGTTCCTGGCCTCCAAAACTCCTAGGAAATAATAAAATGAGGTAGTTATAGTTGTATGCTACTTCTTGGCAATCCATGAAGAAATCCATGACATGGCTGTGAGGATCACCTTTGCCCCTATATTTATCGAATTTAGGGAAATCGAAGTTTGGTGGGAAAGGAGTATGTAACATTTATCGATTGAAAAGGTAAGGGCACAATTCTTCAAATTGATATTTCTTATTAGGCCCTTAGTTATTTTCCTATAAATTGATGAGGGAATATTTCATAGATTACCATTCTTGGTCAAATATTTGGTCATGCGATGGCGTGGTTGATATATATGTGCAATTATATTTGGAGGCTTCTCCACCACAGTTTTCAGTATAGCTCTCGGCATAAGTGACTATAGGTTTTTCAATCCTTGGATCTCTAATAGTGTCTTGATGCACATGAGATGTTAATTTTGAATATTTTCTACTATGGGATTCTATTTGTTGTTACATAGTGATGTACTCATTGCGAGGCTTGTGCTCTAATTCCTCATGTAGGGGGATTTCATCCTCTGATTTTTCTTCATGGTTTTTCTTAACAAAGGATATATGATGATGATTCCTAGCAGGATACATATCTACTTACTCACCATGTTCTTCTGAATGAGTAAATGTGGAAGCTTGTTCACAATTTAAAATGTCCTCATCAGTCATGATAGGTGGGGGAGGATTTATTTTCTTTGTCCCAATCATATGAGGAAGAAAGGTAGGATTGAAATTAGAGGGAAATATAACCCCCAACTCAACATGTCATAACAAGAATTGATCCTTATTTTAAAACAAAAATTTTTCTATATGAGTGGAGTTATTTGTAAAGGGATTTTGAGGTATTTCCTGCTTTATAGCACTATGGTAAAAAATATCTTGTTCTTCCTCAGAAGAGGAAAACATAGGATTTCTAAGGGGATTGGAAGCACATTTCATATGAACTGCAAGATTTGTAAGTGCCATGATACAAAATGTGTTTTGTAAAGATATGTAAAATGTGTGTAAATGTCACAAGGGATCCAAGACAAAATGGGCAACATAATTGATACAAAGTGTTAACTCTCTAAGTGTCTATGATATACGATAAGGAAAAGATAGAGAGATCTCTACCATTGTGAATAGTGTAATGAATACCAAGTGAGAAATATCCAAGCGTCTAAGACATACAACAAGGAATATTTAGAGAGATATATGCCAATGTGGGTAGCATAACAACGTACTATTAACACTCAAGCCAATTTTAAACAAAAACAAGCCTAAGTATAACAGGGGATTGTTACAAGGTGAGAAACATAACAATAAAATGTCAATACTTAGATAAAGTTTAACGAAACAAGATGTAAGAATCGAAAAGGGATTGGTATAGTGCAAGCAATGTAGCAACGTACCTTCTATACTCAAATCTTTTTTTTATAAAAAACAAGGTTTAAGTACCAAAAAAAGGGTTGATATAATGTGAGTAGCATAACAATACAATGTCAATACATAGATCAAGTTTCAAGGAAACAAGATTTAAGTACCAAAAATGGATTGGTACAATGCAAGCAATGTAATGAATCTGAAAGGAAACTATCCTAGGGGTGAAATTTCCCAATACTGGTTTAAGACTACTACCAAAAATATGAATACATACCAACACACTTTTAACACTTAAATCCTATTTTTAAGTAAGTGGATGCAAAATTGGTGGATGTAATTTTGGATGTACTTTGAGTTTCTCTCTTTTGATCAATAATGCCAAATATAACAAGGGAATTTATGATTGGTGCTGAAAATTATGTGGCTCAACTTTGAAAAAAATTCTCCTTATTTAAACAACAAGGTTCTAACTTAGAGGAAGTTTTACTAAGTACGATTCATGATGAAAGATACGAGGCACAACTTCAAATACACTCTCACCTTGTTCAAAAAACAAGGTTATGGCTCTGAGGAAGTCTTGTTTGAAACTCAAAAATTTGGATAATGGTAAAGTTGGCCCCAATGCCAAATGGCTCCTAGGATTTTTTCTCAATACTCACCAATAACATTTCTAAGATAGGTAGGCCTTTCTAGAATAAATCCTAGACAAAGGACAATTACCCCATAATGAAATTAATGAAAGAGGCCTTATACGAACAACATTTAGCACTCCTCATGAGTTTTTCTAGTCAATTAGGTTGCAAGGAACTTCCTATTTCGTCAACTAGTTTCCTCAATGTGTTGAATACTTTGGGATTCCTATGGTACTCCTCACAATGTTTTTTATGGCTTAATCCAAAGAAATTCCCACAGTTAAAGAAATTGGGCAATATCCTTCTCAATCACACTTGTAAATACAATGTGAGTGAATGGCATGTTTTTATCTTGATTTAAAATTTTGTTTTACATGCCTTTGGCAACTTGTACACAATGTATCAATAAATGTTTTGATTTTTTACTTTGGCGAGTGATTTGGTCCTACATTCAAATGATTAGTAATTTTTCCATGCAAAATTAATATCACAAACATTTTTTTATTCTCAAGGTCATTTGAAAGTGCAAGAGAAGAGTATACATGACGCTAAATCCAATTAAGTAAAAATTGAAAAAAAGTAACGAAAAATAAGTAAATTCTTTCAAAAATTGTTTTTTAAAATGACAAGTCAAAATGATTAGTTTGTCCATGTAAACCAAAATGTTAGAATAAGGATCAAAGTTGTTTTTGATTCTCAAGGTCATTCGAAAGCATAAGAGAAGAGCATATGCAACATTTGATCCCACTTATGAAATGGAAAAATAAAACTAAATTAAAGTATTTAAGTTAGAAACCTGATTTTTAAATAAAACTTGTAAGGTAGAAATTTGAAAATCTGTAAAAAAAAAACAAGTAGGGAAACAACAATCAAAATCTGAAAAACATGGAAATCCAAGCCAAAAATGACATAGAATGCTAACACGTAGATTTGAATGCTAGCACTCAAAGAAGTACACTAGCGTGTGCATAACAATGCTAGAAAAGAAAGGTAAAATGTACTGGCAGAAAGAATATGCAAACACATGTAGAGGCGAGGGTAGCATGTTAAATGAGACACTAACATGTGAAAGGTGACACTAACACATTGAGGAAGACAAAAATGTCTGCTAGGTTAACGCCAACACATGAAGTCTTTCTATGTAGACAATAGAGCAAAATACAGCAAAAAGTTCACAAACTACTAGTGTAAATCCATAGTTCATGCTAGCACAAGGAAAGCTAATGGTAGCACATGAAAGATCGTTATAGTGCGTGAATTACAACACTAGTGCCTACAGTTTTGTGTCTTTTCAAAAACGTGATTTTTTTTCAATTTTTTTGATTTTTCAAAGATAAGATCCAAATTTGGCAGCACCTTACCTCCTTACCTACAAGAGATACTTAACACATGCCAACTCAACACAAAATGTTAAGAAATATTAGTTAATTCAAAATATTCAAAAGAAAGGGTAAGAATGCAAAAATAAAATTAACATAAACAAATGCATGTAAGACAAAGGGGTGTCCCACTAGGCATGCCATATGTAGAATGATAAACAAAAATAAGATAATTACTAGAACCTAACATGAAGTAGATTCAATAACTAAACTAGTTTAACATAAACATCAAGATAAAGTCATTAAAAGAGAAATCTTAAACTAATGCATCTAATATTGAAAACATGAAATGAAAACCATCCGTTTATGTTTTTATGGGCTTTGGATTGTAGATCCTTTAGCAAGCCATACATAGCCACGTGCGATCAAAGGATTTCTGTAAGGAAGAGGAAGAGATCTCACCAATATGGTTTAATTTTCATTTTTGGTTCTTCTCTTACTAATCTTAGCCAAGTAGAAAAGGGAAAAATTTTCTTGATCAATAATCCTTCCAAGGTTGAAATGCTCTTATCATATCCAGATGTCTTAAAAAGGACATGGTGTAAACTTAAAAGGGATGGGGTAATGTTCTTTATATATTTTTCTATATTGGAGAAACTTTAATCCTCATGAATGTGGGATAAAAAAAACTTTTAGGATTAGAAACTGATAAATATGCTTAATAATGGTTAAGTATGATTTAGGGAAGATTAATTAGAATTTCCAACTCATAGGAGTTAGGTGTTATTTGAATTAATCAATGAGAATTGATTAATAGACCAAGTTAGGCTTGTAAAAGTCAATTAGAGAGAAATTGATGGATTCTGAAGGATTAGAAAGGGGGATTCACCTAATGAGAGGGTAAATTCATGTTTGAAAGGTTAATTAATTAAAATTGGTTAATTAATTAATTAGAATAGGATTATAAATAACAAAGTATGTTAATTTATATCTAGAATGAAGTATGAAGCTAGTTAATTAAAGAAGTATCATTAATTGACCAAGATGGAGAGGAATGTTAGCTAATTAACTAGAAATACACTAATTAAAACCAAATGATAGACAATAGGATTAGAAGTGCAATTTTAGTATTAAAACTGCATAGCTTGATGTAGGTGTCTACACAAACTTACATAAAATCCCCATTAATAGAATTGGCATTGAAGCTTACAAGCACGTATATAGGTGTAATTATATAAGAAAAAAATGAAAAACAAGAGTGAAAGAGATTGAAATATTTACAATCATTAAACTACATTTTCCTTTACCTCAAGTGAAACCATCGGTCCATATCAGTCAAAACCTTTGGCGTAGTTGATGATGGTTTATGGGGAATATAAAAATTGTTATTAAAAACGAGTTTCTATGTATGTGAACTATTGAACACATTACATTTCACCGATTGTTCATAATTGTTAGCACTGTATGATTGCTCCACCATTGTCATTTCTTTCTCCATTTCCTCCTTTTTTCAGTGTTTCAATAGATTTTTATATACTCATTTTTCATTTATTACCTTTATGGTTGTCTCACTCATATTAAAACCCTGATAAACATTCTCCTTAGCCATCCACTATCATTCTAAACTATTCCTCTTACCAAGTCTCTAAAAATTTATTAGTCGTTGTATTGACCTACATTGATTTTGTCTTAATTTTTTTCCACTACAAGGATGACTTGGAGGCCTCCTTGGAATATGTTTCCAGCCACAAGTCTTATTTTGGCAAATTTTGAGTATCTCTAATCAAAAAATAGTGTAAAAAATACTTTTCAATACCCTTGCTAACAATCATATATTCATCCACAAACCGAAATACAAAATATCACAATGTTAGAACTATACAAAAAATAATTGAATCAACAAGAATAATTGATCATCCTCATAAATAAGAAAGATCAAATAGCTAGAAAGTTCCCAAAAGGTGACAGTAAAGTGCAAAGAGGATCAGGGCGCCCCAGAGGGGACTTGGGCAACTGGGGTGTCCCAGTTCTCGTTGGGCTCCCCAGTCAAAAATAGGAAAATCATAGAAACTTTCCAAATTGTTATCCAAAGCTATAGCGCCATTGTAAGATTTTAAATAACTCATTAAGAAGTGGAGTTAACCATTTTCAATGACATTTGCTAGATTCACAGAGGCCTCATTCATCTCACTATGGAATTTTGGGAACATAAGGTCTCACATAGTATTTTTGAGACTCAAGACTAATTAAAGAAGTGAGAAGGCTACATGATTTTGGGTGGACATTGGTGTCTCCCAGGTTTGAGTGTCATGGTGAGAGTTGTTATTCATAGAAGGAATCAAACAAATTTGTTAGAGATTCAGAGTTACAGATACACAGTCTAGTGTTCCATTGATGTTTCAAACAGTTTTTTCAAAGGACTATAGAACATTCAAAGTGTTGAAGTAAACAAGTAAGATCCACATAGATGTGACTAAATATACATGAATTGATCCAAAGTTTTGTGAGTGATCCTTTACAGGTTTATGAAGTTTCCTTTACATGTGTTGCATGCTCATACATGTATTTAATTTTCACCCCTAGCCCTGGTTAGCCCCTTGGGTAGTGTGATGTAACCACCATGTGTGTGTTCGAGTGCATTACTTCAGCCCCCACAGTCTCATTCAGGGTTAGGACCTACATCTTATCAGACTCTCAAGTAGTCAAATATGCATTTATATATTTAAATATCCATGTACTATAGTAAATAAACATGTGAAACTTGTATGAAGTTAACACTGAAAAAGGAACTATATCTTGCGCATGATCTGTGACTTGAGTTACTCCTACAAGGGTGTAAGAGATGATTATCTTGTAGATGTCGGTAAACCCTCCCTCTCTCTTTGGGGTGATCTCATGCCAAAATTGATTAACATAGTGTAGGGAGATTACCCCATTAGAGTTAGGGGGGTCTCATACCCATAATTTCTTCCTAGGCCAATATATGAAGCCCCCTCCGTATGTTCTAACTTGTTTATGGGTGA
Source organism: Taxus chinensis (assembly GCA_019776745.2). Lineage (NCBI taxonomy): Eukaryota > Viridiplantae > Streptophyta > Pinopsida > Cupressales > Taxaceae > Taxus > Taxus chinensis. The sequence continues at coordinate 811,608,859 of CM034148.1, forward strand.
TATGACGCCACTGGCCAAAGAAGTGTAGGGAGGAAAGTTTGACCCTCTCAACCTATATATATCCCTCCAAATTGCTAAGGACTATATAGCCTCCATAAAATTCATTAGTTTATCTAGCAATTATCTAGATTTTCCAGGTCTGAACTCCTTCCCCTCCACCCTCCATATAGAGCCATTTATAATTCTAGGTATGGCTATAGACTAGACTACAAGTAGGTGAGTTTATAGAGACTGTACAGATGATATATATATATATACCCTGACAAGATTCCCCCGATTTGGCCTACCTTATGTCAATGTCGATAAAGATATGGCATGAATACCATTGACCTATTTAAGATGAGAACCATGAATCTGAAATTATATAATGTAGGGGGATCCTTTTAATGTGGCCAGTACATATGATGTCACATGAAAAAAAGTGAGCTAGAGGAAGTATATCAGTGTTCACCAATTATGTAGTAATCTGAGAGGATTAATGTTAGATCCTTATGTAAACACCCAAGAAGATGATCTATGCGATTCTAAGTGAAATTGTAAACATGGAACACTGCCCTCATGATATCGGATTAGGGACTTGAAACCCCCTAGTTATATCGCATTAGCAAACATGGTGTTCACATAAGATTCATAGATAGGTTCAAGACCCCATACTAGTTGGAATGGAGTAGGTCGTATCTAGAATGTCCATATCTAACTACATGTACGGATCAGAAATTATCCATGCATAGACAACCTTGCAATCCTGCAAGGCAATGAATGAATGCATGATATACAAAGTAGAAGAGTTTAGGGCCCCCCATCGATTCATGTAATTTCCTGATAATGGATCAAGACTCTAATGGAGAAGAATGAAACAATCTCAAATGTAGTTTACGAATTTAGATGCCCTTTTAGAAAGTAGTTTGGAAAGCATCAGTGTTTCGTTTATAAGTTATGTATCTATGATCACAACTAAAAAAGGACATGAATGCACATGTGGGTATGGTAGATAATGACATACAAAAGATATATCTAACATGTGTAGTATATTGAACATGTAAGAGCGAGTGCAAGAAATAGTAAATGCAACCATAAAATGCAATATGTTGTGGATATATGGAATGGAATGTAGAGTGAATGATAGGAGTTGCATGCCCCTGGAGTGAATGGAGTTATATATAAATGAGGTTCATTTAGTATTCCCCCTCATTAGTCAAGAATGAACCATAAATGAGAGTGCGTCATCAGGAAATGGTTGAACTATGTGTTAGATGTTTAGCGCGCTGTGATTAGTATGTGGTGATGATATGCAACATAGAGATGACATGTTTGTGATGTTGTAACCTAAGTGTATATCACAACAAGATGAGTAGAAAATAATGGTAATGTATCCTAAAGCGTATACCACTAAACAATGTAATCAAATGTGATGATGTAGCCTATCACAAGATGATTATATAAGAAGTGACCCTATAGTCTAAAGCATATATCACTAATACTAGGAATGTCACATGAGAGAGAGATTGAATGATGAACATGTAAGGGTGATGATTTTCATTTGTGATGTATACCCTCAACAGTCCATTATGGACCACAACAATAGATTACATCATCAGGTAGTATGTGAAACTCACAAAAGAGAGTGTGCAAACTATGTAATGTGCATAATAGGGTGTATGGTGTGTATTGGAAGATGTGTAGATGAACCTAAGGTGTGTAGCATACTAGATGTAATATGCAAGATGTAAAATGTAAGGTGAAGGATGCATTCTCTTTATGATTCCCACGTGTATGATGTATGAAAGATACACAATATGTGATATATGTGGTGTAGTGCATGAACATGTGTAGAAATTGTATAATGGATGTAGTTAGACACCTAATGTGTATAACATGTAATGTTGGCGTGAAATGTGTGGATGATGTAGGATCATGTGATGATATTCAGTTCCTAATGCATAATGACTAATGTGTAGTGTGTAGGGTTCATGTGTAGAGAATTCCCTCAACATTCAAGTGTGAACTGGAAGCACAAGAGTGTGTCATCGGGTAATGACGATGCTAGAGTGTATCAAGATGTGTATGTGATAGAATAAATGAGGAGTGATGAGAAAATAAGATGCTTGTTGATGTTAGAGGGGTAAGCTTGATGCCCCCAAGTGTGCTAATGATGGAGATTTATGCAGTGATGTGAGAGGTACCATGCCATCATGGGACAACGTTTTTGTGTCATGATAAGAGTGAGGGCTAACATCAATGTTAGGCTGAAACAACAATAGTTATGCAATGGTGGCGGAATTTGAAATGTGTCTTGGCCATTAGTAGGAATAGTTTCTTTGACACAAGTGATTAGTTCGAGCTTATGTAAAGGATTGACGACTCTCTAGAATACTTGATAGGATAAGGTGGACTATTTTTGAGATGTGGTTGTGTAATTTCACTTGGTAATGTTGCAGATGACTTGAGAGGAGGATATGTTGAACTTAGTTTTAAAGGAGGTTTCTTAGGTTGACTTGATAGTGCCATAGATACATTGAGAGGAGGGGGGTGAGATCCTAATTTTTAGAGATGGTTACTTGACTTGAGTAGAACTTATAGGTGGCACTTGAGTGAGGGAATAAGAAACATTAGAAGTGATAACTAGATGCTCATTAGACATTAATGAGTTAAATTTAGGAACCCATTGAGATGTACCCATGTTTGTAGATGTGTATGCGACATAATGTTGTGCAGTGAATGAGATAAAGTGCCCTGATGCTCAAGATGTTTCCTATGTTCGGAATTGTAAATTGTAGTAATCATTTTCATTATGTCCAATGATTCAATGGTAATTGCAATATGGAATACCTTGATATTTTTCTAGTCAATAAGGAGGATAGTAATGAGTAGGTGGTAAAGTGATCAATTGACGTCCCTAGGAGCTTAGTAAGAATATCATGTTGCCTTAGTATTACAATCAAAGGTGAGAGGTGCTGGTAATGGTATGACCCATTTTTTCACTAATATGGGTACATGTAGAAGACATAAAATAAAAATAACTATGTAGAATGGAGAAAAAACATGAGTCTGAGAATCATCCTTAAGATGTTGGATTTAAGATTTGAGAGATGTAATCATGGATTCCATAGTCTGAAATTTATTTTGAAATAAAAAATGAAAGGATTGAATGGAATTGCAAATAGATTGATTGGATTTAGAATTAAGAGAGTCCTCATAAAGACGATCAAAAATAGAATTAAATTGAGTAGGCAACATGTTGATAGGAAGATACATAGTCTCTAGGGTTTTTTTGAGAGTGTATTTACAAGATGGGTGCATTTGAATCAATTGAAACAAAAATATTTGAAAAACTTTAGAAGCCATGGTGGTAGAAAAATAAATATCCCAGAGTATCTAAAATTGGGTTCATCTAAAAAATGATTAACTAAAATGGGAATATTCTAGTTTAATCAAATGTTATAGGATAAATAAAATAACTGAATAAATGAAATGATAAAATACCAAAATAAACCCAAGCAACCTAAGCTAGTGAAAATGTGAAACCCTAATGTGCAAGAGAGGGTTAAAGAAATCCTTAGTTAATTCGATGTTGTCATGGGACTGTGTCATAGTGTGAGGCTAGTTGAACAGGAGGAGGAAACGATTGCACACAAAAGCCTGAGAAAGAAAAAATATGAGCTATCTAACTAGACTGAAGTGTTTGGAAAGGGATAGGGGTACCTGTGGGTGCCCTTGAGTTGATTCAGAAATGGCCAGAATAATTTCTCTAAGGTGTCATTGGATTTTCATCCATTTTTCCTTCCTATCACACTAATGTCGCTGATACTACGTCGAATGTCTATATGATTAGGATATGTAAGAATCACCTGTAAAACCCTAGACAAAGCATCAAAACCCTAAACAAGAAAGATGCATATGAAGGGGTCAGACCATCCTCAAGCACCCACAATGATGGACTTACTAACTAAGCATTGTACTACATCTCAGACCCAATGTAGTTCTAGGTGTGTGTGTGTGTGTGTGTGTGCAAATCATGCTCTAGGTTGCTCTTGTGACAGTTACACTTTGTGAAGTAGCAAGCAAATAACTAGATGTAGAATGTAATAAATGTGTGCATGGAAACAATATACTCCCCTATATGAAGTGTGATGCAGATGAACCAGCCTTGTGTGCCTTGTGATGGATTTAGATGGATGCAAATATAGCTATATAGGTGCCTTTGATGGATGCAACTCTAGATGGTGATAGTAGATGCTTAATGCTTGGTCCATCATTATGGTCACATAAATTTATATTTATATGGTTCTTTTGTTCTAATTTTGTAATTAACCCTGAAAATGCCCACCACCAAAAATATAGAAATATCAAACGGCTAGAAAGTGTCCAAAAGGTGAGAGTAAAGTGCAAAGAGGATCAGGGAACCCCAAATGGGACAAGGACGCCCCAGTCAGAAATAAGAAAAACAAAATGACAATACATACTGGGAAAGTGCAAGTCTAAGATCAAAAATGCAATAACAAGAAATGTAAAAATTGTCAAAGACATGGGTTAATTATTAATATTTTCACTTAAGAACCATATGAATAGTAGTATGATACAAGGACTAAATAATGACTCAAAGTGCATGATTTTGTGTCTATAATACCAAGGTTGAATACAACTATAATTTATGTAATTACTTTTAAAGTTTTTAAAATATTTTAGAGATTTAATTACTAATTAGTTTTTAAAATGTTTTTGGCTACCAAGTGGGACACACTTATATGCTTTGACATGTCATGTTAGTAAATTAAAAGTATTTTTCTTCTACAAAAATAAATGTAACTAACCATCCGTATTTTTTTTATGTGTAAAAAAAAATGGATGTCAATTGGTCAAATATGTAATATGGTTGAACAAAATTTTGTGCTTAATTAGATTTACAATGAGTGAGAGAGAGAAACAACATCAATACACTTACCTATCATAACCTAGTTGCAATCCCACTCCCACTAGTGATACCATCTCTCACTCAACTCAATGTTTAACATGTTATGGAAGGACGTTAATCAGGTTGCGGTATAACTAATCATTTTTTATTGAGGAAAAAGGTATATCTCATTTCCCATTCTTTTAAGTTAGAATTTTGTTGCAATGCACCATAAATAACCCTCGTAGAAACTTTATTGGTTTCTTAGACAAAAAATATATATTCAAGACACACATGCACAAATGTTTGGTTGTTGAATATTTCATTCTCATAAAAAAATTCATATAACATTCTATTAAACTAGGAAAAAAATTTAATTGATTTAAAAAAAATTCCATTCATGGGTATAAGATAAAATTTTATGCCCATCCCAACTATGATTTGTTATAAGACAACCATTCCATATATGCCATCCACCATAATTTTTTAAAATTATTATATTATGTGATAAACTTATAATACAACTTGTCACTCTTATGAACAAAGAATAAGGTAATATGTCTATAAACAATTAACAAAATAATTATTCTATGAAAAAAATATAAATGGTCTATGATTTAATGACATGCAATCCCTTGTTACAATTTAATATCACCTTCACATCAAAATTTGTGTTTCTGAAAGGTGGGAATAAAGGGGGAAATGTTTAACACTTTTTCAAAAAAATGACCATTATAGATATCATAATATATTTAACTTCAAGCTTATATATCTTACCAAAAATTATATGTAAAAAAATATTATAAATATCACAACCTATCCACTCAAGAAGAAGTTACAGACAAAAAATAACATCAGAAGGTCCCACACTCAAAAAATATAGGTCAATGATTTTATTCTTAATGATATATGTATAAGGATTTGAAGATTCTTACTTCCCATATAGATTCACAAATATTTGAAGCCTAATAAACCATATTTATTTACCATGATATATATAGAAAATGAACCCATTATATATAGGTGAACAAGCGAATAGGATCCTTAGAGATAATTCACTTGTTCAACATATAAATAGGGTTCTCTTTTATTATGTGGTGGAGGTTATTGTAAATTAATTTGGTTTCAAAAGATTAGAGGTTACTATAGACTAAATTTGGGGTCATTTTCCCTTTGAATAGGTAGTGTAACACTTATATGTAATCACTATGTAATTTACATATAAGGCTATTATAGAGTGGTTCTAACTTAAAATAATTATTTTATGTGATTGATCAATTTAGGCCACAAATTTCGAATGCTATATCAAATAAAATTGATTCTATGTGAAGAAGGGAGATTGAGAGACAAGAGGGAGATGAAGGACATGGTACAAAATATGGTAGGGGGTAGAGAAATTGGTAAATAATATTTATAAACCTTATAACTATGATATTATACAAATGATCAACCCTTATTTTTTAATTAATGAAAATAACCTATTATTATGAAGACCACATTTTCTCATTGACACTCATATGGTTACACATGGTGTTAAACATGTACATTTTAGCGATATGTTTTTAAGAAGGTTACAGTTATCATTCACATTGCATTATTGAGGCATCTCATTTGGTTTGATAAAATTTTGAAATGTATATATCTCATTCTAACAACATAGGGATGGAAATATGTATAGATCATTTTAGGGCACTAGTTTTATTGTGGACCTAGAATTTATCTCAATGGCTTACACTCTTATGTCTTCCATTCTATAAGGGTATTGAGGAATCAAATATGAGATATGCATGAATTGACATACAATGGGTTGATTAAAAAGGGCTATAACAAGCACTAAGTTCACATATCCAGAGGGTAGTAATCCCTACCTTAGGTCAACCTAGGGTTTCCAAGGCACACAGTCAAGATCGAGGAGAGTACCCTCCTAGGATATCAGTAAATGGGGGAGAGGTGTATATAATTAGTGGATAAGACAAAAACATACAATATAACTGAAATAGAAATAAGGGAAAGATAATGAGATGATCAAATGAGAGAATTATGTTAACTAGTATCAATGTACATGTAAAACTATACTAACCTAGAACAATGGGGAAGGGAAATGAGATAATCTATGCAAATAAGAAAACAAAGTTAGAGCACTTACCTGTGGGGTGGTAGATGATGCATATATATCTCCAGAGAAGAATCACACTAAGAAATAATTGTTATTGGGTGGAGAAGTGGAACACTTTTCCTATCCTAGAATCACTATAGGTGACCCAATAGTGCAAGAAATCCAACAAAGAAGAAGTGTGTCCAATCCAATCCAAGAAAAATGCAAGATGAACCAAGGGTAAAGTACTAAAATGTGAAGTTGGCGCAAGAGAGTAGAGTGAATGATAGTTCATATGATTTTGGCTTCCTTCCTTCCTTCCTTATGAAATGTCAAAGTGTGGTGTGTGTATAGATATGACACCATCGCCTGTGGATGATGGTGTTAGATAGGGAAAAACCTTACATCAACACCATCTTCTATGGGCGATGGTGTCGGAAAAGGATATATAAATGTAATGTGAAGTGAAAAAGAGGTGTCATGGATCAATTAGATGGATGAAAAAGGTGTCAAATGACAAAATGTAAGCAAGGTGTCGGGAGCAAAATGTGTATGAGACATAAAGGGACAAGGATAACTAAGGTTGGGACCACATAGAGATACTCTCTCTCTCTCTCTCTATTATCTCTAACCCATAATGACTATGTGAATAGTCATTCTCCATTCCCAATAGGCCCCTTAAGACACCCTCTAAAGAAATAGATGCATCAGTGACCCTTATTTGCACATAGGAAATTATTAGTAATAGGTATGAAAGATGAAAAGTGAAAAATTAGTTGTATACATATGCCCCAGCCAATGATCATCACATGTCACAATAGTGAAACATGGGGTGTTCAACGAAAACAAATAGTAAATAAAACCAATACCAAAAGTAGAAAATGACTAGCTGAAATGAAATATACCCACCAATGCGTACTTGATATGGTCATTCATGTTGCCATGTGCAGGCATAATCAATGATGCAAGAACCCTGTAGAAGCAAAAATCAAAAGAAACACTAGAGGATCATCAATAAAATATGACATGAATCACCTAGCTAGGGTCCCATGGGACAGATGTTGTGTCATAGTGTTGAGATATCTTAGTGTTGTAGTTGTATGGTGTCAAAAATAGGAAACAAATCAAATACCATCAAATGTATGCATGTAATAGGTCAGAATGAAGGACATGAGAACACGGGAAAGATGAAACAAAATGCTCATTTTGTGGAGGTTGGGAGGAAAATTGGTAATCGTTGGAAGATTCAGGGTTATCGCGACTGAATTTGAATAGAAAATTCTAGTTTTATATCGTCATGTGGTTTTTGTTTTCTTATTATAATTGGAGATAACTGAGCTCTAGAATTCCAAATTTGTGTGTATTTTGATGACATGGCACATGGTGGTGCACAACCATGGGTAATTATTTACATTTAATTTTGTTTATTATATTATGTGTTATTTTATCTTTTTTTATTTTTAGAGTCATTAGGGCGTCATTTTTTTTCCAAACTTGCATCATCGGGTAGGTTAGACCAAAATACAATTGGATTTGGGAGGGATTTAAATTTGGTATTGTAGTGTAGTAGATTTTTAAGTGTCAATTTAAGAAAATTCACATCTGTGTTTAGCTAGATTTCATCAGACCCTTTACAACAAGAGGGCCGATGACATCGGGGTCGATGGAGTTAGCCATAAGGCCCATGGCTTAGGGATTGAGAGGAAATTTTTACCAGGGTTTGATGGTGTTATCCATAGGAATGATGGCGTACGGATGTTTGTAGATGTTAGTTGATTTTTTTAATTTTTCATTACAAATTAATATTTGAAAATTATAATGCCTATTTTTTTTCATTTTATGTGTGTAGACAGAGCATAGGATCCACCTATGAAGGAGTGTGGATGTATCTTGACTCAGGGGTTTGATATCTGATTTGGGCCAAGTGGAGGTGACAACTATAGGTTTAGGGATTTGAAAGCATCATACATATGCCAAAGATACCATTGGATTTGGATCTGTAACAGATGTCTTTGGATGCATGGGAGACTAGATCTAACACCTTTCAGTGGTTAACGGGACATGAGACCATGGAGATGGTATTGACCCTAGAGGATGTTTATGGTATTTTGAGTTACCCATTAGGGGAACCCACATGTATTGTGATCTAAGTTTAGATGTTGTAAGGAAGACATCCTTAGCCATATGGGCTACATGGAATGATACATACGACAAGAGTATGTTATGTGTATGACTCATCACATTACAAGTTATAAGGATTTTGGTTATCTGGAAAGTAGTTATGGGAATTTTTTTGGCATGGATATTGTTCCATAAGGAAGTTGGGTCCATTCCCATATTTTTTATAACTATATGCAGAGATGTTTTAGATCATGGGGTGTTGTTCAGTTGGGGCACCAAGATAAGGGTGCAGTAAGTGCATGATTTGTAAAGGGTTAGGCACATAGGTTATAACGTCACGAGAATTGTCATCTTATTGATATATTGGATATACGAGAGGTTCCCTATATATAGGCCAACATGGAAATCATTAACAGTAGTATTGAATGCCTTGAGATTACTTTAGTGGAGAAAAGGGTTGATAGTGATAGAACTTAGAGCATTCCAGCCACTAGCACATATGAGTCTAGATGTTGTCACATGGAAACACTATGTAGAAAATGTGGATCAGTGGCCCTGTTGGCCAAAGAAAAAATAATTAAAGGCTCTCACCAAGGTGATAAGGCACTAGGTGTATTGGGTGGAGACCTATGTGGTGATTAGGGTCCTAAGGAAGTTTCTGTGGCCAATGCCCTTGGTGATACCATGTCATTACCATCTTACCAACATCATCATGTTAGATAAGTTACATGACTGGAGGTGAGGGTACCAACATTTGGATCTTGTAGGATGTGAGCAATGGGAAGAAATGGTCAGAGACATTGTCATCATGTTGGGGATACTCAGGGGACACCATAGATCATAACAATGAGTGGTTCAGAGGTGGGATCTGATAGTATATCTGTTGACACATGTTCACAAGTTGGGGGTGCATGTGGAGATTTTCCTAGCACTAGAGGTGGAGCATCAATGAATCCAATAACATGACTAAGGGATCATAAGATGAAATGCATAGGAGGAGGTTATCTAAAACAAATTGGGGTCCATATGCTCATACACCTTAGATAGAATCCCAAACCATAACACATAGAGGATATGATATGGTGCCCCAAGGCAGGTGGCCACATTATAGAGGAACCACAAATTTATCTTGATGACAAGGATGAGGAGGTGGTATTAAGCATCCGTGGTGATAAGGACATCATCTTGGAGAGGCCATGATAGCTAGGTTTGTTTGTCATGATGTTTTTTAGATGTGTTAAGAATAGTTCTTGTATGTGTATCGTAAGTGATGTGTGTCATTTTGAGTTGGTTTTTCATAGTGGATGGTGGAGGAGTTGTAGTCCCTAATAGAGAGTTCTTGACATGAGATCCGAGATCCAGTGCTAGATGTCCAAAATACTACAGTGATGGTGGATCCAGTAGAAATATTGGAAAGGGATTTATCGAGTTCTTTTTATCTGGTGGGAGAAACATCAAGGACACTATGGAGATATAGATATGTACAGGTGCTAACAACTACCAACAATATATATATGTAATGATGCAAAGTCTATTACAGGCACAAATGACTCTAGTTCAAGATCAGGCATCCCACCTATCAGATGAATGGATAGTAGCTGAGAGGATCATTACATTAGAGACACAATTGGTGAGAGCATATGGACAGACCTTTGGAGCATGATCTAGGGAAGATTCTCTAGCTCGCACAACCTAATATACTAGCACGGACCCATTGGCCCAAAGCATCTAGAGACCCCCCAAAGGGGGTGATGGGTGTGATTACTCCCTTCATTTAATCAACTCATGGTTGATGTCATATTCAAACCAGGGGTGTGTCTAAAGCTATATGCAACAAGAGAAATCTTAGTGAACTAGTAATTGATTATAGATATTTATTATTTTTATTTTCTGGGGGGTTTTTAAAGTGTCTTTAAGATTTCCTGGCCAAAGCCTTATTAAAGATAAACTATATGAAACTTGTTGAAATAACCACACATTACTGAAATGAACAAATCTTTCAGAATTGAACGTACTGCTACTGGAAATAAACACACTTTGCAGAATTAAACAAACTACTAGGAAATAAACACACTTTGCAGAATGAAACACACTACTGGAAATAAACACACTTTGGAGATGTTGTTTAAAATTATTTTGAGGAAATAAAAACGTACACTAAAACACCTGTAGGGACGATAAATAACTTATGTAACAAATTTTAATTTAAGAATCAAAAGTACTTACAGAACTACTAAATAATGGATTTATACAAATTTCTTGAAGATATAAATACCAATAAAATAAAGATCATTTTTCTTGGAGGAGTGGGCCCTTGCTCCACCTTGAATCAGGAGTTAACAAAGTATGATACTCTCAAAATTAAATGGCTATCTTATTATTGAATTGTTTCTGTCTTACAAAACTTAACTGTGTATATGTCTGTATATATATCATCTTTTATCCTTTATCTATCTTATAGTTCTCTATATATATTTCTCCATCTGAAGATGTATTTACAATCATGAGTGTTCAATAGCTATCTATCCACCTATATGTTCTAGTGAAACTGAATAGTGCCCAAAGTAGATATGAAATTTAGAAAACTAGTTGGACATACAACTGTTGGTCTTACATAAGTATTTTTGGAGTGTGAAGAACCAAAAAATTGTTGGTTTGTTCCTGATTGGAGGGCCCATTAATTTCTCCATAACTGATTTTGATAGAATAAAAAGATTCCCATTGATTTCAGAACTTTGGAGAAGTTCTAGAACCAAAGGGAAACCTTTTGGAACTAACTGCAAAAGTTCCGGAGCTAAGTGTTAGAGTTTCGGAACTAAGTGATAGAGTTCTGGAGCTAAGTGATAGAGTTCCAGAGCTAAGTGATGGAGCTTCTGGATTCCAGCTAACATTTTAGCCAACTTCCTTAAAAAAGGTGTTGGTTGCTTCACACTTCGCTTATCTGACCAAATATGACCTGTTTTTTCCAAAAAATTGAATTTCCACACATTTTGTTAGGAATTATAGAGTTTTTAGACATTTGAACTAAATCAAACAAAAGATGGACAATTACATCCTAACTTATACTAGATCAAACAAAAGCCATGAAATGCAGTCAAACTTGATTAAAAGGAGATTAAAATGAGATCATTCATTGCACATTGATGAGGCATATTTTGGCCTTATCATCTCCCCCACACTTACTTGTTTGTAAGTCCTCTTACAAACTCTATTCTTCAAAACTAGGATTGTGAATTCTGCATTCCAACTGACTGCTAAGGTCAAATGGTTGAAACTGAATGTCTCAGTGCTTCTGTTCAGAAGTGTTGTATCCTGATCCTTCCTCTATATTTTTCTACCAATCCTCAAAGTGAGTGGGATCCTGAGGTTCTCTATTCTACCATGGAGACATGGGTGTAAGAAGGAGAGGAGGCCTTGTTCTCATACCCATCCACATACCCCTGTATTTTTCATAAATTTGAGGAATGAGTGTACATAAAGTTCTGGCCCTTTCCAGACTCCATATTAAATTTGTGGGAGATATCACTTCTCTTCTTCTTAATGCTACAGTGAGGAATTCCCATCTCTTCAGGCATCCATCATAAATGTCCTCAAAGTTTTTCTCTTCATAAGAGGTGAAGGCATCAATACTTTTCTACAGGATGGCAATATAATGTTCCTTAAATTAGTTGTCAAAGGCATGGGATCTGAAATGTATGACAAATGCAGATGGTTTTCCATAATGAGATCTCATACATAGGCCAGAGGAACTAGCCTTTATTAAGTGTTCAGTATCCCTTTCTTTCCAAGCTATTTGATTCTGGAGCACAGAAACAAATGCATTAAGTTGGCTTTCCCCCACATATAGATTAATCATGAAGCATGTGTTCTTTTCTAACATAAAGTTGTAGAGATAAAATTTACAAAGAATATTTTTCTACTCTACACTGGCTGAGGAATATGTTGCCATGAATTATGTTTCATCCTTTACTTCATGTGGAAGGCCACATGAAATCCTTGATAGTTTCCAATGGATAAATTGCTCTTCTAGGAAGACACTGTATGCAGGAGAAGGTCTTCTACATGTGAGTAATTTTTCACTCATTATACAGACCATCTATATTTTTTGCCAAACATTTAAATTTTTCTTCCTCCATTTTATAGATTTTTTCTTCCCACTCTTTCCTTGCCTTCTTCTCCTCTTCCATCTGGCTTCTTAGTTCCTGATTTGATATTTTGAACTCATTAATCTTTCTACAGGTATCATCCCATAATTGCTTGAGTGGCCAGTAAGTCAACTCTGTTTGTACAATTTGATCCACTGAAGATATTTTTGTCATAGCACTTTGTTCACTAGCCAATTGCAATTATTTTTCTTTTTCCACCATTTGCTTGCTTTACTAATGTCAATTCTTCATTCTTATCTGTGAGATGAGTTTTTAGTTGTTCAATGAGCATTTCTCTATGCTCCAATTTGTGTTTGAGGAAGTTTAATTCCTCATCTTTCTCCCTAATGATAAGTTCTACTCTAGACAAGAACAAAGCCTGCCTAAATTGTTGTTTTTCTTCTTTCTCTGGGAGTTCCTTAGGGAATGAGCATTGTTCTTCCACAAAGGGGATTTCCTTTTAGTTTCCAAGATGCCAATTCTTCTTCCTCATGTGACAGTATTGTTGAGTCATCCATCTCCTGAAAAGCCTACTCTTCCAATATTTCATCTTCTTTCTCCAACTCCTCAGTTTGACTTGGTAGAGGAGGAGACATTGCCATGCTGCCCAGAATATCAACAACTTCTTTCTCTAAACCCTCTTGTACTTCAATATTCCCTAGAGTTTCCCTAGACTTCTTATGAATTTTTTCCTTTTAGGAGCTTCAATATTTTCTTGAAGTGGACTTTCTCCTTGAACTTCTTCTGATTTTTACTTCACGGTCCAGCTTGGGTGAACTATCACTGTCAGAGACATGTATTAGTTCTTCTGGTATTATTACAGGGGAGGGAGTTTCTTTTAAAGAAAAAGTAGATTTTTTATAGCTTTGATCATCCTTTCAGACCTCCTCCTCTTTGGTATTTTAACCCCACTTATTTCCTTCTTTTTCTCATCAGGGGGATTAATTTCTAAGTTACTTTTAGGAGAGAAAGGGGTTGGTATTCCCCTTCTGATAATATCAGGGGTTTTTCTGAACTTATTGAGGAATTTTTCCCATGCTTCTTCTCCATTTTTCTTAGAGAGAAAATGATGCTGACAGACCAGATGGATTAATCCATGGTGCCTAATTGTCCCTACACCCCAAGAATATCTCTGAGCCATTGTTTGGATGGAATCAAAGAGGAAACTAGGAAGGTTTACTATATACTCCTATTTTTTGCCCCATACCTAAGATATATCAGCATTTTAAGGACCTCCCTTCCAACAGTCCCATATTGGCCATCGCATGTTAGGTACTTTACTACCCAGAATGCTACTTTGTCGAAGGGTTTGGGTAGGCTAGCTCTTCTGACCCCCTTTATGATCTTCTTAGTATTATAAATGTATTGGGGTTCAGATTCACCCTCTTTCCTTAAGGTTTCTACTAATTCTTTTAGGGTTCCCTTTACAGAGTTTGGAACATGTACAATTGGTACCCCAGATACATTGCTCATTGTATTAATAGTAAAGGGAATTACAATGATTTTAACCTTAGTTCTGGACTGCTCTAAATTCACAACAAATTATCTTACCAGTTCATCATTGTATTTTGAGAATTTCTTCAGAAACTCCAGCCAACCTGCCTATTCAAAAATGGTTGCTACTTCTCCATCTGCAAGGAGTTGTGTATCATCTTCTAGCTCTGAATTCTTTTTGATACCCATGGAAAAGAGGATGATTCAAATTCTTTCTTCTTTCAAACCCTTTCTCTTCCAGGAGATAGCTGCAAAACTAGTGGATTTGGCTGTGGAACTACTAGATTTTGGAACTACTAGATTTAGCTATGGAACTCCAAATATGACTTCACTTGTTTCCTCCTTGAACTTCTCTGCAACTATTCCCAATTTTATTTTATTCCACCTAAATGACCGTTCATTATTAATATGTCACCACTTCCATTTATTTAGTTGACATCACCTTCATGATTATTCCCCTTTAATCATGATGTGCAATAAATGACTCATTATACTGTTGACTTAAATCAAGTCTAATCACACATGCAAACTTTTAATTTAACCTTTAATAAGATCAAGACATAATTACCATCCTTGCTGATGTAATCCATCCACCTTGATGACTCATCATTCCTAAAAAAAGTGAAAAAGAAAAAAGGTTAGAAAAGACAGCTGGAATTCCAAAGAAGTTCCTTTTATTTGAATTAGCCACTTATTGATGAGACCAACCACCATTTCTAGTTTTCAATTGGCCTTTTGAGAGATTTTTTTTGGGGAAGAGAATGCCATTTACTGGTTTTCATTCCCTTCCCTTTTTTTTTATATTTTTTTGGGGAAGAGAATGCCATTTTTGGTTTTCATTCCCTTCCCTTTATTTTAGATCCTTGCATCTAATTACTTGATCATTTTGGAAGAACTAGGTTCTTCCATATGATCAAATTCCTTGTCTACTTCAATTTTCTTCAAGAATTCATCCTTGGTAGGAGGCTTCCTATAGAGTTTTATCCTATGTGTCCATTGACCAAAAGTGTCCTTTTGCTGCCATCAATGGGAAGTAGCTGAATAGAGCCATTTTCATATATCTCTCAATCTGATAAGGTCCTAACCACTTGGTTCTCAACTTGCCTTTGAATTGTCTGGTACTTGGAATCAAACAGTAATGCCCAATCTCCTATCTTGAATTTCCTTTCCTTGATATGTGTATCATGCCACTTGCTTCCTTTGGTCTTGGATTATCTTTGTCTATTGAAGTGCTTCCAATCTCAGCTCATCCAATTCATTGAGTTGTAGAATTCTTTCCTTTTGTGTTGTATCCAATTCAATACCCAATTTAGTTGTTGTCCTCAATGTTTGTAGTTCAAATTCAATGGGTAACAAGGGATTCTTCCCATAGACTAACTCATATGGTGAGAACCCTGTTGTAGTCTTCCAAGTTGTGTTATAAGCCCAGACAGCCTCAGGTAGCCTTTTCACCCAATCTCTTCTACTTGCTTCAACTGTTTTGGTGAGAATGTTTTCCAATTCCCTATTTTGTCA
The DNA here is from genome assembly GCA_019776745.2 of Taxus chinensis. Classification (NCBI taxonomy): domain Eukaryota; kingdom Viridiplantae; phylum Streptophyta; class Pinopsida; order Cupressales; family Taxaceae; genus Taxus; species Taxus chinensis. The sequence goes on from CM034148.1 coordinate 811,625,120, forward strand.
CTTCTTCTTGTCCATTTGATTGTGGGTGATAGGGAGATGACTTCCTATGATTGATCTGATAGTACATTGTGAAGGCCTGGATCATATTGGACATGAACTGTGGGCCTTGGTCTGAAACTATACTTCTTGGTGCACCAAACTTCATCATAATTTTGTGCCAAAGGAAATCAGCAACTACATCTTCATTAGCATTTGTTAAAGCCTGCACCTCTGCCCACTTTGTTACATAATCAGTACATACAAGAATGTGCTCTTTTCCTTGTGAAGGAGGACTAAAAGGGCCAACAAAATCCAGCCCCCACCTTTCAAATGGTTCAATCACCACTTGAGGTTGCAGAGGCATTTCACTAGTGAAAGTTGGTTGTCCCATCCTTTGACAGGGATCACACTACTTGATGTATTTCTTCACATCTTTATACAGAGATGGCCAATAATAGCCAGTGCCAAGTATTTTGTGGGTTGTTCTTTTCACTGAAAAGTGTCCTCCACTTGGTTCATCATGACATGCCCTAAGTATGTCAAATATTTCATCTTCTCTCACACACCTGTGTAAAACCAAATCAGGACCACATTTAAATAACATTCCATTTAACCATTTAAATTGTGCACTGGTTCTGATTAACCTTTTCATTTGTTTCTTAGTAAAAGAAGGAGGAAACTTCCCTATTGCAAGATAATTCACCATATCAGCAAACCATGGTGTATCAACTGAAATAACAAATAATTGTTCATTTGGAAAGTTGTCCTTAACTGGATCTTGCTCCCTTGTAGTGGTTAATCTTGACAAGAAATCAGCTACCACATTAGATTTTCTTGGATTATCCATAATGGTAATATCAAATTCTTGTAAAAGTAATAACCATCTGATTATCCTACCTCCAACCACTGGTTTGTTCATTAAGTATCTAATTGTTGAGTGATCTATATGTACAAATATTTTGTACCCTGTAATATAATGTCTGAACTTATTAATTGAATAAATCACAACAAGAAATTATTTTTCAGTGGTGGTGTAATTTCTTTCAGTGGGAGTAAGATTTTTACTAAGGTAGTAAATAGCATACATTTTCCCTTCTTCATCTTTCTGTCCCAAAACTACACCAATTGAGTTATTTGAGGCATATATTTGGATGTGAAAAGGTTTCTCCCAATTAGGTCCTCTTAATATTGGGGCAATGATTAATTTTTCTTTAATCTCTTCAAAAGCATGTTGACATTTTTCATCCCAACGAAATTCACAATCCTTGGTAAGCAAACCAAACATGGGGGCAAAATTTTACTAAAATCTTTGATAAAATGCCTATAGTACCCAGCATGTCCTAATAATGACTTGATATCTGTGGGGGTTTGAGGAACAGGTAAGTCTGAAATAATCTTGATTTTGTCTTGGTCAACTTGAATTCCTCTTTTTGAAATGTGGTGTCCCAGTACAATTCCCTCATCAACCATCATCAAACATTTCTCATGACTAAGAGAAAAATGGTGTTGCTCACATCTTGTTAATATTCTATCCAAATTTTTCAAGGCATCATCAAATGTTTCTCCATGCACAGTAAAATCATCCATGTATACCTCCACACAATCATTAGTTAGATCTACAAAAATTGCTAGTACAACCCTTTGGAAGGTTGTTGGAGAATTACATAGTCCAAATGGAAATACCCTGTAGGAAAAGGTACCCCATGGATAAGTAAAGGTAGTTTTTTCCTGATCCTCAGTAGCCACCCTGATTTGATTATATCCACTAAATCCATCCAGGAAGGAAAAGTATTGTTTACCTGAAAGGTTGTATAAAACTTGATCTATGAATGGTAAGGGAAAATAATCTCTAAGTGTAGCTTTGTTCAATTCCCTATAATCAACACAAATTTTCCATTTTCCATTATTTTTAGGCACAATTACAAGAGGATACACCCACTGACTATCTGAGATAGGGTAGATAAATCCTACTTGTAATAGTTTTTCAATTTCCTACTTGACTATGTCCCTCAAGGCTGGGTTGATCCTTCTCTGAGGTTGCCTAACTAGTTTAACTTTTTAGTATAAATGTGATGGGTACAAATACTTGGATGGATTCCTTTCATGTCTTTATAGTCCCAAGAAAAATCTCTAGTATGACCTTTCAAGACATCAAACAATTTAGCTTCTTGATCATTTTCTAACCAGTTGTTAATGTTCAAAATTTTACCTAGTTGAATCTCAATTTGTTTGGTTCCAGTGTGTGATGAACTGATTTGTTGAAAAGGTTCCATTAGGGTGTTTAGTGGACATGAATGTGGTAACAACATATGATATTCAGTAATGTCTCTAAAGTTCCCTTGAGAAATAATACTGGATAAAGGATAGTAGGCAAGAGTTATGATACTTATCTTGTCATTGGTCAAACTCCTCATCACTGATGTTTTCCAAAAATTCCTTACTGTTCCCTGATATCTTTGAGACTAAGGCTACTGATTCCATAGCTATTTCTTCCCCTCCCGAAGAGAAATCATGTTCCTCTGGAGAAAATTATTTACATTTGCATGGAATTGTTGTGGTTCCAGAGATAAGTATGAATGTTCTGGAACTAAGTCTGAAGGTTCTGGAACTAAGTTTGAAGGTTCTAGAACTAAGTTCTGAAGGTTCCAGAACTAAGTCTGAAGGTTCCTATCCCCGATTGTTCCAAAGACAATTGGTGATCATTCAATGGTGATTAATCATATTCTCCACCTCTCGTACATGATCATGCAATGTTATCATAGCCAAAGAAGACAAGTTTTGTTTATTAGTATCAGGATCATCAACCCATAATTGTTCTTGATTATCAATAAAAGGTCATGCAGAAGGATATAGGGAAATTTTCTTAGAATTCTTACCATTGGAGATAGTCATATCACCTGATCTATAATCAATTAAGGCAACAACTATAGCTAACCATGGTCTACCCAAAATAATGGGATAACCAAGTGTTTTACCTTTTGGCTCATAATATAAGGAAGTCCACTGGATACTCCCATGACTCCACCATGACTGCCACATCTTCAATGATCCCTTCTAGTTTTACTACCGACTGATCTGCCATCTACAATATGGTGCTAGTAGGTTGTATACCTATCAATGGTAATGTTTTCAAAGTGTCTACTGTCATCACATTTATCGCTTCTCCCAAATCAACCAAAACATTATGTATATGTTGATTTCCTATAGAGATAGAAATAACAGGGCTTCCAGGATCTCCATATTTGGGAAGTAAGAGTTTTCCTACTAATAAATCAACAAGTTTCCCATCTACCTTAATAGTCCTAGGGTACTGCTTCTTCCTTCCAGGTCTTTTCAAACATAACATTTTGATTAATTTGTTTAATTCAGGAATGTCCTTGATTGCTTGCAACAATGGTATTTCAATATTTAATTTCCTTAATTCCTACACCAGTTTAGATTCCTTGGTCTCAATAACTTCCTTAAGTCTTTCTAGAAATGGAGTTTCTGTAGAATTGTTATCTGGTTGCTTCTCTTTTTCTTTTTCATCAACCTTAGGAATAACTGAACTAGGGGTTTCAATTTCATCTAACATCTTTGTAATTATAATAGGTGGACTATTAATTATTTTTCCAGATCTGGTTTGAATATCCTTACAGTCCATGGCATTAAGATCAACTGGCTTTTCTTGCTCTGTTCCATAGACAGGGGTTGTTTGTTTGTTTTTGGGATTAGCCACTAGTTGTGCTGGTATTTGTATTTGAACCACATTTTTAGTTTGTGAACCTTGTGCTAGGGAACCCATTATGGCTTGTTGATGTTGGTTGGGATATGTTTTCCCTTGAGTGTAGTTATTAGGGTTCCATCTAGGTTGTGACCAAGCATAAGGGTTACCTTGACCAGACCATGGTTGTTGGTGTCCTTGAGCATACCAAGCTTGTCCTACCCAATCCTTGGGGATTCCATGTTGGTTGAGGGGCCCAAGGTGGTTGTCCCAATTTTTTGGTACTGTCTGAGCCACCCATGGCATCATCCAGGGATTAGGAACAAATCTTGGTATGAACTACCCTTGACTAGGTTATCTCTGGAACAAAGTTTACTTCTTCTGTAGTGGATGAAGTGCTAGTTTGTTTAAGATATTTTTTATGAATGGAAGAAGAGAAAAAGCATTAACTTCATGTTCCCTAGATTCACAAATAAGACATATTTCTATTTTATCCAGAGGATAATCTCTTATTGCATGCTTCTTTCTGCATCTAGGACAATACATAGCTAATGGTTCAGTATTAGCATTTTCTTTGGCTTGCAATCCATCCATGGTGGAAGTTAATTGAACTAGGATATCTGTTTTAAAGTTTTCTAGTTCATCCATAAGTTTGTTCATGTCTGGATTTGTACCTTTCATGGTTTTTCCTTTCCTAGGTCCACCCCTTGTTCTTGAATATCTTCTACAAAGGTCTTTAATATCATTCATTCTCAATTGATTGATGTTTCCACCTCCCATTAAATTAAGGGCTTCCCTAGATTCATCATCCAGACCTTTAAGAAAAATGGTTTTTCTTAGCTCTTCTTGAAGTACAAATCCACACCTTTTACTTACAAAGAGGAATCTATCTAAATAATCTTCCATATTTTCATCCTCTTCCTGTTTGATCCTAAAAAATTCTTCCTTCCTGTTTCTCCCTCTACATAGTAGTCCTGATATTTGTCTAGGAAGGCAATTTTCCATTTTCCCCCAAGTGGTAATGGAATTGGATGTTAATCCCATAAACCACCTCATTGCTGCATCTTTCAGAGTAGATGGGAACAACTTGAGTTTTTGATTTTCTGTTTTGTAGTCATAGGTTCTGACACAATACTTTAAATTCAAACAAAAATTGGTCAAGGTCCTCAGATGACATCCCTCTAAATGTGGGCAAGTGTGCAGGTGAAATATTCTTCATAGGTGTATCATCATCCTCCAACTGAATTGGATAAGTAAAGGTCCTATCAGGTTCTCTTTCAGCTTCTCGTGTCATATCTACAGTATCTTCTAGATCTTTTTCCCAATCAATGTGGTATGTGATCACTTTGGTGAAGGTGAGAAGTCAGGAGTAGGAGGTTGAATACTCAATTGAGAATCAAAACTTTCTCTAAGCAGGGTATTGGGATATAATCCTTCTCCTAAAATTTCCACTTCCTTCTGGTGATTGATCCAAAAATTCCAAAGGTGGAAGTTCTGCTTCTTGTCTAACAGGGGACAATGGTGCTTCTAATTCCTTCTCAACTTCCTTATTTGAACTAGAGGATGCTGATAATTCTTGTTGAGATATTTTTGGGAGAAATCTACCCTTTGAGTCTCTTGGTCTACTCATAAATTTATGATAACGTAGGGAAGATTTTTCAATTACTAGATGTATGATTATTTTTCTTGTTGACACCTAATTAGACAATTCTAACTAGTGTGTTCCGGAAACGGTGCCAAAAATGATGGGTGTCATTATTCCCTTCATTTAATCAACTCATGGTTGATGTCATATTCAAACCAGGGGTGTGTCTGAAGTTATATGCAACAAGAAAAATCTTCAGTGAACTAGTAATTGATTGTAGATATTTATTATTTTTATTTTTCTGGGGGGTTTTAAAGTGTCTTTAAGATTTCCTTGCCAAAGCCTTATTAAAGCTAAACTATAAGAAACTTACTAAAATAACCACACATTTTGAAATGAACAAATCTTTCAGAATTGAACACACTATTGGAAATAAACACACTTTGCAGGAAATAAACACACTTTACAGAATGAAACACACTGCTAGAAATAAACACACTTTGGAGATGATTGTTTAAAATGATTTTGAGGAAATAAAAATGTACATTAAAACACTTACAGGGATGATAAATAACTTATGTAACAAATTTTAATTTAAGAATCAAAAGTACTTACAGAACTGCTAAATAACAGATTTATACAAATTGCTTGAAGATATAAATACCAATAAAATAAAGGATCATGTTTCTTATAGGAGTGGGCCCTTGCTCCACCTTGAATCAGGAGTTAACAAAGTATGATACTCTCAAAATTAAATGGCTATCTTATTATTGAATTTGTTCTGTCTTACAAAACTATAACTATGTATATGTATATATATATATCTATATATATATATATATATATCCTTTATCTATCTTCAGTTCTCTATATATATTTATCCATCTGAAGATGCATTTACAATCATGAGTGTTCAATATTTTTCTATCCACCTATAGGTTCTAGTGAAACCGAATAGATGCCCAAAGTAGATATGAAATTTAGAAAACTAGCTGGACATACAGTTGTTAGTCTTACATAAGTATTTTTGGAGTGTGAAGAACCAGTAAATTGTTGGTCTGTTCCTGATTGGAGGGCCCATTAATTACTCCATAACCAGATTTTGATAGAATAAAAATATTCCCATTGATTCCAGAACTTTGGAGAAGTTCCAAGAACCAAAGGGAAACCTTCGGAACTAACTATCGAAAGTTTCTGGAGCTAAGTGTGATGATAGAGTTCCGGAGCTAAGTGATAGAAGTTCCAGAGCTAAGTGATGGAGTTCCAGAAGCTAAGCCGCATTTTAGCCAACTTCCTCAAAAAGGTGTTGGTTGCTTCACACTTCACTTATCTGACCAAATATGACCTGTTTATTCAAAAAACTGAATTTCCACACATTTTGTTAGGAATTATAGAGTTTTTAGAAATTTAGAACTAAATCAAACAAAATATGGACAATTACATCCTAACTTATACTAGATCAAACAAAATCCACAAAATGCAGTCAAACTTGATTAAAAGGAGAGTAAAATGAGATCATTCATTGCACATTGATGAGGAATATTTGAGGGTTTTTGAACCATTTCGTATATGGGTCAGATTCATGTATTGATTTTATGTTATTTTGTTAATGTATAAAAAAGGATTCGAGATATACATATATAGATGATGATTTAGGTGATATTTTGTATTGGATGTTGGTTATGTATATTGTTTTTCCTATTTTTTTCCCACTTTTCACATGTATTTATGTAATGATACTCATGGTACTTAGGAATAATGATAATGTTATTAGATAGGTAAAAAATTGTGGGAAGGGGATTGGTAGGATAGCCCAACCCATGAAAAATTTGAGAAGTGAAACAAGGCCAAGGCGTTGAATGATAGGATATCAGGGCATGATCAAGTAAATAAATCCAAGCAAGGCCATAGGCCTAAGAAAGGATGCAAAAAATACCACTATGATCCAATGGGAAAGGCCAGGTGTATAAAAGAAAAAATAGGTGGAATCGGGACCGAGGTTGCTCCAATGATAGGAGAAACCAAGGTATATGTGGTGACAAATCCAAGCGAAGGAAAAAACTCCAAGTAAGGATATAAGGTAGTGTGTAAAAAACAAATTGACTGAGAGCCTAAGAGAAGGTGAGGGTTCATACCAAGGAAGGAAAATAAAATGTAATCAAGGTACTGTAGATAACTAGCCATAAGGGGGGGGAAGATCATAAGATAGCAGTGATGATGTTGTCAGCTTGGTTTAAGATGTGACTTCTAGCTTGAGCCATGAGGTCCTCTATGACATGTTGTGTAATAAAAAATTGCCAATGAATTTCAGATCTCATGGAAAATAAGGTTTTATCAATCCGGTCCTCTAGGTGGGCGAGAATGTCACACCAAAAATCATCCATAGTGGAGCAAGGATTAGGGCGAGCTACTAGTCTGTAAGCAAGTTATGGTCTAGTCAGTTGTTGGGAAGGTGGATGGTTCTAAGAGGAATCATCTCCATGCTTCCAATTTTGGGAAGAAGTTTTGAGAACTAGATATTTTCTAGGTAGAACTTGGAAGATAGTGTTGGTGTGCACACAGTACCTTTAATGAGAACAAATGAAGGGATTTGAAGCGGAAGGTTGTGTATCCTTTATAGTTTTTTCATGTTTGACCTCAACTACAAGTTTCTTCATATGGTGGCGATAAGGTCTACAATCTGAAACATCATGCCTCAATACCTTGTGCCATGTGCAATGTGGCTTTATGGTAGGGGACCGAGGAGCCATAAGGGAAAGAGGTAGGGAGAGGAATCTCATAGTCTATAGAGGGATAGTGAGAGTATTTGAGGAAAGCACTGATGTAATGGGTGAAGTTGGTATTGATGGAGAAATATGTAGTTCATTTATCAAGGAATAATAGATGGGATCATCACCCATGAGATCATCGGATTTGTAATCAAATCCAATGTCTTGATCATTCATTTTTGTAAGGGAAAATTGGTCAGATAGGTCATTGTCAGTACATGGAGGTATAGCCGGTGGAGTGGTTTGAGGCTTAAGAAATGGTTGTGAAGGAGTATCAATTATACTCGATGATTCCTCTTATATTGAATTAAGGGTAAGTGAACCAAGTTGGACACATTTTTAAAAAAAAAAAATTCAACTTTTATGAGTTATTTGAAATAGTTACACTCAAAATTGGAAGACGTTATAAGAACATGAATCATAGAATTTTGAATCTAGTTTATAAGCTATTTTTTTTTTTAAAATGGTTAATTTTAAGTGGGTTAAAGAACTAAAATACTAACATGTGTTCCTATTTTTTTTAAAAACAGAATAGACAGTCGGGCATGCCCCTCACCATTTTTTGAGCCCTATTTGGTATTTTTGAAAACCCTTTGGTATAAATTTCGATAGGAGCATCTAGTTTCGGCTAGATTGTTTTTAGGTTTTTTTAGCGTGTATTTTTTTATGATTTTCAAGTATAGAAAATTTAAATTTTGAAAATAATGGAGCTCCGACCATGCCTCCTCTAACTACCTCAAAAATATCAAAATTTAGTTTTATTTTTTTGATATGTATAGAATTAGTCCTTGTTTGGGCCTGTAAAATTTTTATTCAATTTTGATGAGTAGAAAAAAATATATACGATGAAAGATAGACGTGTATAAACTCTAAAAATAGCTACAAAAAATGCATAGTTAGAAAATAATTAGTATGGAAACCTTATATTAGTTAGAAATTTTGAAAAATCATATTTTTAGAAAGAAACAAGTTTACTCAACCTCATAGTCATATTTTTATTACATTTGTTGATCATTTTAGTTTGATTTATTATGGCGGAATAGCTATTATACCATTTTTTTCTACAAAAACACGCTATTTGTTGTGTTTTTGTAGGTCCATGCCTCAAGATTGGGGATCCAAGCCTAGAGGCATGCCTTGGAATAAGGAAAAACACAAAAAACGCATATGCATTATAACATGTACGTGTTTTGAATTATATATAGTTCATACCCATCCAACGTCCTTTTCATCTCTTTCATGGGATTTCTATCCCCTTTCTGTCTACTCTACACATTCCTAAATATTCTTGCATGAATTTTGAGTAGTTGATCTTTTCCCCTACCCACTATCTATATTTTTGTAATCATGGATGATAAAATATGATGTAAGGACAAGAATAAATTAAAGAACAAGACATCAAAGCAATTGGAAGAGATGAGAATAAATAAAGTGAAGTGGATGAAAAAACTTCGTCATGGGAAAGGTACATCTATTATATCAAATGTACCTAATGGTTTAGAAAATGAGGATGAAATACATATTAAAAATGTAGAGAATAATGATTTTGCAATTAATATTGATGATGAATTGAATGATAATGTTGGTATGGATAACGAAATTGATATGAATCCAAATGTTGAACCTTTATCTGAGAATCCAAATGTTGAACCTTTACCTAAGAATCTAAAATTTGAACATTTACTTGAGAATCTAAATGTTAATCTTGAAATTTGAATGGAAAAAATGAATGAGGAAATTAACCTTACAAATGAATCTTTACCTCTAAGAACACCTCCTTCCATTTTTCATAGAAAACCCATTCACTTAATTGAAATTGATGAAAAAATTATAAAATAAATGTTTGAAAGAAATGTGAGAAGGAAAGCTAGGGGAATTTGGGATAATTACTTTGAAAATTTAAATAATACACTGAGATGTCAATTATTTGTTACGTTGAAAAAAAATTAAGATGAGACCTACAATGAAGAACCTAGTGTTAATAACATCTAGTTTTGATGATCGAAATGCGTAAATTATTGAAAATATACATAAAGCATACAAAACTTTAGGTGTCAATAGAAGCACCAATGATAATAATGTTACATGGCATGCACTTACTAATTGTATAGTAAGTGATAAAATAGTTAATAAACACTTGATTAGAAAAACAAATAGAGCTTTGAAGGTAAACATAAAAACACTAATAAAAGAAATAGGGAGAAGCTAAAGTCTTGAGTCATCCAATAACACTAACTATTGGGAATTCTCTACTAGACTATCATGGAAAGACAAGGATACATTTGATATTCTAAAAGAATTACTTGTAAAGTTTTGGAATGAGAACACAAAGGTGTCACCGAATAGAAGGGATACAGTAAAAAGAAGAATAGGTTCTTGTAATCGGAAATTTTTTGGTGTGTGTGACATGCTTAGTCATCGTCCACATCACCTGGTGAGTCATCTCACCTTGTGGGAGTCATAGGTCTTAGGAAGTCAAATGACAAGTGTCATATTATGTCATAGAATCAGTCATTATCATTTACGTTAGTGTGTCATAGGAGTTACATTCCTTATTTGGAATTGTAACTCCTCCTTTAGTGGTGTCATATGCATCAGTGGCGTCATTGATATTCTTTCCTTGTTTATGCATGGGGGTTACACAACACCCCTATTTGTACTTCATTTTTTTTGGTCTATGAGTATGAGTAGACATGTTTTCTTATTTGCATATTCTTTCCATTGTTTGAATCTTGCTTATTGTATTGGAGCTTGACGTTACCATTGGAGTGCAACTTCGTTGTGGTGCATTATTTTTGACATCAGTTATCGCGAATCCCTCTTTCAAAACTATGTGCAAAACATTTATTGGATACGAATCAAACACAATTGTTCTCTAAGTTTAAGAATAAACCAAAAATTAATATAAGCCAATTTTTTTTTGAAATGAACAAACCATTTTATGTGAAAATCAATCACTCATGTACCACTTGTTGTTGCAGGCATCATGTTGAATTTTCAATGCATTATGATGTTTTTATCAAGTAAGTTATATTTTTCATACTGACATCATGTTGTAGGAGTATGGATTAAATGTACTGCCAAAATTTACAAGAGAATTTATTCCTACAATATTGTATGAAAGATCAACTGGACAATTGTGTATAACAAAACATGTTTCGATGGAACATGCAACGTATGTGATGGCTTCCGAAAATTGAAAATTTGTATCCATGACAAGATTACACATTCAATAGGAAAATAATTAGTTGGTTTTAACAAATATAAATTTGTGGCATATGAATTAAAATATGGGAAAGAATCTAAGAGGTGTGAGCTTATTATAAAACAATTACCTATATTAGACTATATGGTCATATTCAGAGAGGAAATTCTTTATGAGTATGCAAGGAACACACATAGAGCTCAATGGTTGGATGAAAATTTTACGTTAAGAAAAGACACGTTACCACTTGGTACTATTGTTTCAGTAGTTGACTTCGCAAATAATTACTCATTACAGCCATAAATGGAGGTTTAGTCATAGTGTTATAACTCAGTGCAAGTTGTTATTTTCGTGCATATAACATTCGTACACTCTTCAAAGAGTACTGAGAAAGATCTAAAGATATTAAGAGAGTATCATTTATACATTAGTGATGATCAGAAACATTCTATAAAGTATGTGCAAGGTTATTTACAGTTGTTTTATGAAAATTTGAATGAGAGGAAAATTGTTTTCAATCAACATTACATTTGGTTGGACAACTGCACATCACAATTCAAGAATGCACGGATGTTTTATTGGCTAAGAAAGATGCACATAGAGACATGTGTACAAAATGTATATATTTTTAATGAGGCAGGACATGGGAAAGGAGACCATGATAGTGTAAGATCATATGTGAAAATATCCCTTACAAGAGAAGAGTTAAAGTTCAAAGATGGTGCTAAATTTATAGGTGTAGAAAGAATTGTTAATTAGCGTGTCAAAAACAAGGGACATGAATCTCAAGATAGTTATACAGTTCGTAGATATTTCTGATTGATAGAGGAACAACATTTGGAAATCTATGAATATTTTATGACAGTTACAGGATAAAATGATATGCAGTCATTTTTTAGTTCAAATGCAAGTTATTATATTATTCATACTAGGTTCTTGGAATGTTTTTGTATATCATGCATTGATTTTGTGTGGAATTAATGTGAGTCACAACAGTGAGTGGATGAATGGAATTTTAGACCTCTAATTCCACTTGACACATATCAAGTTCCATGAGCATTACAACTTACAGTGTCTTCAGATCATATGACAACATCACCTAACTTTGACCAAGTCTTTGATTTAGTGACAACAAGGTGCATATGTATGTCATGTTATAAATTTATAAATTATTAAATGATCAACTCTTAATGTATATTAAATTTGACTTGAGTTTTACTTTGTGATGTAGGGCACTTTTTTACAGTTATTGCGACAAAATTTAATGCAAAGAGGGAATAGACTACTTCTTGTCTCGTTGTGTAGAGGGGGAAAAATTTGACTTCCACAGTCATTGATGGTGAAGACCTTGAGTATCCCACTGGGTCAGTGGTAGTCACTGGAACTTGGCTTCGATGATATCCTATCAAAAAATCAAATACTTGGTTGTTTGAAGACTATGAAGTACATAGAACTATACTTCACTATTCACATTTGGTTCTTGACAACAAATATTCAATTGATCAAATATCAAGGTAGGCCATCAAACAAGAATCTGTGGAAGGTTTGTGAATCAAATCATGAAGCAATTTTGCTACTTTCAAGAGTAGAGTTGATCCTTTGGTTCATTGGATTGAATTTCCAAAGGTATGTTCACTTAAGATTAGATATACATCTACATGAATTTAATTTTAATATTTACTTTAATGATTTTGTTTAAATTTTGTAGGTTTTAAAATTCTATTTAATTGCTTAGTAACATGTTTACATAGGTTAGTGGTGCCAAAAAAGCTTCCACCTTCACATGGTTGGCACTATTAGTAGAGAATTTATTATTCTCGAAGCTAAGAGAAGCTAAGGGAAATTAAATATTAGAAATAAAAAATAATCAGAAATTCTCATTTTTCCACCTATATTGTATGAAAAATCTCTTCTTACAATTCTCATTTCACCACCTATATTATATGAACCATCTCTTCTTAACATGTTTCCTAGTACTTTTTTGCATTGAAGGATTTTATGGCACAAAAATGAAGCCTCACCCACCATTTATGAGGCCACCTCGATGCGTGTTCCTTAGTCGGTTCGGTGCCACGAGCTTCTGTTTGTAAAATATAGCATCAGACAACCTTACACTGACTCAAATTGGACTATTCGACGCTTTTGCAAACAATAGGACAATGAGAGGACTGAATTGAGATGGAGAAAACTGAGATTAATTTCATAGAGGGTACCAAACATGGAGGTGTAGGATCATACAAGACCTTTCTAGGTGCCACGGTGACTGAGATATCACCGATGCAAACTTATAGAATGTTTTTTCTCTCAGGGCTCTTAAGGGACTACGCCCTGGACGAAGTAGACCGGAAGCACCGGACCATTGGGCACTAAAACAAAGAATCACCCATCATTTACCATGCCACCTCAATGCATGTACACAATTAGGTTTGGTGCCACAAGCTTCTGTTTGTAAAATATAACATTGGACAACCTTACACTGACTCAAATTAGACTATTCAACGCTTTTGCAAACAATAGGACAACGAGAGGAATTGAATTGAGATGGAGAAAACCGAGAGGTTTTTTCATAGAGGGTACCAATGCAAAGGTGTAGGATCATACGAGACCTTTCTAGGTGCCACGGTGACCGAGATATCACCCGAAAAACTTATAACATTTTTTTCTCTCTTAAGGGACTGCAGATGGATGAAGTATCCCAGAAGCACCAAGACCGTTACGCACCGAAACTAAGCCTTGTCTATAGTTTACTAGGCCACCCCAACATGTGTGCATACTCGGTTCAGTTCCGTGAGCTTCCGTTTCAAAAATATGCATCACACAACCTTACACTAATAACAGAACTATTCAGTGCTTTTACAAACAATAAGCTATGAGAGGAAAAAATTACCATGGAGAAAACCATATAGGGTACCAATGCGGAGGTGTAGGATCAAATCGAGACCTTTTGGTGCCACAACAAGATGCTCACCCAGTGAACTTGTAACAATTTTTATAGGGCGCTTAAGGGACTACACCCAGATGAAGTAGCTCGAAAGCACTGGGAACATTAGGCATCGAAACAAATCCTCACCCACTATTTACCATGCCACTCTAATGCGTTTGCTAGAGTCAGTTTAGTGCCATGAGATTTTGTTTGTAAAATATAACATCAGCCAACCTTACGCTAACTCAAATTGGATTATTTGACACATTTGCAAACAATAAGACAACGAGATTACTGACATTGAGATGGAGAAAACCAAGAAAATATTTCATAGAGGGTACCAATTCAGAGGTGTAGGATTAGACGAGACCTTTCTAGGTGTCACGGTGATCGAGATATCACCCGGTGAACTTATAGAATGTTTTTTCTCTCAGGGCTCTTAAGGGACTATGCCCAGATGAAGTATTTTGAAAGAACCAAGATTAGGTTGGGTATAAAAATGATCCTCACCCTAAGAATTTACAAGGCCACCCTGATGCGTGTGTGCAGTAGTTCATTTCATGCCATAAGATTCCGTTTGTAAAATATAACATCTGACAACCTTACATTGACTCAAACTAGACTATTCGAGTGCTTTTACAAATAATAGGACAATGAGAGGACCGAATTGAGATGGATAAAATTGAGATGATTTTTTATATAGGGTTTCAATGTTGAGGTGTAGGATCAGATGAGACCTTTCTAGGTTATACGGTGTATCGAGATATCACCTGATGAACTTATAACATTTTTTTCTCTCAAGGCTCTTAAGGGACTATGCCTGGACAAAGTAGCATGAAAGCACCGGGACTGTTGGGCACCAAAAAAAAGCCTCACCCACCATTTACTAGGCCACTCATCGCGTGTGCATAGTTGGTTCAGTGCCATGAGCTTTCATTTGTAAAATATATCATCAAACAACCTTACACTAACTCAAACTAGACTATTTGATGCTTTTGCAAATAATAAGACAGTGAGAGGACCGAATTGAGATGGAGAAATATGATATGTGCTTTCGTAGAGGGTACCAACATAGAGGTGTAGGATCAAAAGATACCTTTCTAGGTGCCACGGTAACCGAGATATCACCCAGAAAACTTATAACATTGTTTACTCTTAGGGATCTTAAGGGACTACGCTAAGATGAAGTATCCTAGAAGCATTGGGACTGTTGGGCACCGAAAACAATCCTCACCCACCATTTACTAGGACACCCAACATGTGTGCATAGTCGGTTCAGTGCAAGAGCTTCTGTTTGCAACATTTAACATCTGAAAACCTTACACTTACTCAAACTTGACTATTTGGCACTTTTACAAACAATATGAACATGAGAAGACCAATTTAGTCTGGAGAAAACCATAATTTTTTAGAGGGTACCAACATATGAGGTGTATGATCAGATGAGACCTTTCAATGGGCCACGGTGTCTGAGATATCATGCCAAGGGAACTTATAGCTTTTTTTCTCTCAGGGCTCTTAAGGGACTATGCATCCAGAAGAAGTTTCCCAGAAGCACTGGGATCATTGGGAATTAAAACAGTGCCTCCCTAAAGCATTTACCAAGTCATCCCAATGCATGTGCATAGTTGGTTTGGTGCCACGATCTTCTATTTACAAAATATAGCATCAGACAACCTTACACTGACTAAAACTGAACTATTCAACGTAGTTACAAACAAAAGGACCATGAGAAGACTGAATTGAGATGGAGAAAACTGAGACAATTAATTTTTAGAGGGTACTAACACGGAGATGTAGGATTAGATGAGACCTTTCAAGGTGCCATGGAGTCTAGAGAAATCACCCAAGGAATTTATAGCATTTTTTTCTCTCAGGGCTCTTAAGGGACTATGCTCGAGCGAAGTAACCTGGAAGCACCAAGACCATTGGGCACCAAAATGATGCCTCCCCAAGTGTTTACCACATCCTGACATGTGTGTGCATAGTCGGTTTGGTGCCATGAGCTTATGTTTGTAAAATATATCATCCGACAACCTTACTCTGACTCAAACTGAACTATTTGGCGCAGTTACAAACAAAAGGACCACGAGAAGACCAAATTGAGATGGAGAAAACCAAGAGACATATTTTTTATAGGGTACCAACATGGAGATTTAGGACCATATGAGACCTTTCAAGGTGCCATGGAGATCAAGATATATCATCCCAAGGGAACTTATAGTATTTTTTGCTCTCAAGGCTCTTAAGGGACTACGACTTGGATGAAGTAGCCTAGAAGCACCAGAGACCATTGGGCACCAAATTGATTCCTCTCCAACCATTTTACCAGGCCATCCTGATGCATGTGCGTAGTCAGTTTGGTGCCATGAGCTTTTGTTTGCAAAACATAGCATCAGACAACCTTACACTGACTATCACTGAACTATTTGGTGTAGTTACAAACAAAAGGACCATGAGAAGATCAAATTGAGATGGAGAAAACTGAGACAATTTTTTTTAGAGGATATCAATGTAGAGGTGTAGGATCAGATGATACCTTTTAAGGTGCCACAATGTCTGAGATATCACTCGGAAAACTTATATCATTTTTTTGCTCTCAGCTCTTAAGGGACTACACCCAAACAAAGTATCCTGGAAGAACCAAGATTATTGGGCACTGAAATGACACCTCTCCAAGAATTTACTAGGCCATCTTGATGTGTGTGTGTAGTTGGATTGGTGCCACAAGTTTCCTTTTACAAAATATAGCATCTGACAACCTTACACTGACTCAAACTGAACTATTTGGTGAAGTTACAAACAAAAGGACCATGAGAAGACCGGATTGAGATGGAGAAAACCGAGACATAATTTTTTTAAGGTACCAAATGTGGAGGTGTAAGATTAGATGAGTCCTTTTAAGGTGCCACAAAGACCAAGAAAACACTTAGGGAACTTATATCCTTTTTGCTCTCAGGCTCTTAAGGGACTACGCTGATGAAGTAGCTTGGAAGCACCGCGATCATTGGGCACTGAAACGATGCCTCCCCAAAAATTTGGCCATCCCAACGTGTGTGCATAGTGGGTTTGGTTCCATGAGCTTTTGTTTGCAAAATATTGCATCAGTAACCTTGCATTAGAGTTTGAGTAAAAGCTAATGTTTACTTTGATTCTCATCACTTTTTCTCTCACTTTTTTCTCTCTCCCCCCCCTTCTCTTTATCTCTCTTTCTCTCTTACTTTATCTCTCACTCTTGGTGATAAATTTTTATTTTCCTAAATATGCTTTGTATTAATTTTGTTTGAAAGAGATGAATAGACTCTGTGTGCAAGCTAATTTTGTTCTCTAAATTTTAGCATGCAATGGAACATGAATAGACTTGTGTGTAAGAACAGAACTGTGTTTGCTTTGAATATTATTTCATTGGAGTGAAATTAAGTGATACAAATCTGGAATGATGATGTATTACCATTTTAGATAACTCTTGTTGTCATGGTTTAATGATCAAGTGATAAATGCAAACTGTAGAACCAACGTATGAGCGAGCAGAGGATTGTTGATTCAAGAAATTGAGTTCATTGTACAATTTTTAGTAAGATAGGAGTCAAAAAGGAGTGGTGAAGATCATAAGAATTATGTTTGAGGTCTTGGAACCAAAAACCAACTTTTTGATAGCCAAATGTTGCCTCTTGAGATCCACAATGAACCACAATCAAGGTTTAGGAGGGTTTGTAGTCTTGAAGCATGAAATCAAGGAATTATTTCATAAGATTTGGAAGGAACAATATTGAATAGGTCCCTCAACTATTAAAAGAATAATTTTTGAGTTTCATTTTTGGAAGAGTGAGATTTCCTTGCCAGTACAGTGGGACAAGGCTAGTAAGTGCTTCAAGAACAAAAAGTGAAAAGGTGAGCTCTAAGGAGTTGTAGAAGGATTTAGAGTCTGAGATTTTGGGAGAACCTTATAGATGGAAAAATTGAATTAATGAAGCTTGTAAGAATTTCTGGGTATCTTTATATCCTTCTATCCATGCTTTTTTCAAGATACATTGTCTTAAGAGGCATAGTTGATGGTTTTGGCAATATGAACAACAGTGGTTTTTGGAGCCTTATGAATCAAGTTATTGATGGTCCTAATGCTTTTCTGAGGTGTTAAAATAGGGGAGAAGACTAAGAAGCATTGAAGAATTTAGTAGGTGCATGATGAGACAAGAACTAGTATAAAGAGACCAAGAGAAAGAATAAGCACAAGGTAAATACAAGAGTAAGTGTTGTATGAAAATCACAATCACATAAATAATGAATATGGATGCTTATCATGTTATTATTATGAAACCACTCTAGAATGAAACCACAAACAATTTATAAAAATTCAGTAATATATCTTATTTAATTTAAATTGAAACTTTGAACCTAGGTTTAGAAAAGGTTCTCTAAACATATACACATTAATAAATTCAATGAATAATTACTCAGATTAGATAACGCTTCATACATGTTATATAAATATTGATTTCCAAAGTTTCATGCATATTATACATCGAAAACACTAGTATCCAAGACCAATAAATGAATAAATATCTGTAGTGTCTTATATTGTCAAGTGCACATCATATTAGTTTGGATATAATTATAATCTCAAAAATGTAAGGTCTCATAACAAAATATCGAGTTCCAAATAATATTAATGTGCACAATAAATATAAAAATGTGAATAGGTCATATAATATCAAGTCAATGCCATATAGACATACATATAATGTTGAAATTGCATACAATGCCATGCACATAGGCATACAAAATAAATGTCATAAAACACACACACACACACACACACACACACACACACACACACACACACACACACACACACACACACACACACACACGCACGCACACACACACACGCACACATGCACACATGCACACACACACACACACACATACACACACACCCTATTCATCAAAATATATTCCTCTCTTTTCCTTTCTCAAAGAAGGCCCTCCCTTAGACATAGATGGAGATATGTGAGATGACTTTGGATCCTCCATGGTTTGACTACGAGTCTTCTTGAGATCAAAACTCAACTGTTGTTGAACCTACAAATGTAAACAAATTTGTTTTGTCAAAAATCAATGTATAAGTTTTCAATATGTATAAGACCATGCTAATGAAGCTATTTACATGTAGATATACTTACCACAATCTCTAGATCACGCTAAATCTACATCTCACACTCAGTTGAGTCAACAGAAGCTACTGGATCACAAACGGGGTGTCAAAATGATGAGTGTGAATAGTCCACACCCTCAAAGTAAAAATGGAAGGGGTTGAGCCCTACATACACATAAGATTACAAAATAAAACATCAAAATTAGCTTATAGAACTATATTAACAATAAATGTTTTGAATGCATATCAATATACAACTGTTTTTTTTACTAATTTGCACCTATTTTTTGCCTATGAATCATATGAACAGGGCTGCTACCTGTCATGGGTAACTCCTGCATATACACAATGCAGTCACGTTGATTATCAAAATGATGTTACAATGAAGGAAATTATTAAAATAATTGAACATAATATGAATTACACGAGCTATCTAACAAAAATACATAGTTTGTATACGTCAGTGTGTTGCTATGCAATTGAAATCACAATAGCAACACCTTTCTCTACTCCTCACAGAGATGGTGGTGTGTCTAGTGAGGTCATCAACTTTATAAAAAATATATCATTTAAGTTAGTTGAGCATTTATAATATATATACAAGAACATACATATATAGACATATATTTGAGTTTAAAAGTTATATATATTTACATACCTGAAAATTTTACCCGATTAAAATTCTAAATTACCTTTGTGAATGTATGCATAGCCATGGTGCTTGCAACTTATGGTTGGGATGATGACACCCCTCTCACGTGTTGTAATATTAATGCATGTACATGTACATATGTATGTGTAAGTTAAAAAAATTGACCAAGTTCAAATACAAGTATTTTAAAAATTTAACATATATATAAGTAAATCAAGTACTCAAATATTTTTGTAACATGTAATAAAAAATTAAAAAATACATGTGAAGGTGTCATAGATGTCTGAAATCCAAATTTATCACTAAAAAAAGTGTCAGACATGGCCACATTATCATGTGTACCACCAACAACAACTCCACCAACACCAGGCTGCATGAAAGTATCATCCTCATCGGGTCCCAAGCATATGCTGCCCCAAGACGTGCAAAGATGTGGCCTCATCCTACTACTACCTGGAGGAATAATCTGTCTACCTCCACCAACATTAGTATTAAAAATCTCCCTCGTATGTCAGACAAGGGTATTAGAGAGCACCTGAAGCGCGTGCGATGTATCAATCTCTACTGTCTCCTTCACTACTACAGGGACAATCTCAGGATGAGGGTATTTTTGTGTGGGGACTCTACCATGTTGAATAGGTTCACATTGTGCACCTGATCTAACATGTGCAGAGCCTTTTCCTCGGCCCTGAAACTCATGGTAGTCAAAATTGTTCAGGATCTCGTTGAGGATAAACTCGCAATAGAGTTTCCTCAAAAAGTATAGGGGGACCTCATTGTTATTGCAAGTTGGAATATCAAATACCATCTATCATCTGTCCAAAAAAATATTTTTTATCATATCATTATGGGGTTTGTGAATAATTCACATATGTGGTCTTTTGTAATTTGTTTTTTCTTTACATCAGCATATGATAATTCATTAGCATAATATTCTCTATAATGATCTCTATAAGATGTCCAATGATCAATTTGACTCATTTCCATGTCAACCTCAGCCAATAATGCCTCCAATGTGTTTGAAAGTGAGGCATGGTGGGGTTTTGTAGAATGGGGATCCCTCATTGTTTTAATTAATTCCTCAATTTCAAATTTATTTTCCACTATATGGGTTGTTAAATCCTTCTAACTACCTAGGGGATGTTCAAAAATTATAGGAGGTCTAGGAGGGTTGACATGATTTTTAGGGTTTTGTTGTGGTTGAGGTGGAACTATAACAATAAAAAAACATCAATTTAATTAAAATCTATAATATAATTACCAAATTTCAATGTAATTCAATTAATTTTTTTCCTTACCTCTTCTTGCTCTTTCCATGGAACCATTATCAATTCCAATATTCACGGTGATTTGGAGATGATATTGGGAGCTAACTAGTTGAATATGAAACACGATTGCAGGTTTTTGTCTCAAATTTGAGTTTGGGGGAAATGAAAATGAGAAAGGGCTCAATTTTTTTTAATTCATAGATTCACATAATGCGTACGCATTCCATCTTCATGAATTACCAAACCAAAATAAACATAACACGCATGTGTTATTGCAAAAGGTGTACAATTTTGCTTATGTTTGCATTTGTGTCTATTTTTTGTCCCCCCAGATTGGTGTACTTGCCCTTAAATTCACGTCATGAGAAAATTTGGTGTGAAGAGACTCTTGGTAATGCAATACTTCTCTATCACGAATTTAGACATAGCTAGCTAGGTGGGGATTGTCTAAAGCATAACCATCATCATAATCTGATGTGGAGGCATCTACCATACAAGAATCGACTATGGTCTCTAGTCGTACCACATGCTCTAGTGATGGAATTTTTGTACACGAGATGACTACGGGAACCGAAGGCTTCTTATGACATGAATGAGGCCACAAACAATGAGTTAACTAGGATACGATAAACCTAGAAAGATAAGAAGTATTTATTATAAGCGTGATATCATCATGCTCATCATCATAATATTTTAAGAGATTGGGAGGTGTTCACCCAACCAATTCAGGATGACTGACATTGCCATGAAGAGAATTTATAGGATAGTTAAAACGTTGATATTCCCGAAAGTGGATTGGTGATAGTTCATCTAGTGTTGGGAGCTTGTATGCCCTGTTTTTTCGGAGCATGTCATAGTTCCAAGGATTAGAGTCTCCTTGAATCTTATAAATAGCTCCTTGGTGAGTGAACTTGACACAATGACACATAAAAGAAGAAATGGCACACATTCGATGATTCCAAGGTCATCCTATGATAATATTACAAGATGAAGGAAAATTAAATACCATGAATTTGACATAGATAATCCTAGAAGGGATGGTGATGGGTAACCAAATACACCCATATGAGGCATCCGTCGGTGATTTTAACCTCAGTAAGTGGTACATGTATATTTCAAGTTATCTACGGAATAACCGAGATCTTTAATGAATTTTTATGAGGCCACACACTTGTCAGATATTTTTTCAATGAGATCACACTTGACCATAGTGTGACCAATTTGAATTGAGATGAAGAGAGGTGGATCATCTATGCAGAGAAAGAACTCATCATGGATCATGGAGGTTATCGGGAAGTAAATGTAAGAGTGAGCATCCATGGTAAGGTTGGTATGAATGGACAAATCCTCACACTTTCAATGGATACTTTCCTATAATCCATATAATGTGAGGCTCTAGCCCAAAGAGGGAGGAAAGGGAATGTTCATGTCAAAATACGTTTTCATGAGATGCTCACAGTGATGAGGTGACATATACATGAGTTATATGAAGGGTACTTGACTAGGAAGTTGGGAAAGTAATTCAAAAGGACCCCATTCATCATGACTATGTTGTACAGTAGGTTGAGAGTGTCGGTAGTCCTCAGAAATAGAACTAGAAGAAGCAGGTGTGATGAAGGAGACTTGAAAAAAAAAAATCTCACCCCTACTCCATCGGCCTTGCAAGTTTTATTTTCATAGGCGTTGATGGTGTCTGTAACCTAAAAAAATAGATTCATGCACCATCGGTCCTATAGAAGATTTTTCACATGGTTTGATGGTGTCTATAGCCTAATAAATAGATTTATGCATGATTTTCCTTGTAGAATATTTTTCACAGGGGCCGATGCAATATGGAGGAGGCAAATATTTACTTTGGGAAGTCTTTTTTGAGACACATAAGGATATATAACCTTGCGAGTTAGAGGTTGGAATGATGTGGGATATTCAGGTTCTACATAATCTATAACACACTTCACATCATTAATTACAAATGTATTTTCGAGAGTATAGTCTGTGTCAACTACATTAGTCATAACATGTTCTTGTTTCTTATAAATTTCAACAACATTATGGTTAGGAATAGGATTAGAGAATATTTTTAGCTTCTCTTTATCTTAGTTGATAGCTTTGTGATGATATTTTTTGTTGTGCCACATCAAGGGATTTGACTACTTAAGTCAAACACTCTTGAGTGATGATATCGTGGTCAAATTGGGAATCTAGGAAAACATTGATGGAAACCGTTCATAATACACATTATTTTTCATGAGATTGACCCCAATTATCATGTCACCAACAAAATTTACCCTCATCATGCCATTGAGGAATAGGTTGAGAAGGATCCAAGATCATGATTAATGGATTAGGTAAGTGATTTTTCAACTCTTCCTTGTTTAATGATTGATGATAATTAGGCTGATTTTTATTGTTGTTAGTTTGTTGATCAATGTCGAAAATAGTCATATTCGAAGAAGTGAAAAGAGGAAGAGTATCAAAGACTCCATCTTCTGTCATGTTATTGTTCTTAAAAAATAAATGGATTTGGACTTGTTTGTTAGGTTTCATCTTAGGAGGAGATTTCTCAAATTTTCACATGAGATAATCTTGTCTTTTAGCTTGTTCAAATGCTTCTTCTAGAGAGGTGGGAGATAAGGACCTGACCTTATACTGAAGGAGAGGTTCAAGAGCTCGTAATAAAAGATGAAAGAGGATATCATTAGGAATATTGTTTTCTGCTCTTGTAGATAAGGTCTTCCAATGCGTGATGAAAGCTTTTTCCGATTCATTTTCAGATTGTTTGCTATTAATGAAAACATTGATATTGTTCTTAGGTAGATCATGATATTGAAATTCATTTACTAAGGTTATCACCAAGGATTATAACTTAACTATGGAATTAGGAGGTAAAGCATGATACCAATCCAAAGCATCTCCGGTAAGAGTCTCAACAAAAATTTTGGTGGCAGTGTATGAATTGGTTCTGATCCATTCCTTGTAAATGTTACTGAAAGCCTT
Source organism: Taxus chinensis (assembly GCA_019776745.2). Lineage (NCBI taxonomy): Eukaryota > Viridiplantae > Streptophyta > Pinopsida > Cupressales > Taxaceae > Taxus > Taxus chinensis. Next base: position 811,649,355 of record CM034148.1, read on the forward strand.
GATGTGAAGGGTGGAATCAGTGGACTTGTCATAGGAATTAGAAGTAGCAATGCCACCAATGTCCATGTTAGAAATGTAATATGTTAAAGGCTCTTGTTGGATTGCCCTTACGAACTTGTTTTGGATAGGGGGTTGGGTGATGGGTACCCCATTAGGCCCATTTAATAAAGGAGGGGGGTGGTGCCCCAAGATCCTATTGTAGGTTGGTTGACTATTTAAGCCATGTTGGATTGCATTTGAAGGAATTGAGCCATAGTAGAGGATTGTTGTTGACTCATCCTATCAATAAGTTGGATAATGAGGTTAGTAGGGTCAAAATTTGGAGGTGTTATTAGTTCAACCTACTTCTGGACCTTTCCCATTTTCTACCCTATTGTCAAGTTGCTTAAAGATAAATTCAAGGAGACGTTTTCTAAGCATTTCTTCCTATTCATCTTTGTATTGAGGAAACTAAGTGAGGAATTTATGAATCTCGGGAGGATGATAAGAAGTATTTTCATTTTTATTTTCTTCTTCTTCATCCTCAAGTGAGCCATTGCAATGGGTAGAATGATTCTTTCTAAGGGATTCTACGACACAACAGTCAATGAAAATTATAAATTCATCTTCAGGATGAAATTCTTCAGGAAATATCTGCACAATAGAATCAAAATACCCCAGGCCCAAATATTCCATGATGAAGTGATGATATGGCTGAGAAAATGCATTGAGATGGAACTTACAAACACAATCGTTCATGTTGGAAATTTTACACAGGGGTCAATGGCGTTGAGAATTAAATTTGGAGAAACAAAAGGGATCATCCATTCAAGAATTTTTGCATAGGGGATGATAGTGTCTGAATATAATTATGCCGAAACAAACAGGATTGCCCCTGGGCGATGGTGTTTGTGGTGACTAGTTTTTGAGATTTTTATGATCTTTGGTGGTTTGGAATGAAATCAAGATTGAAGATGGTTTCTTTTAACGAGTTGTTCGAGATTAGGAGGTTTGTAGGATTCACATCGATTTCACCAGAGATGTATGGTGAGCCAAGAATGTATTTCAATGGCTTATGGTCCTAAGTTTTTCGTTCTACAAGGGTATTGAGGCAACAAATAAGAGACACACATGAACCATCATATAGTGGATTGATTTAAAGGGGCTATAGCGAGTGCTAAGGTCACATATCCAGAGGGCAGTAATCCCTACACTAGGTCAACCTAGGGTTTCCAAGGCCCGTAGTTAAGATAGAGGATAGTACCATCCTAGGATATTGGTAAATGGGGGAGAGCTATATATCGATAGTGGATAAGAAAAACATGCACAATATAACTGAAATATAAGTAAGGGAAAGGTAAGGAGCTAATCAAATAAGAGCATTATGCTAACTAGTATCAATGTACATGTAACACAAAGCTAACATAGAACAACAGGGAACGGAAATGGACTAACCTATGCAAAATGACAAAGAGAGTTATAACACTTACCTGTGGGGTGGTCGATAAAGCATCTATCTCTCCAGAGAAGCAACACACCGAGAGAGAATCGTTATTGGTTGGAGAAGGGGAACACTGTTCTTGTCCTAGAGTCACTATAGATGACCCAGTCATGCAAGTTATCCAACCAAGAAGAAGAGTGTAAGATCCAATCCAAGTCAAATGCAAGATAAACCAAGGGAAAAGTGAGAAAATGCAAAGTTGGCATAAGAGAACAAAGCGAATGATAATTCCTATGATTTTGGGTTCCTTCTTCCTTTCCTTATGAAATGTCAAAGTGTGGTGTGTGTATATACGACACAGGGAAAATTTTAGTGGTGAATATTCATAATATGGAGAATATTCCATTTTTGAAATTTTGAAAAGTCGAATTTTTTGGCACGGGCCAGTGACCTATTCACCTAAAAATTACACTTTAATTTTTTTTAGGGGTTGGCTTTGCCTACCCTTGAAAAATATCCCCTATATAAACCTAGATTATTCACCAGGTAGAACACTTCTACTTCACATTTTTCAACAATATGATATATCCCGTATTATAGACGCGCGACAAGGGGGTAAGTTATTGATGCGCGACAAGGAGGGTTTGCAAACAAGGAGATACTGTAGATATTGACACATAGTAGACGCATGACAAATATTTTGTTGACAATCGACATGGAGTTTTTTTCGATGAGCAAGAAGAGGGCAGAGGTTGCAGATGCGCGACAGGATATTTGTTGTCGCCCGTCAACAGACCTTAGTGACGTGCGTCACTAAGGCCTATTGATGCGCGTCACTAAGGCCTGTTGACGCGCGTCACTAAGGCCTATTGACGCACATCACTAAGTCCTGTTGACACGCGACAAGGATGTACAACAGATATTGATGCATAGTAGACGCACGACAAAGAGTTTGTTGATGCGCGACATGGATATTTTTTGATGAGAAAGCAGAGGTCGGAGGCTGCAGACGCACGACGGAAGATTTTGCTATCGCGCGTCAAAAAAATGTAATGACGCGCGTCAAAAGACCTTAGTGACACGCGTCAATAGACCTTAGTGACGCACGTCAATAGGTCTGTTGATGCGCGTCATTGCATTTTTTGACGCGCGACAACAAAATCTCCCGTCGTGCGTCTGCAGCCTTCTGTCGCAGTGCTTGATAATCATGTGAAATTTTTTCATACAACCCCCAAAAAATTCACCTTCCCGTGAAACCGGTTCTGGGGATATTCGCCAGGTATTCTCCACCTCCGATTTCCAGGAGGTCTCTTAAAATGAACCCTGATACGACACCATTGCCCGTGGGTAATGGTGTCATCTAGGGAAAAACCTAACACCAATACCATCACCCATAGGCGATGATGTCGGCCAAGGATGTCTAAATGCCATGTGAAGTGAAAAAGAGGTATCATGGATCAAATATGTGGAGGAACAAGGTGCCAAACGGTGAAATGCAAGCAAGGTGTCGAGAGTGCAATGTGTATGAGACATAAAGAGACAAGGGTAACTAATGCAAAGATAACTAAGGATGGGACCACATAGAAATACTCTCTCTTTGTGTTGTCTCTAACCCATAATGACTATGTCAATATTCATACCCCATTCCATATAGGCCCCTTAAGGCATCTGCTCAAGAAATAGATGCATTGGTGACCCTTATCTGCACAAAGGAAATTGCTAGTAACAGGTTTTGAATGATGAAAACTGAAAAATTCGGTGTACAGACTAGTCACTCAACATTTGGTGATTAGAGATGAGGTTGATTTTGGTAATAGTAGAACTAGCCTCATAAAAATGAGCCAAAACAACCAAAGATAAGAAAAGGGGGGATATATGCACAAAAACTTAGACACCCAAGTCACCACAAGGAAATAACAAATCTTCCACTTGTGATTGTTAGGAAAAAAATGTAGTGTTAACATTATTAATATGTGTATGATTGATATTATCAAGGATATTATAAATGTGGTTGTAATAACAACTCGTATTATGAGTTGTTTAGTATTTTATTGTTTGCATGATTTTTGGTTGTTAAACCAAACTCATGTAAATAAGTGGTAAAATATTTTATGGGTGAATTTGGTTAGGCTTGACTCCACCTTATTAGGAGCTCTCATAGCCTATAAATTTATATGTTGTATATTGAATAGTTTACAGATTATTGTGTACAAATTGCTCTTACCTATCATAGATAATATAGTAAATCAAATATGAAACACTATGTTAAACAAATTAGAGTTCATAGTATCGTGCCATTATCGGTCAATCATATGAAGAATATATGAAAATGACATCTTTGTGTTATGATGAGTATTTTGAACCATGAACCTTTTAAAAATGATGACTTGGTGTGAGTGTCAACATTTTTTCTGAGGTTGGGGCCTAATCCAATGGCATAGGTTGTTGTAGTATCGGTAAATCAATACCAATTTGGAAAATGGAGATGGAGTGGGGACAATAGGAAAAAGATCATGAGGGATTGGTGGGGTCTGGTTTGTGTGTGATGGATACAAGCAATGATTGAAGGCAGTAGTAGGGAGTTGTCACTTCTGTGAGTTATTAAAAAATAATTTCTAACCTTAACAACTGCAAAGGATGCCTGCAGTCTTGCCACCGTCTATCCAATAATGAAATCTGCTGCCAATTTCGGAGAGGAAGATTACTCAAAATAATTTAGAGGTTGTCTCTCCGTTGCCTTCTCCTCAAAGAAACACTTCATTATTCCTGCGTGGTCAAAAACCATTCAACCAAGGTATGCATTAACAATCCACCCTCTCTCTGTAATTTTCCTTCTGGAAAAACATACGTAAGTATTATCGTTACCCTCTCTCTATGTAATTTTCCTTGTTATTGTTACATTTCCCAATGGGGAGCTCAAGGAATCCATTAAACTTAGTTTGAGAGAGAACTACCATTCTTGAGAAGTTTGTTTCATTTGGCCTTGCAAGAAATACTTTGTTTCCTACCTTATATAATGCAAATTACAGTAAACACTGTGTGGATTACTATTACCTGTGAGTTTGTACGGTACATATGAATATGTAAGTCTTTAATTTTTTTGTACTATTTTTATAAGCCCGATTCCTTCCACCAATTACTCACTTCAGCAGAGGTTGAAGTTATAAACAGTGTGAACTTGTCGCTGCTATTAATTATCACATATGTATGCATAGTTAAATTTTTTATCATAAAATTAAAATTTCAACAAAATTTTCTAAAAATTGTTGAAGTACATGGTAACTTGTGGCTGATGTTAATTATTATTATTATCTATTGTGGGTGAAACTTGCACAACACAATCAGTGGATATTTTTTCTCAAACGATAAGGTTTTTCAAATAAAATTAAATAAACAATTTCTTGTTTTAATGTTTTTGTTTTGGAATTCACTTTGCTTTCTTAGTATGAAAGCCAATCAGTATCATCTTCTACATCAACATCCTCAACATTTTTTGGTTCTATTTCCTTCTTAAAAAAATTGTTAATATATATGCTAATATATACTTATGTCAACGTTTTTATTTTGTTTTCACTTTGTTTAATATTGAATTAATTAATTTTAATTAGATTAACTCTAATTTTAATATTATAAGAACATTAAAAAGAACAAATGTCTCTAAAGGTGTAAGGATGACTATGAACAAATTGGAAGTGGTGTAGATATATGATTCTTGTAGAGAGAGCTAACTAATACGTTTTATGGGGTAATCCAAAGGAGAAAGTACATGTCAAAAAAGCTTAGTATATGTCAAATTAGTCAGTATGTCTCAAATGATGCCAAAAATGATGTTGCCTAGTGCCTTTGAATAGAATTTTAGGTTACTCATACGATTCTGACACCTTTTAGAACCATCCACAAAGTCTCGACATGTTTTCTTGTGCTACTTATTAAATCAAATGGTATCGATTTTATTTTTCACCTTTCCCTTCTCTATCCATTGAAGTCAGTCATGTGCACTAATTTAGCCAAATTTTGAATTGAATTTTATAAATAAACAAACTATTAGGTTTATTTGATCATATTGAATTGTATTAAAAACAAATTTTTACCGCTTATATGGTTACATATTATGTGTTGACTTATTATTTCTCTGTGTACTTTGAGGGGTATAAGAAATCACAAGGGCTAACACTAACCTTATATGTAGAACCCTTACCAAACAATGACCTATTCTAATGTTATATGATTTTGTAATTTTTAAAATTCTAAAATTTGAAGTTGAGTGATCATGGTAGAAGGCGAAAACAAGTGAACATGATCATAGACATGTTAATAAATTGCAAGTCCTGAATTTGACCGCATATGGTGACTAGGACCATCCTTACAGTCCTAAAATTGACCACGATTGTCCAAATTGTCCCACATTTTCACATTTTGAGACCATATTTGGTTGGTGATGGTAAGATATTATGAAATTCACATACACAAGGTCAAATTATGGTTAAAAAAACTCATAAACGACTCAAAATCCCTTGTTCATCATTCTTAAAAACTAAGAGCCTTCTATATGCTATATCTAATTATGTATTTCATTATGCACATTATAAAGTATTCTACATGTTTTACAATGCTTAATTTGAGATCATGCATATATGTATGTGTTTTATAATAGGAATATTTTTAGATGACAAACAATGGGGATCTTTGTAATCGTGACAACTTTTCTAATTATATCGACTTAACAAAGTAAACTGTAATAGTAAACTTATTCTTAAGCAATATCCAAATATGCTGGCGGAGATTGTGTCCAATACCTAATTTTGATAGACTGCAAGACGTTATTTATATTTTTAAAAAAAACGTGTGCATGATTCAATCATATAAGAGAATTATTCAGCCCTTTGGGGAAAGCAAACCGCATATGCTTGAACAACAAACAACATCATAAACCTCTTATGGAAAATATTAATTGTGCTCAAACTTTATAAAAGCAAATATCAATACGGAAATGCTGATATGATTTATATCGATTATAAAAGTAAATATAGAAATAGCGATGTGATGGTCACTCGATTGCATTTAGTTAAAAAAGAGTTTCAATGGGGAAGTTCACGGACCAAATTTTCTGCTCTCTCCCTACCAAACCATTGTAGCATTGAATCAACTTCTTTGACTGAAAGCTTAAAAGTAAATAGTATGATTACATAATTGCCTTCTAATGGATGAATTGGGTTGAACATATCTCCAATCATACGTGGAAATGGTGATGTTTGTGGTTAGATATGTGGGCATTTCCACATCAAATGGTTAAGTATTCATAACACATTTAATTGGGTTTATATGGCTGGAAAAAAAATTAGACTTAATTAATTCTTAATGATTCATAACAATAATGATAAGTGTGGTGTTACAAGAGAAACTGGAAGACATTGATCATGTATTGATGATATAGAAATTTATGGTTTTTTGTCACGAAGAAAAACCTACAAAAATATAAGAAAACAATTTTGAAGCTATGCACTCTAGGGCCGTGACAATGATGTTCTAGACAAATTGATTAGAATTTATTTTGCCTTTGACAACTAATTTTTCATATTCTCACCTACTTAACACCATGTTTAGTTTTATGAAACTTTTTTTCAATCAGTGGGAGATCACTCTTCTTACCTTAACTCTAATTATGTTGTGTTTTGTTTTGGGGATATAGGTTCCACATAGCTTGCTTCATATAATCTCTCTTTATTATTCACAATATTGAAAACAACAAATCAAGTATAATACAATGATTCTTTGCCCAAATAAATTAATGCAATGCAATTTTTCTCTATTACGAATTTTAGTGCTTCAATTAACGATCTAATGAATCCTTGACTTCTCTAAAATGCTAAAAGATTTCCTTCTCTAAGATATTGATAATAATAAAATGCTTGGATAGATAGATGTTAGATCCCTATATTCACTAGGGTGCATGTGTATTCAGAAATAATTGGAATTTCTATTAGGGTCTTATTGGTGCGTGACCTCCTATGGTCAAAAAGCATGAAAAAGGAGGGATGAAGGTCAATTGATTTGAGTGAAGGAGATAAGGGCACGATATCACCTTATCCAACTAATGCATTTCAATTTCCTTGCATGCCAGGACCGTGGAATCCATGTTCTAGACATAGGGAGCGATAAATGGAGGGAAATGGATGGATGAGGTTAGGTTAAAGCTAAAGTGTACAAAAGATGAGAGGATATCACCTAAAGTCAAAAATTTGTGCTCATAAAATCCAAATTTTGAACATAAAATCAAAAAGACACAAACACTAAATAGAAACGTACACTGTAACGACTAAGAAATGCATAGGAGCATTTTTTTGAATGTCTACAATTTTCCTCTCTTGATGTGTGTGTGTGGGTGTATAGGCATATCAAAGTAAAAGAAGAAAATGTGCATGAATTTAGGATTGTGTGTGCCTTGAATCTCCCAAAGAGTATTACCATATACTTCCAATATGCTTGCAAGATCATCTATATTTACACAAGTCCCATTATCAAAAATATGTCAAAATCTAGAGAGAAAAAATTGAAAATGACACATATGATTTTGCTGAGAATTTGAGGAAATCGCTATATGAGCTCTTTACTTGTCATTACATTCTTAGTGAAGACTAGTGTCTCTAAATGATTTGTGTCATGTCGTCATACATTTATGGATATAATCTTTAGTTTTATGAAACTTTTTTTCAATCAGTGGGAAATCACTCTTCTTCCATTAACTCTAATTATGTTGTCAAATCTAGCCCTAAAGAAATGTGTGTTTTGTTTTGGGGATCTAGGTTCCACATAGCTTGCTTCATATAATCTCTCTTTATTATTCACAATATCGAAAACAACAAATCAAGTATAATACAATGATTCTTTGCCCAAATAAATTAATGCAATGCAATTTTTCTCTATTACGAAATTTAGTGCTTCAATTAACGATCTAATGAATCCTTGACTTCTCTAAAATGCTAAAAGATTTCCTTCTCTAAGATATTGATAGTAATAAAATGCTTGGATAGATAGATGTTAGATCCCTATATTCACTAGGGTGCATGTGTATTCAGAAATAATTGGAATTTCTATTAGGGTCTTATTGGTGTGTGACCTCCTATGGTCAAAAAGCATGAAAAAGGAAGGATGAAGGTCAATTGATTTGAGTGAAGGAGATAAGGGCACAATATTACCTTATCCAACTAATGCATTTCAATTTCCTTGCATGCCAGGACTGTGGAATCCATGTTCTAGACATATGGAGCGATAAATGGAGGGAAATGAATGGATGAGGTTAGGTTATAACTAGAGTGTACAAAAGATGAGAGGATATCACCTAAAGTTAAAAATTTGTGCTCATAAAAGCCATATTTTGAACCTAAAATTAAAAAGACACAAACACTAAATAGAAACGTCCACTATAACAACTAAGAAATGCATAAGAGCATTTTTTTGGATGTCTACAATTTTCCTCACTTTGATGTGCATGTGGGTGAATATGCATATCAAAGTAAAAGAAGAAAATCTGCATGAATTTAGGATTGTGTGTGCCTTGAATCTCTCAAATCATATTACCATATACTTCCAATATGCTTGCAAAATCATCTATATTATCAAAATATGTCGAAATCTAGAAAGGAAAAATTGAAAATGACACATATGATTTTGCTGAGAATTTGAGGAAATCCCTCTATGAGATCTTTACTTGTCCTTACATTATTGGTGAAGACTAGTGTCTCTAAATGATTTGTGTCATGTCGTCATACATTTATGGATATAATCTTTAGCATCAAAAAATAAAATCTAAACTAAAATATAAGTTTTAGCTATAAAAAATGTTGAAAATATCTCAAATGTGCCCCTTTGTGGGACAAAGTGTTGTGTCTTGAGTATATCCATTTTATGGTATGAGAAAAATATGAATGGCCCCTTTGTAGAAGCAATTGCAATTCTTGTGCCATTACGAGACTATGGAATGTGGATGATTAAAATGAGTGAATACATGCCCCCTTTTGGGATTTGTCATGAACTTGTGAATCACACATCTCAAAAGAAAAGGATTACGCATGTGTCATGTGAAAAATAGGAAACTAAATTAGTGATGAATACCAAATAAAGATATGGACCTAGAAGCATGTAAGTTATTAATAGATTGCCCTATATATCCAATCATATGATCACTTGATAATATCAAGAATAAAATGCTCTTGTGTAAGGAAGATGAAATAATTACAACACATAGAATGATACACACCAATGTAGGAAAAATATATGCAATATAGGACATAGAGTTATGTTCCCCTATGACACCCCTATGATCCATATAAACTAGCATAGATATTCCACTATTAACTCATTCACATAAATATGTATGCATTGTCCTAGCATATGTTTGATCCATAATTTGTTATATTACTTCATCAAGTAATCTAATAATCACAAATGTCTTATGAATTATAAAGAAAATATTTTTTTTTGTATATTGAACTGAAACATTATGAAATGCTAACAAAACAAACAAATAAAAAAACATAAAATGCCCAAAAATCCAAGCTCTACCCTAGAGAAATATAATATGGGATAACCCTAAAAGAGTGAGGGGTTGTCTCTTTTTTCCATGATCTCTTTGATATAGAACATATTCCACTACCTTCCAAAGACCTCGATAACCATTCTTTACAATTTACAAGTTAATTACTCCGAGATCAAATCCCAATGGTAAATGTCATGTCTATACCAAGCAAGTTTAACCTCCACTTAAGAGAGGCTATAAAAGTAAAAAAAAATTAAGTGCCTTACTAAGCGCCCTTGTTTAGAGTGGACTTACATTAACAAGTTAATTGGCACAAGATTAAATCCCAATAGAAAATTACATGTTTATACCAACAAAGATTAAACCTCTCCTCGAGAGTCTATAATAAGCCAAAAAATAAAATGCCTTACCAAATACTCTTGTTTCGGATTTTTTTATGACATGACTTCCCAACGTCCTGGACAATTCCGGGATTGAATTTCCATTTCAATCTTGAAAATTTGACTTCAAATATAGTTTATATTAAATTAAATATGAGAATTATATTGAAAGATAAGAGACCATATATGCATTCGAAAAGCTAATGATATAGAAACTTGTTAAAAGAAAATATGGTATGATTGATATTGATATTAATAACAATAATAAATCTTGAAATAGTGATGTGATGGTCACTTGATCACTTTTAAAAAGAGTTTCATAAGGGTATTTCAAGGACCGTATTTTTCTGTTTTTCTTTCCTACCAAACCATTATAGCATTGAATTAGCTTTTCTATTTGAAGCCTTTTAATGGATGAGCAGGGTTGAACATATTTCCAATCATGCATGGAAATGGTAATGTCTGTGGTCAAATGGGTTGGCACTTCCACATCAAATACTTTTAAGTGTCCATAAAAAATTTAATTAGGTTTAAATATTTTTAAAAATTAGCAGAACGTCTACTGGAGGACGGAGAAATGAAGGAAGGAGGTCGAACAATGATCTTTCATCAGCCATTAGCAACACAGTTACATATCTGATTTGGTGACATGTTTGAGTGTGGTGTTCTACAAAGTATGCTATTGATATGTTAAAGAAAATCATAGGTATGAAATTTGGGAAAGAAGCATGTTCGAAGAAATATGTCTCTTGGGGGGAGAAGAAGATTTTGAGGTAAATTGAAAATGGATTTTTGTCCAACTAGTTTGAGAGCGCTAAGAAAGTCTAAGAATCTTAAAGATTTAGAATTTGGGAGTTTGGGGAAAGTTGTCTGAAAACATTTCCAATGGATTGTTGCTCACGGCTAAGCCTTTACGATGGTAATGAGACAACTTGATGGATTTGTACTTGCTTTAAGGAGTGTTTTCAAGGAGTAACATTACAAGATATGTTACTTTCTCTAATGTTCATACTAAGGGGAGAATGTTAAGAAGTTATTAGTGTTCACATGTATATTTGTGTGGGTAATATTTTTTTTTATTATTATTGGTAAATAGTTTTTTGAAAGGGATTATACCCTTGTACAACATGACTCAAAAGCCAGATATAGCCAGAGTAACATAACCAAAGAGGATCAGAATCCAAATATGAACAATAAGCCCAACGGCAGAAAACAATCTGCCAAGAGAAGCCTACAACCAGCAATCCAACAACAGAAACATAGCTAAAAAACAACTAAACAACACCTAAACCACAGAACAGCTACCCAACAGCTACATAATAGACCAATAGCCTAGATAAAATGATAAGAGCTAGCAAAATCTTCATTCAGCTACAAAGTAGCATCTTAATTACTACTATTTTCAATTCGAACAATTTTCTTCTTAGTACGAACCATAATCCATTCATCCATAGATTTGTGTAAGGGAATGAGAACTTCAGAATCCTTAATTGGCTAAAAAGTATTGTATGAGCAAGGAGATCGAGGAATATTCTCCTTATCTACTGTGAACTTTCTTGTTTCAGTGATTCTGATACTTTGTGTCTCCTCCCCAGATGACTCTTTATTTGCAATTTTGAGCTCATTCAAAGGAGTTTCAAGGAACGACTCCAGCATTTCATCCTTCTCAGCAACAGGGATATTCAGAGGATCGAATCTCAAATGTTCTGGGAGGGCATTTTACCACTAGTTAGCGTTCTCCTTGTTGTGTTTTATCATTTCACAATTAACAACAGAATGTCCTAGAGAGAAAAAATTCCTACATCTAAAAGGTAGGCCCTTGAAGTCCAGAGGTCGAGTCCAAGTTTGATTTTGCACCTTTAGCTCAATATGAGCTAGAAGATCCTTAGAGGTATCAACCTCAACAAGAATTCTTGCATAAGTTGTATGTGTGAATTCAGAGGTTTGGGAGTCTATGTTAGTGATGTTGCCCAATGTATTGCCTATGGCTATCAGACATTTTTGATCCCAAAATTACAGGGGAAGGTGGGGTAATCTGATCCAAATCGGTTTGTGTGAGAAATATTCAGTGAGAGGGTTGAAGGATGGGAACCAGGGTTTTAAAATAAGGTATTTTTTCTGGTAGAGCCAAAGCTGATTAGAAATGATAACCTTATCATCTATGGATTCAAAAGCAACAATGAAGATACCTTTAGCACATGGGTAGAGATTTATCCTTCCTCCTAGAAGCGAGATCCAGTGCTTGGAGATCCATTCATGTAGGACTGGTAAACTAGGCCAAAGTCTAGCGAATCTACAAATTAAGGCATGTTCTTGATAGAAAGACTCTATTTCAAGGACTTCTTCTCTAAAGGTAATGCATGGATTTTTCTCAGCAGGCTTCATAGTAGTCTTTGACTGTTTAGATAGTATATCGGTGAAGGAGGGACTACTGGTTCTCCCGTTATTTGTATCCCTTCCACCTCCCTGGTTCAACACTTCAGGAAAGAGTGCAGGTATCGAATCAAATCCGCCACTCTACCAAACCACATTTTCTCTGTTGAGGGGAGCAATAGGGACCCCATGCCGTGAGCTTGATCCAAATCCGATTTTGCCAAACCCTCGGGCCTGTGACTTCATGGAAGAAGGACTCCTGAATTCCTTGTTTCCATTCATATTTTTACCAGTAGCCACGGATCTATCAGTGGAGACTATGCCACTGCCTTCTAATGATTTTTCATTGACTCTTCCAAGAACGGGAGTGTCTTTACCAAACACTAGGTTGATATATGAGAGGTCACGACTCTCTGCAGAGCATATTTTTTCCCCAACGCTACTACCCATATTAGGGTTTTCATCAAACACGTGGCCAGGGTTATGACTTTCAATTTTTTAACCATGTTACAGCAGCAGAGCAGCAACAGAGAGCATGAGAGCAGCGGCAGAGATGAATGTGAATATGAGCATGTGTGGGTAATAATATTAGTACATATAAGAAATTATATTTAAGTGAGAATGGATTTTTATGTATTGTAAGTGGTTTACGTGATTCATACTCACCCCACATAAATAGCCCTTGTTAGATCATTTTTTGGGGTTACGTTATGCCTACCTCCTTACTTGAAGGAGTGCAATATGCCTATATATGTAATGCCCACAAAAATGACGTTCTAGAAACACGCTTCAACATAACACTTAACCCAAAAATTACGACTAATTTTTTTTGTTTAAGTTATAAGAATGTTACAAGGGTACTTGATCCCTTAGGGTTCATTAAATTAACTTACACCACTAACTCAGCTTTACGATTTGAGAACCTAGGTCTAGTAAAAAGGTTAACATATTTTCAATATTTATCTCAAAGGTCCATTAACCAATTATTCATTAGGAAGGTACCAAGGAGTAATTTTATTAATTAAATATCTTCTTCTCTTTAGCTAATGTTCAATCCTAGAAGGTTAACCTTATGATAATTTATTAAATTCATTATCTTATTAACTTAGAGTCCTTTTGTGACTTCCCAAGGCTTGCTAAGAACTAACAAAGGATTAGCACTCTAAGGTAATTTAAATGGCCCCATTCCCCAACTACACATACCCTTAAGGATTTTAAATTAAACATTAAAATACATTTCTACCTAACAAAAGTAGGGTGAATTGTCCACCCTTAGATCAATTCAATCTTGGCCACTAGATCCTAGGGTTCCAAACTAGCCCTAAATTTCCTTATGAATTTCTATTAAACCTTTCCTTCATGTTTCATTCTCCTCATTTGGTCTATTTTATTTTGTTAAAATTTGCAGGTTGGAGAGGAAGGAAGCCATGGGAGCAAGAGAGGAAGAACTATGGAGGATTCTACAATGAGATCTAATTTAGACTTAGTTTAGTTTTAGTCTTATTAATGTAATCTATTTCATTCAAGGATTGGGAGGGATTTTCTCCACCAATCTGGTTTTCATTTCAAACTATTTGTATATTGGGTTTTTTAATCTTGGGGAAAACCCTACCCCCATTGTTGTAAATGAAATTAAAATGTTTTAAATCCACCACTTGGAGGTTTTTATGAAAAAACCGCTCAACTCCAAGGAAATTACACATTAATGGCTTTTTTTCCTTACATGGTAGCTTACTAGGCTAAGTTTTACATATTAAAGTTTAGTAAAAACCATATTAGATTTTTCGCACAGGAGTGGATCCATGGACATTCTATCATCTATTAGTGACAGAACCGCCACCCAGATCAGACAATAACTTTATTTTCCATACAAGTTTACTATGCTTACAAGTTCAACTTCTTACAACTTCTATATTTCCTTCTTTCTCATTTACAATTATACAACTTCATAATGAAATTTAAACTTTCTTTTTCCATTGAAAATGGCTCATATAATTTAGCACAAATAACTAGATTTTCTCACAATGCAACCAAGATTCCAAAAAGAGAGAATTAGTTTCTTTTCTCCTATCTACATCTAATTGTTCCTATTTCTTTTTGCATACATTATTACTTTAATAGTAAATGTTTGAATAAAATTTTCCTTTTTTCCACTATGCAACTTCCAACTAAAATTTTACATAATATATTCATTTGATTCTTTCTCTTATATAATAAACAAATATTGGAATGCAAATCTTTCCTTCATAAGTCCAAAACAATTTCCTCCACTTAAAGTGGGAAATCATACAAGAATATAACTAAAAGTAGAATACAATACTACAAGTTTCCTCCACTCTAAGTGGGAATAACACAAGAAAATTTTTTATTTCAAGAAGGATCTTCTTAGGGACTCCACAAAAAGCTCCAACCTTCCCAACTCCAATAAGATAGCACCTCCAAGATTTGTTTGATTCACAACAAAATAGGGGGAGAGGCAACGCTTTCCACCCAACCAAGATATCCAATGAAGAGGAGAAGTCATCCTTTCCATTGGCCCCCGATCCCCAACCACATTACAATGGGAGATAATTCCAACTCATGGAAACAACAAGCTTTCACAACACACACAAATATTTCACAACTAGTTCAACCACATTCAATTAAGAACAACAAAACAACAAAAACAAGGATTAAAATGAAAGCCAAAGGAGCAAGACCTATGGGGATGCCACTTATGCCTCCCAATTGAGAATGGATGCCCACCCTAAAGCCTCCAATGCATATCTCAAATCCCATGTATACTCTTATGCCTCCCTCAAGTACCTAGTATACCTTCCACATACTCTTATGCCTCCCCCA
The DNA here is from genome assembly GCA_019776745.2 of Taxus chinensis. Lineage (NCBI taxonomy): Eukaryota > Viridiplantae > Streptophyta > Pinopsida > Cupressales > Taxaceae > Taxus > Taxus chinensis. The sequence continues at coordinate 811,664,905 of CM034148.1, forward strand.
ATCTCTTATGCCTCCCTCATAAAAGAAATAAGAAAGAAATGCAAGCATTCCTTGTACAAGGTGGGGCATCCAACCCAAACTCCCTCCAACAAAAAGGGTAAACTCTTATGCCTCCCTACATGAAAACTCCCCATAGTCTCCTCCTACTCCAAACTTAGGCAATCTACCCACACCCAACAAGCATTCCAAGAGAAAACAATACTCAACACAAGCATATAAACACAAAATAAAGCATAACATAAACAAGGGAAAGCTCCTACCTTCCATAGTAGAGCTTGTTCCAAGAGTAAGTCTCCAAGCTCCTCAAAGTCAAACAAGCATCCACAAGCTCCAACAATCCACAAGCACTCTCAACAATTCTCTAACTCTCTCCAAAAATACAAGAGCACAAAATAATGAAGTAACCCCCAAACAAGAAAAATAATTTCAATAAATAGAAAAAGGAGAGAGGAGGATGATGTGGCTCCAAGTAGGATGCCACCTCATTTCCTCTCCACTCCACATCACCTTAGTCAACCTCATATTCCAAAGCACCATTAATAAGTGGTTGAAGGAATGAAAAGTTACTTGCACACACCATCTAAGCCCACACCCCCTAAGGACAAAATTAATTACTTGAAAGAAAGTGCAATAAACATTTTACCTTTTTATCTTCCCAAAACACCTAATGGGGTCTAATTTTGACCCCCCAACCCATAGGTAGGGTTGGAATAGTAATTTAAGAGGTGTGGGACAAGTTTGACTTGTCCCACAAGCTTCCAAATTTGGCCTCTAAGGCCAAATTCGAGTTTCCCATGAAGGGTAGAGTGTACAACACTCAAGATCTCAAGCATTCAACACACAACACAAAATCCAAGAGCAAATCAAGTCTAATAAATGAAATCCTTTTTGGTCACATCTTTAATTAGTTTCAGGACAAGGTTAAATTAGCTTAATTAAGACACTGCAACCCATTAATAATAAAGGGGTAAAACATACATCAAAATCTAAATAATTAAAACAAGTAAATTATATTACTTAAAAGAAACACATACTAACATTAATAAAAAGGGAACTAATAATAAAATACAACACATGACCCCTTGGTCACAATTTTCCCCTAACCAACTAATTCTAACACACACACAATTACATGTTGCCATGGTGACCCTAGTTGAATTCATCTAGAATTCCAATGTGGTTGGTCTCCAATCCCCCCGATGTTTGTTGTGAATAATTTTACCTGCAAAACACATCAATACCCTATTTCAGCCTCGTGGCCACATTAAAAAAATCTATGATAAAATATACAATATAAATCTAAAATCATCTATATACGAATCAAATATCATCTAGGAAAATACGATATCATTTACAATTTCTAGCAACATTTCTATTCCACATTTCATCCATGTCAAAATGATCACAACATAAATATCAATTATCAAAGGTCTACTCAATATGATGAAATATATCACATGTCATAAATATATATAAATAACCATGTCAACAGTATATCAACATCAATATAAAATGTTTGTTGTAAAAGGGTATAGTCCCTTTCAAAAAACTATTTACCAATAATAATAAAAACAGTATATCAACATCAATATAAAATGTCTCTAATGATCCACATGCATCATATATAAATCAAATCCACAACAATCCAGTATTTCTAACATCTAGTATCATGCTAACTCAAAAAACTACAACAATGTTCATCAGTGTAGTCGACAGTATTGAAATAAAAAAAAAGGTGTCGAAGGGAAGTGGGTACTACATCTCCATCCCCTTAGACTCGACTTCCTCCTGGAAGTCACTGGAATAGGTGTGGAAACTGAACTCGTAGTAAAGTAGCATCCTCCCATGTAGCTGGAGTCTCATCATATATGTCCCATTGGATTGGAACCTGGTCAATCTCTCTGCCACAAAGGCCCAAGGTCCCGCGCTCTATAATTCATATGGGATTTACCATCACCTTCCACTGATCCTGCACCTATAATGCGGTCCAATCTAGCATGTGAGAAGGATCAGAAATATATCTCTGAAGCACAAAAACATGAAACACATCATGGACGCGAGACAAGATAGGTGGCAACGCTAGACAATAGGCCAAGGGACCGATGTGCTCCAAGATCTCGAAGGGACCCACAAACCTAGGAGAAAGCTTAGAACCTTTTTTGTAATGGATAGGGATCTTATGTGGTCTGACATGAAGAAACACCTTCATGCCCACCTCAAAACTATGATCTGTCCTATGCTGTGTCGACATACTTCTTTTACCTGTCCTGCGCCTCCTGTAATATTTGTCTGATCAAGGTAACCTACTGCTCCATATCCTATAATAATGTTAGCCCAAGAGAAACCCTATCCTCTAACCTGTCCCAACTAAGAGGTGTCTTGCACTCTTTACCATATAATTCCTGAAAAGGAGCCATGCCTATCGAACTCTGAAAACTATTATTGTAGGAAAACTCCACCAAGTATAGATACTCCTCCCATCTCGAACTGGTGATCCATAACATACATCCTAAGCATGTCCTCCAAAATCTGATTCACCCGCTCAGTCTGGCCATCTGTATCAGGGTGATATGTTGTGCTGAAATTGATCCTCATCCCGAGAGGCATGTTGCATGGTGGTCCATAGAAGTGGGAAGTGTACAAAGGATTCACGGTCATAAATGATCTTCGTGCAGAATCCTGTGTAATCTAACAATCTCATCAAGATATACCCGTGCCACTACACTGGCTGTGTAGGTGGTCTTCACCGAGAGAAAAATGAGCTACTTTCATCAATTTATCCACCGTGACCATGATGGCATCGTGGTGGTATCTCAACATCGGTAACCCAACGATGAATTCCATGGAAATGGTGTCCCACTTTCCACTCTGGTATGGTGTGAGGAAAGAGAAGGCCAGTTGGATGCTAATGCTCATCCTTCACCCTCTGACACTCTAAATAACATGAAACAAACATATCCACGTCTCTCTGAAGTCCTCTCCAATGGTACAACTATCTCGAGGTGGTATGCATCTTCTTCACCCTGGGATGGGATGAATAAGGTGCATGATGAGCCTCTGTCAAAATGTCTTGTCTCAAGTCTCCATATCTAGGAACATATATCTGACCTCTGTGTCTAAGAAGGCCATCTTCCTCTAATGAAAATCCATCAAATCTACCCTCAAGGGGTCTCTGGGACTCAATCTCTGCTCTGGTTGCAAGGTAGAAATTTTCATGAGGAAGCTGCTGTAAAATCCTGATCTTCGTACAAATTTGTGCCCACTAAAGTAGCCATAGCCACATGTCTCTGTCTACTCAAGGCATAATCTGCAACCATGTTATCCTTCCCATTCACATGCTCTATCTCCATATCATACTCACAAATCAACTCCATCCAATGCCACCGTTGACGAGCGTTGAGATTGGGATGCGTGAAGAGGTGGTGAAGACTCAAGTGATCAGTCCTGAGTGTAAATCTCTGGCCAAGAAGAAATGTCTCCACCACACCAAGGCATGTACAACTGCTACAAGCTCAAGATCATGAGTCAGATAATTGAGCTCATAATCCTTGAGTTTACAAGACTCAAAAGCAACTACTCTTCCCTCCTGCATCAACACACCTCCAAGTCCTGCCAAAGAAGCATCTGTGTAAACATAAGAACTCACCCTGAGGATCCGGCACTGCTAGAATAGGTGTTTTGTGAGGCATTCCTTCAGTGTACTGAAGGCCTGCTCACATCTGTCTAACCAAACAAACTTCTTCCCTTTCCACTGAAGGGAAGTGATGGGGTGCGTAATCTGAGAAAAGTCCTGAACAAATCTCCTATAATATCCTACTAAACCCATGAAGCTATGCACCTCGGTCACACTAGTGGGTGTTGGCCAATCCATGATGGCTTGAATCTTGGAAGGATCGACTGTGATACCTTCCCCAGAAATGATGTGGCCTAAATACTACACCTCTGTCTGAAAGAACACACACTTCTCCAAGTTCCGTAAAGATGTTGCTCACAAAGACACTGAAGAACCTGATGAAGGTGCTCCTCATGCTCCTCATGCGTACATGAGTAAATAATAATGTCATCAAGGAAGATGAGCATGAAGCTGATCTAGAAAATTCTTGAATACCCCATTCATCAAGCTCATAAACACTACGGGGCATTCGTCAGACTAAAAGGTACCACTGTGAACTCATAGTGGCCATATCTCGTATGAAAGGTAGTCTTATGAATATCTACCTTTGTGATCCTGAGATGATGATACCCTGACTTAAGATCTATCTTGGAGAAAACTGTGCCCCCCTTCATCTGATCAAATAAATCATCAATGCGTGGAAGGGGGTAATGATTCTTGATCGTTACTTTGTTTCAGCTGACGGTAATCAATACACAACCATAAAGATCCATCCTTCTTCTTCATGAAGATCACTGGTGCACCCCAAGGGGATACACTAGGATGGATTAGTCATTTCTCTGGAAGGCCCTCTAAGCTGTAACTTGAGCTCACATAGCTCAGGAGTAGTCATCCGATAAGGTGCTCGTGAGATAGGCTATGTGCCTGGAACCAAATCTATGTGGAAATCTATCTCACATGGGGGAGGTAACCCCAGTAGCTCCCCTAGAAAAACATCAGAAAACTCTCTCAAAATGTGATGGTCATCAAGGGATGGTCCACTAGACTCATCCTCATATATGTCACTAACCATAACAACATATAGTTGACAACCCGTTGCACACACTGCTTAAGTTGCATATCAGAGATGGTGCGAATGGAAACGGGCTCCTAACTCCTGATATGACTGACTCCACTCCTAGATCATCTGTACAAGCAATAGTCTTATGGTAATAGTCCACTCTAGCTCTATGTGCAAACAACCAGTCCATGCCCAAGATGACACCATAAGAACCCAATGGAAGGATTCAAAGATCTGAGGTAGTGGTGAAGGGTCCCAAATCCACTACACACTCCTTAACTAAGGAGTCTACAGAATTTTTTGGCTCCAGAAGCCATCTCAACATCCCAACTATGACCCTACCTAACTGCCACCATCCTGTAACGACTCTACTAAGGATGGTGTAATAAATGAATCAGAAGAGCCAGAATCAAACAATATAGAGGTGGAAATACCACCAATACTACATGTCGTCTCTATCATGGTACTCTGGTGCTCAGCCTAGTGGTTCTCGACCACTATGTAGATCCGATGGCTCCGTGCCATATCTCCAATAGTAGGCTCTAAGATCTGCATCTTACCCTTGTTGCTAGGGTTATGTGGGAAATCTCTCCAATGATATCCAGCAACACCACAACCATAACAACTGCCTGGTCCTCTCCAATGGGATGAAGCTCCAGCTGGTACTCTAGAGGTCTGAGCTGTGGATCCTGATGATTCATCTATGGACTGCTGAGGTCTCTACTGACGAGATCCTGTTGACTGAGCTCTGTGGTGCACCTTGTGTCCTGATGGGACCCCTAGGAGGAGGCCCCATACTCTGCCCCCTCTTTACGCATCAAATATCTGAGGAGGTCTGTAAGGTGGGTGGGTCTGCTGCTGCTGAGGTGACTATTGTGGTGGCCTAAATGAAGCATGTCCTGAACTCTATCCACAATGTGGAGGAGGAACTGACCCCCTTGATCTACCATCCTACATCTACTAGATATAACTTCGAACTCTGTCTCTAGTCTGTTGTGTCTTCCCTTGTGTCTCCTATGCAATATAGGCCTTCTCTGCGGCCTCTGTTAATGTCTGTGGGCAGTGAATGCACACCGTGCCACCCAAATCCAAATTCAGGCCTTGGATGAACCTGTGAATCCATACCTTCTCATCCTTCATATAGTCCACGTACTGGAGTAGGTCCAGAAATTGACTCTCATACTCGGCTATAGTCATTGATGCCTGACGGAGGTCGTGAAACTCGTCTATCAACTGCTGTATAAACCTCCTAGGAAAATACCTACTCCTGAAACTCTCCTCAAATATCTCCCAGGTAACTGTCTCTGAGTCAATATGGAGCTTCTACTCCTTAGTCCTCCACCAGACTCCTGCTCCATCCCTCAGAAGATGGATGGCAACATGATATTTCATTTTGCTAGTACAAGGGCAGAGCTTGAAGCATCCGCTCAAGCTCACCAACCAGGCCTCTGCCATGAAAACCTTCATGTATCACCAGAATAGTGTGATGGTCGTAACTTCAGGATCTCCTCTGATATGGTCTGCAATTGATGTCTGACGACCCCTAGGTCTCTCTGCATGCTCCTCCCTCTGTCTAGGGCTCCAAGACCTGTCCCTATGACCTGAGATCCTGTCCCCATGCCCTCTCTATGGTGACTCTTCCCTAGCCTGACTGCTACAAAAAGTTTTCTATCCTAACCTCCTCACTGTGTCGAGGGGATACATGGGCCTCCACTGATGACTCCATGTCATGTCTAGAAAATCATCCTCTCAAGGGCTCTCCGCGTATAACGGCATTGACATCTCAAATTATGCCTGTAAAATCTGAGGTAGAATGGCCGCTACAACCTGATCTAGCGGTGGTATATCTAGGTCTATGTGAAAATACCCCTCATCTGATATGCCTCCTGCACAAGATCAAGGTGAGAGTTAGTTCATTGTTCTAGGTCTTGTTTCAATTTTCTATGTTTTCTAAATTATACAATTATTAAACATTGTGATTTTCTAGATTAAAAGAATAATTTTGCACTAGGTTAAAAGTTCATATTTCATGTCCTATTTTCTAGGTGTGCCCAAGGGTCCAAGCTTTGAACCCATGGCTCTGATACCAAGTGTAATGCTCGCAAAAATGACGTTCTAGGAACACGCTACAACCTAACACTTAACCAGAAAATTGTGACTAAGTTTTTTTTGTTTTAGTTATAAGAATGTTACAAGGGTGCTTGACCCCTTAGGGTTCATTAAATTAACTTACACTACTAACTCATCTTTACGATTTGAGAAACCAGGTCTAGTAAAAAGGTTAACATATTTTCAAATTTATCTCAAAGGTCCATTAACCAATTTTTCATTAGGAAGGTACCAAAGATTAATTTGCTTAGATTAAATATTTTCTTATCTTTAGCTAATGTTCAATCCTAGAAGGTTAACCTTATGATAATTTATTAAATTCATTATCTTATTAACTTAGAGTCCTTTTGTGACTTCCCAAGGCTTGCTAAGAACTAACAAAGGATTAGCACTCTAAGGCAATTTAAATGGCCCCATTCCCCAATTACACATACCCTTAAGGATTTTAAATTAAACATTTAAAATACATTTCTACCTAACAAAATTAGGGTGAATTCTCCACCCTTAGATCAAATCAATCTTGGCCACTAGATCCTATGGTTCCAAACTAGCCCTAAATTTCCTTATGAATTTCTATTAAACCTTTTCTTAATCTATTCTCCTCATTTGGTCTATTTTCTTTTGTTAAAATTTGCAAGTTGGAGAGGACGAAGCCATGGGAGATTAAGAGAGGAATAAGCTATGGAGGATTCTACATGGAGATCTAGTTTAGACTTAGTTTAGTTTTAGTTTTATTTTGCTAATACTTTCATTCAAGGATTGGGAGGGATTTTCTCCACCATTCTGGTTTTCATTTCAAGCTATTTGTATATTGGGTTTTTGATAATCTTGGGGCAAACACTACCCCCATTATTGTAAATGAAAGGAAATATTTTAAATCCACCATTTGGAGGTTTTTATTTCCCAACTCCAAGGAAATTACACATTGTTTTCTTGCTAGTGCTTAAAGGATAAGTTTTAAAAGCAATGTAATAACATATTATAGTGTATTTATTTGTAGCCTGCCAAATATTTCTTGAAATGAAGAATGGAAATTTGGTGAAAAATTTTATTACAAAAAATAAACCAAATAACGCATATGTTGTCTCCATAACGTTATTATATACCATTAAAGTGATGGTCAATAATTAAGTACTTACATTTTTAAAAAGATTATGAAAAAATAAGCCACCTATTTTGAAATTCCATGGATAAAAGACTTGATTGAGGCTAACAGAATACCAATATCACAGTATGCAAATTGTTGAAAGGTGTCACAATATTTTTTTCTTGGAAGTTTTTTCTTTCTTTTTTGTCTTAGAATGAAGACAAACTTTGGATTTCATCATTTTTACAAACAACACTTTTGCTTCTAAGGGAATGTGATATATCTGATTGGAGTGTTGGACTTGAAGCAATTCCAAGAAACGTGTTTTTGATATCATATAATGTGCTCGTAATGTCAATCATACTTGGCCAATCTTTCGGAGGCTCTTTTGTGCAAAAGAAAATCTACACACATGAGTTGCCTAAGGTAGATGAGCACCTCATCTTCATTATTTGTAGCAGCACTCAACAAATGGCTATCAACAACATCTTCTATTTTATCTGGATAACCTATTTTTTTCCCACTCTTTTGCAAGTTCATTCCATCTACAAACATGTTGTTGGTTGGATTCTTTCTTGTCAGCATCTCTAACAAAAATAGTTCGTAGTTGTAGACATCTCCTTTTGTAGTAACACCTCCACTTACTAACATATTCTAAATTCAAGAGAACTCAAAAATAAGGATTTATATTCATAATTTTCAATAAGGAATAAAAAAAAAAATCGACATTTTCTCATGATAACTAATTGAACTCATACATGGACCAATGTAACAAATGGATCCTCTTAGTGTTCATGTAGGAGTGCATGAATCCATAGAGTTTCCAAAACATATTTTTGAAATGCCAAAGTCTGTTAAAAAAGTTGTCATATCCTCGCCAATAAGCACAATGGTAGGTTTTAAATGACAATAGATGACTTGCACAAAAAAATAGTGATGAAGATACTCCATGCCTTATGTAGCGTCAATTGATATGCTCAACCTTTGAATCAAATCCAAACTACACACCTACCCATGAGAATTTTTTCCACCCATAGGATATAAGAACTTGTCAAGGCTCCCATTTGGCATAATAGGAATTATTAAAGCCTTGAAATCTGGATCTGAATAACAAGATATGATTTTGAGTAAATTTTTATGTCATACTCTACTCAAAACATTATACTCTCTCTCAAAGCTCCTACCTACATCCTCATTCTCCAAGGTAAAAAATTTGATAACAACCATTGTACCATCCCTCAAATCCCCTTTGTACACTTTTCCAAAACTGCCAACTCCCAACAAGTTGGCCTCATTAAATCCATCAATTGCATTGAGAAACTCTTGAATTGAAATTCTCTGAGGGCCCACTTCAAGGGGTTGTGATGTCATTGGGTGTCTCTTACAATAGTTCCTCCATAAGAATCCTATCAGGACACACCATGTGACAAAGATGTGTCCCAATAGGTATGAATACCATTTTTAGATGTTTAAGACTTTTGTTTTTTAGGATTAGAGCATGGTGGCAAATGTACGCAAAGTTCGCATAGGGCAAGATTTCTAGTAAATGATGTTTTTCCAAGCTTCTTAAAAACCCCATCTTTTGGTACTTTCCCTAAAAACTTGTTTAAATAAAATTTCAAATACTGTAACGCTTTCAATTTTCCCAAAGACATTGGTATTGTGCCGGAAAAATTGTTGGAGCAAAGATCTAAATATTGGAGATTTAGAATTTTACCAAAAGAATATGGAATTGGACCTTTAATTTTGATAGAGGAAAGATTCAAATGTTCAAGAGCAATGCAATTTCGAATTACATTTGAAATATGGCTTGTTAAATGGTTTCTAGAAATATCTATCGCCAAAACTTTATTCATCTTGCCCAGTTTTAAAAGAAAGGGGCCCTCAATAAATTTGAAAGGTTGAAATAGAGAGAAAATTTTGAAAGACCTGCCACCTGTGGAGGTATATTTCCATGGAAGTTGTTGTATGAGAGGTCAAGCGATTCCAACTTGAAGCACTCCATTCTAAATCTCAAATCCAGAAACACCGAGCATTAATGAAGAGTTGAAAGAGAATGATGAAATAAATTTGATACGATTTGAAAGGAACATGTAAGCGTTAACAATAGAATTGGAAGAATAAAATTTGATAAGACCCGTGTAGTCACTTCTGTGTAGATAAGGAAATACGAATAAAATGTGTTTTACATAATTCACTGCTTAAGTCTGTGTGGAGAAAGAACTAAGAATAAAATGTGTTTTAATTCAATGAGAAATAAGAAATGTTTTTTAATGCACCACCCAAGCTTCACTATAATCGGTCATCGCGTTGCTTACATTAAATTGCAAATTTACAATCTAGGTTTTCTTTATTTACTAACAATTGCACGTGAAATGTGTGATGGAAACGTCAAAGGAAATTCTTCGAAAAATTAAAATTTAAGGGAGCGAAGAACTGGACAATGTAGTGTCCCCAAAATGAGGCTCTTTGAACCCTTAATGAAATTTGGTAATTCCAACACTCAAGCTAGTATTTTAATATAATTTTATCACAATGTATCCCTGCAGATCAGATTTCAAAGATAAAATGCAACTATGGTTTCAATAGACATACCTATCAACACACCATAATTGATACTTCCTTTCTCTTAATGATGAAATACAAATGTTTAAAGACACTATTCAGATTTTGGACTGGTAAATAAGAGCTTACAGAGTGTAACTCGACTACTGACAGAAGTTGTCAGAGATGGCGATTAGCTTTGGAGGTCATAATTCATACAAACAGACACTAAATATTTCCACTACAGAACTGAGGATTACAACAAATTTTTCTATGGTAAAAATAAGAATTTTGAGCACATAAATAACCTAAAACTACACCCAGAAATCTGCAGACTTAAGAGTATTGTAACAGGTACCTTAGAAAGCTCCAAAAACACTAAATGTAGGTTATTTAAAGCTCTAAAATACTAATAAATAGAGGACAATACCATTCAGATATGAAATATCACATATGTAGTACCAATCAGCCTTCACATAGGTCACTCCATCTAAAGAAAATGCAATGACATAGCTGCACTAATTCTTCAGTCACTTTATTGCCCAAAAACCCAATATTAACAACTGAAGTTCCTTTGAAGCACAATTAGATTCCCTGTATGGAAATATCTCTTCTTCTCTATGAGTGTTTTCATCCTCTAGAATAATTTTATAAAGCTCAAAGCTTAGAAAAAAGTTAGATTTTTATAAAATGAGAATGAGATATCCCTCTTCAAGTCGATCTCTCCCTTAAATAGGAGAAATGGTTTAAAATGAACCTCCAAAATCACCAATCACAATTGGTGATTATTTTTGAACTAAATTCCCACACTCATATCTATTCAAATCATACTTTTACCTAGGGAAAAACAAAAATAGTTTTGGGTCTATTTCCCTCTAGGAAACCCATATACTTATCCCAATACAAGTCGCCAATCCTCCTAGGGAGGATACAAAATGATTATAGGCTTTCATAACTCCCCTTCATGCACTTTCCTAGATATTACAATTTTTATTTAAAAGTGCATACCTATATTAAGCCAAAATAAATAATTATAAGTGCTTTAATATTTTTCTTTTAGGCACTTATAAAAAATTTATTGTGACTTAAGTCACCCTTGCACACACCCTTTGGCCGTCGGGTAGATAGAAAGGGCCAAAGGTCTTTGATGCCCTTATTCGAGAAAGAGGGACATTTTAGTCCTCCCTTCCCCAAATTGCTTGCCCACAAGAAATTTTGTACTTCTTTGTCTAAGTGCCTTGCACAATAGACAAAATATGATGAAGTGTTTCAAAATTCTAGCACCTATACCTGTAAGATGAGACAAATCTTGCCACCAATTACCTTTGACAATTTTCTCATACACACATGGGAGTTTCCAAGGTAGTTCATAGGACAAATTAAAAATTTCCTCATCTAAATCAGTGTCTTTCGTAAAATGAATCTGAATATGCTGCACATAGGATATTAAATCATACCTTAGGATGTTTCCATGGTCCACAAACAACTAATTTTTGTGAAAGTCCAGCTGCTGCCCTATTATTTCTCTTTCAATTTCAGCCTCTTCATGTGAAATCAGCTCCTCATTGAACTTTCCAATCATGCTATGGGCTGTCATTCTTGGAGGAACTCCCTTCCTCATACCTTGCAAAACAATGTCCTTGTCTTGCACCTTGAAGTTTAGGTCCATGGTTTGATAATTTTGATGAAACTCTCCCAAGGATTGGATCCATTGAACACCAAGAACTAATTCTAATTCTCTAATGTCAACAATATAAAAATCATCACTAACCTCATGACCTCCCATGGTGAATTGAATTTTGGGAATCCTTTTGGTGCATGTGATTATATGCCCATCTGCCATAATCACATAAAATCCTTGGAATTATTCTATTTGTAGGCCTAATTTAACAACCAAACTCCCATCAATGAAGTTATGTGTTGCTCCCCCATCAATCAAAATTGTGATCCTTTTCCCAAGAAGATCACCCCTTACATGGAATGCATAAAAACTAGGAAAAACGGTTAGTGCTGCTAAGGTAGCAATCTTTTCAACATCATTTGCTTTACCTTTTGGATCAACATCATCATCTTCTTCTTCTTCATCAATAATTTCAATATAATGAATGGAGCCCTTACCTTTGCAACGATGATTAGGTGACCATGGTTCCTTGCAATCATAGCACAACCTCTTCCTCCATAGCTCCGTTCTTTCCTTGATTTCAGCCTTGTTTTCCTCCCATTATAGTTCTCTAATGGGATTCTCACCAACTTTTGTACCTTTCCTATCATCTTGGGGTGCTATAGGCTGCTCACATATGTTCTATTGCTGTTGTAATGGTGTTTTTCGCTGCTGCAGATTTTTCCCTTTTGGCATAGAGTTATCCAAGTCAAGTGCCTTCTTAATAGCTCCTTGAAGAGAGGGATGATTAAAGGATTTGACAAGACCCTTTAATGGCTCTCCTAACCCTTCAATAAACAGAAAAACAAGTCTCTTTTCACTAATGTTAGGAACCATAACTGAAATTCTTTGGAAATCAAAAATATACTTATCTATGGTGCCATCCTGTTTGAGTTGGGAAAGCTCTCTGAAGTACAAATCTAGATCCATCCGATCAAACCTCTCGGGTAAGCATCTACTGAATTATTCGAGTGATGTAATAGAGCCACGACCTTGAGTAATGATGCCATGATACCACCACTCATGTGCCACACCATCCAAATGTAGTGTTGCAAACTTAAGTGCTTCATCTTCATACATGGGATTTAGATAAAGATAGGTATCTAATTTTTACAACCATGATCTAGCAGAGCACTTATCTGTACCATCAAATGAAGGGAGGGTTACCTTACCCAATATTTGCTGAATGTATCTCTGAGGTGTCTCTTGATCGACTCTTCTACCTCTTCCTGTACCCTTATTATTCTTCAACTAGCAGAAGTCTCTAAAAGGTAGCATATCTCTAACTTGAAGGCTTAACTGCATGTACTCATCACCATATGCCTCTACATCATCAACATCATTTTGTGACACTTCTTCAATTGTTTCCTCTCTTTGGAGAAACTTGGCTCTGAAAATTTGTTGAGTAGGCTTGGGAGAATTCCTCATTAGTCCTGTTGAGATTCCTTCTCCATTTTTAGTTTCTCCATGATTGATGGCTGCCCTATTCCCTTGTAGAACCATATCCAACTCCAAAATGGAACTAGTGAATGTGTCATGTAGTTCCCTTTGGTTCTCCCTCATCGTTTGCTACAGATCTCTCTGAGTTTTGGTCATGAATTCATTCATATAGCTAAGAGTGTCATCTGGAGGTCATCTTCCACGTTCATCCATTGTCTTCTTTGGAGTCCCTCTTCTTTGATAGACTATGTGAGATTTCACTGATTGCATGCGAGTCTGATTTCAAAATATTGCTCTCATAGTATGGGAGAGAAAACTAGCTTTGATACCACTATAGTGTCCCCAAAATGAGGCTCTTTGAACCCTTAATGAAAATTTGGTAATGCCAACACTCAAGCTAGTCTTTTTATATAATTTTATCACAATGTATCCCTGCAGATCAGATTTCAAAGAGAAAATGCAACTATGGTTTCAATAGACACACCTATCAACACACCATAATCTAAACTCCCTTTCTCTTAATGATGAAATACAGATGTTTAAAGACACTGTTTAGATTTTGGACTGGTAAATAAGAGCTTACAGAGTGTAACTCGACTATTGCCAAAGGTTTTCAGAGATGGCGATTAGCTTTGGAGGTCATAATTCATACAAATAGACACTAAATATTGCCACTACAAAACTGAGAACTACAACAAATTTTTCTAGGGTAAAAATAAGAATTTTGAGCACATAAATAAGCTAAAATTGCACCCAGAAATCTGTAGACTTAAGATTATTGTAAAAGTTACCTTATAAATCTCCAAAAACACTAAATGTAGGTTATTTAAAGCTCTGAAATATTGATAAACAAAGGACAATACCATTTAGATCTGAAATATCACTTATGCAATACCAATCAGCCTCCACATAGGTCGCTCCATCTAAAGAAAATGCAATGACACAGCTACACTAATTCTTCAGTCACTTTATTTCCCAAAAACCCAATATTAACAGTTGAATTTCCTTTTAAACACAATTAGATTCCTTGTATGGAAATATCTCTTCTTCTTTATGAGGGTTTTCATCCTCTAGAGTAATTTTGCAAAGCTCAAAGCTTAGACCAAAAGTCATATTTTTATAAAATGAGAATGAGATATCCGTCTTCAAGTTGACCTCTCCCTTAAATAGGAGAAATGGCTCAAAAGGAACCTCCAAAATCACCAATCACAATTGGTGATTATTTCTAAACTAAAGTCCCACACTCATATCTATCTGAGTCATACTTTTACCTAGAGAAAAACAAAAATAGTTTTGGGTCTATTTCCCTCTAGGCAACCCATATACTTATCCCAATACAAGTCACCAATCCTCCTAGGGAGGATACAAAATGATTATAGGCTTTCATAACTCCCCTTCATGCACTTTCCTAGATATTACAATTTTTATTTAAAAGTGCATACATATATTAAGCCAAAATAAATAATTATAAGTGCTTTAATACTTTTCTTTTATTTTTTTTCTTTTAGGAACTTATAAAAAAATTGTTGTGACTTAAGTCACCCTTTGGCCATCGGGTAGACAGAAAGGGCCAAAGGTCTTCGATATCTTTATTTGAGAAAGAGGGAAATTTCAGACAATTTTCATAATGCATGCAAGGGATGGTTACTGAGACTCAAGTTTGGAAATGATTATTAACAAAATCAATGTTTGAGGCATTGGAAAAAGAGGATTTGTTTGACATGCATGTCTTGGTGTGTGTTCAATCTTCTAACTTATCCAAGGTTAGAGGGAATGTTTCATTATGAGGATTATAATTCAGTTGATCGGCATTAAGATCTTAATTGAGTTGATGAGTCTAAATATTATAATCTACTAATGAGCCAACAAATTTGAATGTGTGGATTTTTTTGAATGCATGGATGTTAGTTTTGGGATAGTCAAAAGAGTTGATTAATGTAATGTCTATATATTCATACAACGTGAAATTGTGGGAAAGTTGAGGGAAGATGCAAACATGTGTGATCCCATAGTCATGTCAAATGTGAGCAAGTATGTATCGTAATACTCAATAGGTGATCCATAATATGATTTCAAAGTCAGAGGACCCTCAATGTAAATGTTGATCCCCCATTGATCCCGAAAGCAATTACAAATCCAAAATAGATGGAAGTCGAGGGATCAAGTCAAGCTTGATGAAACTAATACATTTGATGCTAGCACAAAGCCAAGTGAAGCACATGGAAAATATGACACATTCATTTTATAGGGGGCCTAAGGAGGAAAATAAGTCAGTGGAGATAACAAAAGGTGCATTCTAATGTGGAAAGTGGAATGCGGGACCCTTTCTTAGGACCCCCTCTACTAAACGATAAGCTCTATAATATCATTTATGAGAGACAGGGTAGTCTTTTCCATGGTTTATGGAAGGTTAGTTTTTTCCAACACAAGGTCAAAAACCATGACACTTTTTAATATTAGTTTTATATTATTTTAATTTTTGAGAGAGATGAAAATTTTGGAAAGATATTTTGACATATGTCTAGAAGGTACAATTAAAATGTTTTCCATATCAAGTAGAAAACACAAAGAGAATATTTTGGGGGGTAATGTGTGGATACACTAAAATAAGTGTTTCGTGACATGAGTCAACATAATTAAAAATAGTATTTAGTTTAAGAATAATGTTGTAATATGTCTTTTTTTATCCATATCACTCGGTCATCACCATTAACTTATCCCTCAGTTATACAATGCCAACAATTGGGCCTTACACAACTAAGGGAAACATAATTGCTAGAGAAAATATGGTGAAAATGGGGCTTCAAGATTATTTTTATTTTATTTCTTTTACGGTTTCAAGGTTTTCAATTAGATGGCCTTTAATTTGTTAGAAGACAAAGACATGAAATCAGAATTTAATAGATAATCTTGATAACTAGAGAAAAATATTATTGGACTCCCAATCATAATTTTTACATTAATAAACTAGAAATAATAATATCTTGGTCATGTGTAGTAATGTTTGGGTGTTGCATCCTAGCTAAGTTTGTCCACCTTGTCATGCATATCATACCATATATCATGTTCTCATATATAGCTCTCAAGCTACTAAGTTCATATTCTTAATTTTCACTAGAAATGTTTAGCTCCACCCATACAAATTTGTAGCATAAACTAACGAGTAAGTGCATGAAGTTGGGGGGCCAAAAAGTGGACAAAAACCTGAAAACAGATGAAACGCGTACGCATTTTTATTTTTTTAGCTCAGTAATCACCTAACCTATAATGCGTACGCATTTCACAGAAGTCAAAACGTGTACGTGTTTTGTGTAGTATTATGGACCATATATATGTGTTTTGGTGGTTTATACTTACAAAAATAAATGTTCAAGTATAAGATTTCTTTTATATTTCTTATACTTTTATTATTAAATATAATAAATTAGGGTCACTCTACACCTTATGGAAGTGGTCTCGTAGCTCCAACAGTTATAATCTAGAAGATAGTTTTTCAAAATCTAATATGGTCAATACTTACTCATTTTCAGGATTTCAGCAAAAATGACCTAAAACTTTCAAGGCATATATATTGTAGTCAGTCTTTTTTTTGGGAAAGCATATAGTAATTTTTTAGGTTTTTTGACCTTCTAAAATGGATTTGGCCCTACCACTACTTGAATTGGTACTAATTTTTAAATTTGGTCCATAATTCACTTTAGTGACCATGAATTAACTCTATGATGTTTGTCTACTTCTTACTAAAAAGAGATCCTCACTTTGTAGATAGAGGATTATTCCCTGAATGGGATTCTTGTCCTATGGCCGAAATGAGGTGATTGTAATGTGCCTCCTCTTTAAGGTGTGATAACACTACTAGGTGTTGAATGAGTTGTTATGAATAGTACCAAGTGAATTGCATCAAGTGAACTCAGATGATTGCTCATTCTTAGAAACATGGTGTTCCATATAAAGATCATCCCCTCACCCTTCTAGCTCTAAAAGCATCCTTTCATGGAATCAAATTCATGATTCTCATACATGCTTTTTCTCATATGTGTCTTATGGAGATAAACGATGCCTTATATAATTCACAAATAATGGTCCTTGATAACTTGGTGACATGACTAGCTCATTTAAGCTTGTTTTAAAGGGTGTTTAATTAACTACAAAATGGCCCAAAAATGCCTTTTTAGGCCTTCAAAGGAAGTAGTCTCTCATACAAACTAACTGAGTTGATCGATCACCTTAAACACTATTCCCTACACAATGAAACACATTGAATGATCTTTTTAGGACTTTACTTTGGGTGAGGGTTTATGATTTAGTGTTTAGGGTTTAGGGCTCAGGGTTAAGGGTTTAGGGCTCAATGTTTAGATTTTAGGGTTTAAGGTTTAGTTTTTAAGGCTCGTAATTCAGATTTTATGGTATAGGGTTTAGGGTTTAGAGCTTAGGGTTCATGGTTTATGGTTTAGGGTTTAGAGTTTTGAGTTTATGGTTCAAGGTTAAGGGTTTACGGTTTATGGTTTAGGAATCAAAGGTTCAAGGTTTAGGGTTTAGGGTTCAAGGTTGACGGTTTAGGGTTTATGGCTCAAGGTTCAGGGTTTAGGGTTTAGGGATCAGGGTTTAGGGTTTAGGGTCTGGTTTTTTAGGGTTGAGGGTTAAGGGTTTATGTTTGAGGGTTCAAGGTTTAGGGTTTTCATATAGGGCTTATGGCTTAGGGCCTAGGGTTTAGAGCTTAGGGTTTATGGTTTATGGCTCAAGTTTTAGGGTTTAGGGTTTAGGACTTTAGGGCTTAGAGTTTATTGTTTAGGGATCAAGGTTTGTGGTATAGGTTTTAAGGTTTAGGGCTCACGGTTTAAGGTTTAGGGTAGAGGATTTAGGGTTTACGGTTTAGGGTTTAGGAGTTAGGGTTTAAAGTTTAGGGTTGAGGATTTAGGGTTTACGGTTCATGGTTTAGGAGTTAGGGTGTGAGGTTTAAAGGTTGGTGTTTAGATTTTATGGAAAATGATTCAGGGTTTAGGATTTAGGGATTAGGGTTTAGGGTTTAGTGTTAAGAGTTGAGGGTTCAGGGTTTAGGGATCAGGGTTTAAGGTTTAGGGTTTAGGATTTAGGGTTTATTATTTAGGAGTTAGGAGTTAGGGTTTAAGGTTTAAAGGTAACGGTTTAGGGTTCAGGGAAAAGGGTTCATGGTTTAGGGTTTAAGGCTCGAGGTTTAGGGTTTAGGGTTAAGTGCTTAGTTTACAGAGTTCAGGGTTTAGGGCTTAGTGTTTAGGGCTTAGGGCTTAGGGTTTAGGGCTTATGGCTTAGGGTTTAGGGGTCAGGGTTTAGGGGTCAGGGTTTATGGTTTTTGATTTAGTTTTTAGGGTTTAGGGACCTTTAGGATTTAACATTTAGGCCTTAAGGTTTAGGGTTTACAATTTAGGGCTTAGGGCTCGAGGTTTGGGGGTTAGGGGTTATGGTGCATGGTTTAAGGTTTGTGACACAGGGTTAGGGGTTTAGATTTTCAGGTTTAAGGTTTAGGGGTTAGCTACAGGTTTATGGTTTAGGGGTTAGAGATCAGGGCTCTAGATTTAGGTTTTAGGGCTCAAGGTTTAAGGTTTAGGGTTTTGGGCTTAAGGATTAGGGTGTAGGGTTCAAGGCTTAAGGTTTAGGGTTTATCGTTTAGGAATTAGGGTTTAGTATTCATGGATCATGGTTTATGGCTTACGACTTAGGTTCGGGGTTCAGAGTTACTGGTTTAAGATTTAGGGGTTATTTAGAGCTTGGGGATCTTGATTTAGTATTTTAGGTTTAGGGCTTAAGGCTCAGGGTTTATGGTCTAGGGTCAAGGGTTTAGGGTTATGGATGTAGGGTTTAGGTTTTAGGGTTTAGTATTTAGTGTTTAGGGTTTAGGATTTATTATTTTGGTTTTAGGGTTTAGTTTTTATAGTTTAGGGTTTAGGTCTCAAGGTTGAGGGTTAAGGAGTTAGGTCACAGAGTTCAGGGTTTATCGAATTTGTAGGTAGAACATTCAAAGAGAGTCATCAAAATTTTATGTTTTTCAATTGTTGATATTTTGAAGGAGGGAAATGTCATATTCTTGACTGTCCAATCCTTCCAAAGACCCTAGTAGTCATCAATCCTTAGATGTACATGGAGACACTGTTACTTAGCTTCCATTTATAATGATAGAGATATTTGTAAATTTGTGTTATGACCTCTAAATCTATATGAATTTCAAGTTTCTTGGAAATCACATCACACCCTTCACTAGGATTGATGACTACCCCTATCTTTTTATTCAGGGGATTTTTAAAACATCCATGGGTTTATCATATAAGGAATTATCAATGAATGGAAGGTCACTAAGTCCTAGGCCAGGTAACTCCCATTTAGAACTAAAAAAGAAATATTTACTAGGTGATTGATAACCCCTTAGTGTTCTTAGTCATTCCCCTTTTTCTATGCTTATTTTGAACACTTTAGGAAGTTCTGTCAAATTTACTATCCATTCCATTATAACACTTGAGCTTTATCTTTCTTTGGAGGAGAGGATACTATAGGAAATTTAATTATGATCCTACACCTCTGCATTGATATATTCTCTATGTTTCTTTTGTTTCCTTAAAGATTAAGTTTTTGTTGTGATTGTTATTTTTTCCAGCTTCCAATGGGTCATCCTAGGATAATACCATACATGGAACTACAAGAAATGTGAAATTTGTTTCAGATTGTGAATAAATTTACATTTAAGAGCGCAAGTATATGTGGGGAGAAACAATTTTGGAAGAGATGTGTAATATATGCATTACGAGGAAAAAGGTAGATGTCATATTCATTTAGTTACTTACATCCCACCTCTCATAAACAAGTTAGTTCTATAAGCAGACTCAATGATGGTTCTAAGCAAGAGACTAGGAAATATTGATGAAATATGGTTTGGGATTTAGGGTTTATGGCTCATGGTTCAGGGTTTAAGGTTTAGGGTTTAAGGTTGAGGGTTCAAGGTTTAGGGTTATTGTTTAGGATTTAGGTTTTAGGTTTAGGGTTTAGGGTTTAGTGTTTATGGTTAGGGTTTATGGATTGAGGTTAAAGATTTAGAGTTTAAGGTTTAGGGTTTAGGGTTTCGGGTTAGGGATTTAGTGTTTAGGGATAAATGTTTATGGTTTATGGTTTAGGTTTTAGGGTTCAGGGTTCAGGGTTAAGGTTTTATGATTTAATGTTTAGGGATTAAGGTTTAGGGTTTATGGTTTAGGGCTTGGGGTTTAGGTTTTTTTCTTTAGGTTTTAGGGCTCAGGGCTTAGGTTATATGGTCTAGGGCTTAGGTTATATTTTCTAAGGTTTAGGGTTTAGATTTTAGGGCTCAGGGATAAGGGTGTAGGGTTCAAGGCTAAGGGTTTAGAGTTTAGGATTCAATGTTTAAGGTTTAGGGTTTAGGGGTCAGGATTTAGGGTTTAAGATTTAGGATTTAGTTTTTATGCTTCAAGGTTTATGGTTTAGCATTTAGGGCTCATGGTTCATGGTTTAGGGTTTAGGGCTTATGTCTTAGGGTTTAGGGCTTAAGGATCAGGGTTTAGGGCTTACGGGTAAGGGCTGAATGTTTAAGGTTTAGGGTTTAGGGTTTATGTTTTAGGGTCTAGGGATCATGGTTAAAGGTTTAGGGTTTAAGGTTTAGGGCTGAAGCTTTACAGTTTAGTGTTTAGGTTTATGGCATATGGTTTAGGGTTTCAATTGTAGAAGTTAAATGCTAAAATATTTAGGATGAATGCTGAAATCCTGAAAAATTACCTATATACTAACCAGATTATACTTTAAAAAACTATCTCCTAAACCATGACTCATGGAGCTGTGAGACTAATTCCATAAGGTGCAGAGTGACCCTAATTTATTATATTTACATAAATAAATTTAAAGTATAAGAAATAATAAAATATAAGTAATAATAAATGAAAAACTTATACTTAGTACGCATTATGTAATGTGTACGTGCATTTTGTGTTTTCATTTTTCCCAAGCCATGCCTCAAAGCTTGGGTTCTGATTTGGATCCCCAAGCCTAAGGCATGGACCTACACAAACATAGACAAACAATATGTTTTTACAAGAAAATGTAAAAAATACCACTTCCTCTACGATAAATAAAATAAAAGAATCGATCCATTTTTTAAAAATTATATCACGACGTAGAGCAGAGTCTCTTCTTTTTAAAAATATAATTTTTCAAATTTTCTAACTAATATAAGGTTTCCATATAATTTATTTTTTAAGTATAGCTTTTTAAAGCTAATTTTTGAAGTGTAAATATGTCTATCTTTCATGTTGTATCTTTTTCTTGGGTGATCAAAATTTTAAAAAAATTATACTAGCCCAAACTAGCCATAATTCTATACATATTCAAAACAATATATCTAATTTTTGATATTTTTTGAGGTAGATAGGGGGACGCACGGTCAGAGCTTCGTTATTTTTCAAAACATAAAATTTTTGTACTAGAAAAATCATAAATAAAAAAATGTTCTCTAAAAAAGCTTTTAAAAATGGAGCCCAAACTAGATGCTCCTTAGCTATCTTTCTACCAAAGGGTTTTCAAAAATACTAAATGGTGCTCAAAAGAATGGTGGGGGGTACGAAAGTCACTTTATTATGTTTTTTTAACAAAAATAGGAGCATCTATTGGTATTTTAGTTGTTTGACCCACTTAAACTTATCCGTTTTCAATAAAATTTAGTAGCTTAGAAACTAGACTAAAAATTCTACAATTCATATTTCTAAAACATCATCCAATTTTGAGTGTAACTATTTTGAAAAACTCGTACACGTTGAAGTTTTTTTTTTCAGAAAAATTGCGTCCACTTAAGGCCCCCTTTTGGCCCCTCAACTTGGTGCACTTACCCTGTAAAGGGCCCTCACACCATAGTCCCAAGATGGTTTCATCTAAACAATCTTGTCATGTTCCACAAATTTAGTCATGTGATAAACAAATGAGGTATTGTATGTCATGATAAAACATTCCTTGGGTTTAATACCCGTCATGTTTATATTGGAGAATTCCAATATTAAGATTGCATACTCTTATTTCTACTTATCCATATAAATCACATATAATTAATGGGATTTTGTGTGTGGATTTTATCACTGGTTATGCTATGTACTATGAATGGTCATGATAGATTTTTTGTTGTGGCTGACTAGATTAAAATATCCCTTTGTCGGATTTAATCTTTATATGCAAGATTTCCTACCAAATTTTCACAAATAACAATCTGATTTAATATGACAACAATATATAGAAAAATATGATAGCAAAGTACAGTTATGGTAGCAAGCTTATAACCTTCAGAAAATAACTAATATCTCTTCACGTTATATTGTAATTAAACTAACATGCAAAAACATGCATCAACATGCAATGACATGCAATAACAAGAAATCTTCCACCAATGTTAATAGATTATATCTCTTATTGAATATGAGGTGTCTATAGCATCTTTCATGGGCTTGAAACTAATCAATGAGGTCCATTTGATCCAATGCTCTTAATTTGACGAGACCCGATAAACAATTAGAACTCCACTAATAGCAAACTAGGGCTGGATCATTCACCACCAAAGAGTGACTCTACCAGCTACGGGTAGATATTTCTATCTTCTTATGAAGCTAGGGTTTCTGCTAGAAGTTCACCTCACACAACCTCAAGGCTCTTAAAGCATACCTCACAATAGTTTCTTCAATATCGAAAATGCAATAGGTTGAGTATGAATGAATCCTATTCTCCCCCAAGTGCTTCCTTTGAGTATAACTTCTCATTGCAAAAAAATGCCCAAAAGAACCCTAATAACACCCTTGGGTATTTTCTTTAATTAAATAAAATAACTTAAGTCATTTTATTCCCCATATGCCAAAAAGTGCACTTCAAGTCACCCCATATGACTGAATTAGAACAGTTTGGCCAAGTACCTTAGAACAAAAAGACATACCCTTCATTACTAGTAAGCGGAATTATCAGCTCATAAATCATAACATAAAGTGCATTAGGGGAAAATCTCATAACCTTCTTTCACTTAAGTCACCTCAAATTACGTGTCCAACATCGAAACATAAGGGTAAGTGCACGAAGTTGGGGGGCCAAAATGAGGACAAGAATCCGAAAAAAAGCACGCGTAACACACTCGCGTTTTGATTTGTTTGGCTCGAGAATCCATGAACCATAATGCATATGTGTTTTATAAAATATTTATTTTATTATTTCTTATAGTTTAAATTTATTTTATTAAATATAAGAAATTAGGGTCACTCTGCACCTTATGGAAGTGGTCTCGTAGCTCTAACAGTTATAATCTAGAAGATAGTTTTTCAAAATCTAATATGGTCAATACTTACTCATTTTTCAAGATTTCAGCAAACGACCTAAAACTTTCAGGGCATATATATCGTAGTCGGTCCTTTTTTTGGGAAATCATATAGTCTTTTTTTAGGTTTTTTGACCTTCTAAAATTGATTTCGGCCCTACCACTGCTTGAATTAGTACTAATTTTTAAATTTGGTCCATAATTCACTTTAGTGACCATGAATTAACTCTATGATGTTTGTCTACTTCTTACTAAAAAGAGATCCTCGCTTTGTAGATAGAGGATTGTTCCCTACGTGGGATTCATGTCCTATGGCCAAAATGAGGTGATTGTAATTTGCCTCCTCCTTAAGGTGTGATAACACTACTAGGTGTTGAATGAGTTTTTACGAATAGTACCAAGTGAATTACATCAAGTGAACTCAGATGATTCCTCATTCTTAGAAACATGGTGCTCCATATAAAGATCATCCCCTCACCTTTCCTAGCTCTAAATGCATCCTTTCATGGAATCAAATTCATGATTCTCATACATTCTTTTGCTCATATGTCTCTTATGAAGACAAATGATGCCTTAAAACTTCACAAATAATTGTCCTTGATAACTCAGTGACATGACTAGCTCATTTTAGCTTGTTCTAAAGGGTGTTCAATTAACTACAAAATAGCCAAAAATGTCTTTTTAGGCCTTCAAAGGAAGTAGTCTCTCATAAAAACTAAAAGAGTTGATCAATCACCTTAAACACTTTTCCCAACACACTGAAACATGTTGAATGGTCTTTTTAGGACTTTCCTTTGGGCGAGGGTTTATGATTTATGGTTTAGGGTTTAGGGCTCAAGGTTTAGAGTTTAGGGCTAAGGGTTTAGGACTCAAGGTTTAGAGTTTAGGGTTTAAGGTTTAGTGTTTAAGGCTCATAGTTTAGATTTTGGGGTTTAGGGTTTAGGGCTCGAGGGCTTCGGGTTCATGGTTTATGGTTTAAGTTTTAGAGTTTTGGGTTTATGGTTAAGGGTTAAGGGTTGAGGTAGGGTTTAGGGTTTATGGCTCAAGGTTCAAGGTTTAGGGTTTAGGGGTCAAGGTTGAGGGTTTAGGGTTTATGGCTCAAGGTTCAGGGTTTAGGGTTTAGGGATCAGGGTTGACAGTTTAGGGTTCAAGGTTGACAGTTTAGTGTTTATGGTTAAGGGTTTATGTTTGAGGGTTCAATGTTTAGGGTTTTGGCTTAGGGATTATGGCTTAGGGCCTAGGGTTCAGGGCTTAGGGTTTAGGGCTCAAGGGTTAGGGTTTAGGGGTCAGGGTTTAGGGTTTAGGGTTTAGGATTTAGGGCTTAAAGTTTAGGGTTTAGGGTTTAGAGTTTAGGGCTCAGGGTTTAGGGTTTAGGGTTTTAGGTTTACGAGTTAGGGTTTAAGGTTAAGGGTTGAGGATTTAGGATTTACAGTTTAGGGTTTAGGAGAGTTAGGGTTTAAGGTTTAGGGTTGAGGATTTAGGGTTTACGGTTCAGGGTTTAGGAGTTAGGGTTTAAGGTTTAAAGGTCAGGGTTGATAGTTAAAGGTTCAGGGTTTAAGGTTTAGGGTTGAGGAATATTAAGGTTTAGGGTTTAGGGTTTAGGGTTTAAGTTTTAAAGGACAAGGTTCAGGGTTTAGTGGTTTAGGGATCAAGGTTTAGTTTTTAGGGTTTAGGGTTAAGGGTTTATGTTTAAGGTTTTAAGGTTTAGGGGTTTTAGCTTAGGGATTATGGCTTAGGGCCTAGGGTTTATGGTTTAGGGATTAGGGTTTAGGGTTTAAGATTTAGGGCATAGAGTTTAGGGTTTATGACTTAGGGTTTATAATATAGGGTTTAGGGTTTAGGGCTCAGCGTTTAAGGTTTAGTGTTGAGGATTTAGGGTTTAGGAGTTAGGGTTTAATGTTTAAAGGTTAGGGTTTAGGGTTTAGAGCAAAGGGTACAAGGTTTAGGGTTTAAGCCTTCAGGTTTAGGATTTAGGTTTTAGGGTTAAGGGTTTGGGTCACAGAGTTCAGGGTTTAGGGTTTAGTGTTTAGGGTTTAGGTTTTAGTAAATGGGGTTTAGGGTTTAGGGTTTAGGGCTTAGGACTTAGGGTTTAGGGTTTAGGATTTAATGCTTAAGGTTTAGAGTTTAGGGTTTACGGGTCAGGGTTTAGGGTTTATTATTTATTATTTAGGGTTTAGGGTCTGTGGTTTAGGGTTTAGGGTTTAGGGTTTAGGGACCTTTAGGATATAACATTTAGTCCTTAAGGTTTAGGGTTTAGGGTTTAGGGTTTAGGGACCTTTAGGATTTAACATTTAGTCCTTAATGTTTAGGGTATACGGTTTAGGGCTCAGGGCTCGGGGTTTAGGGTTTAGGTGTTAGGGTGCATGGTTTAAGGTTTACAACTCAGGTTTCGGGGTTCAGAGTTATGGGTTTAAGGTTTAGGGGTTAGTTACGGGTTTAAGGTTTATGGGTTAGAGATTAGGGCTCTATATTTAGGGTTTAGGGCTCAAGCTTTAAGGTTTAGGGTTTAGGGCTCAAGGATCAGGGTGTAGGGTTCAAGGCTTAAGGTTTAGGGTTTATGGTTTATGGATTAGGGTTTAGGGTTCTTTGTTTATGGCTTAAGGTTAAGGGTTCAGAGTTACTCGGTTTAAGGTTTGGGGGTTAGAGCTTGGGGCTCTAGATTTAGTATTTAGGGTTTAGGGCTTAGGGCTTAGGGTTTAGGGTCTAGGGTCAAGGGTTTAGGGTTATGGGATTAGGGTTTAGGTTTTAGGGTTTAGTGTTTAGGATTTATTATTTTGATTTTAGGGTTTATGGTTTATAGTATAGGGTTTAGGTCACCCATTTCAGGGTTCATCAAATTTGTAGGTAGAACATTCAAAGAGAGTCATCAAAATTTGATGTTTTTCATCTGTTGATATTTTGAAGGATGGAAATGTCATATTCTTGACTGTTTAATCCTTCCAAAGACCCTAGTTGTCCTTAATCCTTAGATGTATAGGGAGACACTGTTACTTGGATTCCATTTGTAACGATAGAGATATTTGTAAATTCGTGTTATGACCTCTAAATCTATAATAATTTCAAGTTTCTTGGAAATCACATCACACCCTTCACTAGGATTGATGACTACCCCTCTCTTTTTTTTCTAGGGATTTTGAAAACATCCATGGGTTTATCATATAAGGAATAATTAATGAATGGAAGGTCACTAAGTCGTAGGCCAGGTAACCCCCATTCAAAACTAAAAAAGAAAGATTTAGTAGGTGATTGATAACCCCTTAGTGTTCTTATCCATTCCCCTGTTTCTATGCTTATTTTTAACACTTCAGGAAGTTCTGTAAAATTTACTATCCATTCTAATAGAACACTTGAACTTTATCTTTCTCCGGAGGAGAGGATACTACAAGAAA